>CM068369.1:75330958-76759708 GCA_034769895.1 Magicicada septendecula
AGTATATAAAATTGAATGCTCTGACTATAACAAACTTTATGTTCGCCAAACTAAACAACGTTTAAAAGAAAGATATATACAACACCGTAATTTATATTTAAAACTAGGTATATATATAAATCTTATTGACGTACACTCTCAATAAAAAACACACATTTTCAAATTTAAATAATATCGGTTTATTAAAACACATTTCCAAAAAAATGACCTTATCGGAAAATTTAGAAATATTTAAACATAAAACAAGTAATAAATTAATACCAGAACAAATTCAGATTAATACAAAAAATTACAATACTTTCAAAATTACTAATTTAATAAAATAATGAATATTTATATTATATTTTACAATTAATTATATAACATATTTTTTATACACATATAAAAACATTAAATTTAGTCTACAAATAAAACAGCTGTTTTGAACAATTATTTTAAAAACTTTTGAATTTATTAAATTATGTCTGTTGATGATAGTTAGATTATTATCCAAATGTATGTAATTTACAAAATAAAATATATAATTGTTTAAAGTTTTATTATTATTAATAATAACACAAAATAACAAGAAAAATTTGAGCAATTATGAATATAATAATAGATTATATATTATCAACCTATAAATCTTGAAAACGTTTTAAAAAATTCTCTATATATATCAGGTATATAATATATTAAGTTATATATTATCAACTTGTAACTCTTACAGTTTCTTGTGGATTTCATATAATAATTATAGAAATAATGTTTTCCTTTCACAGATACTAAATTTTGTAAAGTCTGATTCATTTTGCACAGTCAATCGTCTGTTATAGACAAGAATAACCTATTTGCATTTCCATTTCGATTGAAATTTTGTGAACACAGTGGCTTATATATTTGTTATTAAAAATTACTTGATTTTTTACGAATATTTAAAACACAGGCGTATTATTAATTTAATATGCCAAGAGAAAAGTAACTGTACCAAGTTAAAATACGTACGTATATATGCAGTGCTAAGGATGATATAGGAGTTTCCTTTTGTTTATTGTTATTTTTTCTAACATACACGAGACCATAAGCGCACAACGAATCGTCGATACAGTTTTAACCCTCGACATGTATAAACTATACGGACCAATGAAAGGTAGTGCGCCTTGTAAAAATCTAACGAATCAGCAGTCAGTTAAAGCACTAGAAAACATGGACAGTGTAATGCGAACCCAGTCGTTGTATAGTAATATTTCGTTACAATTAACTGACAATATTTAAATAACGACTGACTTGGCGTGTTTTATTACTATGATTTGTGTTCCGGTTTATTTTTATGACATATTACATTGCATAAACATGTATTATAAGTCAATTAAAAGCTAGTAATTGTCTGTGAATATGGTAATAAGTTTTTAATACCCGTACAAACACATTAACAATGCTGACTGAACAGGAATAATCGCTAGCCGACTTGCCGTACAGCTGTAGAAATGTTTATTTTCTAGTTCACAGCGACCTTGAGTAAACATGTTATAATACCAGTGTTTGCGGTTTGTTTAATAAATGCAACTAAAATGCATATATAGAACATTAAACACGTAAGTGTATAGAAAATTATGGCCATGATTGCAGTAGAATTGCGACATATATATAAATTAAATTTAAACATGCATTATTTGCTTTCAATTAAGCACTTCTAGGATAACAAATTGTGGCTCTTTTTTACATCACCGAAGCTCTTCTGTGACCTAAGGGATTACGTAACCCAAGCAGCAGGGTAGGCTGTCAACTTCTGACCAAACGGCCAAGGACAGAATAGTGCGGCCAGCTCTATGCTCCAGCCAGAATGAGGATGATGATGATGATGATGATGATGATAATTATTACTTACTAAATATTATTAGTAATTATTGTTACTATTATAACAATGATATACTAATGATAATAATAATAATAATAATAATAATAATAATAATAATAATAATAATAATAATAATAATATCAATAATAATAATTATTACTATTAGAAGAAGAAGAAGTAGAGGGAACTTACTCTCCGGCACAGGCAAGAACGATGGAATAGGGAGGATAGAGGAAGACGGACCGTAAGGATCATGTCGAATTTGAAGGAATGGATCGACTAACAACACAGTGAAGATAATTACCATCTGGCGCAGTTCCTCAGTGGCCATGGCAATTTTTTTTTGCCTACCTCTACAGAATGGGAAAGATGCATAGGCTAGCATACCAATAAGGTGACTCTGCCCATGTAGATGCCTTGGCAACCTTTTTCAAGTGCTGTAGCTTCACAAGAGAGAGGATGGACCTTCACACTGGAGATAGAGAAGGAGTTCACGCCTGAGAGCGTAGTTAAGATTATGCCTCGAGGCAAAGCGTAATGGGACCGCATTTCTGCTAGAAAGGAAAAACCTGCCCAACTTGGACCCAACAGATAGTAGAAGGTAGAGGGTAAAACTAGAAGGAGTCCGATAAGGGCGCAATAGGCTCCATTCTGAAGTAATATGCTAAGTGATTCCAGAATGGACATGAATTCCTGAATTAGAGGTGGGTTTTTTAGTGGGTGAGAGTTCTACGCACCAGGGGACACACGGTTTCCTCTGATGGTGCATAAAGTATTTTTCCCCCAATTAAAAAAATATATTATAAGAAGAAGAAGAAGACGGAACAGAGGAAGAGAAAGGAAAAGAAAAAGAAGGAGAACAAGAAAACCAAATATTAAACCTTTGTGTTACGCTTTCAATTGATGGTGTAAAATACCGAATTAGGCTACGTCATTTTATCATGAAATGGTTACACATTTGCTGAGCACGTTCGACAGGTGCTGTGTGAAGCATGGAGTCCAGGGGCATGACAAACATAACAATTCGTATTCGTTTAAAATTTTGACATAACCTCTGCACACGCGCGCGCATGTGTGTAGCGTACTCGTGTGTGTGCGTACGTACTCTGTTTGGTAGCAGATAGGCATTACATGGATGTTACATGAAAGTTCAGTTACACAACTCCGAAGACAACACCGACAAAGCTCGAGTCGATACCACCTGTTAGTTTTGTTGTAATTTAAAATGTAATACGCGTATATATTATTGATACCGTTATTACGATGATTGTTCAACAGAAACACGTTCGATCTGCGCAGCCGTGACTTCGTCGGCATGGCAACGGAATTTATTTGTTTATATTGTCTGTTTAAGTACTAGTGACGCGTCTGTCAAAAATATTTGCAGTTTGCTCTTTTCTAAGCGTTGTGACTGGGTTGAAAAATGGTATCTATGATGGAAAATCCGTCCAAAGATAATCTGCGTGCCGTTATTCAGTTTTTGCCCGCTGAAGGGCGTCAGCCAATGGAAATTTATATGAGAATGAAAGCTGTATGTGGTGACTAGAGTTATTCTCATACGGCAGTGGTTGAATGGTGCAATAAATTTCGACAAGGAAGAGAATCCACTAAAGATTTGGTCCATCCCGGACCTGCACGTGTTGCAGCATCAGATGAAAATGTGAGACAGCTGGAAACTGCTTTACGCGCAAATAGGCGCATCAAAGTTAGAGAACTTTCTCAAATGTTGAGCATCAGCGTGGAACTGTTCATTCCATCATTCATAGTCTTTGCTATCACAAAGTTGCTGCTCACTGGATTCCACGACTGCTTGCTGATGAGCAGAAAAATTTGAGATCGGCCTTATCATTACAGCATTTGATGCGCTATCAACAACAAGGTAATGGCTTTATACACCAAACTGTTGCCGGTGATGAGTCTTGGTGTTATTACTACGAACCAAAATCCAAACGTCAGAGTATGCAGTGGAACCATGCACAATCTCCGAAGGCGAAAAAATGTCGGTCCCAACCTTCGGTAGGAAAACTAATTGTGACAGTATTTTTTGATTATCAGGGCGTGATGCTCTTAGATTTTAAAGAAACTGGTTTCAACATCAATGCTGAGCGATATGCAGACACCTTAAAACACTTACGGGTCAGCATGAAGAATAAACGTCCCGGGAACTCACAAATGGTGTCATTCTTCTGCATGATAATTCTGGATCCCATGTAGCCGAGACGATTCAAGGTCTGCTTGGTCGTATGAAGTGGGAAGTCTTACAACATCCACCTTACAGTCCTGACTTGTCCCCGTGCGATTATCATGTTTTTGGCCCATTAAAGAAATAATTAAAAGGACGGGGGTTCAAATCGGACGCTGAGGTAGAGTTTGCTGTTAGCGAATGGTTCCGCAAACAGCCGCAAGAATTTTACCAGCAGCGAATGTGCAGATTAGTGCAACAGTGGGACGCATGCCTTAATGTTAATGGAGACTTCTTTTAAAATCGTTGAATAAAAAATGCTTTACGGCCTCTAAACGTGTTTCTATTGAATAATCATCGTATTATGTTATTACTAAAAGTGATATGCGGTTGATTATTTACTTTTTGAGTACAAGTAAATTTACGTATTTTGTGAAAGTATTATTATAGTTTAAAAAATTATACAATTTATAGCAGTTTTACAAAACTGTAATTTACTTTATTGGTTTACTTTATTGATATAAGATATTTCAATATTTCTTTTAAAAGTAAAAAGTAATATTTCTGATTATATTTATGTTTTATGATATTCTTAATTCGATTAGTATGATGTTTAACAAATCAGTGTTTAATTGTGTAAACGTTAAATTTCAATATTTTTTCCAATCAGAATTATAATTTAGAACATCAACGTAAAGATTAAAAAAACAACTATATTGTCGATTGTCCGCCTGCTTAGCCTACTCATTCAAGTATTCTGCAGTGTTCTTATACGAATTACCTATGTAAAATGAAATTATCTACAATTTTGTTTAACTTATCCTTATATTATATTCAATAAGCAATGTACGGTACATAATGTTTTTCAGCGTAATCGATTCTTCTGAAATGTTTTACCAACGGTAAATTTCGGTGATTTTGTACGTTCCTATGCGCGACGTTTTTTTAGTAATAACTTTTCATTTTCCAATTTGCCTGTAATCGTACAGTAGAAAGTACGTTATCTGAACACGTTGCCACTGCACTGTACGATGCAGTTACAGTAGTTCAAATGTTATATAGTTTGCGCAAAAATAAACTGGCGCATGCGCGGTGCCGGCGCTCGATATGCAACCGTCGCTGCGGTGCGTTCAGATTCGTTTTCCAATTTGCCGCTCGCAGCCTGCATGTGCCGTTGACAGTAAGTTGTACTGTACTGTATATACAAAACAAAAACACCAGCCAGCACTCTCCTCGTACGTACATGAACAGAACTGCAGCGTCCCGGCGCACTATAACGTAATTACGGTAAGTGCATACCTCCTACCGTGTTGTTTACTGTATAATCTTACGTGGTTTGTGGCAGGATTAGTGGTATCTTAAAACTAATCGTTTATATTTTAAAAACGTTACAAATATTTCTAGCATAAATATCTAATCCGGTGGCTTGTAGTATTTTTATATCAAAATTATTGTTTGTAGTCATTTAACATTAAAATACGTTTTGAACTTTATTATCCTGAAATTATATTCGGAAAAGTTTGTGTCGCTCCTCCGAATCAAATAACGAACTCTCATACTTTGTGTAACTATACGCCACACACATAGTCACACACACACACACACACACACACACACACACACACACACACACACACACACACACACACACACACACACACACACACACACACACACACACACACACACACACACACACACACACACACACACACACACACACACACACAGTCACAGTCACATAGTTACATACACACATACACACACATACTTATACCACATAGTTATTTACTTTATGTTATTAGTGTCTCACACGCAGCTCAATTTCAAAACGACTTGATGTTTTTTTTAGCGAAGGGCTGGAATCGTTAGCAGCGTTGTTTGAAATACTTTGTCGCGTGTGTTTATTAAACTGCGCCTCTTTTAGACACATTCCTTGCCATCGGTTTTATCGAAATCGTGATTCATTTAGGGTCGCATACGATGATACAACGATGTGTGATTTTACGACGAAAAATGTTAACTATATATTCTATTAGATTGTGTAGTATTAAATAACCTGCCAATCTATTATTTGACAAAAGTCACACGCTGCCGCCGCAGGTTTGTTTATAAACACGCGCCCACACAAGTACGTGCGTACGCATTCGAAGCACGCATGAGAAATGGAATAATTTATTTATAAGCAATAAAAACGTTATTTGCTCAGCGGTCCAGTGTTATCATGTGCATACCTAATGCGTATATAATGGTATAAAAGGTAGAACGTGTCGTATTATCGCTGTCATATGTATTGCATCCTGTCTTCATCAGCCAGTCTCGCGTGGTAACTGACTTCCGTCTGTACTCATCAAACATTGTTTATAATAATAAATTAAAATTAATTTTAATAAATTATAATAAATATTATAATATTTGTATATAATAAAATTAATTTTAGTATTATTAATAATAAAACTTTTTACAAGAATATATTTTATATACACATATGAATACATTAAATTTAGTCTACATATAAAACAGCTGTTTTGGACAATTGAATTAAAAATTTTTTAATTTATATCTGATGATGATAGTTGGATAACTATGTAATTTTAAAAATAAAATATTTCTTATAAAAAGTTTTATTATTAATAATAACAACAAAAACTTGAGCATTTATGAATATAATAATAAACAATATACATTTATCGGTATATTACATTAAAGCTTACGATAATTCAATTTAAAAGCATTCCATTTTCGAAACAAAATAGCGCAATAATGTATTTATTAAATAGTAACTTTGCAAACTTTGTCTGATATAACTGTAGATCTTGTCATCGGGCCGTTTATTAATATGAACAGATAACAGTTTAAGTGGACAGTTAAGCATATTAAATTTTCATAAGAAGTTCATCGTATATTGTTACATTTTAGAATATTATATTCATGTTATTATAACATAATTAATTGCCTCTTGTTCATTTGTATATTTAAGCGAACAAGGAAAATGTTCGTCACAGCTGCAGTATATTGTCGTGACCAAATTTCATAAAGTAATCAGGTTAGGTTAGAATAAGGAAAAAGTGTCCTGGTTAAAATAAGGAAAAAGCTTGTAACAGCTATTTTCCTTGGCCAAATTTTATAATGCAGACAGGTTATGTATAATTCGAAAGGTCTTGGTATGAATCACGTCTTTTCGATGTTTCAGGTCCCATCCCCGCTTCAGATTTAAAAATTATACAAGCATTTTCTGTTAGATTTTGTGAAAATAATTTGTTAATGGAGTAGGTTATAATACAAAAATCTAATTGTTACCGTTGTACACACAAAAACACAGAAATACTATATACACGTAAGCTCGCTAATTCTATTATACTTTACGTCATAGGAGTAATTTGGGGGGGGGCAAGGGGCATATAATATTCTGAGCTTTATAAATGTCTTTTTGCACTTACCATAAGCTAACAAGTAGTAACATAGGAGACAGATTTTAACGATAATGTAATATTTTATAATAAAAAATTTTGTTTTCAAGCACAATACGGGTTATTTTCATTGTATAATGAATTTGCGGAAAAAGGTGTTCCGGGGAAATATATTATTATCATTGTTATTACTACTTCTTTACAATAAATTTGTATATGGAAGGTTTGAATGACATTTTGAAGTGACTGTTCCGTTTTAAAAAGCGACACAATTTTTTCTGAGCTTTTTAATTTTGTACAAAATACACTTTATTATTCAGTTGGTCTCATTAAGCACTTGTATTTTGAAAGCTTCACTCTGCCCCTTCCCAAAGTAGCCCCTAACTTACGCTCATAACTTACAAAATATTATTTTAGCTGTAAAAAATTATGGAAACTTATATAATTTTAAAATAACGTTAATTGCCAGTAAGAATTAAAATATACAATGTATTGCATTGCATATTACATTTCTGAACATTGTAAAGTAGCAGGTAGCCCATAAATTTAAAAATCCAAAGATTATCATTTCAAAAGTGATATTGTAACGCTTATACAATTTGAGTATATGTGAGAACGGATCTGGAGAAGTAATAACGGAACAGAGACTTGAGAAGTAATAAGACTTACGTTGATAAAATTCATTCCCGGGCTGTTTGGCCGTGGTCCATTGTTTTCAGCAAAAACAGACGTTTCGACAGGGGCATCGACTGCCATCATCAGTGAAAATCGAGTCTCGCTAACGTAAGGTGGTAGACGTTAGTGACCACAGTACTTTGGTTAAGGCCTTACTGTGGATTTTGTGTTTTAACCACAGTGAGACTGTGTTGTGTGTTAGTGAGACTCGATTTTCACTGATGGTGACAGTCGATGCCAATGCCGAAACGTCTGTTTTTGCTGAAAACAATGGACCACGGCCAAACAGCCCGGGAATGAATTTTAAGAACATTGACTCCAGCCGTGTAACACTACATAAGACTTATAGTTACAACTGCAGCAGTTTTTTTGCTCATCAACATAAGCTCAGAGATAACAGTGCAAAGTCGCTGTACATTTGCATTGTACATTCTGCACGTGTTTCCGTTCTCACGTGGTTTAATTACAATTAATAAACCGCAACAATTATGAATAACGAGTGATTTTTTTTTTATTAAGAAGCGTGTCGCTGCCGTGTTTAACGCGTTGCAATTAGTTTTGTTTTATTATTGGTAAACTTTCAACACTAAATTGATTTTACATGAAACTATATTTTTTATTGTTATTGGTTTTTAGAGTTTCGACATTCGGCGTGCTTTTGTAATCGTGACTGGTATTGCTGCCGTAAACTGGCAGAGTCCATGCCTCTGGGTATTTTTATATAGGCCTCCTGTATACTGTATAGGTATATTTGTAACTTAATTTTTTTTATTTCAGTAAATCTACATACACTTTACGCAGTAAGGAATTGAAGACAATTTTGTTTACAAAATTCTGTATTCGCTGTTCATTTTCATGAAATAATGTAATTTGTAAAGTTGTCGTATTTTATTGATTTAAGATACACTATGAATTTTTACTTCCATGTTCCATAAGGAATGGAAGTATGGTGATGGCGAAAAAAAAATCGTGTTTGAGATAAGGGCTGATTCTGATTGTACTACCCTCAAAACATGAAGAAAAGTCATTTTCCGAAAAGTGTGTGTGTGCGCGCGCGCGAGTGTCTATGTGTAGAATTTTTTGTACGGAGAACGATAACTGCCGCAAATTCAAACAGAATCAGGTAATTGTTTGCATATGTGCCTGAGTTGTAGAGGACTCAAGAGCTATTGATTTTGGTGAAGATCGGTTAAGGGGAAGGTGTAGTTTACCAGCAACGTTTTGCGTTTTAACATCAGTAAAGTTCTTAATTTTGATAAATAAAGTATCCTGAAAAGAAGGTCATAATAATCCACTGTAGAAAGGTAGATGAAATATCTATAAATGAAAAGGGTAGTTGATGGGGGAGAGGGTAATTTTCCATAAATGAAAATGATAGTTGAAGGGGGATAATTTTTTATACGTGTACTAAGTTATCGGCAACAAAGAAGTAGTTTGTTGTTAAAATTCCTTTCCGGGCTGTTTGGCCGTGGTCCAATGTTTTCTGCGAAACCAGACGTTTCGCCAGTTGCATCGACTGCCATCATCAGTGAAAATCGAGTGCGCTAACGTGAGGTGGTGTACGTTAGTGACTACAGTACTGTGTTTAAGGCTGAAGAAAGAAGTAGTTTCTATGGAAATATTTCATTTCGAAAATGATTTTAAATATAAATCTTAGAACATGAAAGTCATGTATGGTTCTCCATACCGATATTTTACAGTGGCTCTCTAAATATTACAACGTTCGGTTTTCTGTATCTTATGACCACTGTTTATGTCCAGTGAATTACATAAAATATAGGCCTATTTACAAAATAGAATACTGCGTGCGTGAAGTATATATTAATTTATTGAAATAAATATCAGTAACTGTCAGCGAGAGCGTTTATAATTATTTAATTTTAAATTTAAATAAATATATACTGTAAATAATAAATTTATGGCCATTAAAAGTGTTTTTTAAGTCTAACATATTTCCATTTTTCTTAGCATCAAACATTTTGCTCATTACACCTGTTCTCAGTCGAGAAACTGATTATGTCAGAAAAATAAAACACGTGTTAAGCCTTAAAATATGTTGTTTTCTTCATAGTGAAAATTTACGTACCAAAATAAGTGAACAAACAAGATAATGCATAATTTAACGAGTACGTTGGAGTACGTTTGCCCTATGTACACGCTAACACTATGATAAATTTCAAATATTTTCTTATGAATCTGGAAACTGTTATTATTATTTTAAGGAAAGCGTCAAGAAATGAATCAGTAGTTGCAGTGATACGTACGTATATGCACACTCATGCACAGATATGTACACGCGCGCGCGTGAATGTGTGCGGTTGTTGTTATTGTAACTGACGAGTATCTTGTAGCTAAAATTATAAATTAATTTTTTGTTATCACTATAAGTTATAATCTGTAGATTATAAAACTGTAAATTATAAATTCTGTGGTTATTTTATTTTGCATCTAACAAAATTATTTCAATTCACAGCGTTTAAAATTTTCGACTGTTAAAATTATTAAAACTATTTTTTTACATTTGACCTGTATGTTAAAGCGTTTTCCTCTACAATTAAATATCCGCAATGCCACCAATTTACCCTGGACATCCGTCAATCTTGCAAAGTGGTCCACTGTAATGTTAGCCTCGAAATTCGTCGTCGTTTTCGCTAATACAAATGCCTACCATTTTATTTTGTTTATGTAATTTGTGCGTAACCAATATCATGTGCGTAACCTGAACTGAGATTTCTCAGGCACGTGGCAGGGTATACTCTCCATGATCATAGAAGAAACACAGATAGGTATACGGCAGGAACTGAATATTATGAGTATACTCGACAGGATCGCCCAGTATCGGCTGAATTGGTGGCAACATCTTTGCCGAATGGATGACTGCCGCATCACCAAACAACTATGGAACTATAAACCGGGGGGGACGGAGAGGTGTGGGACGTCCGAGGAAGCGCTGGAGTGACCAGCTGTAATCTTTGCCTGTTTGAGACCGGAACAAACCATCCTTGGTTTAATCCTTGAAGATGATGATGATGATGATGATGATGATGATGGTGACCAATATCGTGTATCTTAGTTCATGAACGTATCCAGTCGGCTGTACTTCTGCCTCTTTTTGTTATACTTAGCGAGGGAAATCAATTCCCCCCCCCAGAGCGATTAAACTTTCAGCAAAAAATTCATAATCACTTAACGCAGGCATATTGCATTTGTTAAAATAAGGCTTATAAATAATTGTAGATATAAAATAAATTACAACATTTGTAAACTAACAGAATAACTTTACTTAATAAGACAGTCACTCAACATTTGGTAAATAACGCACGTATTTGCAGCCTCTAGAAAACGAGTATGAACGCGCCAAGGAAACAAAGGCAGAGTCTATTAATCTGGCTTTATCTTTTTTTGCCCATAACGATTTATTTCTGTACAGTTTACAGTTTTTGTATCATTTTGTTGATCACTATCCATGTTTATCATCTGTATGTTATTGCAGAAAGCACACGGTAATTAAAAATTTCTCTTTACATTCTTATTCTACATAATATTGTTTTTATTTAAAAAAAATGCAATCCGACCCAGTTATGTTAGATTAGCAACTTGTGACAATGCCTCCCATTATTTATTCGAACATTTTAAAAACCTCCGCTCAACAGTCCGTTAAGGACCAAGGCGTACCGCGCGGCTTTTTGTGTAGTGTGACGGTTTATGGTGTACCCTAGTACCACGCGCCACCAGCCGCTAGTTGCGGTATTCACAGCACTCACGACGCTGAGTGCGCGCCGTACGGAGCCTCCACCGGGAATTGAACCCGGGACCACGAGCGCAGCAATCGCCCGCGTTAGCCACTAGACCACCTGGAGGTTCATTCGAACATTTTATTTTAGTTAAATTAAGATATGAGTTTAAGTTTTTCAACTGCTGCAAACTTTCAAACATTAGTGTCCATTCCACATTTATTCACAGACAAACCTTTAGACTTTGTTGAGATGAGTAATCGTATTAATGTTCCAACTAAAATATTACGAAGAATCCTGGGACCAGTTAATGACGTACACAGCTGGAGAATAAGATATAACTTCGAATTGGATCAAATGTATAAAGAACCACCGCTAACATAATACATAAAACTACAGCGTCTAAGGTGGGCTGGTCATGTAGCCAGGATGGGGGAAGACAGAATACCACGAAAATTATTGAATACCAGAATCCACGGAAAAAGACCATTGGGAAGACCGAGAAGAGGATGGGTGGACGCAGTGGATGAGGATGCGAAAGAAATACTGAAAGTGCGTTCCTGGAGGAGGATGGGGACAGAAGAGAATGGGGGGGGCAAACTAAAGAAGGCCAGGGCCCAACAAGGGCTGTAGTACCATAGGAGAGAGAGAGAGAGAGAGAGAGAGAGCGAGAGAGAGAGAGAGAGAGAGCGAGAGAGAGAGAGAGAGAGAGAGATAGAGAGAATGTTCCAACTGCTTTTTCACTAAACAACATTAAGTTACATCATCTGCAAATATCACATTTATGTAGTACAGTATACCTTTTCATTGCAATCGCCTGAAAGACCTAAACAATCTGACTAGTTTCCAATTTTGTGACGATTTAACAATTTCTTCTGGTTACGCATTTGCATACTGCATACGTAACTTGATACAAACTGTCTTACGGTTGCGTCGTACAACCTCATTCGACTGCTAGACGTTTGTGATTTCTCATACCTGTCTGGCAGCCCACGAAATAACACACAACAACAGGATTTGCATCGAATCCTTACTTTCTGTTTACCCGGATAAGTGTATTTGGGCGGCATGTGGTCATCTCTCCAGATTTTGTATTCTTCCATGTAACCCTTTATATATTTATAAAATGTTTTTTTTTTTACACGAGCAGGCCACCCATGGACGACACGAATATCATTTCCTTTTCTTCTCCTGCCAGAAGGCCCTCATTCGCACACTATGCGCCGCCTTCCTTTCCACTGTCCACCCCTTTCTCGTCTTCTTCTCACCGCAGAGTACCTCAAGATTTTCAATTTTGTTTCTGTATGTATTTCTATCCACACAATCCTTCAAAGAGATACCCAGTTTCATCATCTCCTCATTGAGTTATTTGGTGTATCCGTTCAGACTGGAAAGTTGCCAAATATATTTGAAAATTTGTTTATTTAATCTGGACCGATCCATCCGAACAATACGTCCGAGGAATCTCAGTTTTTCCTTCGGAAAGCCGCTTCCAGATCTTCCAGATCCCTGTACAGCTCTTCTTTGGGTCTATGCCTGTACCCATCTTCAGTTTTCTTGAGGCCATAAATTTTCCGAATAATTCTTCGTTCAATTTTAAGAAAAGGTTCAAAATTTTGAAAGCACATTGTTTCCACTCCATACATGATCACCAGCCTGATCACAGTACTATAATGGCGGACTTTCGCACTTCAAGAAAGGTTTTTCTTTCCGTACATTTCCCGGGTTAGAGCAAAGGCCTTTGATAATTTGAGTTTACTTATCTTATAGGAATTTATAACATGATTATTATTAAATATATTTTAAATTCGAATTATCTTCACATATTCCTCAGTGACATCCACGTTTCATTCACTAAGTATGTGAACATCTTAGTAGTCTGGAGAACATCTTAGAAACAATGGAGGACAGTGCTTTGCTTTGAGTACACGAGATTGCCAACTGGTAAAATAAGTAAAGGTCTTAAAATAAGGCGAAATAAAAAAAAAAAAAAAAAATTGTACTAACATTTCTGGCTGAGGGTGAAGTATATGGGTTTAAAAAAATTGAACTGACTAGGTGAATGTGAAGTGCAGTTTTTAAAAAAATTGAACGGACTCATAGAGACTTGCCTTAAAAGAATGCCAAGGCTAGACAGAGAGAAGTTTGCACGATAAAGACATGAGAAGGGAGTTCAGTAGAATCGTTTTCAAGAAGGTTAGCTCGTATACAAAGCGATGTGTAAGTGGATGGCATGTGACTCTACATATAAAACAGACTACTAAGATGATCACGTAGCGAATGAAACGTGGACGTTACTGAGAAATATATGAAGATAATTTGAATTAAAAATATATTTAGACTAATAATAATCATTTTAAAAATATATCCGTGTTTTCCATTAATGCGGTTTTGGTTGACTACATAATTGTGTAGTCAACTTATTTTGACGGACACAAAATAGAAATATCGGTGTGGAGAACCACACACGACTTCCGTGTTCTAAGATTTACATTTAAAATCATTTTCGAAATGAAATTCTTCCATAGAAACTACTTCTTTCTAATTCTTTCTTCAGCCTTAAGCATAGTACTGTGGTCACTAACGTATACTACCTCACGTTAGCGCACTCGATTTTCACTGATGATGGCAGTCGATGGCACTGCCGAAACGTCTGGTTTTCCAGAAAACACTGGACCACGGCCGGACAGCCCGGGAAGGAATTTTAACAACAAACTACCTTTATGTTGCCGATAACGTAGTACACATATTAAAAATTATCCCCTCCCCCTTCAATTATCATTTTCATTTATAAAAAATTACCACGTCCCCTCTCAACTACCCTTTTCATTTATAGATATTTCATCATCCTTTCTACAGTGGATTATTATGAACTTCTTTTCAGGATACTTTATTTATCAAAATTAAGTACTTTACTCTTGTTAAAACATAAAACTACCCTTCCCCTTAACCGATCTTCACCGAAATCGGTAGGTAGGTTGTAAATTTTGCTCCCTTACATAATGTTAATATTAGCCTCAAATTATATTTTAATATTTGCGTACCAGTTGAAGATGTGTTTGTAAATAGTTTGCGCCTGCATTGTGTAGTCCTCTACAACTCACGCACATATGCAAAAAATTATTTGATTCTGTTTGAATTTGCGGCAGTTATCGTTCGCCATAAAACAATTTTTACACACAGACACACACGCACACTTTTCGGAAAATGACTTTTCTTCATGTTTTGAGGGTAGTACAATCGGAATCAGCCCTTATCTCGAACTCGATTTTTTCGCGATCACCATACTTCACATTTCTTTACGGAACACGGAAGTAAAAACTTCTGCTTCGTAGAAACCACATTCGCGAAGTACACAATGCAGGCGCAAACTATTTACAAACACAACTTCAACTGGTACGCAAATATTAAAATGTAATTTTAGGCTAATATTAACATTATGTAAGGGAGCAAAAGTTACAACCTACCTCTGGGTAACGAACGAACTGGTCAGTTTCATTCAGTAGATACATTCAGTAGATACTTCGATACTCTCAACAACAACAATAATAATAATAATAATAATAATAATCATCATCGTCGTCGTCGTCATCATCACCACGACGACGACGACCACCACCACCACCACCACCATTATCACATTCAGCAAGGATCAAACCGCATATGGTTTGTTCCGGCCCCCGGCAGACAGCTGGTCACTCCAACGCCCCATACCTCTTCGTCCTTTTGGCTTACAGTTCCCAAAATTGTTTGGCACTGTGGCAGCCATCCATTCGGTTAAAATGTTCCAACTATTCTAGCCGATATTGGGTAATCTTATCGAGTATACTCATAATATGCAGTTCCTACCGTACATATACTGTATATGCATTTGTTCTGCGATCTTGAAGAGTATCTCCCGCCACGTGGCTGAGAAATCTCATTTCGGCCACTTGAATACGACTGGCGTGGGATTATCAGACCACAGTGAAGTGTGGGGCCATGGGGCCATCACCTTGTAGAACTTCAGGCGTGTTTCTTTAGAGTTCTCCTGATGGTCCCACACACACATATGGTTGAACTTCTGCAGCTTCTTCACCACATCATTGTTTGTAACGTAAGTCACATTAAAGTCCAGACATTCAAAGTTACTGATCACCCTCAACGATCAATCGAACAAATCGGAGTGTCGATATGTACACAACAATGGCATTGTTATTTAATAAAGCGATATACAAGTCAATGACTCACAAGTAACTGACGTTTGCTTATCTCAGTGTGTCGAGCGCTGTATGTATTGCAAACGTGTATTAATATTAACAACAGAAAAAAAACATGTTTATTTTTACAAATGTTGCTCGATAAATAGTGAAGATCGCTGTTGAATTTATTTTTCAAACGTGTGATGTGCTTACAACGTATGAATGTTTACTCAGATCAATGTTCAGTACTAAGCACATGGACAATGGCTTTGTTTTGATAATAACAACAGCTATTTTTACGAGGGACACTGTGGAAAACTGTTCGCCGCAGGAGGGTCCGAACTCCTACGGTGAGAGTGGGGACTCTTGCCCACTGCTTGACACCAGTCACATTTGAACAGCTGTCGTGTTACGTCACTATAGCGCCAGTCATACTCTCCGTAGTGACGCGCTATCACATTTACTACTCTTTGCTTTCGCTCATTTCACGACACATGCGCCTCGCTTCGTGGTTCACACAGTCTACGTTGATTGTATATTGTTATCTTTTTATTGAGGTGTAGAACACCCTCTACACAGACAACCACCTCATTCCATCGTTCCTCGCTACTGAGCGTAATCTCAATTGTTATCAGCGGTATCGTGCCTTACTTCAGTTTCGAGGCGTTCTCGTTGCGTTGTCTATCTACGGCACACAAAGAATGTGTGAAAGGCACGTGAGTCACAATATATCTACCTACTTTTTACTTCCATGTTCCATAAGGAAATGGAAGTATGGTGATGGCGAAAAAATCGTGTTCGAGATAAGGGCTGATTCTGATTGTACTATCCTAAAAACATGAAGAAAAGTCATTTTCCGAAAAGTATGTGTGTGCGTGTGTGTGTGCGTCTGTGTGCAGAATTATTTCTATAGCGAACGATAACTGCCTCAAATTCAAACAGAATCAAATAATTTTTTGCAAATGTGCTTGAGTTGCAGAGGACTCAAGGTCTGTTGATTTTAGTGAAGATCGGTTAAGAGAAAGGGGCAGTTTACCTGCAACGTTTTATGTTTTAACAAGAGTAAAGTACTTAATTTTGATAAATAAAATATTCTGAAAAGAAGGTCATAATAATTCACTGTAGAAAGGCAAGTGAAATATCTATAAATGAAAAGGGTAGTTAAAGGGGGAGGGGGTAATTAATTGTCTATAAATGAAAATGATAGTTGAAGGGGGAGGTGATAATTTTTTATATGTGTAATACGTTATCGGCAACAAAGGAGTAGTTTCCTTCCTTCCCTGACTGTTTGGCCGTGGGCCAACGTTTTCTGCAAAACCAGACGTTCCGGCAGTGCCATCGACTGCCATCATCAGTGAAAATCGAGTGCGAAAACGTGAGGTGGTATACGTTAGTGACCACAGTACTGTGGTTAAGGCTGAAGAAAGAAGTAGTTTCTATGGAAATATTTCATTTCGAAAATGATTTTAAATATAAATCTTAGAACATGGAAGTCGTGTATGGTTGTCCATACCGATTTTTCTATTCTAATGAGGTAGGCAAGGGAAAATATCTATGTCCAGAGAGAAACTGTTAAGTAATAAACAGAATTATCACTGTTGCACACCACTATAGAAAAATTATTCTAATTTTTCTATAGTGGTGTGCAACAGTGATAATTCTATTTGTGATTATAACCACTAAGACAACTTTCTTAATTAAATTTCTGTTAAGTAATAGTTGACCTCACCGTGCTGTTGTTAAACGTTTCGGCCCCATCAGCGTCTCAGATTGGCACGGTGCCCTCCAATTCACTTCAGAGACGAGGCAGAGGCTATGTATTTTGCCTGAGAAGGCCCATAAACGTTTGTACCAGTACCAGGCAAAACACATAGTCTCTGCGTCATCTCCGAGGTGAATGGGCTGGCGGGCACCGTGCCAATCTTAGACGCCGATGGTGGGGCCGAAACGTTTGCCAATAGCAACAACTGTCGACCACGGCCTTACACCCCGGTTGATAATAGCATGAAGCCGGCCGCGGAAGCTTAAGGACTCGTATCAATTGTTAACATTATCAAGCTACTTACTGAACAATTCGCACGTGTAAAAGAATAAAAAGGAAGAGTATCAAAACTCTCTACACATATCATGTAATATAGGACGTGTAGTGGATGAACGATGTTTAGTTTACAAAGGTTTAAAAAAATATATAAACACTTGGTACGTTTCACAGTTTTTATTTAACTCTGACAGCTGTTTCGAATTCTTAAGCCATTGTCAAAGAGATGAGTGAACACTAAACAGAGGATGTAAGGGTGGTGAACATTTGTTTAGGGCATGTATCGGAACATGTGTGAGGTGTGAATATGGAGAGGAGGGGGGTTGCAGGATCTAAGGTAAGGTCAAGTGTCTGTAAAAACTAAATATAATCTGAATGCAAAATAAAAAATTAACTAACAGCTGTTATTTAGTTTAGTTAATTTTATATTTTGCATTCACATTATATGGTTAAATAAAAACTGTGAAACGTACCAAGTGTTTATATATTTTTTTAAAAACCTTTGTATTAATATGTTTTACCAAGTGCCCAACGAGTCATCAATTAATATCGCGATGTTTAGTTTGTTCTGATGAACAGCGTGTTTAGTTCACTGATTTATCCTGTAACACATTTTATTTATAACAAAACTAAAACATGTCTAAAAATGTGTGTAAGTGGCATAAGTTCTGTCTGTGCACTGTTAATTGGCGTAATTAAATTGTATTTACATGGTATAAAAAAACATATACGGAAGGCGTCTCTGTAATGATCAGCGACGTTTACGCGCGGTTTGGAACAACTCAGAATTACATATTTCCTTTTTGAATTGGTCTGTGTTAATCAGGCAGGTTTCAGTTCCTAAAAAGACGCGAGCTGTGTACTCTTTCAAATGACGTAAATCTCGTGCCTGGATTTATTTATTTAACAAATGTGAATTTACTTTAAAAGGTTACAACGTGTACAATGGAAAAAAAAAGTGTAATACGTTTCTTCTTTCATTTTTTCAAATGCTTAAAAATAGTATATAACTATTTTGAATGTTTATATAAAATGTTAAGCCGGCTACGCACTAACCATCCCTGCTGGACGTCATGACGGACAGCAAATCAAAAACGATAGTGCGTAACTTTGACATCCATCCGCACGTCGTGTATTTTTTGAAGGATATGCACGACGAAAAATGAGTCCAGCAAGACCATCAGCTCAAGCCGCACGACGTGCGAATGGATCGTATGTAGTGTTGACGGATGTCAAGTAATCGTGCATCGTGCATGTTTGATCATGCGTACGCTTGCTGTCTATCAAATCGTCATTTTTAGCAAGTACAGTACATGTTTTTAGAGCACATTCTTTTAATAAAAGTTTACTGTTTAATTTCACGTTACATTCATTCTTTAGTTTATATTTAATAAGTAACGATTCAGATAACATTTCAGTTTAATATTTAGTTTAGTTTATTCTTCGTTTACATAATACATTCAAATATCATTAGCAGTTATTATTTTTAATAACATCAAAATTTATCGAAAAATATAAATTAAAATAGATGTCTGTAGGACGTATCCTCGGCAGATTACATGAATAAAAATAAAAGAATGACAACGAGAACTAAAGAACGTCTGGCACGCTGGACGAGTTGCACGACAGTGTGGTGCGCACATCCATCACCGACATCGGGCATGCTGGACAGCGGCGATGGATAGTGCATAGCCGGCTTTATTCAGTTTTCTACCACCATATAATCCTGTCGCTTATTCGTTTGAATGGAAACGGATTATTGAAAAGAACAATTCAGTATGTCTTACAACATGCATATTGTTACAAACGTATTTCTGTACCTAACCTATTGTACTCACTATAGTAATTTGATAGTCTCCAAAAATGAATTTAGGAATCAGTGATGTTCTGCTGCTCTCTCTCTCTCTCTCACTCTCTCTCTCTCTCTCTCTCACTCTCTCTCTCTCCGTCCCTCTCTCTCTCTCTCTCTCTCTCTCTCTCTCTCTCTCTCTCTCTCTCTCTCTCTCTCTCTCTCTCTCTCTCTCTCTCTCTCTCCGACACAACCTCCCCCCTCATATACACGCGCGGAGTGTGTATTTATATCATTCATGTAGGTATATCATTATTATAAATATTTCAATGATAACTTCTAGTCATTCCAGTATCCTGCTTAGGTAGTAAACTTCATGGAGACTGGGGATAAGATATGGCAGCTTTATTGGTTAAGAAAGGAGTACAAAAGGTAAAAACTGAAATAATTGCGTATTTGTGCCAGGTATTTTACTCAGGTTGTTGCGTCTTACAGGAATTGAGTCAGATAATTGTTAATGTCATAAGTGATAATAAATAACGTACGTATTTAAATTGAGTTTTACGAATGAATCATTCATGAAAAAATTTCGTCAAAAATGATCATAAAAATTCTGTAAATTAATATATAAACTATCAACAATATAAACACTCCTTAAATTCGTAATGACCGTCAATCAATGAGTTTTTCCGGTGAAGGGTTTTTGAGGATCGGTCAAAAACTATAACACAAATTTTAAATTATTTGTGCCGACGTTTCGATAATATTTATTGTCATCATCATGACCTGTGTATGAATACAAAAGAAAATGTCAAACACAACAGATTAATTATTTGAGTGAACGTGTTTGTGTATGTGAGTGTGTGTGCGTATGTGTCTATCCTTGTATATGTCAAGGAGTTGAAACAGTGTTTTACATCATCAAATGTTTTCCTTAAATACAACGAGAAAATTATAAAATCCCAGACCATAATTTATACTATTTACAATTTAAATTACTCATAATGTAATGGTATTTGTAATTATTTATAAAAGCAGTAATCAACAATTATATATTAGAATTGGTACAGAAAAAGTTTATACATATACCTGTAAACATAGTAAAACATATTATAGCTAAATACAGATTATAGGGATGTTCAATTATGTAAATTATTAAAAGTTATTTTTATCATGTTTCACTCACTACTGGTATTGAAAACACCGTAATTAATTTAGAGAATTCTAAATTACACAATAACTGTAGTAGAACTTTACGAAATAAATATTGTCGAAACGTCGACACAATTTAAAATTTGTGTTATACTTTTTGACCAATCCTCAGAAACCCTTCACCGGAAAAATAAAAACAATATAAAGTAATCAAATCAAACAATTAAAATCAATGTATCAAACAATTATACAAAAGTTGTTTTCAAAGAGGAATCGTTGTAATTAAACTATATCATTAATTTTACACGAAGTAGTTGTTTGTAACTGAATTGAGACTTTGTGAGTTTGGGTGGAGATGAACGGAAGTAAACAGAATCGACGGAAGCTGGAATGGTAGCTGGAGATTGCACAGGTAAAGCGAGTGTTCAACTGGGGGGAGAGTTTCGGAGACGGAGACGGAGAAGTCTCAGTCGACGGAAGATTCACAGAAGCCATCACATGTACAACAATACGGACAAAACTAGCTTTTATAAAAAGAAGACGCTGTTGAGTCAGTAAATTGCAGATTGAAAAACAGTAAATTGCAGAAGGACAAATTCAGTTAATTCTTATCTGTTAAAACTCCAATATGATTTCTGAAGTACATTTGAAAATTACCCTCTGCAGACTACTTCCATCCAAATTAATTTTACTTTTATGATCGTTCTGTGAAAATATAAATACGAGACTTCTCACAATAAAAAAAAATTGTATATATAAGCAGAATTGAGATCGTGGTTATGTGATTCACTCAATCACTTTCAGGACGTTATTTTGAGCTTTTTTACATGATAATTTAGTACGGTTTTATGTCGTAATGGTAGTGGTTTGTGTAAATTCTTGATATTTTTGTTTTTGTATTTCAAAAATATTTTTATATGCTATATTGTTTTTATATTTTGTTATTATACAGTTTTATAATTAGTTTTGATTTATGTTTTTTATATTTTGTTACTTTCTTATATTTTCATTATTTGTTTTTAAAGTAAAGTGCTACGATGGAGGTACACGGAAAGGAGAGGTTTCAGATTAGTACTGTTACGTCATTAAAGAACGTTCTACACGCTTCTCGGCTATCCCAGCAGAACCAGCTGTAATGTGTGCGTGCGTACGTGACTCTTAACGTGCTCAACGAGGCTATTCCAGACTATACCGGTCGGGGTACTGTGTTCGAGCACGCAATCAATCACGTTCTAGTGTTTTCGAGTACTGTTGACGCGTATTATGGATTATTCTGGAACACTTGTGCTATCTATTTAAACAACGACAGCTGCCGCTTAGAGTCAGTCTTACGTCGGCGATTACTCAGTTGAGTTATTGTTGGGCGATTTACACAGTGCGTCTCAAGTGGTGTATCAGTGAAAAGTGATTATAGTGTGGAATTCTTTATAGTTGACATTATTATTTGTGTAGACAGATTAACTTGAATTTTTGTACGAGAATAATCTTGTTGAATAACTTGTTGATTACAAACTGTTAAGTGAGATAATTAAAGCTGGTTATTAGTGACTTCATTGGTGTCTTGTATTTTGTTTTCCACTGTACCATACGACGATCAGTTAGACCGTCGTAACAGTATTTTTTTGCGAGAGAGTGGCTCTGATCGCGAATCACTGTGAATACACCGAAGTATGATTTTAGATTCTGAGTCACGGTAGCGGAGGAGAACAAAGACGATCTCGTGGCAGATTAAAATGAGGAATGATGAAGAGGTAACTTGACAGACTTGACAAACTACTTTTATGGGAAACCCTTGCCAGAACAGAATATCGACAATTGCTACTTGTCTATGGCATTACAAAGAAAGGTTAACTGTACTTGGTAACACTAGAGGAACGTCAAGAAATAGGGTACTGGATAAAATTCAGAATCAGGTTCGAAAGGATTATAGGGATTTTAAACATAAGATATTAACAGCACGGCCTGGCGACTTCACAATATGATGGCCACCTGCTAATCTCTGGATTGAGATTACGCGAAAATGAAGTAACACATGTTTAGTGTTGCAGCCTTAACCACGTACAGTGGTATCTAACGTGAACCATTAGCAAAGCTCGAATTTTACACTGATGATGGCAGTCGATGGTACTGTCGAAACGTCTGTTTAAGTTGAAAACAATGGACAACGGTCAAACAGCCCGGGAATGAATTTTAACAACACTGACTCCGGGCGTGTAAGCCTACGAAGTATATTACACGTTTAGTATGTCCACGTCTTTTAAGATTTAATTGTGTGTGTGTTGGGGGGGGGGGTGCATGCACGTATAGTATAGTATAGTTTACAAAGACGAAACGCAAATATTTTTAAAAACATGTGTCAATACATTTTTGTAGTTGAAATCTTCATTGCCTCTAATCTTGCCTTCTTACTTAAAGCTTTCGCGCTTGCATAACTATCTTTGTAATAATTTACAGCAGTTCCATTAGTCACATTAGTTTCTTTAACACTAACGTGTGAAATTCATCTACATTTTTTCGTTTTGAAAGTAACAGTGCCTTTCGGAGTTGTATTTATTCTCCCAGTCTTAAAGTTAGCGAAACACTTAAAAAAAACCTTAATATTTCAAAATATAACTAATGTCGTGTTAGCTATATTGGTTGGTGTGTTAGAAGTTGTTGATTCAGTAGATTGTGAAAATATTACATTAAGATGGAATTCTATATTGATATGAATTATCTTTATTTTGTAAGTAACTTTTAAATATTTCTGGCAGGTTTCTATATTATGAATAGTTCTTCACAGTGGTTGATTTCTAAAATTATAGGTGCCGGAACGCATCAATTCAAAAGTTGTACAGACACAAGAAAAGTTTGTTTCTTGGCCTTTCCTTACTCTTTCTGTCCAGTGCTGTATGATGGCCAGAAATCAGCCCTCTCACATTCACTTGAAGTTATTGCTATTGATTCAATAACATATTTCAAGATAGAAAGACTCTCAGGAAACATTTTGGAATGCACATATTCTCGGAAGCTCCCAATCAGTTATCATGTAGTTTTAAAGCTCCCATTTTCATGTAGTGTTAGTTTTGAAGCAAGTTTTTTTGTTTCATTTTCTCCATAGGTTATTGGGAAATTTTTTGAACGGCAGTAGTTAAGATAAAGATTAGTGCTCGTGTTTGATTTTGACAAATGTTTAGTTTTGTAATGGGTTGATGAGAGGCACAATTTAAAACTAATAGTAAATTTTTGTAATAATTAGGTTTTCCTTTCTATATATTTATTTCGGTAATTTATTTTTGGATCCAAGAGGTTCCGGAACGCCGTTCCGGCGCGTTCTCCATGAAATCGAGGCCTGGTTCTTCAAATATTAATTACTTCTGAAAGTAAAATTATTACTGTATTTTCACCCGACGCACGTTTCACTAATCACATCAGTATCATCAGAGGTTTAAATATAAATTCATTTATAAACCTCTGATGATACTGATGTGATTAGTGAAATGTGCGTCAGGTGAAAAATGCAATAGTAATTTTACTTGTAGAAGTAATTAATATTTGAAGAACTATTCATAATAATATGGATTAGTACGATTAGTCATAAACAGATTTCGTTAGTATTATTTTGCGGTGTTGTACGTTAAATGTGTCCACTATAGTCGCTTTACCCATGGTGTATTCATGTGCAGGCTACGTGGGTTTAAGTGGTATCGAATGTCATTTTATAGTAGTATATTAGTTGATGTCGTAACTTTACACTTTAAGTTCTTAATTGTAAAATTATTATTTCAGTGAGAAGTAAATTAACTTGGAGAAAACTAAATATATGTATGCTGCCAACAAACTACCATTAAACCAAACCCTTCAAAACCTTGAAATAGGCACAGAAAATATAGAGGCAGTAAAAGAGTATACCTTGGCTCCTAGATAAACTCCACTAACGAAATCAGCACTGAAATAATAAGAAGAATATATCTCGCAAATAAAACATATTATGGATTAAAAAAGCACCTGGCATCTAGCTTCATCTCAAGAAGCACGAACTGCAAAATCTACAAAACGCTTATCAGGCCACTGCTGACATATGGTTCAGAAAGCTGGACAATGGCAAAAAATAGCAAGAGACACAAGAAAATGGAATGTGGCGCAGGCGCTATAATTATGAACTATACCATCTGTACAAAGAACCGAACCGGACATTGTCAGGATAATCAAAATACACAGGCTAAGATGGGTTGGACACATAGAGAGAATGGAGGAAGGACGGCCTGCGAAACATATTTTCTACCAGAAACCAATGGAATAAGGGAAAGTAGTAGAAAAACGGGAAGACCCCGAAGTAGATTCAAAGACCAGATAGAGGAGGACCTCGGAAAGCTGAACATATGAAACTGGAAAGCCGGGGCATGCAATAGGGAGGAATGGAATCGACTCTTGGAGCAGGGCAAGACCGACCAAGGGTTGTACAGCCACGGCTGAAGTTGAAGTTGAGTAGTAAATTAAATATCAATTAGTATCAGTAAAATCCAATAGATAATGTATTGTCAAAAGTATCGGGTAGAACCAATGAATTACTAAGTCTTACGACAGCATGAGAACACGTTTGGCGATTATTAAAAATAATTTGTCAACAGCAGTTCCTAAACGTGAGGTCACAAGTTTGACCAATTTATTAATTAAGTTTCCTCGCGTACCGGACCGTGTGAACGGTGCTATGAATGTCTGTCAGTCAGCTGATGCGATTAGAAGAAGATGTTTTAAAACTTCCTGTTTAAGTTGTAAGCGCATCAGCGATTTGAACGGTGCGAATATGTGACAATGTACTCTTCCACACTAATTCCTGACGGGCACTTAATTATTTGTTGATGTTTTCATGAAACCTTCGTCTCTGGGCTATCTTATTTAGCGTTTACTTAATTTCTCGTTTATCCACGCTATTCTTACTGCTACAAGTGTCAGATTTTCGACTGCACTTTCCCAGTTTTTTATTCGTTTCACACTTTTCCCGTGCCCCTTTGACGTCCTGTATTAGTGTGTGAAGAAACTGCTGGATAAATATTATTATTAAACAGATGATTCCAGTGAAAAGGTGTAACCCCTCTTTCCTTTTTCTGCTTTATAAAAAAAACCTTTTTTTTTGTATTTATTTTCTTTTTGTATTTATTTATTTTTTTTTTGAAAGAGAATCCACTAGTTATTTAAAACTAGGCATAAGCCTAGAGAAGCCAAAAGGCACTAGGTCCAGGGTGACGGGACTTGCAATTAAACTCTCTGTTATAAACAAACATAACATTTATTGAGTCTTGTTTTGTGTTACATATCGTGTATTAAGCGGTTTCCTTGTTTTTTGAATTTCAATTTAGTGTATAAATTTTTCCCCGTGCATACCCCACAAAAGTGACACAAACCTAAATCACACATAATATGTATAGATATAAAACAATTGTTTTCTTTTTGTTGTTTTTTTTGTTTTTTATAATGTAAATATATTTCATGTAAATATCTTCCCCGTACATACCCCACAAAAAGTGACACAAACATAAACCACAAATAAATATATATATCTATAAAACAATTGTTTTCCTTTTATAATGTAAATATTTAGGGTGTAAATAATTCTTCCCCACAAAAGTGACACAAACATAATTCACAAAGTATAAATATATATATCGATAACACAATTGTTTTCCTTTTATAATGTAAATATTTTTGGTATAAATAATTCTTCCCCGTACATACCCCACAAAATGACACAACATAAATCACAAAAGTATAAATGGATATCTCCGTCACATCCACATTCTAAGTCTCGTCACATCCACATTCTAAGTCTCGCTATATCGCTACCCAACACGCTTATAAGTTTAAAAATAACCGAGGCACTCGCCTATATACTCACCTTTTATTTTTATAGACATTTCCCTGCAAACATACGAAAGTATAAAAGTGTCACTAGTTCTCCCACGAATCTGGACTGCCCAAAATGCCAGATGTAATATTAAAGAAGTCTTAAATTTGGTAAGAAAAGAGACGAGTCTGAATATTTAACTAAGGATGATACATGGGAAAGACGGTGAGCCACCATCTTCCCTACGGCCGGAACTGTAATTGTGAATAGGTAAAGATAATGATTTATAATTTTAATAATGATTAATGCTTTAACAATAACGTTTTAAGAAAAATTCACAATAATAAAATGTCCTGATCAGTTATGTAATATTTAAGAAAACTGCATTGGCCCGGGAACCAACATGTTCCTCAGCCTGGAGCAGGCCTGTGTCTGCATACCAGGCTGCCTATACAGGATTAAGCAGGGGCTGGACTGTTACTGATTTTGACAATTATAACCCATACATAAATCTCAAAATTGTGATTTAAATTTGTGAAATAATTTGACAGAAAATTACAACTAAACTCTACCAGCCGGTGAGGTTTCATCCTGTCCCCCCCCTTACATACATGGAAATGCCAGACCCCAAATACTTAAAAAGAAAACCCCCTTTTACTGGGAACTAGAAACTACTGATTGAATTAATGTGACAGGCCTTGGATACCTGTCAGCCCCCGGGCTTACACTGAAAACCAAGTTATAACATTATCAAAGAAATCTGCGCACAATTCTGTCTAGTTAAAGTGAGGCCTGATTAAAACGTTTTGAAGATGATCAAATTTGACAATGTATCACTCGTGCTCCACACAAGCTAAAAGTTGTTAACAGCACAGATCCGGGTGTCTATGTAGATTTAATAGATAATAATAATGGTTTGAGGTCACCTGGTGAAGTTGAGGTTACCAAGTCCAGGGTGTGTTGGTTAGGTCATCCTGTTGTCCTCTACGACAGGCGAAGTCGAAAGCCCTTCATGATACGTTCAGGTGGAGGTGGTCATCCTGAGGCACGTCCACGTCTTAGAGCAGGGGCCCGCAGTTTTGTGAGTGTTTATCTACTCATAGTAGAAGATAGAATTTCAAACACAAAAGACTTCGCTCTGTCGAAGTGGTTACTCGATGTTAACTCAGTGGATGGTGGGACAAGACAAAACCAACACAATTTAGTTACAACGCAGTATCACAACCGGGTACCAGGCGAGCACCAGAATGCGCTGGCATGCCCTCGACGAACTGTATTTCGTCGTTTCTCTACACGTTAAACGCAGTATCACCTAAACTGATTGTGCGTATGATTTATAATGTCTATAATTAAAAAAAATATACGGTATTAGGCTTATTTGCGTATTTAACTCGCCGGCTCGTAAAACGACCGACACAAAGGTTTCGTGTAATACAGAGTTCCTAAGGCTTTCACGACCGGCGTCGACATAGTTGGAAACATTATGTTACGGGCTATTAGGCCGTGGTCGGACCCACAATCGGAGGTCATCTTCACGGCTCGGTGTCCGCCAATTCATCCCACCCCAATTCAAGGTAACTGTACCTCATCACCGGGGTGAATTGGCGGACACCGTGCGAACGTTTTCCGACACTGAAGATGGTCACCGATGGTGGGGCCGAAACGTCTGTCCACACAAACAACAGACCACGGCCCGGCAAATAACGGTTCCAACTATGTTTCGTGTAATGTTAGTAACAACTTATCACATTAACATGAATTCTCAATAAATTAAGCCTATTTCATTTTAGACAGAACGGGCGCAATGTACGTGTTACTTTCTGGACCTTTCTCCAAAAAAAATCGGTTTGCCACGTAACCTATAAAAAATAAGTGATATACTTTATTACAACTTATTTCAGCTAGTATACAACGCTGAAAAAGGTACTAGAAGGGACGAGTAAATTAAGGAAAACCTAGTCACAGTAGACAACATTAATTAGACTACAGTGTACAAAAACGTATATGGCTTCCGTTTTTAGTGCGCGTTCGCATCGGATGACTTTATCTAATCGCGACACAATCTCAGGAGGAACTGCACTTTATCTTCTCTATCAATTCACAATTTCGTCTATTTCAAACTTTACTAACTTATATTTTAAATTGATAAATTTTAACGCAGTAGCGAACTAAAGGGGCGGTCCGCCTCGGACCTCATTTGGTAGGGGGCCTCCAGATTTGGAAAATTAAGTTTAAGAGACCAACAATTTACGTAAAACCTCTCACCAGAATTTTACCCAAACAGTGGATAATTCAGTGTGTCGAAATCAGGCCAATTAACCGAATGAACTAATTGACAAGAAAAGTGCATCACATATTGCGTCAGTCAACAAAACCGCGAGTGACATCGAAGACAACTGCACGTACAACTGTACAGATAAGTAAAAGCGTGTGTTATGGGCTAAAACTGCTAACTGATTTGAAAAAAAAATGCCAAGTATTGTTTGCAGCAATGATAAATTTGTTTTTCAGTATATAAGTTTATTGTATCTTATAAACTATTGTAATAAATTTAATGCAATCTATAAATAATACTACTTCTATTATTTCTTTAAACTTTCTATTTACAATATGAAAGTGGATTTTTATTTCAAACATGCTACAGTTTCTTATAAAGTTTCCTAACTATATGTATCAATACAGTGATTAGACAATAAATATATAACAGTAAAGTATTTTTGCTATGTATTAATTAAAGGTAAATTTTATTATAAACTACCGTCTTATAAGATGGGGGCCTAAGAAAGAAATCAGCCCTGGACCTCCAGTGGCCTAGGTACGCCACTGTTTCAACGGAACATTTTGTAGTACAGGCAAAAATAATTTATTAATTAGAGTCTGTCAACCAGTCGGTACGTGTAGTATTTAAAGTACCACGTGGGTTCTGTATTTGGAAAAAATTACCATATGTAAATATGAAGAAGGCGCTTTTAGTTGTTTGTTCACGAGGAGCCTTATGCATCTGTGTATTTTATTTATTTAATTAAACCACATAAAAGACCACTTACCACTTACCGGACCACCCACCGCCACTTCTACACTATATAACTGAGTTCACTTGCCGGCGTTTTTGTCACCTAGACCTGAGGATACTCATTGTAATATGAGTGAAACATTGTCATACAAAACATTTTCGACGCGGTCCATACCGGAAGAAGACTTCAAAAACATAATACACATAAAAGAAGATTAATATTATAAATTAATTTTTGAAATTTCCGGATTTATCTATTTTTGCTTAATTAGTAACAGAGCTTAAGAATTAATGTGCAGTGGAAAGACTCGAACGGAAACAGATTGAGTAGATAATTAAGGTATGAGGCTTGTTATCCAGCTAAAAACCGCACTTACTCTGTCTGTCTCTCTCTTTCCCATTTGTCTGTCTACCTTTTACACCCCCTCTCCTTTTGTACTTTCTTATCTTTATTCTCAAAACAAATTATTCTTACACTTATATAAGTATTCAACACATTTAGCTTATGTATCCGCAAATATTACGCCATTTTTTACGTATATGAATGCGTGTAATAGATATACGTCCTATTCCGTTCAAATAATAAAACGAAAGTTCTTGATGAACACACAGAGTTTCTCAATGTGTGACGTATAGGCCTAGTGTGTTTGTATTTACATACGACGTCTGTAAATTAAGTAATAAGACTAATAATGTAGCAGTCAATGTGACAACACTGTAAGGTTTCCATTAACACAGATGGTTAGATAAACAGCTGATTGATTTTGAGTATTAATATTTATTGTCTATTGTTGCCACGTGAAACGTAAACAAGCTTTCGTGAAGTGAGTTTTTGTTGTGCTGTATAAAAATGAGTGACATCAATTGCTGTGGAAACGAGTTGCCCGCGTGAGACCAGCCATCGTGAACACCTGGATGCTGCATCATGACAATGCACCTTGTCACACTTTCCTCTCGGTTAATGAGTTTTTAACAAAGAAAATATTCCTGTTGTTCCTCAGCCCCCTTATTCACCTGACTTGAGTCCCTGTGACTACTTTCTCTTCTCAAGATTAAGGAAAAAACATCTCAAAGTACACAATTTTTGGATAGACAACATTAAAAAAAAACGTAACCGACCAGTTGAAGGATAGTTCCAGTTTCTGAGTCTTCAGTGCTTTGAAGAGTGGAAAACCCGTCTAAAGCGTTATGTGGCTTTCCAAGGGAATTATTTTGAAGGCAATAGAGTCTAGATATTGTTTGACTGTAAATAAAAGGTTTGCTGAATAAGTCTCATTACTTAAATTACAGACCTCGTATATGCGTATAAGATTCATATATTGTGTGATCTCTAGCTGTCAGTTATGCGATAAACAGTTTGAAATATAGTTATAAATATATTTATCCAGGTGTTCACGATGGCTGGTCTCACGCGGGCAACTCGTTTCCACACCCTTTCAAAAATTTCTCGGTAAACGTGTTGATTGACAGCCTGTCTGTAGGTTAAAACGCCTTATGGATAATGTCGTTACTATCAAAGAAACAAATGAACATGGTTTAGATTTTGGGTTTGCTTATGTTTGCTTTTGGTGAGTTTGGTGAGTGCCAATCCTCGTTCTGGCGTTTTGTTTCTAGATCGTACTCAAAGACCCATGACTCGTCACTCATCATGACTCATTTTTAGAGAATCAGGATCAATTTCAATTCCATCCTGTTGTCTTTCTGTTCAAGAGTGAGGATCTTTTGGCACCAATTTCGCACAAACTTTTCTCATTCCTAATTCGTTTGTCCAAATTTGATAAACTGTAGTGCGGTTCAAACTTAATTATACTGCGATGATTCTGACGGATAATCGACGGTCAGACCGCACCGAGTCTCTGATTCGATCAACATTGTCGTCAGTTCTTGATGCTGACGGTTTTCCAGGGGTGGATCGTCTTAATTGATTCACGGTCATCTGAAAATATTTGTCCGCCAATTCACCTTAATTCATCCCACCGCAATTCAAGGTAACTGTACCTCATCACTGGGGTGAACTGGCGGACACCGTGCGAACTTTTTGCGACACTGAAGATGGTCGCCGATGGTGGGGCCGAAACGTCTGTCCACACAAACAACAGACCACGGCCCGGCAAATAACGGTTCCAACTATGTTTCGTGTAATGTTAGTAACAACTTATCAGATTAAGAATACAAAAGAAATGTCAAACACAACAGAACAATTATTTGAGTGAACGTGTTTGTGTATGTGCGCGTGCGTATGTGTGTATCCATGATAAAAATAACTTGTGATAATTACATAATCGAACATCCCTATAATCTGTATTTAGCTATAATATATTTTACTATGCTATATGTTGACAGATATATGTATAAACGTTTTCTGTACCAATTCTAATATTTAATTGTTGATTACTGCTTTTATAATTAATTATAAATACCACTACATTATCAGTAATTTAAATTGTAATAGTGTATAAATTATGTTATGTGATATTATAATTTTCTTGTTGTCTTTAAAGAAAACATTTGATGATGTAAAACAAACTATCTCAACTCCTGCACATATACAAGGATACACACATACGCACTTACACGTGCACACACACACACACACACACACTCCCATACACAAACACGTTTAGTCAATAATTGTTCATGTTGTGTTTGGCATTTCTTTTGTATTCATATACAGGTCCTGATGATGACAATAAACATTGTCGAAACGTCGACAAAATAAGTTAAAATTTGTAATATATTTTTGAACAATCCTCACAAACCCTTCACCGGAAAAATTCATTGATTGACGGTCACTACATTAAAATTTTATTGATGACTTAATTCAAAGCTACTTCACATATTATTACTTATTAAAACACATCAGTTTTTAAACTAAAGGGTAATACTTTTGAAGAAAAAGCGACTGCAATTTAATATTTAATTCCTGCACGTTAGTGTTTTCAATATTTTTTAATGAACTGTGTTACAAGGTAGTTTTTTATTACATTTAAAATGATTGTAACTCTCTATTTGCTAAAATGTTTGTCTTAAAGAAATGAACAAACAAGAAACTGAATCATGTAATGTTTCTCTTATTATGTTCACACCATTAACATCAATTTTGCATTTCATGAATTACTTGGATAATACTGGGATTTATAAATAAAGAATGTTTGCAAATTGGTGTTACCGGGCGTCCTTGAATGTACCTCTCCCGGAAATAAACCGCGTCTCGATTCAGATTTAAGTTTGGTTTCCCTACAATTTTACTTTGTAGGGAAAGTCTAAGTCCAGACTTTCTTTTGGTCAAACGCGACTTCCTTATTTCAGTCCGTCTTACACTGAACGCGTCTCGTCTCTGCAACAGAATTTGTTCCAGTTATTATCAGAAACGGTCTCTCGCTGGCTAAACAACACGTTTCTCGGTTGGCTCACCTTTCTAAAGAAAGAGCCACACCAACGTATGACCGCGTGTACAGTTAAGATAAATAAAGTTCAAACGAAGTCGTACAAGATAAGCCAGTGGCACGTTGTTGTTTGTCGTTGAGTATTGTTTGTGGACCTCAACAAGAGTAGATACGGATGCCTGTGGCGCTTGTACTGTGTCATACGGTATTGTTTGCGCAAAAAATTGTTTGATGTCATCTTCTAAATTTGTATTTAGTGTTCTGCCCTAAGCCAGGTCTTCAAATGGTAAAAGCTTTCCAAGCTGTCCTACCGCATGCCAGTCTTTTCGCTTTCTTCGTAACACCCTCTGGTTTTAATGCTATCTAGTAACTTCATTCTTCTACACCCTCTTTTTTTCTCCTTCTATGACACCCTCCATGGCAGTTGTAAGCAAGCAGTCTCTACTTAAACAATGACCTAACCAATTCCTTTTCCTATTTTCTATTACCTTCAGGATTCTTCTCTCTTTCCCTATTCTTCTTAAAACTTCATCGTTCCTTACTTTATCAACCCACCTCAATTTTTCCATTGCTCGCCAAACCCACACCTTTAATGCTTCTAATCTTTTCTCATCCTCCTTCCTCAGTGTCCATGTCTCTGCACCATATAAAGCAATGCTCCACACATAACATTTGGCCAACCTTTTTCTTAAATATCTTTTACATCCGGAACATTTTACATAGAGGGCCATATCATTTGCTCTACCAGGGATATCCAACATGGATCCTTAATTCGGTGGTATCCCTTTGCCTCCCACATCGTCATGCCGTTGACCAAGTGGTTCATCCGCCTTTAGGGACAGTTTCCCATCCCAAGGGCAAGAAAGTGCCCTACCTCTACCCGCTCATCCGCCCTCCGAAGAGACCGGTGGCACTTGGTAGAGGGGAATTCCTTATCCCGAGAGTCACTCGGCAGGCTGCTTGCAGTTTCGAAGAAACTGGGCGATGGGCGATACCACATCCCTACGCCACAATAATCTAGTGTAAATTCATATGATTGTAGTGTTATTACTTGTTAAGGTCTGACTGACATCTGACTTTATGTGAAGTCCTAATAGCCCCACTATAATCTCAAAGAGGTTTATATATTACCTATGTGTTCTGAAATTATTAAAATGACTGTCTACTGTACATTCCAATATCATAAACCACAATCGTACTGTCTACTGCACATTCCAATAGTCTCACAGGAAGCATAAACCACAATCGTACTGTATACTGCACATTCCAATAGTCTCACAGGAAGCATAAACCACAATCGTACTGTATACTGCACATTCCAATAGTCCCACAGGAAGCATAAACCACAATCGTACTGTATACTGCACATTCCAATAGTCTCACAGGAAGCATAAACCACAATCGTACTGTATACTGCACATTCCAATAGTCTCACAGGAAGCATAAACCACAATCGTACTGTATACTGCACATTCCAATAGTCTCACAGGAAGCATAAACCACAGTCGTACTGTATACTGCACATTCCAGTAGTCTCACAGGAAGCATAAACCACAATCGTACTGTATACTTTACGATTAAATTAAGATTATGCTCACTTCCATGAAAGTTTAAAGAAATATCTCATCCAATGAATTGGTACTTTTTATTTAATAAATTAAACATAAAAGTTTTTACAAAATATATTATCACCGAATAAAAACATAAAAACCCCATTTTAATTAACACAATCTTAATTTAGTAATGTATTTAACGAAAAGCGGTAAATAAACAAGTGGTAAGAAAATTGATCTATACAATCCAGAATTAATTTGGGAAAGATGGTTATAGCTACATTGAATGGAATCCTGTGGGATAAGCAAATTACAGCAGAAACTAAAATCAAAATATTGAAAACTATTGTCAGAATTGTCATGATTTACGGCTCAGACGTTTGGACTTCTAATTAACACACAAGAAAGAACAAAATTAATGACAGCAGAGATGGACTTTTGGAGACGTTCGGCAAGAGTACCCAGACGAGAGAAAATTAGAATTGAAGTCATTAAGGACAGAATGAATGTGAAAAATTCAATTGTTGATTTTATCCAAACAAAAATATTACAATGGTATGAACACACGAAAAGAATGACACAGGAAAGATTACCAAGGAGAGTTATGGAATGGACCCCACCAGGAAGAAGGAAAAGAGGAAGACCACTTATCACCTGGCTAGAAGAAATTCAGACTATATTGAGGGAACGAGAAATTGTAGATGATCTTTGGATGAACAAGCACCAGTGGAGGATGAGAATTTAATCACTTCTGTAATCTTTGGTTCCGGAAAATGTGTAAAAATTTTACAGCCGAATTAATAATAATAGAAAACTGATCTCTACCATTATGGAAGGAAGGCATCCAGTGAATCATATTTCACTACTGAAATCTTTGATCATAGAGACCTAATAGGCATACAATACGTGCATAGTACAGTCTTCTTCTGTTAACGAATCTGATAACAATTCCATTTTTTTATTCCAGTTTTTCGTACGCTTAGAATTATTTTGTGCCTTTGTATGTAGACACGCGCTCGACTTGACACTTTCAGTGAACTCTCTGATGTAATGTTAAACTACAACCAATCACATCGAATCACACCACTTTGTTGTGTATGTGAAATAATTCGATTAGTTCCGGTGTCGCTGTATCCAGATAATTGGATATGAAAGTAAGAATAGCCCCCGATACATGACGTGTGCAAACATTATGTCGTCAGTGGCCGTCCATTGTCGTACGTTTGTATATATACATTTGTATATATGTCTGCAAACATATACCAACACGATAAAACGGCTTACCGAAAGTACTCAAGGCCCCCCTCTTTCTCTCTGTCCCCCAAACTAAAATTCTCTCAAAACGGTAAACATTAAGTGTTGTTAAATCCTTAAATTCGTAGTGACCGTCAATCAATGAATTTTTCAGTGAAGGGTTTATGAGGATCGGTCAAAAATATAACACAAATTTTAACTTATTTGTGTCAAAGTTTATTCGACAATGTTTATTGTCATCATCAGGATGTAAAAATAACTTTTATTAATTACATAGTTGAACATCTCTTAATCTTTTTTAGCTATAATATATTGTACTATGCTATATGTTGACTGTTATATGTATAAACGTTTTCTGTATCAATCTAATATCTAATTGTTGATTATTGCTTTTATAATTAATTAAAAAATACCATTACATTATAGTAATTTAAATTGTAATAGTGTATAAATTAAGTTCTGTGATATTATAATTTCTCGTTGTCTTAAAAAAAACATTTGAAGATGTAAACAAACTATCTCAACTCCTTCACATATACAATGATATATACATACGCACGCACACGCGTGTGCGCAAACACACGCACACACACTCACATACGCAAACACGTTCACCCAAATAATCGTTCTGTTGTGTTTGACATTTCTTTTGTATACCACAGGTTCTGATGATGACAATAAACATTGTCGAAACTTTGACACAAATAAGTTAAAATTTGTGTTATATTTTTTACCGATCCTCACAAACCGATCCTTTCACTGAAAAATTCATTAAGTGTTGTGTTTTTATTTCTCACGTTTTGTTCGCTCTTCGCTAAGTACGCTAATCAGGTCTGAGTAGCGGTGTGAAAGGACTTTTAAAGGACGCGGATTTACGTTTGTATTTAAATTTCACAGCAAAACAATGATAGTAAACAAATGTATTTCATACTAGGAAAATCAATTCGAATCAAAGTAAAGTTAATATTATTCTCTGCCGGGCCTATTAGATCGTGATCTATTACGGTTTACAACAGACGCTTCGCCCTCACCATTGGAGGCCATCTCAGTGTCTCGAACGATTGAATAACTGGCAAGATGTATGCCAATGCTCACAGTACTGTGATACAGATTCAGTACCACAGTACTGTGGGAATTGGCGTACATCTTGCCAGTTACTAAATGGTTCGAGGGACTGAAGATGGGCTCTAATGGTGAGGGCGAAACGTCTGTTGTAAACAGTAATAGATCACGGTCTAATAGCCCGGAAGAGAATAATATTAACAGAATTGACGCCGGCCGTGAAAGGTTTAGAAATTCGTAGAATAATGTTTATGAAAAAGCGTGTGTTTTGGAAACAAGGTTTGAACTAATTAAAGGGTTGATTACCATGTAACATGTGTTACTTTTATAAATATTGAACAGATGATCGGTGTTCGTCTTTCTACATAAATATATCTACGGTGTTTCACACACAGATGTAATCGGTATAAATGAGAGGGACAAGTGACTGTCCTATACTTAGGGCCGGCCCCAGCGCTTCTGCCGCCCTGTGCAGTATTTATGAGTCCGCCCCTCCCTATTTTAACTCTGAACACATTCACGCACACTAGACCTACTCTAAAGATACGGCGATTGCCTTCAAATGACGACTAGCAATGTTTGCATTGTTGTGTTTATCAAATAACTAGAACTTTTTCGCGTTTACGATGCGGCGAACGGGTACAATAAAAATTGTAGAAACAATACAAGGAATCGTGAGACAATAAAAACGTATGCCTATGTGATGACTTAAAATTAAAATACTAACTAAAATTCATTATGATTGAAATATAACAAAACTAATGTATCATATACCTTAGTTAAAAAATACTCGTCTAGCTTTCACACTGGCAAACTCCTTTAATACTTCGTTGTAATCAAGTGATTCAGCTAACTGAGGTTCTGTAGATATAGTCGCCAGATCACTCAGGCGAGTCTCGGACATACTCGATCTGAGATAAGTTTTAATAAGTTTGAGCTTCGAAAAAGTCAGGTTTACGTTATCTCGTTCACGAGTTTTCGACTCTTCGTTAAACTTTGCTGACTTTATACATAAAAGTAATTCTTACTGATCTTACATATTGTGATGAAATTAAGTGAATAATTTTATTTTTTCCTTCAATTTCAAAAGTTAACATCCCGGAATTTGCCGCCCTGGGCGGTGGCACGGTTCGCCCCTGCCTGGAGCCGGGCCTGCCTACACTTCGAACTATACTTCGGTTCGGAACGGGTAAACAATGAGGTTTACGTAGGGAAGAGCTCCTCTCGTTAATTCTTCGCTGTCTCGAGATTAGATTCAACCAGGTAGGAACCGGTGATATTTATGTGTATTATTACACATGTGCAAGTGCACGCGCGCCCGCATAATGTATAAAATGCACCGACAAGAGAATTTTCCGGATGCTTGTAAATTGCGGTATATCATTCGAGAACACATTGCTAACGATACAAGATACTTCAAGAACTTCGAACTTCAAGATAATGCAATAAACTAGGCGACACTAGTGCCACCTAGTGGCAGGTATTAGTGCCGGTGCCGAAAAGTGAGAAAAAGGGGAGAAATCAGCAAATCACGAAGGCGCGCTTGGATTTCCGTATATCAGCATTCAGCATTGTCTGTACAGTGTGCGAATTGTGGCAATGTTCTTACAATCTAAAGAACGAAGGCGAAGACTTCCTGATGAAGAACTACACAAACATCATGATTAAATCAAGAATCTTTTTTTTTTTTAAAAGACTATTTTTTAAGTTTGTACCTTTGATGTGAATAAAGTAAATTATTTGTTACTAGCATACTTTTTCCTTTTTCTTTCGTAACTAACTTATTTAGTTGTATAGAAATTTAATATGAAATGTTTATGCATTTTTCATTAAAAAAAAATACTTAAAATTAAACAAACTTACAGTTTTAAGCGTTTGCCACTTTCAATCTGTATATATCTCTAATGACAGTACTTTATATATTTTTAAGTAGACAAGAGATAAAGGATTTGGATTTGTAACAGGCCTCCATGTAGTAGTAATGTGCACATCACACTGTAATGTACTTATTGAGTATTACATAATTAAATATAATGAATCCATTTGAGTGTTTCTGGTGTTTTTTTTTTTAATTTTCTGAATGTCTAAAGCATTTGTGTCTATTTTTACAGTTACTTTACAAGTAAAGAAGAAACATGATCATGGTCAAGTTAAATTGAAATTACGTAATTTTCAATATTATATAAAAATCATATATATATATATTACAACGATACAAATTAAAACTGCATAGATAGGTAATATAGAAATTATTACAACAGAGTCTATGTCTGGAGGTAGGAAAATTTATTAAATTAAAACATTAAAATTTACTATTGTCTTATTAATTTATAATTTAAAATTGTTTATTTAAAATTTGTCTTTCAAAATTGAGTCTATGGGCTTGTTTTACAACTATGTTACTTGTTGCGTTGAATTCCACTGTTTGCGTAGCCACTCGACGCTCCGCGCACGCAGTTCGACTGGACCGCTGCAACTCTGCACGTCGACCTTTCGAAGATCACTAACGCTGACAATTTATGTCTTTGCATCCACGCACACTGCGATATGATCTGTTATTGTTTATACTTTAACTTCACTTAATCTCAGGGATTTAAAACTTGGTAAATAGATCGTGTATTGATCTTACACAAACTCCGGTTTCTTGAAGTGTTCTCGCGTACTGTCAAAATATCTCGGCAGATATTTTGCTCCTACTCCGGAAAAATTTTCCACTGTACGCGAAAAGCACTAGAATAATCTATTTTTTATTTGAGTTCTCTAAGTGGTAATGCTTACAAAGAACTCGAACCGTGAACCAACTTCTAAGTTTAAATGAAAACGATCTGTCTTGTCCAGAAAAACTCGTTACAGCGAGTACGTGTTTCTATGGCAAGTGAGCCTAAGAAGAAAAGTGAGCGAAGTGCTCTCGACAGAGGACCATCTCAAATAAATTTTAGACCATCTGATTGGTTGAAACTTTAGCAACGTCACAGATGAGAACACAAATAGACTGAAATCATGCTTAAACTCTGTCCGATTCTACAAAGGCCTGTCTAGATTTAATCTACAAATTTTATTACTTTATAGTTGTGGAGAATTGATTATATGGAGAATGTAGCTTATAACCATGAGAATACTCTGTCCAAGTTTCAGAACGAAATGTTAATTTTCCTCGAAGTTATTAAATAAAATGTAAATCACACGCGCGCCCGCGCACTTACACACAAATATTTCAAATGAAATAAAAGAGAATAAAATTGTGAACATTTTGACATGACATAGTTTTTTAAACATTGCTTAGTTAAAAACTTATGACTACTTTACAAAGAAAGAACAAAATCAATTTAAAACATGTATATGGCCATCAGAAAATGTTATATAGGATTAGTATTCCACTTAAATGAACTACATATCCTGTGTACTGTTGCAATATATATATATAGGTTGGTTTAGTACAAATTCCTTAAAATACGCTCTGCAACATACTGCTCTGTGTTTGCATGAAATAACAGTTGTCCGATGTTTACGCATTATAATGGGTACGCCTGTTACGTTTCGTCGTTACTCTTTGAAATTACGCTCTGTAGTTTGCTTATAATATTGGTGTTAAAAATTATTATACACTGCTAGATTTAAAGCAGTTACCTTTTACCCCGCTTAGGGGTACGTTCGATTCTCCACCCTTTCACTTTTAACTTTTTTCTACCGCAGAAAGCGTCCTGTAGGTGACCGAAACGTTTGAAGAATTACTGAACAAAGCAATCGACCACGGCCAAACAGCCCGGAACCAATTCTATTTAACTGTAGTTTAATTACTGTAGGATCTTTACGAAGAAATTGTTCAAAATATGTTTGCACGGATTAGAACAAATCGGATTTCCTCGATTCTGCTGACGAAACTTCTACTGTGACTGTGTCCCCGCTGCTTGCCGTCTCAACCGCGATCAGAAACCAGAGTGAATTAACGAATACAACAGACTGTCTGCCGTGTTTTAATCTCTCTGGATTGTAAATCGTTTTAACTTAGTTTGCTCGGGACATAAATATAGGTACGTGACTTTATAATTTAAAACAATATGTGTTACAAAACTGTGTTCTAGAAACATATTAAATCAGTTGCATGTATTACAGTATCGGAGGTGGGAAATAAGTGCTGTAAATACAACAATCACTGTTATTTACAATACATACGAACAATAAACATTGGTAAATACTGGACAATTTTATTTGGATTACATTTATTAGTTACCTATTCCTTGTTATAATATTGTGATATTATTCAATATAGTCTCTTCTGCAATTAGTGCATTACGTTTTTGTCGTTTCAGTTACCTGAGGCACGTTTCACTGAAACACATCAGCATCATCAGAGGTTTGTAAATAAATCAGCAACAATCGAAATAATTCTTCATCAATATAAAAATTAACGAATAATCGAAATTATTTCGATTTCAAAGTAAAATTATGTATAATAAATTTAGTTCGATTAATTGACGATTGCTTTAATGTTTATTTACTTAAACAGGTGTTTTGTCGGTTATATTGGAAATATTTAATGTTTATATTTTATATATTTTAATAAGTTTATAAATTTGAATAGATTATCTTCTTTTGTTTTATTCGAGTTTGTTCTTTAATTAATAAGTTATCGTTATTGTGTTTGCAAGTATTCAGATTTTCCCAAATATTCATTTATTGACCTTTTTGTATGTTTTCAATCAACTCTATATTCGCAATGCCTGGACGTTGGTGGTAATTATTTAGACACTGCATGGTAAATTAGATTTATAAATACCTGGTTTTAAAAATGCATTGCGATTTTAAAAGAATCTATCGAGTAGTTTTTTATTTGTCTCACCTACGTAAAATTTATTGGAAGCTGAACATTCTATTTTGTATATTCCATTTTTATTGTGAATATTGCATTTAGTTTTAGGTTTTAATCGGTTAAAAACTATATTGTCTGTATTATAAGATATTTTTAAATTTGTATCTTTAAATACTTGATGTTTGTCATAACTGAAAAATTTCTCGATCCGTCGCATGTACCCGTAGATGTTTATATGTTTGAGAAATTTTCATCGAACAACGTTTTGTTAGGTATGTTATCCTATGGATGTCAGTCTGACGTTATTTTGTATGCTACATCTATACAGAGTGCGCTAAAAGTCAGTTTCTCCTGAATGCAGGTTTAAATTTTGTAATATTTGGTAGCGGGGGGGATTTTTGATTTACAATTGGTAGTAATCAGATGATATAAACACTCAGTTGTTGTTTAGTTAAAATTGTGTGTCTGTTCTGAGATTATTGACTTTTAAATACACAAAAGAAAAATGAGTTTGTACGCTTCATGCTACGTGCTTTATGCTTCATGATAAACAAGTTTTATGGCGGATGCCTGATAAGGATACCGCGACCATCCATAAGGACTTCATGCGAGATTGCGATCCATGAAGGACATATCTGATTCCTAAATCTACATTATCGACCCGTCGACATTTGCGTAAACTATTATGTTCTTTTTCAGGACAAATGAGATGTTCACGTTCTCTTCAATTATTTATACAATCAATTATAAGCCTTAGTGTAACACACACAACTGGCTCAGAAACAGTCCTACGTTAATTCCTTATGGAAGTTCACTGATATTTTTAACAGTTCTGGGGGGGGGGGGATTGATTTTCAACAACCCCCCATAGTTACGCCACTACCTGATGGCATTGGACACGTTGAAGGTTTCTCCCAGTGGAAGAATTAGCAGTATTTATTATAAACTCAAACAATATAAAGAGGATTGCAGCCATATGTCGATCAATATGCCCTGTTGTCTGGTACCGGAATATAATGAAAAAAGGTAAGAGACACCTTTTAGAAGGCGGTTAGACACGGAAGTATGTCTACAAAGGGTGTCTTAAGTTAAAATATTACTGAGGACGATTCGGGTGGACATTGGATAAATCAATGGAGATTGATTTCTGGCGAAGAAGCTGTCGCTGGACAAAATAATACACGAAGAAATTAGAGGAAAAGTGGTGGTTTGTTTGTGTAGTATGGAAACGATAGACGAATATAAATAAATTAAAAGACAGGTAGATAGGTAGGGCTAGAACTAGCTGTACTTTAGCAATCTGTTGCGGATACTGTAGTGGGAAGCCCTCAAACACCAACGGGCAAGGCTTCCTTTATGCTGGAAATACCAAATTTCCGTAGGAATTGGAGTTTAAGTGTTATTATCGGCTGAGATTACTTCAAACAGTTTGTGAAGATGGTTTTGAAAGAACTATATCATTCTATGTCGATTTCTGAGAATTTTTGGTCGTATTTTGTGAAGCAGATCCTAATTAAACTCCAGCTGTTTACTTTGGCCATCACTATGTTCACAAACAGAATTATGACTGTTGCACACCACTATAGAAAAATTATTGTGATTAGCGCTTTCAAGCTTCACAGCTCATCGTCAGATCGGAAATTATAAGGAGATTTCCGATCTGACGATAAGCTGTGAAGCTTGAAATCATTTCCGATCTGACGATGAGCTGTGAAGCTTGAAAGCGCTAATCGGAATAATTTTTCTATAGTGGTGTGCAACAGTCATAATTCTGTTTGTGATTATAACCACTAACACAACTTTCTTAATTAAACATCATTATGTTGGCAGTAAGAGGGGTAGCTCCTTACTAATGTGTTTAAGATAAGAGCCTACCTCAGCAAAACTTTTCTTGAATGGATAGGACGCCGAGGAACAACTGAATGGCACGACGTTCACACGAGGGAAACTTTACGATTTTCCCCTCACGACCGTCAAAGATAGGCCTACTGCATTTTCTTCAAATCCAAATGAACTGAACTACTTTAGCTTAAGTTAATCACCATCGAATTCAATATTCACCGGAAACATCTTAACATTATTTCGGTAAGTGGAAAACGTCTTACTTACTTAAGAAAATAAAAATAAATGCTTCTCGCATCCTAGCCTCCACTGGCGCCGGTTTAAACAGTCCTGTTCTGTAAGTCCTCTTGCATTCATTGCAACTTCGACGTCCATTTTCCATGAATGTTTAGGTCTTCCTTTTTTTCTTCTAGAGGGTGGAGTCCATTCCCATACCTTCCTTGGCCACCTGTCATCCGACATTCTTTTTAGGTGTCCGAACCAATTCAGTCTTCTTGCTTCTATTGTTTCTATAATGTCAGTGCCAAAGGGGACCGTCCAAACTGCACTAATTATAGAGGAATTAGTTTTACAAATTCTGTTTCTAGAGTATATGGTAAGATTCTCAAAAATCGAATCGAGCAAAAAAAAAAAAAAATTAAAATTTAATTTTTGAAATAAAATTTTTACATTAAAAAAAATAATCTACTTATTTTAATTGACGGTCTCCTGAAGTTTAACATCCTTTGAGGTGGGTCTTGGAAAGTTTAAAAAACCCTGTACTAAATATTCAGGCTAGCGCGAGCAAGTAAATATTTCCTACCGCTGTCATTTCATATGACGAAAGTCTTCAATTATTTCTGAAAGAAACATCTTTCTGGAACGTGGGATTTAATTCCCACAGATAGTTTTGATTTGTTTATCTGCAATTTCACTCGATAGAAAAAAATCTGTCGGTGAAACAGGGAATTGCCTCGTTAGGTAGAAACAACGGTTTCTAAGTCATATTATGTTATGTAAGTCGATTATGGATAAGCGCTAACAGCACAGATAAAAGTGAATTTTCACACATACGCACGACCGCAATAATGTACACACTTAGAGATTAACACTTTCGCCCGAAGAAAGCAAACGTCGTCGGCAAACATTACGCAGTGGTTAGAAGTTGTGTATACATTTTTTTTTTTTTTTTGTTAACACTTTTTATTACATAAATACGGCAGAGTTACACCGAATCTGGGCGTCACGTGTTTCCACTTAGCACTGTGCGTTCACGAAATTAGTGGCCATTGCTTCAGGTGGCCTCATTCGCGGCACACTTCCCGACTCTACCCGCTTATTGCGTCACAAAAAAAATGATTGCGATATAAACGGGTGACTGCAATGAGGTGGACTTAAAATAATGTGGGCTCATTTCCTTAGATAAGAAAAGAAATCGTGTCTGAATGTAGAACTTACGGTACTTAGTAATATAATTTTATTTTATTCAGGTTAATTTTGTTAGCTGTCTTTATTATTCTATTGTTGACGTAGGCAGGGCTTGATTTCAGGAGGAACGCGCCGGAACGGCGTTCCGGATCATTTTGGATCCAAAAATAATTATCGAAAAAATATATGAAAAAAAAACCTGATTATTACAAAAATGTAATACTACTTTTTAAATTGTGCCCCTCATCAGCCCCATTACAAAAACTAAACATTTGTTAAAATCAAACACCAGCACTAATCTTTATCTTAACTACTATCGTTTATTTTTTTAATACGTTCTACCTAAAATTCTCTTGTAAGTAGAAAGTATTTAAAATAATTAAACAAAGTCCATCAAAGTGCGTGGATTCATGGCTGATTTCTTGCCGTCATACAGGATTGTACACAAAGAGTAAGGAAAGGTCAAGAAACAAACAATATGACAGCACAATGACGAAACTATGGAAACTTTTTTAAAATGTCCGAACCACCGAAACCATCACTTAGAATTTTATTGAGGCTCCGGGATGACGCCATCATGAGTGACATGTTTTCGATTGTCGTGCGGCTAACCTGACGATGAAGCTCTTTAGAAGTATCAGTAAACTTTATTATCTTTTTAGATACAAGTTTATACCTATGTTACATATTTTATAAGGCTTTAAAAATGTAAACCTCTTTTGTAATAACCTGACGTAAATTTATACGCTAATATAAAATATAAGTACATTTGTGTCTATAAAACTTTTGAATTGCTGCATTCCGGCACTCATAATTTTATAAATCAACCACTGGTCGTAGGTATAGTCGCCAAACCACTAATCGCTTTGCACTTTACACTATTATCACGTCTTAACGGAACTTATCAATGTAAGCTGGAATTTTGTTTTAACTTTCATTACAAATCGAAAATAAATATTCTACTTCTTTTTTCGTATCCTGTCATTACATAAATCAGTAAAGTTATGAATATTTACCGCTCCATGAGCAGTAACTATTCTTTAGGTTTTCTATGATTACGTATCTGCTTATATACTCTTATACTGAACTGTACGTAAAATTACGTACTAATTAATTGGACTAGAAATAGTTAACTGGACGAAGTTTTTTTTCATCAAGTATGCGGTTGTGTTCCATCGTCTGATTTTTAGTTGCAAAACCCTCTCTATCTTTATGTCACTCAATCTCTCTCTCTCTCGCTCTCTTTTTCTCTCTCTGGCTACTTCAATTAGCACGCACATAAAAAAAATTCAGGTTATTTTGTTATAATTTGATAACTTCTGTTAAAGGCGCGGCGCACCCGCACGTGGTTCCGTTTGCGACTCACAGTAGCGACGGCTATGCTGGGGTTGTAGGGCATTGAGATAATAATTTCAACATCCATCGGTCTGCATCATTTCGGGAATTCAATAAATGCGAAATCGATATTTTGTGTTATTAAAAATTGTTTAATTCTTTTTAACACGTTTTACATTTCTATGTTTATAATAGTAATTGTTACAAATTTTATTATGTTACCAAGAAGGGAAACTTGGCACTCTATCAACGACCCACCCGACTGATTATATCGTTTTACGTCCATCATTTTCCTTTGCCGCGTCATGTTACCCCGGCGTAGCACACAGTGGACGCGGCCCTTGAATTTCGTCACCTATGTTTAAGCATTCACGGAGTCGTATCACGTTTTCGTCCATATTAAAATTTATTGGAGACATTCATCTTTAGAAATGAATCTATCAGTCACAAAACGCAACAGTTGTCGAGGCTGGACAATTGTATGTGTTCAGTTGTAAGCAACGTTGCCTCACCAAGTTACAATACTGCGTGTGCATTATTTATAACGTTAATTATGTTTCACTAAAGGAAGCAATTTACAAGCAGGAAATCAGACAATCGTAATTATGCATATTTGTTATGTGTGAGTAAATAATAATACGCAGATAAACAAGAAAAATACAACTGGATGAATCTAGGGAGGAAATACAGACAGTACGTACTTACTGTAGGTATAGGTACACAGCCCAAGAGAAACGCGGCACGGCCGAGTGCACAATGCTTTTATTGGTATAATTACAATTACATAAGACAATTAACTAGTGCCTTCGTGAGATGATAGTGGTATTGCTTCCTATAATTTTAATCTAGCGCAGGTTAAAAAAACTCAATTAAAAACTAGTTGTTAATGATCAAGAAGTATCGGGACGTTTTCCTTGGCTGTTACGTCTCCTGCTACTGCCGCTATCTGCAGTAACATATGATCTACTACTGAGTAATATTTACTCAGTATTCTACAACATGAGGTTTCTGATAAAAGAATCAGCTACAGTAAAAAGAAAACTAGAAAAAGAGACATAACGTTCCTACAACATAAACTTGAAACGCATTTTCAATTGTTGTTCTCTAAATTATCAAATGAGTCTCCTTTGCACATCTTTACACGATGTGTAAATAGAAAAAAGATTTAAATCGTTAAAACAAAAGTTGAGTTTTCAAGTCACAAAATACGTTTTATAATTTTTGGGTTTTTATTTTTCACTTTAAACGACGTTTCTGATTCTTATTAAAATTGTTACTCGAAACCAACAGTTCAGTAACGATATAAATAATTCTTTTTACAATGTGAAAGAAAAATTCAAAAGAGAATAATAAGAAAAATTTGAGTACCCTTCCATTTCTAAAAACGAAATTTATTTTAAACCTGCTCCATATAGGGAATCTTAATATCATTGTTTATTAATTCTTCATGACACGCGTTTTTAATTAATTTAAAAAATATCGTTTTCTCATTGCTGACTTGAAAATGATACCAAGAACTGGGTAGCGAAGCATAATATCGACAAAATGAGAAAGCCTTAGAGTAAACCTTTGACCGGTAGTAGACAAGAGAGGATAGGTAAATATCTTGCCATGAAAAAATTAATTTTATTTTTATGAAGCATATTAAAGTTTATTAAAATTACGTACATTAGTAACCTTAAAATTAAGATCACCGAAGACGCTTGAGGCAACGAAAGTGGATTTCTAGAGGTGGGTTAGAGGAAGATCAGAACTTGACAGGATTGGCAATTCGGAGATAATGGCTGCGCCAAATACAATAATTGTTGGCATAAAGCGAAAATAATTAAGATGGTGTAGCCACCACCACCGAATGGGTGAGGATCGGCCTCATAAGCAATTAGTGAAACGGACGCCTGATGGAAGGCGTAGAAGAGAAGACCAAGGAAGAAATGGAGAGAGGGAATTGACAAGCAGATCGAAGAGCGTCGTTGAAACGAATGAAGTTCTATTCCGATAAGGAATAGAAGAGGATATAAGAAGGGCGACTGAGAATCGGAAGACGTTATCAACCCTTCTATGATGGTGCTAAAATTAATCATCATTACCATCTTCTTAACGGTTTCAGGCTTTAGCGGCCTGTTCCTATTCCACAGTCCACCTTTTCTTGTCTACCAACTTTTCTTCTGCCTCTAGGATTGTAATCTTTCGCCATTTTTGGTGTTCAACTTTCTTCCATTCTATTGGTGTGTTGGATCCATTTGTTCTGTATTCTTTAACCCTTTCATTAACTGGAAAAATATCCAAATAAATTCTTATCTCTTCATTTCTTATATGATCTCGTCTATTACACCTTTTAACTGATCTCAGAAATTTCATTCCTGCTGTTTGTATCTTGTGTTCGTCTTCTTTCTTTATGACTCAAGTTTCAGGACCTTACAGTACAGTAGGTATTGCCATTGTTTTATAAAATTTTATTTGGGTTTCTTTTCTACATTTTAAAATTAATTGATATTCTAATGTATTTGAATCCATCTCCCGATGGATATCAGTTTTCATCGGTGGACGGAATTAATCTTTAATACATTTTCATTGTGAGTTACGAAGTTTTAGTAGTAATTTTTTAATCTAATTTCTTCCTAAAATTTTTTAAATGTAGGGTCGGAAACACTATATCAACTTGCACACAAGTTAAAATTCATCATTATTTTTAAAGTAAGCAATAACTTGCATAAGTTTTCGAATCACGGCGCAGAAATTAATACATAGCACGTAGAGAAACCTATCACTAGGTCACGTGAACAAGGTGAAGAACTCCGTATAGTTGTGTAACAAACGTACCGGCGTTTCCCTGTCACGTTCCACCGAGATTTCATTTCCTCATTTGTCCCGAGTCCCATGATTGTTTTCTGATTTACGGAACACCACTGTGCAGTAAGAGTTATGTCACGAAAATAGTTTGTATGAAAATGTATTAGGTGTTTGTCCATTGGTGTGTGTGTGTGTGTGTGTATTGCCTGGATACGTTTTGCGTATAAATTTTTTGAAACGTAAGAATAAAACAAAGAACCTGAATGATAAAAAAATAGATTTGCTATCGCGATAGTAGTTGAAATTGTTTGCGTTAATTCAGAGTTTATTTTCAGTTAATAATGAGGAGACTATGTTAAGAGTCGACGACGGTGGCGTGCTGACCATTTCATTTCAGGATCTCCTATTTCGGAGAGATAAGTGGCAGTACAATATTGTACTCATCATCAGTCAGTGCTGGCTGGTGTTATGGCTGCAGCGTTGCACAACCACCAATATAGAATAACTAAGCTACAAAATAATATACGAAAATATTAAGTAGTTGAAAGTATCATAAATTTCAGCGGATAGCGTATCAGATCCTACGCGGTAATGTTCGCGTACAATTCAACTGTGGCGCGCAGGCTGGTGGTTGTAGGCCGCTTGCAACTTCAACAGTATATGGCAGAGCTTACTACACAAATATATGGAGAACGTGCGTTACTCTTCACAATGCCCTATGTTCCCATTGTTAGCTAGGCGGTTGCAAAGTTTCTGCAACGCTGCACTAGTAGCGCTGTAGCGCAACTTTGTGTCATGAAATGAGCACAGCCTTCTTGATTTATAAGTTATGTCAGGTTTAGTGTTTACGTTGGTTCAAGGTAAACGTTATCCGTTGTTTGAGGTTATAAAATGATAGTAATAATTTTGTATAGCTGTGATTATGATAGTTTAATGTCTTTTAACCGATCTCCCATCCACTCAACCAACTACTGCAACCACCAAAATTTAAAACCACCAGCCGCCACTGTCATCAGTGGTAATAATGGTGATGTTTCTGGTAACTTTTAGTTATTCCTGTGTTGATCTATTCATAACTTCTTCAGAGAAAGAGACATTGTACACTACGCTGGAAGGAACGCCATATAAACAAATGCTTAGCCAGTTTGTATAAAATGATTATTAATATTTTTTTTTTGTAACGGTACATATTACTGGTATACAATTTAAAAAAGTTCATAGGATACATCTATCTACGCATAAACCTCACAGAGTGCAGGATATATGTGCAGACCAAAGTTATTGAGGAAAGATTTGCTGTTGCGCGTATGTGCACACACAAGATCATCACCGTTCTTTGTCTCCGCGTTCTGTATTAGTTTACCGATTGAGCAATCGAACTACAGGTATTTCCGTAATACAAGTTCTATTATTCTATTACCTTCGCAGACTCTGACGTGTTGTTTTTCTGTTTAAATATTTTATTCACGGTATAACATGTAATTTTACGTACGTTTAAAATATTGTATATTGTTTCCCAACATTATCGATAATTTTATTACACGCTCTCTTCATTCACATACACCAATACCACGTAACAGAAACAAAATTATTTATTACTTTAGGAACTTCACTGTTAATAATTTGAACAATGATACTTTAATTCAGTACGGTACTTAACAGATGTTAAGTAATTTTCTTTCCTTTTATTTTTGTAGTTAGGACAGTCGTTTTCGTTCTTATTTTTATTGTTAAAACAACTAAGCTCACGCTGAATTTAATCGGTGCTCTAAGGCCAAGCACATCTTTTCCCAGGGGCGCCGCTACCATATGTGCGAAATCTGCACCGCACACGAGCGGCCAAACCAAAGGGGGGGGGGGGGCGTAGACTGCTAAATTCATCAGCAGACATTGCAAAATAAATTGAAACAATTAATACAGACTAGATATATGACATTAACGTATATTGAATAGTTTTTGATATTTGTTTTGTTGGCATTGCCGCAGTTTACTGGCATCGGCCTTTGTTTTAACTGTCAATAAAACGTATAGGTATCGTTGCGCGACATTTATATCTGAGTTATAGCTGGGGTCTCTTTGTGTTTTTGTAGACAGGCGCGTGCATGTCGACGCTGGAAAACTATAAAGTACCTACCCGAGAAGATGATAAATTATTTATGTTTTGTTTTGACGAACGGGCGCCTCTAGGACTGTCAACTTGTATTCAAAACAACGGCAGTTTGTAAGCAGTAACAGAAAGTTAGTTACGGTAAAGACGTTCCTAGTAAGGTCTTGTTTTTGGTCACGGTCTGGCGGTGTAATTCTGACACGTGTCGTATTTGTATACGGTTTATATTTGTAGTATCATCAAAATGTCTGACAGAAAAACGAAACGGTTGTCGGGCTGTCATTATAAACAAAAAAGGAAGGCGAAAATTGAACAACAGAAGTTAATTGGTGCGTTAGAAAACGTTTTAGCTGATACTAGTGAAAATGAAGCACATCTTCCACTTATATCATGTAAGTAAGTTTTTGAAAAATATATTAATTTTTTGTTAGTTTTACAGTTTTGTCTGTATCAATTTTTAATTAAAATAATATTAAATGGTGTGGCAAAATAGGGATATGAAAAGTATATTCAGGAGGGCGGCAAAAGTAAAACTGCACACGAGCGGCAGGCACTCTAGCGGCGGCCCTGGTTTTTCCCACTTCCTCATACCTTCTAGCGCGCCAAGCTGCTCCTGCACATACACATCGTACTGTTCCCCCGTTCTCAAAATGAAAGAAATTATAAATTGTGCATCGGAAAGTGTAGTTTTGTGGTCTACTAGATATTAGATGTGCCATCAAATACAAGAAAACTATCATCTACATACCGCGTGTATGAAATTATCTTTTTATAAAACCTATTCTTATGAGACAATACGTATTCATTTTCAAAGTGGTTAAGATAGAGGTCAGCCAAAAAACCACTAAGTGGTGAACCCATTGCAAGTCCATCGTCCTGGGCAAAAAACCTATTATCAAACGCTGATGTTCATTTGACATTGTCGATTCACGATTGTGAAAATATTTGCAAGTGCAGAAAGACTTTTTGCTTTAACCCTTTAACCCAAAAGTAGTGACTTTTGGCCCACCCTGTATTTATACACAGGAGATAAGCCTACGTAGTAAAATGTCAGAATTTAATTTTCCGCGTGTTTGTCTACAGTTGAGTTCTTCGAGTTCACTTTCGGTTATCGTTGAAACTATTACTATCAGCCGTGGCCCACTGTTGTTGCTAGTGACAAACGTTTCGGCCCCACCGTCGGTAGACATCATCAGTGCCTCCTAGACTGGCACGGTGCCCGCCAATTTATCTCAGAGATGAGGTAGAGACTACAATAGCAACAACTGTGGACCACAACAGCCCGGCTGGTAGGCCTAATAACAATTTCAAAAATATTGAAGCCGGCCGTAAAAGCTTAAGAACTTGCAACGTCTATTTCGTTTGTTTATTTAAAATTTTCGAGTGTTCCTGAACGCCAACGTCGGATTTTCGAGTTTACGTTCCGTAATTATACGGCACTTCCTTTTTATCCTTAGAACGTGTTATGACTATGAATCGAGGCACTATAGATGAGAAATGTTTTTGTTAATTCAGAGTAGAAACATCGTACGAGGTTGTCCTCCATTGTTGTCTGTCGTTGCAGTTTTCATCGATCATCCGTTTCCTATGCTTTTGTCGTTTTTCATTTAGACCGTCCTTTTGTCCGAGGCTAGTATTAGGCCTTTTTGCATTAAAATGTTTTTTATGTGAAACGAGGAGCAAGCCCATTGTCACAACTCCCCTGCAGGAGGACCCGGATTTTCTGTTGGGATTTCTTCCCTTACTCGATATGTTCCAGTTAATTATAGGCGCTGAAAACTCGCCTTTTTACCCTCTCTCGTCTGCTACATAACGTACACCCATCGCACGCCATGTACCCAGGGGCTACGCGACACGTGTCTTCGAGGACGTGAGAGTAGGATTTGTTGGCACAGCTGAGTTCGATTCCTCGAACCTCTGACTCATTCGTCAGAAAACAGTAGGCATTTCCCAGAGTTTTACCGCTGTATACTAAGATGAGAAAAACACACAAACAATATAAAATAAGCGTGAATGCTAACTGCGAAGGCGCAGTGAGATGCAACGTGATGGAGGCAGGTGAGTGCTGGTTGACCTTGGCTGCAGATTTTTTCGCAAACTGTATAGTATTGGGTTTTAGTATTATTACACTCAATTAGTTCGACCTTAATATTTTGATCTCTTTTGTAGATTTTTGTGAATACTACTCTGAGATGCAGATAGTTTAACCGCAGTGGTGACTAGCAACAGATATGATGAACACTGTTCACTCGCTTATCACATGTAACGTGCATCTATTTATCAGCTATTACAAAAACGTTAACAAAACTAGAAACACAATCGAATACACAATACGTGATAACATTTTTTATCATATAATTTTTTTATGAGGAGTTTATACATCGGCGACTTTTAGCCTTTAGACGTCATACGGTAGATTAAGCATTGTTTCGATAATATAATTTTTTAAATAGTTGTTTTAGTAATATAAATTTCCTGTGTTTTACATACTTATACGCGGCGAGTATTGTAAGCTTTTAGATGAATTCATCTGGCTTACGTGTTCGCACGACAGCAAGGGCCTATGAGAGTTGGCTATAGGCCTATACGTGAGCGGATTTTCACAATTTCCTTTAAAAATATCCACCGGTTGCATCAGGTGTTTGATGAGTGGAAACCGCCATGAGATTCCAATCACTCCAATCGGATTTCACTTAATTAAAACTTGATTGTTAATTCAGTAGCGGACTAAAGGGAGGGGGGGCTCCTGATTTGGAAAAGTGTAAGAGACCAACAATTTATTTAAAACCTCTCATCAGAATTTTTACTAAACAATGGATAATTCAGAGTGCGGAAATCAGGTAAGTTACTCGAATGAACGAATTCACAAAATAAAAAGTGCATCACATATTGCGTGAGTGACATCGAAGACAACTTTAAACTGCTAACTGACTTGAAAAAAATTGCTAAGTAATGTTTGCAGCAATGATAAATTTGTTTTGCAGTATATAAGTTTATTGTACATTATAAAGTATTGTAATAAATTTAATGCAATCTATAAATAATACTACTTCTATTATTTCTTTAAATTTTGTATTTACAATAAGAAAGTGGATTTTTATTTCAAACATTACTACAGCTTCTTATAAAGTTTCCTAACTAGATGTATCAATACAGTGATTATAAATATATAACACTAACGTGTTTTTTGTTATATATTACTTAAAAATAAATTGGATTATAAACACCCATTTTATGGGAGGGGGCCTCAGAAAGGAGTCCGCCCCGAGCCTGCAGTGACCTATGTACGCCATTGTGTTAATTACCCTAAGGCCGTGGGTGGAGCCTAATATTTTTTAGTTTTAATCACACTATCCGATTCAGATGGCTGTGTTGCCGCGAGGACAGCAACGTATGAACACGTGTGTAACAATCGTTAAAAAATTACCTATATATCTTTATCATTTGAAACGGATTGCCATCATTGAATATTTGGAACAGACTAGTGATTACCAAAAGTATTTATGTACTTAGAGTTTGGAACCTTCAAGCAATTGTGTAAAATGCGAGAAATATAAATATTTTGGTAAATTAAGATATAACATATCGTATAGCGTAAAACAAAAACAGTTCAAACCTTAATGTTAGTCTTTTGTTCTCAACGGGGGAACACACGAAAATGAATACTTAAAAAGTCATCAGAGTGGTATGCGAACTAGAATGTTGAATAATCAAATAACAAATCGCCGACAATTAAGACAGTTAAAATTAACTTTCCCAATGTGCTTTTAGGGTGTCTACACTAGTACATATAAAACACGCACATGTTAGGCCAAAAAAGTGGAAATCACCAAAAAGTAGACAACTTTTGTTGTACAGGCCACGCGTTAAGTATGGCCAAAGAATACCCAAGCTCATTAACCAGGCAGACGAAGATTAAGAGGAAGACCATTAGACGTGAATGAGGAAACCGTATTCAAGGAGTTGACAGAGGAGACATGGAGGCAGGGATGCAGCATCACCAGGATCCTTAGGAGGTCATTATACTAGTCTTGACCTGTGAAAGCTTGACTCATAGAATAAATTCAAACACATAATTCTATATGGCGATTAGTAGTTTTATTGCTTTTACAAAATGATGTGTAAAAAATAAATCTTCTCTTTTATGAATATAAATGGCTGAAAGTGACACGTGTGAGGGCAGCATTCCTTGAGTAAACAATAGGCCTATTGTAAAACTAATCTTCAGAAACAGTTTTACATCCGTTTCTGTACCTCTAAGTACTGCCCCCAAACACATCAGTTTTGTAACATAAGATCTAGTTTCTTACTACAGAACCGATAAGCCTAAATTATAGTCACTTTTTGGATCACACATAAGAGCGCATGCGCGCGCGCGCACACATACACACACACACAGTCGTGCCTAGGACTGATTACTGTCAAATTTAGAGGGGAGATAGATAGGTAGATGGGTGGATAGATAGATTGATTGATAGACAGTTAGATAGTTGGATAGATAGATAGATAGGCAGAGAGAGAGAGAGAGAGAGAGAGAGAGAGAGAGAGAGAGAGAGAGAGAGAGAGAGAGAGAGAGAGAGAGAGAGAGAGAGAGAGAGAGAGCATTAGAGCGGGGGTAGAGATGTTTTACGTACGTTACTCTTCACTTGCTCTCTTCTCTCATTATTTCCCTTTTCATTGATTTTTCTTTGCATTAACTTTTTTTAACAAACGCGTGCCTCTGTATTCTTCTTTGCGTTGAAACGCGCGCAAATGTGTGTCGATGAATGACATTGCATTTATGTGTGTACGGACAATTCGTACGATTCTCATGTGCATTAGTGTATTTATTTTTTTACATATGATATTCTTTCACAGACGTGTATGTTCGTATTTGTGTTCGCGAATTGTAAAATATTACATTTTTAACGGCTCAGAACTAAAAACGCCCTTAAAACGATGACTATAGGGACATAATTATATAGAAGGTTGTAAAATACCCTTCTTGAGTTTACTATTATTGCACCCTAATTTCTCACTCGAGAATTATTTCTGCCCCATACGTATGACTTTTAACCTTGAAAATTAACCTTTTTAAATAAATATGAAATTTAACAAACCTATGCTGCCCTTTAAAAAAAAATAAATAAAGAATCTCTTCATTGATTACACTGTAAATTAATTAAGTAAATGATGACTGATATTGACGTATATGAAATTTGACGGTTCTATAGGTTTAAATTAATTTTGGTTAACTTATTTAAAAGTTATTAATATGACTCAAGTTCAGATGGAGATTTTACGCTTTCCTGTGGCGTAGTGAAGTCCCCCCCCCCCCCATCGCACGTTTCCCCATTCCATTTGCACTGCTAGAATTCCGTTTCTCCTCCAAGTTCAGCGATGGGTTCAGGCTGGTTACAGAAGTTTGCGGACACCCGACTCATACGGCGCGCGCGACTAGACCCCACGAGACTGTCTGTCACCACACAATTATTGCGCGCAAGTCTAGAAGCGTGGTCAGTCCTATCAATGCAATTCTATTTTTTATTTAATTTAAATTGGCCTAGAAAACACAGACAAAAGTTACTTTCGTCTTCTGAAATAGTGTAGCAATCATGTTCTTTGTTAAAGCCGATTTCCGCTGCTACCAAATTCTGTTTGACCTAGTATTCGTTAAATATTGTATTGATTAAATGTCTGTTTCAAAATAAATATTATCTATGGTCTTCCATATGGTCTAAACATTATTTAGTCTTCCACAGTATAGTTAAACAAAACCGAACTTTATTTAACTGGACAAAGTATCTGAAAAATACTTGTATCACATGCACTGGATACACACCCCACAGGACATGAACATTCACTGTCACTCACGTTCACTGTCAAAATTTTCTTATTTTCACAGTCAATTTTAACACCTATATAGGATGAGCCATTTCGTTCTTAACCATTCATTTTATCTTGGAAGTTCGTATCTACAACCAGAGTGTGGTCAGTCTGTCACGTTGCAACAAATTTACATTTCTTGGGATGTCTTATAAGTGACAAGTACCCGTTAACTCAAAAACATTAGGTTCTTTATTTTAAGTGTTACTGTGTTATAAACATTGTATAGCCTATACACACTAAACGTTATGCTTTCCTCAACCACGGCTTTTATTTATTTCAGCAGTAAACTAAAAATCAAAAACCGTTGTCACCTAACCTCACAAATAAAAATAACGCGTATTTTTGCTTTGCATTAAGAAACAGGACAATTTACAGTTAGTGTACTTCTTCTTTTGTACATCGTAATAAATCACATATTAAAAACATCGAAAATGTACTGCAGGAACGGATAAAGGTACAGTTCCGATGCCGCTAAAAAGCATCTGTTTATTTAATTGTTACTATGGTAATTAATTCTGCTCTCCATGGTGTTGTTGACATATTTATACGCGTCTACAAAAGGGCATAATTAAAAGGGCCTAAATCGTGCAAACGGGGCAAAATATCAAATTCCATGTTAGGCAGTGTTGTTTGTCTTGTGTCAAAGGTTACCTGTGCAAAATCTGGTGGTAACCGGTGGATTTGTATTCAGTACAAAGAAGTCCTCAGACTTTGAGTTATATATATATAGCAACAGTACATAGGATATGAAATTAATTTCAGTGGAATACTAATGCTATATAACAATTTCTTATGGTCATAGACATGTTTTAAATTGATTTTGTTCTTTCTTTGTAAAGTAGTCATACGTTTTGAACCAAGTTATGTTTAAAAAAGTATATTACGTCAAAATGTGCATAATGTTATACTCTTTTATGTCATGTAAACTATTTTTGTGTAAGTGCGCGGGTGCGCGTGTGATTTACATTTTATTTAATAACTTCGAGGAAAATTAACATTTCGTTCTGAAACTTGGACAGAGTATTCTCATGGTTATAAGCTACATTCTCCATATAATCAATTCTCCACAACTATAAAGTAATAAAATTTGTAGATTAAATCTAGACAGGCCTTTGTAGAATCGGACAGAGTTTAAGCATGATTTCAGTCTATTTGTGTTCTCATCTGTGACGTTGCTAAAGTTTCAACCAATCAGAAGGTCTAAAAATTATTTGAGCTGGTCCTCTGTCGAGAGCACTTCGCTCAGTTTGTTCTAAGGACTCGATATATAGAGACGTACTCGCTGCCACGAGTTTCTCCTGATAAAACAGGTCGTTTTCATTTAAACTTAGAAGTTGGTTCACGGTTCGAGTTCTTCGTAATCAATACCACTTAGAGAACTCAAATAGAAAAATGATTATTCTAGTGCTTTTTGCGTACAGTAGAAGATTTTTCGGAGTAGGGACAAAATATCTGCCGAGATATTTTGATAGTTTTACGCGAGAACACTTCAAGAAACCGGAGTTTGTGTAAGATCAATACACGATCTATTTTATCCAGTTTTAAATCCCTGAGATTAAGTGAAGTTAAAGTACAAATAATAACAGATCATATCGCAGTGTGCATGGGTGCAAAGACATAAATTGTCAGTGTTAGTGATCTTCGAACGGTCGACGTGCAGTGTTGCAGCGATCCAGTCGAACTGCGTCGAGAAGCGGAATGCATCGCAACAAGTAACATAGGTGTAAAACAAGCCATAGACTCAATTATTGAAAGACAAATTTTTAATAAACAATTTTATATTATAAAGTAATAAGACAACAGTAAATCTTAATGTTTTAATTTAATAAAATTTCCTACCTCCAGATATAGGACTTTGTTGTAATAATTTCAATATTACCTTCTATGCAGTTTTAATTTGTGTCGTTGGAATATATATATATAATATACGGATTGTTAACAAAAGTGTATGCAATGTACAGGTTTTTTTATAAATGCTAGTGCGTCAGTTGAGATGTTGTAAGGTGAGAGAACGACAGAATTACGCGAGACGTGAGCGTTTTGTCACGACGATATGCCGAAGCAGTTTGTTATAGATTCATGACGGGAGCATTCCTCTTGATTTCGACGTTCCCCGCCAGAAGTAGCCTGTACGTTTGTTTACATAGACTGTACATTGTTTACGTACTTATCATTGTTTTGTGATGATTAAACACATTGCGTTATAATAATTGATTTCGTAATAGTAGTTGGCATAATCTAAACGTTCACAGCTATCTTAATGTTACGTATCAGAGAGAGTGCTGACCACTGTCCAATTGATTTCGGCATCTCCTACTTAGGACAGATAAGTGGCAGCACAACACAAACAGAGCATGACGACACTAACAGACGTATTGCACTAACAAATAACAACTATTCATAGTAATTATCAGAATTGAATGTTATGTTGTCAACAGCATAAGAAACGGGTTCCCAGTGCGATTGTGGTTAACGCCAAACTACGTTGATTTCCGAACCATTTCATGTAGCCTATAGCTTTCTAGGTTAAATGTATGACAATCGATGTTACCAGGGGTAATTAATATTTTATTTCACATCACTGTAGTTACATTGCTGTGTGTGTGTGTGTGTGTGTGTGCGCGCGCGCAAGGAGCAGAATGACGGCGACTCGACGGGCCGGCTCCGTTAAAGTTTTTAAGGTTCGGTTGACGAATACTAATTGTGGCAACATAGCGGCAATGTGGACTGAAAACGGAAATCTCATCTTCCAATCTGAATGGTGCACGGTGCAATCTAATTGGTGAAAAAAAAAAACAGTGCCGGGAAGTGCCGCGCAAATAAAGGCATATTGTTTCATCAAAAGCTTCTAGTTCGCCGAGAGAGCTACATTCGCGACGTAAGACGTACAACAGCACTCTGGTAACGTGCCAGACGACTTGCACACACAAGTTTAATGGGTACCCGGCATATCTACTAATGTTTAGTTGGGGAACTGAAACTGGCACAGGCGGACTGCTGGCCAAGTCACCTTGTTTACACTTAAAGAGAAGTATTACGACCAAGATGGAAAAGTAGTAACTTTAATTCTGTCTGCTACAGTATAAGCTTAACTTGTTTGCTCCTATGGAACACCTTACAGCTCCTCCCTACCTTTCTTGACGAATTCATTTTTTCTTCGCACTATTCTCGACTATTGTCACAATAACTAATACAATTCGTTGAGAAACTTTATATGAATGAGAGAGAGAGAGAGAGAGAGAGAGAAAGAGAGAGAGAGAGAGAGAGAGAGAGAGAGAGAGAGAGAGAGAGAGAGAGAGAGAGAGAGAGAGAGAGAGAGAGAGAGAGAGAGAAAACTTTATACTAGACTTTATAGCGTAGGAGCCGGAGTATAAAGTCTCTCCTGTTAAGACATTATAACATAGGGAACCAGTTTAATTGTTTGCTGTTAATTAAACAAGCTGCCGTAGTTAGTAAAAATTACCAACAAATTATGACAATGTATATATCAGGAATTTGTCCAAGGTTTCATAAATTTATTCACTCTCTGGATATTAGAGAAAACATCTCTTTATTATTGTATTTAACTACGGATATAAACACAATAGCTTTAATGATCATCTTTTGTTTTTTACTTTACTTTTAAAAGAAAATTCTTATAGATTCTGCATTAAATACTCTTTAAATTGTTACTCTTAGTATCTCAAAATCATACAGCTGTGTATTACTTTGATTACCACGGATCCGGGTTCTAACATTGTAATATTCTAACATACTTTAACATCATCCAAACTATTTGAAGAATAGTCTGATGTAATTTCAGATTAACTTTACCTTTAAACATCATCAGGTTCACGTATCTAACATGAAATAGCCTGTAAATACCGACAGGTTTAAAATGGAATATTTTTGCCAGCAGGGACTTGTTTATTACGGCAATATCCTAATACTAATATTATTATTTTATAATTGAAACTCTATTTATTTATTTGTTTACAAATTCTGAGTGAATAAATTTATGTATTCTACAAAGTTACTGTTAATTAATTAGCAGAGTGGCGCATTTTATATGCGTCACGACGTACACAATTATTATTTTTACACAAAAGCAGAGTTGCGTATTTTAGTACCGTAAAATCCTGTTAAGACATTATAACATAGGGAACCAGTTTAATTGTTTGCTGTTAATTAAAAATAGCTGCCGTAGTTAGTAAAAATTACTTACTAACAAATTATGACAATGTATATATCAGGAATTTGTCCAAGGTTTCATAAATTTATTCACTCTCTGGATATTAGAGAAAACATCTCTTTATTATTGTATTTAACTACGGATATAAACACAATAGCTTTAATGATCATCTTTTGTTTTTTACTTTACTTTTAAAAGAAAATTCTTATAGATTCTGCATTAAGTACTCTTTAAATTGTTACTCTTAGTATCTCAAAATCATACAGCTGTGTATTACTTTGATTACCACGGATCCGGGTTCTAACATTGTAATATTCTAACATACTTTAACATCATCCAAACTATTTGAAGAATAGTCTGATGTAATTTCAGATTAACTTTACCTTTAAACATCATCAGGTTATTACTATAGCATTACAGAAATTACAAACATTAATATGCTAATATTTATGTGATCTAAATAGTCTTTACAAGAAACTTTACTGTTCTTTTGTTGCGGTTGTTAAAAACAATGTATGCACAGAAGTTATGGTTTAGTGTCACCTGAATATAACGCGAGTCTGCGGCAGGTGGTCGAGATGATCCTCTTCAGTAGGTCTTCCTGGGTGTAGTTCGTTGTCCGTCTGGATCCTCCATTTAGTTGGTTGTTTCTGTATTGTGGTCTAGGTCATGGCGCTGTAATTCTGCTACTTGGAGTTCGTACAGTTGTTGTAACTTCTCTCCTGGCGTTAGTGTTCACTTTTCACATTCGATTCCTTTTTATTTTAACAGCACTGATGTTACCTTTTACATGGTAAGGAACATATCTTACCACTTACTTTTTTATATAAAGAGATGTGTCGGCTAAGTTTTTTATTTATTAAGAATATTTTCTCAACGTCTGAACTACATTACTAGTTTTTAAGTTTCGTTTACGCTACATTGGATTAATTAAATGAGAAGCACTAATTTTACATCGTGTTTTAGCGACATAAACGTAAGTTTAACTTCACGACACATTTTCGAGCTGCTTACATGTCAGAGAATCTCCGGCGACTGGCGTTAGTTTAGCGGCAGGGAGTATGGAAGCTGGCGCGGTTTACGCGCTGAGAGAAAAGTAGTTCGTTCCTTTACTATTATTAATTGTCGATTAATTAACTACAATAAATTATCCTACCTTTTCTTAGTTAGGAGTTAGATATTTCCTTTATTATTATTACGTCTTTTATTTAAATAAAATGATTATTAGTTTTCGCTTAATAACATTGTACTTTGCATGTTCGTACTAGACTTTTTGCAAGTTGATACAGGTGTCTAGGTACAGAGGGGGGTGGATTATACTCTCACTTGTTATAATAACAAAAAATTTATTTTGTGCTATTTAAATAATCTTTAAATCGTCACAGGAGTACATTCAAGGGTTAGCTAGACAGAGAAGATTACGGCCGAATAATAGAAGGAAATAACTGCCATAGTTGTTTGATAGACGGAAGAAGAAGAGAAATATGAGGAGATAAAAGGAAGGAGGAAGTAGAAGACGTATGTGAGTTTTTATTACGTAATATGATCTCAACATGTAAAATAGGCAAAGAGAAGAAAGAAGAAAGCGATACTAAGGGAGATGAAAAGTAGGTGAAGCATGACGGCTCGTTTTCCAATGTAATTGTTATTATTAAGATAAAATAACTGGATCGCTATTTAAATATAGTCGTATCATGTATTAAATCTTATCTTAATCTGTCTGTTTGAGCGCTCTGAATCAGTTCACTGGTGTCAGTATTGGTTTCGGGTGTGACGTGAACGTTCGCTTCCATTTCTTGAGTGCGCATGTCTTAAGAAACATAATTATGATATTGAAAATAATGATAAGAACTTGTCCTTTATATTTTAATACGTGTTTGTCGCGTAAGGGATTTGACACCGAGAGTGAGAGTGCAGTCAATGTACGATGATCATTATGTTCGCGCTTTTTGCTTTACACAGACTTTGGGAACAAAATACGGAGTCACATATAGTAATTAGAGGTAATGTAGAACATTACTATTGACTTACTAGTAACAGCACCATAGTGAACAATGGTAAGATTGTGCGTTCTGTGCTTTTAATTAACAAATGTCTCCATCATGAAGTTAGACCTTACGTCCAACGGTGTAGCGGTATATATAACTCTTTGTGATGTGGAAGGAAAGTGAATTTTCGTTCTTATCATTTAGTTTTTTTAGTCGAAAAACTGTAAAATATTAACAATTAATGACGGGAAGAACAGTGTTATAGTGATTACAAGTTGAATGGAGCCCGTTTATAAAAACGTTTTTAAGCTTACGTTTAGCCCATTTTTAAGCAAGTGCTTTGATTGATATTATTAGTGGAAACGGGCATTTAAAAAAAAAACTTAGCAACTCGATTCCGTGTGTTTGTAATTTAAATGGAGTCGATTCCAATTACAATACACCTGACACCCTTAATATTTAAAATTCCGCATTGCAATGCTGTACTTTGGGTTAATGCCTTTTGTAATTGGACATACATAACAGAAAGATGATTATTTTATAACATATCTTGATTTAAAATTTATAGTGTGAAGAACAGTAATGCATAAAAGGTTAACCCGAAGAACACGCAAACGTTAAACGTTAATAATGTATTTATAAATTATAACGTTAATCTGCAAAGTAGTGCTAATTGTGACTACATCATACACATTTAACCATCCGTCAAGTGCTCCAATAACTAGATTATTTCATTTAATTATAATTATAATACTACTGACTCGGAACACCAAGTTTTCGCTGAAAACTATAGCCTGAACCAGTTATCGCTTATTACAAGCTTCGTTAGAAGCTGCCACTAGGAGCGCTGTCCGTCTTGTTCTTGGTGACGGCGCCGTCGTTTGAAAGATCGATGTTGTGTGTGTGCGATGTGATATGTTCGAATAATACCTGTGATTTTAATTGTGTCTGTTCGTTTAGGATGTCGTTTTTATGTGTTTTTGTGTGTTTGCATATTTCTGGTTGTTCAAGAGTGTCTAGTTTTCGGTCTTTTGTGTGTACGTGTAGAATATCCATGTTCCTATTTATGCTTGGGTATGTGTGGTTTGCTTCAATGAGGTGGTTTGGGAAAGTAGATTCGGTGGTGGAATGTAGTGCCTTTGTGTGTTCAATGTATCTCTGTTTGAAGCAACGCCCTGTCTGCCCTATGTAGAATTTGTTACAGTCTGAACAGTTTAGTTTGTAAACACCAGGTAAATCAAATTTGTTTTGTTCTTTGTGTGTGTTTTTTTGATAGTGTGTGTTCTGTTTTGTTTGTAGTTTTGTATGCGATTCTGTATCCTGCTTTTTTAATTTGTGGGCTATTCTTTCAGTGTGGTTATTGATGTATGTTAGTGGTATGAAAATGTTTCCTGTCTTTGTTGTTTGTTTTGTGTAGGAATTTAAGTTTATTGATTATTGTTCTGTTCTATCTGTTGGGTTCTGCTAGATATTTTATCGTGTTCAGTTCGTTTTTATAGTCTTTTTCATCTAGTGGAATGTTGTTTAGTCTGTGTGTCATAGTTCTGAAGGCAGTTAGTTTGTGTTGTACTGGGTGATTGGAGGAGTTGTGTATTAGTGTGTCAGTTGTAGTGGGTATATACTGAATTTGTGTCTATGTTAAAATTTTGTGATAGTAAGGTCTAGTAAGTTTATGCTATTGTTGTATTCGTATTCAGCAGTGAAGGTTATGTTTTTGTGTATTTTGTTTACATGGGTTAGTAGCTGTTCGCATTGTCTTTTGTTTCCCTTGTAGAGAATTAATGTCGTCAACGCATCTGTAGATTATTTCATTTAATTATTATTATTTGTTATTTTATTATTTAGTTCAACTCACAAAACTTTTATGCACCTCAGGCTAAGCTTGTAGAATTTCAAAACCAGAATTTCTAAGCTTGTAGAAATTCTTGTAGTCGTAACAACAAGCCTTATATACGTACATTGTATACAATTGTAATGTAATTTAACAGTAATTAGGCCTAAATGTATGATTGAGGCTTCTCTAATTATTTTATAGAAAAAACGAAGAACCTTTAGTAGGCAAAAATATGAATATGTTTCTTGATAAATAGACTGTGCCGATTTGTAAAGTTATTGAATACCTCATTCACGATATTTTGAAAAAATTATGTCCTTGTCATTCTTATCCTTGATATTCTTAGATACCAATAAGAGTATGCTCCAACGAAATTTAGAATTTTTCCTAAATTTCCTAAATCGCGTAACTCTTCTTTTTGGTTCTGTATAAAGGTTTAGATCAGTCTTCCCAAACTTTTAGTCCGCGGACCCCCCTCCAAATAATTTAAAAATTCACGGACCCCGTCTGAGTTCCGAAATAAAAGAAACAGTAAATATGATAGAAACTCTTATATTTTATTAAAATGTATTAAAATATAAATTATCCTAACTTGCAAAATTATAATATTAATGATATAAAACATAGTTTAATGTGAACAATGAAGCTACTTTGAACAATTAGCTCTCCAATATTGGGGTTAATGTCTGTCTCGACGTCAAGTTTATTTCTTAACTTTGACTTCAAGCACGCGAGCAGGAAGAATGCGGTTACACACAAATAAGTAGAGGGAAACACAGTTAAACGCTTCAAAGCTTTTTTGCGAGTTCAGGATAGTCAGTCATTACATATAACCAGAAGTCAGCTAGCTGTAATTGCAAAAACTGTAATTTTAATGAACTGTCAGTTGAAAGTTCTGCCAGTGAATTTTTTTTTTTGTAGTGTAAGAGAGTATTAGTCAGTTCGGCTGACAAATAGATCTGCTACACGACATGATTTAAAGACATTATTAAAGCCATTACTTTTAAATTGCTTTTACAATACAATTGTTTGAACCAAACAAAATACTGGAATCTTCTACTAATTGTTTTAAGATTCTAAAATTTAGGTTTTAGAGCATACAAAATCGGAGAAAATTACAGCATACTTTAATTTTTCTTAAAAAGTGTCTGCGGACCCCCTGAAACATTGTCGCTGACCCCACTATGGGAAACCACTGTTTTAGATAATTTCAGGTAGAAATCAGTTACCAGAAATCGCATCTTACTACACAAACCAATTGCACTGGATGACAGACAAATAAAAATTGGCTTTGAACTTATCAAAATACCAACCAAGAATGTGGTGGAAACAAGAATATACCATCAGAACACTTTTATTAGCTCTTGGTATTAAGATATGGAAACTTATGTTTATATATAAGTATACACCTATCGTTAGATTCCGGAACCCGTACCTACTAGCTTGAACGTTTCTGTGTTTCCCGTTTGTAGTCTACTTCAGGAGCATCTCTTGTCACATTCCGACAATAAACAGCAAGCAGAGATGCATTCCATTTGCCTCGATGTCTTTATTCCATCGCTGAAATATTTGTTTCAAGCGTTCTCCATTCTCCAGGCTCACTGTACCACAGTTGCCTGGGAACAAGGCAATATGCAGGTCAACAAAGTGAATTTTAAGTGACATATCGCAAGCTGAAAGTGCTAAGTACCTTGGGATGCATCTGGACAGGAGACTCACATGGAAAAACATATAACATCTAAGAAGATTGAACTTAATCACAAGGTCAGAAACATCTATTGGCTTATAGGCAGAAAATCACGGTTAAGTCTCGTCAACAAACTCTTGATCTATAAAGCAGTTCTTAAACCGGTATGGACTTATGGTATTCAACTTTGGGGTACTGCAAGTACAAGTAATATTGAGATTATCCAGCGCTTTCAGTCCAAAGCTTTAAGATCAATAGTCGACGCTCCATGGTTTGTCTCCATCAACTCTATACACCGCGACCTCAAAGTTCCAACCGTGAGAGAAGAAATCATGCACCTCTGCAGGACTCACATCTCCAAACTAGAACAGCATCCTAACAACCTAGCAATTAACTTGTTAGACAACAGTGAAGATATCTATACACTAAAAAGACACAAACTATTAGACTTACCATTTAACTTGACATACCAGGTTTAACTAATAATGTATTCTCTGTATTTTCTGTATTGTACTGTCTGTGATATCTGTTCTGTATGTTTTTGTATTCGTGTCATTCATACGTGTTAATGTCAACCTGTATATGTGCCTTATGGGCCTAGTGTTTAATATTTGAACGTACTGTATCATGCCAGCAGGAAGTGGAAGTGATTTTTGTTCATTTGTTTACATGTTTTATCATTTAGTTTTGTATTTTGTGTACCTCTTTAATCCATTATCAAAAACAAGAATAGCTGTCAATGGTCAGCTCTTTATAATCCTGTGTGTGTTGTCAGCCAATTTGTTAAATGTTCGCTTAGTCGAACAGATTACAGATCTCCAATAAATTAAAAAAAAAAATATTGCAACCTAATTCTCGGTGTGTTGTCACAAGCTTATTAACTGTTTGTTATCCTAATTTCCAGCTTGTTGATTACTCAAAACGTTGTCAACAAGAGATTTGAAAACTTCCAAGCCGCTTTCTACTTCCCTTCTGTAAACATATTAAAAGTTTCATCCTAAACAGTCATGAATCTGCGGCCAACGAACGTTCCCTCCTTGATCTTAGCATCACTGAGATGTGGAAATTTTCTTTTTAAATACTTGAAAGATACTTGAAAGATTTTGATTCATTGCCTTCTGATTATGTATCAGCTCAGTTTAATATGTAAAGCTTTCAATACAATTTTATCACGGGCAACTAAGGGAGTATAAACAATTTTCTTGTTTCCAGGCCCCAACAATGTTCATTCACAAACTGAATTAACACTGTTGCACACCACTATAGGGAAATTATTCCGATTAGCCCTTTTAAGCTTTACAGCTCATCATCAGAGCGGAAATATTTTTCCACATTTCCGTTCTGATGATGCGCTGTGAAGCTTGAAAGCGCTAATCGGAATAATATCTCTATAGTGGTGTGCAACAGTGTCAATTCTGTTTGTGATTATAACCACTAACACGACTTTATTAATTAAATGTCCATTCAGGGTAGTTTTTCCATTCAGATTATTCCACATGCAGAGAAAGCAGCAGTATCTGATATACCTTAATTGCATTCCGAATAAGATGGAGTTTTTTGTGAACTCACGAATGAAATCATGCAATTAATTTGAGAAATTGTATAGTCCCCGCTTCAATGAGACTGACTCTGATGTGGTTGACTCTGGTGGTATAAAATCAGTATATTGTTGTAAAAACTTGGGCAATTTTGTCCAACCACTTTCCATGACTGTATCAGGCTCTAGACACTAGCCTTCTCCATATGCTCCACTGGTCGTATAGTATATTTGGATAGATGATGGTCCGTTTTATCCTTTACATTCCATACAGAAATAACAACCACTTAGGCCTACGTGGTTTATGGGCTCTCGCGAAATCATCGGAATGGCAAAAAGGGACAATAATAAAGGAAGTCTAACCAATCGAAAGGAAACATCCCTTTAAATAAGAGTGTTTACTCAGTGTTGCCAATCCATTTTTTAAACTCAAAATTTTTAAACAAACTTGCAATATTTCACTAAATCACAAACGAAATTACTGTTTTCATGAAAGTGAGAGCTAAGTACAGCTAAAATAATTAGACATAAAACGGATGCTTGGTTGCGCTGCGTCCGTCAAAAGATCTCATAGCGCATGCGTAGCTTTGACTAATTGTTTCGGATCAATTATTTGTGTTCAGAACAGCGACACGGATGGTGTATCACACGGTTGTGTTCGTGGTTGGTCACCTCACACCTCACTTTCTTGCACTGCCTTCCTTACCCCCGCTACCATCTGCACGAACCGTTTCATGTCTAACTATTTCATCTGTAAGATATTTAAATGTCAGAATCGTTTTTCTTACATAAGAATTAATAAGAATTGACTACTTTAAAAATTGTAAAGATTTTTTATGTTGACCAGTGTTATTTACACTCCATCCAACTGAATCAATTATTTGAAAATATTTTCCCCTGTCGCGTGTCTTTTTTTTCATATTTAATTTTATTAAAATTTATGTAGAAAAATATCACCAGTTCACAGTACATTCATAAAGTATACAGACTAAACTAAGATCAGCTGTGTTCATCTTTTTCTTCTACATTTGAGTTTTCAGAAAGTTTAGCATCCAACGCCTCTGATACAAAACTGCTCAGTCAGTCTTTTACTTGAGAATCCTGACCGAGGCGTTCCGTTGGTTTGTCAAGTAAAACTTAATTAAAGATTACGACGGCCGAAGTTAAAGTAACTTTCGTTCCCGATATTGAATTTGTTGCATTTTCGTGGTATTGCAAGTTCGACTCTTACTTCCGTACTCTGACTTTGCCTGCTTCTGCTATCTGTTCTCGACACAGTCGGGAAGCAGTATATTCTTAACTTCAGCGAATATTGTAACGGTTTGACGTAGATTCTGACTTACATAAGCGGTATATAGACTTACTCTTTATCCAATATAGACGGTTAATTCATAATCTGTAACTTGGACAGAAAGTAAGTGTGCAAATCGGAAAGGAGAGTTCAGAAGGAATACAACTGGAAGAGGAGTAAGGCAAGGCTGCCGTATGTCACCAAATTTATTTAACATATATCTTGATGACTTGATTATGAAGTACTTCGACAAAACAAGAGGTGTGAATGTCGATGGAAAAAGAATTGAATGTGTAAGGTTTGCTGATGACATGGCTGTTTTAGCAGAAATGGTAAGTGATTAGAATTTAGTATGCGAGGAATATGGAATGAGGATTAATAAGGAAAAAACTAAGTGTATGGTGATTAGCAAAGCAGGAGAAAGAGCAAACATAAAGATAGGGCAAGACAAAATACAACAGGTGGAGTTGTTTAAATATCTTGGAAACTTGATAAGTGAAGATATGTCCTGCACTCGTGAAATTAGAGCAAGAATTGCTATAGCGAAAGAGGCATTTAACGGGAAGAAAAGACTGCTATGTGGCAAACTTAACAAGATTTTAAAAAAGGATTGGCCAAATATTATGTGTGGGGCGTTACTTTATATGGTACAGAGACATGGACACTGAGGAAAGAGGATGAGAAAAGATTAGAAGCATTTGAGATGTGGGTTTGGCGAGCAATGGAAAAAGTGAGGTGGGATGATAAAGTAAGGAATGGTGAAGTTTTAAGGCGAATAGGGGAAGAGAGAAGAATCCTGAAGGTAATAGAAATAGGAAAAGGAATTGGTTAGGTCGTTGTTTAAGAAGAGACTGCTTGCTTACAACTGCCACGGAGGGTGTCATAGAAGGAGTAAAAGAAGAGGGCGTAGAAGAATGAAGTTAATATAACATTAAAATCAGAGGGTGTTACGAAGAAACGAAAAGACTGGCATGCGATATACGGCTTGGAGAGCTTTTACCATTTAAACACCTGCCTTATGGCAGAAGACAAATAATAAATCCAATATAGCATACCTGTTTTCTTAACATAATATAAATAAGTGATTATAATTGTGATTTTAGTAATATTAGTGTGATTTATAAGCATAAGTTCCACTTCCTCTTCAGCCTATACAGTACCCATTATTAGTAGCATTTGTCCACATTATCATATAGTAATATAGCCTGTATGTTTAGAATGGTATCCAAGTCACTTGTATGAATAAACAAACTAACCTTTTCCAGTCCGCCTTGTGACTGCTTTCAAACATCGATGACGCGTTTCGAAGCATATGCTTCATCATCAGCTCTTAAAATATCCCTCGTAGGAGGTCGTCATCAGTTAAAAATCTAATAGCATTTACACAGTATACTCGTCAGTAGGTGCAATGGTGCGGTTTCGTATTGAATGACCAACTGAACTTTAAATGCAACCAGCTATACGATAACGCCTTGAACCTGCTGTATCAGGTAGAGACAAACCAAACGTGATCGACCAAAGGTGAATAGGTGCGCACCTACTGACGTGTATACAGTGCAAATGCAATTGGATTGTTAACTGATGGCGACCTCCTACGAGGGATATTTTAAGATTTGATGAGGGAGCATATGCTTTGAAACGCGCCATCAATATAAAATATCGGTATGGAGAACCATACATAACTTCCATGTTCTAAGATTTATATTTGAAATCATTTTCGAAATGAAATATTTCCGTAGAAACTACTTATTTCTTCAGCCTTAACACAGTACTGTGGCCACTAACGTATATCACCTCACGTTAGCGCACTCGATTTTCACTGATGATGGTAGTCGATGGCACTACCGAAACGTCTGGTTTTGCAGAAAACATCGGACCATGGCCAAACAGCCCGGGAAGGAATTTTAACAACAAACTACTTCTTTGTTGCCGATAACGTAGTATACATATAACAAATTATCCCCTCCCCCTTCAACTATCATTTTCATTTATAGAAAATTACCCCCTCCCCTTCAACTACCCTTTTCATTTATAGATATTTCATCTACCTTTCTGCAGTGCATTATTATGACCTTCTTTTCAGGATGATTTATTTATTAAAATTAAGTATGTACTTTACTCTTGTTAAAACATAAAACGTTCCAGGTAAACTACCCCTTCCCCTTAACCGATCTTTACCAAAATCAATAGGCCTTGAGTCCTCTACAACTCAGGTACATATGCAAAAAAATTATTTGATTCTGTTTGAATTTGCGGCAGTTATCGTTCGCCATAGAAAAAGTTCTACATATAGACACACAGACACTTTTCGGGAAATGACTTTTCTTCTTGTTTTGAGGGTACTACAATCAGAATCAGACCTTATCTCGACCACGATTTTTTCGCGATCACCATACCATTTTTTCATTTCCTTACCATTTACTTCCATAAAAAAGAAGTCACAAGGCGGACTGGAAAAGGTTAGTTTGTCTATATAGTAACAGATACATTATATACAGTCTTCAGTACGCAATATGTTAATAGATTACCTATAATCCGTCTTGCGACTTATTGTTTTTTTGATACGACATGTTTCGAACACGTTCCTATCATCAGGTACCAAAATTGATATCCTCTCATGAGGACGCGTCGGTGAAATTAAAATCAATTATTATATAAATTATTGCACAAACATAAGTTGGCGTAAAACGTGATTACGCCGAGCACTGCTCATTGTTTCGTTGTGTCGTGTGTGTTTATACAATGATTTTATAATGACTGGTTTTAATTTCACCGACGCGTCCTCAAGAGAGGATAAGAATTTTATGACCAAATGATGGGAACTTATTCCCGAAACATATCGTATTCACAAAAACGTTAAGTCACAAGACGGATTACATCATGGTAATTAATATAGTAATAGGTAAGGTTAGTTTATGAAAAGGTTATTTTATATCGTTCAGATTATTTTCCTATACTTCAGATGCCTTATGGCAGTAAATTTACAATTAGTTTGATTTCAAGCATCAGAAAATATTTTCCACGATTGGTTGAACAATTCGTAAAATTCTTGTTTATTCCTCTTTTTCTGTATCTGGAAAATATGTAGAAAGCTAACGGTGTTTCACAGTGGAAATATGTAGGAAGCTAACAGTGTTTCACAGTGGAAACATGTAGGAAGATAACAGTGTTTCACAGTGGAAATATGTAGGAAGCTAACGGTGTTTCACAGTGGAAATATGTAGAAAGCTAACAGTGTTTCACAGTGGAAATATGTAGGAAGCTAACGGTGTTTCACAGTGGAAATATGTAGGAAGCTAACAGTGTTTCACAGTGGAAATATGTAGGAAGCTAACGGTGTTTCACAGTGGAAATATGTAGGAAGCTAACAGTGTTTCACAGTGGAAATATGTAGGAAGCTAACGGTGTTTCACAGTGGAAATATATAGGAAGCTAACAGTATTTCACGGTGGAAATTAATGACTTCATCATATCTCCTCATCGTTTCTGTATCTAGGAAATATGTAGGAAGCTAACAGTGTTTCACAGTGGAAATTAACGACTTCATCATATCTCCTCATCGTTTCTTCATCCCGTTATTATTTATTATTATTATTATTTTGTTCTTTTGGAGAAAGCTGGTGTTGAATGTTCTGTCAGCAATCTAATAATTTCTTCAGGTTAGGAAGCATATATCAGTACTGTTAGACAGGATCGTGACAGAGAACGTCCGCAACTTCTCTTTCTTTTCTTTTTCTTTCTTCTCTTCTCTTTCTACTTCATTATTTAAACGTTTCAGTATTTTATACTTATATTATTAATCTGCTTGATGAGTCCACTAAGTTTTTGTTTATTTCCTCAAACGTTCTTTGAGTCTTTACGTGAAGCAGGATTTACAAGCCGAGAAGCTGGTTTGTGTGTTTGACACTGATCGTTGGAGTACAATGTTTCACCAGAGTAAATGGGACAACTGTTTAAAAAGTAATGAAACTAAATTTAAGTTATTTACTGCCGGTTTCGAAATCGACATTTTGAAACTAACGATAATTTGTTTCTAACTGTTTTTGGAAAAAGCTATGCGCCTTCTACAAACTACATTAATAGTTGCTTGATTGTTAAGGAAAATGCTAGCAATATAGGCCTCAAAATCAACATAGGTAAAACAAAAATATTAGTGCAGACTAGAAGACAAAGAAACTAGGTGGACAACTTTAAAAAATTGGGGACCATATTAGAAAAAACGGCACAGAAGGAGCCGAAATCCGGAACAGGATTGTCCAAGCCAATAAAGCTTATTTTGCCACATCAAGTATCTTCAGATCCAAAGACATCGACAGAAACACGAAACTAAGGATATACAAATCAATAACAAGACCCATCCTAACCTACGGCTGCAAAACGTGTATCCTGAATTCCAAAGCAGCAAACAGTCTCCATATCTTTGAAAGAATAATATTACGAAGAATCCTGGGACCAGTTAATGACGTACACGGCTGGAGAATAAGATATAACTTTGAATTGTATCAAATGTATAAAGAACCACCGCTAACACAATACATAAAACTACAGCGTCTAATGTGGGCTGGTCACGTAGCCAGGATGGGGAAAGACAGAATACTACGAAAACTATTGAATACCAGAATCCATGGGAAAAGACCAGTGGGAAGACCAAGGAGAAGATGGGAGGATGCGGTGGATGAGGATGCGAAAGAAATACTGAAATTACGTTCATCGAGGAGGATGGCTAGCGACAGAAGAGAATGGGGGGGGGATTGAAGGAGGCCAGGGCCCAACAAGGGCTGTAGTGCCATAGGAGAGAGAGAGAGAGAGAGAGAGAGAGAGAGAGAGAGAGAGAGAGAGAGAGAGAGAGAGAGAGAGAAAGAGAGAGATTGTTAAGTCGTGTATTCTATTGTAAAATGTAAAAATTGGTCACGATCTGAAGTCACATTATTCACTGTCAAGCGTGTGCGATAGTCTTCTGTGTCACGCACGCTACATAATTAATATATGCACAACTTAGCTGCAGTTAGCATGTGAGGCTCAGTTATTGCGTTCCTTAAACCGGCTGGCAACGATTTGCATACTGTAAACACATATGTCCGCTTGCATGACTATATCACGCAGTAAGCGGCAGTCCTATTGATCTGCTGAATAATACAGCTGAGCGGAGCATACAAGCAATTACTGTGACTTACAGGGAAAACAGTGTAAAATATGTACTGCATTAGACTGAACTCCAAGTCACAGAGAGGAACGCGGGAAGAGAGAGAGTGTAGACACACTGACGCGCAGTTGCGTTAAACAATCAGCGATTACTGAGAAATCCCGATTCACATGCATTAGCAAAACTCACTCAACGCCCACTTTCCTCTCATTGAGCATTAAGCAGTTAACTGTGACGCTGTGTTGTACAAGAATTGGCACTGTTAAATATTATTAGTATTAAAATCTAATTTTAATTTCACATAGATATCATTTCGAAATGTAATAAATGACTTACATTTTAAAGAGGGCGAGATAACTCCTCATGTGTTTCCTCTTCCCTGTCAGTATTGAAAGTGCGATCAGAGTCACTGTCACTGCTGATATTATCATCATCCGAACCTGATGTGATAATAATCTTGTCAATAACGTCTGACACTATCCCATCACTTTCCCAGTAATAGTCCTCTACTGTACGCACACCAGTTTTTCTGACGAGACGCCTGAGGAGCGGGGGGTCTACTGAATGATAGTGTGTGCTTGTGTTGGTGGGGTATTACTGGTTCTAAAAACATTGTTCATACGTATTTAGTTGTAATTTTGTGTGCGTATTAGATTGAACGTTCGTACGTTATATGTAAGTGTAATTTATTGAGTATTTTATTGAAGTGTCTTTTTTATTCGCTACAGTAATACCTTGTGAGAGACAGTCAAGTCACACCGAAACTGTGTTAAACGTATTTTAAATGTGTAGTATTACAGTGATGCGTGCAGTGGAATGGCATACGTCACCACATTCCTTGTTCGGTTGCAAAGGCGAACTGCTGATAGTACTTCCCCAACTTTCTTGCACTACCCTACCCAGTCACTTTTAGTTACCGACATTATTGTGACCCTTGCTTGATAAAAGTTGATCAATCTTGTATTGCTTTTCTCTGGGCCGATGGAGTTCTATAATTTGAAAAAGATGTTCCTTTCTCATACCTTCATCGCAATTAATACCCTTATTTCTCAGAAACTGTATCATATCGAGTTTCGTAGAATACTTTGTCGGAATCTTCTCAGCTAAAACAGAATGATACGGCGCATTGTCCATAACTATTACTGATTCCGGCGGAATATTTGGCAACAATTCATTCTCAACCCATTTTTTTTAATTTTCATAGTTCATCTGCCCATGATAGTCACCACTAGTACTTCCAAGTTTGTACAGAAGTTTAGCACCTGGAATAAAGCCATTTTTACTTCCCGCATGTAAAATCACTAATCTGTTACCCGCACTGTAATTCTGTAACACACCAAAAACCTCATTTGATTGCCAACATTTATCTACAGTTATATTTCTGTCAACCCATGTTTCATCTAAAAAAAATATGTTTCTCCCAGATTCCCGAAAGCTTTTAATTTGCACCACAAGGTACTTGTAACGCAAATATTACAATTTCTGGTTTTTCAATTAACACTTTTCTTTTACTTCTACATTTTTTCCATTTGAATCCCACACTTTTAAGCACTCGCGTTAATGATTTAGCGCCCCATGGAAAATGGATTCTGTCTTTCACGATAGGTAGGAGTTTTTTAACAGTAGGCACAACGTTTTGATTTTCATAAAAATATTGAACAATATTTCTTACTACACATTTATTGAAATCGTCAAGAAAATGTTTTCTTTCTCACACGTTTTACGTTTTTTCCCCGGGTGTGGAGATTTTTCCATCTGGACTGCATTTTCTTTGCTTCCTCAAGTATCTAATGAAACTTTCCGATTTATCACAGTAATACGCAGCTTGTTTTGTTGCTTGATTAAGTGGGTATGTCAGCGAATTTTGTCGTTTTACTTCATCACATTTTTCAATTACATTACTAATTATTTTGCGACCTTCGCTATGAACAACGAAACTTTTTTTCTTTGTTTCGATGATCCTTGAAGAGACATTGTGAACAGACAGTTACAAATAAACAAATAACAAGATAATTTACTCACTAACAGAAAGTAACTAAAAGTACATTAATCCTACACGATAGTTCACAAATTCGTATTTTTAATGTTACTATGACACAACTGCTTAAAAAGGACTAAGTTGTAAATACAACCCCAATAATACGTAGTCTTTAAACGCACTTACTACCGTAACGGTAAAAAGGGGACAGCAATAATATTACAAATTGGTAGTCTGCCTTTGTGATGGATGGCAGTTTGCACTGTGAACAGGGCTGATGAATCATTGGCTTTGGCAAACAAACAATACCAACACAACACAATAACGCATACTTTATCCCCTCCATCAGAGACTTGGAGTTCAGTCTAATGCAGTAATTGCTTCGCTTGCAAAGTAACTAATTGCATGTGATAAAAAAATGATTGAAATAAAATAATTACTCTTTAGATTTCTGTGATTAAATTTAAATAAGTTACATCGTCTTAGTTCCAGATACTAATAAAATGTGAAAACTCAGAAAAGTGTTGGCTATACTGTTATATTGAAAGGAATATTTTGTGAGCTTAGTTACTTACAGTCATCTCCTTTCGTCAATCCTTTCTAGTTGAAGGTCCCCGGCTACCTACCCATCTTGTGGTCATCTATCCACGTTTCTGTACTTGCTTGATTTTGCAAGTGGAGCCACAAGGAGCTACACGACCGAGTAACCTTACTTTTCTTATTTGCATAAGTTTTAATATAAAATTATAATGTTATCCTGTCTTATTTACATCGTTTCTTTGTTTCTTCTCATCTCCATTTTTCACTGTTCCACCACGGGTAAAGTTCGAGACCTTGTTGTCACGTCGGTTTTGCAATCTTCTATCCGGCCTTTCCTTGGTAGATCCCAAAATAAATTAATAATCTCTACACTTATCTGGCGGTTTTCATTGGAAAACCTGTTTGATTATATATTCATTTCCCATTTTCTTTAATGGTCGTTTTGGCTCGTTCTTAATTCGTTTTTAAGTCAGGAACATTAAGCATTTTTCATTTGTTTTATAAGATAAATAATAACAAAATATAATATTATACGTGTGTGTGTTCATAATTATTCACAAATTATGCTTGTTATTTTTTAATGTTAATAATAACCAACATTTTTACAAAAATATATTTTTTACTTATATTTAGGCCTATATTACACTGTTTCCTCAGTTTTTGATGATATTTAATATCCGAATACTATAGTGCAGAAAAACTTGTAATATAAACAGTGTTGCACAAATACAAGTAAAGATATATTCTAGTTAAATGCTTATATTATGTAATAAGGCTTTTTAAATATATTGAAACGTTAAAAGTATTATAAACGGATACACTTTTGTTCATGTACCCAACGCAACTATGTAGTGTTAAACACCGGCTGAGTCGTAGGATTTTTGTGTTCATTGCGTTATCAACGATTTATTAATATTACAAAGAAATTACTTGATTTTTAAAAATTGAAATTATAAAATTCCAAATATTATCTTTTAACAGTTCACACTCTGTAAAACATAACATACCTTTGCTATTCAGCACACATTAATAACATACAATCTTAAATGTATAAACACATATGACGAACAAATTATACAATTACTTTGTATTGGATGGGTGTCTGACTTTGACTCATTTTTCACAAATAGCAACTCATTTATAAAATAATATTAACTTTACTAAAATAAAATTTAATTGTTGCTATTAATATTTGAATTAAAAAAAAAAGTTTACTTTAAGAATATTTATGTTTCCTAACGACACACCCAATTTGTAAAATTGAACAGATTATTATTGAACAAAATTGTTGTTATTATTTTTAACAACAATTTTACCATTACGTCTTTTGCTTTATATATTTAAATTATTTACATTTAAGTCTTTATATTACTTTATTATCTCATATTCGGTTGTTTATGAGTTCTTTGCACAAAATATAATTGTTGAAAATAAAACTTGAAGACGATTCATGACGTCACAGACGTGCGCAAGCATTCGACCGAGCTTTCGTTGTTTAGATCACGGAAGTCAATGAGTTGCAATATTATCCTTCAGTGGCATGACTCTACAGGGGGATCAATTTCCACCAGAGCTATTAACAAATTTTATTACTCACTCAGCGTAATGATTATTTCTCAATACGTTGCTGCATATGTCAAACCGAGGTTTATAAATAATGCTAAATTAAGAGGCATTTATTTAAAATTTAATAAACATAAATAATTTGAAATAACAGATGATTACATTACCTCAGTAACCGATTGCGTAAAAAAAAATCGGTATGGAGAACCATACATGAGTTCCATGTTCTAAGATTTTATTTAAAATCATTTTCGAAATGAAATATTTCCATAGAAACTACTTCTTTCTACTTACTGCTTCAGCCTTAACCACCACAGTACTGTGGTCACTAACGTGTACCACCTCACGTTAGCGCACTCGATTTTCACTGATGATGGCGATCGATGGCATTGCCGAAACGTCTAGTTTTGCATAAAATATTGGACCACGGCCAAACAGCGCGGGAAGGAATTTTAACAACAAACTACTTCTTCGTTGCCGATAACGTAGTACATTATAAAAAATTATCCCCTCTCCCTTCAACTATAATATTCATTTATAGAAAATTACCCCCATCCCGTTCAACTAGCCTCTTGATTTATAGATATTTCATCTACGTTTCTACAGTGGATTATTAAGATCTTCTTATCAGGATACTTTATTTATCAAAATGAAGTACTTTACTCTTGTTACAACAAAAAATTTTTCAGGTACTACTACCCTTTTCCCATAACCTATCTTCACCAGAATCAACAGGCCTTGAGGCCTCTACAACTTAGGCATATATGTAAAAAAGTATATGATTCTGTTTGAATTTACGGCAGTTATCGTTCGTCATAGAAACAATTACTCTTGTTAAAACATTAAAGGTGGCAGATAAACTACCCCTTTTCCTTAACCGATCTTCACAAAAAACAACAAGTCTTGAGAACTCTACAATTCAGATCTGTATGCAAAAAATTATTTGATTCTGTTCGAATTTGCGGCTGTTACCGTTTGCCATAAAAAAAATCTACACACAGACACAGACAGACAGACAGACAGACACACACATAGACACTTTTCGAAAAATGACTTTTTTTCATGTTTTGATTTGAGGGTAGTACAATCAGAATCTGCAATTATCTCGAACACGATTTTTTTCGCCATGACCATACTTCCATTTCCTTATGGAACATGGAAGTAAAATGGAACGAATGAATTTGCTAAATATCGTGTCTATTATAGGCATTTGAACCATAATGGTATAAGACACCTGAATAATGGAGGGAAGACACCTGAATTTGTGAGGCAAACGTAGAAAGAGAAAAGTAATATTACCGTCTTTGTCTAATGACGCATGAGACTATGACTTTCATAGTTACAGTCCAGGCAATTACATTAGTGCGATCGTGTCGCGCGACAATTCCTCCCCAGACACTTGCTCCTGGAACAAGTAGCCTCGTGTAAATAATATTGATTGGTGCAGTGGACATTGCATCGTTGTTCATGTCTACAAGAAAAATTCCATGTCCCAAACAAATTAAAAACAAGACGGCTAACTGTATATCTCAGTTAGTGTTGGGTTAGACCAACAGTTTTAAGATTGTTGTTGATACAACAATTCATGAATTGTACAGGAGTTTGTACGCGCAATGTATACAAATTAATTATTACCGACCACTTTTAACATTACAAGAGAATAACCCTGGATTTCTCACTTGTCTGAGAACAAAATGGAGGTCTAAGGCAGGGGCGAACCTAGGGAGGGATATGGGGGATATATCCCCCCCCCAAATAAGAAAAAATTAAAAAATGGATCAAAAATTTCGATCATATAATGAAACATGTGTAATCCACATATTTTTTAAATATCAAGAAGGATAAATTAAACACTTATTTATCACAGTATATAGTAATATTTATTTCTTCGTTTTTTACCTTTCTTTCTTTTTCTATTTTTCCTTTTGAAGAAGACTGACAATTGTTATATTTTGTAACAAAATTATTTAAACTATTTATTTACATGCTGTAAAATTTATATCTACAACCCTATTATACACATTTATATCCACAGCATGTAGATGCATGCTGTTAACCCTCATTTTCTTAATTTTAAGGTTCTCTTTAAAGTATATATATTCCACATAAAGGTCATATTAAGCTTCCAAGACAACTGTAAGCTTATCTGATGTATGTTGTTAATTGTGTTTAAGGAAATTAGTGAATTACCGCTATTATTTGCCCATTAGTTTTAATTTATTGGTAGAGAACAACAATACCCTAAGTAAACGATATGTGGTTAAACCCCCTCCCCCCGGGAAATGAAATCCTAGCTTCGCCCTTGGTCTAAGCTAATCTTGTCTCTCCCCCCCAGACGTAGATCGCAGATCCTAGTTACACCACTGTCATCCTCAGCTACATGTAAGTCCTGCTTAAATGCGAAATTGAACTGTAAATAGAGTGCCGGGGTGTCAGCATTACTCAATAATTATGTACAAGTTGTAGTGTTCGTTTTGTCGAGGAATTCTTACACTTTTTCTACTTTTGTAATACCTGTGGCAAACCTGTACGTACTTGTCGTCAGTTAGATAGGTTTCTCAGCGATTATATAATGTTCTGGTTTACACCGAATCTGAGAGTGCATTTAAACAGCATTGTCCTGCGTAACAACTATGTGGCATGTATGCCTACACTGTGTCTAAATACTCGCTTGGGGTTTTTAAAGACATTTTGCCGCTTTCTACTGGAGTGCCCGCTGCAAACGCACAAATAGTCTGTAAGTCACATTAAAAGAATACAGAAATATTATACTTGATGTCTGTTGGTCGACTTTTGACCTTGTAAGGCACCTCTTCTGCAGGAATCCAGATTAAAAGAAAAGATGGAAGACCGAAGGTGAGATGACATTCACGGAAGACCAAAGTTTATTCCCTCGAAATCCACATTTTTAGCTCTTAAGTCCTATCTCTGACTCATAAAGTAAAACACACCACCAGTTCATTCTATTACACAAAATTTCTTTTTTAACTAATGAACGCTTCTCTCGCTATGACTCCTGACGTTCCCTGCTTGCTCAAAATGCATCGTAACACATAAATATCTGTACATATCTACCCGTTTGATTCTCTTTAAAAAAAAGATCTATAGGCCGTCCTAGATTTAATTTTTACTACTGGTTAAAAGGACTACACCAGTGGTTCCCAAAGTGGGGTCCGCGACAATGTTTCAGGCGGTCCGCCGACATTATGGAATGTAACGTAATTTTCTCCCATTTTTTATAGTCTAAAATCTATATTTTAGAATCTTAAAAATCTTAAAATAATTAGTAGAAAATTCCAGTTTTTTTTTTTGTTCAAACTAATTGTAATTGTAAAAGTAATTTCAAACTAATGGCTTTAATGTCTTTAAATCATGTCGTGTAGCAGATCTATTTGTCAGTCTAAGTGACTAGAGCGCCGCATCAACGCAGAACTGATCGCACTGTTTTAGTCCACGTATAGTCTAAGCATTGTATCTCGCGTATAAGCACTGTATCTAAGCAAAACGTTTTTCCGTGTAGCTGGTTTTACGCCTAAGTAGCTGGATTTCGACACGGGTGGCTGGAAAGATAGAGCCGAGGTTGGCAATGATAAGAAATAAACTTGATGTCGAGAGTGACTTAATTTTATATTATCAGACATTAAACCTAATATTGCAGAGCTAATTGTTCAAAAGCAGTTCATTGTTCACATTAAACTATGTTCGATGTTATTAATATTATTATTTTGCAAGTTAAGAGAATTTTAATTTTAATACATGTTAATTAAAATATAAGAGTTTGTATCACATTTACTGTTTGTTTTATTTTATAACTCAGACGGGGTCCGTGAAATTTTTACTTTTTGTTCGGGGATGGGAGTCCACGGACTGAAACGTTTGGGAACTACTGGACTACGCTGTTGCCAGGTTTCGTGTGTGGGATTGTGCATTAGTCCGCGCACTCAACGGGTTTGATTGAAATCGACGTCGATTTCCTGCTACACGGAGTGAACTTTTTTCAACGAGGGACTACAAATTATTGTACAATTTTATTAGAGTTTTACTTATGGTGTAAATACTTATGTGTCAACAGTTACCTAAAATAATATCACTCAGTTCTTTAGCCTATATGAAAATAACATGAAAGTAATAATAAAAAATAAGCTTTACCTATAACTGGAGGCGTGTTTATATTATTTAATGAATAATCGTTGTAGACAATCGATATGAAATATCAAGTAACTGACTGGGAGAGCAAGGACGAAACATTTGTACAATGGAAAGCTATGGGTTCTGTATGTCTGGAACGGCCTACAGCAAACTCATTCACAACACCGCGATCAGAACGCCTAACACTCATGAATAACCAAATCAATCCATGCACAAATATATCACTAGACAAAGGATTTATATGTAAAGTGTGTGTGTGTGTGTGTGTGTGTGTGTGTGTGTGTGTGTGTGTGTGTGTGTGTGTGTGTGTGTGTGTGTGTGTGAAGTGGTAGTAACTCGCTTTGCTCACGCCGTATGACTCGTCTTTACATGCTTAGTACAGTATACGAATCTGGCGACCTTGTCAGTCCATCCGGTATTCACTTCACTATGACCTGCCTCAACCAGTTCTTTGTAACACCTATGTATGCGGACAACATCCATGTCCTCTCACTCTCTCGGACACTCTCTCTCTTTTACTCTCACTCTCTCTCTCTCTCTCTCTCTCTCTCTCTCTCTCTCTCTCTCTCTCGCTCACACTATCTTTCTCATGCTCTCTCCCCTCCCCTCACCACTACTCACGTTTGATATCGTCTACCCTACTGTCGCTAACGTTAATGAACTGACAACACGTATAAAGTTTCTCTCTTTTTGTCAACGGACTACAACCTTTGTTCTTGTTTGTGTTTTGTTACAATATTAAAAAATACTTTCTTTAACTCAATTTTTCTTTACAACCCCCACCTTATTACCACAGAACAAAATTTCGTATCAGCTTTGAGTTTATATTCTCATATATATATATATATATATATATATATATATATATATATATATAATTAACAGTAGTGTCTCAAGCAGGCAATTTACAAAATTTATTTTCTCTTTATTTCAGTGTAACGAGTACTGCATATCGCTTGCTTGTAGTTTTTACCTAGCTTCTGCCTGTTTAACCAGTCAGCACTTACCGGTCCAATAGGTTTGCAGCCAATAATATAAACTAACACATATCTTTATCGTGTGGTTTTACGTTCGACCACATTAAATATTCCTCAACACTCTACAACTCATCCAGCCTCGCTCCGTACTTTTCTCTTACATGCCTATAATCAAAATTTGTATATTTTGTATCATTGTATGTGACTACACGTCCAGCCTTTCCTCTATTTTAAATCTATCTTTAACAGAATCTACAATATCCGTAATATTGCCATTGGCTTAACGATTTATGTTCTGTAACTTATTTTAGACATTTGTAGGATACACACTCACAGTTGTCGCGATGTACTGTTCAAAAAGTATTTTAATTAATTTTTACCTTGAAAATAAATTTATTGATTGGCCTGGAAACTGTCAAGAGTGAAGTACAGTAGATAATGGCTGGAAATTGTTGATAAAAGTTTTTAAATTTGCATTTCACGCAATTAATTTTTCAATGTCATTAAGAGTTGACTGAAAAGATAATGTCGGACTGCACAAAGGAGCTGTCCTGTCTTTCACGTCCTGACTGCCAGCTCTAACTCTTCGATTGTAAAAACAGGGAAATCTCTGGCGTTTCCAAAATAGGTTCCGCCTCGTTCTGGATGTATGGGGAAGAGAGCTCTTATGATTTTATCCGTAGTCACCGTATCAATAATAATAATATAATTTTAAGAAATACAATAATTATTTTTATAATTTTATTATTTTCCCCTTACTTCGTTCTGAAAGTTAACTATGCGTTACAACATAAAATGTGGGTTGTAGAAGCAGCAGCAGTAAACATAGTCAAACTTATAAAACAATGTCGCTCGTATGTTTTTGTGGTTTTCATTATTAATAGTGACAGTTTGTTTTCGTTTAACACTCATCGTTTTATTTTTCTTTAAATCAAATGTTTTGCCCATACTACGATGAGCCACTGAGAATGCCCCATTCGAGCTGTTAAAGTCACAATACGTTTACGCATACCAAGCTGGAGATATTATACCACACCACATTGTACAAAACGGAAGTTATCTGTAATGTAGATGAGTGTTAGTTGTACTTAACAATTATGGATGGTTGCATATTTATTTTCTCACCTGTTGTGTTACACTTTTCATTTAATTTCAAATAGCATTGACAATAAACTGCGGTTTAAGCGTCTAGTTGGGATATTTGTCTCTTTTTAAAACGTTTTCCCGTTTTATTCTTACACGTTCAAGAGCATTGCTTTAATATATATCAATGTCTCCTTAATAAAATTATAAAATGCGGTCTTTAAATCTAATTTCCTCTTCAGAAACACGTAACAATCTAAACGTCTAGTAACGGTAAGAAATCGTTTGACTGTACCTCTACCTAACTGGTTTTCTTATGAGACGTTGTTTTTCACAACCAATTATCAGAGTCATGTTATTTTCCGCTTTGATAGGTCCGCTAAGTGACCACGTTACTCAGCGATTTTCACGTCCATCTTTATGCAAACCCTTTTGTTTGTTTACTATTGTAAAAGTGTATTCGCTGTGTGACATTTAGCCGGCAGAGAAAATATCAACTCATTCCATACCGGTCGCGGAGACAAAGTGTTGAAGTTTACGATCTAGTAAGGCTCCAACAAATCAACAGTGGTTTTGTATGCATGTGAACTGTGCACACTCTTCCCTGCTCTTTGCTATCAGCTATGTACGTGCAGATGAATCTATTGTCTATCTGCCCGGATGCAGTTAGACGTGTCTTGTGTCTTTGGCCATGAGCGCAGTGGACGACGCCAAAACAAATAGTTCCCTGTAAGTAACGACCTCTCAGTTTACAAATCTTTAAAAATATTTTTCATGAACTACATATACACTTAATCATCATCTTCATCATCATCATCATCATCATCTTCAAAGTTTAAACCAAGAATGGTTTGTTCCCGTCTCAAATAGGCAAATATTACAGCTGGTCACTCCAGCGCTTCTTCGGACATCACAGATCTATCCGTCCCCTCGGCTTATAGTTCCATTCGGCAGTCATCCATTCGGCAAAGATGTTCCCACCAATTCAGCCGATACTGGGCGATCCTATCGAGTATACTCATAATACTCAGTTCCTGCCTGTGTTTCTTCTACGATCATGGAGAATATACCTATGAAATGAGAAATCTCATTTCAGACGCTTGGATGCGACTGGCCTGGCCTTTCGTTAAAGTCCAATTCTCAGACCCATAAAGAAATGTGGGAAGAGCCATCACCTTGTAGAATTTTAGGCGTGTTCCTTTAACTGCTGACTTAAGGGTTCGCCTGATGGTCCCGCACATAGGGTTGAACTTATGCAACTTATTCACCACGTCGTTGCTTGGATTATAAGACACACTGTAGCCCAGGTATTCAAAACTGCTAACTTGTTCCAGGACAGTACCATCTATAAAAATTTTTGCCCGTACGGTATCAGTTCCACGAAAAGCCATCACCTTGGTTTTAATTGTGGATATCTGCAATCCAGACTCTTTGCTGATTAGATTTAACCCATCTGCAAACTGTTTTCAGAGTCCGACAGGATAGCCTGATCGTCCACAAACAACAAAGTGTCAATTATAGAGTGACCAATCATAAAATGTTCTGGAAGACACATCCGCCAGTTTTGTGTGACATCGTCAATATATAAATTAAAAAGAGAAGATGATAATGGACACCATTGTCGTACTCCACAACTGATCAGGCCAACTCTAGGAGCTGTTCTCGGTCTCCCATATACACTTAATCACTTCAGAATTCAAAATACGTGAATACAAACATTGAAAAAACGATGGAAAAACAATTTTCGTTTGATACGATTCGTAGAAAAAAAAAGATTTTTTATGTCATGTAGTTGATTATGGATCAAAAGCCAGGAAAGGAACTAAAGGCTGCAAAGGCGGTAAGCTTATTACTTTTAAAAAATAAATATGTAGTTATAGTTTTGATTAGCGTGTGTTGAAGTATCCCAAAATTTCTATTTTTATTAAACGTTTGAAATGTGGAGTACGGGAATTATAATGTCCCATTAAAGAGGGCTATGATAAAAAAATGGGATAGAGATGCAAATGACACATAAAATTACACAGTTTGTAGAAATTAAGTTGTTTAGTAAAATTCATCATTTTCTATATAAGTAACTCGATGTTTCTTGCAGTAATTATATAATTTGTGATGTTTTCAATTTGTTTCTTCTGCAAGTAGTATAAATTTCGTATATTCTTTTTAAAACCTGACGCACGTTTCACTGAAAAATATCAGTATCATCAGAGGTTTCTAAGTAAATTAATAACAATCGAAATAATTCTATTAATATTATATTAACGAATAATCGAATTTGTATCGATTTTAATGTAAAATAAAATAACTGATAATCGATTTAGGTCGATTAGTTAACGATTGTTTTAATGTTTATTTTGTTCAGCAGCTGTTTTCTCGGTTATATTTGAAATTTTGTTGTTTATATTTTATTCATTTATATTTTTTAGTAAATTTATAATTTTAAATAGATCGTCTTGTTTTGTTTTTATTTGGGTTTGTTCTTTAATTAATAAATTATTGTTATTGTGTTTGTAAGCGTTAAGATTTTCCCAAATATTCATTTTTCGACGTTTTTGTATGTTTTTAATTAATTTTATATTTTCAATGTTTGGAAACTGGTGGTTATTATTTAGACAATGTGTGGCTAAATTAGATTTATAAATATTTGGTTTTAAATATGCATTGCGGTGTTGAACGAATCTATCTCGTAGTTTTTTCTTCGTCTGGCCCACGTAAAATTTATTGCAATCTGGACATTCTGTTTTATATATTCCATTTTTATTGTGAGTATTGGATTTAGTTTTAGGTTTTATTTTATTAAAAATTATATTATCTGTATTATAAGATATTTTTAAATTAGTATCTTTAAATATTTTATTTAGTTTTTGAGTTGTATTTCCGTAATTATTAAATAATTATATCATTATTTTAGACTTAACAATAAAAAAAAATGAATCAAATTTTGAATACTCAATATACAGGAAACCTTCTCAAACTGACTTAGCAATACCAAATACTTCTAATCATCCTCCCTAACACAAAATGGCAGTATTTAATTCCATGATTTACCGAATGCTTAGGATCCCATTAAATAACACAGAAAGAAACAAAGAAAGAAAAATTATCCAACAAATAGCAGTTAAAAATGGATACAAAATAAAAAGTATTAATAAATTAGAAAATAAAATTAAACATAAAATCACTAATAAAATTCCTAAGAACACTACATTTAAAAATTCATCTATTAATAATATTATAAAATATACAACCTTCACTTATTACGGAAATATAACTCAAAAACTAAATAAAATATTTAAAGATACTAATTTAAAAATATCTTATAATACAGATAATTTAATTTTTAATAAAATAAAACCTAAAACTAAATCCAATACTCACAATAAAAATGGAATATATAAAATAGAATGTCCAGATTGCAATAAATTTTACGTGGGCCAGACGAAGAAAAAACTACGAGATAGATTCGTTCAACACCGCAATGCATATTTAAAACCAAATATTTATAAATCTAATTTAGCCACACATTGTCTAAATAATAACCACCAGTTTCCAAACATTGAAAATATAAAATTAATTAAAAACATACAAAAAGGTCAAAAAATGAATATTTGGGAAAATCTTAACATTTACAAACACAATAACAATAATTTATTAATTAAAGAACAAACCCAAATAAAAACAAAACAAGACGATCTATTTAAAATTATAAATTTACTAAAAAATATAAATGAATAAAATATAAACAACAAAATTTCAAATATAACCGAGAAAACAGCTGCTGACGAAAATAAACATTAAAACAAGCGTTAACTAATCGACCTAAATCGATTATCAGTTATTTTATTTTACATTAAAATCGATACAAATTCGATTATTCGTTAATTTTATATTAATAGAATTATTTCGATTGTTATTAATTTACTTAGAAACCCCTGATGATACTGATATTTTTCATTGAAACGTGCGTCAGGTTTTAAAAAGAATATACGAAATTTATATACTACTTGCAGAAGAAACAAATTGAAAACATTACAAATTATTTAGTAAAATTATATATAAATAATAGGCTTCAGGTATATTTTTGTTTAGGCAAAGAGAAAAGTCTGGATTTCAAAACGATAAATTTCATACTGTTATTGTTTCCCTTTGGTAGAAAGAAATCGTGCGTTCAACCTACACACAAACTTATCATTCATAGATTGCCAGAATCCTTCCTTAAAAAAAAAAAAATCAGAAATTTTCTTAAGAGCATTATGGGCAATGGGAGTTCCCTGATATGCCATTTATATGTAAGGATGTACAAAAATCTAATAGAGGGGCGTGTCCAGAGAGCAGCGTTTAAGTGAAGGCAGGAATTAGCCGAGATTCGTCTCGTTTTGTTTACTTTGTTTTAGGTGTATATAAAGACCTGGAAAGGGAGTTACATAGAATGCTGTTAATGGGGCAGGAAACAGGGATATCTGATAAGGGGGACTGAATACATTGTTGTTTGTTAACGATCAAACTGCCGTAGTAAGGATTTGTAGAGGAAAAGACACAGCCGACGTTTTATGAGGTGGCGCCGCTTTTATATGAATTGGAAACACAATCACAGATGCTTTAGTAGGTGACCCCTCCAACTCGTCTTTTCTCCTTTCATTAATACGTTCAAATTAGCGTGTCCAATCTTGCTGCAATCATAATAGTTTTGTTTCCTGGACGAGTATCTGTAATCAATAGGTCCATTCTCTACTCAAAACTGCTTCCATTATATATAACTTAGTTCCTGTTCCCCCTCAATAATGTTCACTCTTATCTTCGTCTTATCATAATATAACATTTGAATAGTAACGTTTTCATACACATAATGTGTCGCAAGCTGAATGTTGTTCTCCATATGTAAATTTTAGTTATTTTTTATTGTCGGCTAATTTTTTTTTTTACATTTATACTGACATTTAACTATAATAATGAAGGTAAATGTGAAACACGTATTTCACAAAAAATTGCCATAATCAGTTCCTCCCCGCAGATAGTTTAGGAAAATTCTGTTTCGATTTAGGATAAATTTAAATATTTTAGAATACTGACAGTTGACTTTGCGGTTTTATATTTTCAGTAGTTGTGAAAGTTTGTTTATCACGGTACAGTTGTAAGAAACAGCAGGTTTGCATGAATGTAATCAGATAAACGTGGAAGTCACAGTCGAAGCATACATTACACTGAGCAAGAAAAGCGATGTTACGTTGATGGAAGCAGTCAGCTGTAACTTGTTCACATCTGTAATCCAATCAAGCATGGCTTCATTGCGACACCGTACAATGTGTTACCAGTGCATATCTGAGGACTAAACCTATCGAGCTTTCCATTTGACGGTTTATTTCCCTGGTAAAGATACTCACTTCCAAAACGTATTCTTGTGCCAAGAAACGGTAAAAAATATCATTTATACAAAGGTTTTTAAAAATATATAAACACTTGGTACATTTCACAGTTTGTATTTTAACTCTGACAGCTGTTTCGACTTCTTACGCCATTGTAAAAGAGATGAGTGAACACTAAAAAGAGGATGTAAGGGTGGTGGTGGACATCTGTTTAGACCGTGTATCGGAACATGTGTGAGGTGTGAAGATGGAGAGAGGGGGTTGCAGGAGCTAAGGGAAGGTCAAGTGTCCGTAAAAATTAATCTAATCTGAATGCAAAATATAGCTCCCTTAATCTGATCTTCCCTTAGCTCCTGCAACCCCCATCTCCATCTTCACACCCCACACATGTTCAGATACACGCCCTAAACAGATGTCCACCACCCAAGGCCTCACTATACTACTGGCCGGAGTCACCCCCTCCACTCCACGCGCCACGTCACAGTAGGCCCCGGACCGGTTTCACGCCACCATCCCAATGTTTTTTAATCAGTATACACTTACACACGTGTTTCTATTCGTATAGGGAAGTTTTGTTGCAACTGTTTACATTCCGTACATTTGTGATAATAATATTAAAAACATGCCAACTGCATGCTGCGTACCAGGATGCAAAAGCAATAATTATAACACAGATAGTTCAGTGACTGTTTTTAGATTCCCGAAGGATCCTATCCAGTGTCAAAAATGGCTAAATGCCATTCACAGAGCAAACTTCACGCCCAGCAAACGATCTGTTGTTTGCATTCGTCACTTCGACGAACGGTATATCGTGCGAGAGGACTCGGTGACAAGTCCCGACGGCACCGTCTTGACTGTAAAATGACAACGTGTGAAATTAGCTGCAGATGCATGTCCAACAGTTTTTAAAAACCAGCCCGTATATTTGACGAGAAATCTACTTCCCCCTCGAAGAGACCCTGCAAGCAGGAGAGAGGAAATCCGGCAGCGAGAAGAAGAACGGAAGAGCCAAGTAAAGATATTAGACACTATAAATATACTTAAGTGATATTAAAGAAAGATATAAACTTAAGTGTGATGACCATGCTATTAAAAATTTTCATTTGCACGCCAGTGAAGACAGTTTAAATTTTTTTCTCTGTTTATCAAACCAAAAGAGGTAATGTTAAAGTATTGACAAGTCTACTTATAAGTAAGGATTTGTCTTTTAATGTATTATCAAGAGATGACATAATTATTTACGATGATCTAAAGATTTTAGAAATTTGTTGTGGTAGAAAACGTCTATGTTTATGGTCACAGTTAAACGCTTTACTCGAATACTTATTTAATGAGAACAGGCAGATTACTATTAATTGTAGTACTGAAGACCACATCAGCTCTGTAAATAGTTCTCTCGGTAGTCTAATTGATGACTGTTTGGATAATCCTGATGTAAGGAAAAGGTTAAGATTTTTACAGGAACAATTTAATTTACTATTCATAAAGAAAGTCAGTTATTCTGTAAATACTTTAGTTTGGTTCGCTACTTTACTTTTTGCTTTCCCAGCATCCTATAACTATATCAGGGTAGCTAAGCTTCGGACAATGCCACACCCAAAATATTTAAATAAATTTACTTTTAAATTAGGAGTTAATACTTCAGGTTTACAATCTGGCCACATTGACTACTTACAGAAAAAATTAGTGTCCTTGAAGAAAATGAAAATTTGTGCCGCCTACTCCTTGATGAAATTTATGTTAAGCCAGAAATCACTTATAAGGGTGGGAAGGTTGAGGGTCTAGTAGTTAATGACCAAAATGCACCAGAGCCTGCAAGTAGGACCTACAGTCCAAGTTTTATGATTTCCTCAATTATGTCCAAATACAAAGATGTCGTTGGGTTGTTCCCTACTAAAAATTTATCTAGTGATATGCTGGTCACCTTAACAAATCTAGTAATAAAACTACTTATTGAGATAGGGTTTAAAGTATTTTGTTTGATATCTGATAACAACAGGGTTATCTGATATGTATAAGGGAGTTAAATTTAATGACGAAAACTTTAAACCAATCCAGTCTGTAACATATACTAATTTTGTTTTTTTGAAGTCTTTTAGGAAGTGGTTAGTTAAATGGGATGAACTTGTTGTTCAAGGAGAGGAGTTGACAAAAGCTAAAAGGAGAGGAATATTAACCAATGAAACACATGTAGCATTGCTACATACAGTTAACACTTTAATGGAGATTTATTTCGTTTCCCTTAGAAGACATGAAATTGTCATATGTTTTACTTGGCAAATTTCAGACCGATGCGTTAGAGGCCAGATTTAGCCAGTATAGAAGATAAGTAGTACATGTTACCATGTATCAGTCAAGCAGGTTTTGGAATCAGAAAAAAAACTAAAGGTTTTGAGTTTGATTAATATTTACTCCTCTAGACACAGTAAAGTATGTATCACAGATTTATTTATTTCCACAGCAGAAAGCTACAGTAATGATATGCATGACAACAGTAATCAAATGTTTGATGACCTGCAGGTAGACATAACTGATGTTGCCTTATCAGAAAATGACACTTTAGGCCTTGTTTATACCGGTGGTTACTTGGTACACAGTATTTAAAAAAATAACTCTTGCACTCAGTGTACAGATTTCTTTACTACAACAAATACCGAGTCTACTGTTGTACCACAAAAGGACAATTACTATTTTAATGTTATTAATAGAGGATCTTTAAAATACCCTTCAGATTATGTGATGGAAGTACTAAATTTAGCTTTCAAAGTGTTTACATTAATTGTATCTGACAGATACGAAACACAGTTTTTATTGTCCGCTAATCAGAGTGTAGCGCTAAAATCCACTGTTTTAGGTTTTATTGACACCCATCATCCACAGAGAAATTGTAATACATGTAAAAATTAATTTTAACAAACTTATCGATAAATGTTTATTTTCCTTTTGTAACATCTTATTAAACAATTATTCAAAATCCCGTAATGACAAATTCAATAAAAAATAGGAAAGATGCTCAGAATGAAGTCAAATCGGACAAAAAGAGAAAAATACACAAATTTCAGCCAAGTTCAGCGTTAACTTAGATAAATGTTAGACACAGAATTGTTAAGTTAGTCTAAATAACTTTATTGTAAGTAGATTTTAAATTACATATAAATATGTTAGATATAAGGCAATACGAGATTGGAATGCACCATCTTCAAATGATCAAATATTGTTGTAAATAAATACTGAGCAGTTAGTAATCGGTTATTTCTTTAATTTTTCCGCTCACCCCGCTTCTGGTACTATTTCTCATAGCCTAATGATATAAAATCTTGTACAATACGAAAGTTCGGCTGTTTATCTACGTAAAGAAACTTGAAAAGTTATTTCCCCGATAAGCTGTCAGTTACCTCAATTCACAGCTTGTTTACATCCTTCGTGTAAATTGCACTTTCTCAGATGCTAAATATAACTGTTGTTGTTCACAAAACTCTACATTTTTTCATACCAAGTTCTTTGTTAGTTCATACAGATTACAACCATATAGGACATGTTCAGGTAAACCATTACAGGTGTGTGTAGGAAAGGTTATTTGAGCACGCGACACAGTAAACAGCATTAGCTGCCGTGTTCCGTTTCGGCGCCTAGTGTGACGTCACGTTTCCAGCACTCCGGCCAGTAGTATAGTGAGGCCTTGCACCACCACCCTTACATCCTTTGTTTATTGTTCACTCGTCTCTTTGACAATGGCTTAAGAAGTCGAAACACCTGTCAGAGTTAAAATAAAAAGTGTGAAACGTACCAAGTGTTTATATATTTTTAAAAACCTTTGTATTAATATGTTTCACCAAGTGCCCAACGAGTCATCAATTAATATCATCTCATTTATGTTTTCGTTAGTTTCTGGAAAGTCCAGAAGCCGGTAGCAGTTAACACTGATCTTGTTCGAATTTTCTACCAGCTTATAAGACTGTCTCAGATTCTAAATTTCCAGAATGCTGACCTCTGTTCAGTGGCGTAACTCTTTTTTCTGCCCCCCGCAGAAATCCTTTGTGGGACCTCCTACTACCCTTAGGGGACGTCCATTAATTACGTGAGCTCAAAATGGGGAGAAGGGGTCCGGCAAAATCTCACCAAATCTCATTTAAAGGGAGGGGGGCCAATGAAAATCTCACGTCAACTTTTTAATTCAGAGAATATACATTATTATAACGCACCTTAAACGTAGTTATCATTTTCACCTCTAATTTCACAGAAAAAATGTAGTACATAGAAGATATGCTTTAGGTATTTTTAGTGGTATGAAGCAAAAACATGAACATATCAAATAAATTTAATTATTTAAAAATTATAGGGTAAACCTCACGTGAGGGGGAGGGGGGTCCCACCAAATCTCACCAAGGGGGGAGGGGGTCCAAATTTAAAAAACCTCACGTAATTAATGGACGTCACCTTACTTAATTCGTTCCATTGTTCACCGTTTCATACTAACTCTTCCTTATAGCTGTGGCAGCTACTAAAATTATTATATAACGTGAACGGAATACGTTCTCCTCAAGACTCTTTAAAATCCCTTTCTCTAACCTTAGGGCAGTTTCGTGGGTCATTTCTATAAAGCTAAAAAACTTTCATTAATTTTTAAGTTGGTGGGCCTTCCTGCTTTATCTTCAAAATTGAGACACGTCTGATTATTTGACTCAGTTGATATTTTCTTGTTAATGTTTTGTGTAGTGTCCACTTTTACAAAAAAAAAAGTGTTTCAATCTATTAAAAAAAATATATATTTTCACCTTTTTTAGATAAAGATGAATGAGTTCATTTTGAATTTTTGGACTCATGTACTTCTCCCTGTTCTTCGGATCAGTGATTATATCTTGCAAGAATAAATATTGTATTTTTACGACATCACAGAACAATCTACGTGTTTATCGAATATTCCAGAGGATTCTGGAATGTAACGTGTGTGGCGCACGTGCTTGTAGACGCATCTTCTAGACGGTTCGAGAATTCGCGCGGCCGCTCTCACTGTGTCAAGGCCGGCAATCAATTACGTCATAGTTTACAGGTAATACGTAGTATGTGGAATCGTCTAGATTTTCGGCAGACTATAAATAGCTCATACCTGCTGCTTAGTGCTCAGTTATTGTCGAGCGATTGCAAAGCGATATTACACTGTGCGTTCGAGTGGTTAATAGTGAAGTGTTGTGAGTTATAATCGGACGGTATATTGCAATACAATTGTGTTTTAATATTAGTGGACATTTTATTGCGTGTGAACAATTTTTATTTGATTTGTTGTAAGAGTGTATCTTGTTGATTACAAACTGTTGAGTGAGATAATTAAAGCTGGCGATTAGTGACTTCATTGGTGTCTTGTATTTTGTTTCCACTGTACCAAGTAGACCGTCGTAACAGTATTTACTCAAAAATTCAATAATTGTCAAAACATTATTTCCGCTACTGGGCTGGTTATGGTCTGTCTTCTCTTTATGGACTCTAAATTTCCATATTTGAAGCTGCCCAATGTCAGAGTAACATTTACAACACGGTGCAGTACTTTGGCCCATTTATTAGTTTCCTTTCGTAGCTCATAAGGAATAACGGTGCAGGCCTAACAGTAGACTCGGCGCAGTCTTAACTGGACTCACCGCTCTATTGTGCAGTTAACCAAATAATGTATACCCTCAAAGTACATCATTAGGTACTAGTAAATAACATTAAAAAAATTAATGTATTTGTTTTAAATTTTAAATACATATGGAAAAATCTGATTTTACTTAAGTTCAATTTTATATCCATTCTTAAAAAATTATGGGAAACGTTTGCGCGCGCCTCCCCTAGACCGCAGGCCCCCGCATTTCGGGCTCTGCGGTCCCGGCTGTTACCCACACCATGTTTACAGTTCCTCCCTCCCCTCACACATGATAAATACACACGCGCGCGCGCGCGAATGTGCAAACATAATATTTGTTTTCATCATTCAAAAGTATCATGTACATTAGTAAACTGTAATAAAATTTGTATTACACTAGAGACACATTATCTTAACATATTTCTCCCAGCTTCAGAATTTTAACTAATTCTAACATTATATCTCATGATATACCGAAATCCAGATGCTTCTTTTACGTGCTTCTGAACGGTTTCAAAACCAGGCTTCTCTGTTTCGTGATAGGCTATATTTTATCTACAAAATTAGATATTTGGTATGCTATATTAGTTTCTGGGTAGGCCTATTTGGTTCTTGGCTACAGGAATTATTTTTCACTGCCATCGCTGACCCCCACAAAAATTGCCTCAACGCACCTACGTATATTAAAGGTAACCCAGAAAAGAACAGTGTGAAAATTTGTATTCACTTAAAATACATAAAACGTTATATAATAGGTGCATGATGTTTGATAAACTTACGAAGAGCTTTTCGATTAAATTTTCTATTGTTAAGTGTAAAACATAGTTTTCATTCATATTAATCATGCAAAACGTAGACAAGATGAACAATTTTAATAAGTGATTATTATCTTTGTTTTCGAGGGTAACTGTTATGTCAAGTCCTTACATTCGTAGTGACCGTCAATCAACGAATTTTTCTGGTAAAGCGTTTGTGAGGACCGGTTAAAAAATTGGTGTTTGGCGTCAGCAACAATTGTCCTGATGATAACAATAACATTGTCTAAACGTCGACACAAATAAGTTAAAATTTGTGATGTCTAGATTTGTTTTTATTTCTTTCTAAATTGCAGTTACTTTCACGTGTTAAACAGTCAGATATTATCTAATGTTCCGGTAGGCACTTGACGAAACATTGTAAATTAATAACAAATTACAACTTAAATTAGTTTCACAAAATTAATTTATTTGTCGAACTCAGACAATTGTTTCAGCCAGCGAGGCTATTTTCAGAGTTACATCATGTTACGTGAATACCTGATGTAACTCTTTGATAGTAGTCTCGCTAGCAGAAACAATTGTCACGGTTTGATTACAAACTTTTGTGAATCTATGAGGTGCGTTTTGTAATTTATTGTTAATAAACTACCTGGGCTGTTCTGTTCACGAAACTTGTGTGTGGGTGAGTTTATTAATTTGTACAGGCCATTGACCTGTCGTACACAGGCTGTAAATATTTTATGTGAAGCGTACGTATGTTAGAGCAACGGGTCTTAAACTTTCTATTTATGTGCTTTCTTTTTATGACTGTGGAAGTGTCATGACATCGTGACTGAGTACAGTATAATTTTTTATAAGCATTAATAATTCAGAAGTCCTTTGAGTATGACTGAACTTGTGATTATCTTTATTTCACTTTTTAAACGTTTAACTCCATTTTTAAATTGTAAGGCTATGATTAAAGTCTTTTTAAATATGCCAATAACTAAAATAAAATATAGTTTCCTTAATGATGATTAATTTTCAACTTATGCTAAAATTTTAACTGCGACGTAACAGTCACACCGAGACAGTTCTAACGCCGAAACCATCGACTGTATCAGGTGTAACCCCTCACATCCATTCGTCTGAGATCTTCTAGCACATCATCCAACCATCTTACCCTAGATCGGCCCTTTCTGCTTTTATAGACTTGAGCCCTCAAGATTTTCTTTGACATACGTCGATCGTCCGTCCACTCAAGGTGACCTAGCCAGCCATTGTATTCGTTGAGCCTTTATGAATCTTACAGTGTCCTCATGATTCAATAGCTCATCTATCCCCTGGTTATTTCTTATTCTCAAGTTGTCGTCTTCTGTAACCGGGCCATAAACACGTTTTACGATCTTTCTTTTAAACCTTTTTAGTCTTACTTCTTCCTTTTTTGTCTCGCCTCCATAAATGTCCATGTCTAACCTCCATAAGTAACAACCGATCTAAAGGTCTAAGTAACAACCGGATAAGCGTCTTCTATATTTCTATTTTCTGTTACGACTATTGAGTTTGCTTGTCAATAGTCTGCTATTGGCATAACATGCCCTATTTCCTATTTGTATCTGTATCCTGTCATGTATTGTCGTGTTTATGGGCCCTTCATTATCTATCATGTTATCCACGTATCTGAACTTATTAACTGCATCAAATGAATTATCCTCAATGCATAAATTATATAGATTTCTTCTCCTTTCCGATGCAGACGTCAGCATGTATTTAGTTTTGCTGATATTTACATTCAGTCCCATTCCAGCGGATTTTTGATTCAGCTCCTTGTAAACCACAACTAGCCATTGTCTTGATCTGGCTATTATCACATCACCATCAGCCTAAGCACATATTTGGCTTTGTCTGTATAAATAAGGCACACTAATTAACATAAGAACAATGGTTTATTGATTAATAAAAATCATACATCCTCTTCTTCTTCTTCTGCACTACAAGGATTAGGCATTTGCCTGTTCCGTCTCACAAACTTACGACCACCGTTTTCGTGGTCTTCCTATATTTTTTTGGGTATTCTCCCATTTCCCATTCTATTAACGTGTAGTTTCCATCTTTCTTTATATTCAGTTATTTTTTTATTTATTGCATATACATTTAGTTCATTTCGCACGTCTTCATTTCTTACTAAATCTCTTCTTGTGCAGCCTTTGACCCGTCTCAAAAATCTCATTTCTGCTGCCTGTATTTTGCTGTCTCCTTTTTTGGTATTTAGCCAACTTTCACTCCCATACATAAGTACAGGTACAGCCATCGTTTGATAAAATTTTATCCTTTTGTCTTTTCGTGTTTTGTTATTTAATGTTCTTTTTATTGTGCCACATATTGCCTGGAACTAATTTATTTTATTTTCTACGTCATTGTCATAATTGTAGCTTGATCATACATCCTATATATTAAATTTTCTATGAAGTTCATGTAACGTGAAATGTAATAGGCCTATGTTTTGTTATGAAGCCACAACATGTATAATGTTACGCAAACCAACGGCCGCCAAGGATACGAAGGCTTACAGAACTAGTTTTACTTATAGGCTGTACGTAATCTTTATCTACCGATTAATGTGGGAATTGATTTAATCTTTAACTGAAGAAGACAACACTTAAAAATAATAATTACATCATTTACATACGCATATTAATTTTTAATTTTTACAGGAAATGAATTGCATTTTATTAGCAACATGGATTTCAATCTCTTTGTTTAATTAATTAATTTTCTTTTATAGCAGTCACGAGCGTAATTGACCCTGTGCTAAGATACTAATGGTTGAGTGAAAGTGTTGTCTAGTTTTTGCTGGATGCGGCACTGTTACTAGATTTGCATTAAAGGTTTACAATTTACCTTGACTCGTTTGGCCGGACCAAAAGTGTCACTTTGACCGGTCGAATTGACTGGTTACTTACAATAGGGTTATGTACGACGACGTTTGTATCTACGGGCGAACGACTTCATCATTTATGTATAAGTTTTGTTACCGTGTAATCGGCTGCTACGCTGTAAAACATCGCCAGACGAAAACGCAATAAAATTTACGCCATCGTAAAATATTGCTGCTGCCCTTTCCAGATGTTTAGCCATTCTAAAAACTATGTTTTTTTATATAACAGTTTTTGTAAATATTTACAACTGTAATTGTCGTAAAACAATTATGAAAATTTCTTTATTGTTCTGTTATGTTAAAAGCCATAATGGTATTTACTTTTAAATAATTTTTATTCCCTGATGAACTACTATATTTGTCTTTTGCATAATTACTTATAGACTCAGGAGAATTTTACAGGATCTTACAGAAAGTTGTCAATAATATACACATGAATGACTATGTGATAATAGCAGGTGATTTCAATGCACGTGTTGGAAACTCCCCTATATGAAATATCATAGGATGTCACAGCGAAAGAATGGAAAATAGAAACGGACTATAAAGCGGCTGAAATGAGATTTCTCAGGCACGTGGCAGGGTATACTCTCCATGATCATAGAAGAAACACAGATATACGGCAGAAATTGAATATTATGAGTTTACTTAATAGGATCGCCCAATATCGGCTGAATTGGTGTGAACATCTTTGCCGAATGGATGACTGCCGCATCCCCAAACAACTATGGAACTATAAGCCGAGGGAACGGAGAGGTGTGGGACGTCCGAGGAAGCGCTGGAGTGACCAGCTCTAATCTTCGCCTATTTGAGACCGGAACAAACGATCCTTGGTTTAATCCGTTAAGACGATGATGTTGGTTTAATCACTTATACTGGTATGTTCCGTGAGCCGCAGAACTCGCTCGCTAAGTTGGACAAAGTACATTATTATTACGTAAATTTTGAAATTAGATAATTTTTAGATTATTGTAAAACTGAAAAACTCAATTACTGTACAATATCTTCAGCAATATAACAGTTGTAGGGCACATAATCGTACAACAGACACTAAAAATTTGGAAAATTCGGATTTGACTTACAATCCTTTTTAGTCTGACACCCGCTGGATTTTTCCAATTTTTTTCCAATTTTTTATCTGTTTTTTGAGTCCTAAAATTTTGAAATTTCAAAACTTAACACTACATTTATCAACAACAATATTGTCCTGATGATGGCAATAAATATTGTCGAAACGTCGACACAAATAATGTAAACTTTGTGTTATACATATTGATCAATCCGCTAAAAAATTGTTAAAAAAATAATAGTCATCATCATCATCATCATCATCATCGTCGTCGTCGTCGTCGTCGTCGTCATCATAAAGGATTAAACCAAGGATGGTTTGTTCCGGTCTCAAACAGACAAAGATTAGCGCTGGTAACTCCAGCGCTTCCTCGATCGTCGTACACCTCTCCGCCCCTTCGGCTTATAGTTCCAGAGTTGTTTGGGGATGCGGCAGTCATCCATTCGGCAAAGATGTTCACACCAATTCAGCCGATACTGGCCGATCCTGTCGAGTATACTCACAATTTCAATTCCTACCGTATATATGTGTTTCTTCTATGATCATGGAGAGTACACTATACCCTGCCACGTGCCTGAGAAATCTCATTTCAGCCGCTTGGATGAGACTGACCTGGCCTTTCGTTAAAGTCCAATTCTCAGACCCATAAAGAAGTGTGGGAAGAGCCACCACCTTGTAGAATTTTAGGCGTGTTCCTTTACTTGCTGACTTAAGGGTTTGCCTACTGGTCCCGCACATAAGGTTGAACTTATGCTACTTATTCACAACGTAAAAAAAATATATGCTAGTAACATATCCAGGGGACATATTCACTACTAAATTGCCTTAAAAATAATAGTAATACTTATTATTATCTGTATTATCACATAAAGATGTCAACGTTACCATAAAACAGTGCTGACTTTTACATACGTGGGTGCCATTTGATGACATTTTGCCTATGACCTTTTTGCACGGCGCGGCGTGTCCGACGACATTTGCAGGGAAACTTTTGTCTCACAAGGCGGTGACCTTTAGTCGGCTGTGATGGATGTGAATCGTTTATGATCGAAATGTAATCTCAGGGACATGCCCCGACGGAAACATTACGTAGAACGATAGGTTTGAGAATTGGAGATGCCTACACGACAAAACAAATAAATAAATACATTTCAGGTGATATAATTACATGTATAAAATCTATGTCTCGCTTATGTTTTACGCTCTCAGATAATATCGACGTTAAAATTGTAAAAAATTAATAACATCATTTGTAAACTCAACTCATAACAATAATGTATGCGGCTTTAATCATCAGTTCAATCAATAACTTAAATTTAGCCAGTAATTTAAGTTACTGGAATCTTAAATTACTTACTTAAATTAAATTACTTAAATTTACTTTAGAAGGAATCGGTAACGAAGGAATAGAGTAAAGCGAATACCAAGGACATTACGAATACCAAGGAGTATTCCCAACGGTTGTTCGAAAAGGATCAGATAAGCACAACTAAAGTTACTGATCGTGGAACCTGCAGTGCAAGAAGAGATTGTACCATTAATTATCTGGATAATCTGAGACATAGTAATACTTCATGCAGTAGCGTGGTGTCCATGTAACCGCTGTTGCCAGCAGCAACAGTCCTTGAAACGAAAGGAAATAATATTAATTATATCACAGAATAAATAGTTTAGTTATTGAATAATTTACTTGAAATCCGAACAATATTAGTAGGAAACCCCGAAGAAAAGCGTAGCATTACTTTCGAACTGATGGACGCTTGCACCGTCTTGTGTTGCCGGCACAGACGTCGGCAATGTTTTACTGCGTATGGTCATTGACCTCGTAGTAGTTGTCACTGTACAAACTGTGGAGGGGGGCACATTCGTCCACCTAACCTATGTTGTCGCTGTATAAACCGGCAAAACGCTCAGTTAGCAGCTATGTTCGTTTCGGAACCAACGTCCAGCAGTTACTACCTACCTATTTGTGTTTTGTTCGTTTAGTTATGTGTTTCTCTGTTTGTCTTTATTATTATTAATTCGACTATTTGTGTCCTCATTTATTCTGTGTAAGTATAGTGGAGTCAGATCCCGTTCAACCGGGACCCTCTTCTTCTGCCAGCGAAAGGTAGAAAATACTCTAAAAAGATATTTTAGCTCTAATAAAAATATTTTGGCTCTATAAAAAACACTTGGTAATAGGAAAAATTCGAATTCATTTTTAGGCTTAGTTTCAGGTCTATCACAAACGGTAACAGCTGTTATGTACTCACGCCACGTCACCGACTGCATGTAATATGGATATACAATGAACTAGATAATGTCGACTGGCAGAGGAGTAGGCTGTGTTGCAACATTCACAAGCCGAATACGATATTCGAATTTCCTTTAATTTCGAGGAACTCGTGAAGATATTTTTCTGATCTGGGCATATCGCCCAACTAAAGTGTTGACAATTCATCGGGGTGCGGATCAATTCACCATCATGCTCTGATACATGTGACGTACTTGGAGCAGGTAGGCTTATATAATTACTGTTACTGTACTTTATAACGTTAAACAGGAAAGTATTTGGAGGTCTCGATTTCAAGGATTGTATTAAGAAGCCGGAAAAGTATTTGACAGAGAGCGCGACGATAATTAAGTTAGCAACGAATATTGAACGTTATAGACCTTATGTTACGGTTACTTTTACTTCAAAGTAGTAGTAGTAGTAGTAGTAGGCTTACATGTTAATTTGTGTTAATGTAAATAATTGTGCAGCCCGTCCGACGAAGTCATTTTATTATATTTTTAAAATGAATTTTCACTAAACAGTAACCTAAATCCCTTCTGAGGTTATTGTTTATAATGAATCAATGCCTATCAATGATAATACTTAATACTTTATTTTGGGAACGCTGGATAACATTAATATTCCTCTTTCTGATGCTATCTCAAAGTTGAATAACACATTTCCATATGCGTTCAGAAATCTGTTTATAGACCTACAGCAGATATTTATTGAAACTTAACTACGACGAATTTTTTCTCGTAAACCAGTACAATTTCTCATATTTGGATTTCATTTCTATTCCTTACTTTTGATGTGCGTTTTTCATGTAAGCTTATATTCAGTGGCATTATACAAAGTTGCATGATCTCACCGTTTTCGCACATGGTAACTTTTGATACCACACCGATACCATACCGATAGTTATCGGTACACATTCAGATTTGCTACTAACAAAATTACTGTGAATTATTCATAAAGTTTAATACTTTAACAGCAGACATCTTTGTACCAACTCCTCTGCATTCTGTTCGTTGCAGCTCCTCGTGGAAATAGCGAGACCTTACAAAGTGAGTTTGTGTTCTATGGGTAATAAAAACAAAAACACATCTAGCCGCGAAAGTCCTCTGTCTCCGCAGATTGTGGTCGACTTTGTGTGAGCGACTTTGTGAGATTGTCGACTCCTTATTTCTTTTGAAGAGACACTAAGGTTAATTTGATCGTAATTTTTGTTCAGTATTTTCTCTCGTGTCGCAGCCGCCTGGCCATGCGCATGAAATTAACGATATATCTTGTATTTCTCAGGTCAGTACTGACCTATGCTGCTCTCACATGGCGGTCTCTTCTGTCCACTTCCAACAGGTGTAGGCTGGAAGCACTGAAGTCCCGAACCCTCCGCTCCTTGTCGGGGTGCCCTTGGTTTGTAAGGAACGACGTGATTCGAAGGCGTCTCCGCGTTCCTACCTTGTCTGTCTTTGTCCTGTCGTTGGCTGTAACTCTCTTTGCTGCAACCTCGACCTCAACCTTCCCTTACCTGCGAAGTATCAGTGCATCAGAACCACCACCGCCGATTTGGATCAAGCGCCCATGGGCGCTTCTTGATGACCCGCCATAAAGCCATCCTCGCAATTACATCAGCCCTCAGCCCTAGAGTTCACTATTAAAACTGTCCTTCATTTCTTCCTTGCCGCCTCCTAGCACGCTGAGCCAGCTGCTTGTTGCTGTTACCTTGGTCACCGGCAAGGAGCCTCTCCGCCTCGCGGGGAGCGACCGACGCCTCAAAGCGTCTGCTGGCTGTGCTTGAGACGGGCAACATCTGTTGCTCGAATCGGTTCCAGCGGCAATGCCACAAAATAAAGTTTTCCCTCTCCCCCGCCTTCTGCGTTACCACGTTGGCGGCTTCCTTTTCCAGATTTACGCTACACGTCGACTGACCCAGACTAAAGTTTATCTTGTGGCAGCCATTGGGCACGACCCAGGTGCTGCAGTCAAGCCACGGGTGTAAAGACACCCCGCACACATAATGCAATGCAATTCAAAGTCTCTTGCGTGAGTACATAAAATTTTGATTACAATAATAATGTTTTAAATAATACATTGTTTGATTCACAGTTTTGATATAAACTCTCCGGTCTGCCAAAACAGAGAAAACAGGCGAGTGAAATAGAAATGAAGAGCGAGTAGCATTTATGGGCGTTACGTTTTGTAATCGAGCGTCGGAGCAGAGAATTTAAGGTCAATGCCGACTTTGTTTACGAGGTACAAATAGCAAGGTGTGACGTAGTAGTCTGCGCTGCACTGCTACTGGAAGTGCAACCTTTCTAATGACATTGTTTTACATAACCTTAACGGATGCAGTAATGCCCAATCGCTCAGAGGCTATATCCGCCTATAGAGGCCAATGTTAACACATTCGAGGCTGGTATCATAAAAATTATATTTTTTTAAGGATTCTGGAGGCATTATTTATCAAATACTGTGTTTCAAACAACATTTGAACAAGTGTTTGTTATTCTGGTGTAGCATTGGATTCATATTCAGGGACTTTGGAACATTAACGAGCAACTACGTTCATTGCAACTTCAGATTGGTTTTCTTAAATTAATAGTTACAGTATTAATGAATTTTTCGGTGAAGGGTTTGTGAGGATCGGTCAAAAATATAACACAAATTTTAACTTATTTTTGTCGACGTTTCGACAATCTTTATTGTCATCATCAGGACAATTGTTGCTGACGCCAAACACACAACAGTTGTCGAGTTAAATTTGTGTTATATTTTTGACCGATCCTTCACCGAAAAATTCATTGATTGACGGTCACTGCGATTTAAGGATTTAATAGTTGTTAATATTAACTGAAAAATCAACTTACTGTGATGTATTTATTAAGACCTGATACACACATGTACCGTAAAATCCCTAGACTTGTCAGAGTGTTTCAGTAGTTTGACTTATGCTAGATGTAATTTTGAACCAGATAATGCGATTTTTGATATTTGTTTATATTTTATATGATAGTCGTTTGTTGATAATTCATAAGTATTATTTACTGATGTTTACTGACATTATTTACTCCGAAAGGATAATATTGTTTTTTCTTTTATGCGTGCATTTCAGTATTAAATAATATAATTGTTGGAAACGCGTACGTTCCAGTACGTCGTACTGCAGGTGTATAGGTGTAAAGTTGTCATAAAATATGCGGCCAACTTTTTCGTAATACTTGATTAAATACTGTGTAGGCACATAAGTAGAAACAAGTTTCGTGAAGTACTGTATCTTGGAAAATCGTGAACGTCTGAATTTTGAACTAAATTAACCGACCGTTACGACAGAACCTATCCTCCCTCCTCCATAACATTCTTGTGCACATTATTTTACCTTCTCCTTTCTTCTTCTCCTCCTCCTCCTCCTCTTCCTCCTCCTTCTTCTTCTTCTTCTTCTTCTTCTTCTTCTTCTTCTTCTTCTTCTTCTTCTTCTTCTTCTTCTTCTTCATCTTACTAGATTAGGTGATATCACCTGCTCTGATCAGCAAAGTCACGTCATCTCTTCACCGATCTTCTTCTTCTTCTTCTTCTTCTTCTTCTTCTTCTTCTTCTTCTTCTTCTTCTTCTTCTTCTTCTTCTTCTTCTTCTTCTCCCTACAACTCCCTATAAGATTAGATGATATCACCTGCTCCGGTCAGCAAAGTCACGTCATCTCTTCCTCGGACTTCTGGGAGAGGTCACTTCCTTCTGGGCGTATATATGGGCATTTCCTGACAAACCTGTCGGCCGTCATTCGGTCTATAGGACTCGATCATCGATTCCGATGTTCCCAGATCTTTTCGCTCAGCGAGGGAATATTTAGGTCTTCGTTTATATCCTCATTACATATTCTATCTGTTCATGTTCATTTCTTCACAGAACGCAGAAAACTCATCTCGGAAGCTTGAAACCTGCTCACGTCTCTTTGTGTCATTAGACATAGTAGAGACTACCGTGACTGCATAAAACTTTAATTGGGTCGCCTTTTGTTGTTTCCTTCGTATCGCACACAGACTGAATTAAACTCGGCTAGTTTAGCGCCTGTCACTGCTGTTGCCGTAGGTAATGGCATAGCCTACGGGATACTTGTTCAATTCTTTCACCATTTATTATTATCTTTGATCCGATGTGGTCTTCTCCCTAAACGCTATTACCTTAGTTTGGACTATAGAAATTTCCATCCTACATTCAGACGCAAGCTTGACCAAACAGGTACATCGACCTTTCAAGGTCACCTTCATTCTCCTGAATAATTGATCAACCCGATTATTGACATACACAATTGTACTTAGGCACGTGTGGCTATTAATTATTGTCCCAAATATTATTTTGTTTTCCTATCGACTAGTAAGATCGTAAGTATATAAATTAAATAATGTAGGGACAAACTACATCTTGTCTGACGCCCCGAGTGGTGACAATCTCCTTCAAGAAAGAGGTTCCAGTGTCAACAATAATCGTAGCATGCTTACATAAGCTTTTTACGTAATCTATAAGATATCCCGGCATTCTCTTTGTGTTCAGGATCTGCCACAGTAAAGGTCTTTGTTCTCTCTCAGATGCCTTATAGAGTCTATGAAGGCTATGTTAGTTTCCAAATTAACTTCCATAATTCGCCTTAACGTGAAAGATCGACCTCATCTAAATTCTGATTCCTCTTCTATGAAAATTGTGTCAGAGGTATACTGCGGTCTGCTGACTAATCAGTTGTATGCAGCATTAATCAGCACATCAATAATAATCTATATCTCTCGATATTTCTATAATTCACGTTATTTCTATTACCTTGTTTTGAAAAGCGAGACGATTTTGGCTGTATGCCACTCTCTTGGAACATTAGTTTTCATTAACTTATATTAAAAAATTTAAGGAATCTGAGTTTAAATGCAGTACCACCGTACTTCAAAAGGTCAAAGCTAACACAATCCAAGCAAGTAGCTTTCCTGTTTTCAACTTTCTATAATGCTATTTCTAATTCCTTCCTGCAATCCATTCAATATATCTATTTTCCCAATAGTCATCATCCCACTCGCAAAGGATCATACCACATATGTATACAGTGTGTTCCTTTCATTATTAATCTGTTATTATATTTATTCTTGCTGTGTCTTTGTCTGCCTTATCAAGTGTCCTATTAATTTATACGCAGTGAATGAATTGTCGTCTGTGAATGTCACTCTGAATATCGCTGATAAACCGGTCCCAGGACTCGTGGTATTTTTTCTTTACTATATATTTCTTTCACTTATATAAGTGTAGGACTGTATCTAGTTCTTCCGTCTTGCATGAATTACGATATACGCGTAAGTACGAACTTGCCACTGCATGCTGTTTATCCTTTACGCCAGTATTTATCCGTGTGAAGTTACCTCCTGTTTCTTTAGAACCTCACTGTTTCTCTTTCATTTCTGTTAGTGCAGTAATATTGACGCTTGTAGTTCTAATCAGTTTTACGAATTCCTCCACTTTTAGTTCCAGGCCTTCCTTTTTATGCCATGTTACAACATTTAATATATCGTTAACACCAAAATACCAAAATTGTTTGCATGAATGGGTAATCAGCCCACCGCAAAATCCTGAACCTGGAGAGCCAGGAATTTGACTTTCGAGGTATCTTCTGCTAGGCACAGTTGCTTCTTCTACGGCTAAGATCCTGGCCTGCCCTTGGTTTAAGATCAGAGTGTGTATCAAGGTAGTATGGGGGCAGTGGGTATTTAATGGCTCCCTTATTGGGCATTTGTAGTTTTTATTAAGTCCATTTACGGTGTTATTTTGTCCTACAGTATAGGTGTCTTACACTGTGAGCGCTTTTACTTCCATGTTCCAAAACGAAATGGAAGTATGGTGATGGCGAAAAAAATCGTGTTCGAGATAAGGGCTGATTCTGATTGTACTACCCTCAAAACATGGAGAAAAGTCATTTTCCGAAAAGTGTCTGTGTGTAGAATTTTTCTATGGGGAACGATAACTGCCGCAAATTCAAACAGATCAAATAATTTTTAGCATATGTGCCTGATTTGTAGAGGACTCAAGATCCGTTGATTTTGGTGAAGATCGGTTACGGGGAAGGGGAAGTTTACCTGCAACGTTTTATGTTTTAACAAGAGTAAAGTACTTAATTTTGATAAATAAATTATCCTGAAAAGAAGGTCATAATAATGCACTGTAGAAAGGTAGGCGTAATATCTATAAATGAAAAGGGTAGTTAAGGGGGAGGGGGTAATTTTCTATTTTTTTATATCTGTACTACATTATCGGCAACAAAGAAGTAGTTTGTTATTAAAATTCCTTTCCGGGCTGTTTGGCCGTGGTCTTAATGCTTTCTGCAAAACCAGACGTTTCGACAGTGCCATCGACTGTCATCATCAGTGAAAATCGAGTGCGCTAACGTGACGTGGTATACGTTAGTGACCACAGTACTGTGGTTAAGGTTGAAGAAAGAAGTAGTTTCTATGGAAGTATTACATTTCGAAAACGATACATTTCGAAAATGATTCTAAATATAAATCTTAGAACATGGAAGTCATGTATGGTTCTCCATACCGATATTTTGTCAGTACTAACATTTATTATCAGTTTCAATTTTGTATGTTATTTTATGAAACCTACGTTACCTGTGTTATGAGGTATTTTAAATGTGTAATTTTAGTCTGAATAAATTGTAATTAATACAAATTATAACGACATTAACTACAGACGTCGGAATCAAACAACGCCTCACCACTAAGTATCTGCAACAACAACAACAACAACACTTAGTGTAGTAAATAAATGCAGTACATACACGCGGGACTGTAACAATACATAATTCCGCACACAATAGTCAACAATTTCTCTGTGTCCAGACCAGACTAACAGACACATTAAGTTCATATCGCGATTATCAACGGCTATTTCCTCGCGATGACAGTTTCCTTCTTAACTTGCAATGCTGCACAAATAAGACGCATCTGTCAGGTACGCAATATTCCATTTTACACTGTCTGTCTAGGAAGGAAGTGTTTGTCTTCTTTAGTACTTTCACTTGTTTGTTATTTAGTGTCACGTTCATTTCTTGTCCAGCCGGAGAAATACCATTATCTTTCCTAGGAATGCATGTAGATGCCACCGTATAGTGAGTACTAAAGGCCTATATAAATTGTATTTATTATTATAATGCGTTTATATTATATCAGTTATATATATATGTTTATACACATTATGTCTATTTGAATGTGTGTTACGTATTGTATTTACATTTATTTAATTCTTAGATGTTGTTGAACATGGCGTGTCCGATATCAATAATGATTTGTAAACATTTTTCCGACACGGAACGCTGATATTTGAAGTAGGTTTTTTTTAATTTTAAAAACATTTTTACATTTACCTTAGCTAGCTTTCGCTGTCCAAAGGCGGCCGCTAGGAGCGCTGTCAGTTCCGTTTTTGAGTTAGCGCCGTTGTTTGAGTTAGATGACGTTGATGAGTTTGATGATCGTTGTTGCGTGTGTAATATGTTCAAAGAGTATACGCGATTTGAACTGTGTCATTATCAGCTATTTTATCTGTGTTAGCAGTCTTCATAACAACTTTGTCGTATTTTGTTGCTTCTCTGCTATGTACAATTTTCCCTCGAACGGGGCCTTTCGGTTTCGCAACCATTATCAAGTACAACCTGTAGGAAGAACTTGATAATGGTTGCGAAACCGAAAGGCCTCGTTCGAGGGATAATTGTACATAGCAGAATAGCAACAAAATACGACAAAGTTGAGTGTCAGTTCATTTAGAATGTTATTTCCATATGTTTTTGTGTGTTTGTATATTTCTAGTTGTACAAGTGAGTTTAGTTTTCTAGTTTTCTGTTTGTGTGTAGGATTTCCATGTTGTCGTTGATGTTCCCTACATCTGTGGTCTGCTTCAGTGAAATGGTTTACAAAATTTAATTCAATGGTGGAGTGTAATATATTAACCTGTTCATTGTATCTTTGTTTGAAGCTGCGTCCTGTCTGACCTATGTAGAATTTATTGCACTGTGAGCAGTTTGGTTTGTAAATGCCAGATAAATCAAATTGATAACCATTCTTGTCTGTTTTTTCTCAGTATGTATTCGTTTGTTTTGTTCCGTATGCATTGCTTTAATCTGTTTTTAAATTTTCGGCTAATGTTTTCAGTAATATAATGAATTATATATTCATGCCTGCTAAACAAAAATAGTCTCTCATCTTCCATAATTGAACTCAACATATCTTTAATACGTTTTAATGCAGAAAATGATCTTTCAGATTCGTAGTTAGCTATTGTAATCGTCAAAAGCAGACCATAGGTAAGCAATGTATATATTCGGAAATGCATCAATCGTTTTTCAATCAATAATCCACTTTCATACTTTGAGCGGACAAACTGTAGTATCATATAATCTATCTTCTTCATTCGAACGATTTGAAAAAACCCTCTTTCTTGCAATTTTACTCGTGGTCACAAAATGCTTCAATTCTATTAGAAAATCGCTATTCAAATCGTTTGAGTAAACCTCTATAAGAGCTTTCACTTGATCACTGCATGAGAAAACCAAACAATTGGGTAATGTGATCATAAGCTTTGCTTCGCTTACCCAAATCAGCTGGATGGTACCCCCTCTGGAAGCTGAGCCCGTGGTGCCCGGTGCTGCAGAATACCCTAGCGTTTTGGATACCCACCACTGTCACTATTAAACCAAAGATATCTGAAGCTACTCATGTCAAATATGCGTAAAGCGAAAGGAACCACAAGAAATAACCGAACGATGTTAATTTTTACTGTGGCACGTAGTAAGACGTGTTTTGATTAGAAGGATTTGTTATTTAATTAGAACGTAAAAATTTCTCGACATTAAATTCAACAATGAACATTCCACGAAGAGCTATCCGTTGTACCTGGATGTAGTTAGAATAGGCAAAACGGTTCTGAGTAAGATAACTAATTTGCTAAATCTAAAACAGTGTACTTCTTAATAGCGATAACGAAGAAATTTGACGAGTGGAAATACTTAATTCTTACTAACTATTCAAATTAACATGCAAATAGCAAATGCCTTTGAGCGTGCGCGTGCCGATTCTAGAGACAACCGCTAAATAGGAAGCCAGCCAAACAGTCACGCTGTCGTAACGCGGTAGACGGACAACAGATATCTTACATAAAAACAAAGAATTTTTTGGCAGTACATTGTTTCCCATAATTTGCGACGTTTTCGTAACAGCTGCTGCTATTAGTTTCGGCTACAACAGTGTACGTTATTTCATGCTTTGTTACACATTCGCTATTCGTTTACTACCTGTTTCTACTTTAATTTCCTTCAATTACATTGACAACAGTGTTCAAGTCTGTACAGAACGTTCTTGTCGAATTTCGATTCGAAGCCATTTATTTGTTTACTGTCTTTTTATTCAGACCGCAAGCAATTTTACAATCACGAAATTTTACCACCTGTTTTCTTTCTTGAATAATGGATCGACTACAAGTGGCTCGTTAGTTACGCGCTGTTACTACTGGACAGTTCGATTCGTTTAAAATGATGTGAAAACAACTTTGTTTCCTACTGCCGCAGTACAAAGTTTGAAAACGTCTGTTACGTGTAAGCCGTCAAAGTGAAGCGGATATGTCTGAAGCGTGAGGCATAAACCGATTGCTTCACCACGGAAAATCTACTGACTCTTAAAAGCTTGGGGCAACCAAAAAATGCTGAAAACGGTAATTGGCCGACTACCTAATACTAAAAGCAGGCTTGGATTCAGGGGCAATGACATGACGCGTCATTCAAACTGGTTCAACACCCTGATCGAGGGAATGATTAAAGGGCGTAATGGGAGGGTTTGGCCCACGCACGAGTAGCCTACATGGGTGAGATAAAACGGGGGAATGTATGGGGTAATTAAGAGACTGTTTTCGGAAGGGAAGAAATTGAAAGACCACCAGCCTGTGGGTTGAGGAGGAGGAGGAGGAGGAGGAGGAGAAGGAGGAGGAGGAGGAGGAGGAGGAGCAGGAGCAGGAGCAGGAGCAGAAGCAGAAGCAGAAGCAGAAGAAGAAGAAGAAGAAGAAGAAGAAGAAGAAGAAGAAGAAGAAGAAGAAGAAGAAGAAGAAGAAGAAGACATGACGCTAAAAATACTTTAATTCGCTTCTTTTAAAATACTAAGTGAAAATTTTCAAACGACAGATCGATCACAGTTTTCTGGCCATTTCTACAGCTCCTGTAACATAATGCGACCAGTAGAGACTAGAACGCAGCTGTTATGGAACAACATATTAAATGAATAATGAGTAATACATAGCCATACGTCGCATTCAGTTTCGTATGAACGCGTACACAATCGAGACCAATTTTGCCCTAGACTGTCGAAATCTAATCTATCTACCTATCAGTCCTAATATCTATCCGTCTATCCGTCTGTCTCTCTCTCTCTCTCTTCTCTTCCCTCATTCTCTATTTTCCCGTTAAGATTTCTTTCTTCCATGTAGGTACACAGAACGAAGATATAAAAATCATACTGACGTAAGACGAAGAATTTCGCACATTTCGGACTCACCACGAAGCACTGTATTTAAATAAATTCCCGCGGCTCTCTTCCGTAAACTATAGACAAAACATGTTTGTTCTGACGTATAATTATTTTTATTAACCCGTGGTTTCTGCGTGATTTAAATTTGTCTATTATTTCTTAATCCGCTGATGACACAAGCGGAAACAACTCGAAAAATATTCCAGTCTTTTCCTACGTGAAGTATGGAGTGTAAACACCTCTGACCAAAGCCACAACACACACTATGACAGTACCTGATCCATGGAGTTTAGTTTATACTCAATTAAAGACGTGGAAATAATTACATAACTAGTTTATCAGCCTCCATGTACGCGTGTGTGCGTATTACTTTAGTTTTTAATGACATACGTACAAGTATATGAGCAATTAACGTTATATAGAGTGTTCAAATTAGTAACGTTTTACGTGAAGGCAGTTTGTGGAGACAGGTGTTAGCGAGGGTGCAAGAACACGTGAGACACGCGAAGAAATCATTAACAGTGAAGTACAGCTATGAAAATAAGTATCACATCTTGTTTGAGACAAACGGCGATCACAGAGAATATTCGTAACTACACTTTCAACAAGTAATCAGAGAGGTGACAGAAATTTACAAGAACAAGAATAATTTTAAAGAGATCATAGTTATAAGTTGCCGGGAGTTCTGAAACCGGCGCCAGGATCGCTGTGATCAAATAAAAATGATTATGTTGTAACAATGGTATAATATTGCGATTACATTTTGTGTGTGTTGTGTATTACGATTCAATTTTCAATAATTTATTGAAATGTTTGAATTATTGGGCGGTGAATACTTTGTTGTAAATTATGGACTTGTTTGTAACATTTAGGCGGGTCTTACACGGTAGAATAAATCGCGGTGAGCCAAGACCTCGTGCTCTGACTCAGTTGACGATAGTACGAGTGAAACGTTTGGTTTCAAGAAAAATAAAACTTGTTGCGTTGAACAAAAAAAGCGTTGTTATTACCATTTCCCATAATTGATTTGTGTAGACTTTTAAAAACATCACGACATCTTCAGTAAACGTGTAAATAATTAAAGGACAGTAGTGTTCTGGTGAAAACTTGATTTACGCTTAATATAGTGAAAGTAAGTAAGAAAGGACTGAAGCGTTACTCACGCATTGACAGAGTTTACTAGAATCAACTTGCGCCTAATCAAATTAAATAACGTCGTTGATAATACGGTCATTGAATATTGGAGTTTGTAATTATCCACAAGCGTTTCTGCTTTCTATTTTTCATACGTAATATAGTGGAAGATACGTTAAATATCCGCAGAGACGGAATGCAGTAGAGTACAACACTCCTCAGTGCTCATTACGCACTCGGTATTGTCGTGTTTATCTTGGTCGGCCGGATGCATCTGAGTTCACTGATCCCGTTCAATATGTAATATGAATCAAACTAATCAAACATTTTTTCATATTTTTTACTATTGTTACACAATATTAAACATTATAAACTAGAATGTCAGTTGTGTTAATTAATTATTATTATACAGCGCACATACAATTAGGTAGACAGACAGACACACACGCTCGCGCGAACACACAAAATAGTCACAGAAACAAAACAGAAAAACTGACATATCAGACTCGCTAATGCTATGGATTAAGCAAGAGTTATTGTAAAAAACGTATCGCACATTTATCAGATTCAGCTTACAGACGAGAGACAAAAACCGTGTGAACTGATGTAGGAAAGTGAAGTGTTTACTAGAAGCGTTATAAACTATAGTGAGGAGTTCGCCAACGGGAGCACATTGTACACAATGCATGTTACAGTAGCTATGTGCTTTTAGAATAAAATTACTTGATAGTTTGTAACTAGTTGCAATAAAAACTTACAAACGCGAACAACACCCACACAAACGTTTGTAAACATTTCTAATTGCGTACGGAATAATGTAGCAGATAATAAAGCATATGATAGCATATAAACACGCTATACGAACAAGCAGAGATTGCAGATTTTAACATTGTAAATAAGTTGATAAAGAACATTGTGAAAAATGTTGGTTTCAAGTATTTTTAGACTTGTAAAACAACTTTAAGGACAGTGAAATGGTAAGTAACGATACTTGGCCGCGTGTGCGAGGCTACGTAATTATTTTACGGGATACACTTAAAAAACGCGTAATTGAATAACTTTCAAACGATGGGACTTATATTAAAAAACTTATCATAAAAAGACCCTGATGAAAGTAGTTGTTCTAAAAATTAGCAACTGAATGTATACGTTTTTAAACTAAAAAGATTTTATAAAATCATAAAATCAGTTTAGCCCATAAAATCAGTCGTAAAATATTTTAGGTTTTTTGAACATGAATTGTTCTGTACGGTACGTTCTTGTACAGGAACATTTATTGTCTGTAAGAAGATCATAAGAAGGGGTTACTGTAGAACCAATCAGATTACGAGAAATTCAGTTTTAGAATAAGAATTGTAAACGTACTGTCTCTCTGTGGAATCGATAACGAGTAAGCATGCTCTGGTCCACGACGTTAAGTCTGCCAGTTACGACGAAAATTCCTGTACAGTTACTGCGATAGTTCTTACAACTGTGTGCTATCCGCGAAGTGCAAGATAGTCCGTTTAGGAGTATATGGACACTTCAAGTTAACAGGAAAGGTGTAAGCCTAATACACCAGTTAAGCAGTAACAGTATCGGTTCACGGTGTGGAATTGCATGTAACCGTGCCCGCGAGAATATCTACACGCCCGAAAGCGACCCTGAAGTCGGACAGAGTAGATTAACCTACCTACTCATCCAGATAGGGTCAACCCGTCGTCTGTAGGATCTGTAGTCGACAGTACAGGGAAGTAAACTTATTTAAACATACTTATAGAAACTTATTTAAAAGAAATACTCGGTTATAATACAAGTTGTGTCACCAAAAACTTTATAGTTTAAATAAGACGAAAAGAACTTTTTAAATATTAATTTATTTAATTGTACGGAAATTAAAGTTTAGTTTGTGTTACAAAGGTCAACAGAGACAAAGTAATATTTTTGTAAACTGTATTAAAAGCACAGTAGATAGTTAGAAAATCCGTCGCATCATTAATAAATCCGCTTCATTCCAAATAACTTCCATCTGAACTTCTTATTCTATGCGATGTGTGTGGGCTTGCTTTTTAACGCATTATTCGCCTTCAGATAACACGTTGGTAAAAATTTGTATGAAGTTATCGCGGAAAGTCAATGTCATCGATTACACAGTTTATGAAATAGCAAGTTCGATAAACACAGTTGTGGTCAGTTTAAGGAAAACTGCAGAATAACCTAATTTTAAATGTCAAGAGTTAACGTTCAAGGTTCTATACGCACATTTCTATCTTAAAGTTACATGTTACGCTGGTTTGTAAATATTTTTTTAATCTACTGTCACTATAAAATTTAGCGATGTCTTTTATTTAAAAGTACTGGAAAACTAGCGTAGAGCTGGTCACTTAAGATAACCGCAGTACCGGAGGTCGAGGTTTCCAGAATCGTCTGCTTTGGCATTGCTCGGAACTTAATGTGTATACAGAAAATATAGTGTATTCGATCGAGAAAATGTACGTTATTAAAAAATGTTGACTTTTTTCGTTTTAGGGCCTTTATTTGTAAAGGTGTTTTGAAATGAAATTATATACGGTGTCAAAAAATACAGCAAATCTAATATTCACCGGCTGTGTACCCTTATAAGTGTTGAGGTTCTCAGAAACCGACTGGCCATGTGGTCACTCATCCAGACTTGTAACAGTTGACGTTACAAGTGAAGCCACGATGCTTTAACCACATGACGGAAAGATAAGTAAACTCAGTTTATTAACTGATATACCACTAATTTTAATCAACCCAATTAAAAGTTGAGGTTGGTGTCGTAATTTTTACATACACATTGTTATTGGTATCCAAGTCACTTTGTTATTTATAAATTAATAAATTACCTTAGATGCGTTGTGTGACTTTGTTTTATATTTAAAATGACGCGTTTCGGAACATATGTTCCATCATCAGATTACTGCACTCAGAAAGAGTATCCGGTCAGCATTCAAAGGGTGCGCACCCATACTGACGTGTGTTTCTAGCATTTGAGTAATGTGATTTTAACATTTAACGATCTCAACTGAGTGAAGTAATGTGGTGATGGAACATGTGTTCCGAAACGCGTCATTTTAAATATAAAACAAAGTCACACGACGGATCTAAGGTAATTTGTTAATTTATATGTAATTTTTAATTTACACTAAAAAAACTAGTATGTTTTCAACTGAATACTGAATTCATTTGAATAATAATACATTTAAGCATAACCCGCTTCCTAGTGCTTCCGCATAAATGAGGAACAGAGTTGTTTAATTACGTGTTGAACATATTGTAATAAAACTAATTATCTCCTGATGAAGGTTTAACTAAGTTCCACGTTGGAAACGCCAAATTTGTAACGATATTTAATGTTTCCTTTTCGGAGTTACAAAAATTATAATATAACTTGAAAAAAAAATTTTGTTTGAAAATAAAAAAAATTTTATTTATTTATTTATCTTTTTTATATATTTATTTTTACATATTTATTTCTTTAATTACTAATTTATTGGATTTACTATGTTCGAATAACAAGAATTATTTTCCCGCGTTAAATAGATTATAAAATGTTATAATCGATTAGTGGTCTTCCGTTATTCAATGATTGTACTCCTTCAATGGGGTTATTCTCTTCTTTTTTTGGAGTCCAGGTTTCATATATTACCTGAAATTCTTCTATATATATTTTTACTAAGAAATAAAACTCAAAATAATAATATTAAATGAATTTATTAAATTTATCGCAATGAATCGACTTTGAATCGATCTGCTAATCCACAGCTCGCAAACTCATATCTCAGGGCAAGTCGGTTTCGTTATATAAATTATTAATATTGGATTACAGGTTCTTTTAGCTGTTATTTAAATAGTCAGAGAAAGGGTAACGCTGAAAAGTACAACACTTACAATAACAAAGTTCTTAATTATAAAATAAAAATAATATTTAATATACAAATGTTAGTAATATTTAAATTTTTCGAACCAACAGCTCTGCATAGTCTGACGTCATCACAGCTGATGCTCGAAGTATTCAAGATGGCCGCTTCCTTGCTGCGTATGTTCACCAAGATCTTCACGACGATATTCCTCCAAATAAATGTTGATTCTTTATGTGTTCCTCATCCAAGCAGTAGTGATTAATTTCTCTTCGTAACAGTGTAATTATCCTGGATTAGTGATCAGTTGTTCGGCTCGGCAATCAGTGTTCAAATGTGTCCTTGTTCCAATAGTTATAAGGTTTTACAATGGCAAATTTTGTATCGATAAAATTCTGAATTAACGTTTATATGTTCTAATATCTGGGTTACGCCTTCCAATCTTCATAAATAGATTAATTTGATTTATTCCATTTTAACTCAGTGTTAGTGACTCATCTTTTTAAATTTCTCTGTTTTATTTTTTATAGCTTTAGTTCGTATGTAAAATTATTCAACTATCTTTTTTAATTAATTATTTTGTGTGAGATCGTTCCGATGTGTACATCTCAACGTTTAACAATCAACTAACTCTCTTTCTTCTTCATACAAAAGGTCCTGGCTGATTTAATATTAAAATTCACATTGTTTTAATCAGCTGACACCTCAGCCTAAATTATATGTTGTACTAAAGTAATTGACTTTTACATTATATAATTAATTACATTTTGCTTATTATTTATTCTTATTAAATGCTAATTACATAATCAATTTCCTTATTTAATTATGCGTTATTTAATACCACGCATGATATACTTTATAGTATTTTTTAACTTAAAAAGTCATATTTACAGTATATTTGGTTGTAGGCCTTACCCACTATTATTTCTTTACACATTAAATGGTAGAAAATTTATGTTATACTCTAATTATCATTGAACAAGATCATTGATTGAATTATAATGGTTCGTTCTCTTTAATTCTCAGTAATTTTATGATTTGGTTAACTAATTTGAATATTATCTTCAATTTAGGCTTTTCCTTAGATTCCAGTGTTATTACACTTGCATTTTTTCTAATAATATTTTATATATTCCTCCAATACCTTCACAAAGTGTTATTACAGTTATTATACACAGTGATTGATTTACATTAAACAATTTTCATCAATTTAGTTAATTTCATTAACTTATTTACTAATTATAAGGTTGGTGATATTTACCATTTGGCCTATATTTTATGTTAGTTCAATTACAATGCTTATTATTATTTCAGCTTGCTAATACCCTCTCTGACATACAATTCTTATAAAATCTTAACTAAATTGCCCTTACTTAATTACAATAATGTTTATTATTAATTGATATCATTAAAACATAATAAATATATTCTGTAACAAAAAAACAGACTCAATCTCAAACATTCAAGCCTTGAGTTCAATGAACTGTTAACATCAACAAAACACATCTGTTTTTTTCATTTAATTTGTTTATTAAAATTAATTTTTATGCAGTCTTTTGCTGTTTTTGTTTTAGTTTAGGGATTTACCCTTGATCACTTCACTATTTATTGCATTCTCTTATCTTATTTTTATTTATTTTATCTAGTCTTGTAAGATAAAGAATATCACTTACATGGGATCATCAAGATTTGCTCGTCATCATAAAAATAAATTCCACTGGTCCACTGTTAATCATATGTCTAGAAACTTTACTTACACTTACTTTACATTTATTCTTATTTTATTGTATTGTACTTATGGACATTATCTTTTTTGGGGGTTTCTATTTTTTTAATCCGTGGTTGTTTTTTTTCCAAAAATTATCCTTTTATTATGGAGGTTTGTTTATTCTGGGTATTTCCTTACATGCTCCTATTCTACCTGGGTATAATTACTCTATATATTGGATTATCACTATTTTCCTCTAATTTATTATATATTGGATGGTTGGTTTTAATTTATTTTATTTCTTCGAAACCATGATTTCAATTTACTGTGGTCCTTGATTAATTTTTATAGTAATTTTCCTTGAATCCATTTTATTTTTATTCTATACTTGATTTTTTTTTTTAATTATAACAAGGTGGATTTTCTGTCACGCTACAATATCCATGCACCGGAAATGGAATACGCCTGACAACGTTAGGTATACATTGGAAGGCAGAGTTGGAGAAAGCAGTTTCTTGCTACATTTTTTTTTTCAGAAAATTAAGTTTTTTAAAAAGGATATGTATACTTCAGAAAATTTGCTATTACGTGATTACTTTTTGTGCACTACGCATGACAGTTGCGCAGTACACTCTTACAATTACGCCTACTTCATCATGTTTACTTAAAACTTAAATATTATAATTTCGACGAAATTTAAGGTAAAACTTAAAAAACTACACGGTTGCAACTGTCATTTATTCTCTTTTTGCAGTTTATTTGTCATTTATAATGAACGAAATTATTATTCATTAATACTTTATTCATTATCAAACAAAAAAATTATTAACAAACAGAATTATCACTGTTGCACACCACTATAGAAAAATTATTCTGATTAGCGCTTTCAAGCTTCTCAGCTCAGAATTCCGATCTAACGATGAGCTGAGAAGCTTGAAAGCGCTAATCGGAATAATTTTTCTATGGTGGTGTGCAACAGTGATAATTCTGTTTGTGATTATAACCACTAATTAAACAAATTTTTCATATCATTAGCTGTCTGAATAATAAGCTCATAATGAAGATCATAACCTCATGAGCGTTCCATACAGTAGCACGTGTATATTTATTAATTTCATTAATATATTTAATTTTCTTTTTGACTGTTGTATATTAATAATTATATGGAACCTATATAATTATTCTATCTCTATGGTTAAAAGATGATTAATCTTTTAATTTATCTGTATAAATGTAGGAAATTCTGATTTCCTACTTTATGAAAGTAGGAAATGCTAGTTTCCTACATTACAATGTATAAAATGCTGGTTTACTACTTTACGAATGTAGGAATCTCTCGTTTCCTGCATTGGCGCGTCTGATTTCTTACATTCAGGTTTAGAGTGTATTTATGCAAAGAAGTAAAAATGTTATTATTGTTTTACAGGTTACAGATACAATATACGACCTTCTTATCTTAACATGTCAGGCCCAGGCCCCAGGAGAGAATGGGAATCTGGTTCAGCAAAAAGAAAAAGAAAAGCTGAAAGAGCTGTATCAAATCAGGTTTTAAGTTCAGGTATGATGAAGTTTCTCAAAAAAACTGCATCTGGTAGTACAGAATCATCTGAATCGATTGCTTCGACTTCCAAAAAAGATATAGCCACGTCCGAGACTCCGTTGAATTTGGGAAGTACTCCAGACGCACTGAGTACCGAACCACAGTCGAAAATAGAGATAGGATCAAACTCTAGCCAATCAGAATCTGAAACTGAAACTCCTGTGTTGAGCAGTAGAATTCGAGAAGAACAAATAGGTTCTCCGCCAGTTAGCAGCGATGCCAGTGATGTAGTTAAACAAGCATTTGTTAGTTCGGATCCGGGAATGTGGACGTTTCCCATAACGGATTCTCAGCGTCATGATATAGTTCAAAGCGGCCCTACACAGCAGTTAAATAACAGTGATGAAGATTATCCCAAAGACGATGATCATAGGCACTTTTCTAATTTTAATTTCTCAAGAAAACTAATTAATGGTGAAACTCAACATCGTCGCTGGTTGGATTATTCAAATTCTCAAAATAAAATTTTCTGTTCAGTCTTGTCTTACTAACCTGAAAAGAATTCCATTAAGTACCTTATAATGATTTGGTAGCTGTTCTTGGTCTTTCATTTCTCTTATTGTAACGTCCAAATCTTGTTGTTGTGCTAAATGTTTTAGCATTTGTTTTATTTCATCGTTCTCTTTAAATTTAATGCATAGCAATTGTACTTCTTTTTTTCGCTCTCATAGACTTCTTTACATTCTTCTGTGATGTATCGGCTTAGTGTATCAGCTATAATATTGTCCTTACCTTTACAGTATTTAATGGTGAACGAGTATTCGCCAATGGCTAAAATCCATCTTAATAATCGGGCATTTGTTACTTTGCATTTCAATAGAAAGGATAATGCTTGGTGGTCAGTATGTATCTCAAAATGAGTACCATATAAACATAATATCAGAATTGCTTAAGACCATATACTATAGCAAGTATTTCTTTTTCTGATGTGGAGTAGTGTCTTTCAGTTCCTTTGAAGACTCTACTGGCGTAGGCGATAACTCGGTGCTCTCCCGTAGTATCCTGTTGATACAGTACACTCCCTAATGCGTAGTCACTGGCATCGGAGTAGATTACGAATTTTCCTTCACGTTGAGGATGATGTAACATAATATTTTCGATGAACAACTTTTTCACTTGGTTAAAGACATCTTGGTGTTTCTTCTCCCATTTCCACTTCTGTCCTTTCTTCGTCAGCTCCAGTAGCGATTGCGTATACTCTACATATAATGGTGAGAATCTTCTGTAGTATCCTGTTAGTCCTAAGAATGCTCTTAACCCTTTGAGATTTCCGGGTATAGGAAAATTAGTTATGCTGGAGATTTTGATAGGATCGGGTTGAATACCAGAGGAGGAAATAATGTGGCCTAGGAATTGGATAGAGGATTTGATAAATTCACATTTGTCTAGGTTAAGGGATATGTTCGCTTGCCTAAACTTGTGGAATATCGTGCTTAGATGTTTTATATGTTCATCTAGTGTTTTAGATACAACTAAGATATCATCTACGAATACCATGGTGTAGGGTTACACCTCAGGTCCTAGGGCTCTTTCTAGACACTTTACGATGGCTGCCAAACTCGTGCTTAATCCGAAGGGTACTACCCTGTGTTGGTAGCATTTACTTTTATACAGGAAAGCGGTGTACTGTACTTTCTATTTTCTTCACGAATTGGAATCTGCCAGAAACTTGAGCGTAAATCCAGCTTCGTCAGATACCTCGCTCCTTCACACTTGGTAAATAATTCGTCCGCAGCAGGCGCACAGTCATACTCTTTTAACACAATGCTGTTCAGCTCCCTCATGTCAAGGCATAGGCGTATCTCACTACTTTTCTTCTTCACTACCACTAGAGGATTCAGGAAGTTGCTGTTCGATCGCTCTATGACTCAATTTTCAATCATGCGCCGAATTTCCAGTTCAACCTCTTCCTCATATTGCATTGGGATAGGAACTGACAGCTGGCTGCCTATGTCAACTAACATTCGTATCTTACACCTGTTAATTCCAACGGTTACAATAGGACATTGTATTTGTTGTTCGTTGCGCTTTATATCCTGCTCATTGTTTAATAAGTCCTCTCTAATATCGTAGGGGTATATGTTGTTTATCGTATAAGTTTGTTTCCGTTTATTCAGTCATTGTGAGGCCTTTGACGTAGACGGCCGACTGTGGAATATTGCTGTCTCCATCTCATTCATTTTCTCCCTATCTCTCTTTATTGTTCCCTCGTCGTCCTTCCGTACTGCGGCAACGCGTTTGTCAGCTGGTTTTGAAAAATGTTTACGGTTAGACGACCACACAACGCCTCATTGTTGTTTAGCTGTATTTATTCGTTCAGTCTCTGTAGCTGTGCGCGTCGTAGTGTTGTGTATTGGTGGCGTATAATTTATTTTGTAATTATCACGGTGCGGTGTAGTGTTTTGTATTGCTTTCTTGTCATCCCTGTGATAATTACAGTGGTGATTTGCGTGTTTTTGTTCCCAGTATTGTGTGTTCTTACCTTTATTGATATTCTCCGACTGTGTCACAAGGATTAAAAATTCTTCTATGGTTTTAATTCCCTGCGTATAAACTGCTAACTGGATATCTCGCTGGAAATGGTAAGATAACTTTGAAACAATTTCGTACTCTGAGAAGTTAGGTTTAAGATGCTTTACGCGTTCTATTTGCGCAATTGTGTACTGTTCGATACTCTGCTGTCCTTGTGCATTGAACTTTCCATACTCGAGTTGATCCCATACCTGTCGTTGGGTATGTAAATTCCAGTATCGGTTCTCGAATGCCTCGCGAAACTGCTGATATGTACTGACGTTATCTCTAATAATAGAGTACCATTGACTGGCTGAATCTCTAAGACAAAGTCTGATCTTCTCGTCGTCATTTATTGCACTGCCAATCTTCTCTATTTCCTTCTCCACTCTAGCTAGGAATTCCATACTGTTCTCCCTTTTACCACCTGAGAACTTAAGTCTGCTCCTTTCGTCCATTTGTGTAGGAAACATGGTCATTTGGTTCTGTCGTCTTCTCAACTCACTCCTCTTTGGAGCTGGTTCATTTCCTCTTGGATTTCTTCTTTCATATGTGATACGTCTCCCGAACGGTCCTTCGTAATTTCTTCAATTCTATTCTCAATGACTACAGTACGTGTTTCTATTTCTCTACGTTTACTGGTATTTGCTTGCGACATATTACTAACAGTTTGAATTTTATCATCCTGCTCTCGCGTTATAGTATTTAAAGTATCATTTATATTATCATTTATTTGTTTATGCGCTTCTTTTAAATCTTTTTTCCACTCGAGACGTAATTCTTGTTGTTTATTTTCAATTCTTACAACTTGCTCATGTAAGGCTTGTTTAAAATTATTCTCTAGCATGTCAATACGTAAGTTGGTATCAACAATTTTTTCAGTTAACTGTGCATTACTGTCGTTTATACTTTGTTTTATTTCAAGATTATCGTTTTTCAATTTTTCTAAACTTTCAGTTATTCTTATAGTGTCTTGTTTAGAATTCTCAACTGTTGTTCTAATCTATTTTCTAAACTTTCTCTTTGTTTGGTATTTATTTCATCTATTTTTTTATTTGCTTGATATTCTCCTCTTTTAACTCTTCTTTAAATTTTTCGGCTTGTTTTATGACTAATTCGTCCATCATTGCTAGTATCGAACTTTTAAATGCTTCTAGATTCAACCCTCCTGGTTCTGCCATGTTGAATAATTATTAAAATATTTATTTATAATATTTAAGAATATTATTTTTATGGAACCGACTTATTAATTTTATTTATTTATTGTTTCGTTATTATTATTTATTTATTCTTATCTACTTATATTACAATTACACCTGTTTGTTGGGGTGGGCGCCAGTTGCGTTATTACAATACAATATACACAACAAAATTAAACACATATAAAAATATTCATTAATACACATCAATTATTATACATAAATCCTATGCACACATTTAACAATAGAGCATACATTTATTTATTAAATGTAGGCGTGTCGTGCCACACGTTGACGGACGACAATTTATACAACGATACAACGTTATTAAATGTAAGCGTGTCGGGCGCACGCTCATGAGCGACAAAATTATACAACGGTAATTAACATTTCTAACAACGTGTACGTGTAATTAGGGGTTCAGGTGTAATTATAATAAGGGTAGCCTTTTTAGGAAATTCAAAATGTTCCCATTTATTAATTCAAACAAACGTATCAAGAAATAATAATATACAAATAATGATTACTTCGTCATATGACATTCATTATACATGGTGTCAAAGTTTCTTTGTTTGCTATAATCTCATCACCAACATAAAGCTTATATGATAGATATAATATTATTAATTTTAATTAAAAACATTTCTTCATTATGTTATACTGTCTGGACTACTCAGTCTGAATGTGTGCTCTCAATATAAAAATATTTAACTAAGTTAATTATTTGTTCATTCTTTGAACAAATCTAATTGATTCTTTCAAATGTACATTAAAATATTTTCAATAAATTATCAATTTAAAAATTATGCTTTCATAATTACTCTACAATTTAAATTTAAATATTTTCAATAAATTATTAATTCAAAAATTATGCTATAATTTTTTATTACAAGACATTTATATTTATAAGTTATAAATTACACGTTTTTTTGAAATTATTGTCTTTCTTTTGACAATGTTTATCAACCTTTGATTAAGTCTTTTGTTATGAGGAATACATGGCTTTCTTTCACCTTAATTGTAGTGGTTCCTCCATACCCTCTCCTGGTCCTGAGTCTTTGATGCTGTGAATCCTGCATAGTCATGAAGTCCTGGATCCTTTCCTCGTTCTCCGGGTCTTCTCGGAAGTCCTGGATCCTCTCCTCTTCCTCCGAGTCCTCTCGGAAGTCCTGGATCCTTTCCTCTTCCTCCGGGTCCTCTTGGAAGTCCGATGACTCGTCCTTTACGTCTGGAATTTATGCCATGTAGTGCTCTCGTCTTCGGTCTGGAGTAATGCTCTTAGACGAAGATCACTTGTAGACATCTGACGATTTCTTTGTTACGGTAATTTTTAATTACTGTTTTCCATTACTATTTTAAATCGAAATATTTTTCGTTATACTTTATAAATTACGCTTAACAAAAAGTCTTATTGGTGTTAGACATATTGTCTAACTCTGTTCAAAGTAATTAAAATTTCGCGTCTCTGACGGACATAGCGTTCCGCCACGAATGAAGACTGTTAGAAGAGAGAGATTAGCTCTCCTGGGCTTGTATTTATATTCACCAAGAAAACCGCAGCTGTCGATCCAGGAATTAGCCTGTCGACAGTTGAACCATGGCGTGCTAGCCCCCACTCTCGTCCTATTTCACATTTTTGCACTTTTTCGCCAATCGCACTGTTTAACGCGGATTTCACTGCGATAAAATATTGTCTAATTTAATGACCTATGTGATGTGCAATTATCATGATGCTCGCACCACTAGTGTAATTATAATGCTTTAAAAATCGCACAGAATTCGCATTGATTGTCCGAATTACGTAAAATTCGCACTGCACTTGTGTCTGATTTTTACACATTTTTAGAAGTTTTTACCTTCTCGCTAACATTAGCTATTAAGCGGTTTGCTTAATATTAAATATATTCTTAATTTAGCATGACTTGGGGTGAGGTTGCAAACTTTCAGGCTCAAACAGGCTTCACGCACACACACTATTTACTTGTGTACACGCGTGCAGCGGTAATCGCGTGATTCTGCGTGTTGACTCCTGTTCCAAGCCAGCTTCCAATTTCACACCTGCTCGTCTATTATATATTATTAAAATTAACTTTAATATTTATTTTATATTATATATACGCATTACAGCCTATGCTTGTATTGTCGTAATATATATATATATATATATATATATATATACATATCGCCGAGAAAATAAAATCACAGGATTTCGAAAAATTCAATCGATCAGTATTTGAAAGAACGTGTGCATCCTACATGTGATTGTTGTTATCTACATTTCGTAAAAAATAATTTGCTTTTACAAGGGCCAACCAACATTATAATAATGATTTCACTAGAAAAATGTTACTAGAATGTCACTAGAATATTAAACTAGACGTTTAATATGTTACAAAGGAGCAAGCAATTTCTACATATTATACGAATTATTATTCGGTAGAAGTAGGCGAAAATTATAAGGTCTGTAAGTCATAGATCTTCTTTATGTATGCGGTGCACAGGTTACATAAAAACACATTGATATACCCATGTGTATTTACACTGAATTAGTAAATAATGCGATAAAACGCATAAAATATAGAATACGAGGATAACATTAACATTTCAAATTGCTTGTTAGTCTATTCAATTAAATAATTTCAAGATTCAAACTAACTCCTTTAAGTCAAAGAAATTGTATGCAATGAAATTTAAAGAAATTATTTATTCTTTGAAATACTAATCGATCGTGCGCGCGCGTACCACACACATGTGTACGTTCACGTGAATACACATACATAGTGCATACATATTTATATGTTGTTTAACTTCCAGCACATTCTATATCACATTGAAAGTGTCTTGCCGTAAGAGTAACGTCAGAGATACATGTTAATAAAACATTTTAGAACAACTTAACCGTCTACCTTTATTCAGTCTTATTATGCAGTATGTTGTTAAATCTCGGAGCTACTACTAACGTTACTGTTGATCAGTAAAATACTTCAGAAATATCATACTGAGAGATTATCATTCAGAAATGCTACTGTTTTGTTAATATTATAATCAAAACTTTGGATATCATGAGATGAAAACTATGGGAAATTTTTAATGTTAAAAAATATATTAACATTCAATTAACATTATTCTTCTCTTTCAAGCAAAAAACGAATACTGTAAAAATAATATTAATTATGTATCATTTATTTCATTTATTAAGAGGATTTATTTCAGTAGCAGTTAGTTATGAAGCTTACTTTTGACCTTTACAAGTACATTTCAAAAACATGTCAACCTATAAGGGAGTGAACCAGCGTATATTCAAGCAACACACACAATTCATACATTTTTGCATTAATTAGCAATCCGTTTTCTTTACCTTGATCCATACCACAGTTATTAACTTTAAGCGAAGTAGTTTATCTTAAAGTAGACTTTTATACGATTTTTCTACTAGTCATCACTACATCATTATAATGTTTACCGTATCTGTTTAAAATTTTTGTTTAGTCGCACCTTAATTTTCTATATTTTCTTTTCTAATTAACATGCGTTTTGTAAACATCTTCATTCTACGTATCACACTAGTTCAATTAAAAGCAGTTTCTACAACGAGTGAGTAAAAGTATAAATGAGTCTCAATATTACATTAAGTTTATTAAGATAATAAAATTTATTCATTATTATTATTTCCTGCTGTACAATGTTTACACATTTTCTCTAACCAAAGACTACAGAAGTGAATGAATTCTCATCTTCCATTGCTGCTTGTCCATCCAAAGATCTTCTTCAATTTATCGTTCCCTCAATACAGTCAGAATTTCTTCTATCCAGGTGATAGGTGGTCTTCCTCTTTTCCTTCTTCCTGGTGGGGTTCATTCCGTAACTCTCCTTGGCAATCTTTCCTGTGCCATTCTTTTCGTGTGTCCATACCATTGTAATTTTTTTGTTTGGATAAAATCAACAATTAAATTTTTCACATTCGTTCTGTCCTTAATGACTTTATTTCTAATTTTCTCACGTCTGGATACTCCTGCCGAACGTCTCCAAAAGTCCATCTCTGCTGTCAATAATTTTGTTCTTGTTTGTTTATCAGTAGTCCAAACTTCTGAACCGTAAGTCATGATAATTCTAACAATGGTTATAAATATTTTGGTTTTAGTTTCTGCTGTAATTTGCTGTAAGATCGCTTAGATATAGCCATCTTTCTCAAATTAATTCTGGATTCTATTTCTTTGTCTTGCTCCCTACTGGCCGTAACTTTCACCCCTATTATTATTGAGTACTTCAGTCTTTTGACTGGTTTGTACCCTCCCCGTATTTTCACCCCTAAATACTTGTATTCCCCTGTATATGAAATCTTCCCCATGTCTTCCTTCAATATAAAGTCTTGACGAAATTCACCTATTGCCATGTATTTTGTTTTATTCATATTTACCTTTAGTCCCCATTCTTGATATACCTGTATCAATTTTCTAGTCATGTACTGTATGTTTTCAAAATCTGGAGCCAAAAGTAATTGGTCATAATTTTTGTTAATATTAAAATTTTAGTTTATAATTCGTTTGACTTTCAAGTGCGCCGTGGAACAATGTTTGGGGAATTAGATTCCATTTCCTAGAAATGAAGTTTTCAGTGCTGTTAGTTAATACATATAAAATATTGTAATTTTTCCAATCTGGTCAGTGATATTTTTTTTAAGTTCAGTACCAGTGTATTGATTCTATAATGTGCCACAAGTTAAACACATGCATTCGTGCGTGGGAATGTCACGTCGCACTCCTGCAACCACCAAGCTGAAGAAATCACCACACCACACAACACCACAGAACGTGATAAGAAACGATCGCTACCGGTTGACAGTTTTCATAACCACTACGTTGACCTCTTTAGCAGACCTGTACTCATTTTTATTTGTCTTAGAGTTACTCTTGCTGTGTGATATTGAATGGAAAATATTTCTAGGCGAAAATAAACTTTTGTTGTTTGAAGTGGTTCATCTGTCGGAACATGTAGTCACATAGATCGGTACTCTAACTCCAGCCGTGTAATACAGGAGGACAGTACTGTACACGTCTCAGCGAAAAACGGTAAAGTTGCGGAGTTAAAAATAAATGTTTCGCTTCAAACAATATTTATTTACACGAACTTAAAATATGCTCACGTGCAGTGGGGGATTATCCATAACGCTAGGGTATGCTGCTGCACCGGGCACCACAGACTCAGCTGTCAGACGGGACACCATCCAACTGAATTGACTAAGCGAAGAAAAGCTTATGACTTTATACGCAGTTGTTTGGTTTTCTTACAAAGTTATTAACCATGGGGAGTTGAAAAATCAAGCGAAAGCTCTTATAGAAGCTTACTTGAATGATTTGAACATCGATCTACTAATAGAATTGAAGCATTTTGTGCCACAAGTAAAATTGCAAGAAAGAGGTTTTTTTATCGTTCGAATGAAGATGATACATTCCACGATACTACAGTTTGTCCGCTCAAAGTATTAAACTGGATTATTGATTGTAAAATTATTGATGTATTTCTGAATATATACATTGCTTATCGTCTGCTTTTGACGATTCCAATAACTAACTGCGAATCTGAAAGATCATTTTGTGTATTAAAACCGATTAAAGATATGTCGAGTTCAACTATGGAAGATGAGAGATTATCTTCGTTAGCAAGGTTGAATACTGAAAGCGAGATACTTGAATCGCTCGATTTAGAAGAAATTATACAAAACTTTAAAGGATCGATTACTATTTTCTAAGCTTAAGTGCTACTATGGTCATTGTAATCACTATTTAACTAAATATTTGTTGTAATTTGAGAGTTTAATAAAATAATTGTTAACTTTCGAAACTTTGTATGCCATTTATCGGTGTAAATAACGGATAAAAGTTTGAATTTTGAATTGAGGGGGGCACCAGTCTGATGGCAGCATAGAGCACCACGCGCTTCTATTCCGACCGTGCTCACATGCAGCCGACGATACTGTAACGAACAAATACTTTTCTTAAAGTATTATTCGTTTATTCAATTTGAAATATTGTCTATTGTTAAATGATTATCATCATGTTCGCAACACGGCATAAGTAAGGAGCTGCCTGTTCTGCCTCCAGCCATCTCTTCCTGGGTCTGCCCATACACCAGTGTCCTATAGGTTTGTATTTCCACACTTGTTTGGCCAGTCTGGAATCTAAGCGTTTTTTCCACGGTTGTCCGTAGTCTTCTAATTTTATTCAAATTAAAACTTGTAACTCTTCTCTTATGCCCTCATTCTTTATAGGGTCGAGTTTAGAACACCATTTAACTCCTCTTACGAACGCCATTTCCGAGGCCTGCATTTTACAGTCTTGTTTCTTAGTTGTTACACATAATTCACACCCATAGGACAGTACAGGGACTGCCATAACTTTATAGAACTTTCATTTGGTATCTCGGCGTACTTTGTTTCTGAAAATACGATTGATTGTTCCGCAGATCGACTGGAACTTACCTGACTTAACATCAATATCATAATTACTGTCATATCCAGTATCATTTCCCAAATAATTAAAGTGGCTCACCCGTTCTAAAATTCGATCACTAATCATTAGTTTTGTTCTTATTGGCTCCTTGCCTCTAAATGCCATTACTTTCGTTTCTAGAGTGGAGATTTTCGTATTGTATGATTTGCAAATCTGACGAAGCTTAAAAACAGATTTTCGCAAATCAGATTCTGTGTCAAATTAATCAGCATCAAACAAGGATTTCATATATAGTCATGTAAATGAGATTGTATTTAATATAAGATGAGAATTATATATTACAACAATACATCTGTATTTGCATATTTGCCCAGGGCGGTATGTTTTATATTGTAATTAGTATAAATAGAATAAGGAACAGTTTTATACAATTTTGTGCAGGAATTGACAATATCTAACCTGTCGAGAGGGACATCTGCTGTCGTAGCGTAAGTTACAGCGTGTGTGTGAGCACGCTACGACATGAAAATATGGGTTGATGTGAACGACTTATTGTTTTGTCAATTAATCATGTCTTAACAGGATTATAATAAACTAATTACTTGTATTAAACCTGTAAGCAAAGACTTACGCCAATTATAAAAACACCATTGCATCAAGGAATTCTTAACGAATATTATATATTGCGTGATATATAAAATATTGCAGAAATTTGCAATATTAAAGACGCTAAGTAATTAATGTTAATTACGGGTGTAATTAAAGAGTAATTAACATGTGTGTTATGTGTGCATGAACAGAAAAAAATTACGACAACAATGATATCGCGCATGCTACAAGTGTGTTTACGAAATCGCTAAAATGAACAAAAAAGTGATTCGTAATTAAAAAGGCGCTTTGCATGAAAGTTACAATTTCTAACATGTCAAGAGCAATCCTGGACATGTCAGATTGAGTCCAGTATACATACGACCGACAATTTTGGGGCATTCTCAGACTCAAGAAATCTACAGACGACGTTACGCTGCCCGTTGCGGATCGACACACACACACACACACACGCACACACGCACACGCACACACACACACACACACACACACTACCACACTCACACAAGACGTATGGAGGAACTCAGGAGCAACAACAACCCATAGAGACAGAGAACACAGCATCATCATCAAATTCTCAGGATTCGGACGCGCGCGCGCGCGCGCACACACACACACACACACACACACACACACAACGGTAACGGCAGCAGATGCAGGTGATGACTGTAAATATTTACAGTATAATTTTGTTGTGAAAAGAACTTTCAGAAAGACAATTTTACATGAACAGTAAGACTTAAAAATTTTAAATGTAAATAATAGTTAAAGTCAATAATGTAATTTTATAAGAAAATTTGAAAGTTACTAAATCTTTTGTTATATGTTAAAAATTTGGGTGTGTCAATTGAGTTAAATAATAGTTTGAAAGTAAATGTAATTAGTTTATTTTGTCTATAGCAACTAGTAATTTTATGCTTAAGTTTAATATTATTTTTGTTTCTTTTTAAATGAGTTGCTATTAGCATTTGAAGATTGAATCAAAGTCAGACACACAAAAAATGAAAGAATTTAGATGACTTATTTAACATGTCTGTTTAGTTAATAAGAGTATATGATAGTTTAGTTTTTAGATGTTATGAACAGCCTAATATGTGTGAAACTTATAAAAGTGGATATTTGATCTATCTAATGTTTGAATTTCTTAATATTGGAATATTTTTCTATTAACGAATAAACCTTAGGATGATTATTTTTAAATGGTTTTACATAATTATTTCATGTCAACAACATCTCACTCCTCTTTAAAATTTATTTAATTATTGTGCAACTACATATACTTGACGCAGCGAGAAACAAAAATCCTGCTACCTGGCCGATGTACTACACTTAATACTTGCGTTGAGTACATGGTTCTGTATTTGTGTGAATTTATGAAATAATCGTAACGTTCCAATATAATAATATATATATATTAATATAAGATAAAGATAATTTATAACATACTTTACGTAGAAGAAACACGTTTAATTCAATGATAGTTTCTAAAGAAATGTCTCTTCTGTGCTAGTAAATTCGTGTAAATCCCTGAAGACGTGCACTGATTTTTGTTTAAACTCCGCTTCCTGTACACGTTTGACGGAAATCTGTGTAAATCTCTTGTGGAACGATAAACAGAATATCTTTATAAAATATGATCAGTGTTGTGAAAACGTCGGGTACGATTCTACTAAGAGCATTAGGTTCCCGTTACTTTCCTGTACAAAACCTGTATAAAAACAATTTGTGTGGGCGAAGTGACCCACCACGCCCAGTCTTCTTCATGAGTCAGGAGAGCTTGAGGAAAGGATGTTACGTCGTCATAACGGTCAATTGGAAAGATTTACATCGTAAATGGTTTATATCTGTCTGTTTCCAATGTGGAACATCGAAGAATATTTTATTATTATTAAAAGAAAGAGAAGAGGAGAAGAGCTTTGTGAAGAAAAGTGGACATAGTCCCGTTTACATTCTCTACAGTTTATATTGCTCAGTTTTATTATCTCTTTCTCTTTCCTCCTTTTTTTTGTACCGGCAATCTAAGGACCACATGCCAATTTCAATTCTTTATTCTTTGCTCTTTTCTTTTTCTCCAGTACTCTTTCATCTTTTCACTGTGTCTCTTCTTCCTGTCTTCAGTCCATTTTCCTTTTATTTATACCCAAACTCCTTTATTAGTATTTCGAAATAATAATCAGTTAAAATTGTTATAACCACAGATGTTTCAGTGGCGTTTCTAGAATTTGGTCTGGGAGGGGGGTGTCCGGGGTCAGGTCGAAAAAAAACAAAAAAAAAACAAGTTAAGACTAATCAACATTACTATCTTTTAAGTGGCTGAAGTCAGCCCCATTAAAGCAAACGGTAATAACACAATAAACATACGCGTTATTGAAACATTGTTTACAAGATACTTATTGAGTGAACCGATTTTCCTATTTTCATATTTCAAACGTATACGCTAATGCTGTGTAATACACCTGTTTATATATTTAAGAAAGAGTTACTACTACTGTATTAGCGTACACAGCTTAAAAAATAATAAAACAGCCTAAAAATTAAAAGATTAAACAAATTCTTCGATCCTCGAGGGAGGGGGAACGTTATTTGTTGTTAATAACGTAGTACACATATAAAACTTCGCTTATGAATGCGACTACATTTAACTTATAATCTGTACATTGGTAAATGAAGAATGAATTCATTGATTGGTGAATGAACATAAATATATATATATATATATATATTAGATTTATTGAAGCATTATCAACGCCCTTCTCTGTGCGTTGCATTTGTGCAATGCCTGTAAATTTTTTAATATGCGATTGTATCGATATATTACGGTGTGGAAAAGAAGAAGTGTACTAATTGTAAATTAGCCTATTTCTTAACGTAAAGCAAAAATACGTGTTGTTTTCATTTGGTAGTTAGATAATAATGGTTTTGGGTTTTTAGTTTACTGCTAAAATAAATAAAAACTGTGGTTGAGAAAACATAACATTAAACGTGTAATACAATGCGTATAACAGAGTAACACTTAAAATAAAGAACCTAACGTTTTTAAGTTTACAAATTGGAAAAAACAACAGCAAATACAAATATTTATGGTTAATGAAAAAACAAAAAACACTGTATTAAGGAATGACAACAGATGCTCTACAAATTGTACATAATGGATGTTTGTTTTTTGTTAGTCACAAAACGAGTACTTGTCGGAAAACGAATTTTACCAAAAAACGAGTTCTGCCACAAAAAAGTGACATGTAGGCCTACATTTCACTACATAAAATTATGTGCGATATTCACTACATATCTAAGCCCAAAAATCGCATTATCGAAATAACTACGGGTACGCATAAAGGCAGTACCAAATGATTTTATATATAATCTGAGAACATGGAAGTCATGTATGGTTCTCCATACCGATTTTTTAACTAGGAATCAAGTATTTATTCTGGCCATGAAGCAAACTATGTCAGCGAACAATATAATCTGATTTGGACCAATCAGAATTTAGTAAATTTTGTACCGAGAAGCTAGCAAAATTCAGCAAATCGAAAGAGTCTATTGTTGGAATTCGAGGTATAAAGAAGTGTAGCAGTTTATAAAACTCTGTAGCAGTTTGGATCACGAACGTAAGTCTGGAATCAGATCATTTACAGGTTATATTCAACGAATATACGTCAGTGAGAAATAATTAAGTGTGAAACCAATACTAGTGAACCAAGAAGAATCATTAGTTTTGTTCTTATTGGCTCCTGGCTCGAATGCCATTACTTACGTTTCTGCAGTGGAGATTTTCATATTGTATGGTTTGCAAATCTGACGAAGCTCAAAAACAGATTTTTTCAAATCAGATTCTGTATTTTGAAGTACAAACAAGTTGTCAGGAAACAACAGCACATTCAAATATCTGTTTCGTGATTCCTTAATCACAAGATGTTTCCATTTCCCTATCAGATCGTCAATATAAATATTAAAAAGAGTAGGTGTTGTTATACTGCACCCTTGTATAACACCTTGATGGACAGATATTTGTTGAGATGTTTTACCTGTTAAAAATAATTGTAGGATATCTCAACAAATATCTTTTCATGATATTAATTGATGACTCGTTGGGCACTTGGTGAAACATATTAATACAAAGGTTTTTTAAAAATATATAAACACTTGGTACGTTTCACAGATTTTATTTAACTGTGACAGCTGTTTCGACTTCCTAAGCCATTGTCAAAGATTATGAATGAATTAAAACCTTAAACACAGGATGTAAGTAAAGGTGGTGGTGGCCATATGTTTAGGGCGTGTATTGGAACATCTGTGAGGGTGTTAAGATGGAAAGGGGGATGCACGGGCTAAGGGAAGGTCAGGTGTCTGTAAAAACTAAATACAATCTGAATGCAAAATATAAAATTAACTAAAGTAAATATAATCTGAATGCAAAATATAAAATTAACTAAACTAAGTATACTCTGAATGTATAATATAAAATTAACTAAACTAAATATACTCTGAATGCAAAATATAAAATTAACTAAACTAAATATACTCTGAATGTATAATATAAAATTAACTGAACTAAATATAATCTGAATTCAAAATATAAACTAAACTAAACTAAATATACTCTGAATGTATAATATAAAATTAACTGAACTAAATATAATCTGAATTCAAAATATAAACTAAACTAAACTAAATAACAGCTTTTAACACAGAATTCAGTTTGTTCATTTGTTAAAATATCTTTTCTTAAATCTTTACTGAAAAATTAATTATACGTTTTAACGAATTATTTCAAACAAATAATAAATCTAGTTAATGAAATAAAATGTTTACGTAACTGATTAACGTTTACATTCTGCTGTTCGTTGGTCTCTGCACGGGGTCGTACAAAGGGAAATGAATTCACATAGCGCAGGTGTCCGCTAGTGGTCGTTACGCAATGACTTTGTTGAATAACAGACAATTAACACTAGTTCTTATTTAGAATGTAGTCTGCTTCTGCTTCCACGTACCTAGTTATCCCAACTTTCGTTTGCTCTCCACTGAGTTGAAGCAATTCCACGCCCCACAGGTTAAGCAAAACCTTTATAAATCATGAAAACTAGTTTATTCAGACTCGTTTCAACTTCCTAAACGAAAACGGGCAACTTCAAGTAACTTTTACACGAGGAGCTGAGTACCGCTCCCATGCATATTACGGACACTTGTACATTAGATCATTCTTTTATTATTATACTAAAGTGAAACTGGATAAACTGGCTCTATTAATTGCAGTTTTTCTGTAAAAATTCTGGTTACCATGGTATATTGTTACAGTACGCTGTAGGCCTAAGTTCCCATATTATAAAATTATAATGTTATATAAATTTCAACATTGATAATAAAAATGGAGTTTACAAAATAGAATGTCCAGATTGCAATAAATATTACGTAGGCCAGACGAAAAAAAAACTGTCCGAGAGATATTTATATTCAACATGACAATGCGTATCTAAAACCTTATATTTACAAATCTAATTTAGCCACACACTGTTTAAACAATAAACATAATTTTCCAGACATCCAAAATGTCAAATTAATTAAAAACGTACAAAAAGGTAACAAAATGAATATCTGGGAAAAACCAAATATTAGAAACACAATAATAATAATCTACTAATGAAAGAACAAATACAAATAAAATCAAAACAACATGAATTATTTAAAGTCATAAATTTATAGAATAAACATTAAATGTATAATAAATAGCTACTACATAAACATTACAATCGAAAGCAGCATCGAAGCAAATTCGATTATCCATTAGCTGTATTGTAAGCGAAACATTCAAACAAACCTCTGAAGATACAGAATAATTTCTGTGAAACATGCGTTAGGTGAAAATAAACCTACTTGTAGTGTATTTATTTGAAGGTATTATATGAATTATTATTACGCGCGTTGTGTCTTAAATTGTTAACTTGCAACTAAAGCTTTATGCACTAAATATTTACGCTTATTTTTAAAAATATATATTTTTACATATAATTTTTATTATATGTGTATTAATAAATAAATATTTTTAAGATTTATAATAATAATTTTAGTAATATTATAACTAATATTTTAATTATATATACTGTCACAAGACAAATGGCACGAGTCGGGGCACATCTTGTCACATTTTTAGTCCTTAAAAGGGCCGTTATCATGGTTAGAACTGAGGTAGATACTATGGGCAACCAGTGCTCTATATTCGAACCCCAGGTAGTCAGCACACCGGGCTGCATAGTTGCCAGAAGTTTAGTAAAACCTGACGAACCGGAAACGTACCTATTAGAGTGGCTACAGGTATAATAATAAAAAAATATAACAACGTATATTTTGTATTAAGCAAGCTGTCAGTTTACAAACAATACGCACCTAGGAAAAATGGGCTTCTCGCTGTGGCGCTGTGGCTCGCTGTGGTACTGTACTTCGTAGAGTAGAAAGTACGAAAACCAATATTACCCTTACCTTTGTTTATTTTCTGTTGATCATACGTCACGATTTTTATATTTTGAAAATGTTTGGTCAAGCAGTGTAAGACAGTGAAGCTATGAATAACAATATGTTAAAATTTTGAATAAATCATTCAACAATGTTTTAGAGAATACAGGATAGTATTGACAACATGAATGTATAGCTTTATCCATTTCTAAATATATAATAAGGAAAATGTTGCTAAAATTATTGCTACTTACTTTTTGTAAAGTTTATTTTAAAGATATTGGTGAGTAACTACTGATTCGTCTTTAACGGTAAAAATACGATACAGAGACTTTACCATCGGCCCGCTGTAACTTTTGTATGTTTATCGTTAAATAAAACAAGAACGCAGATATGTACTGTCTACTTGATTTATGTTTGTCAAAGATGTATCTTCAATTTCCACGACAGAGGAGGGCTATTAAAAGTTTGTTTCTGCCACTGTACCGATGCTCTGACAATATTCCTAGTGTCGTCTTAAGGCCATATTTCGTTTGGTAAACTGAGTACTCCTGTCGGATCAGGTCCTGTCCAGACCGGATTCCGATAACAAATGCAAACTTTTCATCAAAAACAAAAATTTCAGATAAATCTCTCTCGCGTGGCCATGGTAACTTCGGTTAGCGGATATCAATTGTAGATATTTTGAAGGCCAGTTACAATGAAACACGAACACATTATGTATGATGTTAGCTTATGTAACCGCGTCAGCATAGCGTGTAGTAGTTACTGTCTGCACTGCACTATTCCAATTAGTGTACTACACGCGGGCCTAGCTACTATACCGACTGCTCCCACACACTGTAAGTACCTGTGCCTTAATTATCCGAGAACACTATTATCTCGAGTTCAAATGTAAATTATTATCTAGGCAATATTTGTTAATATGATTCCTTCTCTGTCTGTCCGTCTATCTATCTATCTGTTTGTATCTGTCTTTCTGTCTGTCTGTCTATCTCTGTCTCTGTCTGTCTGTCAGTCTCTCTCTCTCTCTCTCTCTCTCTCTCTCTCTCTCTCTCTCTCTCTCTCTCTCTCTCTCTCTCTCTCTCTCTGTCGAAATGTACGTTCAAGCTATGTTACGTAGTGTAGGCCTATATAAATAAATATAAACATAATAAATAAATAATAAAATAAATAATAATGAGTAGATAATTGCTCTCCCTTCGCTATGACGAAGTTGTTTAAGAGTACCAGGAAAGTAGGCTGCCACTTGACCCGTACGGCATTCCTAAGGGGTGATAGTGTGTATTATAACATTAACTGCGATAATACCAATAATGTTGCATTGCTTGAAATAACATAACTTGAGAGCAAATAATACTATAAATTACCACTTCAGCAAAAAATAAATAATGGGACAGTACAATCATATGCTGTACTGTGCATTTAATAGATTATATAAATATGTAAATTAAATTAATAAATATGTAATAAATAAGCAGGTCTGAGATTGAAAGCTGAGTATGTTAAAAATACAGCATGTAGACATATAGGAACCGACCTGCACGATCACGCGATTATCGCTGAGAGTGTGTACAGTAGTAAATAATGTGTGTGAGTGAGACCGGTTCGAGCATGAAAGTTTGCAATCTCACCCTAAATAGGTGTTAAATTATAGTTTTTATTTAATTATAAGAAAACCATAAATGGTAGAAAAAATTCAAAGACTCCTAAATATGTATAAAATTAATACACATGTGTAGTGAGAAAACTGCGTAAAAAGGACGTGCAGTGCGAATTCAGTGCGATTTTAAGAGCGTAGTAATTACATTGAACATGTGTAATTAAATCATCCATCGTTAGAGCACCCTGTAGTGCACAGTAGACGTTGCCATTGGCAGAAATGTGCGAAAATATGAAATTGGACGATAGTGGGGGAACTGACGCCTCCAAGCAATTTCTGACAGGCAGAATTCTGTCCCAACAGGTGCGGTACGATGCTCGAATATAAATAAGGATACGGAAGAACCCAAGTTCTTCTCAATCAGTCTTCAGTAGCGACGGGACACTATGTCCAGTATAGACGCGAATTTTAAATTTTTTTAATTGAACAGTAAAGGCAGATGGACGCTATGTTCATCTAAGTATCAAACATTAACTCTTAGTCTGGTTACGAATACGATTATAGAACATACCTGACGATTTCTACACACAAACGTCCGTCACTCAAAACAAGCTACGAGGTTACATCATGCAGAGGAACACTATGTTGAACAGCAGAGGCGTCTGATAGAGCAACAGCAGCTGGTACAGAGCAACATATCACTCTACATTACAGCAACCATGAGGGACGAGTAACTGGAGGACTACAAGTGAAACCGGGGGAACGTGCAGGGAACTCCATCAGACGAGGACCTACGGATCAACGGAGGACATGGGTACGATCTACAGAATCGAGGTGACAAATAATCAATTTATAACTTTTAAATGAGAGACTAAAGACATTGAAAAGACACTTTTAAATTTAAAAATAAATAAGAGTTATGTAAAATGTAGATATAGAGGTTCAGAGAATCTAATTTAAATTCAATAAATATGTTCTTTGATTATTAACAATTAATTTAGTCAATTTAAATTTTATTTAAAGTTTGTAAAGTAATCAATGATTAAGATGTTGCAACGCAAAAAGTAACGTAGTTGGAAGTTTTATAAAGAAAATAAAACAAAACTATAGTAAAGCACACAGTCAGACTGAGCAGTCGAGATTTAAGATAACAAATCAATATTTAGAATTTACTTTTGTTACTATAGAAGATAAGATTTATTTTATGATAAATGTACTGCAACAATTGAACGTTCAAGCAAACAGTAATGAATATTTATGGCGAAGTAAATGAGAATTTTTAAACACGCTTGTGGTTTATGAATAAAATTATGAAAACTCGTTACAATTCAATCAATGACTACTCTTATCACCATTACACCCAAACCCCATTAATTTGTACACTTTACCAGTAATTTTATATACATTTTGGTACAACACAAATTAATTTACGTTTGTTTTGCAATTTGTCTTGTTATAAATTGTCTCCCAAAAGCGTGGGGCAAACACAATTTAAAATACATTTAAATTAGTAATTTGTACTGTTATAATAAATAAATATAAACATATAATAAATGAATAATAAAATAAATAATTGAATTAAGAAAGTTGTGTTAGTGCTTATAATTACAAACAGAATTATCAATGTTGCACACCACTAATAGAAAAATTATTCCGATTAACGCTATCAAGCCACAGCTCATCGTCAGATCGGAAATGAACTGTGAAGCTTGAAAGCGCTAATCGGAATAATTTTTCTATAGTTGTGTGAAACGGTGATAATTCTGTTTGAAAATAAATAATAAAACATGTTATTATAATAAATAAAATAACAATAAATAAAATTATAATAAAATAATAATAAATAATATAATTCGAATCGATTTCTTCTGCAATAATTAACATTCGATGATAAGTGGTGTTTCTTGGAATTTTTGATGTCTGGATTGGAGACGTGTTGCGCCCAGTTGTGATGCAACCCACCACTCACAGTCGCACGGTGGTTAGCCGTCTCACGCGACATCAAAGCTCTGGATTGGAGACGTGTTGCGCCCAGTTGTAATGCAATCCACCACTCACAGTCGCACGGTGGTTAGCCGTCTCACGCGACATCAAAGCTCTGGATTGGAGACGTGTTGCGCCCAGTTGTGATGCAACCCACCACTCACAGTCGCACGGTGGTTAGCCGTCTCACGCGACATCAAAGCTCTGGATTGGAGACGTGTTGCGCCCAGTTGTAATGCAACCCACCACTCACAGTCGCACGGTGGTTAGCCGTCTCACGCGACATCAAAGCTCTGGATTGGAGACGTGTTGCGCCCAGTTGTAATGCAACCCACCACTCACAGTCGCACGGTGGTTAGCCGTCTCACGCGACATCAAAGCTCTGGATTGGAGACGTGTTGCGCCCAGTTGTAATGCAACCCACCACTCACAGTCGCACGGTGGTTAGCCGTCTCACGCGACATCAAAGCTCTGGATTGGAGACGTGTTGCGCCCAGTTGTGATGCAACCCACCACTCACAGTCGCACGGTGGTTAGCCGTCTCACGCGACATCAAAGAGTTAACCTTACGTAAAACGGCGTGTTTTGTTAAGTTCAGAGAGGTCTGCAATGGTGAACAGTGCCACTGTATTCTAGTCATGAAACTAGGGGAAGCTCGAGTTTTCAACCATAATAACGATGCAAACATAGTGAAGGGACAGTCATTGGACTACCCGGTCATTATTCTACTTACTGTAGTACTACTTTCATGCATCCAATGGACATTTCTTTTGTCATAAAGTTAATCAAAGCTTAGCAGAACCTAACACCATACGCAAAACGTATGAGCGAAATAAATAAAAAACATAATTCTAACACAAACAAAAGTAATCACTGTCCATAGGCTATGACTACTGATCACTTGGGAAGAAAGATCATACTTTTGGTAATACTACAACGGTTATGTGTCAGTTGTTTGTATCACCTCCTGTATATGAAGGCTACCGTGTACTTACAAGTTGCTTGAGTGCCACTTGATGCCTCTCTTGTTGACAATAGATCCTCAGTGAGTAATAAAATTTCGCACTACTCCGCGGTTAAAAACAAAGACATTCAGTAAACCAATATGTAAAAATCGGTATGGAGAACCATACATGACTTCAATGTTCTAAGATTTATATTTAAAATCATTTTCGCAATGAAATATTTCTATAGAAACTACTTCTTTCTACTTCTCTTTTCAACCTTAACCACAGTACTGTGGTCACTAACGTACACTGTCTCACGTTAGCGCATACGATTTTCACTGATGATGGCGATCGATGGCACAGCCGAAACGTCTGGTTTTGCAGAAAACATTAGACCTCGGCTAAACAGGCCGGGAAGGAATTTTAACAACAAATTACTTCTTTGTTGCCGATAACCTAGTACACATATAAAAAATTATCCCCTCCCCTTTAACTACCATTTTCATTTATAGAAAATTACCCCCTCCCCCTTCAACTACCCTTTTTATTTATATACATTTCATCTACCTAACTTTAATGGATTTTTATAACCTTCTTTTCAGGATACTTTATTTAGCAAAATTAAGTACTTTACTCTTGTTAGAACATAAAACGTTGCAGGTAAACTACCCCTTTCCCTTAGCCGGTCTTCACCACAATCAACACGTCTTGAGCCCTCTACAACTCATGCACATATACAAAACATTATTTGATTCTGTTTGAATTTTCGGCAGTTATCGTTCGTCATAGGAAAAATTCTACACAGACGCACAGACACTTTTCGGAAAATGACTTTTCTTCATGTTTTTGAGGGTAGTAAATTCAGAATCAACCCTTATCTCGAATACGATTTTTTCGTGATCACTATACTTCTATTTCCTTACAGAACATGGAAGTAAAATGTGGAATGATTCCTGTCAGTCCCTCTGCACGTTAACAAAACATGGATAAATGTATCATTAAATTATAAGAAAAGCATGCAATTAAACTGTACAATATTTTACAATTAAAGTATATATTATTTCTTAGCAGTACGAATGCGGTAATAATATTGGATTCACATGTTTCAGTCATTTAATGTGGGTCTGATAATTAATTGCACCGTCACAAAAGGCACAGATTCTTGAGATGTTAATAAGCGAATTGTTTACTATAGCACTTTCAACGAGTATAAACAAATGGAAAAGCTGTTATTGTAACTTCGAGTTACAGTACAACGAAAGTAATTTATATTTTGAAAAACAACTCTACAAAAAAAACTTGTCATCCACAGTGACTAAAAGCTTTATATCTGTTCGGTTTACAAAAATACGGCATTCGGAGAATAATTATATAACAAAGGTTTTTAAAAACATACAAACACTTGGTAAGTTTCACAGTTTATTCTTTACCTCTGACAATTGTTTCAGCCTTTTAAGCTATTCTCAAAGAGCTGCTAAGAACAACTAAAGAAAGTATAGGGTGGTGAACATGTGTTAAGGGTGTGTATAAGTACATGTGTGTGGGGTGTGTATGTTGGAGGGGGTGGAGGAGCTAGTATAGGGAAGGTCAAACGACTGTGAAAACTAAGTGTAATAGGAAAGCAAAATCTAAAAATTAACTAAACTAAATAACAACTTCTAATAAAGGAGATACACAGAATTCAGTTTGTTCGTTTGTTAATTTTTTTTACTTTTGATTTCTTTTCTAAAATTTCTAATAAATCCATTTTTTTGCCTCTTTGTATATTGTGCAGTAGTATTATTGTTTTTTGTGACTATAAAGTGGTTTGTTTTAAGCAATGATCTGTAAAACCTATATTGGCTATATTATTTAAAATCGTTTTCCTTTTTTCAGAAATTAGATGTTCCAGAGCACGGCCATATTGTCCGATATAAATAACATCACGTTTTGCACAGTGTATTTGACAAATTCCTTTTTTTTCTACTATGTTTAATTTTTTAGTATTTTTTACCACTTATATTCTGCTATAATACTTTAGAAGCGATCAACTTACGAAATAGTTAACACATTAGTTGAAGTTGTAATTTCATCAATGGGTTGACAACCAACTTTGAACTTATAAATAAACATAGAATCTTCCCACGACTTGGCAGACTGAGCTGTTTTTACGTTAGTTGCCAGTTGGCATAAGACACTTTCTGTTGCATTTCTTAAAATCAAAGCCTAAAGCAGGGCACAATTATCGCTTACATAACACATTCAAACGTTTGAAGTTGAGTGCTGGCTACTGTAAGTGTGTCATACATGACCTTTGTACTCTTGTTCCTGACTTTTTGTGCATTTGTCCACGTTACGTACAGTAAGTAGTACAACAATACTTGTATTACTAACGTTATCAGTGTTAATAAACTGTAACAACTCGTAAGACAGAATTTCCTGTTACGGTAATTTTGATTTTAAAATTGGTAATCATGAGGTAATCTTCACTTCTGTGAATTTTTAGGATCGAAACAAAAGCATGCTCTGTTAAACGGCTTTTTTATGTTAACACCAGATTAGACAGACAAAAGCGAGAAATTTTTTGATTGTTCTCTATTTCTCTTACTATTCTGCTTATACTTACAATCTAAGGGTACGTACATAGCGCGGAATACTAGCATAGGAGCTTCGAATAGATGATCGCACATAGCATATCGCACATGTATGAAAGGTGTGCATACCGAGGGTGAAATAATGTCTCATACTTGAGAATAGCGAACAGTGTCGAGTTCTGTGCATGCCGCTGTAAGCACATTTTACAGCAGGTTAGAGACCGAACTGTTTACACTTTACCGGGAATTGTACATTGGATAGAGCTGCGTGTGGCTACAGTGCGAGAAATGTCCTTGAAGCAACCAATCAGAGCTCAGAAGTATTACATGTACGATGTAAAAAAAAAAAAACCTGTTTGTTTTCCGAACAGGATCAGCGATGATATTCTCTGGTACGCGATGTGCGATCTGCTTCGCTATGCACGGTGCCATATACGGTAAATACATGAGTTTGTTTTCACGCTGACTGTAATTTGTAAGTATTCTACGCTAGTATTCCACGCTATGCACGTACCCTAACAGGTTTTCAAGATTCATTAGAAGATGTTAACTAGCGTAAAATCGTTTGTATAATTTCAATCTTAAAAATTTGAAATCCTTGCATAATTTTTACTTTATTTGCACTGAACAATTATTTTTAATTGTTCAGTGCAAATAAACACAACAATAAACACATATTAAGTGTTATGACCAATCTGCGATAAAGTCCAAAATTCCTTTCCAGTGGTCAGTGGCTCCAACCTATAAAATACGTGAAAAGTCATCATTTTGTTCCAATTAAAAAGCCGTGCCCACCCAGTGTTGAACGTAGATTAATACCACCGTATAACACCGACGATGGGATTAGTGACGCTGTGAATTAGGGGACAGCACACGTGATCTAGCCTATAGTTGGTTCATTAACTGGGCAAGCAACAATGGCAATTCTCGTTACACCGTACAACCGATATTGGTTTTCCCTCCTCTCTCTCTCTCTCTCTCTCTCTCTCTCTCTCTCTCTCTCTCTCTAGGACAAAGTAACGAAACTTACCAATAAACGGTGAGAATGGGGAGCGTTTGTCTTTGTCCCCCCTTCTTACCTCAACATTCATTTATCTAAAACAGTCTCTCACATATTCCCTTTGTTGTAATTTTACTGAACCTTAAGAAAATTCCTTCGTTCCTATGGTGATATCAAAACCACATAATATCAGTATCGGATGTATTTATTATTTTCTTTAGTTGTAATCATAAAAGTATGTTTTTCGTTGGTTACATTTAATTGGTTATATATTTTTAAAATATTTCATTAGTCTAAAATTCTATTTTCACTACAATTACTTAATTTTTATATTTTTTTCTATAAATTATTCTCTATTTTGTACTTTAAGAACTAATGAATTTTATTTGTGTTTATCCTTCTGTTAATGTAATACGTGTCAATAGAAACTTGTCCAATAAAAGAAAAATATAAAATTCGTCATTATTTAAATTTTGAGATCATGTGTGAAGAGACAGTAAGAAGAAATGTTAATTTAATTTTTATTTCTGGAAAAAGAAAATCGACATGTATGTAAATGTTTTTTCTGTTAATTAGATACAATTACGGTTGCTTTTCTCTGTGTGTGTGTGTGTGTGCGCGCGCGCGCGCGCGCGCAAGACCACTGCTTGACGATAAAGGGACAATAAACAATATATTATGAAATCTGGAGATTAAACAGACTTTTTATACATCTATTATTTTTTATCTGATTAGTTTTACATTCGATGTGAGTAGAAATGTTATATAACAGAATACTACATAGATTTAGTCTAGAAATACAGATAATTTGTGCTTCAGAAAGGAGAAGAAATTTGTATAATTTCTGCATCAGAAAGGAGAAGAAATCTATATAATTTACGCATAAGGGGTAATTTATTTGATGCGGTTAATAAGTTCTAGTACCTCGGTAACATGATAGATAACGAAGGGTGTATAAACATGACAATACATAACAGGATACTAATAGGAAACAGGGCATATTACGCTAACAGTAAACTACTGAGAAGCAAACTCATTAGTCACAACACAAAAATAAAATTATGTAAGTCACTTATTAGAGCGGTTGTTGTTTATGAAGGTGAGACATGGAGAGTAGTAAATAAGGAACATGAAACGCTATGAAGAATTGAAACAAAGATTGTACGACGTGCTTATGGGCCGGTTAAGGAAGATGATAAATTGAGATTAAGGAATAACCAGGTGATAAGATGAGCTATCGAAGCATGAGGACATTTTAAGATTCGTAAAAATTCAACAAATACAGTTGCTAGGTCATCTAGAGCGGATGGATGATCAGCGTATGGGAAAGAAAATCCTGAGTGCACAGGTGTATAAAAGCGCTGAGAGAGGGGTCTATAAAAGCAGATAAGTGGTTGGATGACGTGCTGGAGGATCTCAGAAGAACGGATGTGAGGCGTTACGCTGAGATGGCAACGGATAGGAGGCATTGGAGAAGATTAGTGTTGGAAGCCAGGGCTTACGTTGGGCTGTAGTGCTAAAGAAGAAGAAGAAAAAGAAGATAGATTTAGTATGGCTTTTACCAAACTTTTTGATTGACAATATCTGCTATTCCAACATTGTTGGACAGTTGGTTGCTTCGAGCTGGACGAAGCCTTTCGTTGTCTCCACCATTATCAAGTCGTAAATATTGTCAGTATCCTAAAACGAATATTTGGTCGGTTAGGCTCTGATAATCCTCGAGCCACCGAACGCCTGGCAGATTATGAAACAATTAGCGTTAAGCCATAACCTACAATAAAGTTTATTAGTATTTACGAATAATGTTATCAAACTGACTGACAATTTTTCTGATATTATTTAAATTTATTTTATTTATTATTATATTTAAAATAATAAAATCTTATTTATTAATATAAATATTGTTATTAACTCCTAAAGGCAATGCCTTGTCGCTGTAGCCATGTCACTCTATCCCTTGCGATATTCTTCATTTCTTCATAGGACCCACTATTCACGACACTCATTGTGCTGCGGAAGTATGCAGTTCTTGGTCTTCCTTTGGGCTTCTTCCCCACTACTTTGCCCTCAAAGATGTTAGTTAAAAAAGCACTATGTCTGATCACATGCCCTATCAACTTAATCTTCCTCACCTCTATACTCCTAAGCAGTGTTCTATTCTCATTTATTTCCTCTAAGATCTGTTCATTCGTCTTCCTATCTGTCCAACTAGTTTTTGTCATTCTCCGCCAAATCCACATCTCCATTGCCTGAAGTCTGTCACTCTCCACCTTCCCTAAGGTCCACGATTCACACCCGTAAGTTAAAACACTCCATACAAATACCTTAACAAACTTTTTCCTTGTTTCAATACTAATATGGTTGCTTGTTAATAAGTTCCTTTTGCTCTGGAATGCTTGTTTTGCCAGAGCTACTCTCCTCTTAATCTCTGCCAGACACTTATTCCCACTTGTAACTATGCTACCCAGGTAACAAAATTCAGTAACGGGCTCCAATATTGTGTTGTTCAACATAATGGTTGATTTAATGTCTTCTCTTTTTTTACTTACAACCATTATTTTAGTTTTCTTAACATTTATCCGCAATCTCCAAGCGTGAAGAATTTTGTTAAACGTACCTAACATTCGGGTCATATCCTTTTCTGAGTCAGCCATCAGTACAATATCATCTGCGAAGCGAATACTGTGTATCTGTTCCCCATTTATTTTAATTCCCCTAGAACGCCTTTTCATCTGAGTTACAACATCTTCTATAAGCAAATTAAACAAGTACGGTGACAGTGGGCAACCTTGTCTTACCCCTCTTTGTATTATTGCTTCCTTTTTACATCCATTTATGTCTATTTCAGTACTTTGCAACCTATAAATATTGAAGATTACCCTTCTAACTTTCCAGTCAAGTCCTGACGTCCTCATAGTTTGAAACAACAGCTTCCAATCAACATTGTCGAACGCCTTCTCGAGATCCACAAATACTAAATAGGTTTTCCTATTCACTTCAATTCTCCTCTCCAAGATCTGCCGCAGAGCCAAGATTGCTTCTCTGGTTCCTCTACCTGCTCTAAATCCAAACTGATCCTCCTCCAAAGTGTGATCAATCTTTCCTTCCAGTCTGTTCTTCACTATGTTCACCAAAATCTTAGCAGCATGAGATATTAAGGCTATCGTTCTATAATTAGCACAGTCGTCTACTTTACCTTTCTTTGGTATTGTGATTGTTCTACTTTTAATGAAACCAACTGGCAATACTCCCTCTTCATAGCACCCAGTAATAATTCGAAATAGCTGGTCTTTCGTTCTCTCCCCTACATTTTTCAAAAGCTCTGCTGGTAGACTGTCAGGCCCTGTCGTTTTTTCATACTCAGACCTTTAAGGGGATAATCAAATTCCACCCTGCTAATTGGCGGTCCTACCATATCTCTATCTTCAGCATTCTCATTTTCTAGAAACTCCTACGTGACTACCACAGCTTCCCCGGCATATAGTTCCTCTATATACTCCTTCCGACGCTCGGTGACCTTATCATTTTCGAAAAGTATTTTACCATTTTTATCCTTAACAACATTACTTCGAGTCTTATGCTTCAACTGTAACGATTTTATCCTTAAATATGCCTTATCACATTTTCCTCTACTGAAATCATCTTCTATTTCAAGACTTAGTTGTTTCATCCAATTTTCTTTTTCAATGCGACACATAGAGGTAATCTGATTTTTTATTCTCTTGTACTCCTGATAATCCTTATTTCTCAACTTATTACGCCTCCTTATTAGATCCAACATTTCCTATGTCATCCACGGTTTCCGTGGTTCTAACTTTCTCTTCCCTAGAACACGCTGTGCTGTTGCAATTATTCCATCTCCTACTTCCTCCCAACTTGGCCTTCCTTCCATCAACATGTCTGTCTCCTCTTCCAATTCTTTTACTATTTTGTCATCGGTCAGTTTTTCTAAGCACCAGTTCTTTTGTTTAGATTTCCTGATTTTCCTAAATTTAATATTGCACTTGGCCATAACGGAAATATGGTCACTATCTATATCCATACCAGGATATGAATGACTAGATTTGACTGGGTTCTTATATCTTTGTCTGACTAGAATATAATCGATATGATGCCTCCTAACATCCCCCGGTGCTTTCCAAGTGTATCGTCGTCTTTTGGAGACTTCAAAACATGTGTTTGTGACGATCATCTCATACTGCTCACAAAACTCAAGTAACCTTTCCCCTCGTGCATTGATGTTCCCCAAACCAAACTTCCCGGCACATTTTTGACTACTGTTAGCACAATAGATGCATTAAAGTCGCCCATTATAACTACATTACAATAAATATTGTACTAAACAAAATTAACAAGACTACAAATTTATGTATTATAGTCAGTGAATAAAACATTCCAGTGCCTAAACAATATATTCGCAACAAGCAGCGGCAGAGACATGTATACTGCAATCAGGTTGATGATCACTGGTTTCCGTTACTGGGTTGGAGGATTAGTTCCCTTGAGTATCCTAACCCGGGCAGGCTGATACCATTATGTGTGAAGTCCGTGACAACGTAATTACTAACAAGTTAATTACGTGTGATCGCCGTATTCTCTCCCGCGACGATACGGATTCCAGTCCACCTCAACAACGCTGGTAGTTCACAGTCTCGCTGTCAGTTACCTGACCTAATTCTGTGGTATAGTTAAACTGAACCGAAGCATCCTCATAGGCCACGACTTGACCATATTATGTACCATTCGAGGCAACGAATGTAAATGATTACAGCGAATTTCATTGAGAATCAGCAGAATGATATCGCTTACGACCATCATTTCCATCGTCTGTGACATATTTATTTATTTTCACTCTGTCATTGAACAGATGCCTTTAATTGTGATAACGCTTTCATCAACTTGCGTTCAGCACAGACTTATGCTGTCGCTAGCCTTTTCAGATTGCTGTTATTTATTTGAAGTAAAATTTTGTCGCATATTTTTAGTGACAAAGAAGTTAATTTATTTTGCTTTCAAAATCGTCAACGAAACTCTAAAACTTAGAATTGTTTACACATTTCAATTTGGTGAAAGTCTTAAGGTTATTTTCGTTTTGTGATGTTACAAAATACGCACAATTTTTTCTGAACAATTTAGATGTCACAGCTTAGATTTAACTGTATATCAGAAACTGAGTACCAGTGGCGTATCTAGAATTTGGTCTCGTGGGGAGGGGAGTCCAGTCGAGTCGGCTTCATACAAAAGACAAAACAAGTGAAGACTAGTCAACATTACTATCTTTAATGTGGTTGAAAAACGTGTGATAATCTCGTGAAATAAATCCATTAAATTAAACGATAATAAAACAATAAAAATAAGCATTATTGAAACATTGTTTAGAACATACCTAATGACTGGATTGATTTTCCTATATTTCATATTTCAAACGTATAGGCTACGGTAATCAAATGCTGTGTAATAAACCTGTTTCTGTATTTAAAAAAGGGTTACTACTACATTAGCGTACACAGCTGAAACAATAATAAAATCGTCTAAAACTTAAGAGATTCAGAATATCCGTCAACTTGTTTAGACCCTCTGGGAGGGGTCTGGTCCTGTTCGTCCCCCCCCCTTAACAATACGCCCCTGCTGAATACATACGTGCTAACACAATACATAAAACTACAGCGTCTAAGGTGGGCTGGTCATGTAGCCAGGATGGGGGAAGACAGATACCACGAAAACTATTGAATACCAGAATCCACGGAAAAAGACCAGTGGGAAGACCGAGGAGAAGATGGGAGGACACGGTGGATGAATATGCGAAAGAAATACTGAAAGTGCGTTCATGGAGGAGGATGAATACCGATAGAAGAGAATGGGAGGAAAAACTGAAGGAGGCCAGGGCCCATCAAGGGCTGTAGTGCCATAGAAGAGAGAGAGAGAGAGAGAGAGAGAGAGAGAGAGAGAGAGAGAGAGAGAGAGAGAGAGAGAGAGAGAGAGAGAGAGTGAGAGAGAGTACATAGTCTGATATTACAATCCTCGTATTTATTTTGTGTAACTATGTATTGGATTCACACTTTTTTGTACTTCACTATGAGTTCACGCTTCATCGTATTACGAAAGCGTAAAAATAAGAATATAATATTTTTTTGTTCGATGGTTGCGACAGACAGACCACGAGACTGTGTGAATGAAGTCGAAGCAACGAGAAGAAACAGACAACGAAAGAATAAAATATGAATGTGAGAGTTAACATTTACATAACTAATTACACGCGCATTTATAACTGTAACATGTGTGTGTGTGAATGAACATTGCATGCTTGAAGTAATTACTGTACAAGAACGGGAGCAGAGAAGAGAACTGTGCTGCAACCGAGTGCACGCCGAAGCCGACGTCTACAATAGGAAATAATAACGGTATCACGGAAATACTGTTTATTGCAAAATGATAACATAATGATAATACACGCAGCAGCTCAGCTGTACGTTTGAATACAATAGCCAGTGCCAGAGAGATCTCGTCGTCGTAAGGAAGAAGCCGGTCAGTCAGTCGCACGAACGAACAGACGGAACGGACAAGGAAGTGTTATTCAACGAGAGAGAGACGCTTTCAGTTTTCTGTAGTTTTTATCTCTTTTGCTTCACCGGTTTTACCTAAATCGGATTGCAGCTTTCGTCGTCGTTTGATTACGTTTTAACCGCTCGACCACAGCGTACCTAACGAATTTCTCTAATAGCGTGTTGAGGATAATGTGAAGAGTTGTATTACGCACGTCATTTCGCCGGAACAACGGTAATTTATTTTGTGTGTTTTCTTGAGCGTTTTCTGTTTTATGTCTACAATTTGTTACACCCATGTTCGATAAGGAAATGGAGGTATGGTGATGGCGAAAAAATTGAGTTCGAGATAAGGGCTGGTTCTGATTGTACTGCCCTCAAAACATGAAGAAAAGTAATTTTCCGAAAAGTGTCTGTGTGTAGAATTTCTTATATGGCGAACGATAAACTGCTGCAGATTCAAACAGAATCAAATAATTTTTTGCATACATCCCTTAATTTATTGTAGAGGACTCAAGGCCTATTGACTTTGGTGAAGATCGGTTAAGTGGAAGGGATAGTTTACCTGCAACGTTTTATGTTTCAACAAGAATAAAGTACTTAACTTTGATAAATAAAATATCCTGAAAATAAGATCATAACAATCCACTGTAGAAAGGTAGATGAAATATCTATAAATGAAAAGGTTAGTTGAAGGGTTAGAAGATCAAAATTAGACAGGGTTAGAAATGAGACTATTAGAGCCGAGATGAATAGAAAGGAGACGATATAGACGAATAAACAGGACAATAATAGACAAATAGAAAGGAGACAATTGACTTGGTTTGGGCATGTGAAGAGATTGGAAGATGACAGATGGCCCCGCAAAATATTGGAATGGATACCACCGGTGAGGAGGAAAAGAGGACGTCCACGGAGGAGTTGGCGAGATGACGTACCGGAAGCAATGGTTGGAAAAAATTTAGAAGAACTTATATGCTACGATAGGTTACAATGGAAGTTGGGGACGGAGAAACGGCGACAGCTGTAAAGATCCGTTTTATATATATATGTGTGTGTATAGTTGAAGGGTGAGGGTTTAATTTTCTATAAATGAAATATAAATCTTGGAACATGGAAGTCATGTATGGTTCTCCATACCGATATTTTTGTGTGTGTTCTTGAGCGTTTTCTGTGTTGATGTCTACAATTTATTGATTTTTGAAATACTAACATTACTCTTGGCGTCAACATAGTTGGAAATATTATTTGCCGGGCTGTTAGGCGGAGGTCTATTGTTTGTGCGGACAGACGTTTCGGCTCCACCAACGGAGGCCATCTTCAGTATCGGAAACAATTGGCACGGCGTTGGCGAACACAGCCGCTATTGTCCCATGAGGCAGGCAGCCGGAGAAGTCTTCGATGGCCGAGAATGCAGTCTCCAACGCTGAACATCGCGTTCTCTTTGAGGAGACCAAGATCTTGTCTTCGGAGAGTGCCTACTACATTCAGCTACACACGGAGTCCGTGGAGATCTTCAAACATGGTTCCGTCGCTATGAATCGAAGGGGGGAGAAAGCCTCCTATTAAATAGGATTTGGGTTGCTGTGCTCCCAAGCCAATCAGATAGCACTCGATGCTGCTTTCCAGCTTAGATCGTTCTGGTATGAAAGTTCATATAAAAATATAAATTTTTAAACAGCGTTCTATGTATATACAAATAAATAATGTATATAAAAAGCCTTCTTAAACAAAAATACATAGACCGTACCTCATCACTGGGGCTAATTAGCGGACATCGTGCCAATTGTTTCCCATACTGATGATGGCCATAGTCTGTACCCCATCACTGGGGCTAATTAGCGGACATCGTGCCAATTGTTTCCCATACTGATGATGGCCATAGTCTGTACCTCATCACTGGGGCTAATTAGCGGACATCGTGCCAATTGTTTCCCATACTGATGATGGCCATAGTCTGTACCTCATCACTGGGGCTAATTAGCGGACATCGTGCCAATTGTTTCCGATACTGATGATGGCCTCCGTTGGTGGCGCCGAAACGTCTGTCCACACAAACAATAGACCTCGGTCTAACAAATAATGTTTCAAACATTACTCAGTTGACAATTAATTGAAGTTCACCGCCATCTTCCCTACAGGATTCAGTCAATATCCACCTTCACTCCTCCTCGGTCTTCTTGCCAGTGCTTTGGACAACAATACTTTTCTAGACAATCGTGCTTGTGGTATTCGCTCTAGATGTCTGCTTCACTTTTCTCAACGCATTGTATGTGTACGCCAGTAAGTTAGGCAATCGGCACAATAGCGGTGTAGCGTTGGACACGTATTATGTAAACGGCCGGGCGTCATAACGTGGAATGTCTCTCCGTTACTGGTGTTGCTGCATGACTTTATTTTCGAGATTACAACACAAAGGAACTATTTCGTACGTACGCGGGTGTCTGTGGTTGATAATTTGTATTACTTCCATGTTCCGTAAGAAAATGGAAGTATGGGGATCGCGAAAAAAATTGTGTTTGAGAAAAGGCCTTATTCTGATTATACTATCCTCAAAACATGAAGAAAACTAATTTTCAAAAAATGATTCTGTGTGTGTGTGTGTGTGTGTGTCTCTCTCTCTCTCTCTCTCTCTCTCTCTCTCTCTCTCTCTCTCTCTCTCTCTCTCTCTCTCTCTCTCTCTCTCTCTCTGTGTAGAATTTTTTCTAAGGAGAATGATAACTGCCGCAAATTCAAGCAGAATCAAATAATGTTTTGCATATGTGGCCGAATTGTAGAGGACTCAAGGCCTATTGATTTTGGCGAAGATCGGTTAAGGGGGAGGGGTAGTTTACCTGCAACGTTTTACATTTTAATAAGAGTAAAGTACTTAAAAATTCATTTAAAAGTTTTCAAACAATGGTAATTGTTAAAAATAAAATAATTTTGTTGCCAGGCAACCAGGTTGTTCGGTTAGGAGGGAGGGGTAGTTTACCTACATTGTTTTGTGTTTTAACAAGAGTAAAGTGCTTAATTTTAATAAATAAGTGCCCCGAATGGTATTTAATGGTAAATGAGATAATTATAAATGGAGTGGGTAGTCGAAGGGGAGGGGGTGATTTTTTGAAAATTACTTTGCTGATATCAAGTAAAGTACGAGTATTTAATTTTGAAGGATTCCTTAGCAATTACATATGATAAAACTATTACTCTATGAAAGTGAAAATATCATTAATGGTGGGGATCGGTTGAGGAGGAGGGTTGATTATCTGCGTAGTTCAGTTCCTTTATAAAAATAAAGTACCTAATTTTTATAGATAAAGTGACTCGAAAATAACATTATATTAAACGACTACCCCATGATAAAAAATAGTGAAAATAGTTTGAGGGTGGGGGATATCTTTTTAGAAATTATCGAGCCGAATTCAAGTAAATGATTTTAAATATAAATCTCAGAACATGGAAGTCATGTATGGGTTCTCCATACCGATATTTATGTATTGCGACAGTGTTAATTAGATACCAGTTATTGTTTGTTACATTAGTTTGCGCTGGACAATCGTAAACTTGAGGAATTGTTGTATACAAGTGCCTCTCGTTATTGAAAATGGTATTACACCTGTGAGCAACGAATTATCTGTTGTTCAATTATTTTATTCCACTGTTTTAAGACGACGATTGCTGCGACAGTCGTAACGGAAACAGGACCTTTAACAGTGAACGGGTTATATCGTAAAAGAATGTATTATGCGTGATGAGTGAAGAAAATAAAAAAATTGATACCAATCAGTTGGCAATGATGTAAGCTTTCCTAGCCCTATTACTACAAACAGAGGGACGGCAGAAAGAACAACCCTAACGGGAAGCAGAAGAAGCAGGGAAACGACAAGTACACTAATACTGGAAGCAGAGAGAAAGACAGAACGAAAAACTTCTTCCTCTTCTTTTTCTTCGTCTGCACTTTAGGTTTAGGCACAAATTGTCTGTTACGCTACACGTCTTTTCCTTGGCCTTCCAAGACTTCTTCCTCCTGATGGTACATAATGCCAGAATTGAACTGAAAGTCTTGATCTCCAATGGGAGAAAACGTCAGCGTAGTACACCAAAACTATCTGACACTCGACTGTCGATCCAAGACTGTGACGATTTCATTAATAAAAATATGTTAATTAATTAAATTGTTAATGTATAAGCTGAGAAATTTTAAAATTTTAATAAAATCTCACATTTTAAATTAAATCTTATTGCTATCATTAAATAATAATAATATTTAATAAAATGTCTAATAATAAAATAAAAGGGAATACAATTGTACAGAAAAGGTAAAGCTTGTTAATTAATCCTGCATATACAGGCACTGACCAGAATTAACTTGTTTTCTGACCCCTAAACAAACTAAATATAATTGTAAATTTTGTTATTATTTAAATAATTAAATAAGACCACTGTAATGTACTTTGATAACGTCTGTAACTAAGAATATCTCTATTTAATTATTTAATCAAACTTTAGTCCTTTAATTAAATTAGAAACATGGAACTACTTTTATGTTGACTAGTAATTGTCGCGAGATTTCTACTCTCCCCCTAACTATTTTGCCCACTTGCAATGGAGCGCTCACGCCGTAAGCTGCGTACAGCGTTGTTTCGCGACGCGTGTATAATTATGTGAATGGTTGGTTCAATGAATATTTAAATAACTAAATTTGTGCGGCGATGACATCTCTCTCTCAATGAATAAATAACAAACTATATAATTCATACATTACAACAAACATGAAGGTGATATTCAACTAATCTATAATCATGTGAAGTGTATTACTGTGAAACAAACTTTCTATTTATTTATTATAACTACAAGAAGTACAACAGTCGTCTAAGATGAGAGTATCCTACAAGAATTACTACAGTCGCCTAAGATGAGAGTACTTCACCCCGAATGATATAACAGACTTCAGGAACTTCACCGTCACCGGATACTAAGGCAACGACAGACCTTCAGGAAACGCACGAGGACCGAAGAACCAATTCTGCAGCAAATACTGAAAACCAGGTGACATGGAGGCTTGTCTTCCATGGTTATGAGTTACTAAAATTATTACCCACAAAAGACAATTTAACTCACCACCTTTAAGACTTTAAAAGACAGACAGTATATGTAACATGTAGTCTGTAATCTAATAACACTGGTTATAGCAAAAGAGTAAATGTTTAAACTAAAAGTTTTCTTGTTTTGAAAGATTAATAAAGTCCATTCTTCAAATGGCTCAATTTTCAATATTGTATATGGCAAGGCGACCATTATTAACTTAATATATATTCAATCCCGGATCCGTGGAATAAATTAAATAGATGTACATCATATTTTGAGGGCCCTTATGAAAGAGTAATATATATATAATTATACTGTGAACTATATATGTTGAGAACTTTAAATAGAGAACTTTACTCATAATGTAATAAAGAGATGTCATCTGAGTACCGAGTAAACTGAGTGCATAAATCAACAGTCTCCCCTTCCCAATATCCTGATATAAGAATTGTTTTATTTGTTGTGATTAATTTTCAGCTCGTCACAACGAAAGGCAGCCTGTATAATTGGCATAACCAATTAACGCGGGTTCCCTACGTTATAACACAAGTTAAGATGTTATAAGACAGATGAGAAACCTCCTCCAAAAACACGCAGAGACGTCGAAAACCTTGACGATACTCATATCAGTTCCAACCAGCGTCTGCACTTTCCAGGCTGTCACATCTTCAGGCAGGACCACCTCGGCCTTGCCGACGGACGCAGCGATTCTCGTCCGTAACTCTCTGCTGGTGAAATCGATTTCAATTCCAAATGACCTGACCAACAAATTTTTGGTTTAGCTCAGATTCTCAAATTCACCTCTCCTCTTCATAGCCACCTATTACTGGTCCCCCAAAGCAGCATTAGACGTAGCATTCCTAGGTCATCTGGTCACTTCTTTTAAGCCTACCCGACTTATCTAGCTGGCGATCTCAACACCCTACATCGAAGACTTGGAGACCGCGGTAATAACACGGTGGCATTCATTTGCTCCCCGTGCTAGATACCCACGGTCTGCAGCACCGTCAGACTCCTTATACTCGCCACGGCGAAAACCCCGCCCACTTGCCCCGATAAGCTGCTCACAACAGCTGATATCTCCCGCGGATCCACGGCATCAAACTGGGCCTGGATATTGTTTCTGACCATATTCTACTTGCTTTAACAATAGCCTACGACCACGTCCAGTACCCGACCCTAGAACCCCGCCTTTGGCCGTAACAGACTACTAAGCTGCTGACTGCCCACTCTTCTCAAAAACTATACTGTCTCTGCTGAGACCATCCCCATCAAACAAGTGCGACATTCCTACTCGAGACTATCCCCCAAGTTCTTGCACTCATCCGCCGGAAACGATGGGTTCGCCGCCTCTTGATCAGGAATCGACAAAGCGAGCATCTCCGATCAGAGTACAGAAGACTTTCGCTCTACGCATTTCGATAGTCTCTGTGCTGCAATCCAAGAATTCTTTACCACCAATCCTACACATTTTTGGAAGCAAATAAACACCTAAACGCCCCTTCAAAACACGATACCCTGATCTTGTCAGACGGCCGCCTTCTCGTTAGAGATAGTGTGAAGGGCAGCGCCTTTCAGAATAAACTCCAATAGGTCCACAGCCATGCGGACAACCCCAACAGATCACTAACTCATTTCAGACCATCAACAGACCGCCCACGCCTCGCTTTTCACTCACCTTGACAGACTGACCGGCGACTATATCCCACCCGCTAGAGCAGCCATCTACAGCCGAGGTAATACAAATCGAACTCCTGACGTGTAGAAACACCGCTCCAGGACCAGATGGGATTCCTAACAGGATCCTAAAGCCTCTCTCTGGCGTAGCACTGGAAACACGCCTTGATGTTTCCCACACCCCTTAAACCAGCCAGGGATGGTTTATTGATATATGAGAATCAATAAAATAATCATAATGCGTTGTAGGGATAAGAAAATTTTCATGCCACGGGATAGTAAAGATCCGTTACTGAGTTAATCTTCCCGAAGTAGCCCGTAACGTAATGTATCCATTGTCTGTTGCTTCAACCGCCCAAAAGCATTGGTGCACAGAACGCGCCTTTGAGGCAATCTACAAATTCGCTTATCGAGAAAAACATGGTTTGTGTGCGTTGTGCGAGCGAGCGAGCGCGTCTTTACACTATACGATAGAATATGCTGTCTTGTGTGTGTGTGTGTGTGTGTGTGTGCGTGCGTGCGTGCGTGCGCGCGCGCGCGCGTGCGTGCGTGTGTGTGTGTGTGTGTGTGTGTGTGTGTGTGTGTGTGTGTGTGTGTGTGTGTGTGTGTGTGTGTGTGTGTGTGTGTGTGTGTGTGTGTGTGTGTGGTTTATATGAACCTGTAGTTTTCAACGTTAAAGTGCCAGGTTACATAATAACATTAAGCGAGAGCACGTTCTACCGACAGTGATGTATGTCAAGTACCTAGGTTCGTGCAGTTTGAGTCGGTTATATCTATGCAGCGTAAACAACTCAGCTTACAGTTATCGACATCAAGCGTACTCTGCTCCGTTCCTTTCTAAGTTCCTTTCTTGACTTCTTTGCTAGTCAGGACGTCGTTCTAGTAACCTTTCAAAACTATTGATTGACGTCAAACAATTAACTGTAAGTTGACGTTTCCTTGAATCAACTCTACGTACGCCAGGGTCATGCTTCAGAAAGCATTGTAAGACAGTTAGTACTAAAGCCTGGTATAGGCCCGCCAGCTTTTCCTGAAGGTCATCTGCGCCGACCCAATGCAGAATTACCCCCACTTTCAAGTATATGGCTAAGTTATCTAGAGAGAAGAGAGGGGAGACGTCGCTATAACGTTCACTGTCTCACTTCCATATTACTTCCCTCTCTGTCACACACATGCTTCCGTTGTTCTCGCCAGTCTTGTTGCAGCCTGTGTTCACGCTATGAAACACTGTACAAGATTGTTGCGCGCATGTGCGAAATAAGTGAAAATTTTGTTAGCCTCGCAACGAGGTGTTTGTCTACTGCTCATCGAGACCTGAGTGTTCAATTTACATCGTCCTGCCCACAGAGCCTTGTTGTTTCTTAGCTTCATCCCACCCAAAGTAGAGGATCGGAAGGAAAAAGTGTGAGGGGTACACATTTTTTAAAAAATGACAAGGGTCAATGCTGGGTATCAGGCTAAACGGAATTTTAACCAAACTCAGAATGTAGTGTTTACAATGATAGGTTTTTAACTTTAGGGGCACCACCGGCCACAAATGGAAGAAAAATTTGTGTGATCCATTAAATTATGAGTAATTTTAAAAGAATATGAACTCGGTATCTTTAACAATTTGACAAAATTAATAGCTATCAACAAATCTTGGATCGCCTTTAAAACGCTGTAAGCTATGTTTACAAGAAAAAAATTTACATATTATCACTCGCATATATTTGTGTGAAAATTGTGGCATATAGGTCTATAGGTATATAAATCGGTTTGTAAATTATTAAAAATTTAATCAATGTTTAATATTATTAAAAATATCTAAAAAAAATTAGTATTTTGAATTGTTAGTGTTTATTATATTCATAATAATCAAAAAGTAATAATGATCTTAAAAGTAGGCCTACCAATGATTATTTTAATTAACAAAATATAGTAGCCGGGATTTTGTTATTCTTCTTTCACCTTTTCTACTTTTTAAGAAAGAGCAAAACATCCGTTGACCATTGTAACGACATATGGCCGTCTCCTCGTGCTGTTTGACCATTGTAACGACATATGGCCATCTCCTCGTGCTGTTTGACCATTGTAACGACATATGGTCATCTCGTCGTGCTGTTTGACCATTGTAACGACATATGGCCATCTCCTCGTGCTGTTTGACCATTGTAACGACATATGGCCATCTCCTCGTGCTGTTTGACCATTGTAACGACATATGGTCATCTCCTCGTGCTGTTTGACCATTGTAACTACATATGGCCATCTCCTCGTGCTGTTTGACCATTGTAACGACATATGGCCATCTCCTCGTGCTGTTTGACCATTGTAACGACATATGGCCATGTCCTCGTGCTGTTTGACCATTGTAACGACATATGGCCATCTCCTCGTGCTGTTTGACCATTGTAACGACATATGGCCATCTCCTCGTGCTGTTTGACCATTGTAACGACATATGGTCATCTCCTCGTGCTGTTTGACCATTGTAACGACATATGGCCATCTCCTCGTGCTGTTTGACCATTGTAACGACATATGGCCATCTCCTCGTGCTGTTTGACCATTGTAACGACATATGGCCATCTCCTCGTGCTGTTTGACCATTGTAACGACATATGGTCATCTCGTCGTGCTGTTTGACCATTGTAACGACATATGGCCATCTCCTCGTGCTGTTTGACCATTGTAACGACGTATGGTCATCTCGTCGTGCTGTTTGACCATTGTAACGACATATGGCCATCTCCTCGTGCTGTTTGACCATTGTAACGATAACGATTATACGTACAAAAAACTTTACTCGCAGTTAAAAAAAAATTATTAATTCGATTTTATCTAATAATAAATGCATTTCATTTCAAATAGTAAGCGAGTTTTGCACCAGGGAACTTACTATTGTTATAATACTGAACTTTTTAACCCTGAGTGTAGTGTATGGTATAATATATAGCCTCTGACTAAGCCGTTCCCCGCGTTATTTTAAAATAATTTGCTGTTTCGTGACCGAATATTGTTTTCGTGGAATTATTTCCTACTTTAAATATAACTTTCAACAGTCCCAATTGAACGCCTGTCTGTCTACGTCTCTCCGCACGTGTAGCCCACACGCCATTTGCAATTTTCCTTTCCGGGATATGCATAATCGTTGTTTAGTCTTTCTTCACGTTTCAGTTCTTCAAGTTTAAGGCCGAATGCAAAACTCCTCCTGGATGGATACACCCACACACATATGATAAAGTACAAATACATGCGAAAAATTACATATTTTTTACAGTCAAACATAAGTAAACCTTAAATGCAATAGACAATTTTATATTAAGCTAATAAAGTAATAGGAAGAAGGATAAAAACGAGCTGCCCTCATCTCGATGGAACAAAAGACAACAGGATCATAATCTGGACATCGTTTGAAATTATGAAAGTCAGAAGTACCCAGTCCAACTAAACCATGATGCTGCTCTCCAAACGCGATTTAACAGAATGACATTTTAACGTCTTCTTGGTGTAGACTATTAATAGTCGAATTCGGGAGACATCCTTAGTTGCTGATCCTTCAAAGTTTCATAACCAACAATGAAAGGTGCCTCTTTAAGGCTGAAGAAAGAAGTAGTTTCTGTGGAAACATTTCATTTCGTAAATGATTTAAATATAAATCTTAGAACATGGAAGTCATGTATGGTTCTCCATACCGATATTTACTAATTACTACGGTCGACATATTATTATCTATTGATTTTTCGATTAACCTAGGAACGTTGAACTCATATTTACAATGTAATATGCTATTAAATGACACCACATATCCTCCATGTATCTTTTCCACCTTCTCTGGTAATTATTATGTTAATTTTGTACAAATAAATTAATTATTATGAGAATAAATTGTCTTGTAAAACGGTCTGTTTAATTGAACAATAAAGTAACGGTGTGAGTCTTGCAGATCTAGAAATAAAAATGTGGTAGACACTGTATTTCGAATTATAAGCCGACGTTGCTGAATTCTGCAACCACTTCGTCGTCGTATAGAAGTGGGCCGATATACTTATAACAGGTATTTTGGAACGATATTTTTTTGAGATGTTTGAACGCAAAACAGCGAGATTCAGAATATCTCTATGCCAAAGAGACGAAGCTGATTTTAATAAATTAAAACATTCATACTGATGTTACATTTATTTTCATGTATTGTGCAGATATATAATATAGATTATAATAACGAATTATATATTATACTAGTCACTGACTTGGTAAATTTTGAAAAAGTGAATTATATTGTGTTATAACTTACACAGTGGCTGATAGACCATATAGTATTTTTGTTAATGTGATTTCGGAGATGATTTTAACTTGATTGCACATCTCACGTAAATTATTTTGACATTCTTTGTTGTGCTATTACGTGCACTCTAAATTTCATTGGCTGAGTTTTGCAACTGATTTGTCTAACCAAAATGGAATCAATAATTTAATATTAAATCTATGTCAGCTCGTTTATTCCTAGTGAAAACTTAAATTAGCATTTCCAAAGGGACATAGGGCTATAAATTCTCTTGTTTCTTATTTTCTTTTAAACAGTAACAGCTTAATAAAGTCACAGTGTAAAGTCACACTGTTAATACTTTTAGTTTCAATTTACTTCTTACAACAAATTATATAATACAGGTATATGTATAATAAGTATATAATAACAAGTATTTGTGTTTGTACGCGTTATTTTTGTGACGGTATCGTTCGTACCTGTTATTTTCAAATACTAGTTTAGCACACCTTTAGTCTCGTATGTATAAACAGAACTACAAACCGTTACAATCGCGAAAGCAGATATGATTTACAGAAGACGAAACAAATAGTTTGTTTTCACTTTTGTTTGTTCAGCTTAGAGTTTTACAAAGTATACTTATTTCAGTGCTTAATAATTATCACATTTTCCATAGTCCCAGCTGCACTTATGAATGAAACTGGGTCACGATGGAATTTCTAAACCACATCCCTCATTTTTCGATTAAACATTATCATTAGTCGTTCCTCATTGGTTAAATAGAACTCATTTGAAGTGACCTACACTTCAGAATGCTGTGCTCCTGTTTTATTTGGTCCCGTGGTAACCTAATTTAAGATTTGTAAATAATACATGTGTGTTTGTACTCTCCTTTAGGCTTATAATAATATTATAATATAATAAATTATAATGAAATGTGTTTTATTTTTCAGATCATTTTACCAATGAAGTCGTCTGAAGTGGAGGGCTCGCCAAGTGAGGAGACGGTTTTAAAAAGAGAGCAACAGTTCATCCTCGATTCACTTCAAAATGACGACTACGATTCTCTACCGGAATCAACGCATTCGTCGCAGGAAGCCGGGTACATCTCTTGCGACGAAATTGACGACGATCTGACGACGTCGTCAACGGACTCCAGACAGTCACGCTGCTTGTCAGTTCTGTCAAACGATGGAGGCTACATATCGTCCGACGAAGAGAGATCGTCCAAACATAACGCCGTCGTGCTGGATATCGATCTTTCGCCGGTCGAACTTTCAACTGAAGAAGTATGTTTAACAAACGTTCATAACAACTTCCCACCAGACTTACAGTTTCTCGTTGAGGCGGTCAACTACGGCATCCCCGACGCCTACGAAGTTCCCATTGACGATACACCGCCGTGGTTCGATTTAAAAAAATTTAAATTAGGTCAAAAGTTCGCAGTCAAGTACTACTTCGGCCTAAACTATTGTGAAATGTTATCGCTGTTGATGTTGTTCACGTCTCCAGACACTTTGGATACTCTGATGTACAGCAGGAATTCTAGCACTCCGTTTACGTCTTATAAAAGATATTTATCAACAGTGCTCAGAGTGAAATCGTGGTTTACAGACGATATCTGGGATAAAAAGAGTACGGGATACAAAAACCTGAGAGCCGTTCGTGCGATGCACTTGAACATAAGTAAGAAGATTAATTGTGAGACTGAGGCAGGGCTGAACGCGAAACTGAGAAACGAAGACGCATTGTGGTGTCCGTTAAACGACGATCTGAGAGAGGACTTCAAATCGCTTTGTCCAGCTTTCAAGTATTCAGCGGAATGTTTACGAGGTCGAAGGATATACTTGAACCAGTGCGAAATGAGTTTGACGCAGTTCGGTTTTTTCGGACTGATGCTTTTGTATCCGGGAAAGTTTGGGGCTGGAAACGCCAGCGAAGAAGAACTCGAAGGCTTTGTTCATGTGTGGCGTGTTTTAGGTTACTACTTGGGAATCGAAGACAAATACAATTTCTGTGATGGCAGCATGGAGGAGGTTAGATCAAGGTGTAAACACGTGATAGACTATTGGTTTAAACCGAATTTTAGCAGTGTGTCACAAGAGTGGGAACATATGTCGAGGTGCCTTACCGAAGGAGTGAGCTATTACGTATCCGCAGTTAGTTTCGAAGTGTCATTGGCGTATTTGTGTTGGGTCCTGGGTGTAGACGCTCCCAAGTTACACTCATCGCTCACGTGGCGACAGTACGTATTGTATAACCTGATCAGGCTGACTATGTGCGTTGTACTTCGGATACCGGGCGTAGTTTCGATATACAACGCGCTTCTCCACAGGTCGCTGAGGAGAGCCCAAAACAGAACGCCCGAAATACTGAAACGGCTTGAGAACAAAGTGTACACGTTCAGCACGCCACGATGTCAGAACACTAAACTGTGATGTATAATATAAAAGTAGACTTTAAAATGTGTTAGAAGAAAGTGCATAATGTTATTTTTCCCAGTGTTACAACAATATCAGTATAATCTGATTATATTACGTTACCATTCTATTGTTGTTTGGTTTCCAGCACGTCTACAGACAGTTGTATGCAACTTTTCATTTCGACGTATCAGTCATTTTCTTTTAATTTCGAAGCACCGATTTCTTTACATTACAGTAGAGCATCGATTCCGAACATCCATTAACCGAACGGTCTATTATCCGAACTCAATAAAAAGTACAATTATGTACTGTACTGTACAGAAATGTATTGGACACGTGTAGGAGTATTGAATATTTATTGAACACAAAAAAAATTGTATACTATAGTGTATACTAAAAATTATTACAGTAATGTATAGTAATAAATAAACGCTGTAGCTATACAGCCTTACAGTCGATAAGCAAAGAATCAATAAACACACTTACATCAACAAACTTCGATAAACACATTTAGAATTTGATAAACAAACTGTGTCAACGGAAGCCTCTGTCACCGAATGTCTGTTTTTAATTTATTTTATAGTACAGTGTTTGTGATTAAACTCTAATTTTCTTTAAATTAACTTTTGTTTTTTATTAATTACACTGTTTTAATTCAATAATTTTTAGCCTTAGTAATACATTACAGTACAGTGTACAGGCTGCTGTAATTATGTAACAGTATGTTAGAAATGATTTTGTACTAAAATCTTTGTTTTTGTAAAGAGAAAATGTTTTCAATTTACGATCTATTATCCGAAATATAGATTATCCGAACGGGCCCTCGACCCGAGTTGTTTGGATAATCGATGCTCTACCGTATTTAAATCAAAATTGATTCACCGAATCTATGCTTTGGTGTTCTTCGATATCTGTACTTTATATATCTGCCTTGTAATAGTTAGTCTTTTTAGGTACTTATGTGATAATGCCAATTGTAGGCTAATAGGATATTGTACATTAACAATATAGGATTAGAAAATATTTTATAAAATGTTATACTGTACGTATATTATGTTTATTTTACTTGTATAGATGCCGTTTTGAAACACGGAAGTAGACAAGTACCGTGCGTATGAAACGTAAGCTTTATTGTTAGATCTGACTACAGTTAACTAAATTGACGTAACTTTTAATTTTTATATCGTAGCTTATTCCGTTGAACTGGTCGAAGGCTTTCATGGCTGGCGTCAACTGTATTGAAATGTAATTGACTTCTCTATTAGCCCGTAGTCCGCTAGTACCGCAACGACCAGACGTTTCGGCCCCACCGTTGGAAGCCACCTTCAGTGTTCTGGTACGGATCTTCATCAGTTAACCACAGAACTGTTCCGCACCAGTTCTCGAGTCGTTTTAACACTGAAGATGTAACCTCTTCAAAACAATTCTGTCATTTTCGTTTTCGACAGAATTCTCTTCGTAGCTTTCTTTGTCCAGCCACAGTTTGTTCCACCCAGTCTTTAAGTTTAGTGTGGTCTTTGGTAAGGGTTTCCGAGGCGTCAGCCAATATGCACACACAGTCCTTCGCGTTGATTTTCTTAATAAAATCGATAACCTTGTCCTCGTCCCGTTCAGCTAACAAGAGCCGTCGGAGAAGCTGTTTCCGGTAGGCCTACATTGTTTTCATTTTTTCAATGACGGGGTGGTCCATAGGTTGCTTCTATCCAGAACACTGCGGCGAGTGTTGAAAGTATAGACTCGGTAAAAAAATTTGTATTTTTTAGGACCGAAATTTCGAGGTTCCACTGTATATTGTAACGTATGATGAAGTTTTTAACATGATAATGTTTTTAGGCTGGGGGTCATTCCACAAAAATGTAACGTCATCGAAAAATGTAACGCTTCCACACTTTCGATTCCCCACAGTCTAAAAACCTTCGGTTTCTGTTGTTTTAACATGATAATGTTTGTTATATAGTAAATATATTTTTTATATAGTAAATATTTGTTATATGCACATTATACGTTTCAAAAGCCTAAAAACATTATCATGCTTCGATGTTTCGGTTTCGTCGAAATTTCTTTAAATTTTCATGTGTTTCATGACTCAATGTTTATTAAATGTTATATATCTGTTAATATAATCACTGTTTCCATGCTTACCTTCTCGATTGCAACAAAATAAATAGAAAATAACTAGTTCCTTTAATTTTCTTAATGTCATTCACAAAAATCTAAAATACCCCCAGAATTATTGCAGAAGAAAACCTGGCTGCGCCCCTGCTTGCTATATGCTCGTCCAATGTATCCCTTATATATAGGCCTACTTTAAATTACCCCTTACTTCGTTTTTATGTCACACCTAATTGGCAGAGATTTTCTCGTTATCAAATTTTTACCAAAACCCGTTAGTATTTCTTTATCTATGGTCGGTTTCTTATACTGAGTGCAATTTTGAGTTTACTATTTGTAAGCTGTTCGATGTTAGGCCTATATTGTCAAGGATTACAATAAAAACACGGTCACGATGTTAAGAATACTGAAACCTACCAATGATGAAATGATGAAAACTCAGTGATTTGAGAACTACATGGAAATACACTACATCTTTAGTTAATAAAAGCATAAAAAGATATTAATGGAGTACTAATCACTAACCTATATCTTAAAAAGAAAAATGTTTAAAGAATTCTTTTTTTTTCTTTTATCCCCCGTGAAACATATCAGTGAATTATTAGTTCAAATAATTGCTTTGTTGCGTGTGCGAGAAACAGTTCCGGAACAGTTTTGTTGCAGTGTGCGGCCTTATTGATTTTTTTAGTCTTTCACAGTAAATTTTTTAGGTTATGTTCATTGTATAAAGCTGTATTATATATTGCTTAGATATAGCACAGTTTGTGAAACTTTTTTATACTTTTTATTATCATTTCGTTGCATATATATGCATTATTGTATGAATATGGTAATGCAACTTTTTAATTAAACATATTACATTATTGTTATAACTCACATTAAAATAAATTACAGTTTTGTTGTAGTGATTTATCTTTCACCCTGTGACCTAAGTAACTCATGCTTTTGGAAAAAATCAAAAGCACAGCTTCTTTCTATGACAAGAGTCACAATAACCATCGATCGAATTCCTTAAGCTATACTTATTTTCGTCTTATTATAGTTGAGAGCAGGCATGAACACACGCGCGCGCGCGCGCACAATCATTGTGTGTGTGTGTGTGCGTGCGTGTGCGTGCGTGTGCGTGCGTGCGTGTGCGTGCGTGCGTGCTCGGAACACTCATTCCTGTTTATTGCTACATTGTCCTACATTATCCCATACAAAACAAACAACAGACAAAGACAGAAAACAACAAATTCATAACACTAACATACATCAATGACCACAGTGAAAAAAATAGGCCACAAATTCAAAAAAGCAGGATACAGAATCGCATACAAAACTACAAACAAAACAGAACACGCACTATCAAAAAACACAAACAAAGCACAAAAGAAATTTGATCTACCTGGTGTTCACAAACTAAATTGCTCAGATTGCATTAAATTCTACCTAGGCCTGACGGGACGTTGCTTCAAACAAAGATACATTGAACACACAAAGGAACTACACTCCACTACCGAATCCACCTTTGCAAACCACCTCATTGAAGTAAACCAACATGCAAAACATACAAAAACAACGACAATAACATGGGTATTCTACATGTACACACAAAAGGCCGAAAACTAGACACTCTTGAACAATTGGAAATATACAAACACACAAAAACACATAAAAACGACATCCTGAATGAACAGACACAATTCAAATCACACGTATTTTTCGAACATATCACACCCCACGTACACAACATCAATCCTAAAATTGTCGATGCCGTCGCCAAGAACAAGAAGGACAGCGCTCCCAGTGGGAGCCTCTGACGAAGCTTATAATAAGCGAAAACTGGTTCAGGCTATAAGGTAAAAGTTTTACGTTTTTACCAATAAAAACTTTGTGTTCCGAGTCGGTAGTGATATAATTATATTTAGTTAATCAAAGGACACAACATGGACAATGAAATCCAAGAATACTACATTGTGTCTTATAATGTACACACTTTTGGTGTTATATTAAATACTTACATTAATGTTCAGGACTTCATGTCACATGTGTATTGTTACGATAATATATTACCTATATAATTTACATTAAAACAACTTCAAGAAAATTTTATGATTTAAAACATATTTTATAACTGTAAATAATTTTTAATGACAACTGATAATCAATTTGACATCAATTTTAGTATTCAGAATGTTTGTACTATTATGCATAAGGACCACATGCCAATTTCAATTCTTTATTCTTTGTTCTTTTCTTTTCCCCCAATATTCTTTCATCTTTTCACTGTGTCTCTTCTTCCTCTCTTGAGTCCACTTTGAACCTGCGTTTTTCTCTCTCCTCCCCTGGATTCCATCCATTTTTAACACTTTTTCCCGAAAACATTCTTTTTCAATTGCTTCTTCTGCGTTTATATTATTTTTTCTAAACCCTTTTGGACTTCTTTAATCCAACTTTATGTTGACTTTTTCCCCCACAGATATTTGAAGATCTGCTTTGTTAACCTATTGTCGTCCATTCTATATAAATGTCCAAAAAGTAATAGTCTTCTTTTTCTCATTGTTTCTGTTACATTGTCTATACTTTGATATATATATTCATTACTTCTTAATTTCCAACCTTCTGAAGTTTTTCGTGGGCCTAAAACTTTTCTAATAATTCGTCTTTCCAATATTTCTAGTTTGTCTAAATTATAATAGGCCTACAATGCTAGACATTCACTTGCATATAGGCATTCTGACTTCACTACTGTACTGTAATGCCTTATTTTCTCATTTTTAGATATGCACTTTTTATTGCAAATATCTTTAGTTATACCATACGCTCTTTCCATTTTATGAATCCTTTCTTCTATATCAGAGTTTTCTAAACCATTCTCTTGAATTATTTCTCCTAGATACTTAAATTTTCTAACCCTCTCTATTTCACCAATATCTGTTATCAAGAATTTTTGAGCATTTTTAATGTTTGTGGGAAATTTGTTTTTTTTTTGCAGAAATTCTTAACCCTGTTCTACTGCCTATGTCCTCTAAAAAATTAACTTGTGTTACTGCAGATGTCAGATGTTCAGAAAGTATACCAAAGTCATCTGCGAATACCAAACAGTTTATTTCCAAGTGCTACTTTATTTTTACTTTTTTCTAAATTGGAGGGATTAGTAGTATCTAGCCAATCAACAGCCTGTTCATTTTCAGAAATCTTTTCTGGCTTTGTTTCTGGGTAAGTGAAGTTGAAGAAATAAAAATACAATTTGGCATCTACAATATTGTTGTAGCAGGAGCACAATATTCAACTTTGTGTGTGCTGATGATATTGTGATTTAATGTACCTTACTTAATTTCAGTGTAACAACCAATAAAAATTCTGTACTGACACTTTGATTATCATTAATGTTACCCTCAGTCACTACATTGGTAAAGCATCCAATACTTTATTTGAATTAAATCTTTTTCCTTTCACTGCATTACCCAGCAATCATTTCAGAAGGCAAGGAAAAATATCCTTTGGTACAGAGCTTCTTGGTACATTAGGGAATGTTTCTAGCTTTTCTTATATTTTTATTTGCAGGTTCAAAAACAGAAAACAAATCATTTAATTAATATTCTTTGCATTTCCTACTTCTTGGGTTAGGAGACCGTATTCATCCCATTCCAGCATCTAAGGTGACTTGAATCTGACTAAAATTTATTGTATTCATAGTTTTAAGATAACAAAACCAATATTAATGATTATAACTAACATAAACAAAAAGTCCAGTAACTTTTTTGATATCACGTTTCTGAATGGACGAAATGGCTAGAAAACAGCTTACTTTAATATGAAGTTACAGAAGCACTCAAGACATGAAAATATTAAAAAATATCAGTAATTCAATACTGTGAACAAACAGCTTTCTTCAAGTTCTTTTATTTTATCTCCAGTTAATCTTCAATTCTATCCGTATGTTTCAAAGACCACAACTCACTAATTTTAAGAGATATACTAAATGAAATACTAAATTCACACAAAATGAAATATGAAAAAAATTAAAAACTTAGTAGTATCAAAATAGTTTAAAAATTTCTGTTATTCTTTATATTCGAAAATAAAAAACATGCAAGCCAGTTTCTTGTTTGTAACAGGAAGTTTGCTTCAACAAAATATTGTGTTAAAATTAATTATTATGTCAAACTAGAGTTTACACCTAAAAAAAAAAATTTCTTGTGTCTCATTTTGTATACTAATTAAAAATACATTAAAATCTAATTAATAACATGAGATCTCTAACATAATCAAAAGGTTTAACAACTTTTTCTGAGATTATGTTTTTGTGTGGAAAAACATATGCCAGAAAACAGCTAATTTCAATCAGGATAAGGAATAGCTTGTGTGATATAACAGTTTTCATTGGCATTTTAAAAATCAATTTTCTAAAATTTAATTTCAAGGTTGCATTAAAATCTTGAAGCTTTTTCCAGGTATATTTTCAGATGTATGCATCACTTCTTGGAGCCTTAAAAAGCAGTTTACATCACTCTTGCTGTTATTTTGTACATTATCAATTTATCTAAACATAATTAAATCACTACCAACTCGGAACACAAATAATGACAGACCATTGAAAAAATAATAATACGTGCATAAAAACTGAGTCTCTCATATTTTAGAAAAATTATTAGTAATAATACATTAATTACAATATTATAATACGAAGCTACAATTAATTATGATAAATTAATTCTTGGATTTCGTTGTCCGTGACGTGTCCGTTACTTAACTAAATATAAATAAATCACTACCGACTCGGAACACAAAGTTTTTTGTGGGTAAAAATATAAAAGTTTTACCTTATAGCCTGAACCAGTTTTTGCTTTTAAAAAGCTTCTTCAGAGGCTCATGGAAAAGCTTTTTAAAAGCGAAAACTGGTTCAGGCTATAAGGTAAAACTTTTACGTTTTTATCCATAAAAAACTTTGTGTTCCGAGCCGGTGTTGATTTAATTATATTTAGATAAAATGATAATGTACAAAACAACAACAAGAGTGATGTAAACTGTTTTTAAGGCTCCAAGAAGTGATGCTTACATCTGAAAACATACCTGGAGGAAGCTTCAAGATTTTAATGCAACCTTGAAATTAAATTTTAGAAAATTGATTTTTAAAATGCCAATGAAAAATGTTATATCACACAAGTTAAATATATGCTCTGTTCTTAAAGAATAATGCAACTTAAAAATCCTGCTTTTTTTATGTTACACTAATTCACTAGTAGACTGGGTATGTCAGGGTCAGCTATTTTTCTATAACCATAAAATAATGGTATATATGTAATGGTACTTGAAATGCACAGATAGGATTCATGTTTCTCTACAATAACCCTTCAATTATCCAAGCTTTCCAGTTATAATCTTATTCTATTCACAGTTATATAAGATTTCTTCTGCACGTGTGTTATATTTATTAGTCACCTTGACTATGGTTACAAACATAAGTTTAGTTTACTTTATATTGTACAGATAAAAACTTCATCAGAAGCTATATTATATTATTTAAGGAATCATATAAGTACAAATCATATTCAACATGTGATATGGTTCATTAAGTAGATCACCTTCTGCTTCTGACCTTGTAGTTTTTAATCAAACTAATAAATATTACTGTGACGTCTCCCTTGTTAAGATATCACAAAAGTCGGGAACCAGTTCAATTTGTTACCGGTTAATTGAACTAGCTGCCGTTGTTAGTAAAATTTAATCACTAACAAATTATAACACTTTATTGTTCAGGAATTAAGCAAGGATTGTATAAATTTATTCACTCGTTGGGTGTTAGCAAAAACATCTCTTTATTAACATATATATCTCTCATACTTTACTCACTCGTTGGGTGTTAGCAAAAACATCTCTTTATTAACATATATATCTCTCATACTTTACTTTACTTTTAAAACTCAGATTCTAAAATTTCTGCATTAATTATTTTGTATGTTTTACGCTTTATTCTTTCTATATCAAAATCATTCAGCTAGATATTGTTTTAATTACCCCGGATCCGGGTATCGAGTTTGTTATGTTTTTATTACAACTTCAACCAAATTATTAGAAGAATAATTTTGGTTGTAAATTTTAAAATTAATTTAAATCTAAACATCGTAATGTCATTACTACTTCATTACAGTGATTACAAAAATATATATATTAAACTTTAAATTATCAAAAGTTCTTTACTGTTCTTTTGTTACTGGTCTTGTTGTTTTACAATGAATTTGTGTTACAAATATTATGTTTTGATATCACCTGAATGTAACATGTATATGCTGTGGGGTCCATGATGGTCATCTTCAGTCCTCTTCTATGGTGTGATCCACGGTTGCTCTTGAAGTTCCATGAGGTTAATTGTTTCTGGTAGTCTCTTCCTAGACGATTAGATTTTGGTTCTAGAAGTTCATCCGGTTGCTGTTTGTGTTATCTTCTTTCGGAGTCGGTAGTTTACATTTTACTTTTAGTTACATTTTTTATTTTATCAGCACTAAATTCTGGTAATTAGCATTTCTCACCATTTACAGCTTGCTAAGAGATGTGTCGGCTAAGTTTCCTTTTTTTTTATTCTATACATGTTTCCTCACGCACTACATTAAAATTTTGTTTTTATTATTATTATTATACTACATAGGTCAATTCGAACTCATTATAAACGTGATTAAATATTGTTTAACGGTATACACCTACGTGTATGTTCGCAACACAGCAGCTACATCCTTACATCTCGGTGTCTATCGGGCGAATGAAAGCAATGTTTAGCGGCAAGGGATCAGTAAGCTGGCGCGGTTTTACGCACTGAGAAAATAGTTCGTTCTTTTAAGTTGTATTAATTATTTACTACTTAAGTCGTAATACCTTATTCTACCTTTTGGTTACGAATTAGAAATTTCTTTATCTATTTAGTAAGTATTTTCTTTAATTAAAGTAATTATTATTATTATTATTATTATTAGCTAAATAACACCGTTCTTAACGTGTTGGTACGGGACAATTTGCACGTTGTTGCATGAATCTAGGCATAGGTAAGGGGTGGAAAAAACTCTTACTTATATTGAAAGCAATTTTTATTTGTGCGATTTAAATATTTTTTTAAATCGTCACATTACCTACTACTAGAAAAAAATCTTATAAAACTGTGAATAATATATGACTAAAGACTGAAAAAGATACAATCAAATTAAATAACTCATGGCCACATCGTTTTGTCAAAATGTTCTACATTACCAGAAGAAGGCTTGGTAAACAAATGAAGATATTTTTCAGTGGAAATGATTCATACACAAAAATCTCCTAAACCAAAATATTATATAGGAGTGAAGATGACTTTAGATGTTAAGGAACCTCTAATTTTGACTCAGATTCTGATTCCAAGCAAAACAGACTAGCTGTAAATAATGGGTAACATACAAACCACTAAAAATCAGTATTTAAAATTATGCTGTTTTATAAGATTTATGGAATAAAATAAAAAATGTTTACAGTTTTTACAGATTTTAGTCGAGCTTTTCTATTACTATCTGATTTTCTGACTGTAGCCTCTTTGAAAAGAAAAAGTCCTGCTATTGTATTTTTCAAGAACTTTACAAAGTCATGATTCTTAATATTATTTTGAATGTTCATCACTTCTTTCACGGCACTTAACAATTATTATTTAAGGCACTTTCACTTGTGGAAAACTTACTTGTTGTTATTTCCTCAAACGTCGTTTCAGAGTGGTATTCTCCTTCCTCAGTGAGGTTTAAATGCGGAATGCGTCAAGTCGTTGGTAATCTGTAATGGTTTTTTAGGTGACTGGTTGTGTGTGGGGGTGTGGAGATGGAATGGGGTTGGCGATTCTGAATTGTATGCGTTGTGTATTATTGTGTCAAATAGTGTGTTGGATTTAAATTGTAAATGTTCATTGAGTATGTTGTTAGTAGAGGGAAAATGCCGGTTCTAACGCACAAAGGAATGCCGCCTTTCCCACGGTCTAGATCAAAGAGATGCCGCCGTTCCCACGGTCCAAGATTTTTTCCCACGCTCTCCCCACCACCGCTGGACCACAGCATCCCAAAGGACCGCGAATTTCCGCGAATAAATTTTTTTAATTTGATATTTTTATTTTTTTAATTAAATTGATTTGCATATCCGCGAATATATGCAGCCTTTCGCGAGCCTAAATCACTTTCACTTTCTAATTTCCGCGAATATAATTTTTTATATGCAGCCTTTCGCGAGCCTAGATCACTTTCACTTTCTACTGGACCACAGCATCCGCGACTTTTTCGCTGATCTGTGTCAAGATCCGCGACTTTTTCGCGTATCTGGACCACAGCATCCGCGAATATAATTTTTTATTTTTTTATATGCCGCCTTTCGCGAGCTTAGATCACTTTCACTTTCTATCACTTGATGCAATATTAAATATATGATCGGGGAGTACCAACCTTGCATGAGTTCAAATTTGTTATAATGTATATTAAATCTATATGATCAGGTTTACCAACCTATGGTGGGGGGTTCCGACTTGCTGCATTATAGTGTATATATTAAATATATGATTAGGGTTACCAACCTTGCATGAGTTCAAATTTGTTGTGTGTTATAATGTATATTAAATCTATATGATCAGGTTTACCAACCTATGTATGGGTTCAAACTTGATATGTGTGTGTATTATAGTGTATATTAAAATATATGATCAGGGTTACCAATCCTGCATTATTGTGTGTGTGTATAGAACAGATCTGCCAACATTTTTCTTCGGTGGGAAATTCACGTAAGATTTTAATAAAACAATTATCAGTTTAAATTCTCTCTCTCTCTCTCTCTCACACTTGTTGTGTATGTTTCTCTCTCTCTCTCTCTCTCTCTCTCTCTCTGTGGTCAGTACCGCGCGCATGTATATGAAATTAGAAAGTTTATATTTATTCGACAAATATTAACGCCCTCTCTCTCTCTCTCTCGCTCGCAGACGTCGGAAGCAATTCGAGGTCATTGACACGACTTTACACTGACACATTGCAGTCTCTCACTCTCTCTCTCTCTCTCGCTCTCTCTCTCTCTAGGTTAAGCTGGTTTTGTACGTTACTAAAATCATAGCAAATATTTTCATTCTAAGCATGTATTACTGTTTAGTAATAATTACAGCCCCAACAAAGTATATATAAGTTTGTGTACATGGATTGTATATTGCAAGTACGGAATTATTATTTAAATCCGATATCTGTTTTTATTAAAATCATACAATGTCAAAAGAGGATAGTTGTCTGTTACGAACCAGTACTAACTCTCCTATATGGCCGTCGCTCGCATCATCCGTATTTAAAGTTCGCTACTTCCAGTACACATGGCCTCTGTAACAGATTTGGTCTCCAACAGGTGTGATTCGAACGGGAAAGTTTGCAAGGATGAGACGTAGGGTAATCCGATGTGTCAAAAACGTGTAGGTCCTTCTTCATATCAGCATACGCGCTGACAGTAATTATGTGAACTTCAAAGGGTTCAAATATTTCAAAATAAAAAATATATAAAACAAAAATACAGAATATATGAAATGTATATTTACAAATAAAAAAATATTACATATTATCAAACAATGGCACATAATATTCATCCACCCAATCCTCTATAAATCGACCATAATTAACTCCCCCAGCATGATTGTTAATAAACCTCGTGTAAATATTTGCTAAGTCTTTATTGTTTTTAATTTCTGTTTCAGTATGAGACTGGCAATCGGTTAAATCTACAATCACCTAGTCGGTTTGTTGGCAGAAAACAATTAATATATACGTTGAGAAAATCTGTTGTGGCTGAACGAAACATGTGTCTGAATAAATTTTCTCTCTCTCTCTCTCACTCTCACTTGTTTCAACTGTGTCAACGTCCTCTCTCTCTCTCTCTCACTCTCTCTCTCTCTCTCTCTCTCTCTCACACTCACTTGTTTCAACTGTGTCAACGTCCTCTCACTCTCTCTCTCTCTCTCTCTCTCTCTCTCTCTCTCTCTCTCTCTCTCTCTCTCTCTCTCTCTCTCTCTCTCTCTCACTCTCACACGTTTCAACTATGCAAGGTTTCATACCCTTTCTCCTGTCTCCCTCTCGTACATTGAGTAGTCGGTGTGATGAATAAATAATTTTAGCCCTCTCTCTCTCTCTCGTTGTCAAAACGTCGTCTTCATTTTTCAATGTATTAAATAATTAATTAATAGTTTATAATGCAGTCAGTGTGATTGATCCTTGTTAGAAATATATATATCTGGCGTCAATGAACTACTTACCTGTTATGTTGTTACAGATGACAAATCCATACGTTAACGGCTTAGCAATCTGGTACAATACTTCTGTTTTAAGGTTGCAGTTTACACACGCACATAGGTTCAGTAGTGTATAGCGAAATAAATTAAAATTATACACACACATGAAAACGGCGGCTGAAATTCATACAAATCTTCTGATGTAACAGTTCACAAAAAATAAATTAATTGTACACATGTTCAGAGGTGTAGAGTGAAATAAAATAAAGTCATAATTTGTTTAAATGATTAAATATATTTTAACATTCACAATATAAAATTCATAATTAAATGAATACATTATAAAATTGATATTTTTTCGAAAGTTTATATATAATTGTGTCGTACTTGTAGGAGAAGCAACCTGCAACATAACAATACAACAACATTAAAATCATGTTAAATATCACACACACAGATGCACACGCAACGCGCACACATACAGACGCATACGCAACGTAATCACACACACACACACACACACACACACACACACACACACACACACACACACACACACACACACACAGACGCAAACGCAACGTAATCATACACATACATACAACGTGTACACGTTTGGCTTGAATCATGTACATGTAGGGCCAATAAACAGATAACAGATTTAAATATGCTATAGTCATTGTAAGACGTTACAATCATTGAAGTGTTTAATAAGTAAATTGTATGTATGTATATATCACTGAATAATAATAATATAATCGTTCTAGTGTTAACGTTTGCTGCAACAGGTAAAGCAGTTTACAAATAATTACATATAGGTTCAGAGGCGTATAGTGAAATAAATTAAAAATCCATTCATCAAAACTTTGTAAATTAGAATCTGCACTACATTCAAAAACACAGTGAAAAAAGTGTCCACATGCACCATGTTAACAATCGGATACTGCTTGTTCAATGTTAATTCTGCACACCGTTTGTACTCAATAGCAGAAACTGCATTGAATTTTGTGATAAACGACATTATTTATGAGAAGTGAAGACGTCTGTATCAAACTAGGTGGAACTAAACAATGACTACAAAGAAGACTAGTGAAAGTAATGGTGGTGGTGGTGATGTGGTCATTAGGAAAGTTCACGTTCATCGCCTGAAGCTTTGCATGTACATACACACAGGCAGAATTACCGCTGTTACAAAATATATATATTAGGAAAGACAAGCCCACAGACTACTAGAAATAGTTATCGTCTGAAAAAAAAGAAACCACACATTACGAACTAATATCGTTACAATAATAATAATACATAAACTTACGTTTACGGTCGTCCAAACTGAAGTATGGAGTGGCAATAACTATAGATATCGCAGTAAGAATTTTTGTTGTTGTTTTTAACAGGTGATGTTTTTCATCCTCTGAAGCTTTGCATACAGAATTATGACTGTTACATAATATATATATTAGGAAAGTCGACAGAAATAGTTATCGCCTGCAGCAAGAATTTTTGTTGTTGTTGTTTTTAACGGGTGATGTTTTTCATCCTCTGAAGCTTTGCATACAGAATTATGACTGTTACATAATATATATTAGGAAAGTCGACAGAAATAGTTATCGCCTGCAGCAAGAATTTTTGTTGTTGTTGTTTTTAACAGGTGGTGTTTTTCATCCCCTGAAGCTTTGCATGTACATGCATGCAGAATTATGGTTGTTACATAATATATATATTAGGAAAGTCCACAGAAATAGTTATCGCCTGCAGGCATATACAAGTTTACTAACGAAATTAACAATGCTATGAGACACTCACTTTAAAAATGTTTGTATAACAGAAAAATCATTAATTATAGCCAGATCGGACAATTTCACGTTCTCATGCGGGTATATAGGAACGTAAATTTTAATATGCCCACGACGTTTGATGTTGTAATAGCTGTTCAGACGGTTTGTAAAAGAATGTACGTATTCGTCCATATCTGAAGCTCGTTTACTTCTGTACATTCAACCTCAGCGATGATAGCTGCGTGCGTTCCTATAATAATAATAATAACAGTACCTGCTTCATTATCATATACATTATGTGCTATATATAAATATATACATAAGGCTTTCAACACACACACACACACACACACATTTTTTTTAAAACAGGACAGCGTATTATCTATATAACGTTCTGTTTCAGATAAGAATAGTTTGAATATAAAATGAAAGGGTACGTTGTATTTTGTTATGAGAAAATGCATTTCTAAATTTCGTTACATTTGTCAAAAGATCTTATTGATCAGACGTATGAGTAATTATATTAATCCTTATGTAGAAAATACGCACCCATTCGTAAAATATAGCACTCAGGTGTAGGGCAATTAATCCTTTTTTTGTATTGAACGTATTTAAGTAGGTCTACTCGTGATATCAGTAAATTCTGTCTAAATGTATAGTACATAAACGTACCCAGTAATCGCTTCTTGAGTTACTCGATTTATGTTCATGTTAAACGATTGATGACTCATGTAATAATACAGATTAACCTCGTATAATAATAATGACAGGACAGCGTATTTAGAACACTTAAAATTGGAAATCTACAAACACATCAAAAATATCTGTCAAACAAAAACACCGTTCTTGACAACAGTAACTGACCTAAGCACATGTGCTTCATTAGGCAACAGACCAAAAAATCAAATAGACGACTATAAGCACAATTTAAATAAAATCTGAATATTCAATAAAATTATGTTTTTTTTACTTAGTAACATATGCAAATCTTTTACTTACCTCTTAAATGTTGTTGTTGTTATACACAATAGCCGATTGTACGATGAGTGTTTCATACAAATGAGAAATAGTGACATGTCGTCTTGTGTGTATATATATATATATCATACGGCGGTAGCGTACACGTTTGAAAGTTGATGCACATTAAATTGTCTCTCTCACACACATTACAGATATTGATATTAATTGCATGTATGTTCAGAGGTTGGGTGTCTAAATCGATGCATTTTACTTTCACTTTCTAATTTGACACATGGCTTACTTCCATACATAAATAGCTATCGTCTACGAGTGTTGCTAAACGAAATTAAAAATGTTGTAATACATAACGTCCTGTGTAATAGTATGGTATGTTTTTAGGACCTTACGTCTTACGTCTTACGTCTTAGTTTTACGTCTTACGTCTTACGTCTTACGTTTTACGTTTTACGTCTTACGTCTTACGTCTTACATCTTACGTCTTACGTCTTACGTCTTACGTTTTACGTCTTACGTCTTACGTCTTACAGAATTATGACTGTTACATAATATATATTAGGAAAGTCGACAGAAATAGTTATCGCCTGCAGCAAGAATTTTTGTTGTTGTTGTTTTTAACAGGTGGTGTTTTTCATCCCCTGAAGCTTTGCATGTACATGCATGCAGAATTATGGTTGTTACATAATATATATATTAGGAAAGTCCACAGAAATAGTTATCGCCTGCAGGCATATACAAGTTTACTAACGAAATTAACAATGCTATGAGACACTCACTTTAAAAATGTTTGTATAACAGAAAAATCATTAATTATAGCCAGATCGGACAATTTCACGTTCTCATGCGGGTATATAGGAACGTAAATTTTAATATGCCCACGATGTTTGATGTTGTAATAGCTGTTCAGACGGTTTGTAAAAGAATGTACGTATTCGTCCATATCTGAAGCTCGTTTACTTCTGTACATTCAACCTCAGCGATGATAGCTGCGTGCGTTCCTATAATAATAATAATAACAGTACCTGCTTCATTATCATATACATTATGTGCTATATATAAATATATACATAAGGCTTTCAACACACACACACACACACACACATTTTTTTTAAAACAGGACAGCGTATTATCTATATAACGTTCTGTTTCAGATAAGAATAGTTTGAATATAAAATGAAAGGGTACGTTGTATTTTGTTATGAGAAAATGCATTTCTAAATTTCGTTACATTTGTCAAAAGATCTTATTGATCAGACGTATGAGTAATTATATTAATCCTTATGTAGAAAATACGCACCCATTCGTAAAATATAGCACTCAGGTGTAGGGCAATTAATCCTTTTTTTGTATTGAACGTATTTAAGTAGGTCTTCTCGTGATATCAGTAAATTCTGTCTAAATGTATAGTACATAAACGTACCCAGTAATCGCTTCTTGAGTTACTCGATTTATGTTCATGTTAAACGATTGATGACTCATGTAATAATACAGATTAACCTCGTATAATAATAATGACAGGACAGCGTATTTAGAACACTTAAAATTGGAAATCTACAAACACATCAAAAATATCTGTCAAACAAAAACACCGTTCTTGACAACAGTAACTGACCTAAGCACATGTGCTTCATTAGGCAACAGACCAAAAAATCAAATAGACGACTATAAGCACAATTTAAATAAAATCTGAATATTCAATAAAATTATGTTTTTTTTACTTAGTAACATATGCAAATCTTTTACTTACCTCTTAAATGTTGTTGTTGTTATACACAATAGCCGATTGTACGATGAGTGTTTCATACAAATGAGAAATAGTGACATGTCGTCTTGTGTGTATATATATATATATCATACGGCGGTAGCGTACACGTTTGAAAGTTGATGCACATTAAATTGTCTCTCTCACACACATTACAGATATTGATATTAATTGCATGTATGTTCAGAGGTTGGGTGTCTAAATCGATGCATTTTACTTTCACTTTCTAATTTGACACATGGCTTACTTCCATACATAAATAGCTATCGTCTACGAGTGTTGCTAAACGAAATTAAAAATGTTGTAATACATAACGTCCTGTGTAATAGTATGGTATGTTTTTAGGACCTTACGTCTTACGTCTTACGTCTTAGTTTTACGTCTTACGTCTTACGTCTTACGTTTTACGTTTTACGTCTTACGTCTTACGTCTTACATCTTACGTCTTACGTCTTACGTCTTACGTTTTTCGTTTTAGTCTTACGTCTTACGTTTTACGTTTTACGTCTTACGTCTTACGTCTTACGTCTTACGTTTTAGTTTTACGTCTTACGTCTTACGTCTTACGTTTTACGTTTTAGTCTTACGTCTTACGTCTTACGTCTTACGTTTTACGTTTTAGTTTTACGTCTTACGTCTTACGTCTTACGTCTTACGTTTTACGTTTTAGTCTTACGTCTTACGTTTTACATTTTTTTATTTGCGGAAATTCACGGCCGGAACACACCATCCTTTGTTTAATCCTTCCAGATGATTATGATTACTTCCATTACCGTTTCTTCCGTCAACTCACTGACTACTACACAGAGGCTTTGACAGAAAGGGACGTTGTTACCTCGATAGGATACTCTGGTTGCCCACTTTACAAATTTAATGTGACTGTAGAGTTAAAAAAGTCGTAACAGCTCGAAGTGTCGAGGTAACGGCGGGAATAGCCAAACTGACAAGTCCACGTCCATATGTTCACCTGTACATTCTCTCTTCCTTCAGGTATCAAATTGACGAATCATCTTCATTCATCTTAATTGTTATTTAAATAAGCAGTCTCTGTAATTCCAACTTTGTCGTGCTTACTTGCTGAACTGCTACCTGTCATGCTTCGGACGAGGCCTTTCAGTGTCTCAATCATTATCAAGTCCAAAACCACGACTAGCTACCCTTCAGCAGGAACGTGGGGAGGAGCAGACTGAACAAGGTAAAAAGTTCAATACCAATTGTCACAGTTAAGAAATTATTTTTGTAATTATGTAGCGTGCAAACTTGCTGATGCGAATTAACGTTTGAGTCATACATACTATGTCTATTGGTGCGTGTATGAAAAGTCTCACTCTTAACATCGTTTAGAAATTGTCATGTAGATGAAACTTTTTCATGTTCCTTCATAGGTTTGTCACCTTCTTTCCACTCTATCGTCTACGAATGACATACTATGTCCACAAACATCGAAATTTCTAGGGTAGAAGTAGAACCCCGCAAACGCTAACTCGTCGGGGCTGATAAACGTCACTTCCCAATACTTGAACGATTTTATTCTTTCACTTTCAATACTAAAATCATGAGTAGCCGACATCTTTGCGGTTTGTAATAAACTGACATATTACCCTGACGAGTGTTATTTATTTACTGAGAATGAATGAATACTGAAAAACAAAAGGTACGGTTATAACGCTGGTATTATGTTATAATGTGAGACGCAAGGCCGTAGCCAGCGGGGGGGGTTAGGGGGTTAGAACCCCCCCCCCCGAAATGTTGAGGTAAAAATAGAATTTTTTAGGATAAAAACAAACGTAAATAAAAATATAATGAAAAATGCTCTTATAAAAAAGGAACTGTGCAATAATTCAGTTATTTTGTGTTTCTGGTACTGCATCTACAAAAAGCAAACTGTGCGTTTTTTCCTTCCGTGAGTACATAGCTGCCTTTGTAAGAAGGAAACCATAGTTTCTTGGAAAACCACGTGGCTAACACTTGACAGCCCTCATCATTGTTGGCCACCGACCTTCAAACAATGGAAAGTGAAGGTGCCGAACTTACTCTGTGAATATCTTGACCACGTGGGTTACAGTTTGTGTGTTGCCATTTGGTAATGACGTGCTCTTCATCTTCAATAAATTAGTGAATTATTGTGCTTGCTTTAGTTGTAGAGGGACGTACAAGAAAGAGACATAAAGTAAGAAGTAAGTAAAATGTTTGCATTTTTACGAGTCTTTCCATTATATGTCTAGTCTACATGTCATACAGTTGTGTTAGAGATATCAATGTATAGGCCTAGTATTATATTTTTTGTATTATATTTAATTAGAACTGGGGTTATGACTATTAATTTTACGAATTTCCTCCGTAGGTTATAAAGATTTGTAATTATATAAAAAAAGTTCTTGAATGCTTAATTTAATTAAGAATCTTATTGATAGGATTTTTGATCCCGGAAATATAGTTAATTCATTTAATTGATTACACTCTTAAGCAGTGGCGAGTTGTGACATGCAAAATATATCGACTGTGTTTTGGTAAAATGCTGTAACCCTAATTTATAAAATTTATTTTTCAGGAGAGACAAAAAGCATAGTGCACATAATATTTGAAACTTTTCAGGTTATTGCCTACGGTTTTATTATACACATTTGTTATGTTATTTCATACATAAAGTGTACTTAAAATGTTTAGAAATTACATTTAAGGTAAAAAATGTGGGTTACAGCATTTTACTAATCAGTACATAGGCAGCACTCCTTAGATGTAACCCACTTGATGCCTTTTTCTTAACCGAAACTACACACAGTTGAACCAGGTTTTCGGGCAATAATGCTGTAAGCCTCACTATTGACACCATACAAGACAATAAGGTACCTTATTAAACTTTTATAAAAAAACGGAATTACTTTTATAACGATAATAATGTTCAAACATAGAGTAATGCAGTATGGAAAGTTTTACATGATGGGAGTGTATGGAATTAGAATAAAAGTCAGTAATGTCAGATAATGACAGCAAAAATATAAGGGTTACAGCCTTTTACCAAAACACCGTCGATATAAAAAACAACTTTTACACCTTCGTGGAATACAAATACTATGGAATCATTTTCAACAATGCTCTCTATCATGCGAAATTATTTTTTCTAGTTTCTTTTATTTATTTTTAGGAGACGTTAGAATCTATAATGGCTAAACGTCCAGGCTCACAACTGTCGATAAAGAACTTTCTCGCCAAGGCTAAGAAAACCAGTGACATAGAGCCCAAAGAATCTGCAGAGCCTGTTGCAAGTACTTCTACTGTAAATGAAAAAGTAATATCAGAATTCGACTTTTATCCTACTGTAAATTCACAAACAAATCCTGAGCATGATATTTGGCATAATGTTGACGTAGGAAAATATGTGCATACTCCCGGTGATAAAATTGATCGGGAAACCAAACTAAATGTTCTGAAAAATCCATGGGTTCCTAAAATGGAATTTGAATTCCCACCTAGTGGGAAAAGAAATCTAAGATTTCAAAGACAGTGGCTACATCGTTTTCCCTGGCTTGCCTACACAAAAACTGACGGGGCTCTGTGTAAATATTGTGTGCTATTTTGAAAAGATACAGCTGGTAAAGGTGGTCAACAGAAATTGAAATCGTTAGTCAAAGAACCCTATAAAAATTAGAAAGATGCTTTAGAATTATTTAAAAGTCATGAATCCAATACATACCATAAAGAAGCAATGATTTCACGGAGCAACTTCTTAAGTGTCTCCAAAGAGCCTAACCGTGACATAAGGAACATCATTGATTCAACAAGGAAGAAACAGGTAAAAGAAAATCGAGACAAGTTATTTTCCATAGTTGAAACTATCTAGTTTTGTGGTCGACAAGAACTTGCTCTCAGGGGAACTAAAGATTCAGGACCCATATCGCTAAAAGATGAAGAGCCTTTTCATAATGATGCAATTTTAGGGCTTTATTAAGGATAAGAATACTATGTGGTGACCGAAAATTGATCAATCACACAGAGAGTATGTCTTTAAATGCCTCTTACATGAGTCCAACAGTCCAGAACGATCTTATTCAGATATATGGGGAAATTATTCAGAAGCAAATTGTCAATGATATAACTGAAGCCAATATGTTCTCCATTTTAGTAGATGAAACTGCAGACATTGCTGGACATGAACAGCTATCTCTCTGTGTACGATATACAAAAAAAGAAGATAATTATTATGTATCAAAAGAGGACTTCTTAGGCTTTGTTCGTCTTCATCATACTACCGGACAAGATATAGCTAGGAATATAACTTCATATTTGGAAGATCTTGGTTTGGATTGCAAAATGATAGTTGGGCAAGGCTATGATGGTGCCTCTGTGATGAAAGGATCATTCAAAGGCGTGCAAGCACTAATCAGAAAAGATTATCCAGAAGCTCTGTATGTCCATTGCTGTTCCCACTCGTTAAATCTAGCTTTATGCCACTCGTGCAATTTACAAAGTGTAAGAAACTGTGTTGGTACAGTTAAGACTACGATCACTTTTTTGAAGAGCTCTCCTAAAAGAATGAGTGTATTTCAATCAAATAAATCTGACTCCCAGTGGAAAACTTTAACATCCATGTGCGAGACCAGATGGGTTGAAAATCATAGCAGTCTTTTCAAATTCAAGGACCTTTTCAAACCCATTCTCACCACGTTAGAAGATTTAAGCGATGATCCAGACATGGATACCTCATCCAAAGCCTCATCTTTAGTAACAGCTCTGCTTAATGGAGAGTTTATTCTTAGTCTCTGTTTCTTAGCCAAAGTGTTTTCTTATACCTTGACTTTGTGTAAGGTATTGCAGTCACCTCTCTGTGATTTGAAATCAGCAACTGATCACGTTCAAAATATTGTTGACCTCTTTCAGAATATTCGCATGAATATTGAGTGTGAATTCTCCATTATATACAAGTCTGCAAAATCCTTACTAGCTAATGTTGGCGGAGAAATCACGCTTCCCCGTTTAACTCCATCACAACGTAACCGTTGTAACATACAAACGGAAGACCCAGAAAAGTATTTTCGCATCTCTATGGCCATTCCACTTCTCGATGATTTTAACAGTCAGCTAAAAATAAGATTTCTTGATCACAAAGAAGTATTTGCAAATTTAAACTCTCTTTTACCATCCGTTTGCTGTAAGCCTACTACTTTTTTACACACTGAAAGCTTGAAGTTGTACCAAAACAAAGTTAATTTAGATCTGTTACAATCAGAGTTTGACCTATGGAGAATTTTTTGGGAGAAGAGGGATGAGACTGACCGCCCATCCTGTGCTATCGAAGCTTTAGGAGAATGTACCGAGGAGTTTTACCCGAATATCTTCATTCTGTTAAATATATTCTCCACTTTGCCAGTTACCACTTGTACACCTGAACGTACCTTTTCCACATTAAGAAGACTGAAGACCTACTTGAGAAACTCTTGTGGACAGAGTCGCCTCAGTGGATTAGCGTTGATGTCCATGCACAGAAACAGGGACATTTCAACAGATGAAGTCATAAATAAATTTGGATCGAAAAAAGATAGAAGATTGGGCTTTGTTTTATAAGTTTGTCTCTTTAAAGATTTTGAGACTGTTGCAATGTATTAATGCCACTGCTGTAACAAATTTAATATAAACCTTTTAACAGTAGCCTATACTCTGCAAATAAAATTAATGTTTTTGCTAAAAACACGAAAAGACGTACATCAAACTCGATTATCCGTGTGCTGATTATCCGGTTTGTTGGTTATCTGTGCATCCCCGAGGTTTATTGTATTATTTTATTTCCTTTATTTTCGTCACGGCATTTTGAATAATGTGAACTGCGCGCTTGGAATTCGAGCGCTCTCTCGTCTGCAAGTGACCTGGCGGCATGCTTTGTTCAAGAATTAAACACCAAACAATGTACTGTATAGCAGTTCTTTGTTGCTGTTCTGTGATAACAGTCATGGCTAATTGACGTCTTGTATAGTTTTTGTACCTCAAGTGTTTTACCAACAATAGACGTAAACAATTTTTATTTCGGCTTACCTTATTGATAACAGTGATAATTGAATGTGTTAAATGTTTGAAATTATTGCATTTTCAAACAGTATTGTATGTTCCTATTATTAAAAGTTTCGTTGTGCATTAAAAAGCACAAACTCGCATTATCCGTGTTTTTAGCTATCCGTGCGCATTTGTCCAGTGATTAGCCTAGATAATCGAGAGTTTGCTGTATGTTTTTAATAATATACCTATTTCCAGTGGAAACTCCTGGGCATCTGGGAGGTCTGACTCCTACTCCTAGAAGAATATCCATACTCCCCAAAACTATCGGTAACCAAACAACCCCCCCCCGAAAATTTTTTCTAGCTACGGCGTTGGTGAGACGTATCAATACAAGCTTCGAGGCGACTGCTGTATTGCCATGTCGCTTCACTCCCCGCCCGCCACGCCATTGACAAAGCATAACCAAGTGTAACGTGCAACAACGCTGGAGGGTAAGGGGCGGGGAAGAGCTGTTACTATTGCGTAACCTCGAAGCTTACAATGCTAAGTCCCGTACTATAGTGTATCTTAAACGTTTTATATATCAATTTGTAGCGCATGAACGTGTGATAAGTAAGACGTTGTTGCAAGTGAGTGTCGATGTGTGTGTGTGTGTGTGTGTGTGTGTGTGTGTGTGTGTGTGTGTGTGTGTGTGTGTGTGTGTGTGTGTGTGTGCAACTGTACTAAAAAGCTGTTATGCGCATGCGCAAATAATTCAAATGCACTTACGTAGATGACTGAAAAAGAGATGAATTACATAATACATGTACGCTTAGACCAACTATTTGATAGATCAAGAAAATTAAGTTTATTTTCGCACGCACACACGAACACACACAGACGCACACGTAATCACACATCCGACGTGCACGCACACAGACGCATACGCAACGTAACCAAACACGCGCACACACGAACACATAGACGCACACGCACACACACATACATACGACGTTGACATGAATCATGTTACGTTGTGTCGCGCTGACTCGATATTTATATATGACTTCCATACAGATTTAAATAATATTTTCATGCTTTTGGCTGTCCTAAAAAACATACCATACTATTACACAGGACGTTATGTATTACAACATTTTTAATTTCGTTTAGCAACACTCGTAGACGATAGCTATTTATGTATGGAAGTAAGCCATGTGTCAAATTAGAAAGTGAAAGTAAAATGCATCGATTTAGACACCCAACCTCTGAACATACATGCAATTAATATCAATATCTGTAATGTGTGTGAGAGAGACAATTTAATGTGCATCAACTTTCAAACGTGTACGCTACCGCCGTATGATATATATATATACACACAAGACGACATGTCACTATTTCTCATTTGTATGAAACACTCATCGTACAATCGGCTATTGTGTATAACAACAACAACATTTAAGAGGTAAGTAAAAGATTTGCATATGTTACTAAGTAAAAAAAACATAATTTTATTGAATATTCAGATTTTATTTAAATTGTGCTTATAGTCGTCTATTTGATTTTTTGGTCTGTTGCCTAATGAAGCACATGTGCTTAGGTCAGTTACTGTTGTCAAGAACGGTGTTTTTGTTTGACAGATATTTTTGATGTGTTTGTAGATTTCCAATTTTAAGTGTTCTAAATACGCTGTCCTGTCATTATTATTATACGAGGTTAATCTGTATTATTACATGAGTCATCAATCGTTTAACATGAACATCAATCGAGTAACTCAAGAAGCGATTACTGGGTACGTTTATGTACTATACATTTAGACAGAATTTACTGATATCACGAGTAGACCTACTTAAATACGTTCAATACAAAAAAAGGATTAATTGCCCTACACCTGAGTGCTATATTTTACGAATGGGTGCGTATTTTCTACATAAGGATTAATATAATTACTCATACGTCTGATCAATAAGATCTTTTGACAAATGTAACGAAATTTATAAATGCATTTTCTCATAACAAAATACAACGTACCCTTTCATTTTATATTCAAACTATTCTTATCTGAAACAGAACGTTATATAGATAATACGCTGTCCTGTTTTAAAAAAAAATGTGTGTGTGTGTGTTGAAAGCCTTATGTATATATTTATATATAGCACATAATGTATATGATAATGAAGCAGGTACTGTTATTATTATTATTATAGGAACGCACGCAGCTATCATCGCTGAGGTTGAATGTACAGAAGTAAACGAGCTTCAGATATGGACGAATACGTACATTCTTTTACAAACCGTCTGAACAGCTATTACAACATCAAACGTCGTGGGCATATTAAAATTTACGTTCCTATATACCCGCATGAGAACGTGAAATTGTCCGATCTGGCTATAATTAATGATTTTTCTGTTATACAAACATTTTTAAAGTGAGTGTCTCATAGCATTGTTAATTTCGTTAGTAAACTTGTATATGCCTGCAGGCGATAACTATTTCTGTGGACTTTCCTAATATATATATTATGTAACAACCATAATTCTGCATGCATGTACATGCAAAGCTTCAGGGGATGAAAAACACCACCTGTTAAAAACAACAACAACAAAAATTCTTGCTGCAGGCGATAACTATTTCTGTCGACTTTCCTAATATATATTATGTAACAGTCATAATTCTGTATGCAAAGCTTCAGAGGATGAAAAACATCACCCGTTAAAAACAACAACAACAAAAATTCTTGCTGCAGGCGATAACTATTTCTGACGACTTTCCTAATATATATATTATGTAACAGTCATAATTCTGTATGCAAAGCTTCAGAGGATGAAAAACATCACCTGTTAAAAACAACAACAAAAATTCTTACTGCGATATCTATAGTTATTGCCACTCCATACTTCAGTTTGGACGACCGTAAACGTAAGTTTATGTATTATTATTATTGTAACGATATTAGTTCGTAATGTGTGGTTTCTTTTTTTTCAGACGATAACTATTTCTAGTAGTCTGTGGGCTTGTCTTTCCTAATATATATATTTTGTAACAGCGGTAATTCTGCCTGTGTGTATGTACATGCAAAGCTTCAGGCGATGAACGTGAACTTTCCTAATGACCACATCACCACCACCACCATTACTTTCACTAGTCTTCTTTGTAGTCATTGTTTAGTTCCACCTAGTTTGATACAGACGTCTTCACTTCTCATAAATAATGTCGTTTATCACAAAATTCAATGCAGTTTCTGCTATTGAGTACAAACGGTGTGCAGAATTAACATTGAACAAGCAGTATCCGATTGTTAACATGGTGCATGTGGACACTTTTTTCACTGTGTTTTTGAATGTAGTGCAGATTCTAATTTACAAAGTTTTGATGAATGGATTTTTAATTTATTTCACTATACGCCTCTGAACCTATATGTAATTATTTGTAAACTGCTTTACCTGTTGCAGCAAACGTTAACACTAGAACGATTATATTATTATTATTCAGTGATATATACATACATACAATTTACTTATTAAACACTTCAATGATTGTAACGTCTTACAATGACTATAGCATATTTAAATCTGTTATCTGTTTATTGGCCCTACATGTACATGATTCAAGCCAAACGTGTACACGTTGTATGTATGTGTATGATTACGTTGCGTTTGCGTCTGTGTGTGTGTGTGTGTGTGTGTGTGTGTGTGTGTGTGTGTGTGTGTGTGTGTGTGTGTGTGTGTGTGTGTGTGTGTGTGTGTGTGTGTGTGATTACGTTGCGTAGGCGTCTGTATGTGTGCGCGTTGCGTGTGCATCTGTGTGTGTGATATTTAACATGATTTTAATGTTGTTGTATTGTTATGTTGCAGGTTGCTTCTCCTACAAGTACGACACAATTATATATAAACTTTCGAAAAAATATCAATTTTATAATGTATTCATTTAATTATGAATTTTATATTGTGAATGTTAAAATATATTTAATCATTTAAACAAATTATGACTTTATTTTATTTCACTCTACACCTCTGAACATGTGTACAATTAATTTATTTTTTGTGAACTGTTACATCAGAAGATTTGTATGAATTTCAGCCGCCGTTTTCATGTGTGTGTATAATTTTAATTTATTTCGCTATACACTACTGAACCTATGTGCATGTGTAAACTGCAACCTTAAAACAGAAGTATTGTACCAGATTGCTAAGCCGTTAACGTATGGATTTGTCATCTGTAACAACATAACAGGTAAGTAGTTCATTGACGCCAAATATATATATTTCTAACAAGGATCAATCACACTGACTGCATTATAAACTATGAATTAATTATTTAATACATTGAAAAATGAAGACGACGTTTTGACAACGAGAGAGAGAGAGGGCTAAAATTATTTATTCATCACACCGACTACTCAATGTACGAGAGGGAGACAGGAGAAAGGGTATGAAACCTTGCATAGTTGAAACGTGTGAGAGTGAGAGAGAGAGAGAGAGAGAGAGAGAGAGTGAGAGGACGTTGACACAGTTGAAACAAGTGAGTGTGAGAGAGAGAGAGAGAGAGAGAGTGAGAGAGAGAGAGAGAGGACGTTGACACAGTTGAAACAAGTGAGAGTGAGAGAGAGAGAGAGAGAGAAAATTTATTCAGACACATGTTTCGTTCAGCCACAACAGATTTTCTCAACGAATATATTAATTGTTTTCTGCCAACAAACCGACTAGGTGATTGTAGATTTAACCGATTGCCAGTCTCATACTGAAACAGAAATTAAAAACAATAAAGACTTAGCAAATATTTACACGAGGTTTATTAACAATCATGCTGGGGGAGTTAATTATGGTCGATTTATAGAGGATTGGGTGGATGAATATTATGTGCCATTGTTTGATAATATGTAATATTTTTTTATTTGTAAATATACATTTCATATATTCTGTATTTTTGTTTTATATATTTTTTATTTTGAAATATTTGAACCCTTTGAAGTTCACATAATTACTGTCAGCGCGTATGCTGATATGAAGAAGGACCTACACGTTTTTGACACATCGGATTACCCTACGTCTCATCCTTGCAAACTTTCCCGTTCGAATCACACCTGTTGGAGACCAAATCTGTTACAGAGGCCATGTGTACTGGAAGTAGCGAACTTTAAATACGGATGATGCGAGCGACGGCCATATAGGAGAGTTAGTACTGGTTCGTAACAGACAACTATCCTCTTTTGACATTGTATGATTTTAATAAAAACAGATATCGGATTTAAATAATAATTCCGTACTTGCAATATACAATCCATGTACACAAACTTATATATCCTTTGTTGGGGCTGTAATTATTACTAAACAGTAATACATGCTTAGAATGAAAATATTTGCTATGATTTTAGTAACGTACAACACCAGCTTAACCTAGAGAGAGAGAGAGCGAGAGAGAGAGAGAGAGTGAGAGACTGCAATGTGTCAGTGTAAAGTCGTGTCAATGACCTCGAATTGCTTCCGACGTCTGCGAGCGAGAGAGAGAGAGAGAGGGCGTTAATATTTGTCGAATAAATATAAACTTTCTAATTTCATATACATGCGCGCGGTACTGACCACAGAGAGAGAGAGAGAGAAACATACACAACAAGTGTGTGAGAGAGAGAGAGAGAGAATTTAAACTGATAATTGTTTTATTAAAATCTTACGTGAATTTCCCACCGAAGAAAAATGTTGGCAGATCTGTTCTATACACACACACAATAATGCAGGATTGGTAACCCTGATCATATATTTTAATATACACTATAATACACACACATATCAAGTTTGAACCCATACATAGGTTGGTAAACCTGATCATATAGATTTAATATACATTATAACACACAACAAATTTGAACTCATGCAAGGTTGGTAACCCTAATCATATATTTAATATATACACTATAATGCAGCAAGTCGGAACCCCCCACCATAGGTTGGTAAACCTGATCATATAGATTTAATATACATTATAACAAATTTGAACTCATGCAAGGTTGGTACTCCCCGATCATATATTTAATATTGCATCAAGTGATAGAAAGTGAAAGTGATCTAAGCTCGCGAAAGGCGGCATATAAAAAAATAAAAAATTATATTCGCGGATGCTGTGGTCCAGATACGCGAAAAAGTCGCGGATCTTGACACAGATCAGCGAAAAAGTCGCGGATGCTGTGGTCCAGTAGAAAGTGAAAGTGATCTAGGCTCGCGAAAGGCTGCATATAAAAAATTATATTCGCGGAAATTAGAAAGTGAAAGTGATTTAGGCTCGCGAAAGGCTGCATATATTCGCGGATATGCAAATCAATTTAATTAAAAAAATAAAAATATCAAATTAAAAAAATTTATTCGCGGAAATTCGCGGTCCTTTGGGATGCTGTGGTCCAGCGGTGGTGGGGAGAGCGTGGGAAAAAATCTTGGACCGTGGGAACGGCGGCATCTCTTTGATCTAGACCGTGGGAAAGGCGGCATTCCTTTGTGCGTTAGAACCGGCATTTTCCCTGTTGTTTGGTTGTGTTTTGTTGTGTTTGTATATTTCGTATTGTTCTGCGGTGTTGAGTTTGCGACTTTTGGGTATGTAGTGTAAAATTTGAAGATTATTTTTTATATTGGTGTAACTGTGGTTTCTGTCTTGATGTGTGTGGCAAATGTGGATTGTATGTTGTTATTGGATAATGCTTTTGTGTGTTCAGAAAATCTGGAGGAAAAAGATCTTCCATATAGGCCAGACAGGAATAATACAATAATACACAACGCATACAATTCAGAATACCGCGCCAACCCCCTTCCATCTCCACACCCCCACACACAACCAGTCACCTAAAAACCCATTAGAGTCTACAGATTACCAACGACTTGTCGCATTCCGCATTTAAACCTCACTGAGGAAGGAGAATACCACTCCGAAATGACGTTTGAGGAAATAACAAGTAAGTTTTTCACAAGTGAAAATGCCTTAAATAATAATTGTCATGATTCTTAATCAGATGCTAATCCTAATTAGATTAGATAATCCTACATTTAATTAATTTGTTTGAATAAATAATAAAGAAGCACACATTATCTTTACCCTATAATGTAGCTTACATTTTTTAAATTTATAATCGTGATTAAATCATTATGAAATTTTCTTATTAGATTAAATATTTAGTTACTGACACTGTTAACTTATTTAAAACATTATTAATTTTTTAAATGGGAATACCAACATTTTGCTGTCGTAAGGGGGTACATACATAACAAAGCACTTTGTTTCTTTAGCCAAGGAAACCTAGTGTACCACTAAATATTGAACATGCCTTTGTTCAGTTTTCCCTACGTTTTTAGCTGATAAAGTCACTTTTTTGCTCATTGAGTTTTCATCTTGTATTACATCTCATGTGTTAAGTTATATAAAGGAGGAGTGTTTATGAAAATAACTATTTTACTTAAATCTGGCAAAAATTGTTCTTCAGGCATGGTGAATACTTCATGTTACACAAATTGTGCACTTGTTAAAACTGTATAGAAAAGCATCTCTACGAAACTTCATTTCAGAGGTAATATTGAAATGTTTATGACAGAATATGAATAATTAGTGAGACCAACATGCATATCACAAAAAACAAAAGCATACTCTATAGATAAGTAAATATAGATGGATAAGTAAATACAGCAATGCTTCAGAACGAGAGAAACATAGCATTTTACAACTAACACCAGCATATGCTGAAAACTATAGTAATCACAACATAACAGGCAAAGGTAAGCTTTTGTGCATCACTTTATAGCTCACCCCACATAGAACAGCACGTGCTGTACACGCTGAGCCTGCCTGGTATATGGAGTGGCTCAAGACTGCTAGAATGGAAGAAGGGATGTCACAAATATTGTTTACTCTGTGGTAGCATGTGTGTGTGTGTGTGTGTGTGTGTGTTTTGGTTTTTATGAAGGTAGATAAAAATGCATGACACATGCACAAAAGTCCTGTACATGTTTACAGAAACATACCAATGCGTAACTTCCAGTTGATGCCCTACCCACTGAAAAGTCCTCCTTAAATATTAACTTTGCCTTCCACAGGACTACTAGTTGCTATTTGGAGGAGGGGGTAAGGCTTTGCCCAAAGTTCTTGCTCTTGTATGATAGGCTCTTCAGCATGTGTTTGTTTCCTGAAACAGTGCCTTGCATAAAATTAACAGATGTAGTTTTCTCTGTAGGTTTGTAGATCTGTAGGTTTTGAAGAATAAAGGTTCAGTGCTTTACGATCTATCATTATAAATTAAAAGTAGAAATTATTAGATAAAAGTTGAATGATTAGTACAAACAACATATTAAAAACAGATGCAAGTGATAAACAGTGATTAGTGATTAAAATGTGTTAGTAAAATATGTCAAAACATTAGGTATAATGTTGGTTTATACATTGCACCTTCCACCTGTAACTGTGGTTTTAGACAATGTCAAACAAATAAGTTCTTTTTATTTGTAAAGCTAAGAGGTCAAGATTCTTGATAGATAATGACGCCTAGAACAAATTAGTAATTTCAGTTATTTATGATAGGAATTAACATATGGCTATACATGTGATACTGAACAAAGTCTAAACAAATTTGAACATATATTCAATAAATTAGCACACATATAAAGAATAAACACACAAAGACATACAATTAAATTCTACAATATTATTAACTGGTGTGTGATAGTATACCATATAAATATATAAGTATATCACTACCGACTCGGAACACATAATTTGTAAATATAAGTGTACCACTACCAACTCGGAACACAAAGTTTTTTAATGGTAAAATCATAAAAGTTTTACCTTATAGCCTGAACCAGCTCAGAGGCTGCCACTGGGAGCGCTGTCTGTCTTGTTCTTGTGTTATTTGTGTTCCGAGTTGGTAGTGATATACGGTACTTATATTTAGTTAATCAACGAACATGTCATGGACAACAAAATCCAAAAATATACCATATAATATTATACAGTATGACTGCTAGATTCTTCTAATCAGAAAAAAGAAATTCTTACAAGAACAAGGAATGGTAATCCTCAGAAGAGAAGAAGGGTGTACAAGAAATGATCTAATCAGAAGTGATACTATGGGAAAGAGGTTGAGAAATGTAGCATTAATGTGAGAATTGTCTTAAAAAGACAACACAAATTATAGCCACTTGGAACGAATGAGGATAGAAAGACTACCAAATAAAATAAAAAATATATACATACATAAGAAGAAGAAGAAGAAGTGTGATATGTATGTAAAAAATGTATACTATAACAAGAATTGCTAATGCATAATTTTTAAAGCAGAATTGAAGAAGTTTTAAATTATTGTTACATTATTTGACTTAACATATCTACACAATGAACTTTGAGGTATAGTGTGAATTCATTTTAACTTTGATAATTAATGTAAAAAAACAATAACAAAAACAGTCAATATGGAGATTCTGATGGAAACATAAAATTTCTCTTGGATGTATTTGATTTGAAGCACCCTTTGTATAATCAGGACTGACAGTTTTCAGTTGCACAACTTTGACATTTCCTGTGATCTTCTGAAGACAATCTTCATAAACACTATTTCTGTGTACCTGAACACAGGTACTGGCTTAAGGTTCATGTAGACTTTCTTCCATACATTTATTTGTTCTGTCTATTGCATTCTTCTTCTTTCTATGGTACCACAACCTGCACTGAAAATTGACCTTTTCAATCCCAATCTAATGCAGCCACTTGCCAGTTTCTTGATCTCAGAACACTCCGGCTGGCTGTTGTGCAGCGGGTTTGGGCTCCTTGGATGAGGAGGGCAAAGACTTGTTATTCTTCTTCGACGCAGCAGGTTTAGGCTGTTGGACCGGAGCCGGGGCACAGGCGGCAGCAGTGGGGGATTGTGGCCTACAAGTAGGCGCAGGGGCTGCAGGTTTGGTGGACCTTGAAACCTTTTTTAAGGCCGCTGCGTACTCTTTGCAAGCTTTGGAACTTGCCGGATGATCCTTACAGCAGTCGGCGCAGGTGGCGGGGGCTTTAATATCACGAGGACAGCTGTCCTTGTGATGGTCCTCGCCACAGCACACGCAGCGGGTGGGATAGTGGCAAAACTGCTTTGGCAGGTGTAACACTGCTTCGGGCCAGAGTGGGTTTTGAATGCTTGAAGATTTACCCGGAGGTAAAAAAGACTTTCAATTGAATGGATGTATTGGTAGTTGCCTACCTTCCTCATATGTACTAAAAAGGCGCTGAGGGCAACGCACCTGCCGGTGGAGAACAGAGGGGAAGCACTATTAACAATGAATCCTTTATGGTTCAGCTCCTGGCTGATTAGTTCAGATGACATATCGGCTGGAATGGCGATGATTTCGACTTTTAGCTCTTTCTCCTCCGGCAGGGCGAAGATGTGGAAGCTAACACCGGCGTCCGTCAAAAACGTCTGTACGGGGTGAAAGCTCTCGACGGTCGTGGTGTTAGCGCCGATGGGTCTATCGCCCTGAACAGTAGTAGTCAGGGTGTTGGCTGAAGCAGCCCGGTGCAACCGCCTGACGAAGCCCGCCCAACCTTTGAGCCGAGCAAAAATCAGAGGTGGAATGGGCCGGGGCGGGGTGGATGTGGGATATCCGTGGTGGATTACTCCACGGTTGAGCCCCGCCGAGGGACCTGACCAGAATCCGTGGAGCTGCCGCTGCCACACCGTTTCCGGCTGACAGGATTCCCCGGTATCCATGACCGCGTCGTCATCAGAGGTTTGCCGCGAAGTAGAGGATGGATGGACCTCAAAGAGGACCATCCGGAAGAGGTTGCGCGAGCAGGAACGGAGTGGCCCTGAGAAGGGCCGAGGAGAGTCCTCATGATTTCGGCCATCGGAGTAGCGAAGCCTGCGTCTTTGGCGGATAGACTAAGGACGACTACTTAATAAATAAGAATTAAAACTCACGTACCAATGATCTGCAGGCAGCAGTGGGAACGCACTAAACACTGCACTGTTTGCTTGAGACACTGATTCTTGATCCACTAGTTACTGTTTCATGATTGCTCAGAATAACTGTAAAAAGCTAGCACAGAAAAATATAGACTCACTGAAGAAGCGCACTGGATTGGTCTTATGATCTGCTGGCCACGTCTTCTGTCTTCCTCGAAGGTCTCTTTTACAAGTAAGTCTCTGTGTGTCTCTCTTCTGAAACTCGGCCGCTTCGAAACCCAATATTTATACCTCGCCGCCTTGCACTGTAGTGATATAGCTGGCAGAGTAGTCGAGTGATGTCCGGGAGGGGCATTTCAAAACACCTGGTGCGTTACGTAACTCTGTAGCGCAGAATGATCTCCAAACGACTGGAATAGCCTCGCGCCGTCGCGTGCCAAGAGACATTTAAAAGACATTTACGTTATTTTTCAGCTAAACGTAACAATATTTTAAGAACACTATTTTAAAATCTCAGAGTTTTACAACTTGAAACGATAACAGAATGATAATGGAAACAGAATTGTCATGTAAGAGAATTTTCAATTAAAATGGTGAGGTACATCTATGACTCATGCCGTGCTCGTAAAAAAATTTTAAAGGTTTACATTTTTAGTAGCCCGTTGTTTACCTGAAGGCTTTTCGTCCCCTACAGCTACTTCATAAGATACCGTTAACACGTATGCCAAACAAAATGGTGATAGTAATCACTGAGTAGTGTCTTCACTAACTTAAGTCCTTAAATTCCTAGGTGGAACATAAAGCCTCGACGAAATTTCTCCAGCGTGTTCTGTCCATTGCCAGGGCCTTCACTTCCCTCCATGTCTTGTTGACACCAGCCAGCTCTCTTTCCATAGTACTCTTCCAGGTGTTCCTCGGTCTTCCACCTCTGCGGCTACCTTGCGGATTCCAAATCAGTGCCTGTTTAGCGATATTTTCTGGTGGTCTTCTCAGGGTGTGACCGATCCACCTCCATTTTCTTCTCTTTGTCTGTAGTTGGATGGTACTCTGACTTGTGGCCTCCCATAGATCCTGTTCGAGATGGTCTTGGTCCACCGAATTCTCTTTGTGTACCTCAGGCAACGGTTTGTGAAAGTCTGTAACCTTGTGGTAATATCTTTTGTAAGTTTCCAGGTCTCACATCCATACAGCAACACCGATTTGACGTTTGAGTCAACTATTCTGAGTTTTGTCTTCCTGCGTATATGGGGTGATCTCCATACTGGTCGTAACTGTGCAAAAACTCCTTGTGCTTTATTTATACGACTTATCACATCCCTAAGAACACCTCCATCCTGAGTAACCATGCTATCCAGATAGCAACATTCCTCAACTCTTTCTACACCTCTTCCGTCTGGTATCACATTAGAATTATTTCTATGGTTAATACGCATTTCCTTGGTCTTTTTGTTATTTATATTTAAGCCTACTTGTACTTACTTACTTACTTACTAGCCAACGCCCACCCTTGGCTGTTGAGCCATTAGGCGACGCGCTGACCAGTAGCGTCGGGCTTCGGCGATCTCGGTGTCCTCGTTGAACGGGGTGTGGTCCAAGACCGGGCAGTCTCTCAGATGGTCGGCGTCCATCGTCGCGTGGCCGCACAGCTGGCACTCAGGGGTTGGCAGCGCGTGGAGGCGGTGCAGATGTGAAGCGAGATAGTCGTGTCCGGTTTTTAGTCGGAAGTTGGCGACACACACTGCACGAGGGAGGTTGGGGTTGATTGGACCGTCGGTGACGAGGCTTTCCCATTTTTTACCGGCGGCCGCCTCAGACAGTCTTCGCTTATTCCATATGCTGACGGCGGAGTTTATTTGAGCTTTGGAAGATTGTAGGGACTGCGGGCGGGTAGACTGGGGTAGGGTTGTGCCTTGCTTGGCCAGTTTATCGGCCTCCTCGTTGCCCCAGATGTTGACATGACTGGGTATCCATTGGAATTTTAGGATCCACCCTCGGCTCGCCAGGGTCTCCAGTTTCCTTCTACAGTCTATAGTCCTTTGGCAGTCGGTTTGAGAGTTCCGTGATAGACTGCGTATTGCGGCCTGCGAGTCGACTAGGAGCACGGCTTTTGAAGGGGGAGTGATTTTTTCCAGTTCATCAACGGCAGCGTGAACTGCTTCGATTTCCCCATCGTAGTTACTAAGGAGGCTGCCCACGGCTAAGTGTCCTTGGAAAAGGCGGCTATAGTACCCAGCTCCTGTTTTTCCATTGCCCGGAATTGATGAGCCGTCATTTCAAACAGTGTAAAACGCATAATATGAAACTATTGACAGCTTCAAAATAACCGTGTATCTAATTGTAAGAGATGACTATACAGATTAGAACTGAATAGCAATTAAAAAATCTGTAAATACGATAGACGTAAAGCGGTACAATTTTTTTTTGTTATTATTAGTCTGTAGGGTTGTTAATTGTAGATGATTCAGTCGATACCTGCAACACTGACATTATCAATGCAATAACAGTAAAAAAAACCACACAAACAAAAAGCAAACCAAGCCACATCTTTCATTCTTGTTATCTAAAGAAATTAATCAGAACAACAGAAAATTCCACAATAAAAAATGTATTTATACGCGAGAATTAACCTCTTCGCCCACATGAGAGGTATTATACAGCAGAGGTATTAATCTAAAGGTGTTACCAGTGGCGTAGCTAGGCTTTTTGCTGCTCGGGGCAAGGAGATCGTCGGCCGCCTCACCTTCACAATCAAAGGGCGACAAAAGAGCAAAAATTAAGGCTCATCCAGTAAACAAAGTACTTAATAAATGCAAATGTGTAGATTTTTTAATGAAAGCACGTCTAGCAGACGTCTTAACAATATTTGATAAGTCAAAATTAAGAAATTACATATTATAATATTACTGCTATTCAGTTTGTATACATTTATTACCAACAAATATAGACTATAAAAAACGTAATATAAAAAATTTATAACGTAAAAACGTTACAATAAACATCGTCAAAACAATATCCTAAAGCAACATAAAGTTAAACAAAGAATTACATTAGAAGTAATGAAATAAGTCACTTATCATTACAGGTTAATGGTTCCGTAGTCTATTAATAAACACTAATATTTATTTTTAATATTTAATAAATATTAATATGAGACATTTTAAAATGAAACTTTCCTGGTCTTAATTGCTGCAAAGTGGGTTATTAGATCACTATAATCTAAAGACGAAGCAATGTCGTTTTCAATTGAAAGTATTGCTAGATTTGATACTCTGTCTTGAGATATTGTTCATCGTAGGTAAGATTTAATCAATTTGAGCTTACTAAACGATCTTTCACAAGAAGACACAGACACTGGTAAAGTAAGAAAATTTTTTAAAGCTGTTGCTAGTGTTCTTAGGCTTCCAATCTCATTGAAGAAATGTATTGTAGCAGTCCCTGAGGTGTTAAGCCTTGTTTTTCTCCGTTCACTTTTTCCCTTTTAAATAAAAGTATGACGTCTTTCAAGACACTGAACAATTCTACACTGTTTAGGTCATGTGAATACAGTTTTGGAAGCACTGTGCACTGAATATTGATTTGGGAAAACTGTTCCTTAAAATGTATATCCCTATCATTTACTTACGCCTCAAATTTACAGGGGACCCCAAAGGGGTTTTTTAACTCTTTTATGTTAGAAAAACGGCTTGAAATTTCAACTAACAGTTTGTCCAAATTTCTATTAGATAACGTCGCATTTCTTACCGAACGGTTAATGCAGAATCATCTGCATACTCCCCTGGCATCGTGCACTTCTTCTTATCCTTTTTGTTATACTGACACTCCTTCATTACATAGGCTACCTACTCTGGCTCAGTAACGACAATGCCACACAGTTCATTCCTCCAAACTAATTTGTCCGTTAGCATCTCCAGAAGTGGGAATGCTTTATTTATCCAAAGTATAACAAAGTATCTTAACACGTTATGTACAAAGTATATTTTTATACGTTAAAAATTTATCCAAGTATTTTAACAAAAACCAGAAAGTTTGTAATTGACTCTCGATTTCCTATAAGTGCCAGATTTTGTACTGTGGCAATGACCCGTTCGAGGATTTCTTTACATGTCTTAACTGCTTTACTAATTTGTTTCTGAAGCAGATCATCAATAAGGCCCTCTTTGTTTAAAGAACGTTCCAATTCCTTCCATTCAAAAAACGCATTGAATTTTTTCGTGATCCTGAATACGGGGATTTAAATTTCACCACGACGAAAACCCATTTTACTTCCATGTTCCATAAGGAAATGGAAGTATGGTCATGGCGAAAAAAATCGTGTTCGAGATAATGGCAGATTCTGATTGTACTACCCTCAAAACATGAAAAAAAAGTCATTTTTCGAAAAGTGTGTGTGTGTGTGTGTGTGTGTGTGTGTGTCTGTCTGTCTGTCTATCTGTGTGTAGAATTTTTTCTATGGCAAACGATAACTGCCGCAAATTCAAACGGAATCAAATAATTTTTGCATACAGTCCTGAATTGTAGAGGACTCGTGGCTTGTTGATCTTGGTGAAGATCAGTTAAGGGGAAAGGGTAGTTTACCTGCAACCTTTTACGTTTTAACAAGAGTAAAGTGCTTAATTTTGATAAATAAAGTATCCTTAAAAGAAGGTCATAATAATCCACTGTAGAAAGGTAAATGAAATATCTATAAATGCAAAGGGTAGTTGAAGGGGAAGGGGGTAATTTTCTATAAATTAAAATGGCAGTTGATGAGGGAGGAGATAATTTTTTATAAATTTTATATGTGTACTACGTTATTGACAACAAAGAAGTAGTTTCTATGGAAACATTTTATTTCACTGTGACAAAATTCTATATTCTTTTAGGAATTATCAACCGAATTCAAGTAAATGATTGGAACTGTATGAATACCCGCAATACATTTCGATGTTTTTAATATGCGATTGTATCGATATATTACGGTGTGGAAAAGAAGAAGTGTACTAATTGTAAATTTCCCTATTTCTTAATGTAAAGCAAAAATACGTGTTGTTTTCATTTGGTAGTTAGGTAATAACTTAATGGTTTTGGATTTTTAGTTTACTGCTAAAATAAATAAAAGCTGTGGTTGAGAAAACATAACATTAAACGTGTAATACAATGCGTGTAACAGAGTAACACTTAAAATAAAGAACCTAACGTTTTTAAGTTTACAAATTGGAAAAAACAACAGCAAATACAAAATGATAAATACAAATATTTATGGTTAATGAAAAAACAAAAAAAAACACTGTATTAAGGAATGACAACATATGCTCTACAAATTGTACATAATGGATGTTTGTTTTTTGTTAGTCACAAAACGAATACTTGTCGGAAAACGAATTTTACAAAAAACACGAGTTCTGCCACAAAAAAGTGACATGTAGGCCTATAATAATAGGCAAGGGGTTGACCCTTGGGCCACTCCCGCCTTACTTCGAGTTGGGTTTTTCGTGGTTTAAAAAAAATATCGGTATGGAGAACCATACATGACTTCCATATTCTAAAATTTATATTTAAAATCATTTTCGAAATGAAATATTACCATAGAAACTACTTCTTTCTACTTACTGCTTCAGCCTTAACCACAGTACTGTGGTCACTAACGTATACCACCTCACGTTATCGCACTCGATTTTCACTGATGATGGAAGTCGATGGCATTGCCGAAACGTCTGGTTTTGTAGAAAACATTGGACTACGGCCAAATATCCCGGGAAGGAATTTTAACAAAAACTACTTCTTTGTTGCCGATAACGTTGTAAACATATATATAAAAAATATGCATAAAATTAATGGCTTGTATAAGTTAATGATTGATCTCCATTAAGTAGTGCTCAAGGTTCCAAAGTTTTAATATTATGATGTCCGTAATTAAAACATCAGAGCAGGTTTAGTGTGAATGAGGGTACACTGTGGACAAAAATTTTCAACATTTCCTATTGAGCGTTGCTTAGAGTAAAGCTGCGATCTACAGTGTATGTTTCACAGAACAAACACGTGAAAAAGAAGGAGCGCTCCGAAGTCACTCATGGACCCTCAGCATCTTGCAGAGGGTTCATTCCCTAAAGACGAAAAGTCTGTCTATGAATCGTTCCTCTGTAAACACGTGCAGTTACACTGCCCAGCGATCCACAGGAAGCAAATTGATGTCCATTTTTTCGGCTTGCACGCGTTATGTTGGTGTGGGTTTCGGCACTTTCCATTTAAAAAGCGTGCAAATGTAAGAAAATAAACATGAGTGAGGCCAGAAATAACGTGAATTGTGTGTGTGTGTGTGTGTGTGTGTGTGTGTGTGTGTGTGTGTGTGTGTGTGTGTGTGTGTGTTACCTGCCTTTTTATTGCTGTAGGCATAATAATAAAATGGAAACGTAAACATTACATAACTGAGATATGCTTACCTGCCACGAACGATATATTATTTTATACATGGAGGAGTTCAGTGACATACACAAGTACAGAAGAATTATATATATATAAAGATATTAACTCATACATAATTTACATTAAAATGAAAAAATTATAATTTTATTGCCTGGCAACAAAATTATTTTATTTTTAACAATTACCATTGTTTGAAAAAGTTTAAATGAATTTTCAAGTACTTTACTGTTGTTAAAACGTAAAAGGTTGCAGGTAAACTACCCCTTCCCCTTAACCGATCTTCACCAAAATCGAAAGTCCTTGAGATCTCTACAATTCAGGGAAGTATGCAAAACATTATTTGATTCTGTTTGAATTTGCGGCTGTTATCGTTTGCCATAGAAAATACGCTTGATAAAAAAACGTTGCTGGTAAACTACCCCTTCTCCTTAACCGATCTTCACCAAAAACAATAGGTCTTGAGTACTCTACAAATTAGGGCTGTATGCAAAACATTATTTGATTCTGTTTGAATTTGCGGCTGTTATCGTTTGCCATATGAAATACCCTTGTTAAAACATAAAACGTTACAGGTAAACTACCCCTTTCCCCTTTCCCTTAACCGATCTTCACCAAAAACAATAGGTCTTGAGAACTCTACAATTCAGGGCTGTATGCGAAATATTATTTGATTCTGTTTGAATTTGCGGCTGTTATCGTTTGCCAAAAAAAAAAAAATTTCCCTTGATAAAAAAAACCGTTGCCGGTAAACTACCCCTTTCCCTCAACCGATCTTCACCAAAAACAATAGGTCATGAGTACTCTACAAATCAGGGCTGTATGCAAAAACTTATTTGTTTCTGTTTGAATTTGCGGCTGTTATCGTTTGCCATAGGAAAAAATCTACAGATAGACAGACAGACACACACAGACACACAGACAGACACACACACAGACACTTTTCGAAAAACGACTTTTTTTCATGTTTTGAGTGTAGTACAATCAGAATCTGCAATAATCTCGAACACGATTTTTTTTGCCATCACCATACTTCCATTTCCTTAAGGAATATGGAAGTAAAAAAAAGTTTTACATTACACACGTATTGGTTTCCATGTATAATTTCAGTTTTCATGTTAACCTAACATAATCAATGTTTGGAGTCACAGCCACGACCCGGTGATAAATTACTACTACAGTCATTTACCATTAAAAAATGACAAACGAAATCTATTGCAATCACCAGCCAACTATTTTGCAACATACAAGATTAAAATTTGTATAATTCTTTCACTACATAAAATTATGTGCGATATTCACTACATATCTAAGCCCAAAAATCGCATTATCGAAATAACTGCGGGTACGCATAAAGGCAGTACCAAATGATTTTATATATAATCTGAGAACATGGAAGTCATGTATGGTTCTCCATACCCATTTTACTTTCATGTTCCATAAGGAAATAGAAGTATGGTCATGGCGAAAAAAATCGTGTTCGAGATAAGGGCTGATTCTGATTGTACTACCCTCAAAACATGAAGAAAAGTCATTTTTCGAAAAGTGCGCGCGCGCGCGCGCGCGCGTGTGTGTGTGTGTGTGTGTGTAGAATTTTTTCTATGGCAAACGATAACAATCGCAAATTCAGAATCAAATAATTTTTGCATACAGTCCTGAATTGTAGAGTACTTAAGGCCTATTATTTTTGGTGAAGATCGGTTAAGGGGAAGGGGTAGTTTACCTGCAACCTTTTACGTTTTAACAAGAGTAAAGTACTTGAAAATTCATTTAAACTTTTTCAAACAATGGTAATTGTTAAAAATAAAATAATTTTGTTGCCAGGCAATAAAATTATAAATAATTTTTTTCATTTTAACTTAAATTATGTATGAGAGAAAATATATCGTTCGTGGCAGGCAGGCAAGCATATCTCAATTACGTAATGTTTACGTTTCCATTTTATTATTATGATTACCGCAATAAAAAGGCAGGGAACACACACACACACACACACACACACACACACAATTCGCGTTATTTATGGCCTCACTCATGTTTATTTTCTTACATTTGCACGCTTTTTAATGGAAAGTGAAGAAACCCACGCCAACACAACGCGTGCAAGCCGAAAAAGTGTCCAGCGTGGACAGCGATTTGCTTCCTGTGGATCGCTGGGCAGTGTAACTGCACGTGTTTACAGAGGAACGGTTCATAGACAGACTTTTCGTCTTTAGGGAATGAACCCTCTGCAAGATTCTCAGGGTCCATGAGTGTTTTCGGAGCGCTCCTTCTTTTCCGCGTGTTTGTTCTGTGAAACGTACACTATAGATTCGCAGCTTTACTCTGAGCAACGCTCAATAGGGAATGTTGAAAATTTTTGTCGACGGTGTACCCTCATACACACTAAACCTGCTCTGATGTTTTAATTACGGACATCATAATATTAAAACTTTGGAAACTTGAGCGCTACTTAATGGAGATCAGACATTAAATTACACAAGCCATTAATTTTATGCATATTTTTATATGTGTACTACATTATTGGCAACAAAGAAGTAGTTTGTTGTTAAAATTCCTTCCCGGGCTGTTTGGCCGTACCCAATGTTTTCTACAAAACCAGACGTTTCGGCAGTGCTATCGACTGCCATGATCAGTGAAAATCGAGTGCGCTAACGTGAGGCGGTATACATTAGTGACCAGAGTACTGTGGTTAAGGCTGAAGCAAGAAGTAGGAAGAAGTAGTTCCTATGGAAATATTTCATTTCGAAAATGATTTTAAATATAAATCTTATAACATGGAAGTTATGTATGGTTCTCCATACCAATGTTTTGGTATTGAAATGGCTTCTTTGACATTTTTTTTGTGGAAATAAAATGTAACAAAAGCAGAATAGAGATTATTTTAATTGGAGAAAAACACATCCAAGTGCGATTTACCTTTTTGCCATTTTGCAAGATTTTATCAAACCAATACTTGTTTAAGGATCGTCCGGCTTCATCTTCAGGAAAATAGCTGTCTTTGTTCTGCAATTGACATGTTCCTTTATTCACCATTATATCTCGGAAGGATTGAGATTTCTCGCTTGGCCAAGCTCCCATATCTTGTAAATCAGCACCGGGAACACGGCCTACATTGTTGCTAGTAATGTTCTGTCCTTCGTCGCCTGTTCTGTTTTCAAGGGTCCACGATGCAACATCAACCATGGTACTAGAACCAACTGAATCTTGTAAGTGTACTTTGACACTTTCACAGTTTGAAGTACTCACGTCGTTAACTTTACTGTATTTATCAACTGCCTCGTCGCTAATAATCATTTTATGATCGCAAGTTGATTCCTTGTTAATTGTAATATTTCGACACTCAAGGTTCGATTTTCCTTGAATAAAAGACTTCATAAACTCTTTGGAACTTGTTGTAGTTCTTAATTTTACATTAAGAAAATCTTATATTCCTATAGTTCTTAAGGAATAGTCATATCAAAGAAACAAGTTGTTTGTAGTTTTATAAACTGTTAACAATTTTTTCAAGTCTATGCTCACTTTGCCGCCCTCCTGGCTGTGCCGCCCGGGGCGGCTGCCCCCTTGGCCCCCCTAGCTACGCCTCTGCACACACAACATCAATCTTTCGAAAGACGGCGCCTTCACCATGAACAAGACGGACAGCGCTCCTAGTGGCAGCCTCTGACGAAGCTTATAATAAGCGAAAACTGGTTCAGGCTACAAAATGTAAAATTTTTACCAATAAAAAACTTAGTGTCCCGTGTTAGTAGTGCTATACTTATAATTAGTTAATCAACGGACACGTCATGGACAACAAAATCCAAGAATTCGTCAGTTTTCCACGGTCCCCTATTTCTACAGGATTACGGAGCACGGAGCTAGCGGTAACTTCCCGCATACGTATAAGTTTTCCAGTCTGTGATTGTACAGGAAGACATATCGAACTTGTCAGCGGAAAAACTTTGTGGTTGTATATTCTTTCACTCAAGCATAGGATATATAGAGGATGTCAAGAGGAGAGGGGGAAAGGTAGACGTTTAAAGCTAAGTAGTAAAAAGCACAGGAAGTTTACTACAAGCTACTGAAAGCTATTTGAAAATAATGAGTGTACTGATTGTAACACAGTTTAATGAAAGATGAACAAACTGCGTGGATTAAGTCTAAAAAGACCCAAAAGGTTTTTACACAAACTATTCTACTTTTTATGTCTACAATGATTTTTACATTATTGCAACTCAGGCATTCATTCAGTACTTTACAATTAAATATACCCACTCATACACTTGTTCGAAGATGTGTACATAATAATGTGTTTTGATGTTCTGCGTCTCTTCAATAAATTCAACCCTGGTTGTATTTGCCCAATGTGAAAATACCCAGGTTAGAAAGTTTTACTACTGTGAGTACCACGATCAAAACGACAAAGCATGTGTCTACACCCCGAGCGCTACATGTGTGCGCGTGCCAGAGTGCGTGCTGGAGCCAATGCAAGCCGTGCGCACTTGCATTAACCCCAACACGCAGACTGCACGTCGGATATGTGTCGGCTCAAGCGGTGCGACGTGTGAGTCTGTACGCGCCGGCGTTACATGCGTGTGCGCGCACGAATGCGTACTGAAATGAATGCAAGCCGCGCGCACTTGCATTAACCCCAACACGCAAACTGCACGCCAGCATGTGTCCGCCAGACGGGTGTGTGTGAGTGAGATGCCCGTGACTTGACAGTAGCAATCAAAGCAGCAAATAACCCCATTACCTCGAGTATTTCACAGTGGGTAAACAGACACGAGATGGATTTATTTGCAGAGACACCAAACGAATACGTCTGTAATCGTTGACAGTCTGAATTAAAATAAATAAAATCATTAATTTTGATTAATTGCTTAGAAACAGACAATTTATTGTTAAACATTTCAACAATTAAAATTTTAATAGTGTTTTTTTTTCTAATACTTAAAAGTAAAAAGTACGTAATTTTTAGAATTTACCTTAGATAGTCTTAAACATTAGACTCTCTTTGCCTTCACAACGTCAAATCTCATAGTCAAGTGCTCACGTCGTTAACTTTACTGTATTTATCAACTGCCTCGTCGCTAATACCATCCATTTTATGATCGCAAGTTGATTCCTTGTTAATTGTAATATTTCGACACTCAGGGTTCGATTTTCCTTGAATAAAAGACTTCACACCCTCTTTGGAACTTGTTGTAGTTCTTAATTTTACATTAAGAAATTCTTATATTCCTATAGTTCTTAAGGAATAGTAATATCAAAGAAACAAGTTGTTTGTAGTTTTATAAACTGAAAACAATTTTTTCGCCAAGTCTATGCTCACTTTGTCGCCCTCCTGGCTATGCCGCCCGGGGCGGCTGCCCTAGCTACGCCTCTGGGTGTTACGCCACTTATGTCGCTCGAGACTCTTATTCTGTGCCCAAATTTATTACCAGTTGCTCCACAGCGTCTTCTAATATCCTTCGTTGCTCCATGCTTCATCAATCACTTTCTTTGTGTATTTTCCCCAGTCGTCTGCAGTAACATTCGCAATACCCTCACGTATCATTTTTTTTACTTCTGTTCCTCTAAAAGCCTTGTTATTTCTTCCTGCATATTCCTCCCTTTACTTGTGTCCAAATTAATTCAACAGGGTTAAATTACAGTGATGCGGTAGCAATCTTACTACTTTATGGTGTTGCAATTTTGCAATTGCTTCCGCCGAATGCAACGATCGGCGCATCACCTCATTAAATAAAAATTAAATCAAATAATTGCGATATAGAACCATTTTCGTACTTTGTTCGACGTCCTGACGTCATGCCGCCCGCCCCGTAGATTCTCTAGTAACGTTTTAATCGGGCGAAGTTAGTCAGTCGACATGCTAAAATAGCCGTGAGCAGAGCTTCTCCTCGTCTCCAAGTCGACGCCTAAGTGCGGAGCCTTTTTACCAAGGTATTTATTGTCAGTTCGGCTAATATGAATCAGTACCAGTATCTAGTTATATTGCATTGTCATTTTGTAACTGTATTATATGTATTTTATGTAAAAAAGAAAAAAGAAGCAATTGTAACCTGTACCGTATCTTGAAGTAATATGCTTGTAAACATGAACCCTCTCAACAAAAGCCATTATCAGCCAGTAAAATACAGAAGAGAAAAATATGTAAATTTTATGTCAGTTTAACATTTTCTGTGTCAGAAAACAGATATATCAGAAAAGAAAGATATGTAATTTTATGTCAGTTTGATATTGTTATGGAATTTAAAGCTTAAGTTTATGATTGCAATCGTTGTATTATAAATCAAAGTTAAATGTGGTAAAATTGAATGTGTGAACGCAATAATGCGGAACGTATACTAAAAGTTGTGGAATTTGCAGTAGGATCTTGGTTCCAAGTTGGGGACGAGAATTCCAAGTTGGGGACGAGAATTCCACGTTGGGGACGAGAATTCCACGTTGGGGGCGAGAATTCCACGTTGGGGACGAGAATTCCACGTTGGGGACGACAACTCCAAGTCGAGGACGATAACTTCATGTTGGCGACAGTAATTCTAATAACCCGTTAAAAAACTACAGGAATCCAGCGCTTCACACGATTTTACCTTACGGATGCATACAGATTCTACAAGCTATGCGGAGGCTCGACCCTGCAACTTGTAAGCACGTGGCGTGAACTCCATCTGACTCGACGCCATCATACAATGCAGGCTTTTCAAGTAACACGTTTAATCATTTTTAACACCCAGCGGTAGTTACGCATAATCAATAAAGAAGGAAATATAAACATTTAATATTACCAGAAACTTTAAACTTTAAGTGAGAGTAAAGACAAAATTCAGTAACAATCCACAGCATGCTCGCTGTGAGTAGTCGATCTTGTACACTGGTATTGATACATACGACCGAATTATTTTGATTAAGTTGGCTTACTGTTAATTTCCTTATGAATTGCAATTCGAGTTATTTTGTTTTAGATTATTTAACACTTAGTTTATTCTACATCCAATAATCTTATAATTGAAAATTAAATACACTGGCTGATCTGTAATTATAAAAGTATAAAGAGGCTAACTCTATTCAACTTGACAAATAAACTCGTTCAACTCTGCTCACCAACTGATGATTTGTTTTTTTATATATGCGCCCTCCTTCATTATACGTAATTCAGTCGCCAAGTAAGCTTTGATGAACACTATGATTAGAAAGAATTAGAGGTACTAGTTAAGTTTGATAATTATTGTGATTTTCAGGGTTGTTTAATTGTAGTGTAATATTGTAGTATTGTGATATGTATGTGGCACGCCTAAAATACGAACAAGGTGTGTCACAGAAGTGGTAGCCGGAGCGTGGTTGTCCTTGGTTGTCCATGGTTGTCCGTGGGTTATAATGTGTAATTTTGTCAATTTCGCCATTTTTTGTCAGTGACTTGCGTTCAGACAACGTGAGGTTTTTTTTTGTCGCGTCTTGCTCCGTCCTGTCCGGGACATGTTAATGATTGGTCGTATGAAATTTTGTGTAAAGTATTTTGAATTTTGATGTAGGGTTAGCAAAATATTTTAGTCACGGTTAGCAAGCATATTTTAAAATAATTTTACCTAGTATTGTTCGAATTATTCTGTCGAGAAGAAAGATCAGTTAGTTGAACTCTGTCTAGGAGATAACGCTGTGCATTAAAGTATTCACGTAGCCCAGTTTGTCATATTTGCAGTTCGCCTCAAACAGCTGTTCGCTTATCGTTAACTGTAGGTCACTAACCCTGGGCTCCGTATACGTATTTTCTCCGCTACAAATAAAATGGTTTTGTTAAAAGATATTAACCCGCTACTCAGATACCGTCCTTCTTTTAAATAAATCAAAAGCTCGTTGTGTTCAAAAACGCGCCGGACTGGTGCGTAGCGTCGGCTAACGTTTCATTATCGCAGTAACAAGGTTTTGATGAGTCAAGGAGTTCTTGATAAGTTACGGCACAGGTTTTCGCTCCGTGAGGGAGAGTTAGGAAGAAAACTCGTAGTGAGAGTGAGTTTAAGTAACTAAAAAGTATAAAGAGGCTAACTCTGTTCTACTTGACAAATAAACTCGTTCAACTCTGCTCACCAACTGATGATTTGTTTTTTTATATATGCGCCTTCCTTCATTATACGTAATTCAGTCGCCAAGTAAGCTTTGATGAACACTATGATTAGAAAGAATTAGAGGTACTAGTTAAGTTTGATAATTATTGTGATTTTCAGGGCTGTTTAATTGTAGTGTAATATTGTTGTATGCGTGTGATATGTATGTGACACGCCTAAAATACGGACAAGGTGTGTCACAATGGCAATGTTCTTCCGCTACTTTGTCAATTACGTATTCCGGAAATCAGGATTTACAAGCTGATACCAGCTCCAACAGCTCTGCTTTTTTGGTGCTGATTGTGGTAGAAATGTTGTTGGTGAAGCCAGTGAATAATTTCTTCTTTACGTGTAGCCAGTGTCGGCGTTTTGTCGTATATAACAGAGTGAAAGGGGACGTTATCCATTACAACAGTTGACGGCACTTTGGGTTTTTTTAATAACGAGTTTGTGAACTACTTGGTAAAGTTTTCAGAGTTCATTTGTTCGTAGAAGTCACTCGTTTTCTTTTATTTAAAGGCATAAAAACAGTTAGGTATGAAACCTTTGGATGTCCCAGCATGTACAATAAAATATTTATCCCCTCCTCCTAACGGTACTTTCATTGTTCCTTCCACAGCATCATGTGTCTAGCCTTCTCGTATTCTGTGGCTTATATTTACCCATGTTTTGTCTCACCAGACTATACGTTCAGTAGATTTAGTTTGAATTTTAGAAATCTACAACGTAAAGCAACTACACTTTCACTTTCCATTAGAAAGTTTCTGCCCGAAATGTTTCTAAATTTAAAACCGATGTTTTGGATTATTTTCTAACTGATGATTTACTACCGGTAAAAAGATCAGCTGCAGCCAACGACTTATGAAGTTTATTTATTGCTGGGTGCTCTTTTCTGCAATAGTAGCTATAAATGTGCTGTCAAATTGCATTTTCTTGGAAAGAATCTAACTTCGTAACTGTTTTGTCTATATTAATTTTTTTATTAGGGGGTTTGAAACTTGGGCTTTGTGTCATTAAAGTCAGTGATAAAATCGTCTTACTCTTTTCCTATACGTACTACCAGGTAATTCCCTACTCCGCATGCGGCAGCTGTACGCTCTAGAATTTTATTCACGGACATTAACTTGTTTGCTTTTTCTTTTTCAAAATTTCACGCACTGAACAGATAAGTTGTCTTGCCTGTCCATTAAATGCTTTCCATTTTTTGTTTTGCGTATAGCTGAAGCACTAGTAATGGCGTCGGACATAGCTGAATGGATAATATTAACTATCACTATCACTTAATACATTAAATATTCAAATTTTACCTCAAAATCACTTCTGAATGTCAGACTAATAATTAACTAAATTTAAAAAATATCACTAAATCATACAACAAACGCTTAAATATGATATTACTGTAAATTTTAAAACTATTAAATTTCAACCATATCAAATAAGTAAACACACTACTATTTAATTTAGTATGCACACGTAGTAAAGCATAAACAGCGGAACCACAAGTAGGCCTACGAGTTGACAACGCTGCGTGGATAGTTTCGGTCAATCAGACCATACTTCCCCACTCGCTGGCAGACAACTGTCAGTCCCTCTCCTGTAAAAGTTTAACTGTAATTTGTAGTTTAACATTTTAATATAGGCTACTTTTTCCTTTACCCGAGTTACCTTTCAAACTCCACTGGAAATAGTGGATTACGTATTATTAATATTCAAATACGTCATGGACAACAAAATCCAAGAAAAAATTATTTTCCTACCTTTACAAGAGCCGAAGTAACAAATTTTTTTCAAGAGACCGACATTTTGAAACTGGGCACCCGCATTTTTTTTTAAAGAGAAGAAAAGAATAGAGAAGTCAACGTCTTCTCATTTTGCCTACAAGGATTAGGTGACACCACCTGTTCCGATCAGAAAAGTCAAACCAACGCTTCCACGGGATTCAGGTTTATCTAGGTATAAATTCTACGCCACAATATCATTGTGAAGGTATCTCTTACTCAGAGGCGCGCCAGTAGTGTCCAGCGCCTGTGTGCAGAACTTTAGTTGGCGCCCCTATACCCCCTCCAAAATAAAAAATCACTATACAAACGTATCAGTGAGTAAAATGATATACGAAATATATTATTATAAGTTTATTGAACAAACACCAGGAATTACAAAAAAATTTAGTCTATAAAAACAATAAACATACAAGAAGGGTACACAAACAAAAACATCAGAAATAATCTGGAAGAAAATAATGTAATTTATGTTATTTGTCAAGAAAATCATTTCCCAATTGCACCTCATATAATTTTACGTAAATTAACAAATAAACTTACAGTTTTATAAAAACAAAAATATTAAATATTTTTTGGTACATGATTAAACTCACTATATTTTACTTGGCAAGAAAATCACTTTGAGATTTGTAGCCTTCTTTGTATAGATATCATATAAAATGAAACAGATAAACTTACAAGTAAGGTATATAAAATAGGAACATATTACAAGCATTATTTGGTAAAGAAATAAGTAAGTAAATATTTAAACAGAAAGAGAAATCGTTTAGTGAATTGAACTTTTCTAGCTGTCATTAATGAACATTCTCGAATAATATCGTGTGTATCAGTTGATCCAAAATATCTGGCTCTACTCATATAATGGCAAGATTTGAAAGTTTCTCTTGTACCATTGTGGAGCGCAAGTAGTTTTTAATAATTTTAAGTTTAGAAAAGGATCGTTCCGCAGATGCTACAAATACCGGTAATGACAAAACTTCCGGAAGAGCAATTAATTGTAAAGTCTGAATAAACTGTGATTATTTCGTCTGAATAAATATACTGAATTATGTCATGTACATCGTTTTTAAAATTAGAAATAAGTAGCTATGTGTAAAATTTTAATAACATAAGTCGCTTACATCAGTGTCTGAATGATTCTCATGTGTTAATTTTCATTGTAACATTTAGCAATAAGATAATAAGTATTCTTCATTTTGTGAAGTACTTAACAAATACAAAAACTGAAGTGACTTAATATAATCTTTTAATAAAATAAATCTTTCCTACAAATATACTGCTGTTTGATCTATTATGCAGTGAAAAAAATTACTTTAAATGAAATTTTAGGATCTACTATATTTCCATGTTATTGTTCGTAATCAAATTGTGTTGTGTTTTTACGTCGCCTCAGTGGTCTACAGGTTTTGCGTCAAATTTGGCTGCAATTAATTTTGAGCTTTCTACGTGCAACTTAACATACGTAAGAGCAATAGAGTCATACAAATTTTACGAGAATACACGGGCAGAGCACCGAAAAGGTTAATACAATTATACGGTGTTCCAAATCGGATGGCACCTAAGGAATTAGAAGAATTTATGAAAATCGCGCCCAGTTTAAGTATTCAGCCCTAGCGACTACCTGGTCGCCATGAGTGACGACCCACCCCCTCCCCATGAATGCGTTCAACCCCGGAGAATGATCTGTAGAACAATGCATTGGAATTTCCTCCCAGTTTATCCTTCCAGCTTTCTCTTTTTTGCCCTCATTACTGTTCTAACTTTTCTAGTGTTCAGTTCGTGCGCCTTGTGTATTTATGCTGTTATACGTTCAATATGGAAGTGACAACGACCAGCCACGGTAAGCCATGTGCCCATTATGAAGGATACTCGTACATCGTAAGGAGAACCAAAGAAGACGGAACTGTGATTTGGCGCTGTTCAAAACAGAGATCAACGCGTTGTCGAGGAATGATTAACACCAAAGACTGTAATGTAGTACTTAGTTCAAATGAGCATCAATGTGGAGCTCCGGATGACGCTCGTTTGGAAGTACACAAGACACTAAATCAGGCGAAGAAGAGAGCACGAGAGGAAGATACTTTGATTTCTACAATATATTCAGAAGAGTTAGGTGACCTGCATAATCGAGGGTATGATTTTGTCACGGAAATGCCAGCACAGCAAGTAACGAAGAGGACGTTATACAACCACCGGGCTAAATCGCAAGGAAATCAGAAAGAACCAAAATCATCTCAAGAAGTTGATCTTTAAGCAGAAGTACTAACTATGAATGACGGTACCAATTTTCTATTAAGCGACGACAACTTAGGAGAAAGGGTCATAGTCTTGTGTGGGAAAGCAGGAAGAGAAGTTCTAAAGAGTAAACAAGACTTTTTTATGGATGGGACCTTTAAAAGCTGTAGCAAGCAATTTTCTCAAGTATACACAATTCATGCAGACTTTGGAAGTTCTAAGAGTGAAACAAACATCTATCCAGTGGCCTTTGCATTTTTACCAAATAAAAAAAGAGACATACATTCGTCTGTTCCGTAATGTACTTGAACATGTTCCAGAATGGAATCCTGAAAATGTGACCGTTGATTTTGAACCAGCAGCGATTTCTGGTTGTGTTCCCATCAGTTGAAGTACATGGATGCCATTTCCACATGACGAAATGTCTCTGGAGAAAAGTGCGAGAATTGGGACTTACTCGCGAATACAGGGAAAATGAAGAAGTAAGACTGCAAATTCGCATGTGTGCTGCGCTAGCGTTCCTTCGGCCTGAAGTTGTCTTTGATGGCTGTCTCGAGATACATTCCCAAGCACCTGATGTCGCCAAGCTTTCTGAGTTTTTCGATTATTTTGTGGAGAGGTGGTTGGAAAATAGTGAAGTCCCGGTCAGTCTTTGGAGTTGCTACAGACGGCACCATCGAACGACCAACGCTGTAGAAGGCTGGCACAATAAAATTAATAATTTCCTTGGAAAACCAAACCCTAAAATTAAAGACGTGATCAAATGTATGAAGACAGAAGCAGAAAACTCAGCATGTGCGTTAATGAGGACAGAGTTAAGTATGGAAGGCAAACGAAGGAAAACAACCTACATGAAAGTGGACGAAAGGCTTGAAAAAACAGTAAAAATGTACGAAGAGGATGGTGACATCAGGGCATGTTTGAAAGCAATATCTTACCTGCAAAAATTTGAGTAAATGGACTAAAACTTGAGTTTATGGCCCTAGAGTTAGAAGATGTATACAAACAAATAAAATGTACATAATGTAAATAGTAACTTATAAACTTAAAAAAATCCAATAAAAAATGAAAAATATCGGTATGGAGAACCATACATGACTTCCATATTCTAAGATTTATTTTTAAAATCATTTTCGAAATGAAATATTACCATAGAAACTACTTCTTTCTACTTACTGCTTCAGCCTTAACCACAGTACTGTGGTCACTAACATATACCACCTCACGTTATCGCACTCGATTTTCACTGATGATGGAAGTCAATGGCATTGCCGAAACGTCTGGTTTCGTAGAAAACATTGGACTACGGCCAAATATCCCGGGAAGTAATTTTAACAAAAACTACTTCTTTGTTGCCGATAACGTTGTACACATATATATAAAAAATATGCATAAAATTAATGGCTTGTATAAGTTAATGATTGATCTCCATTAAGTAGTACTCCAGTTTCCAAAGTTTTAATATTATGATGTCCGTAATTAAAACATCAGAGCAGGTTTAGTGTGTATGAGGGTTCACCGTGGACAAAAATTTTCAACATTTCCTATTGAGCGTTGCTTAGAATAAATCTGCGAATCTACAGTGTACGTTTCACAGAACAAACACGCGGAAAAGAAGGAGCGCTCCGAAGTCACTCATGGACCCTCAGCATCTTGCAGAGGGTTCATTCCCTAAAGACGAAAAGTCTGTCTATGAATCGTTCCTCTGTAAACACATGCAGTTACACTGCCCAGCGATCCACAGGAAGCAAATCGCTATCCACGCATGCGTTATGTTGGTATGGGTTCGGCACTTTCCATTTAAAAACCGTGCAAATGTAAAAAAATAAACATGAATGAGGCCAGAAATAACGCGAATTGTGTGTGTGTGTGTGTGTGTGTGTGTGTGTGTGTGTGTGTGTGTCTTCCCTGCCTTTTTATTGCGGTAGTGATAATAATAAAATGGAAACGTAAACAGTACATAACTGAGATATGCTTGCCTGCCACGCACGATATATTTTCTCTTATACATGACTAGCAGAATACCCGGGCTTCGCTACGGAGTTTCACGTTGTACGTAATGAAAATGTTAGTTTAATTAATAAAGTTTAATTAAAGTAGGCTTCTTAAAAATAAATAGCTGTTGCCCACAACTTCGTTCGCGTGGTCTTCAATTTAATGCGATAATATATTTAGAACAGAATCTATTTTATTGGGTTGCCATAGTAACCAGATCTAATAGATTTTTAAGACCGCAAAGGATCCCCCAGAGGATCGTATCGAAAAAAACACCTGTCCTATGTTGGTTCTCCCGTTGCGTAAAATATTTGTGCCAAGTTTGGTTGAAATCGGTCCAATGGTTTAGGTGGAGACGTGGAAGACCTCAAAGGACCCCCAAAGGATCGTATCGAAAAAAACATTTGTCCTATGTTGGTTCTCCCTTTGCGTAAAATATTTGTGCCAAGTTTGGTTGAAATCGGTCCAGTGGTTTAGGAGGCGATGTGGAAGACCCCAAAGAACCCCCAAAAGGACCCCATTGAAAAAAACCTATCCTATGTTGGTTCTCCCGTTGCGTAAAATATTTGTGCCAAGTTTGGTTGAAATCGGTACAGTGGTTTAGGAGGAGATGTGGAAGAAACCTTCGCGGACGTGCGCACAACAACTCACCGAAGTTTCATCGCAATCGGATGAATGGTATAGGAACGCATACGGGACAAACAAAGAAACATTCATTTTTATATATAAGATGTAAACTATACCACTTACTTGACATAAACCGTGATAGCTAAGCTAATGTACAACATATATGTATTAATTATACACATAAATGTTCCTCGATAGACACTCTATCTATTGGCGAAAACTTGAATACAATCCGTTCAGTACTTCCTGAGATTAGCGATTTCAAACACAGAGAGAAAACGGACCGACTTTACTTTATACTATGTACAGATTTACATTAAAATGAAAAAATTATAATTTTATTGCCTGGCAACAAAATTATTTTATTTTTAACAATTACCATTGTTTGAAAAAGTTTAAATGAATTTTCAAGTACTTTACTCTTGTTAAAACGTAAAAGGTTGCAGGTAAACTACCCCTTCCCCTTAACCGATCTTCACCAAAATCAAAAGGCCTTGAGATCTCTACAATTCAGGGACGTATGCAAAAATTATTTGATTGTGTTTGAATTTGCGGCAGTTATCGTTTGCCATAGAAAAAAATCTACACAAGACAGACAGACACACAGACACACACACAGACACTTTTCGAAAAACGACTTTTTTTCATGTTTTGAGTGTAGTACAATCAGAATCTGCAATAATCTCGAACACGATTTTTTTTGCCATCACCATACTTCCATTTCCTTAAGGAATATGGAAGTAAAATATCGGTATGGAGAACCATACATGACTTCCATATTCTAAGATTTATATTTAAAATCATTTTCGAAATGAAATATTACCATAGAAACTACTTCTTTCTACTTACTGCTTCAGCCTTAACCACAGTACTGTGGTCACTAACGTATACCACCTCACGTTATCGCACTCGATTTTCACTGATGATGGAAGTCGACGGCATTGCCGAAACGTCTGGTTTTGTAGAAAACATTGGACTACGGCCAAATATCCCGGGAAGGAATTTTAACAAAAACTACTTCTTTGTTGCCGATAACGTTGTACACATATATATAAAATATATGCATAAAATTAATGGCTTGTATAAGTTAATGATTGATCTCCATTAAGTAGTGCTCAAGTTTCCAAAGTTTTAATATTATGATGTCCGTAATTAAAACATCAGAGCAGGTTTAGTGTGAATGAGGGTACACCGTCGACAAAAATTTTCAACATTTCCTATTGAGCGTTGCTTAGAGTAAAGCTGAGAATCTACAGTGTATGTTTCACAGAACAAACACGCGAAAAAAAAGGAGCGCTCCGAAGTCACTCATGGACCCTCAGCATCTTGCAGAGGGTTCATTCCCTAAAGACGAAAAGTCTGTCTATGAATCGTTCCTCTGTAAACACGTGCAGTTACATTGCCCAGCGATCCACAGGAAGCAAATTGATGTCCATTTTTTCGGCTTGCACGCGTTATGTTGTTGTGGGTTTCGGCACTTTCCATTTAAAAAGCGTGCAGATGTAAGAAAATAAACTTGAGTGAGGCCAGAAATAACGTGAATTTTGTGTGTGTGTGTGTGTGTGTGTGTGTGTGTGTGTGTGTGTGTGTGTGTGTGTGTGTGTGTGTGTGTGTGTGTGTGTGTGTGTGTGTGTTACCTGCCTTTTTATTGCTGTAGGCATAACAATAAAATGGAAACGTAAACATTACATAACTGAGATATGCTTACCTGCCACGAACGATATATTATTTTATACATGGAGGAGTTCAGTGACATACACACGTACAGAAGTCATCTTCAAAAATACTAGAAGTCGTCCACGCTTTTATGTTGGCAGTGTAACTTACAGGAAGTTTTTTGATGTTTTTAAAACATCTAGGATGCAAACTTTTCCCGATAACTAAAAGTTTCCTTTTTTCGGTTCCCGTCATGTTCGCACAAACAAAAACTGTAACTCTTTGTTTAGAGAGCTTCCCACCAACGCACTTTTCATTTTTAAATTTGAAAGTCTTATCTGGAGTTAATTTATAAAAAATTCCAGCTTCATGTCCATTAAAGATGTCTTCATCTTTATATGATCGTCTAATTTCTGGCCAAGTGTTACGCACCCAATCGCCTGTAACGTTCAGATCTACGCATTTTGCCTCACCACAAATTTTTGCAAAGGAAATCGAGTGTCGGGCCTTAAATCGATCTAGCCATCCGTTGGAACACGTAAAATGGCTGGCGCCGGCAGTCCTGTTACAGTGCTTATTGCTTGCATACAATGTATGTCTGTAGCCATGGGCTAGCGCGCGCGCACATATATACGTTTATATGAAATTTAGAGTAAAATATCTGAGAAATATTTGACGCTATAACAGAGTAGTACAATATTTAGTGACGTTAAAACCGGGAATTTTTATAATGTTAAAGATATCACTTTGACCGGACTTATGACAAAATAACGCTACACCCGAGTTGACGTAACAGCCGAGGCCGTAATAACCAAGTTCCACTGTATATATAAAGATATTAACTCAAACATAATTTACATTAAAATGAAAAAATTATAATTTTATTGCCTGGCAACAAAATTATTTTATTTTTAACAATTACCATTGTTTCAAAAAGTTTAAATAAAATTTTCAAGTACTTTACTCTTGTTAAAACGTAAAAGGTTGCAGGTAAACTACCCCTTCCCCTTAACCGATCTTCACCAAAATCGAAAGTCCTTGAGACCTCTACAATTCAGAGACGTATGCAAAAACTTATTTGATTCTGTTTGAATTTGCGGCTGTTATCGTTTGCCATAGAAAATACGCTTGATAAAAAACGTTGCAGGTAAACTACCCCTTCCCCTCAACCGATCTTCACCAAAAACAAAAAGTCTTGAGTACTCTACAAATCAGGGCTGTATGCAGAAAATTATTTGATTCTGTTTGAATTTGCGGCTGTTCTCGTTTGCCATAGAAAATACCCTTGTTAAAAAAACGTTGTAGGTAAACTACACCTTTCCCTTAACCGATCTTCACCAAAAACAATAGGTCTTGAGAACTCTACAATTTAGGGCTGTATGCAAATGATCTTTTGATTCTGTTTGAATTTGCGGCTGTTATCGTTTGCCATAAGAAAACCCTTGTTAAAACATAAAACGTTACTGGTAAACTACCCCTTTCCCTTAACCGATCTTCACCAAAAACAATAAATCTTGAGAACTCTACAATTCAGGGCTGTATGCGAAACATTATTTTATTCTGTTTGAATTTGCGGCTGTTATCGTTTGCCAAAAAAAAAAATTTCCCTTGATAAAAAAAAGCGTTGCAGGTAAACTACCCGTTTCCCTCAACCGATCTTCACCAAAAACAATAAGTCGTGAGTACTCTACAAATCAGGGCTGTATGCAAAAAATTATTTGATTCTGTTTGAATTTGCGGCAGTTATCGTTTGCCATAGAAAAAAAATCTACAGACACACAGACAGACAGTTAGACAGACAGACACACACACACACACACACTTTTCGGAAAACGACTTTTTTTCATGTTTTGAGTGTAGTACAATCAGAATCTGCAATAATCTCGAACACGATTTTTTTTGCCATCACCATACTTCCATTCCTTAAGGAATATGGAAGTAAATATCGGTATGGAGAACCATACATGACTTCCATATTCTAAGATTTATATTTAAAATCATTTTCAGCCAAACAGCCAGGCTGTGTCTTACCTGCCTTTTTATTGCTGTATTAAATGAAAAATATTATATTACATTAAAATGAAAAAATTATAATTTTATTGCCTGGCAACAAAATTATTTTATTTTTAACAATTACCATTGTTTCAAAAAGTTTAAATAAATTTTCAAGTACTTTACTCTTGTTAAAACGTAAAAGGTTGCAGGTAAACTACCCCTTCCCCTTAACCGATCTTCACCAAAATCGAAAGTCATTGAGACCTCTACAATTCAGGGACGTATGCAAAAAATTATTTGATTCTGTTTCAATTTTCGGCTGTTATCGTTTGCCATAGAAAATACGCTTGATAAAAAAACATTGCAGGTAAACTACCCCTTTCCCTCAACCGATCTTCACCAAAAACAATATGTCTTGAGAACTCTACAATTTAGGGCTGTATGCAAATAATCGTTTGATTCTGTTTGAATTTGCGGCTGTTATCGTTTGCCATAGGAAATACCCTTGTTAAAACATAAAACGTTACAGGTAAACTATCCCTTTCCCTTAACCGATCTTCACCAAAAACAGTAGGTCTTGAGAACTCTAAAATTCAGGGCTGTATGCGAAACATTATTTGATTCTGTTTGAATTTGCGGCTGTTATCGTTTGCCAAAAAAAAAATTTCCATTGATAAAAAAAAACCGTTGCCGGTAAACTATCCCTTTCCCTCAACCGATCTTCACCAAAAACAATAGGTCTTGAGTACTCTACAAATCAGGGCTGTATGCAAAAAATTATTTGATTCTGTTTGAATTTGCGGCAGTTATCGTTTGCCATAGAAAAAAAATCTACAGACACACACAGACAGACAGACAGACACATAGACAGACAGACAGACACACAGACACTTTTCGGAAAACGACTTTTTTTCATGTTTCGAGTGTAGTACAATCAGAATCTGCAATAATCTCGAACACGATTTTTTTTGCCATCACCATACTTCCATTCCTTAAGGAATATGGAAGTAATATCGGTATGGAGAACCATACATGACTTCCATATTCTAAGATTTATATTTAAAATCATTTTCAGCCAAACAGCCAGGCTGTGTCTTACCTGCCTTTTTATTGCTGTATTAAATGAAAAATATTATATTACATTAAAATGAAAAAATTATAATTTTATTGCCTGGCAACAAAATTATTTTATTTTTAACAATTACCATTGTTTCAAAAAGTTTAAATAAATTTTCAAGTACTTTACTCTTGTTAAAACGTAAAAGGTTGCAGGTAAACTACCCCTTCCCCTTAACCGATCTTTACCAAAATCGAAAGTCATTGAGACCTCTACAATTCAGGGACGTATGCAAAAAATTATTTGATTCTGTTTGAATTTGCGGCTGTTATCGTTTGCCATAGAAAATACGCTTGATAAAAAAACGTTGCAGGTAAACAACCCCTTCCCCTTAACCGATCTTCACCAAAAACAAAAGGTCTTGAGTACTCTACAAATCAGGGCTGTATGCAAAACATTATTTGATTCTGTTTGAATTTGCGGCTGTTATCGTTTGCCATAGAAAATACCCTTGTTAAAAAAACGTTGCAGGTAAACTACCCCTTTCCCTCAACCGATCTTCACCAAAAACAATAGGTCGCGAGTACTCTGCAAATCAGGGCTGCATGCAAAAAATTATTTGATTCTGTTTGAATTTGCGGCAGTTATCGTTTGCCATAGAAAAAAAATCTACAGACAGACAGACAGACAGACACACAGACAGACAGACAGACAGACAGACAGACAGACAGACACACACACACACAGACACTTTTCGGAAAACGACTTTTTTTCATGTTTTGAGTGTAGTAGAATCAGAATCTGCAATAATCTCGAACACGATTTTTTTTGCCATCACCATACTTCCATTCCTTAAGGAATATGGAAGTAAAAAGTACAATAAAAAAAATATTGACGATGCTTATGAGCTGATTTTAAACACGCCTGAATGACAAAAATATACTTTTGTCATTTAGCCAGTCCAAAGCCTGGATAAAGTGTGATGGGAGTCAGTTTAATTGACGGGTAGGGACCGTACTGGGCGCGTTTTACAGGTTACCAATTACAATACCCTTACTCTCGCACGCACACTCACAACCGGGCCGGGCACGACCTGGGCGGTTCAGGTATAAGTACACTGTCCTATTCAAAACTATAAAATTTTTAATTTAGTTTATAATCCAAATTAAACCATAATTTTTGAAATCCCCATGAAATAGTGAGAAAAATGAGTCCAAACAACACATAATTGCGATAAACATGAGTATTTTTAGATGACATTTTCAAAATACTAATTTCTAGCCAAAATTAATAAAAAATTAGACTAGTTGTACATCTAAAATATATCACAACCACATCGTGTTTGGTGCCATTTTCTTTAAAATTTTATGGAAATTAAAAGTATACTAAGCTCGTTTGTTAAAAAATTCATATAATAAAAGTTCCAGTTACGTGGTGGACGCCCCGGTAGATGATTCATACCCCGGTGTGCGGGCCAGCTACGTTTGTGTGTGCGTGTCAGTAACGGTCTCCTAATGCCTCAGGTGCCATGCGACTTGGAACGCCGTATAACTTATGAATAATAATTTTATTCAAATATTTCCTCTTCGCCTGAAATTTTTGGTGCCTTTACTATCCTGGCGCCTGTGTGCGTCGCACACTTTGTACACTGTGTTGGCGTCCTACTGCTTCTACTTCTGTGGAACCTCGTTGTTCCTTTTCCGTTTCTGTCGTACAGTATTATTGATTCTTCTATTTAAACCTCCAATAGAAACTACAGAGAAGAATAAACTTTAATTTGATATAAAACTCAATATTTCTGTTAAGTAGTTTTTGTTTCATAAATGCAGGCGTTTCCTTTCTTGGCAAAGACTTCAGTTTGCTAATGTTTAGGAAAGTATGGTCGCGAGACTGATGCGTCACAGCAGGAGCATTGACCGGCTACTGTAGAATACAGAAGGGATAAGAAGTAGCGTATATCTTTCTCTGAAAAATGAAATGATAATGATTTTTCTATATTTTAAAATCCTTGATTGAGAACTTGGTAAAGGATACAGTGCTTTAACATTATAACAATAAAATAGTGACATAGAATAACGTAAGGACCTGTTATAGAAACGTTTCATATCTACTTTTCTCACTTCCGCTATCCCACAAGACAAAAGCAGTGGGGTACTGTGTATTTGATATGCAGTTGTCAACTTTAACATGAGTATAAATCATAAAAATTCAATTTTTAAATTAAAATATCGTTTTATGATATCTGCGATAACGGTAGAAGGTTTAGGTTGAAGCCCATATACTTTCACTGACACACACGCACACAAAAATGAAAATATGACGGAATATTTAGTTGAACAAGCGAAGTGAGTTCTCAGTTTTCACTCGACCTTTTGACATTTGTCTGTCTCTCTGTGTATCGATCTGTTTGTCTATTCGGGGGTATGTCTCGCGATGACTTTTGAACGCATCAACCGATTACCTTAAAACTTGGCACGCGTGTTCATACTTTCATCCTACAGAACCTTATTGATTTAGTAATTGATCCCTCCAAAAATAGGGGGATAGGAGACAAAAATGTGGGGGGCAAAATTATGAAAAAATCGCAAAAGCCTATGTATCGTATCAAACTATAGGAAATTTAAATCATTAATTTAAAACTAAGTAAAAATCTTAAAAATTCAATTTTTATTTAAATTAAAATATCTTTTTATGATCTGCGATAACAGTAGACAATTTACTTACCGATTTCGTCTAATCAGATACAGATTTGGTACTGTATTGTGTTATTCGACCAACTTAAATTCATTTAATAAAGTTCAAGCAACAGTGTTTGCTTTGCTTTGTGACAGTGACAACCGACGTATAAATCATTTCAAACCTCACACACGCGCGATATCTACTGTGTAACGTGACCTCGACATTGGTTTTTTTTGTCTAAATTAATTATACGGTACAAGTGTTTAAAATTACTGTTCTAACTTTTTCTTCAATGGTTGTATCTAAACTAGGCTGCTTTCCGTACACTAGTGTAACAAGGGGCCTTGGCTGACCGATTCTGAAATTTGTTTGTATAAAAAAATTACATGTAAAAATAAGTGTATTTTTATCACTTCTAGTTCCATGCCCCCCCCTCTCTCTCTCTCTCTCTCTCTCTCTCTCTCTCTCTCTCTCTCTCTCTCTCTCTCTCTCTCTTGTTCTCATAGAAACGCATATAGATTTTAACAATCAATGCGTAAATTAGTTAAAACCAGATTAATTAAGATAACTTCTATGATATAGTATTGAAAGATCAATGTCCTTTTAAAATAGACGTCATCGTCGTCGTCTTCGTTTTCATTTCATGGTGTGGGTTAATAGCCTGTTACGTCTTCACTGCAATCGGTTTGTAGTCCACTGTTAGCCTCCGACCTTCCGTTCTGTAAGGTCCATATCCATCCACTGTTGTCCGTAGGAAATTTATTTAATCCGTTACATTACATTTCCACTCTATTAGCCGATATCCCTATACCTGCCTTAAAACTTCACTTCAACTGTGTATTAACCGATATCCTTATAACCCCCTTAAAACTTCACTTCAACTGTGTATTAGCCGATATCCTTATACCCCCCTTAAAACTTCACTTCAACTGTGTATTAGCCGATATCCTTATACTTGCCTTAAACCTTCGCTTAGCCTATCTGTGTGCATTAGCCGCTATCCTTATACCAGCCTTAAAACTTCACTTCAGCTGCGTGTATTAGCCGATATGCGTATACTCGCCTTAAAACTTCACTTCTTCACTTCAGCTATGTGAATTAGCCGCTATCTTTATACCCGCCTTAATACTTCACTTCAACTGTGTATTAGCCGATATCCTTATACTCCCTTAAAATTTCACTTCAACTGTGTATTAGCCGATATCCTTATACTTGCCTTAAACCTTCGCTCAACCTATCTGTGTGCATTAGCCGCTATCCTTATACCTGCCTTAAAACTTCACTTCAACTGTGTATTAGCCGATATCCTTATACCCCCTTAAAATTTCCCTTCAACTATGTATTAGCCGATATCCTTATACTTGCCTTAAACCTTCGCTCAACCTATCTGTGTGCATTAGCCGCTATCCTTATACCAGACTTAAAACTTCACTTCAACTGTGTATTAGCCGATATCCTTATACCCCCCTTAAAACTTAACTTCAACTGTGTATTAGCCGATATCCTTATACTTGCCTTAAACCTTCGCTTAGCCTATCTGTGTGCATTAGCCGCTATCCTTATACCAGCCTTAAAACTTCACTTCAGCTGCGTGTATTAGCCGATATGCGTATACTCGCCTTAAAACTTCACTTCTTCACTTCAGCTATGTGAATTAGCCGCTATCTTTATACCCGCCTTAATACTTCACTTCAACTGTGTATTAGCCGATATCCTTATACTCCCTTAAAATTTCACTTCAACTGTGTATTAGCCGATATCCTTATACTCCCTTAAAATTTCACTTCAACTGTGTATTAGCCGATATCCTTATACTTGCCTTAAACCTTCGCTCAACCTATCTGTGTGCATTAGCCGCTATCCTTATACCTGCCTTAAAACTTCACTTCAACTGTGTATTAGCCGATATCCTTATACCCCCTTAAAATTTCACTTCAACTATGTATTAGCCGATATCCTTATACTTGCCTTAAACCTTCGCTTAACCTATCTGTGTGCATTAGCCGCTATCATTATACCTGCCTTAAAACTTCACTTCAACTGTGTATTAGCCGATATCCTTATACCCCCCTTAAAACTTAACTTCAACTGTGTATTAGCCGATATCCTTATACTTGCCTTAAACCTTCGCTTAGCCTATCTGTGTGCATTAGCAGCTATCCTTATACCAGACTTAAAACTTCACTTCAGCTGTGTGTATTAGCCGATATGTGTATACTCGCCTTAAAACTTCACTTCTTCACTTCAGCTATGTGAATTAGCCGATATCTTTATACCCGCCTTAAAACTTCACTTCAACTGTGTATTAGCCGATATCCTTATACCCCCTTAAAACTTCACTTCAACTATGTATTAGCCGATATCCTTATACTTGCCTTAAACCTTCGCTTAACCTATCTGTGTGCATTAGCCGCTATCCTTATACCTGCCTTAAAACTTCACTTCAGCTCTGTGTATTAGCCGATATCCTTATACTCGCCTTAAAACTTCACTTCTTCACTTCAGCTATGTGAATTAGCCGATATCCTTATACCCGCCTTAAAACTTCACTTCAGCTGTGTGTATTCTTTCCCATTCATCGTCAAGGTTTCACTAGCACAGGTAAAATAAGATACCGCCTCAACTTTACAAAATTTCACTTTTGTATCTCGTCTTGATTTGTTTTTTCAGTATTCTTTGTATCGCGTTACACATCACTTGATACCTGTTTATTTATTTATTTTTGTTTTTATCATCATCACATTCATAACTTATAACCACAGCTTAGAAAATTAAAATGAGATACCTTTATCCTCGATCGTTATATTAGAAAACATTGCAAACGTTTCCACTACAGGCTTCTCGCGAGATGTTTTACAATAATGTATCCCACACAGTTGGTTCAAGCGGTGAATAGATTGCTGCAGAACGTCCTCACTATTATCTGATCACAAGCAAACATTTAAGTATTTATACACCTCTTTACAGGATGCAATCAGTAGCGTGGCGTCCATGTAACCACTGTTGCCGGCGGCAACAGTACTGGAAATAAGAGAAAATAATATTAATTATATCACAGAATAAATACTTTAGTTATTGAATAATTTGAAATCCGAACAATATTAGTAGGGTAACTTAAAGAAAAACTTTCGATATGCTGGGCACTTGCACCGTCTTGTGTTACCGGCTCAGACATCGGCAATGTTTTACTGCGTACGGTCATTGACCTCGTACTAGTTGTCACTGTACAAACTGTGGAGGGGACACACTCGTCCGTCCAATGTGTTGCCGCTGTGTAAACTGGCAAAACGCCCAGTTAGCAGCTATGTTCGTTTTCGGAACTGACGTGCAGCAGATACTACGTACATATTCGTGTTTTGTTCGTTTAGTCACGTGTTTCTTTGTGTGTCTTCATTATTTTTAATTCAATTATTTGTGTTCTTACTTATTCTATGTAAGTATAATGAGAGTCGGGTCCTCTTGAACCGGGACCCTCTTCTTCTCCCAGAGAATGATAGAAAATGCTGTAAAAAGAACACTTGGTACAAGAAAAAATTCTAATTAATTTTTAGGTTACGTTTTAGATCTATCACAACCGGCAACAGGTGTTATGTTCCCACGCCACGCCATTGCATCCAACTATATTCCTGGGTTAAGCTCAATTTTCCACTGTCTGGTCATATCATCTAAATAGATATTGTAATGCGACATAAATAGAGCCCCACATAACTAAGATTATAATGCAAATAATCAAAGAAATTATTTAAACAAACCCAAAATGAGCAGGAAAATAAACTGATAAAATGATAAAAGAAGTACAACACAGTCAGGTGTTATAAATAAAGCCCTGTACTGTAGTAAGTAAGAATTAAACTTTGTAAAAGTGCTAATTGTAACAAGTGACAAACAGTGCCAGTCATTAAGCGACAGAGAGGACTGTGTGACTTAATGATTTCCCCATACCTAAAACAATAAACTACTATAAATGAATTCCCTATGACATTCACTGATGATGAACGCTATAAACTAAAGTGACAATAAAAGAAATCAGTAGAGTGTGATACCATTAAAAAAAAACTAAAGGATAGGCATTTATTATTAGTGTATTAGTGTTAGTATTAAGTAAAAGACTCATGATTGAATTAGTAATAAGACCTATTTTATTGTTCAGTAATAAGCCTATAGGCAATTCTGTGTTACCACTTAATAATACAGTGGTACACCAAATATTTTGTTATTGTTTGATAGATTGTAAGCATAATCCTAGCCACGAAGGCAATATTATGAGTTAGGATGTTAACATGTTTTATTAGTATTTTTATTAATGTTTAAGGCAATTTAAGATGTCAAAACATTTGTAACAATATTGTAATCAGGCTAAAGGGTTCGAAGGAGGTATTCGATTAATTAATATCATTTAAAACATAATGACAATTTAAGGCATAGGCCAGATAGGTAATATAGAGAAAAGTAAAGTCAGAAATGAATAAATAACGAGTTAACATTGGCAAACTAATAAAAAAGGACCAAAAGTTAAGTAAGACACAAGTTTTAGAATAATTGTGAACCAAATTAAATTAGTCCGACAAAAATTAAATATTGTATAATAAAAGTTAGGGCAGTACTATGGCCCAGATTTAGAATTCTTGTAAAGGTGTAAAAACGCCTATTACAAAGTCAACCCATATAAAATTATGTACCAAAATGTAGATCTTTGTAATAGGAACAAAACTATGTAAATTAATTTTAACTTAAACAAAAGGTAACAAAGGAGTATTTTTTGACATGAAAGTCAAGGATATGATTTTCAGTACTATATGCCGTTTGACCTCAAGTTCTGTAACCTCTCTATGCTTTTAGTATTGATTTTGTTTCCTTTTTTTTTTTTTTGAAAGAGAGGTTACAAGTTATTTAGAACTAGGCGAGAGCCTAGAAAAGCTAAAATTGGGCTGGGTCCAGTATGATGGGACTTGCAAATGAAACACTGAACTTAAGATAACAACAATTTATTGTTCTTGGCCAGTACAACCTATGAGCTCCTAAAGGCCAGATAAATAAGTCTTTTGATCGTTAAATATAATTTCATTAATATGTGCCTTGCCCAAAAGTTGAACAAGGAATAATAATAATTAACAGCACTAAGTATTGAATAATTATTAATAGTTGAACCATCATTGACTAACAAAATCATGAGATGTTACATAAATAACAAATTGTAGTTATAGAATAATACAATTAAAAAATTGGCACATAGTTTCGACCTGCAAGTAATCACTTTTTATAACAAGGCATAAATATACAGAAATATACACAGGCATAATGAACATAACAAGTAACAATTATACAAAACAACACACACATATAATTAACATCAACAAACGTTTATATTTAAATAACCCATCACATGTTCACCCTGGTCATCAGCGCATATAATAATCTTGTTCAACACCCATAACCCCCTTACTGTTTAATTAATAGGTGACTAAAACCCCCTCCCCAAAACTTCAATTAAAATATCCCAGGAGTGGAGCAGACATGCCCCCAAGTTTTAACAAGATAAGAGTTAACTGAATGTTCTCTGTAAGCCATGCGGCCCGCGCACAAATCCCATGCCGATATTTAATAATCAATTAAATCCCATCAATTACTATAATGAAAAGTAGCATCACAAGGTCAACATGGATGTCCGGTTGCCTAACTGCATTTTATGTTTCTTTTTTACCTTCAAAACAGAATATAGAAAAATAGTGGAATTTGACCACCATGAGTATTCATAACTGACATTGATCAATCTTGTGTAGTCTTATGGTTAACTAATTGTTATAGGGAGCAATTACAATTATGGTTACAAAATTTGCTATGGTAAAATACAATCTGTGACAATGGTAAATTTTAAAGTGTGCAAATTATCTAAACAGTGGAACAGAATTTGTAATACAGAATATAAGTCATAAGAGTATTAAGTCAGCTCACAGTGTTACAAAACTTGACTACCGGCAGGGTCAGGCATTGGACGGGATCTAGCAAGATCTGACATAGACAGGCTTGCAGTGGACGTCTCCAACGGGAGTCGACCACGGTTTAAAACCACCCCCCCAGATCATGAATGAATAATAAAATACGTGTCCACATGGAGCAACATCGTTAACATAACCATCCCAACATGCTTAAAACAGAAATAGAATGAGATACAACTCTATCTACCGAACTCCCCTCGACCCGGGCGGTGCGTGACCCCGGCCGAGTTTTCACTCTCAGAACGAGATATACATGATAGTAATTGAGGAGGCGTAAGCCTTAAAAAATACAATTAAAATATTCCACCCATTGTCCGTAAATAACTGTCCACACTGGAACGTTTCATGAAAGTCTCACCGAGTACTTCGGCCACAAGGTTTAGGTTAAAAATGGTTAAATGTCACCTGGTTTGAAGGGTGCATGTTGAGGGCTCAGTAGTGGGTGTCCAGTCCATCCTTCCGGCTGACACAGCTGACGAAGGTTTTAAGTTACATCGTCGGAGGCAGTTGTTCGGCCATCCTTCCAGAGCGGGGCAGATTCCCGGCTACCTCGGAAACCCTGCACAATTATATCTGGGATTACTCATAAGTTCATGAAACACACACACTACCACATTTACCCACTGACATAGCATGGACTGTCCGGTTTATAAACTCGAAAAAATTGCCTAAGTCAAGAATCCCATTGAATGTGATAAATCACTTCAAAAATAACTCCATTAAATATGTTACTATAGAATAAGTCTAAATATAGTCACTCCATAATAATGATAATTTTAATTAACCTTTATGCAAAAGTTTTCATGACGCACTTACAGGAATTGGCAACTTTTAACAAGTTCGTGACTTATACAGATCTCAGGAAATTACTGACTTACGCCCCATCTTAGTTTAGTTAATTTAGTAGAAGCATTACTGGATTAATATAAAACATAATTATATCGTTAACGTTACAATCAATTAACCAGGGTTGAGATAAAGCATACATAAAACTAATTACAACCTGAACTCGCCATGTGCTAAAGGATTCACTGCAATGTATATCTCAACGCATCCACTTTAATATTAAATAAAACCAATTTGTTTTTATAAATAATTAAAATACATATTTTAATGGACTTACCGGAGGTCACGTAGCTTTCTACTTATTCATAGAAGAAGCTGGGAGACGAAAACTGTTCAATCTACTCTGCCAGCCGGGGACCAGAATGTGACGCGCTGATAGCTGAAAAGGAACTGAATAAACCAGCTGTTGAAAAACCCGTACGTAACATCGATAGGGCGCGCGCGAGTCGGGCGGACAAGGGGCAATACAGCACGACAAAGTCCAACTGACCGTACCAAAGGACAACTTCTGTCGCGTCGACAAATACGTAAATTCTTTAATTAATCACAATATAGACATCGGAACATCGCCGCGTTTTCCAAAACGCGGCACAGTTCGTGCAAACTAACTAATCACAAGCCAGAGTTTACTGGTCAAAAAACCGTTACTAAGACGAGAAGAATTATTATTGTATTGTTGAACGCAAGACAGAAAGGGTCAAAACCGTATAGCTGACGCCTAAAGAGTGAAGATAAAAAATCAAACTTAAATTAAATTAATGACTTAAAACAAAACCACAGAGGAGGAGAACATACTAGAAAACTGATAGATAAAATAAACCAACTACCACTGACCGATGGAAGCTTAAATCTACACCAATATCAAAAATCCGAGGGAGCTGCTTGCTGCATTATACGACAAGTGACGTAAATATATTTCCGGAGTAATTTCGTAACAACACTACACATAGATCAACTTCACTATATAAACTATCTACAGTGATAATTAGTTTAACCACTGAACATTAATACGGTGGTTAACAATAATAACATTTTATTTCAACAAAAAACGGAGGAAGCACGTGTCTTTTAGTTAACTGACCAGGCGGCCATCTTGTTGAGCAGCTATTTTCCAGTGCAGACAAAGTCTGTCGTTGACGCAGTTAGTTAAAAACATAACTTTTATATTTGTTAACATTAATAATTAAGATTTCTTATTTTTATATATTTGTAATCTGTTGTACGCCTTTTTAAAACATTGCTGACTTCTTAACAGCCCAAAGAACTCAAGCCTTGAGATTATTAATTTGCATTATAATTATTTGAAACTTGTTGAAGGTCGGATTCAAGTAACGAATCGATACGAATCTGTCAAGGTCGACCCAAGACCGAACCATTTACATTTTTTTAAACCAATAAGCAAAAAATAAAAATCAATAATTACCTATAAAAGAGTTATTATTTACTTGCAAACAGGCTAAGAGTGTGTTTACAGGTATTAGTGGGAGCGAGCAGGTACATAGGCGAATACAGCCTTGCCGACGACGAGAAGAGAAAATAACCTACAACTGCCAGAGTACGGTTAGAGCTCTGATCGCCGAGTTAACCAGAAGTGCGGGAATATTCAAACCGACGATAATCTCTCCTCCTCTCTCTACACTAAAATACCAACAAGACCAACATTAACCTAATTAATGGTTAATATCATTAATAAACCACGATACAGCACTAATACATTATAGTAACAGTGGCGATAGATACATGCATGGTTACAAAATGACGCCTACAACAGTGGGGCATAATTAAAGAGCGACACGAGCACACCCATCGTTATAAAGTGTCGACAACAACACAGTAACACTTTCAAACCATACCGGTAGATCTGTATATGGTTACAATATATATTGCAACAGAACACAGGATGATAAGCTATGCTGTTTATATCAGAGCACATGGATGACGAGCATTTTCTTGTTTAAATTTTTTTTAGGTAATATTTTGTCTTTTGGTCGTAAGTTTTGTATTTAGAAATGGATAAGCATGTTAGGGCATGTAGGGTATACCAAACTCTTCATAAAAAGATGTTCTCTATTGTCATGTATTTTTTGTGTGAATTTGTGCGCGTGTGCGGGTGTGATAATCTGTGATCGTTATAGCTTCAGTGGTAGTAAACCGATTGACGTGAAACTTTGACAAGGAATTATTTAGGTAAATAGCTTCAATTTGGGTATACCCTGAGGTTCATAACTATTTTAGAAATATGGTTTTTTTAAGTAAAGAAAAACTCAAGTGTAACTCTTATCAATGATGGGGTAATAAAAATTGTAGATAATTTCCATGCAGGACTTTGCTAAATTATACAAAGTTTTTCATGAAATTCGTATATCTGTTTGTTCCATCAATCATGTGACTTGGGCTTAGCCTATCAGAATACACTAAATTCAGTGAGATTCATACGTTGTAGAGCTAGGATGGACACAGTCTCTGTAGAAGTTGCAAGGGGAAGTTGTGCCCGGTGAAGAGAGTTGTTCTCTTACGAACGTAGATATATCATATATAAAATAAACCTTGGAAATTCTTAACGAAGTTTTGCGGTAAGAACCGAGAGGGTAAAATATTTAGATAAAATTGAAAATATAATACAGTGGTGTTTCGAATTTAAAGACACTTCAAGATATCGTGGAAGGTGTACATTAAACGCACCGCATTAAGTAATACCCAGATTAATCCTGAGGTTAAGAAAATATAAGATATAAATTAATAATAAACTGTCCGAGTGGAATTTATAAGCATTGTAAGAGTGAACCATTTATGAAGAAACTAATTAATGTTGGCAGTCAAACATAACAACGAGACTCATTGAAATATCGCCGCTGGAGCCGCCTGCCGTAGAAGAGGACGACAAGACGAAGAGGACGCCAGGAAGGAGTGACGCTGTAGAAGAGGACGACAAGACGAAGAGGACGCCAGGACGAAGAGGACACCAGGAAGGAGTGACGCTGTAGAAGAGGACGCCAGGACGAAGAGGACACCAGGAAGAAGTGACGCTGTAGAAGAGGACGACGAGAAGAAGAGGACGCCAGGACGGGAGCGACGAGACGGGAGGAGGACGTTGCAGAAAGCAAGTAAAATCGATTTATATTATCGAACAATACAAACAATTAATTCTATTATCAATACATGACAATTTAAAAAAACAATATATATCTTTAAAAATTATATTTATGTATATAATAAATAATTTTTCATCTCCTCCATAATAGACTTGTATGTGATTTTTACACACTCACTATATCCTTATTAGTATAATAAAATTTGATCTGTTGCAATATTAAATAAGATAGGTGAAAGTCATCACCTATCTCACACTTCTTTTAGTCAAAACTGGTTTAGTGTTTCCTCTTCGAGTAGTATTTATTTTAATAACGGTTGTCACATAAATTACTAATGCGCCTGCGCTCCCTGAGCTACAGAACTCACTCATTATGTTAAACGTAGTACATTTATTATTACATAAATTTCTATATTAGATAATTTTTCAACTATGAAAAACTACAACAATTCAGATTTTTCTACTATTTCTTTAGTAATATAATAACTGTAGAGCACACAATCATAGAATAAACAGTAAACATCCGAAACAATAGGATTTGGGTTACAATTCGTTATAATCTGACGCTCTGCTAGATTTCCACAATTTACGTCAAACTTTTAATCCTTTTTTGGGCCCTGGGGTCCCAAATTATAAAATTTCCAAAACTTAACACTACACTCAGATGTCAGTTAAAATTCTCTTCAATGTAATACCCTACATGAACTTTTGCGATTTTTATCCAGATTTTCACCCGCTTTTTGGACTCTGACGTCCAAAAATTTCGAAAGTTTCAAAAATGAACACTATATTCTTACTGTGATTTAAGTTGTTGTTAATATTTGAAATTTATCTATTTTTACATGTTGTTAGATAAATTTTGTACACGTTACAAAAGTAAATACAACAGTTTTAGAAGGGTATGGGACTGAAGGTAATTTGTACCACGTCACGCAACAATATATCTTATGTATGATCTCAAGGCGGACTTGTGATCATAGACACTACACTTGAGACGAATCGGCCTTAACAACTATCTGCGTTATTTACTGTAGGCCACATTGTTTATTACTGACGCTCTAAATTATTGAGTTATCTTTGATAACTGACTTGCTTCAAACTTCATTCAGATTTCTGATGTACACAGAGCCTGCAAATGGAAATTGTTACCTGGTAACTTTGATAACCTTTAAGAAAACCCGTTAAGTTCTATTTAATAAATAATACTGTAAAATACTTATAAAATATAAATGTTAACCTAAATATTGTAACGTCTTTAAATTATCAGAACGATTAAACCTCTCTTTGGAGAATTATAGAAAACAGATGTATTCCAATTCCAATTCATTATATTAATGTTCATAATAGCAAAGAGGACGTGAGCAGTACTGGATAGGAGAAATTACAACCAATTAGTGTAACCATTAAAGGGGTGTCTGTTAGCTTTTCATTTTAATTTATAGATGGCGTAAAACTAAGAGATGTGTTTATATTTAAAGCTACGATAGAAAATTTAGACACTGTATAGACTACGTGGGCAACATGTACTGTATAATATTCTTACAGACAGTTCAATGTGAATTATTCAACAACACTATTCACAAACTATTTTGATACTTTGTTGAACATATTTATATTAGAATATTTTTATATTTATTGATAGCAATACAACATTATAATATTTGTAATAGAAATTTATTATTATTATCTTACATGTAATATTTGAAACAATTATTATTCATTAAGTTAATTGTATTAACTTTTTCGGTGCTCTGCCCATGTATTCTCGTAAAATTTTTATGACTCTCTATTGCTTTTACGTTAAGTCGCACGTAGAAAGCTCAAAATTAATTGCAGCCAAATGTGAAGCAAAACTTGAAGTAGTAGTAGACCACTGAGGCGACGTAAAAACACAACACAGATTGATTACGAACAATAACATGGAAATATAGTAGATCCTACAATTTCATTTAAAGTAATTTTTTCTCTGCATAATAGATCAAACAGCAGTATATTTGTAGGAAAGATTTATTTTATTAAAAGAGTATATTAAGTCACTTCAGTATTTGTATTTGTTAAGTATTCACAAAATAAAGAATACTTATTATCTAATTGTCGAATGTTACAACGAAAATTAACACATGAGAATCATTCAGACACTGATGCAGGCGATTTATGAGAAGAAATTTTACAATGTCAGCCACTTATTTCTAATTTTAAAAACGATGTCCATCAGTATATTCATTCAGACAAAATAATCACAGTGTATCCAAACTTTACAATTGCTCTTCGGAAAGTTTAGTCATTACCGCTATTTGTAGCATCTGCGAAACGACCCTTTTCTAAACTTAAAATTATTAAAACCTACTTGCGGTCCACAATAGTACAAGACAAACTTTCAAATATTGCCATTGTATCAGTAGAGACAGATATTTTGGATCAACTGATACACACGATATTATTCGAGAATGTTCATTAATGACAGCTAGAAAAGTTCAATTCACTAAATGATTTTTCTTTCTGTTTAAATATTTACTTACCTATTTCTTTACCAAATAATGCTTGTAATATGTTCCTATTTTATATACCTTACTTGTAAGTTTATCTGTTTTTTTTTTATATGATATCTATACAAAGAAGGCTACAAATCTCAAAGTGATTTTCTTGCCAAGTAAAATATAGTGAGTTTAATCAGGTACCAAAAAATATTTAATATTTTTATAAAACTGTAAGTTTATTTGTTAATTTACGTAAAATTATATGAGGTGCAATTGGCAAATGATTTTCTTGACAAATAACATAAATTACATTATTTTCTTCCAGATTATTTCTGACGTTTTTGTTTTTGTACCCTTCTTGTATGTTTATTGTTTTTATAGACTACATTTTTCTGTAATTCCTGGTGTTTGTTCAATAAACGTATAACTGGTGTGACGTCGGTGTCCGATTTCAGTACAAAACTCCGACATTTGTTAAGGGCAAGTGGCACGTGTATGCATCTGAATACCAAGACCTACGCATTTCCTTTATCTCTTTCGCGTTTATGCCAATCAAAATCCAAACTAATTAAATAAACAATTACAAGGCTGTTTGTTGTATATAAATATATCTACGCTAGCATGATGTCTTAAGGTTTTAAATGCCCGAATTTAAGATGTGTAAAGAAAAACAAGTTTTGGTTTGCATAAACTTTATAATTTTAAACATTGGTAAATAAAATACAAACAGTACCACAAAAACGATTATTTTTCTTCGCAAGTTTTTGAAGCCATGGTTTTAGTCTTTTTCTCTGAAATTGTCAGTGAATACTCTGCTTCTAATTCTTGTAATTGGATCATCGATATTTGTAAATTCACATCTTGAATAACAACTGTGCCATCTGCAGGGATCCAGTGGCGTACCTAGAATTTGGCTTTTAGGCCAAAAGCCTTCTTACATAAGAAGAAGCAAGTTAAGACTAATCATAAATTACTATCTTTAAAGTTGCTGAAAAACGTGTGAAATTTTCCTGAAATCAATCCCATTAAAGTAAACGGTAATAACACAATAAAAATACGCGTTATCGAAACACTGCGTAGAAGATACGTACTGACTGAATTGATTTTCCTATATTTCATATTTCAGACGTATACCATAATGCTGTGTAATAAAACTGTTTGCATATTTAAAAACAAGCTATTACTACATTAGCGTACACAAATGAAAAAAACTAACAATTGTGCACAACCTAAAAATGATTATTTTTCTTCGCAAGTTTATAAATAATTGATGGTCTGTCGTATACTCCATTAGAGGAGTTTACACTTCATGATTAATTATTATTACACTTCATAAATCTATAATTATTGTATTCGCAACGGAAAATAATTTTTGTGTGATACTTATAACCTGATAATTACAATTTAATAGTAAACACAAGTACGTGTACAAACACATGTTAATATTCTATACCCATATAAAAAACACCACTACATAGGCCCTCGTATGTCTTTTTTATGTTATTATTTATTTTACTAATTGACTGTTTATTTCGTATCAAAAATATATTATTTTTAAATTTCTATTTATTCAGTTTTTCAACGCGTACTTTACAACTCTGTGTGTGTGTGTGTGTGTGTGTGTGTGTGTGTGTGTGTGTGTGTGTGTGTGTGTGTGTGTGTGTGTGTGTGTGTGTGTGTGTGTGTGTGTGTGTGTGTGTGTGTGTGTGTGTGTGTGTGTGTGTGTGTGTGTGTGTGTGTGTGTGTGTGTGTGTGTGTGTGTGTGTGTGTGTGTGTGTGTGTGTTTACGTAGTTGTGGGTTGAAGGAGTAAACAGAAAAACCACATTAAACTTTTCCTTTTACACTGGTATACATTATCAGCTCCGGCTAGATACAGTACCTATTCCGCTATCGGACTGCTCACATCACTTACGAAGTACGTTCTGTTACGAGCTTAAATTAGTGTCATTATGAATTACGTTTATAGACGAAAATGTTTAATTACAACTAACGTTTGAAGTGCTAAGTGAAAAGTAATTCATTTTTGAATTAATTAATAACTTAGAATAAAAACAACGATATTTGAATAAAAACAACTTGGAATAATATATTAAAACATTCTTTAAGATGAGTAAGTAAGTAAATCAAAAAATTTAAATAATAGAAATTTAATTTCATTTGTATTTATTATTATTATTACCTAAATTGTGGACTTTTGTTAAATATAGTAAATATTTAAGGTAAATAATAAACTTATCTTATATATACCGAAAAAATAAATTACGTCTTGTTTAATGTTTTTTAGACTTAATGTGCATTTTAAAGTAAGTGATAATTCACTTTTTCAAACTAATAATAAAAATTAGTCTGAAAGACTAAAACTGATAACATAGATTTTTACTAAAATAGTTCTAACTTTTATGATTAAGTTTATAAAATTTTTGGATAGATTAAAAAATCATAAAACTTGTTTTTTCTATGTAAATAGCATTAAATGCTTATAACTTACTTATCCATTAAGTAATATAGGTGGATCATACAACCTATACGATAATTTGTCGATAGATTGATCGTTCGGGGTCATTCATTGAAATTTAGTACAAAAGTGACGTAATGCTACGGAATGTTTGTAAACAAGTATAGACAGATGCAGGTACACTTCCAATTTACACCATCATCATCATCATCTTCACAACACGGCAAACACGGCAAGGTGCTGCCTGTTCCATCTCTTCCTGGGTATACCCACCCACACACGTGTCCTATAGTTTTGTATTTTCACACTTGTTTGACCAGTCTGGAATCTTACATTCTTTCTAAGTGTTCTTTCCACCGTTGTTTGTAATCTTTTAATTTTTCATTCAAGTAAAAAATTGCTAATTCTTCTCTTATCGCGTCATTCTTTATACGGCCAAGTTTAGAACATCTTTTAACTCCTCTTAAGAACGTCATTTACGAGGCCTGTATTTTACTTTCTTGTTTCTTGGTTGTCGTCCATAATTCACACCCACAGTACAGAACAGGGACCGCTAAACTTTGTAAAACTATAGTTTTGTATCTCGACGTACCTTGTTTCTAAAAATACGGTTGATCGTCCTACAGATCGTCTGGAACTTACCTTAACTACCATCGTCCTACCTTAACATCAATATCATAATTCAATTTACATTCGTAATACAGTTTTTTCACCAGTTCACCCGAAATGATTGAACGTGAAACAATACTAAAACTAACTGTATTAAACTACAAAATAGGCGGGTTATAATCTAAAACAGTTACGTATTTAATACTGTTTCACAATTGTAACGAAAACAGCACAATAATTAGTATTTTATTGACTCGGACGCAACCTCAAATCAGTGTCAGACAACATTAAGAGATGAAAACATTTGTTTTCTAACTGTTAATGAAAGCTATTCAAATATATTTTAGATAAGAAAGAAATAATCAATTATTGCTTCCGCGTAATCTTTGCTCTTTACAAAAAACCAGGCACGACGAGATTTCAAAATAAAATGTATTCCCGAATACGCTCAGTTTTATGTTTTGTAAACATACAAAATGAAAAATTATTTTTGAATATTTTAATGAGCTTTTGTGAATAGGTCCTGTGTACAATATTTATTAAAAATTTACTGCACTAACTACTAGCGTAAGTTGAGACTTCTACGCTGCTACGTATTAGAATCTTGGACTTTGACTGAACCCACAACTAAGAAATTGGAATCTTTCGAAATGTAGCTCTACCGTAGAATGCAGAGTACTTCATGGACAGTGCATATAACTAATGTTGAAGTTCTTAGAAAGATGAAGACATATAGGGAAGTTGTTAACACAATGAAGATAAGAAAGCTTCAGCATCTGGGACATCTCATGAGGATGAACAGAGATTTTACTTATTGCAGTCTATACTACAGGGAAAAGTACTTAGAAAGAGAGGATTTGGGCGACCGAGAATATCGTGGTTGAGAAATTTAAGGACCTGGTTTGGCGTGAATACAACTGACTTTTTCCGTACAGCAGTGGAGAAAGTTAAAATAGCCTGTATGGTATCCAACATCCGAAACGGATATGAACTACCAGAAGAAGAACTGCTAGCGTACTGTTTACTAGACATACGTCATTTATTACGTAGCCGTGATTATTGTTCCCGCTTCTGCATGTAACACTTTTTTCTACACGGGCAGCTACTGCATTGGACTGGAGTCTTTGTCCCTGAAGTGATGTGACGTAGAGAGAGAGCGTAGAGTGCAGTGGTCTAAACAAGGAAGGCGACTGAGAAGTACCAAATTACACTATCGTAACTGAAACATAACGCTCTTACCTCTCATTCAGCGTTAAAGCGTGAAACTGTGGCCCTTGGTCGTGGTTGTCCAAGAATTGGCACTGTAAAATATTATTAGTATTAAAATCTAATTTTAATTTCACACAACTTAAAACTTCGAAATGTAAAAGATTACTTGCACTTAAAAGAGGCAGAACTAACTCCTCATCCCTGATAGTATTTCCACTGCGATCAGAACCACTGTCACTGTTGTCTGTGTTGTCATCACAATCACTGCTGATACGAGGACTGTTCAATAGAAACACGTTTAGAGGCTGTAAAACATTTTTTATTCAACGATTTTAAAAGAAGTCTCCAGTAACATTAAGACATGAGTCCCACTGTTGCACTAATCTGTAGATTCCCTCCTGGTAAAACTCTTGCCGCTGTTTGCGGAACCATTCGCTAACAGCAAACTCTACCTCAGCGTCCGATTTGAACCGCCGTCCTTTTAGTGATTACTTAATTGGGCCAAAAAAAAAAATAATCGCACGGGAATAAGTCGGGACTGTAAGGTGGATGTTGCAAGACTTCCCACTTCATGCGACGAAGCAGATCTTGAATCTTTTGGGCTACATGGGGCAGAGTATTATCATGCAAAAGAATGACACCATTTGTGAGCTTCCCAGGACGTTTATTCTTGATACTGACCCGTAAGCGTTTTAAGCTCTCTGAATATCGCTCAGCGTTGATGTTGACGCCAGGTTCTTTAAAATCTAAGAGCAGCACACCCTGATAATCAAAAACATATGGTTACCATTACTTTTCCTGCCGAAGGTTGGGACCGATATTTTTCGTTTTCGGAGATTCTGCATGCTTCCTCTGCATACTGTGGATTCTGGTTCGTAGTGATAACACCTAGACTCGTCACCGGCAACAATTTGGTGTAGAAAGGCATTACCTTGTTGTTGATAGCGCATCAAATGCTGTAATGATAAGCACGAACGCAAATTTTTCTGCTCACCAGTAAGCAGTCGTGGAATCTAATGAGCAGCAACTTTGTGGTAGCAAAGACTATAAAATGATGGAATGAACAGTTCCCACGCTGATGTTCAACATTTGAGAAAGTTCTAAATCTTTGATGCGCCTATTTGCGCGTAAAGCAGTTTCCAGCTGTCTCACATTTTCATCTGATGCTGCAACACGTGCAGGCCGGGATGGGCCAAATCTTTAGTGGATTCTCTTCCTTGTCGAAATGTATTGTACCATTCAAGCACTCCCGTATGAGAATAACTATAGTCACCATATACAGCTTTCATTCTCATATAAATTTCCATTGGCTGACGCCCTTCAGCGGGCAAAATCTGAATAACGGCATGCAGATTATCTTTGGACTGATTTTCTATCATAGATGCCATTTTTCAATCCAGTCACAACGCTTAGAAAAGATCAAACTGCAAATATTTCTGACAGACGCGTCACTAGTACTTAAACAGACAATATAAACAAATGAATTCCGTTGCCATGGCGACGAAGTCAAGAGTGCGCAGATCAAACGTGTTTCTATTGAACAATCCTCGTATTATTACTATTAAAATCTAATTTTAATTTCACACAGCTTAAAACTTCGAAATTCAAAAGATTACTTGGACTAAAAAGAGACAGAGCTAAATCCTTATCTCTGATAGTATTTCCACTACGATCAAAACCATTGTCACTACTGTCTCACTGCTGATATATCTGTACTATGCATCACAATCACCGTCCGAACCTGATGTTATAATAATCTTGTCTGACACTATCCCTTCACTTTCCCAGTACTAGTCCTCTACCCTTTCGACTTTCTTGCAGTTCCCTATCCACTCACTTTCAGTTCCGACTTTACTGTTTGCTCAGTTATTTCAGTTCATTCTGAAAAATTACGACTTACACAATTGTTCCAATTACTTACGTAACTTTTAACCTTTACCCAAGCAAGTTCAATAGGGTTGAGGTCCCACATATAGGGAGGAAGCCATACAAGTGCATGCCCCTTTGTTTGATAATAATTTACCAATGTTTTACTGCTTTTCTATGGGGGGATTTAGTAGACTACTATAATTTGAAAAAGATGTTCCTTTCTCACAATTAATACCCTTATTTCTGAGAAATTTATCATATCGAGTTTCGTAAAATACTTCGCAGGATTCTTTTCAACCAAAACAGAATTATACGGCGCTTGTCCATAAATATTACTGAATTGGCGGAATATTTGGCAAAAAACTTGTCCTCCACCCACTTTTTAAAATTTTCATAGTTTATCTGCCCAAGGTAGATAACATGCCCAGACAGACAGAAGATGCACGGGGCGTCTTGCGCCCTGGTTTGTGTGCGTTGTTCGGGCCGAAGCCCGAGTAATGCCAGGTTCAAACAGTGCAGCACGGTCGTTTGCTCGGCACAAGAACTTATAGTGTGGGCTTCCTATACACGATTGGCGTGTATGAGGAGGGTTCGGAAATTTTGCTTTAGCCTGTCTCCAACTCCGTGTCTTCTTAAGGCATCGCCCGTGGGAACTTAGAGAGCGCAGGTATGGTCGATAGGCTCGACTGCGCTTAGGCGAGTTGGCCGTAACGATGGGTTGCCACGATGGCTCCCGCAATTAGGCACTTGCACACTTCGTGGTTTCCCATGCTCGGGGTTTCAGCCCAGACGAGACGGTAAAGCAGGTGCTGACTGTATAGAGTAAAAAAATGTCTGACAGCTTGCTCCAGTCTGTCTCACTTGACTGGCAGAGCCTGCAAACCCGCCGCCTAAGGAAGCTACCTGGCGCCTTCCATTCAGGAAGGTGGGAGGCGTTTCTGTGGTGTTCTTGAGAAGCTTATGGTGAATCGTCTGGTAACGCCATGGGACATCTGACGCGTACCGGGGTCGGTACTTTGTCCATACTGTCCAGTTGGCGGAGGTGCTGGAATGAGGAATAGCCGGCCTTTGTGAACCAATAGTCCCAGGAATCAAACGAAAACCTCCAGGGAAGGCCCCTATGGAGATCGTATTTCTGACATACCACGGGGGTCCCCGATAGGAACCGGAGGTTGCGATTTTGGAACGCTTGACAGTCTACGTCCGTTGGTGGCCGACAGGAGAGGCCACCAAGCCGGCGCCGCCGCATACGTGAGTACTGTTCGAAGGAACAGCAGATACAAAGTTACTTTAGTGCAAACTGCAAACAGCCAGCCGGCTGTTCGTGAGAGCATGGGTGATAGCACGGATGGTTGGAAGCACTAGAACTTTCAAGTTTGTTCAAAAGTTTAGCCACCTGGAACAAAGCCATTTTTACTTCCCGCACTGTAAAATCACTTATCTGTTTCCCGCACTGTTATTCTGTAAACACGTCAAAAACCTCATGCGACTGTCAACATTTATGTACAATATTCCATTAGAGTCAACCCATGTTTCGTCTAAAAAAAATGTTTCCCCAGATTCCCGAAAACTTTTAATTTCCACAAGGTAATTGTAGCGTCATATTACAATTTCTGGTTTTTCAATTAACGAATTTCTTCTACTCCTTTTTTTCAACTTGAATCTTGAATTCTACACTTTTATGCATTCGATTTAATGATTTAGCCTCGCATGGGAAATGGATTCTTTCTTCCACCATAGGTAAGAGTTTTATATACTGTTGGCACAGTATTTTGATTTTTATAAAAATCCTGAACAATACGTATTTTATTACTACACACTTGATTCAGTGGCTACGTCAATGAGTTTTGTTGATTTTATTCACTACATTTTTTAATTATATTAGGCCTACTAACAAGCACCCGTTAACTCAAAAACATTAGGTTCATTGTTACTGTGTTGTAACCATTGTATATACACACTAAACGTTATGTTTTCCTCAACCATGGCTTTTATTTATTTCAGCAGTAATCTAAAAACCAAAAACCGTTGTCACCTAACCTCACAAATGAAAACAACACGTATTTTCGCTTTGCATTAAGTAATATGACAATTTACAATTAGTACACTTCTTCTTTTCCACGTCGAAATATATCGATACAATCGCATATTAAAAACATCGATAATGTACTGCAGGAACGGATAAAGGTAGGCTAACAGTTTCTATGCCGTTAAATAGCATTTGTTTATTTACTTGCTACTATGGTAATTAATTCTGGTCTCCATGGTGTTGTTGACATCTTTACTAGCGTCAACAAAACCTAAGGGCCTAAATCTTGCAAACGGGGCAGAATATCAAATTCCAAGGAAGACAGTGTTTTTTTGCCTTGTGTCAAAGGTTACCTCTGCAAAATTTGGTTGGAATCGGTGTAACGCTGTAGATTTGTATTCAGTACAAAGAAACAAATCCTCAGACTTTGAGTTTTATATATAGCCTACAGATTATTTCACGCCTTCACTGTGAACAACGAAATTTCGTTTGTTTTCTTTCTTTCGATGACCCTTGAAGAGACATCGTGAATCGACAGGCACAAACAAACATATGCTAACTCTGCAAGTAACTAAAATATACACTAATCCTAAACGACAGTTTCAAAATTCATATTTCTAATGTTACTATAACACAGCTACTTGAAAAGTGTTAAGTTTTAAACACCAAACCCAATAATACGTACAGTCTTTGAACGCATTTAAAACACCAACGATGAAAACCGGACTGCAGTAAAATTGCAAAGTGTGTAACATCTGATTGCCTTTGTAAGTGGATGCCAGTCTGGTCTGTGTCCAGTGGCGGATTATTAATAACGCTAGGGTATGCTGCAGCACCGGGCACCAGGGTCTCAGCTGCCAGAGGGACACCATCCAGCCCTAATTCAAAAAAATTTTTGAAGACAATAAATGTAAAAAAAACGAAAAAACAGATGTCGTTTTTTCATATTCAACCCAAAATCATAAAAAGATGTGTGAGCACTTTTCGACGGTCTTTAATAAAATTGAAGCCCTTTATGCCACGAGTAAAACTGCAGGGAAGAGGTTTTTCTCAGACCGTTCTAATGAAGATGGTAAATTCTATGATACTACCAAAGGATAGAATCGGTTTGTCCGCTCAAAGTATTAAAGTGGATTATTGATTGTAAAATGAATTATGTATTTCCGAATATATACATTATTTATCGTCTGCTTTTGACGATTCAATAGCTAACTGCGAATATAAAAGATCTTTTTTTTATTAAAACGCATTAAAAATATGTTGAGTACAACTATGGGAGATGAGAGATTATATTTGTCTCTCATATATGTCACTCCGTTAAGGCAAAATTCAAGAAAAAATCGATCGGTTAGTATTTTCTAAGCTTAAGTACTACTATGCTCATTGTAATCACTATTTAGTTAAATATTTGTTGTAAAAAATAATTGTTAACTTTGGAAATTGTGTATTCCATTTATCAGTGTAAATAATGGATAAAAGTTTGAATTTTGAATGGGGGGGGGGCACCACGCGCTTCTAATCCGTCCCTGACTGTATCGCAGAGTATGAAAACCGGGATGAGTAATTGGGCTTGACAGACAAACGCTACTAATACAAACACTCATTCATACTTTACCCCACCTCCAGGACAAACATTTCAGTCCAATACACAATCTACCAAATTTTCAGTTGAGTCACGTATATCTAGATACGTAATACACGCGACAATGCATATCATCTATAGGCCTATATCTAGATAACATGTATGTGTTGTTGCGCGAGTTTGTTACCATTAAATGACCTACTATAAAAGCTCTGTGCACTCTACTGTAATTAATTGTGCTTATAATGCATCATCATATAATAACTCTGTTATCATGTTTTACGTAACAACATGCTTTATTTGCAGTGCCTCGTGTAATAAATCCTCTCTTCTTTCTTAACCCTTTGTCACCCGCATCATTTGCTAACCAGACTCTGACGAACTGTGCCTGTTCAAAACTTTATTTCTCGCTCCACTGATGACGGCCGAAACGTCCGGAGGTTTACGTGCAATTTGTGTACCATTGCCTAACAGCCCGACAATAATAATCTTAATGAAATTTTTAAACATATCACTTGACAGGTCGTTAAATACGTTTATACTTTAATTCCAGTCTATTTTTTATTGTTGCCAAGACTTAACAGTGAAAAGTGTATGAAAATAATGAATAATAATGGCTCCCATGTATACCACCGGAGTAGCTTAGGAGTAGGCAGGGTAGGCTACTTAATGTGAGCCGTACGGCATACAAGGAAGGCAGTGTGGCCAGCACTACGCTTCAGCCGCCCATTATTATCCCCAGGATGTTATCCCAGGTACTCATTTTCAACAGGCTGAGTCGACCTAGCACCTTGATATTATGGTGCAGGACCGGAAATGTATAAACTAAACGTACTAAAAGGCCTCTAATTTTCCAGGTCCGTGAAGGCCTCTGTTTTTGTGAAGTAGAAGAGTGATTGGATTATTAAAAAATTGGTATGGAGAACCATACATGACTTCCATGTCCTAATTAATTACCATTTTTATTATGTATACAAAAACTCAGAACAAAACCAAATATATCATCAGCATGCTTTTGATAAAAACGCTGAGAAAGATAATCAAAATACGAATTGTACCTAGTTGATAATATTTTAAAAATAAATAATTAATTTGATTAAATTATATTTTATTTAGACAACGCGAAAAAAACGAATACCGTCAGTTGTGACTTCCTGTGGTTACATAGCATGGAACGATATCAATTGTTAATATTTTATTGAAATATTTAAGTTTTCGGTCGAATAAATTTATAACATCAATACAAAAAAAATTACCCCTCTCCCTTCAACTATCCTTTCCATTTATAGATATTTCATCTACCTTTCTACAGTGGAATATTATGGCCTTTTCAGGATACTTCATTTATCAAAATTAAATACTTTACTCTTGTTAAAACGTAAACTGTTGAAGGTAAACTACCCCTTCACCTTAACCGATCTTTACCACAATCATTAGGTCTTGAGTTCTTAACTCGACCACATATGCAATCAATTATTTGACTTTGTTTGAATTTGCCACAGTTATCATTCGCCATAGAAAAATTCTACACATAGACACACAGACAGACACTTTTCAGAAAATTATTTTTCTTCATGTTTTGAGGGTAGTACAATCAGAATCTACCCTTATCTCGAACACGATTTTTTTCGTGATCACCATACTTCCATTTCCTTACGGAACATGGAAGTAAAATTAGTTTGGAATATTGATTATATCGAATGCTACTGAAACGGTAGCCCGCTAACATACTAATTTTTATTTTGCAGATTGATTGGACAGGAAGTATCTATGCACTGCGTTACGTGACTTGAGAAGTGTTTAACAAGAGGAAAACTGTTCATAGCTGAATCACTAAAAATGGCAAATACCGATCTCCAACAGAGAAATTATAGACAAAATTCACAGCAATATTATTATTCTAGTGCCAAAACTAACAGTAGTCGGACTCAACGCCTGGAACCGGTGAGCCCAGCAGAGTCACATCAGTTGCCAAACAATGATGACCTTAAGCCTTCAGAGGAAGAGAAGCCTTTCAGCACCTCGCTCCATAAAACTTCAGTACATCAATCAAATTTTACGAAAACTCTTGGAAATTATGACATTCTACCGTCAGACTTGCGAGTGCTCATTGAAGGAGTCAACTACGGCCTTCCAGATACTTATCGAGTTCCTATTGACGATAAACCGGAGTGGCTGGACGTGGAAAAATTTAAATTGGGACAAAGATTCGCCCTGAAGTATTTGTTCGGTTTGACGTTCTGTGAACTGCTGTCGCTGATACTGACCGCTTTAGTTCAAGACAATTTAAGAACTACAATGTATAGTGGAAATTCAAGTACACCGTTCACGTCTTACAAACGATATTTGTCCACAGTGCTCAGAATAAACTCGTGGTTTGAAGACAACATTTGGGACAGAAAGAGTACGGGCTACAAAAACCTAAAACAAGTGCGAGCGATGCATTTAAAAGTGAGTAAAAATATTAATTCCGAGAGTGAAAAAAGTCTGATTGTGAAACCGTTAAAAGACGAGGTCTTGTGGTGTCCGCTGTTTGATGATTTGAGAGAAGATTTCACACCACTTCGTTCCGAATTTACTTGCTCTCCAGACTCTTTTCGAAATCCGAAGTTACACATGAATCAATGTGACATGAGTTTAGTTCAGTTCAGTTTTTTCGGGTTGATGATTTTGTATCCAGAAAAGTTTGGAGCGGCTAACGCTAGTACAGAAGAATTAGACGGTCTCGTTCACGTGTGGCGCGTGTTGGGTTACTACTTAGGTATAGACGACAGATTCAATTTTTGTCAGGGTACCATAGACGAAGTTAAAGAACGATGTAAAAACGTGATCGGTTACTGGTTTAAACCCAGTTTCAGTGATATGACACGAGAGTGGGAACACATGTGCCGGTGTCTTATCGAAGGTCTCACTTACTACGTACACGGAATCAGCTTTGAAGTGGCATTGTTGTATTTGTGCTGGGTTTTGGGTATAGCCACTCCGAAGCTGTACTCATCCCTGTCTCCGTGGCAGCATATCATGTTTATCGTTTACAAAATCACTATGTGTATTGTGCTAAGAGTACCAGGTATATCGGTTCTGTTTAATTTTCTTCTTCGATGTGCATTAAACAGAGGTCAAAACATGTCACCTGAAAAATTAAAACTCCTTGAAAACAAAGTGTACAATTTTCAGTCCTCAAAACATAAACTATGAAAAATAATTACTGTGATTAGTGATTATTAATAAAAATAATTTACTGTACTGTTACAAGGCAAGCTTAACTTTAGTCAAAGACACTTCTTTTACAGCCCAATCCTAGCAGTTCTATGTAGTATAGTATTGTACCAAAGCTATAGGCTGTATTTGTTACTTTTATAGTGACAATTTTTACAAACAGAATTATCACTGTTGCACACCATTACAGAAAAATTAGTCTGATTAGCGCTTTCAAGCTTCTCAGCTCACCGTCAGATCGGAATTGACAACTTTCTTCATTGACAATTTTTATGATTCTTATCCTTATTGATTTTCTACTTTGCATATAAATTGAACCATTCTTTGGAAGAGGCTTTTATAGGACTAGAATCATCTGCCAGGGATATGGAACACCAGATAAACAAGAACAAATGAAGTGTAAATGAACTGGAGAACCCATGGGTGGACCTGACCTTTTTGTAGTAGGCTGTTATAAATTAGTGAACGAGTTTATGTACCTTGGCTCACAGATGAACACATACAACGTTATGTCTTCAGAAATTTTCAGAAGATATTGTCAGCTGACCAATGATACTTTGGATCCCAAAACCATTTGAAAAGCTCGCTAATTTCTTGTGATGCTAAGATGAAGTTCTACAAGGCTCTTGGCCAGGTCAGTAAACCTTGATAATCTACAAGTCAGATGAATGTAACCTTCTGTTACTTGAAAGTAAATTCTGTAGGAGGATCTATTTTTCACTGAAGGCCAGACTTGGAGACGGGGGCCTAATCAGGTAGTATACCACATTTTGCAACAGCCAAATATCATAAAAGTTATTAAGCCTGGAGAGCTTTGCTGAGGGTTTGATTTGGGTGTGAAACTGAAGAGAGCACCCTTGTGGTGGAGGCCATTGATGGGTTTTAGTCCCCTTGAATTACTGCTTAATATTATCTGTTTGAACCATTCTATTCTATGTTGGAATGTTTATTTTTATGAAGCTTTCTTAACCAGCATTTAGTCGTTTATTTCTCCTTCATCCGTATTAGCCAATATTTTTGTATACCTAGTCTATACTAGTCATTTTTATTATTAATTCTTCTGTAGTTATTAATCATAATATCTAATTAATTTATAATTGATTATAATTTATAAATAAATAATTTGTAATTTTGTTGATTGAAGTTTTGTGTTAACTATGCTCTAAGCTGTTCAAACCATTAGGCATTTCCATATCATATGCCACATTAATCTATTTAATGTATCATGCAAGTAAATGCTACCATTCAATAGTGTAATTTCTGTGGAATTTTATTTTATAAAAGTGAATGTATTGAAAATCACCTCGCATTTGTAAATTAAGCCACTTTATAGAGACCAGTTGAAAACACTCTTATGTGTTCAAACTTTCGAATTTCAAAAGTTAAAGAGGAAAATCAAAACATGATCAAAGAAAAATGGTCATTGAATTTAATGCCACTGGTTCTCAACCTTGTCTTTCTCATAGATTTTTTTAAATAACAATAATAATGATGACAATAGTACAAACAACAACACTTTAGTTTAAAGGAAACTAGATGTTACCTGGCAAAAATTAATTTATTAAAAACTAGTTGTGAAATGATGATTTATTTTTATTCTTAAGATCAATGTACAGTTGTGAGGAAACCAAATGTACCAACTACTGATTTTCCAACTTTATAACCAGGATGAAGATGACATACATGTTTTTGTAAAGGGTTACATATATAAGAAAATTACACAGATTCTACTAAGAGTTTCATTTTACAGTCTAAACCCTGTTTCTATTCAGGGGTGTAGGGGTTCAGCTCAAATATCATAAGCAAACACCTCACTAAAATATCTGCATTCATATACTAAATGAATAATTATGGAATTATTGTATATAGTAATATACTACCGTTAACAATATACTGTATTACTCTACATTGTTGTTTCCATATTTATTGTATTAACTATATATTACTACAACACACACACACACACACACATTCATAATTTCTCATTATTCTTGTTATTAACATATTTTATCATTTATTTTTTTTATTACATATGTATACTGTTTATATTTATTTATTATTATTCTATTTATTAAATTATTCAATAAAATATTATTTATTACATATTTAGTTGTTAACTGTGTTAATAGTATTTATGTACTTAAAGAATATGAACTTTATAATTAGGACAGTAACAAATTCTAATTCTAATTAAAAGTTCTGTTTATGATTCGTAATATCAACCACCTACATTGTGTCTACTAGATTTGACTATCTTGTAGTCACCATATAATTACCACTCAATTACTAGTAATTAGTAGAAGTTACTAGTACCTTAAGTGTTATGTAGACTACCATAATATGAAAATATAAAGGTTTCTGTTGTTGATGTAAATTAAGTAAAATAAAACTTGTTACATAAAACATTAATCTAGTATTGTGTATTCACATCCCATTAAAAAAAATTTTAATAGAAATATGCACAATCTCTTATATGGACACTCTCACCTCTACTACATTACAGGACTGTTACAATTCTGGAAGGTCTACTGGTAAATAATAATTACACTTGAAGTGTGTACAATAATTCAATTTTATTCTATAGTCCATTCCTGAAGAGACAGGAGCAGGCATATATAGTGAATTTTTCCCCCACTATTTTGCATTGAATTCGGATGTTACAGTGTTTGAGGCCGAGTTGTTTGCAATTGATGAAGCCTTGAGACAACTGTTAATGAGACCTTGGCTGAGAAAGGATTCTGTGATTCTGGTAGACTCAAAATCAGCTATACAGGCCATTGCAAATAATGACTCATCCAAGAGCATCATAATACAGTCCATCAGAGACAAGTACAAGACAGTTAAAAATAATATTTGCAGAGTGGTAATACAGTGGGTGCCGTCACACAGAGGACTGAAGGGCAATGAAGCGGGGGACAAGTTGGCTAAAAAGGGCATCTCTGTAAAACAGAACTTTTATAGAGTCCCTTCAAGACTTAGTACAATAGATAGAAGGATTAAACAACTTAAAAAGCATTGCCAGACTTCCTTCCATCACAGAACCAAATAAAACCTGAAAGGCAAACTATATGAAAATATATCTAGTCTCTACACTGAGGACAAAGAACTTCCAAGAAAATCATCGGTTACCGATTTCCGCATGCCACAGGGCACGACTGCTTAGCAGGGCACCCCAACAGGATCAACATGCTCACTTCTGGGATGTGCACTCTTTGCAAATGCCCTGGAAGCAACATGGACAAGGACCACCTCCTGGTCTGTGAAAAACTGGAGAAAGAAAGACAGAATAGAAAAGACCTACCTGGTCTTTATTGGGAAGCTAGATCAAGAATGGCGTGAGCCGAATTGAGCCATTAGAAACAGCAACCATTACCATTTGCTGCTCAAATCCTGCCATTCATAAACTGTGAAAGGTGAGATTTGGTGTCTCTTAAATTATTACAAAGTAGTGGTGATCTACATATCACTTTGAGGATTACAGATATGGACTTAGTAACACAGGATTAAGTAGGAGAATTATTTTATTATGTCTATTAGCAAGTTTACATATCTGTAGGGTACAGAAAGAAACTTAGAATTCACTGGCTGCTGAGGTGTGTTGGTCTGACTGTGGAGTGTAGTAACAAATGTTTTAAAAATTAGATAAGAATAATGTAACCCTTCAAAGTAATCATTTATATTATGTGTTGTTACTAACAAGAGTAACAGAAAACATTTAAGAGACTCAACTATACAATGCACTGATACACTTTAATAAAAGTAAAAGAATTTGATTTGAATATGTACAATAATCTTAAAGCAAACACACATTACTGCTTCCTGTATTACATAGTTCACTGATCTCCAAACCGTCGATCATGAAATAGCAGCAACTTGCAAGGATATTTTCAATATTTTCAACTTGCAGTGGCCCCTGAAAAGTTGTCTACACTGTACAATCAATTGCAGGTAACTTGAGATTCAGGTATTTGAGTATTTGCTTGAGACTGAAGCAATGGAGATCAAAGAACATTTGTATTTGATTATGTGCCTACTCTTAGTCGAATCATGATGTAAACAAAGCCACATCCCACCAATGTGCTTGTCGCATTTACAGGAGCAACACAGAGTACATAAATAGTTCATACTGTATACACATAAGAGAAATGTGTAAAAGTATAATTAGTATAAAAGTATTCATTGGTTTTCCATAATGATAAAACTATTTACAATGTCTGTAAATAGTTGCCATAATTTACCTAACTTTAATAAACAAAAGCAAAGACATTACTTCTTGTTTGCAGTTATTTCATTTACTGTCTCCTTCCGTTCACTTAGGCTGGCCTTCCATACTGTTTCACTTGCAATGTGTTTTGTCTATGTTAGGATTCAGCTTGTTTTCTTCTGTTTATGTTACTGAGACTCGGTGAAGCCCATTTATCAACTTACATCTCATAATTAATTACAAGGTGTAGGATGAGTGTCCCATGGTGCACTCCTCTCAAAACTAATCACATTGTTCTTGTGACGCTTGTCCCTTGACTCATTACAAAAGGCAAATAGTTTTATTCTGTTGAGCTGTTGAACATTCAGTTTAATGTCTTTGCTATACCATTACGTATATGTACACTCAGTCTTCCCCGTTAATATTTTTTTTTTTTTTTTGATGGTGGAGGAAGAATCTTCTTTCCTTCTCCTTTTCTGTCTGTTCTTTATGAACTATGTTGTTATTTGGTGACAACTGAGGAGGTACTTTAGGAGACATAGCAGCTATTCATTTTTGAGATTTTTTTCCTCTTCTAAAATCCATTTGGTCTCCATTCCTAATACTTCTTAATCTGTGAAATATTCTTGCTTATTCTCAGATGCAGTTACATTTTCAGATAGTTCTTGTTTTTCTCTACTTATCAATAGGCCAACTTTGTCCTGCAATTCATGAACCAAGGTTTTAAGAATGTTGAATTCAGCAAGTCTTTTTCCATTTACTGTATACAAATGACTCAATTTCTGTTAGTGGTTGGTATTGGAATTATGGTACTATGATTCTCTTCTCCAACAGAACCAGCCCTTGTTATTGTCTTATTTGTATCACTAATGGTTGTTCTGTTGCTTGATGGAGTTCTGGCTAGCACCGATCTTCTAGTAGTCATATTGTCATAATCTTTCCATACACATTTGCTTCCAGTTTCATGTTTTGTGTCCAGACTTGGGATTAATGATTAAAAAAATTAACAATTAAATTAATACAGTAGAGCGTCAATAATTCGGATTAATTGGGACCGGACCCCTTCCGGATTATCAAATTGTCCGGATTTTCGAAATGAACCAATAAAAGCGCCGGTAGACGTCTTCAATGTAAAAACACTTGCTAATATCGTTCATAATTCACTCTGATGGTTACAGAAGTGGAGCGGATGAATAAAACCATTAATTTAGTTTAATTTAGTTTAATTTTTATGTTTTTCAATTACAGAAAAAAATACTGTATGTACAGTATTGCATTCACAGACTGTCTTATTTTATGTACAGTAAATCTAGACCTACAACAAAATACAGTAAAGTACAGTAATAGGAATACCTACAGTAAATCATACAGTATTTGAGCTTTTAAAAAAATCTTTTATGGACTTTTGAATAGCGGTAGTGGTTTGTTTTTTTGCAGCTAAGTCCTTGATTCGTTTTAGGAGAATGAGCTGGGTTGGTGTGCTCTCAGTCTGTTTTTAAAGCCATGACATCAGTGTCTCTGCTGCCATAAATGCTTCGGAATGTGTCGGCCCTGCTTCTTCAATGTCATTTTCATTCTTGTCCCCATCAGATTCTACTGTTTCTGCGTCCCCTTAAAATGAAAAAGTACGCCTAAATAAACAAACGAAACAAATGTTTTCTTTTTCTAATTTTATAGAAAAAAATGAACAAGCGCAAAGTTGGCGAAATATTTTAAAAATAGAACAGTGAATTTAAAACGACTAACAGTACAGCGTCAGATAATGCATAGCCTACTGCTTGTTTGGCTAAAATAAAAAAAAGTTACAGTAGGCCTACTGTATGTTTAAGCAGTGCTACATACCTTCAGACACCATGTCAGCTATTTCTTGGTCGCTCAAAATCTGGTACCCAGGATCGTTGTCATCAACAGCCAACCACTCACTGGCATCATTTTCGTCACACTGTTCAAATCCCGGGATCGTGCTGCAGATTTCTGTCACCTCGTTTACAACGCAATCTTCATTTTCATTTGCATTTTCTTCATCAGGCCATAATTTTCTCCAGGCTCTTTGCAAATTACTTTTGGTGAGAGTTTCCCAAGCATCGGCAAGCATGTAAATGCTATCTTTAACGTTCAACTTTGTTATAAACTGAACTACCACTCTCTTCGTCCTTTTCTGCCAATAAAAGGCGATGCAGGAGCTGCTTTCTATAGATCCTCGTAATTTTCTCGATCAGTCCCTGGTCCATTAGCTGCAGAGTTGCAGTAACGTTAGGTGGGAGAAATTGCACTTCGAAATTCTGATTGATTTCATTTAATACTTCGAGAGGGGGATGTGTGGGTGCATTATCAATGATAAGAACTTTACCACTTTTCTTTTTCTCCTCACAGAATTTTGTAACATTAGGGATACAATCATTTTTAAACCAATCAAGAAAAATGACTGAAGTCATCCAAGCACTTTTCTGAGACGTGTACGAAACAGGAAGGGTGTGCATATTTTTAAAGCAACGTGGTTTTTTGCTCTTCCCAATCACTAACAATTTTACCTTGTGCTCCCCACTGGCATTAGCACATACCATAGCCATTATTCTCTCTTTGCTTACTTTAAACCTGGGAGCGGATTGTTCGCATCTTGATGCCAGCGACTTGCGTGGAAGGACTCGCCAGTTTATCCCAGTCTCATCGGCATTGTATACGTTACCCCTAGAATAACCTTTTTCAAGTGCTTCCTTAATAAACTTCTCTTTAAAAACTCTTCCAGCCGCTAAATCTGAGGAAAGTTTTTCTCCTTCGATGTCTAACTCTCTAATCCCATGCCTAGATTTGAAGTTCTTAAGCTAGCCAGAACTGGCTTTGAAATCTTTCGGTCCATTAAGCTATTCATTAAATTGTAAGGCTTTTTCACAAATCAGTGGGCCTGAAATTGGCTCTCCTAAGCTTCTCCTTTGAGTGAACCACACGTACATTGCGTCTTCTAAGGTTTTGTTGTTTGCTGAACATGCAGTTTTTCTTTTCAGCGTCCCTTCTTCAGAGTTCAGTTTTAACGCAAATTGTTCCACCTGGACTCTTTTCGCCATAATATCACTTATTGTGGAAGTTCCTACCCCATAAATCTTTGCAAGTGATACCCCACTTTCACCTTTTCCTAACTTTTCTAAAAATTTTAACTTGGTTTCAACGGTTAAAAAAGTGTACTTTTTCTTCGAACTCGACGCCATCACGGGTACAGAACAGTACTGTAATGTGTTACAAAAAACAAAACGCAGACAAACTGACACACACACAAACACTCTACTGTACACAAACGATCGATTTGGTAAACAAAAACTTAGTGCACGCACAGAGAACAATACTCGAGGTCAGTGGCCTGATGCGACTGACAGGGGCAGGGTAGCAGGTCTACATGTGACTGTGCGACCTTGACTCTCCCGCTTTCACTGCCCCTCCCTCCTCCACACAACATGCAATTCGTGCTCCACTCTGTAGGGCACGGCGTGTTTTACAGTTGTGTCGACGCTTTTAAACAAATATTCACTTCATGCGATTTTTTTTTCGTCAGAATCGAATCCGGATTATCGTCGGTCCGGATTTTTCACGTCCGAATTATTGACGCTCTACTGTAGTTAAAAAAATTGTTAACTTTTTAACTTAATTATTAAATTTTTAAATGGTTAACCTTAATCATTAATTCACAATCAGAATGATCACTGTTGCACACCACTATATAAAAATTATCCCGATTAGCGCTTTCAAGCTTCACAGCCCATCGTCAGATCGGAATAGACAGGAAATATGTGAAAACAAACCCTTCACCCCTCTCCCCCACCCTGCTCACACACAACAAGCTATAATATAAATGACCCTTCCCCACCCCCTAAACCCTGTCCTACCATCTGTACAGTTACATATTTTTCTAGCAAATTCCTTGTGTTTCAATGTTTTGTGTGTGTGTGTGTGTGTGTGTGTGTGTGTGTGTGTGTGTGTGTGTGTGTGTGTGTGTGTGTGTGTGTGTGTGTGTGTGTGTGTGTGTGTGTGCGTCCTTTTAAACTTACCCTCTTCCTCTCCACACACGTGGGTCAGTCACACACCCTTATTTTAAAACATCCAATTAGTACTATGCAATATAATTCTTAATCTTATCTATCTGTCCTCTATCATTTACTTCTTAATCATGTTATAAAATATTTCTTCATTATCAAATTTAATTTTAATATTAATTAAATTGTCTAACCCTTTTTCTCTTTCTTTCAATATTTCTAACTCCTCTCTAAGCTTCCTTTCAACTGTGTTATTTACTACTTTTACAATTTTGTATTCTTCCAAAGGATTAACAAACTTATGGTTGTCTTCTATGAAATGTCTTGCATATAACGAATTGGTTGTTCTATTACCTTCTCCACGTTTGTGGTCAGACAACCTGCATACGAATTTTCGTCCTGTCTCACCTAGGTACACTTTGTTGCAGTCTTTACATTTTAATTTATAAATTCCGCTTTTCTGTAATAATGTTATATGCAAGATATTTCATAGAAGACAACCATAAGTTTGTTAATCCTTTGGAAGAATACGAAATTGTAAAAGTAGTAAATAACACAGTTGAAAGGAAGCGTAGAGAGGAGTTAGAAATATTAAAAGAAAGAGAAAAAGGGTTAGACAATTTAATTAATATTAAAATTAAATTTGATAATGAAGAAATATTTTATAACATGATTAAGAAGTAAATGATAGAGGACAGATAGATAAGATTAAGAATTATATTGCATAGTACTAATTGGATGTTTTAAAATAAGGGTGTGTGACTGACCCACGTATGTGGAGAGGAAGAGGGTAAGTTTAAAAGGATGCACACACACACACACACACACACACACACACACACACAACATTGAAACACAAGGAATTTGCTAGAAAAATATGTAACTGTACAGATGGTGGGACAGGGTTTAGGGGGTGGGGAAGGGTCATTTATATTATAGCTTGTTGTGTGTGAGCAGGGTGGGGGAGAGGGGTGAAGGGTTTGTTTTCACATATTTCCTGTCTATTCCGATCTGACGATGGGCTGTGAAGCTTGAAAGCGCTAATCGGGATAATTTTTATATAGTGGTGTGCAACAGTGATCATTCTGATTGTGATTTCAACCACTAACACAAATTTCTTCATTAATCATTAATTGTAAAATTTTTTTGTTAACGATTAAAAAATTAACAAGTTAATTTTTTTGGCTGCCCAAGAAGGAGGCAGAATAGTTGTTGAAGTCAATATTGGAGAAAGTCTATTCTAGGTATTCCTAATCCACTGGGAGACAATGGACTGGTTTTCCCCCATGGCACCGTTAGGTCTCCTTTGTGTCCTTGTTGACAATGTCCAGGTGGCAAGGATGGTTTTCTGTCTTTTATTGAATTATTTTCATGACTACCCCAGACAAGTAGACAAACATTGGTAACACGAACTGGCAACATTCGTCTGCTGCTGGGCGAGTGTGTCATTAATAATTGGCTACTTCACAGAATGCCAAATTCCACTTCTCCTACTACCCAGATATCAAAAAGGAGGTTAATTTAAACAGATTTTCAATTCCACAAATTTATCATCCACTATCCGTTCTCATGTACTTGTCATTATTTTTATATTAGTGCAGTCTGCATAGTGGTAATTCTTATTGTTGGGTTTCTACAGTTTCATGTTAATTGTTTTATAAATAGAGTAGTTTTACTTCCATATTCCTTAAGGAAATGGAAGTATGGTGATGGCAAAAAAAATCGTATTCGAGATTATTGCAGATTCTGATTGTACTACACTCAAAACATGAAAAAAAGTCGTTTTCCGAAAAGTGTCTGTGTGTGCGTCTGTCTGTCTATGTGTCTGTGTGTCTACTGTCTGTGTGTAGATTTTTTTTCTATGGCAAACGATAACTGCCGCAAATTCAAACAGAATCAAATAATTTTTTGCATACAGCCCTGATTTGTAGAGTACTCACGACCTATTGTTTTTGGTGAAGATCGGCTGAGGGAAAGGAGTAGTTTACCGGCAACGGTTTTTTTTTTATCAAGGGAAATTTTTTTTTTGGCAAACGATAACAGCCGCAAATTCAAACAGAATCAAATAATGTTTCGCATACAGCCCTGAATTGTAGAGTTCTCAAGATCTATTGTTTTTGGTGAAGATCGGTTAAGGGAAAGGGGTAGTTTACCTGTAACATTTTATGTTTTAACAAGGGTATTTCCTATGGCAAACGATAACAGCCGCAAATTCAAACAGAATCAAAAGATTATTTGCATACAGCCCTAAATTGCAGAGTTCTCAAGACCTATTGTTTTTGGTGAAGATCGGTTAAGGGAAAGGGGTAGTTTACCTGCAGCGTTTTTTTATCAAGGGTATTTTCTATGGCAAACGATAACAGCGGCAAATGCAAACAGAATCAAATAATTTTTTGCATACAGTCGTGATTTGTAGAGTACTCAAGACCTATTGTTTTTGGTGAAGATCGGTTGAGGGGAAGGGGTAGTTTACCTGCAACGTTTTTTATCAAGCGTATTTTCTATGGCAAACGATAACTGCGGCAAATTCAAACAGAATCAAATAATTTTTTGCATACGTCACTGAATTGTAGAGGACTTTTGATTTTGGTGACGATCGGTTAAGGGGAAGGGGTAGTTTACCTGCAACCTTTTACGTTTTAACAAGAGTAAAGTACTTGAAAATTCATTTAAACTTTTTCAAACAATGGTAATTGTTAAAAATAAAATAATTTTGTTGCCAGGCAATAAAATTATAATTTTTGCATTTTAATGTAAATCTGTACATAGTATAAAGTAAAGTCGGTCCGTTTTCTCTCTGTGTTTGAAATCGCTAATCTCAGGAAGTACTGAACGGATTTTATTCAAGGCGAGTTTTCGCCAATAGTGTCTATCGAGGAACATTTATGTGTATAATTAATACATATATGTTGTACATTAGCTTAGCTATCACGGTTTATGTCAAGTAAGTGGTATAGTTTACATCTTATATATAAAAATGAATGTTTCTTTGTTTGTCCCGTATGCGTTCCTATACCATTCATCCGATTGCGATGAAACTTCGGTGAGTTGTTGTGCGCACGTCCGCGAAGGTTTCTTCCACATCTCCTCCTAAACCACTGTACCGATTTCAACCAAACTTGGCACAAATATTTTACGCATCGGGAGAACCAACATAGGATAGGTGTTTTTTCGATGGGGTCCTTTTGGGGGTTCTTTGGGGTCTTCCACATCGCCTCCTAAACCACTGGACCGATTTCAACCAAACTTGGCACAAATATTTTACGCAAAGGGAGAACCAACATAGGACAAGTGTTTTTTTCGATACGATCCTTTGGGGGGTCCTTTGGGGTCTTCCACGTCTCCACCTAAACCATTGGACCGATTTCAACCAAACTTGGCACAAATATTTTACGCAACGGGAGAACCAACATAGGACAGGTGTTTTTTTTTCGATACGATCCTCTAGGGGGTCCTTTGCGGTCTTAAAAAACTATTAGATCTGGTTACTATGGCAACCCAATAGAATAGATTCTGTTCTAAATATATTATCGCATTAAATTGAAGACCACGCTAACGAAGTTGTGGGCAACAGCTATTTATTTTTAAGAAGCCTACTTTAATTAAACTTTATTAATTAAACTAACATTTTCATTACGTACAACGTGAAACTCCATAGCGAAGCACGGGTATTCTGCTAGTCATGTATAAGAGAAAATATATCGTGCGTGGCAGGCAAGCATATCTCAGTTATGTACTGTTTACGTTTCCATTTTATTATTATCACTACCGCAATAAAAAGGCAGGGAAGACACACACACACACACACACACACACACACACACACACACACACACACACACACACACACACACACACACACACACACACACACACACACACACAATTCGCGTTATTTCTGGCCTCATTCATGTTTATTTTCTTCCATTTGCACGGTTTTTAAATGGAAAGTGCCGAACCCATACCAACATAATGCATGCAAGCCGAAAAAGTGTCCAGCGTGGATAGCGATTTGCTTCCTGTGGATCGCTGGACAGTGTAACTGCACGTGTTTACAGAGGAACAATTCATAGACAGACTTTTCGTCTTTAGGGAATGAACCCTCTGCAAGATGCTGAGGGTCCATGAGTGACATCGGAGCGCTCCTTTTCCGCGTGTTTGTTCTGTGAAGCGTACACTGTAGATTCGCAGATTTATTCTAAGCAACGCTCAATAGGAAATGTTGAAAATTTTTCTCCACGGTGAACCCTCATACACACTAAACCTGCTCTGATGTTTTAATTACGGACATCATAATATTAAAACTTTGGAAACTTGAGCACTACTTAATGGAGATCAATCATTAACTTTTACAAGCCATTAATTTTATGCATATTTTTTATATATATGTGTACAACGTTATCGGCAACAAAGAAGTAGTTTTTGTTAAAATTCCTTCCCGGGATATTTGGCCGTAGTCCAATGTTTTCTACAAAACCAGACGTTTCGGCAATGCCATTGACTTCCATCATCAGTGAAAATCGAGTGCGATAACGTGAGGTGGTATATGTTAGTGACCACAGTACTGTGGTTAAGGCTGAAGCAGTAAGTAGAAAGAAGTAGTTTCTATGGTAATATTTCATTTCGAAAATGATTTTAAAAATAAATCTTAGAATATGGAAGTCATGTATGGTTCTCCATACCGATATTTTTGTTATGTATTTTTTTTTTCATGAATTTATTTTTCTTCCATCTCATTTATTATTTTTATATTAAATGGCATCATCACCTTGCCCACAAATTTATAGATTTTATGAACATACTGAGAAAGTACATGGTCTAAACTTAACTTTTAAGTGCTTGATGTGTGCGCCCAAGGACAAACATATTAAAACATCGTTGACTTCAGTGTCTAATTTGAGGACACACATAAAGGTAAGCAGATTAATAGATTAGAAAAGTAATCATTAGAGTAGCCTAATTATTGTCTGTTCTATTAAGTAATTTAATACTACGTTGTCCTGCAGGCACAATACAGTATCAGTAGTCAGTACTATGAACTGAAAAATGCAATAGACAAGTAATATTTAATTACCTGCTGCAATTTAAAATAATGTTAATATAATTTAATGACTAAAATAAAATCATCTGTGATTTTAATTATTTAATTATTAAATTTTTAATGCTAAATATTTTAAATCATTTTTTTGCATTAGAAATTTTAATTAATTTTTTTGAAAAAGCGTAGTTTGTGTATTTATTTAACACAATTTTAATTATTTCAACAGCCAAAGCAGCTTGCTGAAATAAACAACAAAAAAAGAAAACATACATTTTTAACTTTTAATCAGATAATTTGATTTTAACTTTAACTTTAATCAGTTACTTTTTGCATGCATTAACTTTAACTAAGTTAATTTTTGGGCACTAACTTTAACTTTAATCAGTTAAAAATTGTTATTAACTTTCCCAAGTCTGCTTGTGTCAAGCAATAGATAGCCTTCCCCAGAATCTGTAGGGCCTGTCTCCAAAGAGGATGGATTTTCCTTCCTGTGTACCTGGTCTACCACCTGAGGTAATATTTCTGTGTACTTTTCCTTCCATTGCTTGACAACTACAGTTTATGCCTTCTGCCAGGCAAAAGAATATAAACTGTAGTAAAAATAGAGAACCCTAGTCCTCAGGTACTCTAATAGCTTTGGGTCTGGATAACAAGATTTGGTGAAGAGAGACCATAAGGAAAGAAAAAAGAGAAGACCACACCGAAGACTAGCTGAAGAAGAGTGTAAATCCAGCTAAGATACTCTACATTTACAAGTTCCCATATTCACCAGATGTAAGTCCCTGTAGTATGAGGATTCAGATGATAAAAAACATGATCACATGCTCAATGCAATGACACCACTTGTCTGCTGTTGTTTAATTTACTGTCTTCTCTGTCGTGTGACCTTGCAGTAGGCTAGGCTAGCCTTCCGTACTTATTTTCTTGCAATGTGTTTTGTGAATGTTAAGATTCAGCTCAGTAACATGGGGAGTTTGGATATAACTGATATAGATAATAGAGACTATATAAACATAAACATTATTTCTCCCTTCTCAGGGTCTCTGCATTTTTCAAGAAAAATTGGCAGATAATATCAGTATTAAAAATTAACAAAATCTGTTTATTTTCTGAAGTCAAGTAAATTTTATATCATTTTGTGATAATGGGAATGCTAAAATTTTAAGGTGTTACAGAAGAGCAAACATGTAAAAACATTCTGTTTCTTTTAACATACCCTGTCAATCATGTTAGGTACCATCTTTTTGTTTGAGTTTTGCATACTTTTTCAGTTGAGAAGGTTCTTCTATTTTAGTTTTCAGCTCACAACTATGTATGTGTTAAATTACACAGAAGAACAGTCTTTATGAAAGTATTTTATCTAAACTTGTCAAACTTTCTTCAGTCACATTTTCCACTTTAGAGAGTTTTCACTTTTCAAATAAAAAAAAATGTGAGAAAAAAATTTTTTTATTTACAGAATTTGTTCTCTCTTCTTTGTTGTTTAATTTGTTATATAATGCATGGCAATTATATTGTGGTGAGTATACAAAAAAAAATAATATTTAAAAGATGTCAAGCTTCAGCATAACCAACAAGCAGCTTCAATCTAATGAATAAGCCAATTTATAAAAAAATGGGTGTAAATTTAGACAGACTGAAGCAAATGTGAGGAATAAAAATACAATGACCATTTCAACTCCTCATATGAGTAATGATGGAGATAAAACCCATTTTCAGAGACTTGGCTGAAACACACCTCTTGAAAAAAAAATTACATGGTTGAGTCTCAAAACCTAATGAGTCTGTAAATGGACTTATTTGGGCTGATCTTCCGAAAACAGTTCAAGTTTCACTGGACTGCAAGTTTCAATGAGGAAACGAAAGTGAAGTCCAGAAGCTTTAGAGTTGATGTCTGGCAAACACAACATAAAAACGATGATAACTATTGATCAGCAGAGACTTTATTGAGCAGACAAATAAGTGAATGAACTCCTGAAAAAAGCAAGCAACTAAAAAGGCTCACAGAGCAAAAAGGAAATTAGAGGAGGACTAGAAGAAGCTGGCTCAGGAGCAGGACCCTCATATTCAACTGGAGCTTATTAAAAATAGTAGGCTCTTCTTTCGTCTTAGTTCCCAAAAGTTTGTTTTCTTTTTAACTTTATGTTCCTTTTTCTCATGATCTACAACACGTAGAAATCTGCATTATTTTTCACAATATCCTATGCATGTATATTAATGTTTACCATAAGGGTTTGTTGACTTACTCAATAATTTTAAATTATTAAATATTTTATGTCTAAAAATAGGGATACATTTTTTTTTATTTTCCAGAACCAAGCAAAAGTTTTGAGTTTGTTCTTAAAGTAGTTACTAAATATAACCATATATGTGTACAAAATGTAGTTACAATATCTTTTACAAAACCTGAAAAAAAAGGTAAGGCTACATGAAAATCGCTGATTTAAATTGGTTAGATAGGGGTGTCCAAATCCCTTTAATAAAATTGTACCTATAAACAGTTTCTTGTTTTATAGATAATGTTATTGACAACAAATGTTAACGTTATTTGACACAGCTTTTGCTTGTGTGCAAATATTTATTACAACCATACGCATATGAACACAAAAATAGACACATTGAAACTGCATAATGAATAAGTAATCCTCTGCAGCAAGAGCACTTTACTTCTGAGGCTGACGCTGTAACCATCTCAACAAAACACACAAAGGTTAGATTTTGCATATATGACCTTTCCACCACTCCCTGCTGTACACACACACACTATACGAGGTGTGTATCAGATGGTTGCTAAGGAAAAATACATTTATTTATCTACAGGTTTCAAACATTCAAAGTACTCCCCTTTAGATTGCACACACTTCTTCCAGAGGTCCTGCCACTTTTGGAAACATGTCTGGAAGTCATCTTTTGGTATGAAGTACAGCTGTCTCATTGTATTTTGTATGATGTCTTCTCTTGACTCAAATCTCAACTCCCCTGCAGCAACATTTTCAATTTAGGAAATAACCAAAAATCACAAGGAGCCATGTCAGGAGAGTAGGGAAGCTCGTTTCAGTTTTTACACAGTCCAACATGTCCTGCAAAACTTCTAAATGGAGTACCTTCTGCTCCATCATTAACAGTTTTGGCACAAATTTTGTATAACCAGATTTTCAGTCAAAATAGAGTGTACTGAACCAATGCTTATTCCCACCTCTGCTCTTTGGTGCAATCTCTCGGACAGTAACTCGACGATCCTCCATGACTAAAGTTTGCACTTGGTCAACAGGGGCGTATATTCTAGGCTAGCTAGGCTAGCTGCGAAGCCCAAAGATTAAAGCACAAAAAAATCTATTAGGAATTTGCATAAAATTGTTCATTTTATCAAAGTCAGACGTGTTTCCCTCACGTGTTTACTTCTGTTTCGTAGTAGCGTAATTACTAATTACAGACAATACAACTTCGCATATAACGGCGCCTGAATCCCTGCAACTTGCTTTACTCAGGCTTCGCAAGTAACTTGCGAAGCCTTTCTCGTCACGATTCAATGGCATTGCTATGACAACGGTGAGGGACTTGGTGGGGGCAATGACGTTTATCGTAGGCTAGGCTTCGCTCCTTGGAGAGCTAGCCAACAGTGTGAGATAGTAGGCTGTGTGGCACGCAAAGCAGTGGTTCATTTTAAAATTAGTATTAATTTTGTGAATGATATTTTGTGCTGTGCGGCTTGAATAGTAAATTAAGATGAGTGATATAGTTAATAAACTATTGACAAAGACACAATTTGCTCAGCTTCCGTATGAGGATAAGCTTCAAATTGTAAAGATAGGTAGGCCTCAGCCATCCCTTCTAGAACTTAAAAGTGAACATAAAGAAAAGAACAGAGTGTATACTAGATGTTTTAGTGAGGCCAACTACAAAAAATACCCTTGGTTAACTGGATCGAGTACAACTAATAAATTGTACTGCTGGGCGTGTTTGCTTTTTTGCACCGATACAAGTCCTTGGAATAAGACAGGATTTAATAATTTAAATTATTTGGTAACGGCTTGTGATAAACACCAAAAATCACTTAGTCATATACGATCATTCAATACTTTACAGACATTCGGTTTTCAAAGAATCGACCATTACCTTAATTTACAGAAGAAGATTGCTGACAGTCTACATAATGAAAAGGTAAAGGAAAATAGCATTATTTTAAGAAGACTGATTGACGCAGTAACATTCCTAGGGAAGCAAGAATGTCCATTTAGGGGCCACAATGAGTCTAGCGATTCAACAAATAAAGGCATGTTCATAGAACTTTTGGAATTTTTATCAACGTATGAGCAAACAATAGCGAACCATTTAAAAACTGCAACTATTTTTAGAGGAACGTCACCGGTAATACAAAATGATTTAATTGACGCAGTAGGTAGCGTAATTACAGAAAACATCAAATCAGAAATATCTAATGCAACATTTGTTGCAATATTACTTGACGAGACAACTGACGTAACCAATAAAAGTCAATTATCAACAGTTTTACGATTTGTCGATAATTAAGGAAACTGTCAGGAACCATTTTTGCACTTCACTGACGTCAGTTTAGACCGAACTGCACAAGGATTGTTCCAACATGTCACCAAGGTTGTGGATGATTTAGAATGTTCAAACAAACTTATAGTCCAAACTTTCGATGGAGCAGCTGTTATGGCTGGTCATGTGTCTGGACTTCAAACCTTGGTGAAAAATAAGTACCCATCAGCAACTTTTATTCATTGCTGTAGTCACAGGCTGAATTTGGTTTTGTCAAAGTCTACAAATTTTGTAGCAGATGTAAACGGTTTTTCATCACTTTATCAGGAATAACTAGCTTTTTTTCACATTCTACAGTCTGCACAACTGCTCTAAAAAACTTTATGGAGAAGAAACTACCGAGAGTGGCACCAACAAGGTGGAATTTCTCATCAAGGCTTGTAAATACTGTCAAAGAATATAGAAGACCTCTTATCATGTTCTTTTCATCAATAGAAGATGAACCCGGTGACTGGACAGGTGAAGAAGTGAATACTGCTTCAGGGTTTGTTTGTTTTTTACGTAAATTCGACACTAGATTTCTTCTTCTTAGTTTCAGCAAAATATTTGCAATTTCTGATGTTCTGTTTGACATAATGCAAAAAAAATGTTTGGACATTTCTTACTGCATGAACAAAGTCAATGAATTCTATGATACTCTGCAGAAAATTAGAGATGAGGATTTTGATCTTGTATGGACAGAAGCTACAAGTAATTCTGAATATGAAGATAAAGAATATGAACCAAGACACAAAAGACAGAGAAATGATGACCGTTCCAAATGGCAGCGTATTTTTAACGAAATTCTGGACACAGTGATGTCCCAGATAAAATTCAGGTTTGAGTCCCAAAAGGATCTTAAATGCGTGTCTTTATTGGATTCAAACAATTTTGATACATTTTGTAAAAGTTTCCCACAAAATCTGATGACAGAACTTAAAGAACCATATAGTTCATACTTTGACATTGTTCGCCTCAAAAATTAACTAAATGTGCTTTATACTCTAGATGAGTATAAGAAAAAATCAGTCAATGAGATTACTATTTATATGAAACTCAATAATTTGGACATAGTGTTTAGTGAAGTGTACAAACTAGCAGAATTAACATTGACATTTCCATCTACAACTGCAACTGTTGAAAGAAGTTTCTCCGCTCTAAAGAGGATTAAGACTTACCTCAGAGCCACACAAGGACAAGTCCGGTTAAGCAACTTGGCTGTTATATCTATTGAGAAAAACATTCTTCTTAATATGAAAAAGTGGTCAGAAGAAACATTTTATGAAAGTGTAATCCTGAAATTCACAAAAAAGGAGAGAAGAATGGAGTTCTTGTTCAAATAAGTATTTGAAGGTATTTAACTTTCGTTGTTTTTCCTCATATTTCTATATCATATTTTGTTTTCATAAGCTCACTATGTTTCTAATGGAAGTACTCTATGCGCCCTATGTGCTATATTATTATGTATTATATATTCATATCTATCTTTTACACCTATCTATACAATGTATTCTCTGTCATTACCAATAGGAACTATTTAATTGATGGTTTAAACTAACCGATAAGTCAAACTTTCTTCAGTATAATTATATATTATTTCCTCATGATGTAATGATATAGTTCTTGCTTTTTGTAATCTTTTGTAATCTTTTATTTCTAATCTTTTATTTGTTTCACTACCGCCGTCCGGCCCTAGTGGCTTCGGCGGAACAAATGTATGCTATAAATAAATAAATGAAGTATTGAAGTTCTTTGCTTGCTTTTGTCTTTCTAATGATGCCATTTCATAATTATTGTTGAAGTATCAGTCATTATTATATAAGTTAGAAAGCATTGGCATGGTGTCACAAAATCACATCACTTCAAAAAGCTTGAAATGTGAACAAGGGGGACCCCCTCCAGTGCATTTTCTTCAATATTCTAAGGTGAGCTAGCCCAGGTCTCGAACTCAGCATACGCCACTGTTGGTCAATGATTTCATCATTACCTGTTATTCCTTCATGCAACATACTTTGGTGAGCAATAACAGCATCGTTCCTGGTGAGCAATTATTTCTGTTTGCATGAAGGAATAATATGTATCTAACCTATTTTAAAGATTAACCGTTACAACTTGGTGGCCATACACACAATGAATTCATCATTACGGCTTATTGAGGGCCTGCCAGAATGCGGTTTGCTGTCCACTGATGTGGAGCCATCTTTGAAGCAATTATACCATTCCTTAATACATAGAGCTAGGAATTTTAGATGCTGCACCTTAATTTTTTGTTGGCATTAAAATACCCCAATTAGCTTGTCTTGCAAATAAAACATTAAATAAACACTCCTAACTGTGTTTTGTTGCACCTTTTTGCACTTTTTTTCAATGCAAGCACCTTTTTGCACCTTTTCTCAATGTCATCACCTTTTTGCACTTTTTTTGCGTTTTTTTGGAGCCTTTGCTGCATTTTATTCCTATAATAATAATTAAACAAGGAACACGGAACGTGTGCAGCATCACATTACTTTCGCTTCAGTGCAGTCCCATTCCGCCTCCCGTTAGGCGAAAGGTCCACAAATTAGCGTGTGCTTCATTGCACCACCGTTAGGCGAAAGCTATTGAATAGGAAGTAAAGGGAGGTGGCAAAATCAAACTGACCAATCACAGCTATCAGTCACAAATCGGTATTGTTGAGTGCTGGAACAAATTTAAACTGTTTTAATTTTTCAGTTCAGAATATGCTTTCACTAGTGTGGTGTCTGCCATTTTTCTGTGTTGCCAGTATCTAGTATGCCGAAACAGAAAGTGAACGCCAGGAAAATACGTAATATTGTTAAACAGTTTAATGCAGATGGTATTCAGAGTGACGGGTCTGTTCTGAGGTGCAATGTTTGCGATACCAGTATTTCAATAACAATTGATGAAAAACACCAACGTAATCGTGTTACGCAGCATATAGGTAGTGCAAAATACTTGAAGAATAAGGAACTACAATTCAGTAAAGGTGGAGTGTGACAACAGTTTATTGGCGAGGCACTGGCTTCTTCAACTTCAATAAATAAAAATGAATTTTTTACTGAAACAGCAAAGACATTTGTGGCGTGTGGTATTCCTCTTTCCAAGCTTAATAACTCTATTATGAAAACGTATTTGCAGAAATATACTGGGAAGTCTGTTCCAGATGAGAGCACCTTATGGAAATCATATCTTCAGCCTCTGCATGAAGAAAAATTAAAACAGATCAGGCAATTAGTAGCTGAAAATCTAGTATATTTTATACTAGATGAAACCACTGACAGGCAGATGAGATATGTTCTAAACATTTTAGTAGCACCCCTAAATGGACAGCAAGTGAAACCCATGCTGTTGAAAACCTACTTTCTGAACAAAACAGACAATGCCAGTGTGATGTGAAGTTTCAACAATGCATGTGTTGTGAAGGAATAGAATATGATCGAGTGTGGCTAGTACTTACGGACCAAGCACCTTACATGTTATTGGCTATTGCCAACCTGAAACTTATATACTCTAATCTAAAACATGTGACCTGCATTGCATCGAGTTTGTGAGCCACTAAAAGATGATATTCATATGTAAATGAATTTCTGTCTTGCATTAAGAAATTGCTGTAAAAGGCTCCTGCTAGAATGCAAAAGTATGTTGAAATTACAGGACTTCCTCTTCCAAATTCCCCAATTCTCACTAGATGGGGTACTTGGTTAAAGGCTGCAGTGTTTATTTGTAACCATTTTAAGGCTATATGTGATTTCTTAGATGCTATACCAAGTGATTCTTCAGCTGTAAAAAAGGGCAAAGGACTAGCAGGTAAACAGAAGTTGCAAGATGAACTTTTTATTGTGCATAGTTACTCTTTCCTGACAACTGCCATTACAACATTGGAAGAGCAGTGTCCGGAGAAAGTTGCACAATGGGCTGTACTGATGGATGTGAAGGAAGCACTGGAGGGTATTGGAAAGCAGAAGCTGGAACAGGGCTTAGCCAAAACCCTGATGTTGAGGATGTTGCAACAAACAAGGATTTAAATTACCGACTACAAACAAAATATGCACCACTCGTGTCTGTTGACGTTGAACGTTCCTTTTCAACATACAAGTATTTACTTAGCGACCGGAGATGCAGTCTCACTGAAAAAACATTGAAATGTTAACAGTTTTCTGGACTTGTGACTTTAATAACATTGTGTTCTGGGACTTATTTTAGGCAAACGTTTTAATACATGAGTGAATTTTGAGTCCTTATTTGTGATGTAATTGGTTATGGAACTGTTTGTGTGAATATTTACATTTGAAATATGCACCTTTTTTACACCTTTTTTAGCTAAATTAAAGCACCTTTTTTGCGCCTTTTTTTACCAAATATTTTGCACTTAAAATTCCTAGCTCTATTAATACATGTGACACTCATAGCATCATCCCCAAAACACTGCTGAATTTTTCGAATAGTATCCACTAGGGTATCACCAAGTCGCTGGCAAAATTTAATGCAGTACCACTGCTCAAGTTTTTCTGTAATTTTACAATAAATGAAATCCGACGGGCACTCGATACGTATACTTACTGACATGCAGCCAGACAGCGACTGATTCATTGTAGTGGGACGGCACCAGACACCATTTGCACGCTAGGGTTCACAGCATGCCTGTACTCAACGTCAACGCCCCTGCTTCATTTGATCGCGTGTAAAAACAAAAGGTCTGAACGTTTTTGAACACACCTTGTATATACCAAGCTGGTCTGGCATACAGAGCAGCTGGAGACTGCCAGAATGGGGACCAGATAATGATACATTATTCTCTATCTCATGCAACTGAAATATTTGTACTGTTTATATTAATTTTATGAATGTTAAATCATGACATGTTGCATGTATATTCCATTCTGAGCTGCTGCTTATCAGCTACAGTAACTACAAGCTAAATCATATATTAGTAGATTGTAAATTATATAAGCTAAAGATTGTAACTTAGTAGACTATATGAAAATACAACAGCTTATGTGGGTAGGGCACATAAAAAGAATGAACAATCATCAAGTATCAAGAATACTACAATATTGATAGCTGGTATGGTAGAGAGAGTTCCAGAACACTCTAGCAAGACATACATGTAAGTATGAATATGAAGGCTAGCAAGCAAGAAATGCAAGGTGGGACTGCTCTTGCTGAGTGCAGAAACTAGTGATGGCCATGACCCAATAAGGCTATAGAACCTGAAGATATGCATGTATACATTACCAACTTGTGTATGTACTGTATTTCATAAGTGTACTGAGTCCTACTTTGTCTGCACTGGTTGAATACAGAAGCATTGCTACTACTAATAACTGACAGTGTGTAGTGAATTTACTGTAATGTATGTTTGTTCTTTATTTGTTTGCAGTTTGTAAATAGTGTGTCCATGGATGCATTTGTAACAGAAGAGTTTAATTTTTTTTTAAGTTTTTGAAAATTTCATAATATTTTTGGAATTAAAAGGAAAGTTTTTTCCAGTTAAAGATAAACTTCTATAGTCATCATTTCATTTTATATATGTGAAAAACATCGTACAATTTTAATGCGTTCACTGCTAATTACTCGGATCTAAGTAGCTACGGTCTCCCAACAGGAGTGCACTGCTTCCTTCCAAGTATCTGTGGTATGCAAAATGTTTGTGTTTAGTCCAACCTCAGCTCCTGGTTGTAAGTGGATTGCTGTTAGCAGCAGGGTCGTCACAAGGGTTGTAGGCGCCCGGGGCAAGATTTTACCAGCCCCCCCCCCCAGAAACGACGACCGGTCGTAGCTTACTCTCTCATATTAGCAAGTTTTCTCAGTATACATTCCTTTTCACTACAATAGAAGAGAACTTGAGGATCACATGTTATAAAAAATAACCAGGTCTGATCCAGTTCACTTCAAGTTGTAAACAAGATATATGAGGTCATAATTGTAAAATAAATTAAGTCTGTATTATTTCAGTTTTTAAAGTGAATTCCTCCCATGTTGGCACCGTTGTTGTATCCTTGTCTCCTACAGTTTCTCATATTTAAGCCACATTCAGAATCTCATTGAACATTAAGTCAGCGACTGATGGTTTCTTCAGTGATCCGGTAGGCTATGAAGTTTTCTTCTATGGTGATTTTTCCATCATCCTCTGGGTCTTCATGGACATAAAAAATTGTCAGAGAAGTTTGTTCGTCATGGCTTATGTCTGGAGTGCAGTCAAAAATGACTGAAAAATACTTTGCCTGCTGTATTCTTTTAAGGATAGTTTGCTTGACTGCATTTCCTAACAGACTGATAAGTTCATTTTGTATTGATATGCTTAACAAGTGAAAGTGAGTCTGCTGATAAAGTATATGCCGTAGGTGTTCCATTAGTATAACATCAAACTTTCCTAAAGTACAAGGCCAAGAAAATTGCCATTGTTTTTGGTAAATAACTTGGCAGATGTTCCACGAAAAGCGATATTATTCTCTGCTAAATATAGTTATTTCTACTAATCGCCGCAACACTTCTTCCGAGCACTCTGCTTCAGTTTTGTTATTGTTATCTTAATAACAAAATAAATACTATGAAACGTGACAAAGTGTTCTACTTGTTTTCATTTTCTCATTTATTAGCCTGACCATCATTAAAATATCTGAATCAACATAACATTCATTTTTTGAAATTTCATTTACCAACAAAACCTGAATTCTTTATAATTTGTTATTTTTTTTAACTTTTTTTAAGCCACGGCGCCCCTCTGGCCTAGGCGCTCAGGTTAGCAGTATGTGTTAAGGTGTGAACTAACAGTATGAATTCATAAAACTATTTAAATTTTCTATTTAATAAATTTGTTCTTTCAGATATACATGAAGTAAAAACACTGTAACTTTTAGGACTGTTGCAACCAAACTTTAAAATAATAAGCACTGGTTATCAGGAGCAAATATCTTTGGTTCCTTCATGCTCATTAAAAGTGATTTGACTGTATATGTGCATGTAGGTTTACTATTTTAAGTTATTAAGGTAACAAATTACCGGCCAAGGTAAGTTAATGGCCAAACCGGACATAATTTTTATTCTCATAAACCTCGTACATTAAATTTAATAATTTTGTTAGAAAATTACTACCTGTCATTTAAATAAGTCATAGCAGACCCAACTGATTATTACGCCTAAACACATCATGATTTCATTGCCGACCTGATAAGCAATAAAATGGTAAGATAAAAATATATTTGCTGTTTTAATATGCTAACTATCTTTTTGCGCATGCTGGAGACATAAAAAAACTTATGATTGCTGGTTGTGGGTTAGGGTGTAGGCTACTTTAAGCACTTATGATAAAACAAGAGATGAGTTTAAAAATCTTGATACTGAAAGCTTTACAAGATCAGGTGGGGAAAGTGGAGATAAAGTTATGCCTAGAGTGGTTGTTGATGTAAACATTCTGGAAGCAATCAACACTAAAGGTCAAAATCAGTACACATGGAGGAATCCAAATGAAATATTACCTATAAAAATAAGTGATCTGACATCCCCCCCCCAAAAAAAAGACATGAAAAAAGAAAAATGATGAAGAAATACCAGTATGTGAGTGTGGACAGGTGCTTCCTTTTCTTGGTATTCTGTATTCCATTTCCTTGGACAGATGCAAATGAGAGTGCAAGAGATAATGTCAATAGTAAAAAAAAAAGGCCATAGTAAATACTACTGTATATAAAATACAGTTTAAACGTATATGTCCATGTATGTATTATGCAATACATCGAATCTGAGTTAATTTCACATCCTTTTAAGCTTATAAGGTAGTTTATAAGTTTGTAACATATTACTGTTTTTAGTGGCAATGCAATTTTTATACAACATGTGCATACTGGTATGTAAACAAAGCAGATATTCCAAAAATTTCATGTCTGTCAATTTTACTAGTTCCCATTCCTATATTTTAATTAAACTTTACGGTTTTAATAAGCATTGATTTACACTGATTACTGTAACTTATTTCACTTTAAAACACAAATGGATGTAAATAAGGTGGGAAGTTGTATATCTATTCACAGCCATTGACTCTCCTGACAATACTGAAAATTACATTTGCTTTTGTACTGGGTTTGTAAAGTTATAAAACTGCTTAGCAGCACTCACTATTTTAAAAACTACCTAACATTAAATTTTTAAAAGCATAACATTTTTGTCTGTAAAACATCAAGTATCTTGGAGTGATATTCATGGAAGATGCATCATGCAGGATGGAGATCAGTGCATGAATCCAGGTGAGAAATCGCTGTTACTATGCTATGAATCAACTCCTTGAGTCCTCAAGTCTGTCTAGAGTTCAATATCTGGTTGTACAAGACATTAATCTTACCAATTGTCCTATACAGACATGAGATGTGGAGTGTCAACAAACTCCTTGTATTTGAGCAGAAAGTTTTGTAGAATATCTTTGGCCCAATACAGGAAGCAGTAATGGTGAGTGGTGAATTTGACAACTGTGAGTTGGAAGAGCTTTACAACAAGGAATATTGTGGGACTTATGCATAGCCAGAGACTCCAATAGGCTGGACATGTGGAGAGGATGGACTCTTACCAATGGTCGTGAAGATGTTGAATTTGGCGCCTGGTGGAAGAAGTCCTCTGCGTAGATCAAAGAAAAGGTGGAGTGATAGACTTCATAAGCAACTTATCCAGATTGGGATAGGGATAACATAAGTCTATCTAGAGTAGGCTACATGTAAGGTCAAATATACTTATTATGCGTATGTTTATACTTAAAGATGTCACATAACATTGTCTTAATGGCTGTAAATAAGCAATATAAAGTGCAGAATTAAACATTTACCTCAACTCAAAGAATTTATAACTAATAATAATTTTCCAAAAATAATAAGGGGAGCGAAGTATAAATGAAGGTGGAGGGCAGGAGACAGAGCCCGATGGAGTAGAATCCTTGTAGCAGTGCATGGTCTTCTGGGCCTGAATGTATACAGTAAGTGAAACATTACACACTGTCTACATTGAAAATTAATACATTACTTACCCGGGCCCTGGTTACCTGTGGTGCCACCTTTGCTTCCACGATAACCATGGAACATATTTTGCAAGAAAAGTGTTATCTTTTGGTTGTTCAACTGATTACTGTGTTATAATTACTACTGGGCTTTATAGTTAATAGTGTAACAGACTAACACTGGAAAGGAGCAAATAAATTTCTTTGTCTACCTGGATAATATTATTAGTTTTGGCAAATAATAGACATAGATAGTAAAACATTAAAACAAAAGTATGTGATTTATCAAAGTGACTTTAAAAACAAATTGTGACCAGACACTATACTAAATTTTATGATTGCTGCTCTTATTGTATTGCATGGTAAAAATAGAAAGAGCACTTAGAAAAATGGGTAACAAAAACTGTCTAAACAAGCTCTCAGTGACAAAACAAAAAGGGGAAGAAATGTAGGGTGACCAACGAAAAGACTGTCAGGTACTTACATGAAACTAAATAATATAAGTGTACAGAGGCAAAAGTTTTATACAAAAAAAAAGACAAAATATTGGAGATTACATATTTGAAAAAGGTAGAAACCCTCACGTATGTCTATGAACAGGACTGAATAATACATACCAGATAACACAAGAAATCAAGTAACTGTTGGAAGTCGAGTGAACACGCAAACATGAATTTCTAAATCTTGTATCATGTATGCTCTGTCACTCAGCAGTCATCTCCACATTAACTGCTGTTCGTGTTATGTTACCTGCCAATTTCTGCATTGGTCTTCTTTCTCAACCAAGGATGTCATTATTGTGTTTGCGTCCCAGTAGTTATCACTTTTCCTCATATTGTGACCTACAAACCTTCATTTAAGTATTTCTACACTTCCTTATATGAGTTAGGCTTTACTATTGTTTTGATCTTATTCAATTGTTACTTTTTCAACCACAAGAAAAAATCTGCTACTGTTTGTTATTATCTATTGTTTACTGTACATGCTGTGAATTGATCACCAGACAATACCAGTTGACCATGTCAGTGACAACAAAGGCAACATTGCTGACAACAACAGAATAGGAAAGCAGTTAACTGAAGCGATTACATGACAGGTTTCTTGGAGAGCTTGAGAAAAAAAATTTGGGGAACTAAGGAATTGTGTTTAAAGACTTGGACATCTAGGTTCCATTGGCTCTTTCACGAAAACTATGATGTTGAGTTCCACAGAAACATCATATGCCTAGTGAGTTTAATTATGGCATATGGCATTGCTATTTTATTCATAATTACAGTGGTTGATTTCTAAAATTATAGTGCCTGAACGCATCAATTCAAATGTTGTACAGACATAAATATACCTATATTTTATATTAGCGTATAAGTTTACATCAGGTAATTACAAAGGAAGTCTACATTTTTAAAGGCTTATAAAATATGTAACATATGGATAAACTTCTATCTAAAAAGGTAATAAAGTTTACTGATATTTCTAAAGAGCTTTATCGTCAGGTTAGCCGCACGACAACCGAAAACATGTTACTCATGACGTCATGTCATGTCACATCCTGGAGCCTCAATCAAACTCTAAGTGATGGTTTCGGTGGTTCGGACATTTAAAAAAAGTTTCCATAGTTTCATCATTGCATCATCATATTGTTTGTTTCTTGGTCTTTCCATACTCTTTGGGTCCAATGCTGTATGATGGCTAGAAATCAGCCCTCTCACATTCACTTGAAGATACTGGTATTGATTCAGTAGCATATTTTAAGATAGAAGGACTCTCCAGAAAAACTGTGGAATGCACATATTCTTGGAAGCTCCCAATCAGTTGCCTTTCAAGTAGTTTTAATTTTGAAGGTGGGGTAAAACGGGTTTTTGCTATTTTCTCGAAAACTATTAGTCAGATGAAAAAAATTTTCAAACAAAAGTTGAGCTTAAGTAATTTTCTATATTTTTGCTCTTTACAATTTTTATCTCTGATCTAAGCGAGCTAGAATTTTTTTTAATTTTATATTTTTTAAATTTGTTGAAATATAATACATTCATGCAGGAATATATTAGAAATACACAAAAAAACTTTACAAATCAACAAATTGATTTATTTTATGAAAATTTGTAACATTATACAAAAAATATACATTATAATAATTATTATTATTTTTTATTTTATTTTTTTTTAATAATAGTTTGCATGTGAAGATGACATATTAAGTTGATTCCATCTCCTCCTGAAAAAAAAGCTAAATATACAACTGTACTATTTTTTATTTATAATGGTTTAGATACTCACTTCCAGGAAATCATCTTCATTTACAAAATTATTATCTTGAATAAATTGTTCTTCATAAGAATGATTGAGGCATTTGGTTCCTTGGCAATTTTTGCATATTGAAGTTTTACAGCTGCCTTTCAAGTAGTTTTAATTTTGAAGCTGTGGTAAACCGGGTTTTCGCTATTTTCTCGAAAACTATTAGTCGGATGAAAAAAATTTTCAAACGAAAGTTGTAACTTAAGTAATTTTCTGTATTTTTGCTCTTTACAGCTGCATCTAGTTGATGAACAATCTCCAGTGCATCCGCAAGATATAAGCTTCAAAATAGTATCAGGTCCAAGACTTTGCAATGTTCGCACTGGCTCGTAAAACCTGTTAACTTTTTGCCACCCCCACTTTTGAGGATCTTTAACATTTCCAAGCCAAAGTTGAATTTGGTGATAAGTTCAAAATGAATGTTGCTTAGTTGCATCTTCTGTCGGTGGCAAAGACTCCAACTTTGGTGATTGTTTTTTCAAAGATTTCTTAAATAAATCACATCTTAAACGATTTAATGATTTGTGGGTAGTTTTTTCACCATATAAGAATAAAAATAAAATTTCACCACAACGTCTTATTTCTTCTGCATCTGCTTCAGAATTATTAAAAGTTTCAATAACATTTTCTTATAAAACTTCAGTTTCTAACAATTTCAAAATTTGTTTTTCCCTTTACCAAAAATGCAACTAGTTGTATCACAGCCACTGAATGCGTGTGCTAATAATATACAGTCTTTTATGTTTTTAAATTTTTTTTTGCATTTTGTAAGAGGAAAATTTTTTATCAGGATCTTTACCTGCTCTGGGTTTTAAAAAGTATATATTACGATTTTCGGGTGCTAAAGCAGTTAAGATGACAAGAAGATCAGTGTCTCTTCACCAACAATAGTTACTTGAATGTTACTCCTTGATTTTTGAATTGCAGTGTTAACAATGAGCGTATGTCAGCATCTGCATCAGATTGCTTTACTTCGATATTTTGTTTGATGGACATATCAGGGAGCATTTTTATTAGTTGTTTTTAGTTACTTTCATTTGATAGAAATTTTTCTTGATTTATTGTTACAGGAGTATCTTCTTTTATGGTGAATTCTAAACATTTGTTAGCCCTATAATGTCTTTTCTGTTCACTAATTTTTGTATTTTCGGTATTACCATAATTGTCAAAGACTATGCAAGCTGAAGAATAATATTTTTTAACATATTTAACATACAAGTTACAGATTTCTTGGTAAGTTTTGCACTTCTTAGTCCATTTTACTCTATGTAATAAAAAGCCTCCATTAATTACAAATAAATCAGTATTTTTTATCACATTGACTTCTAACCTGCAATTTTCAAATTCTTCATATAATGCAGATTTTACTGTTTTTCTCATTTCACTTTGTTTGAAAAGAGATAGTGGATATGGGGCAAGTTCGAATTTAAAGTAATCTTCGAGATCAGTATCTGATTTTTTAATAACAACATTCGTTGATACATCAAAAAAGGATCAATCGGTACAATTTTATTATCTATTTTTACAGAAGAGTAGATTGTACTAAGAGAGCATACTCTATCAGATCTCTTGATTTTCACATCTTTAAACATTTTACCAACCGTTCTCATGATACTCGCCTCTCCTACAGTTTTCGGTGCATAACAGTTGATCGCAGCACTGCCAATAATTCCAGTACCAATTGACATTATTTCCTTAGTTGTGGGGAAAGGATCATGTACTGAGAACCATTCAGATAGTTTTATAAGATCTGCATCATTTCTCAAAATTCGAGATTCTCTTAAATCAATAGCACTGTTCACTAGTTTGAAAATATAAACCGCTGTAATCTTCCAATGATACGCAGATATTCGAAAGAAATGGCCTAGCAACAACAGATGAAATTAATACATCATCAGTACAACCTTGGTAAACTGGTCCACCAATAACTTTAAACTCCCTGTTGGTAGATTGTTCGATAGACATGTCACTCCAGGTCCCAGAAAAAAAATTTTCATTCCTTCTAATTGTAAAATATCCTTACACAAATTTTTTATATTCGGAAGGTTTTATTTTGCTCTTTAGTTGAGACATTTCTTGTAGATAAATTTGGCATGCTTTCGCATAATGATGATAACCACTAGCATGAAAATATGGCATAATTGATTTAATAGTATATAAGTGCATTTCCCAGTTACCACTTCTTTCGGCTTCAATGAAGTTTTTCATTAAAGTGACCATGTGGAAGTATTGCAACCACAACTTAGCTATTGGGCCATTTTCTTCTTTGGTTTTTAATTCATTTTCTAATTTACTTGCAATATTTTTGAAATAAACATTTTCTTCGATATCAGATTTTTTCGCACTCTGTTTTTTTTTATCAGTAAAATTCTCAAAAATCTGATTAACAGCACTATATATATTAACAGCAATATATATTTCATCATCAGTGAGATCTACATTTTTTAAAATAACTTTTGAGAGAGCTAATTGAACTAAAAGATGTGCCCGAACAGCTCTAGCAAAAGCATCTCCCTTTAAAATGTGATTCACTGAATTAGGTGCATATATTGTGCATAATAATTCTTTAAGACCGCTATCTGACATTATAAATCTGATACATCCCAAAAATGACATCAAAAGATGAAAACCTCCAAGTCTTACAACAATTCTGTGAAGTCCTCCACCTGGTCCATCAGACAAAACCAATTCAGTAGCTTTCATAAGTAAAGGAAGGTCAAAAGTTACAAAGACAGTGTGTACAATTATTTTATCAGCTTCTTCAATTGCCATTTTAGACAAGTATATACCGGTATTGTTTCAATATCGTTTGGAGGTGCCATAATAAATGGTGTGGCTAAGATTTTTGTCACATCAAAATCTTCACGATTTAAAATTTTTTCCATATATACTTGCCACCCAGGAACTTTGTGTGTATCTAAAAACTTGCCCACCATCCAAACGAAATCACTTGTTGATGGGAGACCATTATACTTTTTCGAATTGTATAATTCATACAAATTTTTAAAAACGTAATTGTCTAAACCTGATTCACCAACAAATTTGAATGGTTTACTTGGACAACACCCTTTTTTTCAACAAATGCTGATTGCTTCATACAATTCATTTTTTTGACAGTTTTTAATGTATCGAGGACACATTGTTCTGGAGTTATGCGTTTAATACCTGTCATATAATGAAATGTGTTAAAGCCATCGATAGTGTTAATGTTAAAGTCGCAATTATCAAAAACAAATTGCATAAATGCAATAGGATCGATTATTCATCTGGTGCTGCCATTACAAGAGATGTTTCTAAAGTTTTAACATCACTATAAGAGGAACAAATTCCTAACCTACTAAGTAATTCCATTAAATGTTTAGAACCAATCTTTTTAAAAATGAAGGAAGCAATGCTTAGTTCTAATGACAAGATAAATTAGCATGGCTTAACGGAAGAAATAATCTGATGTGCGCTTTTTTCTTAATACATTGGTATTAGTTTTTTATTTTTCATAATAATATCATGAAGTAAAGTTTGTAACGTTTGGGGTACCATAACTTCAACATTGGTTAAAAAGCCAATGCTGTTCGGATAGTAAGAATTTTCATAAACCATACAAGCAATATCTTCTCTTAAAATATCAGCAGCTTTGCTGATAATTCTCAACTTTTCTTTACTTTCATCAGCATTCTTTTGCTCATACCAAGAATTACTTAGTATAGCATGACCAATGTTTTTAAAACAAACAGTAGTAATTCTATTTTTATTAGTTGTAATAATAATGTCATCTTTATAATGTTCAAGCAACTTTGTTTTCACAGTTGTGATATGCGGTGCAGGTTTCTCACAAATATCCAATAATTTATTTAAACTAAATTGACAGTCATCGCTATTTTCTAAATAATTATATATGCTTGTGATTGCATTTTCAACATAATCAGTTTTCGGTCTTCCAGGAGTACCTAATGATGAGCTTCTATTTCAGAAAAAAATCTATGTAACAATGACTGTGATATCTTGCCCCAACTTCAATTAAATTTATATTTGCAAGGCAACTTTCAACTTGAGGACCCAACCTATTTTTTCTTTTTAGCCTGAGTTTCAATTTTTTGTTGAGTATCAAGTGATTCAATAGTGATTTTGACAAATATTTATTTTTGTAGTGGGGCTGATGAGGGGCACAGTTCAAAAAGCAGTAATAAATTTTTGTAATAATTAGGTTTTTCTTTTCATATATTTGTTTCGGTAATTTATTTTTGGTTCCAAGAGGTTCTGGAACGCCGTTCTGGCATGTTCCCCCTGAAATCAAGCCCTGCATAATTATATGATCACCATGCAACTGCCTAGTGGAATTAAGCAGTATTCACATGCATAATTGTAAATTTCTTTGTCTTAATAATATACAAAATAATTTTATAATTTTTCTGTTATTTGTTGATAATTTTCAAGGACTTTAAAAAGGTTAGTCTATCAAACTATTATTAAAATATAAATCAATTACTAACCTAAAAGCTGGAGAGCTTTATTACCAATGTGAATCTCCTTCCTTTCAGGAGTACATTTTACACCATTAATATTTGCAGATGTTCAAGCAGTTCTTGCTCTATCTGAAAACAACCTTCCCAAAACCAGTAATTTCCTCACAAATGGAAAAGAATATGATTGTGAGTAATGCAATTGTCCTCTTCATTACAAAGTGGCACTTAAATGAAGCAAGGTGGTAAGAGGAAAAATTTGTTTAAAAGGAAATGTGATACAGCATATAATAAATACTTTTATATGCTTGGGATGTGAAGTTATTTATGGAAATGATCGTGATATATGATATGAAACTGATGGCTTTCACTAGGCTGTGTGATACAATTCAAAGACAACTAGACAAATATTATCACAATTTTCCAGGTTGTTAGCCAATGGTCTAAGTTGTTCATGTTTTTCACCAGACATTTTGTCCATATCGATGATGGACATTTTCAGTAGCACAGGGAACATACATAGATCACTTTAAAGTTTAAGTTCATTTTACACTAGGGAAACTTTGTGTAAGAGAGACCCAATGAAAATTTTAAAAACCATGTCAGAGTAATCACTTTTATCTGACAGTGAAACTTGGGTCATCAAGAAAGCAGATGAACATAGGAGACAATAAACAGAAATGAGCTTTCTAAAAGCAGTAAAAGGTCACACTTGTGCTGCCATATCTCAATGAAGATATAATGCTGGAACTCAGAGTACTTTTTGTGGATGAGAAGATTAAACAATATTGGCAAGCATGGCTGGCACCAAATGTAGAGTAACAGAATACCTCAAAAGGTTCTTTAATATAACCCTAAAGGAAAAAAGACATGGGATGTCCAAGAAAGAGATGGATCTAGGAACAGGAACAGACCAAAGGCCTAATCCATATTTCTGACATTAATTATGACAAAATGGCATTGCTGCTTACATTGTCTTGTATTTCCCTTGTATAGAAGTATGATGTCATCTATGTATCTGTGCCAATATAGTATTTTATATGTGTGTCACCAATTTTGTATGTGATATATATATATATATATATATATATATAGTAACAAGACATATGATCCCAATATTTTAAGTAACAAAATATTAACACATGTCATGATAATTGAGATAACAAGACACATCAAGTATTTACTTGGAAAATGCCAAGCATCAAACTACATAAGCAACTTATCAAGAAGAATAAACTCACAACGCCGGAGTTAATAAAATGTAATGGTAATAAACAATAATAATAACATATAAGAAGAAAGAAGATACAGTAAACAGTGATTATACCACAGGAACCAATAACCCAACAGATTCGGTCAGTAAGGAGCAAGTGAAAACAAGGAAGAAACATATTACGAGAAAGACACATAACAACCATGGCATAAGATATAAATTCCAAGAGCCAGTCAACTATAGATTAACATCTTACCCATATAAATACTAACTGAGAGACTTACAGATTGAAAATAAAACAATAACTGACTAACTTAGATGACCCATATATGACCAATAATATTTTAAATGAGTAGGGCATCCCATATTAGACAAAAGAGTGGAAATAACAATAATGTTAACACAAAAAGAAGCTATAAATAACAACATAATGACATATTATGCTCAGCATCAATGTAATATAAAAGAGAATTAAAATTGTCTCATAACTATAATAATTGTTAGTTAAGTAATCGAAAAATCATGTAAGATAGGAAAAAAGAACTAATTAATGAATTACCAGTAATCATTAATTACATAATACTGTACTTGAAAAAACAAGGTTAAAAAATGTAAATTTGTATCAACTCAATTCACCCATTGTTGCTACAAATAAGAGAACCACATAACCTAGATACAGGTACTTTCCACCTAGTTTCATATTTAATAGTAGATAAAACATGTCTAAACTGAAATATTTTGTACACTAAATCAAGTAGAGGTAATAAGGTTACTACCAATACCAATATCATATACCAAGAGTAGTCTTTATATAAGAATTAATGTAAACAAAGTGAACAGAACCAGTCAAAATGAGATTCACCAAGTGAAACATAGATAAAACCACATTGTAAAGTTAGATAGGGATAAAAGAAGGATACATATATAATAAGGAAGATATAATATCACTATTATAATAGTATAAGAGAATTATAAACAATAACATAATGTGTAATAAGAATAAATAAGCACATCTGTCATGTGACACCAGATGTAAATACTATTATCCAATACTCTATGCTAAGGAACAGACAAGTGTATTAAAAACACAAGACTGATAATCAATATACTACTTATAATGAACTATTCTAAACTAGATAGTGGACTGAAAAGACACTACATTCTTAAACAAGAATTAAAATAAAGGTACACTTCATAGTGCCATACAGAGGTCATATTAAAGACTAAAATACCAAGGAATAACAATGTATTCCAATAAACAAAGACGACCAGTAGTTGTAATAACTCTGTGTATACAATTGGGGCAATATAGAAGTTACCCAGATACTTTTTATTATAAATAATTTGTTAATATAATTAGTAGACTCCTAGGCTAAAACAATGTTAGGGTAAGAGCTACATTTTGCAAATAATTATAAGTAAACAATAAGTGAGCAGTGTTGAAGGACTTGGAAGGCATGCTCTCAAAGAGATATGATTGCCATTCAATAGTTATAATTCAAGAATAAATAAAATTAATAGTGAATAGTGTAAAGTGATAATCTCAAACATTAACTCCCTTACTAATGAATGAAAGCATATCATGAGTGGACTCTAAATGAAGAGCCAAATGTTAGCCATACAGTGATAAGCTCAGATTTAAAATCTATGCAGTAATAAGAAAGTTACATCAATTATAAAATATTTGTGTCAATTTGAGCAAATTTTTACCATCAGTGTATACTCTCAAACCCAGCTACCCCATGCTTATAACAACAATTAAATAATTTCGCAAAGGAGGTATGTGCATTAAATTAAAGATCGTCAACCAATCAAATTAGAGAAATTAGCCAATTTTACAACGATCGCAGAACGGAATGGCAGCATCATGCATCGATTCGAGACAGTTTTTAATCAACCTTTGATGTGTGCAGACGGCGGCTCGACACTGGAAGAAAACAGCTGTTAACCTAGTTTGTGCGTGTCATCAATGTCAACAAAGCAACATAACCTAAATTTGTGCAACCATAACTACACTATTATTGAAGATGTTTGAAGTGTAAACAGTGCGTTAATAAGGATTGCTAAGTGTACAATTCCCTAGCAATTCCGGGATTTAAAAGGGAGTACAGTGATTTTCCAAAAATAGTTAAGAACTGAAAAAATGACAATATAATTGAACAACATTCTAGTAATGTGTGTAAAATAAAGTATGTAGGTCATTGCACCTTATTAATATCATTCAGTCAACAGTGATAATCATAATTCTCAATTTAATTTAAATATTTCAGAAATAAGAATTTTGAAAACATTAATTGTTTATCATGTATGAACACTGAGTGTGCTATAACCGCACACCTGATTGAAGTTGTTGTATAGTAAACCTAGATTAAACTAACAAGCATTAATAAGAGATTGAGGATTGTCGACTGACTGAAGTAATTAACGAAAGTTAAACAAAAAATGCAAATGTTATTTATGTTTCGTAATTTAGGAAGAGTCTACTACTACTATTTTTAATATTTCTGTCTATTATGAATAAAAGCTAGCAGTATTAAGCTATATACATACTTGCAACTAAACGATTACCTTTTACGGAATCAAGTATGACGATTCAGATGTTTCTTTAAACAACACTGTTTCGAGTTATTATTTTATTATGTTCACATTTTAGATATTTTATCAAAAGTTCTTTTAACGTTAATAAACGTTCATTAAATCATTTAGTGTCGGTTGACTATTAAACCTGTTAACCTAAAATGCCCAAAGCAGGCATGGTTATAATTTTATATGTTATGTATTAAGAGATGATTGAATTGTAATCAACCTCCAACTGCCTAATAATGGTAGAGTAAGATTTCTAGTAAATTATTTGGTATACACCTGAATACCTGGCTTATCAGGTGTATACAGGCTTAATTGTTCGGATTGTTCAAATTTCTACATAGGACAAATGGGTCGTTCGTTCAAATTGCGTTATAAAGAACACCTCCCAAGCTCTAAATCAAATATAGGAAGATCCACATTTCCTGAACATTTAAGTTCACAAGATCATAACATAAAAAGTATTAGTGAGAATTTGGATATATTACATAAATGCAGGAAATCTCTTAAACTGGACACTCTTGAAAGGTTTGAAATATATAAGGCCACTAAAGATAATTACGATCGCATCTTAAATGAAAAATCGATCCATAAAAATAATATTTTATTCAACAGAGTAAACGATATAGAACGAGATATTAGCTGTGTCAGATCGATAAAATTTATCAAAGGTCAAATCGGTATCGATTGATTTTACTGTATAACGTGTTCCTGCGCAGGTCCGCGTCGGCCGTGTGTATTGTGTTTTCGTTCTGTTTTGTCTCGGTTTTAATATGTGTTAAATTATTTAAGTATTTTTGTTGTTATGTTTGTGTTGTTTTTATTATCTGATGGGATGTGCATACATCAACAAATGTATTTTTAACCTATATTCATCGAGGATCTGAAGATGACACTTAATGTGTCGAAACTCGAGTAATCCTGTTTTCGGATTTCAAAAAGCGTGACGGAAGGTAATTAACCTGTTTTATAGTCTTAAAACACTTCTGGAGGCAAATACAATGTTTAAATTATTTAAATAGACTAGAGTTTACAGAATAGGTGAACGTCTCTTATTGGATAGCATGACAAACAGCGGCAATTTGAAATACGGTAAGTCAATCTAAAGATTAGGTTGCTACATCGACCCTGCGAGATCAGCCAGACTCACTACAAGTAAGTGATCATTTCTTACCAAAATATATGTACTTTCAGTGAGGAAGCCACGTCACCAATTCGACTAGTCGACAGAAGAAAAATACATTAAACTAAATTATCAAAAGGCTAAATACCTTCGTTAACCAACTTCAAGAGCAATTCACCGGATTTATTTATATTGGATTCAATTAAACAATTGAATTGGATTAAATAAATCAATAAATCATAAACTAAATTAAACTTCGTATCGAAAAGTTGTTAAACACAAACCTTAAAACAAACTCTAAACAATAAATAAAAACACGTATAAACAGTTTTTCTACAAAGTGACGCCAACAACGTGTGGCTATTAAACAAATCATATCATAAGATCTTCTACAATATATATCTGTGTGAACAGCTACTAACCCACATTAACAAAATACACAAAAACATAACCTTCACTGGGGTGAATACGAAAACAACAATAAGCATAAACTTCCTAGACCTCACCATTACAAAACAAGAACACAGGCACAGATTCAGTATATACAGAAAGTACAACTGACACACTGATACATAACTTCTCCAATCACCCAATAACCCAATACAACACAATCTATCTGCCTTCAGAACCATGATACAACATCACACTAGATGAAAAAGACTACCAAGATGAATTAAAGACAATCAGATATCTAGCACAAGCCAATGGATACAATAAAACAGTAATTAATAAAATCCTACACAAAACAAATAACAGACAAAGACAGAAAACAACAAATTCATAACACTGACATATATCAGTAATAGAACATATACGGTAACACTGAAAAATTAGCCCATAAATTAAAAAAAAAAACAGGCTACAGAATCACATACAGAACTACAAACAAAACAGAACACACACTGTAAAAAACACACACAAACAACAAAACAAATTTAGTTTACCTGGTGTTTACAAATTAAACTGGTCAGGATGTAACAAATTCTACATAGGCCAGACAGGACACAGCTTCAAACAGAGGTACATTGAACATATAAAAGCATTACACTCCACCACCAAATCCACCTTTGCAAACCACCTCACTGATCCAGATCACACATACATAAACATAAACGGCAACATGGAAATCCTACACAGACACACTAAAAGCCGAAAACTAGACACTCTTGAACAACTATAAATAACAAACACACAAAACCGCATAGAAACAACATCCTAAACAAACAGACACAATTTAAATCATATATAGTATTTGAACATCACACACACACACACACACACACACACACACACACACACAAAACGATCTTTTGAACAATGACGCCGTCACCAAAAGCGGGATGAACACCACTCCTAGTGGCAGCCTCTGATGAAGGTCTAACAGAGCAAAAAACTAGTTTAGGCCATTAGGTAAACATTTATCATTTTTATCAATAATAATTTGTGGTACAAGTTGGTAGTGTTATATAGTGAAACTTCTTTACAGTGGACACTGATGGGGAATGTAAAAGTGTCCGTTATTGAGAAATGTCTGCTATTCAGAAACAAGCTTAGGAAGCTGTAAAAACTAGATTTGTGGAACAAGTGTTTTTATGTATTCAAATGGTTTATTAATTAAATCTATACATTGTTCATACTGTAACACACATGTAAGTCAAAACTTATCTTACTATACATTTTTATAATATACAAGTCAAAAAACCTATACATTTACTATTTTGGAATACATGGTTGAAATAATCAGATACTTTTGTCTGGAATGTCAGATTCTGTACAAGTGTCTTCTCGATATGTATTTGAAGTTCACATATTAAATTAAGTCCCACTGCATCTTTTTTATTTAAAAAATAATGTTTTATCTTTCCTACCTCTTCAGCTGCTTGTTTACTTGTCGGTGTCGTCGTTGTCCACTCTCATCCTAGTCTTCACGCTCTGGCATTTCCTGAAAAGATCTTCTATGACTTTGCTGATGTCAGTTGACACATTTTCTGTGACAAGTGCATCATCAATAGTGACATAATCCTCAGATCCACCAAAGGCCTTTAGTAAATCATTAAGTTCATGTTCGTTAGACTCAAGTTCCTTGACACTGTCATCAATCACTGAAGCACCGTTATTCTTACAAACAATTCCTGACTTTTTAAAACAGCTGCTCACTGTAGTGGAGGAAACTTGCTTCAAGGCTGAAGATATCCACAAAATAGTGTCCAAAACACTGAAACATTTTGCTAGTTCATCTGCAGATTATTTATAGTTGTCATTCACAACAAAATATGTCTCAATATGTATTGCCTGTAGTAAACTTTAAAACTACGATAAATGCCCTGATCCAAGGGTTGGCAAATTGAAGTCGTGTTTAGCGATACAAAAACTAGTTTTATGTTATTTAGTACAACATTATAATGTGAAGTAGCATTATCTAAAAACAAAACTACTTTTCTATTTTGCCTTGTCATCCAGGCCCGCTTATTTCAATACCACACCACTTCAATTTACTCACGTCAATTCCCTTAAAACATCTATGTTTAGCAGCCTTGCTTATAATAACAGGTTTTTCAAATTCGCCTATCATGTTGACACATAGCATGACAGTCAGTCTTTCTTTAGAAATTTTTCCTCCTGTACACTTTTTTTAAGTCTTTGTTTCAGTGGGAAGAACTCTGAAAAACATACCAGTCTCGTCACAGTTAAAAATATTTTTTTTCTTCATAACCTCAGCAAATTTTAGGTATTTTTTTTCCACTCTGACACTAGGTTTTTGTCAGTTGAACCCGATTCACCACACAAGTTTTTGAAAGAGATGTGTCTTGTCGAGCCAGCCTCCACATGCTTTGAAGTCATGAATCCCTAATTCTGTAGCAATTTGGAGTGCTTTTTCACGGATAAGAGGTCCACTCAGAGGTATATTGTTACTATGGGCACGACAAAACCAATCAAAAGTTAAATTGTCAACTTTTAGGCCAGATGTTTTAGGAAACGAGTGTTTGCCAATCAGCTTTTATTTTCAGTCTACGATTTAATGATTACTTTTTTGTTTCTTAAGATATCACTAATCTGCATTTTTTCAGCAGCAAACCGTGCGGCCATGTCTCTAACACTAAGTTTATCGTTTTCATACACATTAATTATTTCTACTTTTTCTTGTAAAGTTAATCGTTAGCGTTTCTGTGCCATAGTAAACGAGATGTAATGTTTAGGCAGATAGATAAACATGTACATTACAAAACCTAATGGACACCTCTGAATAGCGGAACTGTGTACATAACTATAAAATTGCAAAACATTGAGTAGGTAGGATACAGGCAGGTAGTTAATCCATTACTGGTAAACAAGCACCTAGCAACAAAAACAAAAGAAGCGATTGTACACACTCCTGTCTCAAATGTTCACTGTGATACTGTTCACACTGTGTTGTTCGGAAGTTTTGAATTGGTGTTGGGGCCTAGTTTTCAGTGTCCTTGTCCGTTATTAAGAACATCCATTTAGAAGCAACTTGTTCATTACTTTTCTATAACTTCTGCGGGGGAATTAAAACGTGTCCGTTATATAGAAGTGTCTGTTAGGAGAAGTTTCACTGTATATAGTTAGTTAACATTTACTATATACGAGGGGGGACCCAAAATTAACGAGAATTTTTCTCTGGCAGTTGGTAGAACGCTAGTGTTCCGACTTCTCCCGCTAGGTGCCTTCACTAGACACCATTTTGTATCAGTTGCCCTAGCGGCATTGTTGTGGAAACATTAGCGCGGTCAGTGTGACTATTTTTTTGTAAGTGCTGTTTCACGTTTTCAGCGATTTGTCAATGGCAGACATTAAATACCAACGTGCTAACATCAGGTTCTGTTTCCTGTTAGGGAAATCAGCAGCAGAAACTGTCGCAATGCTTCGGACGGCTTATGGGGAGGAAGCTTTGAGCCAGGCAAGGATTTACGAGTGGTTTTCTCGTTTTAAAAGTGGTCAAATGTCAATTGAAGACGAACCACGACCGGGACATCCCTCGACTTCCAAAATGGACGAAAACATTGAAAAAATCCGTGTTGCGATCATGTTTGATCATCGTAGAATAATCGATGAATTGGAGGAAATGACTGGAATATCCTGGAGTTCATGCCAACGAATTTTGACTGAAGATAAAACGTGTTGCAGCAAAATTCGTTCCGCATGTGCTTTCTTGTCGGCTCAAAATCCTTGCCTGGCTCAAAGCTTCCTCCCCATAAGCCGTCCGAAGCATTGCGACAGTTTCTGCTGCTGATTTCCCTAACAGGAAACAGAACCTGATGTTAGCACGTTGGTATTTAATGTCTGCCATTGACAAATCACCGAAAACGTGAAACAGTGCTTACAAAAAATAGTCACACTGACCGCGCTAATGTTTCCACAACAATGCCGCTAGGGCAACTGATACAAAATGGTGTCTAGTGAAGGCACCTAGCGAGAGAAGTCGGAACTAGCATTCTACCAACTGCCAGAGAAAAATTCTCGTTACTTTATATATATATATATATATCTCAAATGGACAGACAAGAGATAACATCTATACGTTACACTGGGGACCATTACATCCCTCTAAGTAAAACCGTTCTTGAAAAGATGCTAAGTAAGCAGGAAAACCTTCTAATGACAATTTCGTCTTCTTTCCCATTACAAGTATTAAGCATCAACAATGCCCATTGCAGAACCTGTCTTTTACATAGATGCTTTTCTTTGGTATCTTTAAGCTTTCAGGAATATTCAGGCTTCTGACTTCATTCTTTCAAATGGCCACTCTATTGTCTTCTGTTTAAGTCTGTTACCCCATTGATGATAACTATTCATAACTCTGTCTCAATGAACCATTTCTAATTCAGTTGTTTTTTATACACAATTTAATGTTGCTTCTTGTATTTGTATCTTGTTTTTTTTGTCTGTATGTACAATTCTCGTGTTTGCAATCACACAGTATTATAGAATCGGCAATATTTTTTTATAGTTGTTTTATTCTTCCTATGTCGGCTAATTGCTCTACTTACATGATTAAATCTATTTAGCTTATTTTTTGACATAACTATAACCATATGCTACTTCACTTTGAAGGTGCTAACTTCTAATTGTGTCGCTCATCACTATTATTGATCTTACAATGTCTAATAAAAGAAAAACCATCCCTTTTGTCTAAGATGATTTGACCATGCTGAAGTTATTGTCAATCAAAAATATATATACTCCATTGACGATCTTTACCCTGTCAGTTACTTAAGTTATACAAGTAGAAAACAAAACTGTTGTACACCACTATAAACACAACTCCTGATTAGCACTTTCAAGCTTTTTTCAGCTCATCCTCAGATCTGATGATAACACAGATAACAACAAACAATAACTTGTTATTATCAAGTGTTTCTGATCTGAAATAAGATTAAATGATCTAAGGCGTTAATCAGGAGTTGTGTATATAGTGGTGTGCAACATTTGTACTTTCTGTTTGTGAATCCACTTACAAAACTTGAAACCTTAAAGTTGAAATAATTAAATCTTAAAGTTATATCATCTCCACACAACAGTGTCTGTTTATCTATAAATGATGGTCATTTTATATTTACAGAAGATAAATGTCTGTTGTTTTAATACAATTTATTCAACAAATTTAACATGTTATCTGTTTTTCAATATAGTTCAAATCTACCACTAAATCCTTTAATCACTTTACTAGTTTCCTTTTATACTAGTATCCAAGAATGTTTCTCTTGCATACCTTTTTTTCCAATTCTTTGTTGCTGAAAAGTCAATTATTTCTTGGATTTTGTTGAAGCAAACCACACATACACAAACATCGACAACAACATGTATATTCTACACGTACACACAAAAGGCCAAAAACTAGACACTCTTGAACAACTGGAGATATACAAACGCACAAAAACACATAAAAACGACATCCTAAACGAACAGACACATTTCAAATCACACGTATTATTTGAACATATCACACCCCACACACACAGCATTGATCCTTCAAAAGTCGACGCTATCACCAAGAACAAGATGGACAGTGCTCCCAGTGGCAACCTCTGACGAAGCTTATAATAAGTGAAAACTAGTTCAAGCTATAAGGTAAAACTTTTACGTTTTTACCAATAAAAAACTTTGTGTTTCGAGTCGGAGCGACATAATTATATTGAGTCAATTATTTATTGTGGATCATTCCTTGCTGACCCCATGTAATGACTCTATCAATACCCACATAAGAAGGAAGTCTGATGAGGCAAGATGTTTAACTGTATTTACATGTTCATAAACACTTACCATTGTTGAATGATTGATGAATTTAATATGTAACTCATTAAATTGTAATGTCAATCACCTATTTCCTCCTGTTAGTCACCTATTTTAAACTGTTAACAGTGATGCTGGCTTATGATTTGAAAGTATCAGACTTCTACTATAGAACATTCTAGATAAAAGTATCAGGCATAGATAGAACATTCTAGATCTTCACGATGAATAATAATACAGCTTGAAGGTTCATGATACTGTTATTGATACAGTGCAATAAATGCTATAGTAGCATCATCAAACTGTACCCTATGGTAGCTGTATCACAGATCTATGCAGGTAGTTTCATCCATCCCCTTCTATAACCTTATACATCTAGTTTGCAGTTTTTCTTTCCAGTTAAAAATCTAAGCAGCAATCTCCCAATCTCCCGCCTGCTGTGTATATTATATTTGTGCCCACATGTTGTGTTAAGTGCATTGGACGTTACTGATGAATTGGCATCACGTGAATATTATGCAATATTATAATGTGCAATGAAAACAATATTATGAAGTTTAGAAGAAAAAATATTTAATCCCATGTATTGTTTTAATGATGAAAAATAGATGATTGAAACAGATAAGCAAGATACATATAAACATAAATGATGCATGGTGAACTGTTTGTTTATTTTGTAACAATTTGGTCTATGTAGCAACTGTTATTTTTAGCTGAAAAGATCTGAAAAGTACGTTAACTGATTATAAAATTGTTGATATAGTTAATATATTTTACGTTCCATTTTTACTTATTTTTAGGTTAACAACCTACCGCACGGCATGTTAACACACCTAACCTCACTTTAAGCAATTACTAATTAACGTTTCTTAGATTTTGTCAACAAACAGACGCTACACGTTTGAAAAAAACTATACTGTGACATAAAACTGACTATAGATATTTTGTTACAGCATTATTATCATGAATATATGAAATTAGTGTAGAAACTAAAATTAATTTCAATGAAATCCATTGTTTTTAGTAACATGTGAGTTAAGTACAGCTGATTTTCAAATAGTATATATATTACGTTTCCAGACTTCTGTTTTCGTAAAATATTGTTCTATTCCGTGAAGCATCTTAGATTTAAAGTTATTTTATTTCAATAACCCGTAAACAACCATTCAAAAACACCGGATTGTAAATATTAAGGCCTCTTTGATTTGATGTTTCGAGTTAAAACATCTCGATTTGACAATTTGAAGAACCTGAATTGATTGACGTAGAGATGTCTTAACGAAAGTGAAGTTTATGATATTATATTACAACAAAAATCGAATATTTTTTATTATTAGGCATTATGAAACTTTGCCTATTCCACTAACATTCTTGCCTTATACACATCACTCTATATTTGGTTAAACGTGACAAAACCTGTGGTAAAACATTGAATGTTTTTTATTCTTCCCTTTTCTAATTATCTGTTCTCAGAGAACTTAAAACTTAACTACGTAATATTCTAAACATGAAAAGCTAACATCCGCTGCTGCCTGGTTATCAAACCAGTCAATGAACTGTCATCAGTTGTGGCAGTATTCCTTGCAGTCTGAAAGGACAAAATGCCGTTGCCACTTGCAAATGGCGTCTGCCAAGTGTATTGAATGTCGGTGTTTCAGGAGATAAAAGTTCATTAAAGTTTCTTTGCTATATCACCGTGTAATTAATTAGTGGAAGAAGTAGAAGTAATTGTAAGTCAAACCTTAAAATTTTTGTTACTTGTGATTAAATATGTGGTAAAATTCCGCGTTACTTAAATTTTTAATTCGTGTATAGGGAAGGGAATGGTCTTGCAGATTTTATTAAAAATCTCATATTTTATAGTATTCACAATATGTGTAAACGGTTGAGACAACTCTTTACGTTCCGTTCTTTGTAAATATGTCTGTGGTCCGATTTGGACGTAGAGCGAAAGAAGATACATATGTAAAGTAGCCTACTGTCAACTGCCTGCCCATCCCATTAATGTGTGGTAGGGCAGTGCACATTTTGAATTAATTTGTTGTTAATTCATTTTTGTTTAGTTAAAAGTCGTAAATGCTGTAGTGGAGTTTCCATTGAAGTTTTCTTGTATAAAAACAGTTCAGGGAAGGCGTGATAAAAATTTGTGTATGTTGAATCTTTTACAATTAATTTTATGAAGTGTAGTAGTTTACAACTTAATGTGTGACGATAATGTATAAAGGGATTTTTTGAAAACTTGTGTTCATTTTGAAATGAAGCTGGGGACTGGCCAGTGGTTAAATGAAGCTACTTTTTAACCCAACCTCAATTTGTAACGTTTAGAATAAAATAGTCCTATATGGAATCTTTTGTTTTGTATCATTGCCATCATAGTGGCTGTATATTCCAGTCAGAACTTTAGACAATCTTTTGAGCTCATCTGACTCGGCAGCATCACTGGTGGTGGTGAGTCACTTCACCTCCAGTTGATAAGAATATTGATAATAAAAATATCCATCCTTGTTTTAGAATAAAAGTTAATAATTATTATAGAAGAGTGAACAATTGGAATATTTACACAGTTATGTAATAGAAGAATCTTAAGGCTTTGTAATGTTTGTAGGCAGCAAGTCTTACTTGTAATTTGAGTTTATAGTGTAAATTTTTGGTGTACAGGTTCTAAACAGAAAATTTTAAAAACATGAAAATTATTAAGAAAAAACATGTAAAGAGGGATTTATATTATTTGTTACATGAAAAAAACCTTCCTAACATTATTAATTTTACTCAGCTCCGTCTTCCATCATAAGGAGTGTAGGTTGAATAAAGATAATACTATTATCTTCCTTGTGAGATTATTATTGATTCAGTGAAGATTAGTTCGTTGAGCATAGAGTCTTTATTTTTTAACTACACCCTTCTGGTAGGCCTAATTGATGTTTTTAAAAGTCTTTAGGCAGGTGTGTCAGTTTGAATTTTTTTAGAACATTTTGGGAGCTATATCACAGATGGGTCATGTATATAAACTGATTGTAGGCGTTACTTCACAATTAGTAAGATAGGAATTGTTGAGTAAAAAAGATATCTTAAGCCAAACAAAGTGTGTCTCATAGAATTTTACTATATATATTTATTTTACGTTATTATATTATCAAATAATAATTACTTCTGCTATTTACTTTTCTTCTTATTTTTTAGTATTATATTGACACTTGACTCTTGTTTCACAGGTTTGTAAGTAAATGCACTTTATTGAATCTGTGAAACGTGGATCAGGTGGTAATATAGTAAACAGATAATATGAAAAAGACACTTGCAGAAGTAATTGTGAGAGATATTATTTAATATTGGAATTATGTTGCCAAATACAGTTAGACAACACGTTGATTAGAAAAGACTTTATTCATAAAACTAACCTTCATAGAATACATACATCCATTATAACAATAATAATACGCGCATGCGTATTGTACATACATTGTTTAACCATATTTAAATTGTACATATGATATATTTGACATTCCCCCTCAATTTAAATACCCATATAATTTAAATACCCTTAATTTACATTTGGAACAGTTTTGGTATGAGTACAGTTGATAAATATACTTAAATAAAAAAAAATAAATGCAAAATTGAAAATTTTTGGTATCTGAAAACTATTTTATGTTGAGTTTTTCAAAAAACTTTGCAAACTTTATATTATTTAAGGATTTTGTGAAAATATCAGCTACATTATCTTGGGTTTTTATGTACTCTAATTCAATAAGTTTTTTGTGTATAAGATCCTTAATATAGTGATATTTAATGTCTATATGTCTAGTACGTCTGCTATTCTCATAGCTTTCACACATGTTAAGTGCACTTTGGTTGTCTACATAAATTAAAGGAATTAAGACATTGCACTTCAAGTCCACAAGTATGCGTTGAAAGTATACCTATACCACATCCATCGCTGCCATTGCACATGCTATGTATTCCGCTTCAGCTGTTGACTGGGATACGCATGTGTGTTTCTTTGTAAACCAGGATACAGGGTTGTTACAGTGATATGTTATACATCCACTTGTACTCTTTCTGCTGGTGATGTCTCCTGCCCAATCTGCATCTGAATATGTGATTAATCCAGTATCTTGATTTTTATGAAATGTGAGATTCAAATGCTTGGTACTGTTTAAGTACCTCAATACCCTCTTCGCAGCAATCCAGAGTTGTTTAGTGGGTTTATCAAGATATCTACTTAAGACAGATGTAGCGTAAGCTATGTCTGGTCTACTTACAATTGATATGTAGATAAGTGAACCAAGGAGTTCTCTGTAAGGTAAGTTTTTGTCCACTGGTAGAGATAAGTCAACCTGGAAATTGTGTTCCATAGGTGTATCCATCGGTTTTCCATTTTCCAGACCAAATCTTGAGATTACTTTTTGTATGAATTCCTTTTGAGAAATGGTGATCTGCTCTTTATTTACATTGATTTCTGTGCCCAGAAAGTTGTTGATGATTCCTAATTCTTTTGCGTTGAACTCCTTTTTAAGGAACTCAATGATTTTTAGACATTCGCTCTCGTCACCTGTGATGATTATATCATCAACCCATATAATAAGGTAAGCATTTTTACCCAAGTACAAACAAAAGTCATTCTGAGATCTGATTAGACCATGATGTTGCACAGCCTCGTTAAACCTTTCATTCCATTTTCTTTGTGAAGAGCGAAGACCGTATAAGCTTTTCATGAGTTTTAGAGCATTCGTTGGACATTTTACTCCTTTGGGTGGTTTTATATAAACTTCAGTGTCTAGCTTGCCATTTAGGAATGCTGTAGGGATATCAAGTTGTTTAATTTCCCATCCATTTTGCAGTGCTACAGACAGTAAGATTCTGATGGTGGAAAGTTGAGCGACTGGTGCATAAATGTTGGAGGACACTTCCTCTTGAAATCCTTTTGCTACTAGACGAGCTTTCTTAGTGCCATCAGGCTTGATTTTGAAAAGCCACATTGTGTCAATAGCTTTGATGCCTTTGGGTAGATTTGTTGCCTTCCAAGTTTGATGTTTTTCGAGGGCACGTATTTCCTTTTGTATCGCTTCTTCCCATCCATCTCTAGTACATATGGCATCTTCATAAGAGATTGGTACTCCTGCACAGAGACAGTACGCTAAGTGTATCTCATCTTCATTTTGACTAAAACTTTCATTATAATCCTTGTACAGTATATAATCTTTAAATTTCTCTGGAACAGTTTTAATTCTTTCACTTCTATGCAGTGATGTTTGATCACCCTGTTGGACAGAATCGCTTAAGACTGCTGTCTCTATGTGCAGGTGAGGTGCCAGTGACATTTTGAACCTGGATGTCTCCTTCGCTCATACTTTGATGCTCTTTATCACCTACACTGTCACCTCCAATTACCATTTGTAGTATATCTTCTAAGGCTTTCTGACTAGTATAGTTGATGTTAATTTCATCAAAGGTAACATCCCTTGAGATTATAATTTCACTTGTTTTGGGTACCCATAGTCTGTACCCATTTTTAGCATAGCCTACCATAATGCATTCAACTGATCTTGTTTCTAGCTTGTCTGCTGGAACAGGCAGTTTATATGCCCAAGCCTTTGAACCAAAAACCCTCAACTTGTCATAATTCACTTTACCTAGGTAGACTTCAGCGGGTATCTTATTTTCCTTCAGGGCAGCTGTTGGAGAGCGGTTCAATTAGTATGCAGCACAACGTATTGCTTCACCCCACAAGAACTTAGGCAAATTTGTTTCAGCGAATAGTGTTCGTACTCTACTCATTAGAGTGAAATTGATTCTTTCGCTAACTCCATTCTGCTGCTGTGTATGTGGCAAAGTGTATTCGTTGACTATTCCTTTTTGTATACAGAAATTTTTAAACACATGTGATGAGTACTCTCCACCACAATCTGACCTGATTCTTGAAGAGTAATATCCTCTGGCCTTTAACTCTTGGATATCATTCATAATATTTCTTTCTGCTTCATTTTTGTGTTTTAAAAGGAACACCTGGGTAAAATGTGAATAGTCATCGATAATTGTTTGATAATATTTTTCACCTTTCATGGTGTGTATTTTAAAAAGGACCAGCCAAGTCACTGTGAATGAGTTTCTGTTTGACCTTGGTAGGGGTACATCCTTAAAAGGCTTTCATTTTGCTTTACCTTGGTTACAGGGACTGCATACTCCAAAATTGTGTGGAAAATTTAGTGATCCAAGACCTTGAGCATTGAGATGTCCAAGTCTTCGGTGCCATAGTAGGTCATTACTTAATGAAATGCAACCAGTTTCACTCATCGAAGGGTGTGCTATTGAAAATTGAGCCACATACAAATTTCCTTCGGATTCACATTTCATTTGCAATTTTTATTTGAGATAGTAACTGATTTTCCACCACTATTGAATTGAACATCAAATCCCTTTGAACTCATTCTTTTCACTGATAAGAGATTGTAGGGAAACTAAGGTACAATAATTGCAGGTATCTTTATGAAAACATAACTGTTGTTTTCATTGTTCAACACTTTCAAGCGAATTATACCTCTTTTTGTACCTTTTATAGTGCTACCATTTGCTATTTTTATTTCCATTTTATTCTCCATTTCTTCAACATTTTCCATAAGCTTTTCCAAATTTTCTGATACCCAATGATTTGTGGCACCACTATCTAAAATAAATTTAACGGATCGAGTATTTCCTAGTAATTCTGAGGATAAAGCGCCATTTTTTCAATATTTTCAGCGGAAATGAAATCAAATTCTTCTTCTTGATCATCTTCGCTCTGTGCAACATTTGACGTATGTCTTGTCGTCGTGCCTCTTCCACGCCCTCAAGAGTTTCCTCTCCCTCTTTTACCGCGATATCCGTGGCCGCGATATGACGTCTGACGCGTCTGTTGAGTTTGCACATCCTTGTTTGATGGACACTCATTTTTGAAATGTCCTTTGCCTCTACATGTGTGACATATTACATTTTTGTACCTCATCTGTGATCTATTATTATATTCACCTGGAGAGTAGGTGAGCAGTTACCGTCGTTTTCGACCTTATCACCTGCATTGGAGTTCTCTTTGTTTTTGAGTTCAGTATCCAATAACCTTGTTTTTACATCAGAATACGAATATACTGTCGCGTCTTTATTCATTATCGTTTCTATCGATGTAATGACGCTCTCAAAGCTTTCCGGCATTGTCAGAAGAAGGTAACACGTTTTGTCAGTAGGTATCATTATCATCGGTTGCAACTTTGTTTACGCCATCTAGTTCTTTTATGAGTTTTTCGAATTTAGTGAAATGATCTTGTAATTCGCCATCGACGAATTTCATTTTCAATAGCTTTCGCGTTATAAACATCTTAGATAATGCGCTTTTTCTCTGGAAGACATTTTCCAGATTTGCAATCATTTCTTTGGCGCTTTGTGCACTCTCTATGTATTCAATATACTTATCTGATGTTGACTGTGCGATGATGCATTGAGCTTTTACGTCTTTAGCTTGGAAACTGGTCAAATCTGCACCTGTGAGTGCTGCGATTTCTGTGTCTGTTTTATCTAATGCTACGAGTGCACCCTCTTTATTCAGAACAAGACGTATTCTATATTTCCAAGTGGAAAAATTATCTGCCTTTAGGAGGGGAAAGGGAACCGTAGACGTAGCCATTTTAGGTTAAGCACGTGAACTCTTTCACTTTGAGCCTGTATATGTAAACAAACTTTTCTCTGTAAATAATTCCGACATAATTACAACTAACACACGTCTATATATCTCCAAATTATTAGCGTCGGCCCATAACCTGTGAGAGATATTATTTAATATTGGAATTATATTGCCAAATACAGTTAGACAACACGTTGATTAGAAAAGACTTTATTCATAGAACTAACCTTCATAGAATACATACATCCGTTATAACAATAATAATACGTGCATGCGTATTGTACATACATTGTTTAACCATATTTAAATTGTACATATGATATATTTGACAGTAATTATTATTTGATAATGTATCAAATACTGCAAGAGACATCAAGAGTTTCAAAGGGAATATATATTTTCTTGTGTGTGTGTGTGTGTAAAATATTTCCTGTCATAGTCGTTTTTGAATTAACTCCATGCTATAATACACTAAATAAATTAAGATGTTGTGTAAATGAGAGAAGTCAAAACAGTATTTATATACAGTTTTTGTATAATTTAACATCAATTAGGCCTACCAATGTTTGTCAAAATATATCTAATTTTTATCATAATGAATCATGGTGATGATGCTTGGGTGTTATTACTACTCTTTATGATGCACGTAGATGACAGCAGACAAGTTGGCTGGCAGTAGCTAGTTATGTTACTGAAACTCATTTTGATAATTTTTTTCATCTTGAATTTAGTTATCTAATAGGTAATCAGTATTAAAAAAAATTATGTTTGTAGTTTTATAAAATGAAAACAACTTTTCCAACAGCTTCAGGAAGTGGGAAATACAGATCAAAGGTTGACAATGTTATAGCTGTACAGTAATTGATTGAGAAACAAAGTGAATACAATCTAGAACACCTGGTGTTTATGAGAACAAACAAATTTGTTAGTTTAATAGAAAATATTGTGGGAATAGAAATTTTGTAGAAAGGAAGGTATGGGTCATTCCGTATCAAATCAACGCGCTAAAATTAAAAATTTTACCTGACCATCTCAGAATTTGATGAAATTTGGTATGTAGGTAGTCCTCATGGAGATTAATAAAAATACAAATTTTTTTTCAAATATCTCAAACGGTTTAGAAATTACGGCTATGTAAAGTTTTCAAAAAACGGCCAAAACGCACGTCCGACATATTTTGAAATCACCACAGCTGCTCTCCTAATTGAGCTAGAGAGATGGGAGTGGTGTTATTTTACTCAGTTTTTCATGCAGTTTTCATTGATATACAGCACAACATACCTTTTCATAAAAAGTTTTTTTGTAAACACAAAATCAAAATTTTAAATTTAATTCTCTCAAAAAGTGCATTTTTGAAAATTTTTTAAAAATTCCTATAAATAGTTTAAACCTTTGGTAAGTGATTCTCGAAATTTCAAAGTGGGAGGCTAATGGGTTCATAGTTAAATAATAATTTAATAAAAGAGCGTTTTATAAAACTGATTCGTAATTTTAATACTATGTACCTTTACATAATGTATTACAATGGTGATTATTACCATAATTCTGTGCCAAGGGGGGCTGTCTTTAAGACAAATTATGTCCACAATTTAGTCATTTTAGTCTTATTATTTACTCAGTAAGTTTTTCAAAATTAAATGAGAAATAGTTTTTATAATTTACTTTATGCATTTTGTGTCAGGATGCAAAGGATAAAGTCACTAAAATAACAATCAGCAGTGGTCTGTTATAGATTATTCATCATGTTGTGACATGATACTGTTAAGTCATTTTATGAAAATGATGAACTCAGCAGAATAATGCCCGGTATTAAGGACTGTATGACTGTAGTTGACTCGAATGGAATTAAAACAAAAATGTCAAAACGACTAATTTTGTGTAATCTTAAGGAGGCTTACTCATTGTTTAAGGAAAAATTCTCAGATATTACAATAGGTTTTTCAAAATTTGCTGAACTTCGACCAAAGCATTGCATATTGGCAGGCCAAAGTGGCACACATGCAGTTTGTGTATGCACAATTCACCAGAACGTAAAGTTAATGATAGAAAATACAAAATTAGGAGCTTTGACAAATAGACAACTAAATACATATAAACACTGTTTGGCAAAAATGCTGTGTAATCCACCAAACATTAATTGCTATATGAGTGAATGTAGAGAATGCCCTGGTGTTGCCCCAATTCGCAAAATCATTGAAGAGGCTTTTGAAGAAAATCTTATAGAAAATGTCACCTATCGTCAGTGGGTGTCTGTTGATCGTTGCAACCTTGAAACTTTACAGAAATCTAATGAAGATTTTATAAATGTTTTTTGTGACAAACTGACTCTCTTAATCAAACATGATTTTATTGCAAAGCAGCAGTCTTCATTCATTAATGACAAAAAAGAAAATTTAAAAGAGTCAGAGTTTGTAGTAAACTTAGATTTCTCTAAAAACTATAACATTGTCGTTCAGGACGAAGCTCAAAGTTATCACTGGGCAAGCGAACATGTGACAATACACCCTTTTGTGATTTATTACAGAGAAGATGATAAAATTAAACACTCAAGTTTTGTTGTAATTTCACCTTGTTTAGAGCATAACACTGTTTCTGTATATACATTCCAAAAAAAACTTGTCGAGTTCATGACAACAAAGTTTCAAACAGTGCCAAAAAAGATTTTTTATTACTCAGATGGGTGTGCTGCACAATATAAAAATAAGAAAAATTTTATCAATTTATGTTATCACAAGCAAGACTGGTGTAGAGGCTGAATGGCATTTTTCCGCAACTGCACATGGGAAAGGACCATGTGATGGGGTTGGGGGCTCAGTCAAGAGACTTGCTGCAAGAGCAAGCCTGCAACGTCCATATGACAACCAAATTTTAACACCTATCCAACTTTATTAATGGGCAGTTGAAAATTTATCTGGAATTAATTTCACCTTCTCCACACAAGATGAGTATGTTGAGTCCGAAACATTTCTGAATGACCGTTTCAGCCAAGCAGTAACTATTAAGGGAACTCAACAGTATCATGCTTATATACCTGTTCATTCAAGCGTATCAAAGATTTGTGTAAAAATATTCTCTGAAGATACAACAGAAGGAACAGTGATCATCCAAAAATCCTCAGAAAAACTACAAATGTCAGAAGTAAGCGGTTATATAACGGCCGTATATGACCAAAAGTGGTGGCTGGCATATGTGTTGGAGAAGAATGAAGAAGAGGATGAACTAAAAGTGACATTTCTACATCCTGCTGGCCCTTCATCATCATTTTCATATCCAAGGAAGCCGGACGTATTGTGGATATCACTGACAGACGTGCTTAGCAAAGTTGATCCTACAACTCCTACTGGAAGGATTTATGTAATAACACCTGAAGAAGCCACAACAACTTCACAAGCTCTATCATCAAGTTCTACATAAAATTTTGCTAAAGATGTAAGTGTTAAAGATTTAATGTAAAGTGTATAAATAATTTAATATAGTAATGAAATATGTTTTAATATCTAGGCCTACTATCAGTTTTATAAAACGCTCTTTTTTAAAATTATTATTTAACTATGAACCCATTAGCCTCCCACTTTGAAATTTCGAGAATCACTTACCAAAGGTCTAAACTATTTGTAGGAATTTTTAAAAAATTTTCAAAAATGCACTTTTTGAGAAAATTAAATTTAAAATTTTGATTTTGTGTTTACAAAAAAACTTTTTATGAAAAGGTATGTTGTGCTATATATCATTGAAAACTGCATGAAAAACTGAGTAAAATAACACCACTCCCATCTCTCTAGCTCAATTAGGAGAGCAGCTGTGGTGATTTCAAAATATGTCGGATGTGCGTTTTTGGCCGTTTTTTGAAAACTTTACATAGCCGTAATTTCTAAACCGTTTGAGATATTTGAAAAAAAAATTGTAGTTGTATTAATCTCCATGAGGAGATTTTACATACCTACATACCAAATTTCATCAAATTCTGAGATGGTCAGGTTTATACCCTGCGTTGATTTGATGTGGAATGGCTCGTATTCTTTATAGTGACTTGAGTGATTCGAAACTTAAATGTGACAGCATAGTGCACTCTTTCTACTCTGTTTAACATATATACATATGATATGCATATGCATGGGAAGATTGAGGTTAGTATGGGAGTAAAATGTAATACCCTACAAATATATTTGTAAGTACAATAGTGTTTGCCACTGACCAGGTATCTTCCACATAGAAAAGTCAAGACACTTTTGCAAAAATATGTAGACCAGTTATTTAGATTAAAAAATGCTTAAACCAATTATGTAAGACAGATAGGCATAATTTGAAAATATCTCATAACGAAGTGACGGTTATTGCTGTTAGAAGGAACTCATTAGCCTATATTTTAAAATAGTAGTTAATGTCAAGTTATTGGGATAAATCTGGAATAAGACGAGGAAAATAAGCGAGCCAACTTTCGATCGTACAAGGTATATTTTTATTACATTACTACAACAATGGGTGTGCGCACGCAGATGCTTGTTTACTAGTCTCTGTGTAGTTTTACATACACATGTTCATATCTTGACACCCCTTCTCAAGTTGAATTATCTAATAATTTAAATTGGAAAATACCACGTAAATAAGACATTAATAAACATTTAAACAGAAATAGTTTACACAACATTTGGTTACATAATCTTTAGCTTTTCACAAAAATATTGAAATTTTACATTACATAAAGATTTGGTCAGAATATCTGCAATATTTTCACTTGTGCTTATATATTTGAGCTTGATTAGTCCTTTTGCCACAATGTCTTTAATATAGTGGAACTTAATGTCAATGTGTCTAGTGCGCTTGCTGTTTTCATAGCTCTCTGCCATATTAATTGCAGTTTGATTGTCGACGAGCATTACTGGTGTAGAAGTGTTGTACTGCATATCCTCCAAGATTCTTTGTAGGTAAATTAAATCTGTTGCTGTGGATGCACAGGCTATATATTCTGATTGTGCTGAGGACAAGGATACACAACTTTGTTTATGAGAAGTCCATAAAATTGGATTACCACAGCGATAGATTACAGATCCAGTTGTGCTCTTACGATCTGTAGTGTCTCCTGCCCAGTCTGCATCGGAGTATGCATACAGTGCATCTTCAATTGAGCAACGATATGTCAGCTTTTTATATCTCGTTTTCTTGATGTATCGCAGTACTCTCTTTGCTGCAGTCCACAGTTGGTTTGTTGGTCTATCTAAATACCTATTCAGCACTGAAGTTGCATAGGCTATATCTGGCCTAGAGATAACTGAAATGTAGATCAGTGATCCCACGATTTCCTTAACCCTCCGGTGGGCGCGCCCGCGGCAGAAAGCCGCAAATTTTAGTTTCTGAACTGTCTCCTAGGTACCGGTAGTGTTTATTGTCTGTTCTGCCTAGTATGCAATTTTCATGATAGATGGCAGTATTTCCGACATGCGGATAAATCATGTGCATAACGCTTCAGTAGCTGTTGTGCTTTGAAAAGAGAGTGACGTGTCTGCGGCTATTTTGCCGCCTGCGCGTCCAGTCATGTAAGTGTTAATTTTTTTTAGTTTTGTGATGTTTTTTTTATTTTTCATGCATATTTTGACCATTACCATAGAATCAAACGTCTTCTTAGAGCTTGGATAGGTTTTGTTTTGAATCTTTTGGTTTTCGCCTATTCTATATACCGGTGCCTGTTTTTCCTATGTTATCTGAGTTTGTGTTTACGTTCAGGTCTCGTCAATTTGTGCGCCCTGAAGACTTTGAGAAAGTACTCATGGAATTATCAGAATTGTCGGAAGGAGAAAATGAAGAGGATGAGTCAGATGACCCAGATATGGAGGATGAAATGATACAAGCTGACAACCACAGCAGTGACTCAGAGCAATCAGCGGATGAAGCGGATGCCGATCAACTAACTGTGCCAGAAGTTGCTGACGATGATTACCATTTTTACATCGGGAAAGATGGAGATACGCTTTGGATGAGTAACCCTCTATCTTCAACTAAACAGAAGGCCAAAAATATTATGAAACTAATGCCAGGTCCAAAAATGAATGCTACAACTGCGCAGAAAGAAGTAGACACGTTTCACCTGTTCATTACTGATGCCATGATAGATGATATTGTAACCCACACTAACAGATACATTCAGAAAAAAAGAAATGATGTCAATTATGGTAGAGATAGAGACTGTAGAGAAACTACAAAAGTGGAGGTCAAGGCTCTCTTTGGTGCGTTATACTTGATAGGCATAAAAAAGGGATCACATACAAATTGTGCTGAACTGTGGAATTCCGATGGCACAGGAATGATAATTTTACGCGAGCTCTTCAGTTATAAGCGTTTCCGATTTCTGCTTCGAGCCATTAGGTTCGACAATTTAGATACATGGAACGAGCGAAGACCTATGGACAAACTTGCACCTATTCGTGATTTTCACAAAAATTTTGTGAATAACTGTTTGACTCACTACAATGCCAGCGAGTTTGTGACTATTGACGAGATGCTACATGCTTTTAGGGGGCGATGTGGCTTCATACAATATATACCAAACAAGCCAGCCAAGTATGGACTGAAAATATACGCACTCTGTGACGCAAAAACTTTTTATACTCTCAACTTAGAAATATATTGTGGCAAGCAGATGCCTGGTCCCTATCTCAAATCGAACAAACCAGATGACATTGTGAAAAGACTGGTTGAACCAATAAAGGGTTCCAAACGAAATATCACAACTGACAACTACTATACAAGCTACACTCTGGCTAAAGATCTTCTTGAGAAGGGGCTGACCTTACTCGGAACTATGAAAAAAAATAAAAGAGAAATACCACCAGAATTCCAAGCCAACAAAACAAGAGAAATCAAGTCGACGCTCTCTGGTTTTCAGTATGATTTCTGTTTGTCTTCTTCGGCGCCTAAAAAAAATAAGGCGGTGATATTTCTCTCATCGATGCATGATACAAATGAGATAGACGAAGCAACCAGCAAATCCACAATAAACCTGGATTACAATGCCACAAAGGGAGGAGTTGATACGGTTGACCAGATGTGCGCATCCTACACAACTTCTAGAATAAGTAGAAGATGGCCTCTCGCGCTGTTTTATCGGCATCTTGATATCGCGGGAATCAACGCCAACATAATTTTCAAATACAACAATCCTGATAACCGAGAAAGAAGAAGACTGTTTTTGAAGAATCTGGCACTTAGCCTTATGGAAACTCATCTGGAAGAAAGATCTAGACTACGTAACCTGCCAAAAGATATCACAGCATTTTTAGCTAAATATAAAAAAGAGGAGGAGGTTCAAGAAGCACCAAAACCAGGAATCTATCATATTTGCGGACGGCATAAGAATAACAGATTAAAAATTGTGTGCCAGAGATGCAGAAATAATGTCTGTAAGAGGCATTCGCATCAAGAGACAACATGTGTCAGGTACGACGGCGACCAGGGCCAAGATATGGAAGTCGATGTCTAAGCATTATGTTTTTGTGTTTAATAATAATGTTTTTGTATTAATAATAATAAATAAAATTTAAAACACCTTAACCAGTCTATTTACTTCTCATACTACCTTGTCTTAGAGTAAAAAAGTGCAATTTACAATTGCGGTAAAAAAGCCCAGTGCGCCCTCTATTGAGTGCGAATTTTGTGCGCCCACCGGAGGGTTAAACGGTATGTAGTCATTGTTTATTTGCAGGTTCAGATCAACTTCAAAGTTGTTTTCCAGTGGTGTACTTGCAGTTTTACAGTTCTGCATTCCAAACTTGGTTAAGACTTTGTCTATAAATTTATGTTGAGAGATTTCTATGGAGTTCTTTTCTATACGTATTTCTGTTCCTAGAAAATCTTTAACTGTTCCAAAGTCTTTAGCGCAGAATTCTGTTTTGAGAAAATCTATCAGCTTGTTACATGTTTTGGGTTTTCCTGTGACTATGATGTCATCTACCCATATCAATAACCAGACGTTATTACCAGTGTAGAGACAAGAGTCACTTTTTGACCTAATTAATCCATATTGCTCGACTGCCTCAGTGAATCTTTCATTCCACTTTCTTGGAGCTGAGTGCAATCCATAAAGACTCTTTTTTTAGCTTCAGAATTTTGTAATTACAATCAACTCCCTGTGGTGTTTTTATGAAGACGTTAGTGTCTAGTGTTCCATTTAGAAAAGCACTTGGGATATCCAACTGTCTTATATCCCACTGTTTTTGTAGAGCAACTGACAAAAGTAGACGTACAGTGGATATTTGAGCAACAGGAGCATAGATATTATTTGTTACCTGTTCTTGAAATCCACTTGCAACTAATCTTGCTCTTTGTGCCATCTGACTTAACCTTGAATAACCAACGTGTATCTATAGATGTGGCATTGCGAGGTAGTGATGCGGGTTCCCAGGTCTTGTGTTTTTCCAATGCATTAATTTCTGATTTTACTGCCTCTTTCCATCCATCATTATCAATTTCCACAGCTTCTTCATAGGTTTCTGGGGCTCCATCACTTATTAAGCAGTAGGCAAGAAATGCATCCTCTGGAATATTATCTGGATAATAGATGCAGTCTTGAAGTTTCTTGGGTGGTTGTCTATTTCGTTTTGGTCTCTCATTTCCTTTCTCTTTATGTGTTTCAATAGACTCTTTACAATTTTCATCTTTCTTACCAGATTCTTCAGCTGGGTTAGTTTGATCGTCGTTGTCTTAATTTTCGATTGTATTTGAGTCTTCTTCAGGTATGTAATCTTGGTCTCGATGGTCATCGTACAGAATGTGTCTATATAATTCATTGTTTTTACTTGGTTCTGGCTTATGCTTATATTGTGTTTCATCAAATGTCACATCTCTTGAGATTATTATTCTGTCTTCATTTGGAATCCATAATCTGTAGCCATTTTTCGCATAGCCAACCATGATGCACTCATAAGCTCTAGTATCTAGCGTGCTTCTTGGTACTGGCAGCTTATATGCCCAAGCTTTGCAGCCGAAAACTCTTAATCTATTTATGTTCACTTTACCTAAGTATTCATCTGCTGGAGTTTTTCCTTCAAGGGCAGTTGTTGGTGAACGATTAAGTTAGTAGGCAGCACACCTTATGGCTTCTCCCCATAAGTACTTGGGTACATTAGTTTCAGCGAGTAGAGTCCTAGTCTTGCTCACCAGCATAAAATTTATTCTCTCAGTTACCCCATTTTGTTGTGAAGTATGAGGTAGAGTACTCTCAAGCCTGATTGCTTTTTGCCTGCAGTAGTTTTGAAAAACTTTTGACGAGAACTCCCCTCCACAATCTGTCCTGATCCTTGAGCAAGAATATCCATTTGCTTTTAACTCACGTATATAGTCCATTAAATTTCTTTCAGCTTCACTTTTTGATTTGAGAAGATACACTTGGACAAAATGTGTGTAGTCATCGATGATAGTTTGGTAGTATCTTTCACTATCCATTGTTTGAACTGTTACTGGTCCAGCCAAATCACTGTGCAATAATTCTCCATTTCAACTCGATCTTGGTAATTCGATGTCACAGAAAGGTTTGCGTTTAGCTTTGCCTTGATTGCAGGGGCTACAAACTCCGAATTTATGTGGTAGTTTCATTTTTCTTAAACTGTTTTCATTTAAATGTCCTAATCTTTGGTGCCATAGATTTGCATTATTGGCCACACAACAAACAGTCTCTTTATCTATTTCAAGTTTTGTGATGTACAGATTTCCCATTGATTCACATATCAGCTCGAAATTATTTTTATTTTTGATTGTAGCAGCATTTTTATAAAAAATCACAGCATTACCTTTTTGACTTAATTTTCCTTACCGACAGTAGATTGTATGAAAGTCCTGGAACAACCAGAGCAGTAATTTTAATGCGGTTAGTTTCACCGTGTTTGTTTTTCGTTCGAAGTTTCAACACTCCTCTCTTTGTAACTGGTAACTTGTCACCGTTTGCAATTTTTATCCCCACTTTTTCTTCGATCTGCTCGACATTGGACATGTATTTTTCTGCAGCTTCTGTCACTAGGAGATCCGTGGCACCGCTATCGAGGATAAAGGTTATACTATTGTTTGTCGCGTTGGTAAAAAGGGCACTGCTTTTTCCTTCACAGTCGTTCGCTGTGACGAACGATATATCATTGCTTCCTTTTTCTTCCGCCACATTTGAATTTTCCGCCACAATCACGTCTGAATACTCGCTTCTATGCGGCCTAGCCTTACCTCGACCTCTTTGCGCGCCTCTTCCTCGTTTCTGATGTCGACGACTTTTCGATGTTTTGGGACAATCCCTAGCGTAATGGCCGTCTTCACCACAATCATAGCAGCCTGTACTTTTATTCGACTTGTTCGCAGAGAATGAGTAATTTTTGTCGATGTTATCTAGATGATTTTCCTTGAATTTCAGCTCTGCATCAAGTAATCGATTTTTCACAAATTCGAGTGTAAAGTTTTCTCATCGGTGTTCATCGTTTCTATAGCCGTGATGACTGTTTCATATCTCTCCGGCATCGTAAGAAGTAAATAACACGACTTATCACTGTCGCTGAGTTGCGAGCCAAGTGCTGATAATTCCTCTATTAAGGTTTCGAACTGGGTAATATGATCTTGCAGGTCTCCGGTAGAAAATTTCAGTTTCAGCAATCTTCGCATAACATACATTTTCATCAACGGGTTTTTTCTTTCAAATAGATTTGCCAGCAGTTCCATCATTTCTCTCGCCATCTTAGCATTTTGAATGATGTGTACATATTTATCCGATATGGACTGCACGATTGTGTATCTTGCTTTGGCGTCTTTGGTTGTAAAAGAAACCTTGTTTTCTTCACGTACATCCTCTAATTTGATGTCTAATACATCAGCTACACCTTCTTTTTCGAGCATCGTCCTTACTCGAAATTTCCAGCTCGAGAAATTTTTCTCCGTCAATATAGGGAACGGTACTGTTGCAGCAGCCATCTTGTTCACTATTTGCCGGTTATACTTTCACGCACTTACGTTACTCTTACTGGTTGATTGTCAATTTCTTACATCAAATTGCACAGCTCAACTTTAGGCACGATCTGGGCCCATAACCTGTCAAGTTATTGGGATAAATCTGTAATAGAATAAGACGAGGAAAATAAGCGAGCCAACTTTCGATCATACAAGGTATATTTTTATTACATTACTACAACAATGGGTGTGCGCACACAGACGCTTGTTTACTAGTCTCTATGTAGTTTTACATACACATGTTCATATCTTGACAGTTAAGGATACAATTTTAGAACAGGTGTCACATTTTTAATTTTCTAATTTATGGTATAAATAAAAATAAAAATATCTGATACGAAAATGAAATTTTACTAACAATGGCAGTATCTGTTCTCACCTATGCTAGTGAACACTATGATTTTTGGGAAGGGAAATAGCTAGTACAGTGAGCTAATATAAAGTTTTTAAGATGAGTAAACAATTATTGGGAAAATGATAAGACACACAATGAAGATATGAAGACCAACTTAAATATATTTTCTATGAATAATAAAAAGAAGGTACATAAAAATTGATGGACCATACCTGTAGAATGGAAGGACTGGAGAAGCTGACAGGGGACAGTAAACTGATGGGGAGATCTTCAGGTAGGTCCTTGCCGAGATAGTTGCAATGAAGACAGTACAGGCTATAAACCTGTATCATGGAAAGAAGATGGCGATGACAAAAACAGTTTTTTCAATTCTGTGATCATTTTGGTGTCCACCTGCTGTGGCGGCGCTCTGGGTGGCTGTTTCCTTACTATTCCTCTTTAGCTACTCCTTTGTGTCAGATACACATCTTAAAGCAGTGGTTTAATCGTGTGTTTTTAAAAATGAAAACTTTTTTGTGAGTGTGAGCAGCTTAGAAAAGCATAAGCTTCACCCACTGGAATCATATTTATATGTATTTATGCTGACATTTTATATAACACAGTGAATTTAGTGGTAATTTAGACTTGTATCTTTACTAAGGTTTCAACAAATATTTTTTAATTTACAGTAGTAAACCAGGATGCCAGCGGTGCGGGGAGATGGCATGCGCGGGCTTGCTGTATTCATCTCCGATATTCGAAACTGTAAGTAGGAACATATTATAGATGATTGTCGTGTGTCTGATATGTATTGTTTATTTATTGTATAAGAAGTATATGACCTTATTAGCCATGTGATTCCAGTAATAACACGTTAATTTGTAATTTTATAAAAAGGAAACTGTGTTAACAACTGTGTGTGTTATATAACAGCTAAAGAGACTACACAGACTTACTCTCAAATATATGTGCTCAGTTTCATGAAACTGTTAACTAACGTTAAACGATTTAGTGGCCATAATTTTAATGTTTCACTAATGTTCTACTGTCATTTAACTCTGTTAGTACCTGGACCCTGGTTGTCATGAAATTTTCAAATTTTTATGTAAATTAATTCTGGTTGGGTTTTGTTATCCATGATTTGTCCATGTATCAGTCACTGTGCAATGCACATTTTTGGTTTCCAGACACCTATTTTTTTAGTTGAATTTTAATTAAAGTTTTATATGAACCTGACAAGCTTTTTCAGTTTGTTTAAAACCTTTCTTTTTTGCACAACTGTGTATACTGTGGACATAAACAAGGCTTGGTAAAAAATTTTTGTGTCATTTGGTTGCAAAAACATTTGTAATTTTTATTTGCATGATGCAAAAAAGACTCACATAACAAATTTTGAAGAAGTCTTGCAAAGGATTTATGTACAGTTTTCATATACCGGTATTCTCTTTCTTGTGAACATTTTTTTGATTAGTTTTTTCTTCTGAAAACAATTCAGAATATTGACCACTATGAACACTTACTTAATGATTGCTGTTTTATGCAAATTTGTTGCTTTGAAAACTAGTTTTTCTACGAAATTATCTTTCTAATATATGGTTTTTGTCTTTGTTTTCTTAAATTTGAACATAACTTTTTTGAAAGCCCTTAGTGGTTTACAAATTTTAGCTTGCCGAAAATCTTTGTATTTGTATTTACACTGTTACGAGTCTAACTGATTGTCGTATGGCGCAGTGGAAAACAAAATAAAGACACCAATTAAGTCACTAATCACCAGTGTTAACAATCTTACCTTTTTATAAATTAATAAATAGGTTTTGTTTATTTATCATGTATTCTGGCTCTGTAGACGCCATGTTGTTGTCTGCCAACCTGAATTTTCACTCGCCAGGGTTCGAATCAGCGAACGGGAAAATCAGAACTGGTTATTTGAATAACGAGTCATTTCTTATTTTACTAAGCAATTAAAATTTTATTGATCATTTCTTGTTTTTTATATCTCTTTCAATTCACATAATTCTTAACAATTTTTTGCATATCAAAATGAAAATTATTCAGACAAAACTTAATTTTTCTTATATAGACAAAATAACATTTTAAAACTACCATCAAAATTTAATTAACCCAAACCAGCGCTTCTTATTTTATCATTTTTATTATTTTTATTCACGCTCGCATTCATACATATACCCCATGCCCATTTGAGATCTCAATTTCATTTAATGGTAAATAGTGTACTTTAAAAAAAAACAATTTGAAGTTGATATACCACTCTGGTTACTGATCTGGCTTTACAAAAGAGTCCAATGTTCCGTAGTACCTTCCATCACTCCGCACATATTAGTCGCACCTTCTTTTATCTAAACTGTTACTTTAATTATTTAGTTACTCACTGGATAATCATGTTCCATTTTAAATTGTACACTCGGTTTTAAAATCACATTTTGTTTGAGTTGCGGGCCCGCAATTTTGTTCCGGAACTGGTTTTTTTACGACCGGCCGGTTTTAGAGCGTAATTGCGACTGAGGCAGATTTTACTGTGTTGAGTTCTTTGTTTCTGCACACTGGGTGAGAAAGAATGTTTCGTGCGTGCCTTTCAAGCTGTTCACTGTGGCACACCCATGCGTGAATACGCTCCCCTCGCTGCTAACGTTCACATTCCCAGACTCGTTAATGGCTTTTGTGCAACAACAACATCTATATATGGCTTGGCTTGTTACCGCACTGACTGTAAGGTGTTAAAAAACTGTCCAGCGTTTATGATTCAAATGTTATTCAGCTTGAGTGGCCATTACATTTTACAATTATTTAAGAAAAAATAAACCCCAATAGTTTGTACCGTTACAAACCCCCTCAATGAGAGGTTTTAGGCCGAAGCATAAAAACTCTCATTGACACTCTCATACTTTCTAAAGGGATCAGCTAGGATATGTCGCCACAACCCCTTTACTGTTTATAATAAAAAAATTATAATAACTCACCCTTGGTCCGATGATGGTGACAGTACCTGCATGACCTTACTGGACTTCTCCTTCGAGATCCCAACACCATAAGGCCAATCAGATGCTTTACGCTCCTGATCTGACGTGCAGGCCAGCTCAGGACCGCTGTCACAACATCACCAAACGCTGAAACAGCAAATTAAAAATATCAAATAGTGGCCTTGGATAATACCATATCCCTACCTGATCTGTTTCCCCTTAGTTGTGCGCTGGTTTGTGTTAAGAAGCGCTGGTTTTCTTTATTCTTAACACATGTATATATGAATCCTTAAACTAACATGATACATTTATAAACTTCCTCAAAATCATTCTGTATACCCTTCTCTTGTTCTCTTTTTCAAAATCAAAATTATTGCCCTCATCCCCATCAGAATTAAAATAGACATTTCCCATTACAATATTACAAATACCTTCCACAATATTTGAACACACTATCAAAATTTACTCAAATACAATTCATCTATATCTCTCCGTTTCTACAATTCTTAAACATTTTCCTTTCATAGAAGAAGAAAAAAATTACTATTATTATTATTATTAACAGTAAGTGATCCGGCGCTGTTAATAATACTTATCCCTTTTACTCCTCCACACACACTATTCCCCCCCCCCCCTGAACTGTTGCGTTCAGTTGCCTCCACAAGGACTGAGGCGGAAGGAGTAAGCACTTTTTTCTTTTCTCTCACTCCCATCCTTGCTTCAGCATTACAAAATCTTCAGGGTAAGTACCCCTACTCATTAGCTTAATATATGCCCCTAAGGTCTACCACCCCTATCTGGGTGAAAATTGCCTGTGTTCAAAATAATCTTAGATTCCCTTATTAAACCCCATTAAATTTCTAGGTTTGACCAATTTCAAAGGCAGCTAACTGTGGTCAGTTTTATAATAACTCTGCCCACAGCTGATTGTCATCCAAAACCACGATCTGGGTTGGTAAGGCCGAGATCGCCCGAAATGTAGGGAATCGCAATAGTTTGACACTCAGTGTCATATACAGTTACATTTGTAACTGCCCCAAAATCATAAGCTTATACATATAAAATCCTCCTTATAAAAAAAAATAATATACATTACAAACATCAATAATCATATTATCACTGTTCATCAAGCAGTCTTAAGGCATCACCATAGTTTCACTATGTTCTTCTTCAATTTACAACCACTGAAGGTTGTCACTTTAAAAACAATTTTCAAAATTTTAATTTTTTGTCTTTTATTTTCTCCACAAAAACGGTTGATTTTTATTTATTTCACATCATAAAATTTGAATATAGACACTTTTGGCAAGTTCCAGCTTTCACTTTTCAACACTACCTTCTCATGACAAGATAATAAGTACAACAATAGATCATCTTACATTTCTAAATTACATAAATTACATTTCTATTCTATAAAGACAAACAACTCCTTCCTGAGTTAATGATTTACGTTACACAAATTTTGGGTGTTTTATTCCATGATTCATAGAATAAAACTACTGTTCGTGGAAAATACTTGCCAATCACTTTTTTTTTCACGAACTAGGGGTCCCCCTCCCCATTCAACAACAAAATTAAATTTCTACTTGCACCAAATTGTGGAGTAGGACCATCATTGTTTTCACCCCGTTGCTGAGGTTGCCGCCAACCATGGTCTGCCTCCAGAATGCCAAAATCCACGATCAGAGGTGGTGAGTCTGTGATCGCCCGAAAATGGGGGAGAGTCCCTTCTGTAAACATATAAAATCAAATTAAATTTCATCCACACATTAATATTAATAACAAACATTGTTAAAATTCCTATGATGACCAATACAATTTCAAATTTGTTGCATTGTGTGTCCCTACTATCTCCCTTGTCTCTCTGTTCTGTAATACATATGAATTCTTCATCTTAATTTCTCTTACCTCATATGGCCCTTCATAAAGCAAGAAGAATTTCTTGATCTCCTTATCCTGAGCGCTCGACAAATCGTGTCTCCTCACCAATACCAATTGTCCTACTTCGTATTTCATCCACTTACCTTTTGCATCGTGTCCACGTTTTCGTCGTTCCCCTTTACTTAATAAATTTTCATTAGCCAACCTGATTTTAATACTCACATCCGTTTTCTCGCTCTCAGGTGGGTAGTCAAATAACTGTTCTAAAATCCTCGGGGGGCGTGTTCCCTTAATCAATTCGTGAGGTGTATATCCGGTCGACTCGTGGGTGGTACTGTTCAGCCAATTTTGTACCCTTTTTACGTGTAACGGCCACTCGCTGTGTTTGGCGTGACAATAGGCTCTAAAAATCCTGCCTATCTCTCTCATGACACGCTCCGCCTGGTTGGACTGAGGATGGTAGACTGCCGTGTGCTTCGGGATGATTCCTTCCCATCCAAGGGTCTGGCGCCATCTCCCACTGATGAACTGTGGCCCATGGTCCGATAAAATTACCTTTGGCTTCCCCACATTTATCATATAGTCTTTTGTCACCTTCTCACTCAGCACATGACTGGTAGCTCTCTTCACACTATATAATTTTACATATTTAGAAAAAGTGTCTAACATCACAAAAATATACATAACTCCGCCTCTACCCTTCGGCAACGGTCCATACAAATCTACCGCAACTAAATCAAATGGCCTTTCTACTTTTATAAAATTCATCTCCCCTTCAACCCTATAGTTCACTACCTTAGACTTCTGACACAAATCACAACCCCTTAACAACTTTCTAACCCACCTTTCCATATTCTTAAAAACACAAGACTCTTTCAAAACATTAACACACTTTTTCGCCCCAAAATGACCATATCGCAAATGACAATCCCATATGATTTTATCTGCTAACCCATCTGGCACAACTAACCTCCAATCACGCTCACCCCCTACTACTTTCTTAAACAGCAACCCTTTATAAATTTGAAAATGTTGATTATACACTGACCCCGTTAATTCAGTTTCTAGACTGTTTATTATTTTACCTGACTTACCATCTGCTCGTTGCATGGTTCTAATGTCTTTTAGCTCTTCCCCAAAAATTCTATCCTCCCGGCTAATCTGAAAAATCTCAATCTCTTTCAAATCCCTACCAGTCTTATTGTCTAACAAATCTATCCTAGAAAGAGTGTCAGGTATTTTATTGTCTGTCCCCTTGATGTACCCCCATGCAAAATTATACTCTTGTAAAACAAGTACCCACCTGGTTAGACGGCTGTGAGCGAGCTTACACGTGTTCAAGAATGATAACGCCTTGTGGTCCGTTCTGATTACTGTTTTGTTTCCCAGGATGTAGGTGCGAAATTTACCGACGGCGAATACAATACTTAATAGTTCCTTTTCGGTGGTAGTGTAGTTCTTCTCTGCTATCAACAAGGATCTGCTTGCAAATGCGATGGTTAAGTGTTCTTTCTCTTCGTCCTCTTGGTAGAGTTCCGCACCTGTAGCTACGTTGCTTGCATCTGTCTGTAAGTAAAAGGTTTTATTAAAATCAGGATGATTCATCATAATCATATGGCTAAATGTTCTCTTAATTTCGTTAAATGCGTCGCGTTCCGTTTCTCCCCATTTCCACTGCTTGTTCTTCTGGAGTACTGCACTTAGTTTCGATGTTGTATGATTCTCCTCCTCTAGTAAATCAGTCATGATGTCAGTTTTATTACATTGCTCTGAAAATCCTCCTTTGGCCGGGACCTCATTCGCTTCCCTGGACAGTGGTCTGGTCCTTGTTACCACTGTCGTCTCTAGTTTTCCTCTCGGTTTCTATTGGTACTGGTAGTTGGTCCATGGTTATTCCCAGCTGTTCCCCTGGTGCTTGGCATCCCTCTCTGCTGCTGGACATTCTGAATTGGTCCTCCTCTCCTCCTTGGATCTTCTCTCGCCTGGCCGCATCTGTAACATTTCTGTCTGCTTGCATAATTTTCGCGCCTACATCTGGAACATGTCCAATCCTCGTGGTTGTTGGAATTATCTATTCGTGTACCTCCATATCTGCTGGGATTATCTCTAGTGTTATTATATTCATAATTATTATTATTCGGTGGTTGGGGTCGCGTACCCCCTTCTCTGTCACGAATACTCTGTAAAACGTCTAAAATTCTCTCCAACTCATTCATATCATTTATTTCTTTTGTCATTAAAGTTACCTGAACTTCCCATGGCAGATGTTTGCTTACGTGTCTTACAAATGATTTATAAGGTATTGTTGGCTCTAAATACTTGGCCTCATTATATAATTTAGTGACATATATCGTTATGTTATTGTTCTGGTGTCCTACAAAATTACCGGTTCCCATTATACGGCTCCGTAAAATCTCTTGCTCGTCTTCTGCCCAATACTTCCCCTTAAACGCTTTCTCGAATTCCTCGTAACAACCCCATTCTAAATGGTGTGCTTCCGACCATATAATGGAACTTCCTTTAAAACATTTTACTATTTTCATTAACTGTATTTCCCAACTGCTATTGCTAAAACGGTGGTATTCTCGGGTGTGATTTATAAATCGCATCGGGTGTATTGCCCTGTTTTCGTAACTAAATGTCTCTAATTCGATTTCATTATGTAAGTCGCGGGTGATTATTACCCTCTCGGTTACCCCGGTCAATTTTTTGTTAATCTCCCCCCGTAATTCATCTTTCACTTTCATCAAATCATTTTCAATCACATTACATTTAACATGCACATTATTATCGTTTTGTATGACTAGGTTATCTATTTCTTTAATTTTACTTTGTAACATGCTCATTCTCTTGTTAGTGTTATTCTCATATTTTGATACTGTTTGGTCTATTGTTTCAAACTGTTTGGTTATGTCTATTACATCTAATTCACATTTCTCTATTTTGTTCTGTAAAATACTAGTTTTCATTTCTATTTGTTTATTTGTTTCAGAATTAGTTTTACTCTCTATCTGCTCATTAACTGTGGTTAAACATTTATTCTCTATTTTTTCACACTGTATTTCTATTTGGTTTTGAACTGTCTCATTAATTTGCTTAATTTTGTCGTCTAACTGACTTATTTTGTTATTAAATTGCTCATTACTATTTTCTGTTTGTTTTTGGATACTGTCACACTGTATTTCTATTTCGTTTATTCTCTCGTCAAAATTACAGCTCTGTTTCTTAATTTCTTTTTTAATATCGTTAAACTGTTCGTCAAACTGATTTAGTTTGTCATCAAACTGGTTTAATTTATTATTTAATTGACCATTCTGTATTTTCATTAACTGAAAGAGATCTTCCAGTGAAACTTTACTGTTTATAATAGGCGTTGAGTTCGCCTGTGGTTTGTTTAACATCAATGATTCTGTTGCTGTGTTTTCTATATTACTACTTTCATCGTTATCTGCCATTTTTTTTTTTTTTTTAAATCTCTTACATATATTTCTTTTCAAAATATTACTATATATAACATATACTGATTATCAGAAAGATATTCTATTTACCCATACTACACATAATCATAACATAACCTTATCCTTGTACGTCTGTTTTCACGTACCTCAAAAAAAATTTTTTTATGTTATTTCAAATAACCATTCTGTTCCTCCCAGTAGGTAGTATTTATATAAATAATTTATATAAAGTCACTGTTCGGAATCGCCAATTGTTAACAATCTTACCTTTTTATAAATTAATAAATAGGTTTGTTTATTTATCATGTATTCTGGCTCTGTAGACGCCATGTTGTTGTCTGCCAACCTGAATTTTCACTCGCCAGGGCTCGAATCAGCGAACGGGAAAATCAGAACTGGTTATTTGAATAACGAGTCATTTCTTATTTTACTAAGCAATTAAAATTTTATTGATCATTTCTTGTTTTTTATATCTCTTTCAATTCCCATAATTCTTAACAATTTTTTGCATATCAAAATGAAAATTATTCAGACAAAACTTAATTTTTCTTATATAGACAAAATAACATTTTAAAACTACCATCAAAATTTAATTAACCCAAACCAGCGCTTCTTATTTTATCATTTTTATTATTTTTATTCACGCTCGCATTCATACATATACCCCATGCCCATTTGAGATCTCAATTTCATTTAATGGTAAATAGTGTACTTTAAAAAAAACATAATTTGAAGTTGATATACCACTCTGGTTACTGATCTGGCTTTACGAAAGAGTCCAATGTTCCGTAGTACCTTCCATCACTCCGCACATATTAGTCGCACCTTCTTTTATCTAAACTGTTACTTTAATTATTTAGTTACTCACTGGATAATCATGTTCCGTTTTAAATTGTACACTCGGTTTTAAAATCACATTTTGTTTGAGTTGCGGGCCCGCAATTTTGTTCCGGAACTGTTTTTTTTATGACCGGCCGGTTTTAGAGCGTAATTGCGACTGAGGCGGATTTTACTGTGTTGAGTTCTTTGTTTCTGCACACTGGGCGAGAAAGAATGTTTCGTGCGTGCCTTTCAAGCTGTTCACTGTGGCACACCCATGCGTGAATACGCTCCCCTCGCTGCTAACGTTCACATTCCCAGACTCGTTAATGGCTTTTGTGCAACAACAACACCTATGTATGGCTTGGCTTGTTACTGCACTGACTGTAAGGTGTTAAAAAACTGTCCAGCGTTTATGATTCAAATGTTACTTGAGTGGCCATTACATTTTACAATTATTTGAGAAAAAATAAACCCCAATAGTTTGTACCGTTACACCAGTTATAATGAATCACAATTAACAGTTTGAAATCAACAAGTTATTCAACAAGATTATACTTATGCAATAATTCAGTTAAATTTGTCCACACACAATAATAATATCAACTAATAGAGTCCCGGACAAATATAACACAATAACACTTCACCACAATACTTTGAATGTCACTTGAATATATCACCACTTAAATGCACTGAGTAATCGCTCGACGTAAAACTGATTGTCCGCTGGATGCTTATATTTATTACCCTGCTGAGATGCCAGAAAAATTGGTAACTTTCTGGATGACGTGTCGAGCAATCTGCGTATTACAGGCACTCTAGAACCCACTAGAAACCGTGCAAACTGTCTGGCCTTGAACACAGTGTGACGACCGGTACGGTCTGTAATAGCCTCTATTGTTGACGCATGATAAGTGTCATGTAATTGTCTTACATCTCAAAGTAGCAGCAATATGTATGCAGACACATTACAGCTGGGCTGTGCTGGGATAACCTCGATATTTGTAGAACGTTCCGTATGACGTAACACTACTTTGTTTTTTCTGGCCACTTTTTCTAAATACTTTGTAGCCTATGTATAATTTAAGTATCATTTTTTTCTGTGAACTGTTTCTGGATATCTGTAGTCTATATTATATATATCTGCATGAGCATGGAAAATGTAGTACATTTTATGAAATACTAACATCATTCAAATTAAGTATCTTCTCCTCAACCCAGAGGTTGATGGGCTTATAATTTCTTCCTGTCCAAAGACAGTCTATTAATTTCTCCATATTTTCTTCTTCCTTTGATTTCATATATACTCCTATCTGCGCTTTCCCTTTCCATTACCCCCTCAGTCATTCTGTGAACCAGTTTGAATATATACTGCTTCCCCTTTTTGCAGTGGTTTTAAATGGTGTCCTTCTATTAGCCACCTGATCATTAGTTACTCTTTCTGCCCATGGTATTCATAAGGTCCTCCTTCAGCACACCTCAAAAGTTTCAAGGTATTTCCTTTCCAATTTTCTCAGAGTCCAGGTGTTTGAGCCATATGTGCACATGATGAGAATGAAACTTTTTATGAATACTTTCTCAAAACAAAATGTACAGAATAAATTTTGTGGACAAATAAACTTACCAAATATTTGCATGTACATTGTATTTTAAACCGACAAAAAGAAATGCTTGAAAAGAAGTGAATATATACGAAAATGATATTGGACATAGTTGTAAGGGTAACCCTTGCTCTTTTAATGATCATTAGTTAATGTAATACAGAAAACTTGAATGGAGCATCAATGAAACACAGTCTTGGTACCAGAGAAGCATTATTTGCACTCAGTGTTTTATCACAAAAATGCCTTGATGTGTACAAAAGATGGCTATGCCTGCTTCATTAATTACAATACAGTCTTCTTCAATAAGGTACAATATGACCAGCTCATCAGACTCCTGAAAGAAATTAGTCTAAATTATAGAGATCATCAGAATTATCTCAAACCTCTATTATGGACAAAAACTATAGTGCGGATAGAACAGAAAATTTCCAATGAAACTGAAATAAAGTGAGGTATAAGGTAATTAGGCATCTTGTTACCCACCTTTCAGTCTTTGTTCATAAGATATAATGGATGAGATACTAGCAGATCTAAACATAGGTATTAAAGTAAATGGCATAAAAGTGAATACATTAAGGTTTGCTGATGATAGTGGTTTTCAGTAATGTAAAGAGAATTGATCATTAAGATAGTAGAAGTTAGTGAAGAATATGGATTGTTTGTTAACATAAATAAAACAAAATTTATATACTTTGTAACATGAAGGTTCTCTTAAAATAAATATTAAAACTCATACATATTGAACAATAGACATATGCCAAAGTGCATAACCTAACCAAGTTACTAAAGCCAAGTTGAAGTACAAAATAATAGTAAAATACTAAGTTTATTTTGTAAGTTATTTGTCTTAATATGTTTAGTTAAGATTATAAACTGATATATAATAATCAAGGAAAGTATACATGTCAGATCAAAACATTGTGACACTTATTTCAATTAAATATTTTATATCATATTGTATTAAAAATAGGTAAGAGCCATATGACATTAGGTATAACTGATTAATAATATATTGTGAAGGGAAAGTGTGTTAATTCAGGAATCAGTTATATGAAACAATAATTGTGTATCAGTAGGTGTAAAACTGTAACTAGAAATTATGACTTGACTAGGTATTTGTGTTTACATATTCTAAGTTAAAGTACATAAGATACATAAGATACATTTACATAAGATAATTAAAGTGAAAAGAAGACTAATACCAAAACGTTTTAACTACATTTTGTTATATAAAACTTGTGTGATTATTAGTAAGAATCCTGAACTAACTATTGTATTATAGAGTTTGTCAGGATGACAATCATTATGTTTGAGGAATTACCAAGATGGTTAATTAAATCATGTTATATAATATTTGTGTTAGTAGTAGTATAAATCATGAACTAACCAGGATATTAGGGAGTATGTCATGATGATTATGATGTTAGATAAATTAAGAAATTGTTTAGTTAAATGTTATTGTATAAACTTGTATTTGTATTAGGCTAAGTTTTAAAATAACTGTATTAAGGTAGAGAGTAGATCCATAGTATGATTATATTTTATAAATAAGCAATGTGTAGTAAGAAATTAATGATGTTAGAGTGTATATAAGACAATATTATGTCTGTACCACAGTCAATAGGTTTTATAAGACAATGATGTTAACATTTGTCATGACCAGTACTTATATAAATTTATTTAACTATTAATATTATATTTAAAGTAAATAGAAATTGTTTTATAAGATTAAGGGTACAGAAGGAGTACTTTTAAGCATAAAACATAAATTTGGGTCAAAAATAAAAAATTAACATAAAGGTACTGAACAAAAACCTATCTTGTGAGGTATCAAAATGATTAGTGAAAAAAGGGGATTCCATTGATGACAATATCATTAACATTGTATCTAGCATAAGATGGGAGTTTTGAAATTAGTATTTGGAGGTATATTTGAACTAGAAAAACCAATGCCATCAAATGACAATGCCTAAGGCTTCGACCAATCGGAATTTTGCAAATTTTGCACCAAGAAGCCAGAAAAATTGACACAAGAGTTAGTTGATTGTTGAACCTCGAAGAGTTATGAACGAGATCCCTGTAACACTTGTGAGCAGTAAATTATTAGTAGGTAAGTCTCGAAAGCAAGACAGGTTAGGTTACTTCAGAGAATGCAAGACAGGTTTTAATTCAGTGAATAATCAACCAAGTGAACTGTGAATAGTGACATATACATATTAAATTGTGAAAATATCATACCAGAAATAGGAAATTGTATAATAAAAATCGGTGAGATTAATTCAAATTGCTATTTCAACATAACCCAACTGTGACACTGAATATACACTATTTAATTATTTAAGCAAACACTGAAAACACTAAACACTAACACTGTTGTGATTTATTAGTTGTAATATAATTATTTATTTGTACGTAGAATTAAGAAGTAATTTGTTGTTAACCCAGAAAGTAACTGACGCTGATAGACGCTAACAAAACTTTCGTTCCTTAGTTGTAAGCAATTATTTATTTTATATAATATTATATTGAAGAATTGTGATGTTTTGTACTTCACTGAGGACATTTTAGAAAAATTTATTTTAGTCAAAAGAACACACGTTTCAATATTTAACTAGAATTAACTTAAATGTATAAAACTGTTCCCTGAGATTTTTCAGTAGTGCCAGCCACTGAGCAATTAATTGATTAGATAGGGTAACTAATGTTCAGAAAGTATTTATTTGTTTTATATTAAAGGAAAGGTTTAAGAAATCAATAAAAGAATATTGAAATAAACTGTATAAGAGCTGGTGTAATTATTTCGAATAATTAGTAAATTATCGAAAATACTAGTGCTTATGCTGACGAAAATCGAGGCGAAAATTTGGATATTAAGGTGAGCAACAATATTTTAATTTTAAATTATTATTAATTTCAATCAATTTTTGAATTAATTATATATTCAAGAAGGAAATACCTAACTAATTATTTTTATATTGAATATAAAATACGTAATTACCTCTACAGCAGTTACATCAATTAAAAATCATTGCATTCAAAACTTGGCGCTCCAACGAGAGTTGTTAATAAGAACAAATCAAATTTAAATAAAATAATTAAAAATAAATTATGAACACTCGGATATTTATTTACAAAATTGGCGCAACAATGTGAGGCCTAAGTAATTAATTTTTAATAAATACTAAAATTTTATTTATTAACAACTTACGTGAAAGTTAATCCAGAACACCAGACATTTAGATAAACAATTAACCAATTAACAAATAAGGAATTGTAATAATTAGGTACTGTTATAAATTAAAACAAAGGTAACTCAAAAGAAATAAGAATCAAAATCGAGTATTATGAGTATATTAGATGCACTGTTCTATGTGTGCTATATAAACTAGAAGCATTGATGATGAAGGAGGCAGATTATCAGAAAACAGAAATTATGGATGTATCAAAGACTACAGAGAATATCGTGGATAAAGAAAAATTACAAACAAGGAATAGTGTTAACAAGAATGAAAACAGGGAAGTAGTTGTATTGAGAAGTAAAAGATGAAAACTTGAGTTATATTCTGTGACGGCAGCGGTATGCGAACATCTGCTCTCCGGTACCAGTGAGGCAATCAGGGATCAGCAGCCGAGACGTGACCATCTAACGTGCTCGAAGCGAGCCAATCAGCGATCCCGGTTAGTGCATAAAACCCGGGCCGGCAGAAAATTTTGGCGCACTCTTCATCGCCACACCATTGGACGCACTTCATCTACTCTCCTCTCTCAGACGACATCGGTGCGGAGTCAGCAGGAAGGAACGGCCGAAGAATAGAACCGGCGTTCTTGTGTCTTCGCCCTCCAGTTCCGTGCCAGCGATGGATTTCGCTGGGCCGGCAGCCAACTCTACAACCGGTGCTGAAAGAAGAGGAGGACTGCAGTACGCCACGAACAGCAGGCGCAGCCCCCGAACATCTCAGCGCAGCACTACCAACATCAGCCTTCTCGCCACCAGGTGCTTTTTAGGGCCACCAAAATAACTAGAGTGTACGATTGGCGCCATTTGTAATGCGGCAAGCCTTTTGTCCGCTGACAATACTAAGAGGAGAAAAATACTAAGTTCTCCAAACCATCTTGGAAAGAAAAGGTCTATAGGAAGATGACATTTGTGGCTGAGTAACTTATGAGAGTGATATAAATACACCAGCATTCAGCTTTTTAGATCTGCAGCTTCAGAAATACATACAGCCTTGATGATTGCGAACATTTGGAATGAAGTTGTTACTTTGAAGACGTTACTTTAATGGGCCAAAAATCTGCTGTTAACATATGATTTAATAATTGTAAAGAGAACTTTGTGAGATGGCTGGTCTCCCATTAAATTAGTTTTAACAGTTATTGGATCCTTTCTGAATACACGTTAAATGAGGCATTTCATGTACTGCTTGCATAGCCAAAAAAAATCTCCCAAAACATTTTTCTCGCAATTTCATATAATAATTGATTTAGTGGACTAAATATATTGTAAGTACATTCTACTACCATTAGGTTTGTGCCAGTTAACATAACGTAACTCATACCTAATTTATCATTATGTACAGGGTTCGAATAATAATGCATTTTAGTCAGTACAGAACTCAGTTGAATGATTCTCATGGGAATTGCATTTTAATAACTTTTAATCTTTTACAACCTTTTAATTTGTTATTTTCATCATCATCTAAAGGCGATGCCTTGTCAAGTTAACCACGTCTCTCTCTCCATCATTGTTCTCTTTAAATTGCAGTATGATAGAAAGTTTATTTCCTTTCCCATGTGTTTGAAGAACGCTGCTCTTGGTCATCCTCTCGGTTTTTCCTCCAACACCTTTCCTTCAAAAATGTTTCTGAAGAATTGGTTGTGTCGTAATACATGCCTGATAACTTTGCCGTTCTTCTTCCAATCATTTTTAAAAGTGATCTATCATCATTCACTTCTGCGAGGACTTGCTCAATACTTTTCTTATCCATCCAACTCATCCTTGTCGTTCTCCTCCAGACCCACATTGCCATTGTGTCCAGCTTCCTCCTTTCTATTTTGCCGATGTTGTTAATATTATGCTTTTAAAATTTGTAATAGAAAGAATAATATGCAAGTAGATTGTGCTGTGTTGAGGAATGGTTTGCACAATCAAAGGCAATCATTGAATGAAAAATTGGAAAATCATTTTATCTAGTTTGCCCTTTTAACATCTGGCGATGTTATATGGCAGTGGTTCTCAATTACCTACGAGTATGGCCCCCCCTCCCCAATTGCTCTTTGAGAACAGCGGACCCCTGATTTTTGTATTTTTTGAATATGTATAGGCCCCCCCCAATTAATAATAAATATTACAAAACTGGGAATTTGGCATAATAAAACAGAGTCATTTGTGTTTTTACACACTACTTTTATTTTAATTTTATATCTAGGCTTATTTAAAACTATTGGTTTAAAAGTTGTAATAATAATAAATAATAATTAACATAACATTGTGTAGTTACATGATATTTATACTTTATTAAGTATAAATAAGTTTTAGTGAGAAAGTGAAACTTTTTTCTTTCTTCTGTAACTTCTCCAAGATTGGGTTGAAGGCTGTCACTTTGATTCGAAAAAGTGAATGCATGTCAAGTCTTTTTCTGTATTTATTTTTCATGTAGCAAAGGGTTGATAAATCTTGTTCACATTGGTAAGTTGTACAAGGCAGGAAATGTTTCATTGCTTTTTCAGCTAGTTGATTTTGATCGCCTTGATAAATGGTTAGCTAGAACTCAATGATTTTTTTTTCTCTGTGATAAACAGATTTTAAACTACTGTTGCTTGCTAAATCAGCAACCTAGCCCTCAGTGTCTTTTCTAAGATTAGACACATCTTCAGTTTTGCAATCAAATGGGTTTCTCATCCAGGCAGTTTTGTTGAAATCATTGGTTTCAACAGGAAAATCAAATATTCTCTCTATGTTGTCGATAAGATTCTCAGGTGCTTGGATATTTTCTGTTTCACTTGTTCTGGTATTTTTTCTGAAGAAGACTACAAAAATTGTTTCATGGTTGGAAAGTTGGTAAAGGAATCTTTCTCAACACGTTTTGCCCATACTTGGAACTTCTTGATTTTTGTTGATCTTGTCCTCAACACAAAAATTTTCCACATAATTCCCTTGCAAATTCATTCAAATGTTGAAACACAACTCCCAAATAGGCAGCCATACAGACCCACATAAAATCAGAAAGCAAACCTGAAAAATTTGTGTCAAGAAGAAAGAGACACTCCTCGTATCTTAGTTAAAAAAAAAATCATTCAAGAATCTTGTCTTAATAGAGCCAACGAACTGTAGTGTCAAGAACATGATCGCTCCCCATCTCCTTTCATAATACTTCAAATAGCCTGGACTGTATGGGTCGTGACTTTATGCAATTTGTCACTTTTACTACTTCTCCAAAAGTTTTGTTCAGTAACACTGGAAGGTGTTAAGCTACCAAAGCCTCTCGATGACTGCAGCAATGAATTCACTTTATGCGTGGAGCAGTAGCCCTCATGCTTCTAAAAATCTGTTTTGTAACCGGACATGAGAGCTGTCTATTGTTGTACCAACATACTTTTCCCAGTTGATACCATGTTTAGAAAAAACTGATCAATTACATGGTATCAACTTCTCCTTGGGTATGCCTCAGTTCACAAGAGAACAAAAATCTTCTACCATTGGTTCAACCAACAATTGGTTCTACCATATGAAACGAATAAACTAGCATATTCTGTATATTCGTACTTTCATCTAACTGGAGAATGAATGTGTCACTCGTACACAGTCTAACAAATAATGTATCCTGTATATTTTAAGACAAATCAACTGAAAGAGTAAGCCCTTCAGCTATTGTATGAGAGTTCCCAGATTTGGTGTTAAGCTGAACACTTCGTACGAAGCTAGGGTAGCATTTTCATTCACATTGTGAGTTTGAGATTTAATAGTATTTTGTGATGTTTTTAACTCTCCTATAGCTTAATTTTAAAGAATTCCAAAGACTAACTTTTATATTCTTGATGTTTAGTATTAAGAGAACGGCACAGTTTAGCTGGTTTCACGCATTTGTTGAACAAAAGTTCCAAGCGAATAACACATTGTAGGCTTGGTTCATCTTCAAGGCCTACATATGTAAAACCTGATACATTGTTATATTCACTGTAATATTTCCACTGGTATGTTTTCTTACTTTCACACTTCCGCTGCTCTTTGACAGCTCATATTTAAGATTAGGTTTGAAGCAGCTAGGTTCATCACTTATATGTAAATCGCTTGGAGTATCTTCTACCACTTCTTCCTCTTCAGATTCATTTATTGTACTTTTAAGCCACCTGTCCATGATTAAAAAACACAATCACACAAAAATAATAAAATGTAACAAACAAACAAAAACTTGAAAAATGTGACGATTGACGATTTGACCATCACATGGGTATGGGAACAGCGGCCTTTGGGGTGTGCAGTAAGCACTGGTCAGGTTGGTGAGGGGGATTAAATGCTTTTAGAGCACGGAGTGGCCAAGATGATAAATCAGAAGTATTTCTGTCTCGATAACTCACTCACTATGATCGGCATACTCAAATTCCATGTAAACTACGGATTGATAGCAATTTTATAGAAGAATGGTGCTGGACCCCCTGGGAACAGCTCATGGACCTGTAGGTCAGTGAATCACCATTTGAGAACCAGTGTTGGTCACCATTTGACCAGTGATGGTTATAGCCTGAGGCCAGAGGGCGTAACTGATTGTACAGTGAAAGTTGGTTAATTTGAGATTGATGGGATTACAGTAAAACTTTGATTTATCCAAAATTTGAATTAAGCAAGTTGCTACTTGGGGATTTGATTTCACTGTTACTTGGGGATAAAGCTATTCAATTACTGAATAGAGGAATTGGCATCAAATAACAATAATGGTACTGTTGCTGTCACTGCAAAAAACATTTCCTTTACTGCCTGAACTTTCCAGACACACCTCATCCAGTATAATTAGATTGCAGTGCGGACTTTAATTTATGCAAAAGAAATAGCAAAATGAATATGTACAATTTTACTGTCTTGACAATTATTTGAGTTAACAAAAAAACATCAAAATAAACTTTGAATTAAAAGAGGACCTTAGGCTATATGTTATTCATACTACAGGAGAATTCAAGAGGACAAAAATGACAGTTGGAATTATCTAAAAATTCAAATGACCCAAGTTTGAATTAACTAAGTTCACTGTGCTCAGTTTAAAATATTTTTTTTTTTGTTATATGCAGTTGAAAATTACTTTTTTACATGCATCCTACATACTATGTTGCCCCTATGTTAACTTTTTGTTTAGTTATTGTTCCTACCTACTAAGTTGGCCCCCACAAGTTAGAAAACTGCCACTGGCTAACACTTAATGCACATTTGGAATATATTTTAAATATTTGTTTATAACAAGAGCAATAAAAATGTAAGAATATTGTATTATTATACACAATAATATTGAAGTACGGTACCCTTGTACTATTGAAATACGGTAAAACTTTCTTGAAGTAGAATAGAATCATTTGTGGTAAATGTGGACAGATGACGTCCAAGTAAATGTTAATGTGTTGTTTGTTTTGTATAATGTAGAATCTGCTAAATGTGGAAATCGAATATAACTTTAGTTTCCACATTTTCAGTTTTTAAAAGTACATATTTCTGAATTTTCTACACTGCAGTAATAACAAAAGTGTATGCAATACATTAAAAACGAAGTACAACTTACAGTGCAGAACTTGATTAAAGTCAGATTATGTATATTACAGAAACCTGACCAATTTGGAAAAATACCTTGTAATTCTGCTATGAAAAAGTTTTACAGTAGAGAGGCCAGGGTAAGTTGGCACTTTGAGCCATGGAGCATACAAGGAAGGTGCCATAGTCCAACACTATGCTTCAGGCATGTAGATAATGATGATAGAGGTAACGATAGAAATTTAATTAGAGACTAAAAGGAGACAGTAAAATGTTTGTAAGGCTTCTATTCACGATTATATAAAATTGAAGATAAAGCTGTAGATAAGTCCTCTGTATGTCCAACGTTAAAATGAAATAATAAGGAATAATTTATCCCAGTTATTGTACAAAGAAAAGTTGTAAAAAATTAAGTAACATGAAAAATGAAAGTTTTGTATTAGTGATAGTAATAATAGCATCAGGAATGCTACTGTGCGGTGTAATTGCAAATATAGAAAATATAAAAAGATTTCGTTCAGAATGGAAAAACTATGTAAGGATCTTAAGAGTTGGGATGGCCTTCCTTTAAAAAAACTGATGGCAATTTTATTGTTGCTGTCTCTGTACATTGTTTTCGTGAAGATTCTCACAATTATAATTCATTGCCGTGAAGGGCAAGCAAATTATAAATGAGGTCTGATGGTGTTTTTGATCCATATTTAGTGACAAGATTTAGGTGACTAAAATCTTGCTTGTTGAACATTATCAAACAAAAACTAGTAGAAAAGGGAGTACTCAGGGAAGTTACATATCACCTCATGTATATAAGAGTCCTCTTTTTTTTGTAACGATAATTCAGGTGGTGGGAGCAACATAATAGGTTTTTAGTATAATGTTGTTAGTCATTGTAGGTTTTTAGAGACATGAATTGAGTTTTCCGTGATTGCGGTGTTTAACGGTATCACTGACTGGACTGCAAATTTATATGACAGTGAACCGTGTACAGATTCAATTTACAGTAAGTGGTTTGAGCCATTGATTGTACATCTAGAAGTTGTACTTAAAAAAAATAATAATTGACAGTTTAATTTACATATATAAACATTATTTGTGTTTCTCCTGTTCAGTGTACATAGAGCACATAAGAAACAAACTGTGTATTAGAAATAAGTGTACATACTAACAACAGTTAAGTTACTGAGCAAGAGTTTTTTGTTTTCAATAAACACCTGTTTTAAAAGTCTAATTAATTGGTTCTTTGAACATGAACCTCTTTCTTCAAGTTGGTTTTCCCAAAGAGTAGGCATTGAGGCAGTGAATAAATGTGTCATTGTTAGGTATTTTTTGTCAAAGGTCTGAAGCTGTTTATTTGTTAACTGGTGAATGTAAATGGACATGCAAATGGCTATTTGTTTGTTTTCTGGTATTGTTTTTATCTACACAGTGTAAAGTAAGCCTGTAGCGTAGATAAAACATGTGTGCTGATAATGGAATTGATGGTGGGCGTGAGATGATAAACCAGAATCCTTTTATCATTTTCTGATTTGTGCCAATTACTTGTGCATCCAATTACTTTTTTGGTCATCATTAATTTATTAATTACAACTACTGGTAATTTAGATTGCTTTGTTCTTGCTGCATGTGCAAGCAGCAATGCTAGTCATGAGTAGGTGAATTCTTTTGTGACGTGAGTAATTTGGCAAGAAATATAGGCTCCATTAAAAAAAAAAAAAAAAAAAAAAAAAAAAAAAAAAAAAAAAACCCTGGGATGTTAAATTTTTTTAGTGAAAAGAGTAAACGAGGAAGATCATAATTAGTATTTAGTAGGTATGCTATTAAATTTTTGAACGTTTAAGTAATATTTTACAAGGTTTATGGCACTTTATATCTCATAAGTCAGTATGTGTGTTTACAATGCAAAGCACTGTCCGTTTACTGAATCATAAAAATCACAATAAAAGTCCTGTAATACAAAATGTATTTATTAATTTTTAAAAATATTTAGTTAATAAAATAACCTTAGAAACTATCAAAATATAGAATGCAGGATTAAAAAAAGTACAGTGTGTGTTATACAGGGTGATTCAAAAAGGACTTTACAACTTTGAAACTGTACAGAAATTTATTCAGATAACGTACAGAGTCGGTTGAGGTGTCATTTCAAAGCAAAACACATCAAGTTTTGACTCATATAGTCCATTAATACTGAATACACCCACCAGTATAGCGCTATCATCATTGTTGTTGAAAATGGCTACTTTTACTGGTGTGGAACGTGCTCGCTGTGTGTTTTGGTTTTACGATACGTAATCAGCAACTGCAGTTCAACGTAATTCCGTATGGAGTATGGTAGGGAGCTTTTTAGTAGGCCTACAATTTTCTCTTGGCACCAAACCGTCATTGAGACTGTATGACATGCAAAATCACCAGGATGTCCACAAGTTCCTGAAGTTGCTGTATAACAACTCAGAGAAAGCTTTTCCCGTAGTCGCTAGAAATCAACTAGACGTGCGTCACATGAGACTGGCATTCCAAAACCAACTGTTTGGCGCGTATTACGTAAACGCTTGCACTTGAAGCCATACACACTAACCATGGTTCAACACATTACAGGTGAAGATAAAGTCGCTCGCCAGCAATTTTGTGTTGAAATGTTTGATAGAATTGCAGACAACAAGCCATTCCTAGACAATGTAATTTTTAGTGATGAGTCAACGTTTCACATCAGTGGCAAGGTGAACACCCATAACTGCCGAATATGGGGTAGTGAAAACCCCCATGAAACTTTGCAGCATATTTGTGATAGTCCTAAGGTCAATGTTTTTTGTGCCCTTAGCAAACAAAAAGTGTATGGCCCATTCTTCTTCCAGGAGACAACCATAAATGGTATCGTGTATCTGGATATGCTAAAAAATTTTCTAATTCCTCAGTTAGATGAGGATGACCAAGATGGACGCCTTTACTATCAGCAAGATGGGGCACCACCTCACTACCGCGTAGAAGTCCGAGATTTTCTTGATACCCGATTCCCAGGCCGGTGGATTGGTCATGCAGGTCCAATTGCATGGCCACTTCGCTCCCCAGATTTGACACCAGTAGATTTTTTCTTGTGGGGTTTCATTAAAGTTGGGGTTTTGTACCACCTTTACCTGCTGATCTTGCTGAACTGAGAATTCGAATTACCGCCACCGCTGCAGAAGTGACGCCCGACTTACTGGCTAAAGTCTTGAATGAAATCAACTTCAGGTGGGATGTATGCTGCATTACAAATGGTAGCCACATTGAACCACAATGAATGCTGGATGACAAACTTGATGTGTTTTCCTTTGAAATGACACCTCAACCGACTCTGTAAGATATCTGAATAAATTTATGTATGCTTTCAAAGTTGTAAAGTCCTTTTTGAATCACCCTGTAGATTTCAGTGAAATATAGATTTGAAAATGTTTTTAGTGTATCACAATTGAATTGAAAGTTGGCTATATCTACAGTAAATGGAATTCTGTGGGATAAGCAAATTACAGCAGAAACTAAAACCAAAATATTTAAAACCATTGTTAGAAGTATCATGACTTATGGCTCTGAAGTTTAGACTACTAATAAAGACACAAGAACAAAATTAATGACAGCAGAGATGGTCTTTGGAGACGTTCTGCAAGAGTATCCAGACGTGAGAAAATTAGAAATGAAGTCATTAAGGATAGAATGAATGTGAAAAATTTAATTGTTGACCTTATCCAAACAAAAAAATTACAATGGTATGGACACACAAAAAGAATGACACAGGAAAGATTCCACACAGGAGAGTTGTGGAATGGACCCCACCAGGAAGAAGGAAAAGAGGAAGACCACCGAACACATGGATAGAAGAAATCCAGACTATATATTGAGGGAACGAGAAATTGACGATCTTTGGATGGACAAGTAGCAGTGGAAGCTGAAAATTCAATCACTTCTGTGATCTTTGGTTCCGGAAAATGTGTAAATATTGTACAGCCAGAATAATAAATAACAATTCAATGGAACAATTATGTTACTACAATAAATTCTTTCGTAACGTCAGGGTTAAAATTAATGGCTGTGGCCTTAAACATTTATTAGGCTGGAAAAATGTTTGGAAAGTTGGAAAGTACAATCTTTTATAAACCACTAACAGATTATGGAGTTCTATGATAGTTATAATGGAATAAGAACTGATTTTAAGGAAGTTTAGTAACTCAATATTTAGTAATTCTGAGTTCATTCTTTTCTATTAGAGAAGAGTATTGTTTGCGACTTCTTTCTGTTTGCAGTTTGACATTTATTGCAACTGTTAAGAAATGTTTCAACATGAAGAATGTAAGAGTAAGGTTTGCAACTTGAGCAATGTTATGTTTATAAAAATTTGTTTCAAGTCAAACAAGTGGCCTCTGATCACTAGTGGCTGTTCCTCAGACAACAAATACATTTGAATCTTGAGGATAGGTCAAGAAGGGTAGAAGTAACAGTGGTACTTTGTGTGGTAGAAGTAGCATTAGAAATGGTTGTACAATTCTATTTTATTTTTTTGACTGTGAAAGTCAAAATCAAGATTGTAACAAATTCAGGATGATTTATTGGAAATAAATTCATTATAGATAAAATTTATATAACATTTTTAAAAGTGTAAGTATCCAGCTTGATGCTTTGATATGGGTATTCAGTTCTCTAATACAATCTCTATACTGAGCATATCCTATGGATGGCCTAAATATCTTGCACAGCTCTGGTCACTTCCATACCATGCAAAGGTCTAGTTTATTATATTTCTACTTTATTATATACAATTTTATAGTATTACTGAAAAGAAATTGGCATGATGAGCCATCAAACGTCAGAAATACTCTTTTCCAAAAGGTTTCCAAAATTTTGGCTACTAGTGTGTGTATATGTAAAAATGTGTAGTGTTTTCATGCACAAAGTTCAGGCTTGATAGCGTTCTTTGTTAATTTGTTAGAATACTTTTTGGTGTTCTTTAATGTTATTACATTACAAGTATTTCCGGTATTGTTATTTGTTACAATAATTATGGTATATTTAGTTAGTAAGTGTTTCAATTTCTCACAACATGAGCACTATTTTATTTAAAAAAAAATCTATCCTAGCCTTATGTATGAAATCATTATATATTTTAACTACTAGAAGTCATTATAGATTTTAACTATTTTCTCAAGTTGGAAAAAATAAATAAACCTCTGCGTAACAGTCTGTAAAGGACCAAGGCATACTGCACGGCTCTTGAGTTTAGTGGGACAGTTGTTTGGCTAGCATGTGTCGCCAGCCACTAGTTGCACAGTATTCACAGCCAGGAGGCACCGTTGTTATATAAGTGGCTACTCAATTTTTCCCCCCAACGCTGAATGCGTGCCGGACTGAGCCTCTGCCGAGAATTGAACCCGGGACCACGCACACATGAATAGGACGTGTTAGCCACCAGAACACCAGGAGTTAAACAGTTTATCAGTCAATCAGTTTTTACAGTTGACAGATGTGACGTATCAGTACTGTTGCCTAGTCAAAACATCAAAATTGTAGTATGAGTTTAGATAAAGGGAAATTACAATAATTATTATTGTATCAAAAATTTAGAACAAGTTAGATTTATGTCAGATGCCCAAACTTTTGTTTCCATCATGTTTTCCAAAATTGTCAAGGATGTCAGTCAGCAGTCGGAACACAATCATTCAGTAACGGAATTTAAAATACTTGAATCAGTAAATCTAAATCCTGTGTGTTCTGAATTGTTTTCTTCATTAGAATAAGTAAACTGAGTGTTTTGAAGAACTTGTAATAGGGCCAGATTCAGAGTCTTTGGTATCATCATTCACTATTTGAATAACCTCACTTTCAACATCAGCATATGTTGGAGCAAAAAATTGTTGTTTTCGAGGAATGTTTCATGAACCATATGTTTCTTTGTCAATCTTGGTTTATATGTAGGCATTATATAAAAATAGTTCACAAACAAAACAACTGCTCATAACAAACTATAATTGACAGGGCTGTTTCATCAGTTTTCATTAGTGTTGCCAGCAAACAAAAGGAAGTTGTTAAAGAGATAATAAGAATATTGTAGAAAACAATGATTTTATAAGAGGGCAGAAGTAGTTAGCAAAATTGGAAACTGGCTCACATATTGTGTAATTTCAAAACATCTAAGTGTTAAAAGTACCTGCAAAAATACAAGCTAAAAACCTTTTTTGTTTATAACATACTTAAATATAATAAAATACATTTATTAATTCAAACATGATTAATTTTTTCAATTTTTTTTTACTGAAAGTCTGGTTGAAACTGTAACTTATACTTCAATGGAAGGCTTACTGATTTTGCAGTAACTAGTGTTTCTAGTGTAACTACTGTCGGATTTTTTATTATGGATACTCGAGTTTAAGCCTTAATTACAAGTGAACCTGTACATTACTTAAAAACTAGTTACATCAAATTTTTGCGCGTTTAATTTTGCGTTGATCTGTATAAGAAACATATTTTTTTGAAGGTTGATTAAAATTTTTTTTTGCGGTTAGAGCAAAAAAAGCATGTTTTTTTTGTGTTTTTCAAGAAACTGCTCTCTCTGAAATTATATAAATTAAAAACCCTTGGTCCGATCATAACTAAATTTTTATACAGTATGGGCACAAGTGTTTTCAATGCACTACTTAAATTACAAAATTGTTTTGTGATCCAAAAAAAAGTTATCAGTTTTGTGAACAACTTTTTCTTGGTACAGGATAGTCGTACAAAGGCAGACTTGGTCTTGTTTTGAAGCTCTTGATCGTGGTTATCAAAATCCACAACTGCTGCAAACATACATAGAGATGCCGATTTTATACAGAGTGATATTCATGCAAGGGTGTGTGTGCGCTGGACCGTGTGTAAGCGGGCCTTCCGGCGGCGAAAGCGGGTGCCGTGTTGCCAAGTTCAATCACCTACGAGTAGGCAGCTTATTGCAGAGGTTTTGTTTGTTGTTTTTCTATGATGACCAGTTTATTATAAAAAATGAAATAATTTTATGTGCTAGCAAATATTTATTTAGCACGACTTATGTTCCTAGTCAGTGTGTTTTGAATAACTTGACTGTGCGGTTTAAGCTTGAGTCCAATCACAAAGAAAACATTAGTTTTTATCCGAGCACTATATTTTAGAAAGGCGTTGGGAAACAAGCGAGTCTTATTACTACCAGTAAATACTTTCTTTCTTAACTGCTCGGATCCATCATTAAGATGTCTCATTCGTGAGATGTGGAGTACATAACACATGTTGTACATGCAGATATATTGAGACGAATCTCTGGATTTACCGTTACGAGTATTTATCGAATCTGCAGACAAACATACGTGAAGAGGGGAGAATGTCAGCAGGACTTTAGAGGATCATAGACACTAATTAGAAATTATGGCATATAAGACTATTTAAGTAGTTGGTTTGATTACTTCACTAACAGAAACGGAAGAAGCCGTATACTTAATTTAGAATTTCGGATGAACCGGTTACGGAAGATTACGGTCTCTGAGTTCCAGAATGCTCATCAAGACTGCTCTGTTTTCGAAAACGACTTAACTTATTATTTTTCGAAAACGACTTAATATCATTGATATTACAATAGTTTAAAAAATTTTCTCTCTCCCTTTTGTTTTAGCCATAATACTGCTTTGAGAAAACCAGTCTTTATCCTTGTTTTATGCAGTCTTTAACGTCTGGTACATACAGCTAGGGCCTCATATTTTTCTGACGATAAACTTAACGCTTTTTTCGTTCTGTACTGATTCATGATTAATACTTCCAGCAAAGACTAACTGTAACAACTAAACGAAGAAAATAGAATAACTAAAGAATTTATGAAATAGCTATAGATACGTCCATATAATTTCAAATATTTTCAAAATTCAACTGAAAATCGATAACGTAGTGGCGGCAACAAACAGCGTAAATAAAAGGAAATGAAAAGAAAATAAAGGGAATAAAGCAAGGCTGTGACTTGACGGAGTAACGGAATTAAAAACCAGTACAGTAGTAGAAAGAAAATCGTCTCCTGAGAAAAAGAAATACAACATGACGTTTACTGATGGACGCAACGTTTAGGTACTATAGCGTGGCTTTCTTTGAGTCATGCAGTCATATAGAAACGATTTCTTTTCTACCGTAAATGGAATCATTTAGAAAATTTTTTCAAATGCGAATATTCAACCGACAATAAACTATTATTTTTCTGTATGATTTAAAAAATTTTATCGGATATGAACAATGAATAAAAATTAACAGTAACGGGTTCCCTGTTTTAAAAGTTAAACAGCGCACACCTACTACCTCTTGTAGTTTACAAAAAAATATTTCGGATGTATCTGTGTTGCTTAAAGAAACCAGCAAAGAGTACAGTAAACACTAATGTTTTTCTTTGTGATTGGACTCAAGCTTAAACCGCACAGTCAAGTTATTCCAAACACACTGACTAGAACATAGTCGTGCTAAATAAATATTTGCTAGCACATAAAATTATTTCATTTTTTTATAATAAACTGGTCATCATAGAAAAACAACAAACAAAACCCCTGCAATAAGCTGCCTACTCGTAGGTGATTGAACTTGGCAACACGGCACCCGCTTTCGCCGCGGGAAGGCCCGCTTACACACGGTCCAGCGCACACACACCCTTGCATGAATATCACTCTGTATAAAATCGGCATCTCAATGTATGTTTGCAGCAGTTGTGGATTTTGATAGCCACGATCAAGAGCTTCAAAACAAGACCAAGTCTGCCTTTGTACGACTATCCTGTACCAAGAAAAAGTTGTTCACAAAACTGATAACTTTTTTTTGGATCACAAAACAATTTTGTAATTTAAGTAGTGCATTGAAAACACTTGTGCCCATACTGTATAAAAATTTAGTTATGATTGGACCAAGGGTTTTTAATTTATATAATTTCGAAGAGAGCAGTTTCTTGAAAAACACAAAAAAACATGGACTTTTTTTACTCTAACCGCGAAAAAAAATTTAAATCAACCTTCAAAAAATATGTTTCTTACACAGATCAACGCAAAATTAAACGTGCAAAAATTTGATGTAACTAGTTTTTAAGTAGACTACAGGTTCACTTGTAATTAACGCTTAAACTCGAGTATCCATAATAAAGAATCCGACAGTAGTGCAGTAAACAAAATGAAAGGAATCCTTTGATGTGAAGCTGAGAATGAATAGACTGTAGGGTGGGCGGTTTGTGAACAGGGAGTTATTTAAAACAAACAATATGATAAAACACACACACACACACACACACACACACACACACACACACACACACACACACACACACACACACACACACACACACACACACACACACACACACACACACACACACACACACACACACACACACACACACACACACACACACACACACACACACACACACACACACACACACACACACACACACACACACACACAGGGTATTTGTTTACTTCTACTTTCTGAATGAATACACATTAGAAAGAAATTGAAGTTTCAGTCAGTTCCATAGTCAGCTGTTTGTCAATCCAGTTGAAAAAAATATTTTTTGTAGGCTAATTTGCAAGTAAATATGCAGGTCATTTGTGACTCCTCAAGTTTTGTTTCCATTGATTTACATTTTCTAAGCAGTTTACTTGTGTAGATATACTATTGTAACGTTTTGTTACTTTTTACCAATTTGCCCCCCACGTGACTTTTACTTACTGTGTGCGATCTTTTTATGCACTCGCCCTAATTACACTTTACCCTGACTTACCAAAACAGAAGACTCCAAATTACTTATAGGTCGCCACCAATATTTTTTAAAGGAAAGGGCAAATATGGAAACCTTTTTACACTCTCCCCTTTTTGAATTCAATTACTTACCAGGTTTGTTAGGCGAAATTTTCTATACGGGATAGGTGATGTTAATTTGGCATAATAATTGACTTAACGCATGGTTATGCTATTAATCCATTTTATTTATATTCATTTTAAAAGTTAATTATTCTCTGTTTGTAACTCTTAACAGTTCATCAAATTCTTTGCTTTATCAACTCTCTATAATATTGTATGTTAAACATTTAAGAAAACAAAATTTACTAATTCAACTAAGCGGTATACCTTTTATTTTTATTTGACAAACCAGTATTTGCTCATTTGCTCACACTTTCATTCTTTACAGATCTTGTACCTCACCTTTATTTTAGAGATCTCTTTATTATTGTTATATTTGAATTTATTTGCCTTTGAACGTCCAAATGACCTAATTTTGAAGTTTAGTCATTGAATTATAAATGGTACTTAGCCATTTTGTAGATGTCTCCCCTCTGTTGCACCATCACTTGATTCACTATTTATTTAATGTTCCGAAATTCGATTTTAAAATGGTTTCAATTGCGATACTGCTGTATATGGGTCCAAATACATGTTTCACTACTGTTCACATTAATTATGTCACAATTTAGTCGACCGACTGTATTTTACTCGCGAGCACTGTTTTCTGACCGCGCGGTCTGAGGGCTTTTGTCGACTGCAGTTTACTTATTGTTTATTAACACATTTTTCGGCCGTCGGTCTACATTGTTCTGTATAGTTCTTCACTAACCGCGCGTCAACGCACGTGCATGGTTTCGAGTTTAGACGCTGACTTAGATTGGTTTGTATGCCCGGTTTTCTGGTGAACCGCCCGTTGCCACACCTGCACGGCTCGGAAGTTCGACGACAACTTAACTTTGTTCTCTACGCACCTGGTGAGAAAGAATTTTTTGGACATGCTTTTTCCGTGTGAACGTTGGCCCAACCGTGCCCTCGCACGCAGGAATTTGCACCCTTGTTGATAATTTGCATTCCCAGACTCTTTAATTGCTTTTGTGCCTCGCACGGCTTGGTACCGCACTGACTGCAAGGTGTTCAAAAATGTCAAGCGTTTGTGATCCAAACGTTGTTCAGCTTGAGTTGCGACTACTTTTTAAAATTATTAAAGAATAAAATAAATCCCAGTCGTTTGTCCCGTTACACTATCTTGCCTGAATAGCTAAGTTTATGAGTCAGTGCCATCCAGTCACAAAAGCATGGACAGCAATTGGTAAGCATTCTTATTAAGTTACTATGACATTTATATCTTATGTTTAGAGTGACATCATGCATTATTTCATATATTTTCTCGTTGATTGTTCTGTCCAGCCATGTCACTCCTCTTATATGCTCCCAGAGCTATTGTATTTATTTCTAGAGCTTTTATTAGGTTTTCCAGGTTTAGTCAAAAACTTGTAATTTCAGTCTATACTTGACTACTTGATCAGCAACTTTGTTATTTTTCAGCTGCTTTAGTTACCCTTCTTCAGGTGTACAGTGTTTAATTTGCCCGTAGTGTTTTGTCCTTATTTTATGTTGCCAGTTGTTATCCTTATTGTCTTTGTGGGGTGATGTTGAAACATCCTCGGTATTTCAGTTTCTAGTCGTGTTTGTTCTGTTTTTATTGTTTACTAGGTCACATATTCCCCTGTAATAATTTGTAATACTCAGTTAAGACAAATTTTTTTTATAATAAGAAATTTTAATATGGCTGTTACATTACATATAAAGATGACATGGTGACATCGACACTTTGGTGTAGCATTGTGTAGCTCTTTGTGACTCACACATGTACTGAAGACAATTCTGTGTTACAAATTTTGCTGTTAACTTTATTTGTTGGTATTGTTAACCATACAAAGGGAGCTATATTTGAAAGTGTTTAATTGTATTCAGATAATAATTGTTATAAATTATTTTGTAAACATCAATATAACATTTTTTTAAATAATTTATATTACAAACACAGGTGAGCTATAGAGTAATTACTACACCCAAACAATATGTAATTTATGCATTGTAACAAGTTCAGTTTGTGTAAATAATTCTTATTTCTTAGTCAGACAATAACTGAGTCTGAATTTTGTGGTACTCAAGTAGGTTATCCTGCCCACACATGGTTATTAAACTTTGTGTTTTATTGAGTCATAATGTTACTTGGCAATTAGCCAGATACAGATATCCAATATCTGAAGAAGCAAGTGCAGCCAATATTTCCATCACTTTGTTCTATTTACATTAGTCATTATTGATTCTTGGCTGTATTTTTAGTGTGGGTGCATGTACAATAAAAATGTTTGTATAATTTAATAAATTTTTGAAGTATTGCGATCAGTTCAAAAACCGGACTCCTCAAAGATTTGGTTAGGTTAATTTCTATAGTACAGATGCTGCTTGTTTTAATGTTTTCTTATTGTATTGATTTTACTAAGTTAGTTTTGCATTCATAAATCAAAACCATGAAAAGATTTACTGCCTCCTAAAGTATTAAAGAAACATACCTATTTATGTTATTTTCTTCTTCAGGCATTTCTAGTCCAGTTACCTACATTTTTAATATTGTGTCAGAACTGGTCACTAGAATATGCACCTTTCTGTTATTCTGTTTAGTTCACCATTAATTATTCTTCATCTTTTATTATGCAAACGACTTTTTAAAGTATGAAACAAATGATACTCAGTACAAGATTGGAGTTGCAGGGCTCGATAGTAAAAATATTCCCAATATAATTGTTTCTTCATTTGAACAGAGAGCTGCAGTATTTCACTCTGCATTCTTGTGAAAAAGTATAACTTCATTGGACAGTATCCTGGTCTTTTGTTTTGAATTGCCACGTGTGTTTTATTTCTACTAGATTTTATAATACAAATAAACATAAACAGATATTTTGCTTTCAACAAAATCACTTACAAAGGCCCGTTTCATGTCTTTGAAAAACAGTGATCATGATGAAGTAGGAGAATGTGCTTTTTCCTTTGATTCCAGGTGTGATGCGTTTTGGGTCAATATTTGTATGAAACCATATTTCATCCCAGTAATCAATCCATCTTTGTTTTGAAGTGATGCAAGACTGAGTTGAAGCTAAGTGTGTTTATTATGTGTATCAGTTTATGTTTTCAGCACCCGCTTGGTACATTATTTTAATAATCAATTTCTCTGTCCCAAAGTTTTGTAATTTAATTAAGAAAGTTGTGTTAGTGGTTATAATCACAAACAGAATGAACACTGTTCCACACCACTATAGAAAATTATTCTGATTAGCGCTTTCAAGCTTCACAGCTCATTGTCAGATCGGAAAAATGTTTTGTGTTATCGGACCTGCAACATTGGAAATATTCATAGACAATTTGAAAATGTCAAATGGATGGATGAGATTTTGTTTTTATATGGCATACCATATTTGTTATTGTGGATCAAACAAACAAATGTTACTTGTTATTTGTTATTGGATTTGTGTATTTGTGGGTCTGTCACAGATATATTATGCTCTCAGTCGTGAATACTTATTTGTCCGTAATTCACAGGCAGACTGAATATGAAATTTTCATCCAGGCAAGGTGGCATTTTGGTGTCATCCCCTTCATGCCACCCTTAAACAAATTATTATTTCTTATTTTCACATTGGCAGTCTCAGTTCAGGCTTTGAAGCTTGTTTGTTTAATTTAATAATAGAACTAATTTTTTAAATCGCATTTTTTGGATTTGCTATATGGGTAGAAAAATTGTGATAAAAATGATCATTGTTATCATTTGTATATTTGTTCATTGTGGTGTATGCTACATAAACTGTAGTGTAACATTTATTCAAATAAGAGCTTAAAATTTGTAGTATGCACCAATAAATTGTTTATTTCTAACTTGTAATACACATTAATAGTACTAATTGATAAGTCCTGGTAAATAAGTGGAACTAGACTTGTCAGGAAATAAACCATGTATTTAGAATTTCGAATCTTTCACTCAGTGCTGTTGTGATAATAAACCTGCTGTTGTGCAGGTTCGATAAACCTGTAATGAAGTATTTTACCAGCGATTAATAAAAGTTTTAATCTCAGCATAGTCATTTTATAGTTTTAAAATGAACTTTCAATTATTTTTCTTGTAGCTGCAGATTAGTGAACAGGCGTAAACTGTAGGCTACTTAAAGTTTCATGATTAATGTGTTAAGGGAACTTACAGAAGCTTAATTTTATGATCATAATACATTAACACAATTATCAGATAATAGTAATAATAAAAACGTATACAATAATTCACTGCTGAAAATTATTAGCAGGTTAAAATTTTAACTAGATTAAACTATCTGTGAGCTAAATTATGATCTAAAATACGACTTGGTGGGATTTTTCTGAAGCGTCAGAAACATATTTCTTTGAAGTCAGTTTGTTGTAAAATGTAACTCTATAGACATCATGAATTTTTTGCAGTATACAAGGAGTTAATGGTAAATACATTTTGCAGCAATATACTATTTGCTTGTAAACAATACGGCTTAATTAATGTAAAAAAATATGTATACAGTGTGTACAGTGATAAAAAATGGTGAAAGGTCAAAAAAATAAAAAAAGATTTTTTTTGCAGTTTGATGTGTCATGCCTGAAACATTATTGTCTTGCCCGTAGTGGCAGCCATTATTCTCATAGCCACTCATATAATTGTGTCCATAATTTTTACTAACAAACCAGGTCATAATGCAAATCTTAAAGGTGAAAGTTGTAATACACTTCTAGATAGGCCTTTGTAAAAGAGTTAAATTATTTATTTGAAAATTATGTTGGCCTACGAGCATGTGAGAGATAAGATCACAAACTACCTTGATCAAATATGATATTAATAATTTATATAATAGTTTATAATACTTATTGCAGTGTACCGACTCGTGATTATACATCAGGGCGCCAGTAATAATAAACACAAATTAAAGTATGTTAATCAACTTTTAATGAAAAATTTGCATTTATACATTACAAAAATTTCTTTATATGACTTGAATTGTTTATCTTACTAATTGAATATTATTAATTAGCAATGAGTCCTTTATGACAGATTGAGTCACTATATTGAATACAGACATATATTTTTATCAAACAACATAGAATTAAATGTTCATTATTCGTTACTTGCGTAAGATTCCTTCCAAAGTGCGTGGTCCTGAAGATGTTGTAGATCGGTGAGTCATCAGCAGCCGTCGTCGTGTGTTAATCCTGGTTAAAACTGCACAATTCACTTTATCACAGGTGCACTACACTGTCATATGGATTATACCTATAACTATGTCGTATAATTACACTCTGGACACAAAGATGACTGAATTGACCTTAAGTGCATTTAACTCAGTTCACGTCGTGTTTGGCTCAACTAATTCACACCGTCGTAACTTTACTTCGAACTCCTTCTCCTTCTTCTGCGATTTACCACTACGTATTAAATTAATAGAACTTCATATGTATTATTACTTCTTATTGTTTATTATAACTCCGATCATCCACTCTTTGACTTATTACGATTTATTGAAACTTTATTTATAACTTTAGTATTAGTAATTATCACGTTCCCGTACTTTGTTACTTCTGCGAAATTACTTATTCTTTACCGTACTTATTAAAATATATATAATTGACGCAAAACAACGTACGCGAGTCTCTTCATATAATTCCGCCGATATAAAGAAGACTAACTTTATTTCTCTCTAAGTTCATAATATATACTTGCTTCTAGTGTCCCTTACCTACGATCTACAGCAAAACGTTCCTATAGGTTCAAACTACCGCTAAATACAAATTCGCCCAATCTGCTTAACTAAAACCTCCCGCGCGATACATGACGCTTTTTCTGATTTGCCCAACGTTTTTCTGAGTTCCATGTGCTTAAAAAACTAGCGTCTATCGTTATCTCTGTCACACAATGCTCTCTCTCGTCTAACGGTACCTACTGTTATATGCACTTAAGTTTACAATGTTTGGCAAACACCCTTACTATCTGAGCAAATACTACATTTTATGACAGTGGTGTCCCAAAATGTGACTTAACATAAAAGTACATTCATTATTTTCGTCAGCCCCAGCACCAGTGTTATTAACTTACTGCTTTACTCTACAGACTTTTTACAAGTTAATTTTCTTTCAACTATTGCCGCCTACGGTTCTGGCGTCTCAATACCTCCCCGCTTTCTAAAACACACCCATCTTTTTGCTTTCAGCATAGTGTATTTAGTAAAATCAATTGATCAAACTTTCCGTTATAAAGTATTATGTATTATAATACACTCATTATAAATGAGACATAATACTAATCATGGTTGCAGCTGTAATGAAGTTGCTGATAGTGAATTAAAGACACTGCACATGTGCATTCTACTATTCACGTACAGTGATTTCAGATGGATCTGAGTTAAAAAAAGCACGCCTTATTTATTGAGTATGTACTATTATAAATGACCCATAAGAATTTAGCGTAGTCTGTCTTAATCCTTTGATCAGTGACAACTTGGTCAGTATTTTAGGCCTCTGATAGTGGAATGTTTTGAAACTCTGTAAAATGTAATTTGATGCAAAATTGTCAACTTTAATTATAAGGGAACTGATACAAAAAATATAAATAATGTTAATTTAAAACACTTTTTGCTAAAGTCAGTCTATTTCTTGATGTATGTAATATATTTAATATTTATAATATCTTTACATCAAGATGTTTTTTCCTTATTCGGAGCATGTTTCGGGACACTTAGTTTTCCCATCATCAGCCTTCCTAATTTTGAATCTTGTGGAGTACCTGTGTTGTATCTGTATCACTAAGTGTCCCGGAACATGTTCCAAGTAAGGAAAAAACATCTTGAGGTAAAGCTATTATAAATATTAAAAATAATGTTAAATAGATCGTCTCCATTATCTGATTTGTGAAACATAGATACTTCATCATCTAAGTCTAAGCCATAGCTCGTAACATATCCACGAATTTTGTCCCCAGTCAGATAGAATTTTACAAAGGTAGTTTATTAGAAACACTCAGTGCTTAAATTAAAATTTAATATTCAGTGTAATTTATATAGAATGAATAATCCGAGTTATAAAAGAAACCACTGTTCACACCTCTACACTTTCGTAAACTAAGCTCAACATAATGTCACCAAGCACAATGCTCCAGCACACGTGTGACACAGAATGCAAATCTGTCACCATAGGCACATACGTATATTACATCACATTAACAAATAAAGAATATCAAATGTTTGAAAAACAATCCACTAGAATGTAGTATGACTAACATTGCAACTAACGTTGTATACCGGCAATACTGAGGCAGCAAAAGTTGCAAACGTACATAATGTGATTACTGATCAAAGGGTTAATTATTAAAATTATTAGTTATTGTAAGTTGTATTGACATTTAGCCAGACTTCAGGTAAGTATAAATGGCAAATGAAGAATTATCCGTGGTCAACATATTGTGTAAAGCTTATCCTTAGCACTTGCTTATTGATTACGAACATATAGTGTATGATAGATTAACTTACGTTGACTAACAACTTTGGAAATATGACGAAGTTTATATTTGCTTCTGATGGTTGAGCAATGTTATTGTATTTATGAGCATACAATGTGACAGGTTGCAGAATTTCAGTATTCCGATGGTCCAGGCAGGACGTAGAATTATTTTTCAACTCTGGGCGTTTGTTTTTTGGGACATTGACAATTTTTGATTACTCAAAATCTAAAATACAATGTTTGCATTTATTCACAAACAGGTTTACCAAAACATTCACTTTTGAGCATTGTAAATCTGTACTTATTACTGCAGTCAATTTGTGTTGCTAATTCTGTGGGAAAATGAAGTACAAAACAGTACAATGCAAAATTAGCTGTACAAAATTTATATGTTTATGAGTAATTTGTATTTATTTTGTATGATTATGAGTAATATTGAGTTTTATAAGGTATTGTAATTATTTATCAACCTAATAAAACTGAAATTTTATTGCGAGTTTGCTGATTTGTGGGTGTGTTAAATTTTTGTAGTTTTGGAGTGTAGGGTCATTAAAATATTAATTTTGCAATCCTGAAATATGGCTGTTGAATGCAGTACCTATGCTGATGAAGGAATTGTAGGCTGCAGTGAAACACAGTGATGACTAGTTTTGATGTTATTTCAACAGAGCACTTAATCCAGTGACAGTTAAGTAGGAGAAGAGTTGTGGACAAAGGGTTTATTGAAGCCTGTTATTGAACCTTTTTAACTTGTTAAGAATGAGCGAGTTGTTTCCTTGATAGTGTACTTCCAGCTAAGAATTGTGCACATAATATACTATAGTTGTATGCATTTTAGTATCAGTATATGTATGTGCATAAATTGTGTGGTGTGTGCACACACACACCTCCTCCCTCCTCTCTCTTGTTTAACAAGTAAACTTAAGAACATTAAACTAAATTATTTCAATAAAAATATTTAGATATGATATGTGGGTATGTATGAGTTTACATTTGACCTGGTATTTGAATAACGCAATAGTTTATGCCAAGCTGGACACACACACACACACACACACACACACACACACACACACACACACACACACACACACACACACACACACACACACACACACACACACACACACACACACACACACACACACACGCACGCACGCACGCACGCACGCACGCACGCACGCACGCACGCACGCACGCACGCACGCACAGTACTGAAGTTTCGCCCTAGCAGTTTATTGAAGGTAGGAGCGAAAGTATTGGAAAAACTACTTATAAACAGAATTATGCACCACGTGTTTTCTGAAGATTTAATGCAGTCTAATCAGTATGGATTTACACCCCAGAAAAGTACAGTGGATGCAGCTATGGCAGTTAAGGAATTTGTTGAAAGATGTTTGGTGGGGAAAGGGGTTGTTCTCGTTAGTCTTGATGTCCAGGGCGCTTTTGATGCAGCGTGGTGGCCGTGTATTTTGAATACTCTTAAACAATTCGAGTGTCCTAGGAACTTGTATTGTCTCTCACAGAGTTACTTTGGTGGACGAAAGGCAGTTCTGTCTACTCACAATACATCAATGGAGAGGGATGTCAGTAAAGGTTGTCCTCAGGGATCTTGTTGTGGGCCAGGATTTTGGAACATACAGTATAACTCGTTGCTCAATTTAGACTTCACTAAACGTACAAAACTTATAGTTTTGCAGATGATTTAATGGGTTAACAAGTGGTAAGTCTCTCTTAGAAGCTGAAAATTATGCCAATTTAGAGATGGTAAAAATTTCAAAGTGGGTTACAAATAACAAAGTTTCTTTTAATGAACAAAAATCAAAAATACTCTTGATTTCTCGTAAAAGACTTCAGAATTCAGAATTAAGCATTTACCTTAATTCTAAAAAACTTCAACAAGTTAATAAGTTAAAATATTTGGGTTTCATTATTGACACAAAATTCAATTTTAATGAGCATATCCAGTATGTGGTCGAAAGGTGTACAAAACTGATTCATATGCTATCAAGATCTGCAAAATTAAACTGGGGGTTGGGACATGACGCACTTAAAACAATATATAAGGGGGCAATTCTCCCCCTTTTATCATATGGAGCACCCGTATGGATAGACGCATAAGAAAGGAAAAGTAGCCAGATGAAGTTCAAAGAGTGCAACGTCTCATCAATATTAAAATTGCGAAGGCTTATTGTACAGTGTCCCATGAAGCTTTGTGCGTTTTGACAGGACTGACTCCAATAATAATAAAGTTGAGAGAGATTGTTAGTGCTTACAGAGTTGTTAGAGGTTGTGATGGTGCTAATATTTTGATGGACACAGTAATTCCGTTCAGGGATTGGCCTCATCCGGCAGATACAGTTCTTATAAACTCGAGCCATGAAAGTAAAGTATACACAGTACAAGCATATACAGATGGCAGTAAGCACAACAATGGGGTTGGGTCGGGTATAACCTTGTTTGTTAATGGTGAGCTCAAATATGAGATGCAGTGTAAGTTGGGTGTTGGGTGCTCTAATAATCAGGCTGAGCAATTGGCAGTCTTGAAGGCCCTGGAAAAGATAGCTGAATTAAATTATATTATAACTAATTTGAGAATGGCAGCTGTTTACACCAACAGCAGAGTGACACTGGACTCACTTAGGAGCTCGAGGAATCATAGCTACTTGATAGAAGAAATAAGGAATAAGTTGAGAAGTTTAAAGGCGGTCAACTGGTCAATTGATTTTGGTTGGGTTAAGGCACATGTGGGTATTTATGGTAATGAACTGGCTGACAATCTGGCTAAACAAGCTGCGTCCAGTAGCAGTATGGTGTGCTATGAACGAATACCAAAAAGTGCAATGATTAACAAATTCCGTGAGGTGAGCCTAATGGAGTGGCAAAGTGAGTGGGAACAAACATTAAATGGAATGGTGACTAAGTTGTTTTTCCCTAGTGTGAAGCACATACTGTCCTCAAGGTTTGCACTGTCTCCTAATTTTACCACAATGGTGACTGGTCATGGCAGGTTCAGAGCCTACTACTATCGTTTGAAAATAAAAGATGATCCAATATGTGTCTGCAACGACGGTGACCAAACAGTGGAACATTTGTTATATGAGTGCAATTTGTTGAATGAAGAAAGACGGGTTTTCAAAAATAGTGTACTAAGGAGTGGTGGACGATGGCCTCCGAATAGAAGTGAATTGACATCAAAATATGTTAGACAGTTTATTAAATATGTTAATAACATTGATTTTGATTCTTTGTAGTGTTTATTGTTATTGTGTTTGTCTATCTATTTTGAATCATTGTATGCGTTTGTTATTATGAATTAACTTACATATTGGTCGAACAGCCTTTATCATGCATACGATACATACATGCATACAGTTTTAACATGTTAATAATGTAGTACTAATTCATTGTATCATTGTCAATGATTGAATTTTATTTTTCTTGTTTATTTTGAATCTTTGTAATTGTTGTACTACTGGAGTTGTCTTTATATGTATTGAGAATCGGCTTGTAATAAGTTTATATATAGCATGTAGTATTACTTTATTTGTAATGGAGCATGCTGATAAAATAAAGGTATTAAACACACACACACACACACTATGATTTTGTCTAGGAAAGTTCAAAAGGAAAGCCAGGCCTTACTTTTTCAAGCTTTTAAAAAACCTTTGCTTAAATCGCATAGCCTTTATTTCCACTGCAACACTATGATAAATCAACATTCAACACTGTGGTCTCATGAAAGCTAGATTATACTAGACATGTAATGTGGCCAACACTTAACCTTCTAAAAGTTTAAAATGGCAGTGCTGGCAATGAGTTGCTGGCATTGGTTTCTCTAGCATAACACTTTTGTTAACTTGAATGACTCACAGATTTTTGTAGCAGATGTGGATAAGGTGTTGTCTCCAGATCGACACTACCGTTCATACACATAAATGAATGATTTTTGTAATTAACCGCCAGTTTTGAGGAGTGCCTTTCTACTGCACTGGTTTTATTTTCAACTACCTACAACTTCTTTTTTGTTTGTTTATAATGCCATTTTAGACTGTTACATATTTTGCTCTTCCCTCTTATCGTAGTATGCTTTCATTCTTTCACTTCTGATTTTTCTCCATCTTGTGTGATTCACCTTGCCTCCCTTCCAGCTTGAAATCCTGTATTATTTTTTGGTATTTATTCTTGCCCTTAATTGTTTTTTCATCTGTATTTAATTTCTTTGCCTATATTTGGGTCTGAAATTTTTATGTACTTCTGTGTGCCATCTAAATTTTCATGTTTTTTTAGATATTCAGATCTGTGTTTCGTTAATCTTTTATTTATGTCCATGAATTTATGGACATCTATTAATTCTTCATGAATGTCCATAAACTCTTTAACATTTTTATGGGAAGTTTAGAGGTATCTTGGTGAATTTCTTCATTTGATCTTAATATAAAATTAAAATCTTTCATGTGTTTTGGGCTATACATTTTTCTTAATATTTATAGCCTAAAAGATATCTGCATGCATAGAAGGCTCCAGGTCATATTACTGTTTGGTTATTCTTTATAATTTCATTTATTTGTGTCTTTTCACATGAGAAACAATGTTGTTAAGATGTGACATTGAAGTTTTCATTTTCATGTAAATTCACTGCATCTGTTTTTCTTGTAGCATTAAATGCTTATATTCTGTGACATGATAGCACGTGCGTGCGCGCACGCACGCACGCACACACACACACACACACACACACTCAAATATTAATAATGCAAGAAATACACAGACAATACCATTTACAATAGACCGAACATACTAGAAGAGACTCCACTAGAGAGCAGATATAAACTGAACTATTAAACATTTATGTACAACAATAAAAATAGAAGGCGGGTGAACATTCTTTGCATGAATAAAGTCAGGTTGGAGAATAGAACTAATTTGTTTACATTCCTTTGAAGTTTTGAAAGGAATTACTCCCTTTTCCTACAGTGACATTGTGTAAAGACACTTATTCTCTAAAGAATACTTATTCTTAAAGACTCTAAAGACACTTATTCTCTGTAAAAATTAAAAATGCAGGTTTGAAATGCCACAAAGTGGTGGTTAGAAAATGTTCTCAACATCAGTGTTTTAGTGGTAGTGACAGTTGAACTTTTTGTAAGAATGCTAAAATAGACAAACAGTCCATTTGTAATGAGATCAGTATGTTTTTGGAATCAAGACAGTTATTTTTTAATTAAAGACTATACCCATATTATATTAAAACATTTATACAGCTTAGCAATGAACTGGTTTATTTTTAAAGCTGGAATGTGAATTTAATAAAATGTAATTAAATGAAAAGTGTCCTATAGAAGTACTCGATGAGTTTAAGCATGTGTCATTGCCAAACAAAATTTATTTGAGCGAGTAAACAAACAAACACGCACGCACACACACACACGTGCGCATAAAGAATTTTGACGAAACCGAAACATCGAATCATGATAATGTTTTGTAAACAAAAGATTTCTAGACTGTGGGGAATCGAAAGTTGTGGAAGCGTTACATTTTTCGATGACGCATTTTGTGGAATGACCCCCAGCCTAAAAACATTATCATGTTAAAATGTGTATAGAAATAGTATAGGTGTTGATTTAAAATTGCAAGATCATAATCAGTGTGATTTTATGCAATGAGTCTATGAATGGTAAACAGAAGATGTGTATGAGAAACATGTTTGAAATCAATTGATTAATCTGAGAAGAGTTTTGCAGTAATTGTCAGACAGCTGTTTCAGTTCAATCAAGTCTTGTCTAGTTGCCGTACAGGCAGACATTGAATGAGGTCAGAAAACATGTGGCTTACAAGTAACAACTGAGTGAATTACTGTGGCCTACTGGCAAAACATTAAGTTTATGGGCAGCTTAATTTGTAAATGATGGCGTATTATATAATTTTATTTAGACATGTAAGTTTTTCATTTAGTGTATATTTATTAGATCTAACTGTAGAAATAACCACACGTTGTGTGAATTGTGTGTATGGTGTTATGGTTACAAAGTTCTTTAGTTTTTTTTAGTTTTAATGGTCAGTGTCCCAGAATTGGCTACAAAAATTTTTAAAAATGTTGAAGATTCACAGTATGTAAACAATTTGTTTTTGATCTGCTATTTATATTGTTGATTCAATGAATCAGTGTGACAGAAAAAATTGTTTAAATATTGATTGTTTAAAATTTTAAAACCTTCATATAAATCAAATAATTTTTATGTCCACTGCAACACTTACAGCTACGGAGCTGTGGTTGTAAAAACTAGATTATGTGGATGTGAAATATTTGCTCACCAGTTTTAGTAGTGCTAAGATTTTACTCTAATTAGAAACTGATAAAGTGGATTAGTGAGCGTTGGCCCTTTGCTACTCCTCTGAACGTCCTGGATTCAGTTCCCATGATAAAAACAGTGTTTGTTTTTAAGTGTGAAGGCCTACTCTGCCAGTGGATATTGTGGATATGAGTACTTATGTGGTAACAATCAGGATAATCATAGGTGTATGAAGCACAGTGCTGACCTCACTACCTTCCCTGTGTGCTACATGGCTTAAGATTGACAACCAAACCAGCCTCTCCTAAGCTATTTTGATGGTGTAGAAGGAAGGCTTTATGATTAGAAGCGGGCATTATTTTTTATATATGCTGGCTACAATCCTTATAAAATTAATCTTTAAACAGTTTTGATGTTAATTTGTGGTGTCAAAACATGTGGTGTTAAACATTTAATTTCAGTCTATTGTCATTGGATAAATTAAAAACCGCAAGTTCTTAATAAGAGTATCATAAACAATATTCATGATTACTGTGAGTTGAGTCGATAGAAGTCTGTACAAATATTACAGATATAATTTTATTTCTGCTTCTTTTATGCCATCTAAGTTTGAGAACTGTGAGAAACACTGTACTTTAAAAACATTTAAAGTTAATATTGTACTACTAAATACTTTGATATAATATAAATGTAATTACAGTAGAACCCCGTTAATACGCTCGTCAAGGGACTGTGGTTTAAACGCTTAATAAGCGGGACAGCGCTATAGACAGGAAATGATTTGTGAGATGGGAAAACAATTTGGACACCACTTCATAGGAAACGATTACAGTACTGTGTTTATTATTACTGTATTTTATTTTACTGTATTATTATTACTGTATTACAGTATTATTATTATTATTATTATTATACAGTACAGTATTTATAATTACAGTATTGTTCATTAGTACCAATGCAAAATGCAAAATTTAGCTCATTTCCTATTAAAAAAGTCTTTTGAGTGTTAAATTCCTTTCATGCAAAGGAAAGTACCGTTAGGTACAGTTCCCGACACTGCTGTCCGGAGGGTTTCTTCAGGTAGAGGGTGGAATTCCTTTCGTCTACTCGGGGTGTCAGGTAGAGGGTGACTATACCTTTAGTACAGTCAGAGTAACAATTTCTTCACCATGCTTTTAAAACATCTTAAATATAGTACTGTTTCACAATTTATATGGAATTTTTCCTCATTTTCGACTGGGAAAAAAGCGCTATAAGCGGGACTTGGAAGCGTTATAAGAGGTTAAAATTTAAGGGGTATGTATATGAAACGTCCAGGGACCGTATAAAAAGAGCGTAATGGACGGGATAGTGTTATAAGCAGGAGCGTAAATACGAGATTTTACTGTATTTGAGTTCATAGAAAAGTACAATGTTTATTTTTAGTATTAAAACAAAACTTTTGTTTTCTGTGGGCAGCCATGGTTTAAATAGTTTTAATAGCTGTGTTAAAATTAATTGATATCTCACAGGTTGATAGATTTTGTAACACTGAAGTTGGCTTGTAGTTCCAGATAGAGGTAGGCTGTCAGCTTGTGAGCCATACAGTGTACAAAGTAGGTAGTGTGGGCAGGAATATGCTTCATCTGCCTATTACTACCCCAGGATATTGTCCCAGGTAGTCATTTGCACCGCATTTTATGATGAGTCCAGGATCTTTAGGCCCATACCTGCTGGTGTACTAAGACCCCTCTGTATACACTTTATGCATCGCATTTTATGATGAGTCCAGGATCTTTAGGCCCATACCTACTGGTGTACTAAGACCCCTCTGTATACACTTTTTAGGATTAATTTCTTAGGAATGGTTACTTCATAATTTTGGATGAAGCTAACAGGTCAAGTTTATGTCCACATACATTCTTATTTTCATTAAGATAATCACAGACATAAAAGTAACAAGTATGCTATAAATATGTTATAAACTTGTATAAATATTTTCTAATATTGTTATAAATATGGTAACAGGTTTTCAAGTAATGTGTTATAATTTTGTTTCAGGTAAAAGTAAAGAAGCAGAAATCAAACGTATTAATAAGGAACTGGCAAATATAAGAAGTAAATTTAAAGGAGATAAAACATTAGATGGTTACCAAAAGAAAAAATATGTTTGTAAGCTTCTCTTCATCTTTCTTCTGGGTCACGACATTGACTTTGGCCATATGGAGGCAGTTAACCTGCTGTCATCCAATAAATATTCCGAAAAACAAATTGTAAGTATATATGTTGAAAGGCAGACAAATATTTTACAAGTTTATTGTTCTTCCACTGCTAAGTACAGTATGTTCTTTCCAAAGAATGTTTCTTATGTTGATAGTTCATTATATTATAAAGTTTCATAAGCATAAACGTTATACTGTAATTAGAAATTGATCAGTTTGCAGAATTATGTGAAAGTAAGTCACTGTGTAATTTATAGCGAATGCCGTGCCTCTGTGTGATAACATGGAGGTAGAACTCATCTAATTTGTAATAGTTAAGTATATGTCAAACTGGTTTAAATGAATTAAGTGAAAACATTTAACAGTGAGGTTTGTGTCGATAGTATAAGTACTATTTGATTGCCTTATGGAGTGTGAAGAAAATGTATATCTGTACCTTATTTCAGTCTTGATATTGACTTGGGACAACATGTAACACTATGTAAATTTATAGGTATAGTATATCAAAAGCTAAAGACATCAAAATGCACGAGATCCTTGTGTGGGGTATCCCAGTATGGAGGGAGTTGCTCTGAGATGTGAGAAGGGAATTGTTATATACAGCTTCAGTGTAGCCAACTTACAAGGATGACATCTGATAGTAACCAAAAATTGTGTACTGATAAGGCTGTAAAATGTGTCAATATGAGTCCCCTCCCTCTCACTCTCACACTTTCTATACATACTCAAACGTAATAAATAATAATAATAATTAATATTAAAATTAAAGTAATTACTAAATTAAGTAATAATTAAAAGAATTAAATCATAGTATACATAGTATATATCAGCATGATGTCAAATTTTATTTATAAGATAATAGTAAGTCCGATCTGAAACATTAACACACAAGAAAATAATGTATGTTATTTAACTGTAAAAATACATGTAATTGAACAAATATAATGAGCACACTTATATAAATAAGTAAATAAATATTAATTAAACAGTACGCACATCTGAATTTTCTTCTTTTACATATCAAAATGTTTTATAAGCATGGTTTATACCAGTTCTCAGCAAGCAGGGTGAAAAAAGAAAACATGTCGCACTAGTTGGTAAATGGATGCTTTTAGCTTTTATGAACTTGTAGAGGTAACAATTAGAATTTTGTTTATAAGCTGTATTTGCTTATGTGTAGCCGTTTTGAACTATTGAGAACATGCTGAAAAATTTTCTTCCCATTTTCAGTGAAGAAGTGTATGTGAAACTGGTGTTATAATTAAATACAAACGTTTAATTTGTTATGGGATTCAGGAAGGCCTTGTTGACAGAGTGGACACTATTTAATTACGTTCCAAATGCTATTCATCTGTCAATTGCAAGAAGAGCTGGTAGCATAATAATTCAGAAGTGAGAATGGTGAAAAGCGCTGAAAGAGATTAGAATGATCAGTAACCTACAAAAGGACATTGTATGCCAAATATTGAAGGAAAGAAAAGATTATGACAAACAAATAATAAAATGTAGCCTCGATTTTATTTGGTTTTTAAAACGTTAAACTTATGGATATACTTGGAACACTTTTGTCATATGTGAAATAACTGTTAAAAGCTTACTAGAAATCCTTGTAGGGAGACAGTATTATTCTCCATAACATGCGTATATATATGTATACCCAGAAGTGTATCTCTTCTTTTCAAGTACATGGTTTATATTATTATTATATTACATTATAAGTATAATTAAGTTATACATAATTTATACATTAAATATTCTCATATATAATCACATGATGTTTATTCTTTTAATTATTTACCCACTTTTTTAGTCAGAAGGTTTTTTTTTTTGTTGGTTCAGACTTTGTAAAGCTTAATAGCTTATTGAACCATGTGGTATGAAGAAAACTTTTTAACTTTCACATGGTATACCAAGTTTGAGTTTTAAGATACTCTTTCTATATATCATGTACAGCTCATGTTTTGTACATTTGAATAGCATTAAAACAATTTTAAATATGTTCTTTAGAGTGTATGAGCTGTGTAATTATTTTGAATTTTATCTGTAGACTAAAAATACTAGTAAAAGTGGATTGTCCTCATTACTGTGTGTGCTCATTACTATGTTTTTCACATTTTTTGTTTAACGATTAGAAAACAAGTAGAAATTTCTAGAGTAAATTAGAAGTGATGTTTACAAAATAATGCAAACGAGATTACATCTGTTTTAACGGGATCTTAATAAAAAATACTTTTTTATATTTTGAATGAATTCAGTCTACAGTTTGACTTCATTTGTATAAAGTGATTTCTATGGGCTAGATTGTGAGGAATATTGCAAGACATACATAGTTGTCACGCATTAATAATTGTATATTAGAATATTTTAGCAAAGATCTTTGTTTTGTTTCATTTTTTAGAGTGTTAAGGCTTTGGTCAAGATTGTTGGATTTGGTAGGTCGTTAACAATGGCAGTCTGGACCAATGGTCAATATTGCTGCAGACTTGCCAAACATCTGGCAGAAAATCCAGCAACGGATCATAATCTCAGCTCTCTAAAAACCAACTCCCCAAGTGAAGATATATTTCTGGCCATGAAAATTTTTTATGATATTTGCACAATCGTCTAATGTTGTAAACAGTTGTAAACTTCAGAGAGTCCCTTGGCTTGTTTTCAGAGCCACTTGAAAATATTGGTGAAAGTACTTATTAAATCAGAATACACTAAAAACTCGTTTATCCGAATTGCGTTTATCCGAAACAGATTTTTAGTAAATTTTAAAAATACACAAAAGCATTTTCTTGTTCTATAATCTATATTTAATAGCGTAGACAAGTGATTCCACGTGGTATAAAGTAGAAAGTCAATAATCAGAACTAATTAGGATAAGGGGTACTCCGAATTATCGATTTGTTCGGATTTTTGAACATAAAGTATTATGTTCATATATTGTAAACATAAAGTACTGTATACTGTTATGTATTATAACAGTACATTTCTGCTTCCTTTGAGAAGCCGAAGGTGATACAATAACAACAGTTCACATAAAACAACCCTATGGTAATAAACAACTGTAGTGTGACTACTGTATAAACAGTACGGTAATTAAAAAAAAAAAGAAAACAGCGGTCTGAGAACCACAAACAACAGAAACATTCGCACCGCTACTGACTGACTCAGCACTGGTATGCACTTGCCTACACCGACAAAAGGCAGTCTTATCTATGGTTCTTTCATCGCATAAACACGGGATGGAAACGGGACTTTTCTTTGCAGACACAGACAGTTATGTTTAGAGTGATGACTCTGACACGAACCCAACAAATAACTACAGTACTGTACTAGAAACGTAGTCTGTCAGTGTGTGTTATTGTTGTCTTTACATCGCACGGTTCGGCTGCTACTTTTTATGTTACAGATTGAGTTTTAAATCTGTGAAACATAGTCCGTCTGTGTGTGTGATTGTTGTCTTTACATTTGTGAAATGTCATCAAAAAGGAAGAAGGTGGTGGTCAGCATTCAGAAGAGCCTGGAGACTATTTTCCGGATTGATAAAGGTGAGACCCTTAAAACTATCGCTGATGATTACGGGGTAGGCATTTCCACAGTTTGTGAATGGAGAAAAAATAGGACTCAGATTGAAGATTTTTGTGCTAGAATAGTCACTAAAGACAGTCTGGGGAATAGAAGCATGACTAGGAACACGAAAAATGAGAGCCTGGATGATGCTCTGTATTTGTGGTTTACGCAAGAACATAAACGTGGCATTCCTATATCAAAGCCAATTATCCAAGAAAAGACATTAAGTTTAAATAGGGGAGATCTTGTCAGGAGATGCCAACGCCAGCGAAAGCTACAACAAAATTTTGAAAAACTTGTTGCCGATGAAAAACTCTATCCCAGGTTTACAATGCCGATGAGACAGGACTGTTTTATAAAATGTTACCCTGAAAATCGTTGTCATCTACCCTTGACAAAAAAGCACAGTCACATAAAAAAAGTAAAGAGTGAGTGACTTTGCTTACCTGTTCTAATGCAACTGGCAAGCATAAACTACCTCTTGTGCACATAGGAAAATCAGCTAAGTCAAGGGCTTTATAACATATAAATTTAAATAATTATATAATTACCTTTTTATCCACTCAAGTGACACAAAGTTTCGTCTAATTATGACGTGTTTCGGGACTAAGTCCCATCCTCAGATAACACTGATTTTAATATAAACAACTAATACAATATAAAATCGTAACCATGATTTTGGTTATGTCAATAAAATAAAATAAAATAAAACTTCAAATCGCATGTGAATTGTTATACGAAGCACGGCTGGAGCTCCCGCATGCGTTCACCCTCAACCGCGATCGTCATGCCAGGATGTGATCGTGATAGTGTAACATATAATTATTTAAATAAGTGACACGGTACGCTAAAAAAGTATATGATATAAATTTACACTTGCTCCCTGTAATGTACAAATCACAAAAGTCAGCATGGGTGTCTGCAGAAATTTTTAAAAATTCGTTTTTTGATCATTTTGTTCCTGGTGTTCAAAGATAACTTAAGAAAGATGGGTTACAGCTTTTCAAAAAGCTGTGTTGTTGTTAGATAATGCCCCACCCATCCAGGAGAGAAAGAGTTAAGAATGGAGACATTTTAGTAAAGTTTTTCCCTCCAAATGTCACGTCTCATATCCAGCCAATGGACCAGGGCTCACTTGAGGCTTTGAAACGCAGGTATCGAAGGGCACTGTTGACCAAAATTGTGGAGGAAAGTGACAAAAAAGACATCATGACAATTTTAAAGGAAATTAACATCAAGAATGTGATTTACATGTCTGCAGCTGCTTGGGAAGAGGTCACACCGAAAACTTTAAGCAACTCCTGGAAAAACCTATGGCCAGTTATGCCAGTGGAAAATCAAAACAATGCCAACAAGAATGAAGAAGCCATTGGAAATTCAAAATTTGTAGAAATAGTAAAAGACATTGAAGGGTGTGCACAGTTACAAGAAGAAGACTTATCCAATGGATGATGTTGCGTCTTAGAAGCTCTCGATGAATCTTGAGTTGTTCTTAGGAACGCTATTTGGAGTTAGCTGGTCAGAGATGAAATAATTGAGTGGACTGTATAATGTTTCTAGAAATAATTGTTTATTGAGAGTTAAAGAGACATAATTGATTGCTGGCGCGTGTAGTTTTTAATGCGGCATAAGTGCCGGAGAATTAAGATAGAAATAAAATATTAGCGTACGTGACAATGTATGAGCCGAACTTGTCTAAGTAAATTGTAGCATGGTGAGCATGCTATTAGTATTAAATATTGAAAAACTTTAAGTAGCCGCGGCTGGCGATTGAAACGAGTGGCCTGCTCGGAGTCTGGAGAAGAACTGATTTAAATTTGACTGCAGTCAGCCTGTCTCAAGACTGGCTGCAGATAGCAATGAAAAACGTGACGTCACCTACAGGCGCCGCAATGCAGTATTTTATAATACAAAGTTCACATAGGTTCAAAGTTTATATAGATACAAAGTTTGTCCAGATGAATTCAGAAAAAGACGATCCTGGATATCAGCTGGTTATCCGATGACGAAATTGTTGCACAATGTTCACAACAGCCCGGTGAGGACTTAAGCTCTGACGATGATGTGGAAGAGAAAATGGGAGTCATCCATGCACAGCCCAAATCAGTGTTTGAAGAGCTACTGTCGTATTTGGAGTGACAATACGAAACTTCCCCTGCAGAACTTCTAACAATGAAATGACTTCGAGATCGGGCAGCCAACAAACGAGCTTCAAAGCTTAGGCAAAAAACTATGTTTGATTACTGTACGAACAAGCAATAGGACTGTTCCAGTACTGTAGAAACTATAATTTATACAGTGCAGTGCCATTTTATAGTTTATTGTGTCATATTCACTGTAAGTAACTTTTAAATTATTATTATTAAATAAAGATACTGTACTTACATATATATTTTTATTTAAGTAGAAGTTTCAGTTTATAAAAAATTTCATTTATCCGAAACGGGTGTGGTCCCAACAAATTCAGATAAACGAGTTTTTAGTGTATATGTAAGTTATCATTTTTTCAATGATGTTGTTTTTTTAAACACTGCTGGTAAGCATTGTTTGAACTGGTGAGATTAATGAATTCCCAGATTAATTCAGCCGAACTGTTGTCTCATGGAGTATGCACAGCAAAGTTCTTTAACTTTTGGTGCTAGTGCTATTAAATAGTAACATGTATTGCTCACCATATAAATAAAAACTTATAAAGTGTACTTTCATTAGAAATTCACCACATACCTTTAGGAAATATTTGTTCCCATTGGTCAGTTATTTTCATTGAAAATTTTCATTATCAAATCATGTGTTGCTTTGCAGTATAGTTGTAGCATTGGGTCTCCAGTTGCCACATTAGTATATAATATGCAAAGGCCTGATCAAGTGATACTTAGTATTTTACAATATTTTTAATAAAAAATGGAGTCTGTTGTAAAAAGTATATGATAAAAAAAAAATAGCAACTTTTGATTGTATCCAAAAATTATGTTACCAACAACTAACACTATATTTTGTATTTTCAGGGTTACCTGTTTATCTCTGTTCTTGTTAATACAAATAGCGATCTCATCAAACTTATTATTCAGAGTATTAAAAATGACCTCGCTTCCAGGTAAAGTAGTTGCTATAGTTAAAACTGTTTGAGTGTAATACAGTGATGCGTATAGGTTACATTTTCAAATAATGGAATTTCGTTTGATACAACTAAAGTGCTTAGCAAAAGCAGCTTTTTGTGGTGTATGTTTTAGTACTCTGACTCACTTATACACCAGTGAATTACTGAGTTCGTTTCCATGTGGAATTATGCACATTTTATATATGCGTTAAAAGGTTAGCGGTCCTTTTTAAAAAGCAGGTAACATTTTAAATTGTCATAACAGTGTTACACTGTATGAATTCCGATTTGTTTAGATCTTTTTTTATTCTTGTTAATGTGTGTCTGTTTTGTTTTTAAATATGAAAACGTAGCACAGCGTAACGTTGATGGTATGTAAATTTTAGTTAGCGATTTTAACACATTTTATGAAGAATTAAAGGTACTTGCAGTTTACAGCACAACCTACTTTTTCAGAAGTTTTCTGAATATATTAGTGTTAGACTCCATCTTCAGTAATGTGAATATAAAAAAAAAATTAAATTATAAATTCAATATATATGTGTGTGTTGTAGCATTCATTCGTTGTGTACTTTAGAACTGAGTGTTAGGTTTGACGTGCATTTTATTAACCACGTTTTGTAATACTCACCCCAAAATATCTTGTTGTTGATGAGAGTGCCAACATTTTAAGTGACAACTGAGTTTTATTTGGCAGGAAAGCATATAAATTCACATGATGTGCATTGTAGGGTTTAATGTTCTTTTTCTTTCTTTCTTTATTTTTGTTTACATATAAGCTGATTAGTTTTTAATATTTCACTATTTTGTCTTATCAGGTGTTTTTTTTTTTGGAACAGTGATATATAATTATTAATGTAAAAATTTTCCAATTTGCCTGTGACATTAGTTGTAGAGTTAATTGTATTGTGGCTAGGAAAAATAGGGTACAAGGCTTTTCCTTGTCTAAATTGTTACTGGAAAATTTGTGTAATTTGTGGAAACTGTAAGTCATATAAGTGCTCTTCTTGTAATATCTATTTGTAAATTCGTATTAATTTTATAATAAACATTTTAAAAATAAAATAAATTTGTTACTGCATTCTTTTAGTATATTGATTTAGGGCATGTAGAATGGTAGAAGTGGAATGGAACTTTTACATATTAGAGGAGTCCTTTTTCAAAAATTTTTAGTTAAGGGTACCCCATGAATTTAATGGTTTTGAATGAATCACACACTCTCTGTCTGTCTGTCTCTCTCTCTCTCTCTCTCTCTCTCTCTCTCTCTCTCTCTCTCTCTCTCTCTCTCTCTCTCTCTCTCTCTCTCTCTCTCTCTCTCTCTCTCTCCCTCCCTCCCTCTCTCCCTCCCTCCCTCCCTCCCTCCCTCCCTCCCTCCCTCCCTCCCTCCCTCCCTCCCTCTCTCTCTCTCTCTCTCTCTCTCTCTCTCTCTCTCTCTCTCTCTCTCTCTCTCTCTCTCTCTCTCTCTCGCATGTTCCAGATGTTTTTTATATGTTAACAATAAAAGAATTAATTTTTTTGTCATGATTTTACTTCCATGTTCCATAAGGAAATGGAAGTATGGTGATGGCAAAAAAAATCTAGTTCGAGATAAGGGCTAATTCTGATTGTACTACCCTCAAAATATGAAGAAGTCATTTTTCAAAAGTGTGTGTGTGTGTATAGATTTTTTTCTATAACGAACGATAACTGCCGTAAATTCAAACAGAATCAAATAATTTTTTGCATATGTCCCTGAATTGTAGAGGACGCAAGGCCTATTGATTTTGGTGAAGATCGGTTAAGGGGAAAGGGTAGTTTACCAGCAACGTTTTATGTTTTAACAAGAGTAAAGTACTTAATTTTGATAAATAAAGTATCCTGAAAAGAAGGTCATAATAATCCACTGTAGAAATGCAGATGAAATATCTATAAATGAAAAGGCTTGTTGAAGGGGTGGGGGTAATTTTCTACAAATGAAAATGATAGTTGAAGGGGGAGGGGATACTTTTTACTTCCATATATGTCATGTGTACTATATTATCGGCAACAAAGAAGTAGTTTGTTGTTAAAATTCCTTCCCGGGCTGTTTGGCCGTGGTCCAATTTTTTCTATGAAACCAGACGTTTCTGCAGTGCTATCGACTGCCATCATCAGTGAAAATTGGGTGTGCTAACGTGAGGTGGTATACGTTAGTGACCACAGTACTGTGGTTAAGGCTGAAGAAAAAAGTAGTTTCTATGGAAATACTTCATTTCGAAAATGATTTTAAATATAAATCTTAGAACATGGAAGTCACATATGGTTCTCCATACCGATATTTTAACTTCTCATCTCTATATTTTCTATATTTGTATCAAAAAGCTTGTCTTGTTAGCATTAAAAATTGTTTTGTGAATATCTAGTACAAACTGTTATATTTTCTGCAAGTTTTTTGAATTATTTGTTTGTTTAAACAAACAAATGTTTGTATAAAAGCATTATGTTTGAATATTAAGAATAACATTATTTTAATTGAGAGGTTCTGTTTTGTATACTACGTCACTAAAACATCACTATCTGTAAACGTCACTAAATAACATGCGTATGCAAAACACACTCTTTTAAATGACTTATTAATTTGTTTCTGAGTTTTAGGGTTTATAATGTATGTGTGGATTAAACCATTATGTCATATTTGTTAATGTAGTTAAGCAATTATGTGACTCCAAATATAAATCACATTATCAATTTTTAAGTACTGAGCAAGATAAGTGAGCCATACAAATAAACCATTACAGATAAACTCTTAATTAATCTGCTTTTCGTACACGTTGGCATAGAATTCTGTAAATCTTATACTTTATTTGCTAGTATTATTAAGGATTTTGTATTTATTTTTAATATTTTGTATTTAATGACTCTGAATTGATGTATATTTGAATTTCCATAACAATTTATGATAAGTTATTTTTATACAACTGGATAGATTAACAGGAAATTCTGAGGTGTGCAGTAGATAAACATTATTCAGTGTGCACGTGAAAACACACATATATACACAGCGCTATTGTTTATAAAATGTAGCGTTGTGTCACAAATGGTGGGGATTATACTAATTTGAGTAATAACTGGCATACTACATTAGAATGACAGATTTTTGTTTATTAAAAAAAAAAAAAAATTGAAACTAATCTTATTAAGTAAAGCCTTAAATTTTTAGTGACCGTCAATCAATGAATGTTTTAGTGGATGGTTAGTGAGGATCGGTCAATAATACAAAATTTTAGCTATTTTGCTTCGACGTTTCGACAGTATTTATTGTCATCTTCAGGACAATTGTTGCTGTCACCAAACACACAACTGAATGGCGTCACACAAACAGTTGTGTGTTTGGCATCAGCAACAATTGTCCTGAAGATGACAATAAATATTGTCGAAACGTCGACGCAAAATAGCTAAAATTTGTATTATTGACCGATCCTCACTAACCATCCACTAAAACATTAATCTTATTAAGAATTATGTATATTTTTTGCTGGTACAATGTGCAGCAAGTAACTGGTTGACATGTAACAAAATGAAAAAGGGAATGAAAAAGTTTATTATATCAGATTTTCTCCTGTTGAAAATTTAATGTTGTGTTATACAAGCATCAGATTACATTGCAATACAGAAGGTTCTTTTTATATCCCTGTTTAAAAGCTATAAAGGTACGTATTATTTGTCTTAAAAAAGGTAACACTTATTCCAACTAAAAGAAACTTTATACTGCCAGTCTGAACTGCTGAGTTTGAGGTTAGTATACAAATACTGCTGTGTTAAAATATCTGGAATCATTTAACTCTAGAAAGGCGTTTGATAGAGTGAATAGGGGCAGTGATGGCTGTAAAGAAAGCCATCTCACAATACCTCATTAGAGCAATTCAAGGTTTTTTAATGTGGCTGAGCACAACTCTTGGTGTGGTCTTTTACCACTAAAGGCAATACTAAAGACCAGTGGGGGCTGGTGAGATTTTAGTTTGGTGGGGCTGCACTACAATTTTCAACTTTCAGCATTTACCATTATCATATATTAGTGAAATTTATATACTATTACTAGGCCTTTTACCTGTATTGAAGCTGAAGCTGTGACAAAACATTGGTCCAATCCTCTTTGGTGCTGCTGCTGCTGTTGGTGATGATATTTATGATTATGATTAATTATGATTTAAGTTCCAAACACTAAGTTCTAAACACTAAGTCCTACACGTTAAAATTCAAACAAATTATAATTTTTAATTTACACATTAACCTTATAGACATTAAAATTTTCAAATGAATATATAATTGTGAGTTATGTTCTTAAATAAAATTAGAAATAAATCACTGTTTCTTTCACAATTTTATTTAAACGTAAAGTCCATTCTCCTTTCTTTGCAACTGGAAAACTTATTGATAACTTTGTCATTAAAATTAATAATATTTTCAATCATTTCTTTTTCTATGCTTAACATTGCTAAAGCAGCAAGACACGCTTGTGTCATTGTACTTCTTAGGAAACTCTTAACTCTTTTCAATGTGGAGAAGCACCTCTCGGGCTCAGCAGTAGTCGCGGGAGTAGTTAGAATTATTTGGAGGAGAGTGAACACTTCTGTGCAGGACTCGGCAATCCCTGTATCCAACATGATTTTGTAAGTTTTCATAACCTCTGAATTACTGCGGAATTCTTGCCTCTCATACAAAACAGATAGTTCAGTTTCCAAACGTTCTTTACACAAGAAAGGGTAAGCTTCAATAGTTTCAGCAAATTCGGGTGAAGAACTTATATTGTCTTTGGAGAGGGAGAAATTTAACAAGTTTTACTGCTGACAGATATTAATTAAAAGAAAATCTCTCTTTTATCTGATAACAAATAATATCACACACCTCCTTTGCAGAAACAAGATTATGCGATAACGTTTTCCTTTTCTTCATGAGTGGAGTGTCTTCTTGTTGGTGAGTAACAGAAGGAAGTCTTATTTCTTTCATTCATGATCGCCTCAAGAAATTTATTTACTGCATTATAGATACTACTGGAGTTTGCATTATGATACTGCAGCTGGTTATATAAAATATCCATATGAGACATGATGTGGTGAGAAAATTCTAGCCAAAGTTGAAGTCCTGGTCATTCAGCATACGGAGAATACCTGCAGCCGCTTGGACAGTGGAATGATTTTGGTCAATTTGAAGGTTCTCAAAGCATACTATTAGACACTCCTTGTTTTCAAAAACGGTGTTCACTAACTGGCTTTTAAAATTCCATCTTGTGTTTGATACTCGAGGTATTCGTTTAGAAATACTGTCTAAAATAGATAATCGTGAGGGTGACTTTCAAAAAAATGCAGGTATTCTAGCAGGTATTCTATTGCAAGACTACTGAAAAAAATACGAGCTTGTGAGTTTTGTGATGCTGCCTTTTCTATAATTAAATTTAATTGATGCGCATAACAGTGCACAAAATGTGAATATTTATGTGACTGTTGAACTATTTTCTGCACACCTCCCTTCTCGCCACTAAAAACGGGGGCTCCGTCGTAAGTCTGAGCTATAAGTTTGTCACTGTCGCCATTCAGGACTATATTTACCTGTTATAAAATGGATTCTACTAACACTTCAGCATTTTGGGTTTTTGGGTTAAAAAATCCCCAAAATCTTTCATGCACAATTCCGCTCAGTTCATAACGAAAAACAGTAACTTGTTGCGTAAGACCTGACACATCTGATGTATCATCTGACATTACTGATAAAAATTTAGATTGTTTAATTTCAGCATGTATTTCATCACGACACACCTCAAGGATACAGTCTAGAAGTTCGTTCTGAATTGTCTTAGACGTTCCCTTAAACACTGTTGACTTCATAAAATGACTTTTAAAGAGACTCATCTAACTTTCCAGCAAATTCTAACAATCCTCGAAATATACCAGGATTCGATGACTGTGAAGTTGCATCGTGACCACGTAACGGAAGCTCAAATTTTCCGCAAAACGACGCAGTCAATAATTTTTGAGAGAATTTCTCTATTTTGTCTCACTTTTTTATTGTGATTGTGTGTTTGTTGTTTGTAAGCGTCACTTAACTGATGTGCAATGTTTACTTTTCCTAACATAGCTGAATCAATTTATATTCTTCATATGTTTTGCTGAATCTTCATGTTTTTTTTGCTTTCTCGCCTAAATGTTTTAAATCATTCACTCCAACCTTTGTCCAAGTTGCATCACCTCCAAATAATAAACAAGGAAAGCAAAATAGTGCATTATTTTCAGGACAGCCACACAACCACTTATGTTTGGAATAAATGGACACATTAAATTTCGTACAATAAGTCTGATTTCTGCTTGACAATGACTGAGAAATTAATAAATCAGGAGTCTCGCAACCTAAATTCTCAATTTCATTCTTCTCTGCTAACGATAACGATGAAAAATTGATGTTTTGCAAATATAAAACACTATTTTTATTTTTATTTTTATTCATATTTGTTTTAAAACTGCAACAGTAGAAATTAGCACAGTCTACAAACACGGAACACGCCATCAGCAAAAGATTTGCACACACATGTTCGAGTTCTCAGCAGCCTCGGGCTGGACTGACTGCAGCCCAAACTTGGCTTGGTAACGAAGCGTTCTCCCACCACGTGGCTCAAGCGCAGATGCAACGCTCACTTGTCTAAGTAGGGCGCAGCCCGCCTGAGTGTTATGTACACGCATCTATCTACACGACCATCAGTTGTGGCTGAATGCGAATATAAAAATGTATTTCTGATACTGGTGAATCTTTGAAGAATACATAATTTCCTAAATAAAAAGTTATTTAAATACGGTAATTAGTTTTCCTTGAAAATTGTAGGGAGGAGGGCTGCAGCCCTTATGGATGAGCCGCCACTGCTAAAAACCCTAATGGTACAATTTCGAAACTCGCCGCCAAGGCAAGCTCGCTGCCGCTGCCAGTGCAGAGCAGCACTGGCGGCGCTGCCATGGCGGTTTTGGTGATTTCGATTCTAACTGCCAAAGCGGCAGCAACGCTGTCTGAGGGAAGGTGATGCTATTTATATTTTGCTTATTACGTAGTTCATACTGATGTTTATACAGTACCAGTATGTAGTTCATTGCTTTTGAGAAACTAAAATTAATGAAATTACTGCAAAAGATGAACACAATGACACTTTGTTAATGCTAGCTTTGTTTATTCACAAACGGAAAAGGAAAGCCACCAAAGATGTCTTTAAAAGTCGTGAAGAAGAAGGATCTTTTAAAATACTGATAGAAAGGCACTTATAACAGGATGAAGATCTATTTAGACAATACTTCAGACTCAATTATAATCAGTTGGTATGGTGCTGAACACATGAAGCCTTCTACAACACGACAGTGTATTAGTGCCAAATAGAAACTTTTCCTATCCCTATGGTAAACAAACTTTTTCAAAAAAAAAAAAATAAAAATAAAATAAAACTTAAATTTTTAAAGCGGTATTCGACAAATAATGCAAGTATGTAGATGTGTAGTACTACATATGTACGCACTTTTTTATTCGACTGTGTGTAGTATGTATGTATGTATGAATGGATGGATGGATGGATGGATAGATAGATTGTGGACTTATCTCTATGATTATGGCACAAATTTGAATTTTTGAAACTGGTTCCTTAAATTAGTAAACACAACGGAGATAAAGAGTTTCACTGTGTGTTTGTAAGGTATTTACTTGACAACAGAGACTTGAGATTCATATGAACTTCATACACAACACATGTTTTCCACTTTCTATTCACAATCCATAGTTAAAATGTATATAGTTACATATAAATTTTTATTATTAAAAAATTATACAAAAAATTCACATGTTTATTACATGTTTCGTAGTGTGTCTAGTCCACGTAGGCCTAATTTATATTTTGTAGATTCTCGAGATTTAGAGCCAATATTCCTGATCTGTACCAGAAATGTCTTGTCTGGAGCTATGATGTGATGATACGGTACTCGGTGGTGAAGAGATTGGCATCAACTCCTCAGTCCCTGGAGATAGAGAATTGATTTTAGCATCTCATAGTTCATACGAGGGGTAACCCAAAAATAAGGTCTCCATATTTTTTAAAAATAGAAAAAAAATTTATTATCAAAACTTTTTACATGGTTGTGAAGCATAAGAACACACTATTTTTCAACATAATCGCCGTTATGTTTAATGCATTTTTCGAGCCGCTGTGGCAGTTTTAGTATGCCAGTGTCATAGAAACTCGCTGCCAAGTCATTGAGATAGCGTTTGACCTCGTCTTTCACCTCGTCATCGTCGTCGAATCGCATTCCACCCAAATGTTCTTTCAAATGTGTAAACAAATGATAGTCACAAGGTGCCAAGTCCAGACTATAGGGGGGGGGGGTGATTATGTCCTATCCAAATTGTTTCAGAAGATCGGCGGTTGCGCGGGCGACATGAGGGTGAGCATTGTCGTGAAGAATGGACACGCCCTTGGTGAGCATTCCTCTTCTCCGGTTCTGAATCGCCCGTTTGAGTTTTTTGAGTGTCTCACAATATGCGTCTGCGTTTATTGTGGTCCCAGTAGGCATGAAATCGATCAACAGTACACCTTTCTGATCCCAAAACACAGTCGCCATGATCTTGCCGGCAGACTGTTTGTTTGAATTTTTGCCGCCTTGGCGAAGTTGGATGCCGCCACTCAAGTGATTGTCATTTGGATTCAGGTGTGAAGTGGTGAACCCACGTTTCGTCACCTGTGACAGTGGAATTCAAAAAGTTGTCTCTTTCGTCTGCATAGCGCTCAAAAAATTCGCGGGCAGCTTCGACGCGTTGCCGTTTGTGGTCTTCTGTGAGCATTCACAGAACCCACCTTGCGCACACCTTCCGATATTTAAACTTTTCAGTCACAATCCTCTGAATGGTGGATTTCGAAACGTCAGGAAGGAAACAAGAGAGCTCGTGGATAGTGATCCTCCGATCTTCACGCACGACTTCATCAAGTTTCCTGATCGTCTCGTCTGACAAGAACGGTCTCCCACTTCTTTCGTCATCATGAATTTCTGTACGACCAGCTTTAAACTCTCTACACCACTTGCGGACGTTTTTGACATCCATACACCCCGCACCATACACTTCAATCAACTGTCTATGGATTTCAATAGGCTGAACACCTTTTGGGTTAAGAAATCGAATGACTTCGCGAAGTCCGCACTTGGCGGGAACAGCGATTGGGAGCTCCATTCTTAACGGCTGTCAAGCCAAGACTAATCAACTGAGCGAGCTCAGCAACCGCTTGTTTGAAAGAGGGGAGATGGCCGCACACAGCAGTGCTGCCAACTGCCGCCCAAAATATTTCCCTGCGGCTCTAGTCCTTTGGAGACCTTACTTTTGGGTTACCCCTCGTACTTTGTCAAAGTATTGAACATTTTGGATTTTGCTTGTATCATCATTGATGATGATACTCAGCACTGTTTTAACATGTTCCCTGAAAGTTTTTATGGTGGAATTGAATTTGGTCAGATTCTGTATATCCTTTTGTTGTTGATCCTTTCTCCTTTTTAAGAGCGTAATCCACGAGTTTCTCATCATTGGAAGGTAAAAAGGACATACTGACTGCACGCGCCACGCACTGCCAAGCTGCCAGACTGCTCCTGACTATGCCTGGCAGCGCTGCTCAGGCGGCGGCAGTGGAGTTCAAAACGTATCCCTATTAAAATGCATTGGAGCAGTAGTGGTCGTTTGCCACCAAGGCAGCGCGCGACCTCGGCGGCGGCAGTGAGCTGGCATGGCAGCGAGACTCGAAATCGTACTTAAAGCTGCACACGTATGTGTAATCTTGGCATCTCATAAAATGTGCAATTAGAGTATGAGGATTTAAAAACTGTCGTTTGTTGAATGGTGTGAAGGAATCTGAAGATTATATTTTATTTGAGTATAGTGATGGAAGCGGTATGAGTGAGAGTGGGAATAGTGTTGAGAGTGACAGTGAATGAACAGTAGTTTCAGTGTGTTTATATATATTTAAAAAAATTATCTACAAACTGGTGTAACTGTGTGGATATGTCATATTTTGCAAATGTAACTATTATTTCTAGTAATTCATCAGGTATGTGTATAACAACACTAAATAACAAACAACACTTGGGGTTTTTTTACAAATTGATTTTTTTTTTCTTAATACTGTGAACACCTTTGAAATTGGGAGTATCTTATATAGAGAGTAGAGTCAACTTAGGTGATTGAGTGAATAATGGTATACATAAATAAAAGTATGAATAATGATTTGGTCAAAATAATATTCTTAGAATATAGAAACAGTGAAACATGTTGAAATAGTGTAGGAATTAAAAATCACAAAATTTAACTTAAAAAAATGTTACTTTTTAAAAATGCTATATGCCTTGCAAGTTGAGTTTGCCTAGAAGTCCTTTTTGGATAAATTGACTGCTGATAACTATCAAAGGCCAGTGAAGAGCTAAGGTGGCTAAAGGGCTCCGTAAGGAGCTTCAGACTGGATGAAAGAAAATACTAATGTGACTAAACAGGAACATAAACAAAATATCAGAGCTGCAAAGGTTTAATTTTCCTGTAACCAACGTCATGTATTTAGGAAATTAACTCTTGTAATCAAGTTCTGGATCTGCCACAGTTGGCTCTTATGGCATGTAATTGTTATTTAACTGTATGTAGTATTTTCAAACCAGTAATTAGTAAAATTGTGAAAGAAACATTCTGGAGGAAAGTTAATATTTTGTATAAAAATATTTCTTGTTTACCTGCAGTTGCCTGGTTTGTAAATTTGTACAGAGCAGTGCAAACCAAATTAAATTGGTTGAAGATTTTTAACCAGTTTAACAGAATTTGTTTCATTACACTGTAGTTCACAAATGAATAGTATAGTTATATATTTCACAGTTTTTGCAATTAACGTATGTGTGACTGTTAAGAGTGACATGCATTATTATTTAGAGAATTCAACTGGAAGAGAGGTAAATTGAGTAGGATACTAAACAAGTTAATTGAAAACGTTTTCAATAATATATAATTTAATTAAGATAATTATAATAGTAAACGTTTAGCATGAGTGCCTAGTCTTTACTATGTTTTGATCTGTTACAGAAATCCTATCCATGTAAATCTAGCAATGCAGTGTATTGCTAATATTGGAAGTAAGGAAATGGCTGAAGCTTTTGGTTACGATATTCCAAAGCTGCTTGTTTCTGGGTAAGAACATTTGCCTCATAGTCTTGTAATGTTTTTGTAGTACTGAGGTAGAAGAGTGTTAGTGTGTGTGGATGCATGTTTACACGTGTAACATTTTCAAGATGAACTTCACTAACTTCACTCCAAATTTTAGGTATATATTGGGTCCTTCGGTCTTTCGACTGGTTTGTACCCCCCCCCACATATACCCGTGGTGCATATGTTACGGAGTCTTCACATGTATATGGGGCCTGCAGTTTAATGCTGGATCCGAACGGCATAGTTGGGGAAGGTTTATACCTCTTGCTGGTTTGCCATTGCCTTGCGAGGGGGAACGGTCATATCTAAAAAAGTGTAGATAAGGAAGTTAAAATAAAACTTTCATTACTCCCTTTGAACATGAACTTTCATGAAATTGCATTTTTTTTTTTTTATAATCTATGTTTGTAGTCCTCCTTTATCTTGATCCTCAAACTCACTCTATCAGTCAGAAAGGACTTCAGTCTATGTGTTCCCAGCATCTCTTATATATGATTGTTTTTATAATTATTTGCAGAGTAAAGAGGTAGTATAAAAGGAACTATTTTAATGATTTTCATTACATGCATTCAGGAGCCAATGTTATGTTTTACTTATAAACTAGCAGAAAGGACACTCATTTTCTTGAATTAATTTAATTTTAAAGTTTTAACCTTGAGTTGCTGATAAGTGTGTTAGTCTTCAGACGTTATTAGTAAATTTGAAAGTTTTTGAAACAAAGTTATATAAAAATAAGTGAAGGAAATTAAAAAAATAAATAAATTCAGAATATTGTGTTGGTAATTTTGTTAGACATTACTGGGGTGGGTGAAGTATATTGAGTTATGGCCTCTGTCCTGTTAACTTAATGTTGAAAGATGAAATTCTAATGGAGTTGGTATGTATAATGGAATTTATATAAATATTGTTATGGCAGCTGCGTGGATCATCGTGTTGTAGAGTGGAAACAGATATAACTGACACCAGATGAAGTCACATATTACAACTTTAATTACAGTTAGAAATAAACAAAGGCACTCTTGTAGAATTCTTTAAGCTAAAATTCGCCCAACACACAACAGTTAAAGTCACCTTGTTACAATTTTTCAATAATTTAAAAAAAATTGAATTTAACATGTTAAAACTGGTCAGTAAGACCAACCATCAACTTATCTCTAATGCCTCTTAATACTAAAAACATATCACCCAAATTAAGTCCAGTGACATCCTTTAGTTAGTTCTGGTGTTCTTAACTAAACAGTCTCACCTGCGCACAATGCTCTGCTTTTATAACACAAAACACTACACAAGTTCAAATGGTTTTGTTCTCTTCACACTTCAGAACACGCGTTGATTGTCCAGCAGGCGAAGAACTTCTGCATTTTCATGGTGGTGAAGCCTTTCTTCATGCTTCTTCGCAACTCTTTTAATATCTATTTTAATTGTTGGAATACCTAGATCTCTGTGGATATCGGTGTTTCTAACATACCATGGTGCATTCACCATGGTCCACAAAACTCTTGTTTTGGAATGTTGGTATTGTCCTGATGTTACTATCTTTCGCCAGAGTTGAATTCCATACAGCCAGGTTGGTTTAATTATCTGATTATAGATCAGAGTTTTATTATATAAAGAGAGGTTGGAATGTTTTCCTATGAGCCATTTATATTGTCGGAATTTTATGTTCAGCTCCTTTTTTCTTTTTTACATGCTCTTTCCATCTCAGTTTTTGGTATCCAATGTCATACCCAGGTATTTGGCTTTGTTTTCATAAGGAGCTACCGTTCCATTTATGACCAATGATGGAAGATTATTCAGTTCAGTCTTTTATTGGTGAAATTAATGTGTGCCGATTTGGCTTTGTTAAGTTTAATTTTCCATTTTTTGGTCCATTCATATATGATATTGCTAGCTTTCTGCAATAATCGGTTTGAAATAACCTCATCTTGCCCTTTGCAATAAGTAACACAATAATTGCTAAACTGCAAGTCACAATTACACAATCAATCTGAAACACTGCAATATTGCTGGTTCAAAACTAAACTTTGCTGGCCTCTGGTTGCTTATTTATACCCTGCTGAGTGAGGTTCAAGAAAAGTCTGTCTCTTTCTGGATGATATGTTTAGAGAAATTGCTTACCTACATCTGTTCTGGAACTTGCTTAAAACTGTGTCTGGCCTTGTACAATAGTGCAGACTGAATAGTGGTAGAATAATAATGAACAAATGTCTGGAATGCATGTCTGAAACAAACTCAAGCATTGCATAATCAGTACCTGTGAAGCGTCACATAGTTATCTTCATCTCAACTAGTGCTGCCCCCTTCTTAAGCCTGTTTGTCCTGAACTGGCAAATCGTCAGGTGTTAATTGTTGTATGTTTGATTCATGAAAGTCTTTTTTCTACTTCCAGAACACTTTTACATCACTCACAAAGTGCCTCTTCTTCGATTACATTTTCTTTCCCAGTCACTTCTAATCTCTTGCATAATATCCTCTTCAACAACTTTTTCTGACCCCATCTATCTTCAGCAGGCCTCATCCAGTTTCCGAACTCATCCATTCCCTGAATGTCCAGAACGTTTTTTTTCTACCCTACATCTTGTTTATTTGTAAAAACAAATTCTTTCTCTCCAGCAGCTTCTCCAATGGGTGCTTCTTTTATTTCAGGAACAAGCAAGAGCCTTTGTATGATGACCATAGTTGATGTTCCAGTCACTAATCAGCTTTTCTATTGCCATACAAATATATACTTCATCTAGCAGTTCTACCGTTACTGCATACAACAACAAAGGTTTCTCTTCTCCAGACCTGATGACTACTTTGGCCACCTGCCTTGTTTGATTGAATGGTTTGGCTGATCCCATCATTTAAGGCGTTGAAAACTTTTATCTTCTTTTGATCAGTCCTCAGACATTCTGTCTCAAGTCCATTACAAACCCGTAAGCATTCATAATGTCCATGCCCAGAATCACTTCATCGACATTGTCTATGATGAGCATTTGGTGGGTAAACTAGCGGAGAGCAGACGTACATATACACCACTTTGATGGAGTTTTCAGTCACAGTCTGATGGTACTAGAGCTAAATAAAGGGTGACTATAGACGACTAAATCAGGGCGCACAATGGAGACTAGTGGCCATGTCAACTGTAAATGATATTGGTTTAACTTCACCAAATACACTGAAAATCAATTTTCTATTGGTCTTATGAAGCATAGAAACTGTGTGCTGTTCTGGAGCTTTATTTCTCTAATTTGCTTGTTCATTCCTTCACTCTGTACTTTATTCTCTCAACAATCTGGTATGATGTACATTGTTCATGGTAATGTATTAATTATTTATCCAAATGAACATTTGTGGAGAAAAAATATTGAAAAAGTGTTCTTTTTTATGTGATAAGATCAGACTATACTAAGCACGTATGCCAATTATTGTGAAGACAGCATTAGAATCTTCTTTATTACACAGACTTAAAAAAAAGGTGATTTTTACTATGTTTACTATGTTAATACCCCTTTAATAGATTTTGGATTTTTATGTGATCTTTTTATGGATTTATGGAATAGAAATCCAAAAATATATTCAAACATTTCTAAAATGTGCCCTAAAAATCTTTAAGCAGGATAGGAAAAGTTGATTGGTAATCATGTATCTACATCAAAAAAGGATTTACAAAGATCCATAAAGTAGCTGTGCCTTAAGGTTCACTGTGTAGAATAAACCAAATGCTTATGCTGAATGTTGTTGGTGGCCTGGCTTTGCTTGTCACCCTGTGTATGTTGCAACTCTTCATATTTTTCATTAAAGCATACAGTTTCTCACATGGCTAACAATTCAGTATCAATAAATATAAACTGCAACCCCGATGGCTAGATTGTGACACATGGCAACACATAGAATATTTGTTGCAAATCTCTACCATATGGGAATAACCAGGTGGATAATCATTTTTAGCTATCAATCATGTGATAATTACCAGCTAGTGTTTTCAGAAGTAAGGGAGGAGTATAAAATATGCAATTTGTATGTACTTGCATTAAAATAAAAATTTACCTGCAAGTGGGAAAGAAGTATGAGTAACTGAGGCAACAAAATGTCAATTATATGAGGGTCATCTTAAAAGTAAGTTTCCCTGATTTAGGAAAAATAAAAACCCATGTAAAAATTAAAAAGAAAACTATACTTTTATTCAGAAACGTGTGCTTAGTTTTCAATATTATCTCCATCCTTGTCAATACACTTTCTGTAGCGTAAAAACAGTTTTTCAGTTCCTTCTTTGAACCACTGCATGCCCAGATTTCGGAGCCAGGCGACAACCGCCTGTTTCAATTCCGTATCGGGTTTCGAAACATTGTCATCCCAGGTGTTCTTTGAGATGGGGAAAATATGGAAATGACTCGCAGCCAAATTGGGTGAATATGAGGGATGGTCAAAAATTTCCCTTTGAAAGGACTCCAACAAATTCTGCGTGACTCGTGATGAATGAGGATGTGCGTTGTGGAGCAGAAGAACTTTGTTGCTCAACAAACCTTTTCCTTTCGAGAACAGTGTATGCCACCAGCGGACCATTTGAATGCTCATGCACTCAGGTCCATACACAGAAACTTAAGTGACAATGAATTTCAGCTGCTGATTCATTTTTGTAGCAAAAAACCGAATCACACTACGCACTTTGCAATCGGACACACTGGTAAGTGGAATGTCCATGATTTTAAATTTCGTGTTGTTACGTTGCTACGGAATGGGTGAGGTTTTGGCACTACTGCCACTACACACAAATAAAAGTTCTCCAACCTTTGTCAGCCTATTTGCTTTATTTCCCTTTAAAAGAAAAAATAGGGAAACTTACTTCTGAGATGATCCTCGTATTTGCGTTTTAATCGAACTATGTGAATTTGTGTAATATCAAAATGTACATTTTTATATGAAAATATCCGTGCATATAAAGATCTGAGTTTTAGGAAGTGTATAAATTTTCATATCTGTGTACCGGCACAGCAATGAAAGAGTTATACATATGTGTATGACATGTACAATAATTTTGTATATATTTGCTTATGTGGCTGTGTTAAGATTGAGGACAGTAATGCTGATTAGTTGAATCATATTCCAGTAAAACAGCTGATAAAATGTTTCAGTGATACAATGGACGTAGTTAAACAGTCAGCAGCTTTGTGCCTACTGCGACTATTCAGAACATCGCAGGAAATCATACCCGGTGGAGAGTGGACGTCAAGAATTGTACATTTACTAAATGATCAGCACTTAGGCGTAGTAACAGCAGCTGCATCTTTAATTGATGCCCTTGTTAAACGTAACCCAGATGAATACAAAGGCTGCATTAGTCTTGCTGTTTCAAGACTTAGTCGAGTAAGTAGCCATTCTTAAGATTCTTATAGTCGTAAGTATTGGTATAAGGATTCCTGTCTTGGATAGTATGTTTTATTATTAACACTTAATACGGACATATTAACTCATCTGTCGAAAAAATGCCTTACTTGATGAAGGACGAGTTATCATGTTTTCATCTTTCAATGCTTATATTTCTTAAGCAACAAAATATAGTTGGCCATGAACAGCTGTAATAAGACCGTACAACTCTCTTTGTTCACAAAAAAATTCATAGATGGCATCAGCATTATGAAATGCGAATTATATCACATTTTCTATACACTTTACAAGACAGCTGTTTGTTGTTCGCACCCATAATTAGGTCATGCATCTGGCTAACCTTTGTACAGTTCATGGCGTGTTTATCATATATCACGGCATGAGACCAATATCCATCTATTCAGGAACTTGAACAGATAGCAAATGAATCTGGTTCTGATATGGGTGACAGTGACTTATATGACGAATTTGTACATGAAATTGACAATAATGATTCTGATGTAAATGTTAGTGGTGTTGTGCCAAGTGTGCAAGAAGAACCATGTGTAGATTTCATCAACTTGATAATTACTGTCAGGCCTGAACTCTGTGTGTGTTAGAGTGCTTCAAAGTATTCCATACTAAAATAAATTCTAATATATAAATATACTTTTCTAAATAACTGTGTAGAATTTGTTAGTGTTTTGGACAAGTAAATAAATAGATTTCGAAACATAGTTGTACCTGTACAGTGAACAGTGATGTGCGTGCTAACGGATTTAGAAACATAATTGTACCTGTACAATGTGAACAGTGATGTGCGTGCTAACGGATTTAGAAACATAATTGTACCTGTACAATGTGAACAGTGATGTGCTTGCTAACGGATTTTGAAACATAATTGTACCTGTACAATGTGAACAGTGATGTGCGTGCTAACGGATTTTGAAACATAATTGTACCTGTACAATGTGAACAGTGATGTGCGTGCTAACGGATTTTGAAACATAATTGTACCTGTACAATGTGAACAGTGATGTGCGTGCTACCGGATTTTGAAACATAATTGTACCTGTACAATGTGAACAGTGATGTGCGTGCTAACGGATTTAGAAACATAATTGTACCTGTACAATGTGAACAGTGATGTGCGTGCTAACGGATTTAGAAACATAATTGTACCTGTACAATGTGAACAGTGATGTGCGTGCTAACGGATTTTGAAACATAATTGTACTGTACAATGTGAACAGTGATGTGCGTGCTAACGGATTTTTGTTTTTTAAATTCAAAACATGGATACATAAAACTAAAAATGTGAAAATTATAAAAACATTGGATACATTGTGCGACACCAAATTAAAGAAGAACCTCTCTACAAAAGGATTATCTTAACATAAAAGGAAAATTGTACAGTTTTTTAACAGTAAATATTAGAAATAAGCCAAAAATGTGCAGTTTCTGGTTGTTAGCTACATCCAAGAGGGACCAGTCTTAAAAATGTTAAAATAGTGTAAGAACATCTGTGTCTTAGAAAAATTAAGTTAACTGAGAATTAAAAAAAAGTGGCCCCTACTAAATATTAAATAAAGATATAATGATGAATAACTGATGCAACAGAGTTTCAAAAACAAAACATTTGTATTTTCATCAAAATATGTGAATTTGTGTAACTCTTAAAATGTACATTTTACTTGGAAATACTTGAGGAAATGTGGAAATTTTTACCTACATAATAGGTATTTCCACATAAAAATGTACATTTTAAACATTAGACAAATTCACATTTGTTCAAATTGTAGAACAGGTGAGCCATTTTAACTATTTGGGAAATTATATTAGCTATGATAAGAAGTATGATATTGATGTTAAGTTAGGTAAGTTCCAGATGATCTGTGGGACAGTGAACCGTATTTTTAGAAACAAGGTAGGTCAAAATAAAAAATAAAAAATAAAAATTTTACAAAGTTATGGTAGTTCCTGACATATGGGTGTACAGGTATACCTATGGGTGTGAATACAACAACCATGAAACAAGAAAGTAAAACACAGGCCTCAGAAATGGTGTTCTTAAGAGGAATTAAAAGGGTGTTTAAATTTGACTGTATAAAGAATGAGGCCATAAGAGAAGAATCACAAGTTTTTAACTTGATTGAAAGACTAAAAGACTATAAACGATGGTGGAAAGAACACTTGGAAAGCATGTCAGATTCAAGACTGTCCAAACAAGTCTGGAAGTTTAAACCTATAGGGCACAGGTGTGTGGGTAGACCCAAGAAGATATGGCTGGAGGATCTTTGAAGGTGGAACAGGGAGCACCTTGCCTATGCCATGATGTGAAGATGATGATGATGGTAATGAAAATAGTAAAAAATGGGCCCCCTTTATAATGAAGGCCCCTGGACTTACATCCCTGAATGGAAGACTAGTAGGAAAATCTGTTACACAGTTCAGTAATATGTTGCAAAAACAAATTATGTTCAGTATAGGGTCATATTCTACTACTGTAAGAAGAAATTAAAATGAGATGGACAACTTGTTAGTGCCCATTTTATTGACTGTTTCAATAGTACCATAATGTAACTCACCTCAGAATGTACTATGCATTACCTCAAAGTAGGAATTCTTGCCAGTGTAATAATGAGTAAACAGTATTGCAGTATAAGTTTCGGGTTCATATGAATCAATTTGTTGCACATTTAAGTTTTACCAAGGCATCACATGTATTAATTTGTACAAATGTAATAATAATGTTCAAGACACTGAGGGTTAAAATAAATTTGACTAGGAATAATCTTCTACCTCATGTATTTTTATATTCACTGTGATCAGTTAATCAGTTGTATAATTATTGGTAAATTGTAAATTGGAGTAGATTTAAATTTAAATTATTGTACACTGTAATTCTCGTAACTTTTCAGGACTTGCAGTTTATTGCTGGCTGTGAATAGTTGTAGAGGGAGGTAAAAATAAATTGGTGCACAAACAAAAAGCCAGATTGTTTGGTTGGTAAACAATTTAAAAGCCAGATTGTATTTTATAATGGGAATCAAATCTGCTATTCAGGGTACCACTGAGGGTGCCTGCCACATTGTAGAAAGGCGAAACACTCCTAGAACAGGTGAAACGGGTAGTAATCTATAAGATATGGTTATCGGTCAGAAAAAGGTTTTTATTTTTCAACTTATATGTACTTATCAACTTGCGCTTTGTGAATTTATAGAATTAATTATAAATGTGTTTCAGATTGTCACAGCAAGTTATACAGATTTACAAGACTACACATATTACTTTGTTCCCGCACCCTGGCTCTCTGTGAAACTCCTTAGATTACTACAGAATTATACTCCTCCAGGTAATTTCAGTATTTATTATCTCAAGTTTCCTGTGACATCACACATATTGGAGTTTGTTTCACATGGTTTAGTGTTTAATAATCATTGTGTTCATTTATGTGTTTGGCACAAATGGATACAAGGTTTGATCAATAAATATGCGGAATTTTTGAATTTCACGGGCTCCATAAGTCCAATTCCCATAGTGTTTTGTTGTGTTGGTACCCTTGTTCCTGACGTATCTTGACATTGGTAGCCATATTGGATGCTTAGTTCATTGTTGGCTGTTGAAAAGGTTACACATGTTTTGGTGTGCTCGGCGATTTTTTATGTGTGGACAAGTGCAACAAAGAATTTGCATTAAATTTTGCTTTAAGAATGGAATAAAGTGCAGCATCGTATTGGAAATGTTGAATGTTGCTTTTGGCGAGTCTTCTATGAATAAAACAAGTGTTTACAAGTGGTACAAATGTTTCCAAAAGGGCTGTGAAGACATTGAAGATGACAAGCGCCCTGGACGGCCCAGAACATCAACAATAGATGGGAACGTTGAAAAAGTGAAGAAAATTATTATGGACAATCGCCGAATCACTATCAGAGAGGTTGCTGATAATGTTGGCATATCATTTGGCTCATGCTGATCAATTTTTTCAGATGTTTTGGGCATGAGACGTGTGGCAGCAAAATTTGTCCCGAAATTGTTGAATTTCGACCAAAAGGAGTGCCAATGGACATCACTCAGGAGTTGATGAATGAAGTCAATGACATCCAGAACTGCTCAAATTATGAGTTCTTGCCACCAGGTGTATAGTCAATAAAGAGTACTACGTGAAAGTTCTACGCCATTTGCACGAAGCAATCTGAAGAAAACGCCCAGATCTGTGAGGAAACAACTGATGGCAGTTGCACCACGATAATGCACCTTCTCATAATTCACTGCTTGTTCATGAATTTTTGGCCCAAAACAACACTGTTATGATGCTTCAGCCTCCGTATTCGCTGGACATGGCCCCCTGCGAGATTTTTTCCTATTCCCGAAGATGAAAAAACTATGAAAAGATGATGTTTTGCCAACATTGAGGAGATAAAGACAGAATTGTTGAAGGAGGTAAATGCCGTACCGAAAATTGCGTTCCAGAAGTGCTTCAAAGATTGGAAAAAGTGCTGGCACAAGTGTGTTCTATCTGATGGGGACTACTTTGAAGGGGACAAAATGAATATTGATGAATAAATAAAGATTTTTTGAGAAAAACGAAAATTCGCGTTTTTATTGATCAAATCTCATACATACCTGTAAACTACTAGTGGTTCTTAATTACTCAGTCACAGTGATAAAACACTGTTACATTGGGTTTCTCAGTTACATTTTGAAATTTATATAAGTAATTTTTTTAAATTGTTGATATTGTGTTGCAGATGACCCTGGAGTTAGAGGCCGTCTTAATGAGTGCTTAGAAACTATATTAAATAAGGCTCAAGAGCCACCAAAATCAAAAAAAGTTCAACATTCCAATGCAAAGAATGCAGTCCTCTTCGAGGCAATTAGTCTTATTATTCATAATGATAGGTAAGTTGTTTAGTAGAGGCCTTTGTCAGATAGAGTAGCTGTATTGGTGTTTTATAAGAATTGCAGGACAATAAATAGTTACATTGATAAAAGTTAGTTATTTTCCTGAAATTTTTTTATGTTGGATAACATTTACTACTCAGTACTGTGTCATTTGTCAAAATGTGTACATGAAATAATAAGTAAATAATAATAACATACAAACCAGAAAAAATGTAACAATTATTTTTGTTGATGTTAGAAAGTAATAGGGTAAGGATCCGGGACTTGAGCACAGTATTGTGTATAAGTGCATGAGATAAATCCAGCAAGTTCATAGTTTTGGATAAAGATATATAGGACTTTTTATGTTTGTGGTAAACTAGTATAATATAGTGTGCACTAGTCATCTGTTAATGTTCTTTTATTGTACATTATTATTCATTAATTTCTTCCAACAAGTCACTATATACTGGAAGAGAGCAAGTGATTATAAATAAATTGACTTTCATTAAAACTGTGTTATATATTGGTTAAATAATGTTTACATGGACATTATATATGGGATGTGATTATATTAAGCTACAAGTAGTACAAGTAAAGTTAATTTTTCTAAAAATTTACGTATTAAGTTGTTAAACATTAAATATATGCAGTACTAGCAAAATACCCGTGCTTCGCTACGGAGTTTCACGTTGTACGTAATTGTACAATTATTGCTCGCTTAATAGTATAGGATTAGATAGATTGTACAAATTCTCAACTCTTAGTTTGTTTATTTACATTCATAGCAACAGCTATTTATTATTTATTTCGAGAAAATCGTTAGAGCCGTTTCCGAGAACAAAAAGGACATACATTTATTAATTAATTGAACTTCGAAATTTTCTCGACTATAAGAACCTGCAAAGAACGAAGATTTTCAATTTAAAACAATGATTAAAAACTCAGGACTAAATGTATTCGGGGTTTCCAGTAAACTGAGATGTCAACCACTTCATTTACCAAGTATGCATTTCCCACTATAAATTTCAGTATTTGGTTTTTTGCCCCTTAGGAGTGAAAGTTTTTAAAACCGTTTCTTAGTGAGCACCTAAGACCTATGATGAAGCTATGTTCAAAGTTTCACTGATATCCATTCAGTGGTTGCAGAGATATCGTGATCAGTGAGTCAGTCAGTGGTATTTGGCTTATATAGATATCTATATCTAGCCGATTTACCCAGCGTTGCTCGGGTTCATAATTTATTCATAGGCTCATAGGCACCTATTCTTGTTCTAATGTTATATTACTTGTATACTGTATAATCTTCCTTATATTGTTACGTTCGCATTCTCACTGGAGGAATACTCTGTAGCGCACCTGTTTAAGAACATGTCATAAACTGTATTCTTATATCTGGAGAAGAATTCTGTTGCGCGTGATGCTCCTGCTCGATTTCTAACTCTGGGCGAGGGCGAACAGCTAAATTAGTTTTCAATAAAATGTCTACAGTACTTGCACGCGCTGCGTATTTAACTGTCGTTTTATAATTCATTGTGTTAATGTTGAAATAAGGCATTTGTTAAATTAGTGTCTCCTAAACTTATTCTAACAATACAATACCTCTATAGATTTCAGCTTATCAATTTTTAAATTCAAACTGAAGCAAGTGCATTTATATTGTCTGAGCTCTATGGTCTGAATACATTCGCTATCAAAACTTTGTTTTTTGTACTCGCTTATAACTTACTTCGATCTTAACTCTTAAACACTTTACACACTTTTTAACACTTTTAAATTCAAACTGAAACAACTCTGAATTCACACACTATTAAGACGTTTCTTAAGATGCATACACCACCTTTGATATCGTAACCTATATCTTTATTTATAAGAACCGTGGACTCTGGCCCCGCCGTCTTTCGCGGGATCCGACCTAAGACTCCCCGGGTTCCGTGGATGAACTCCGGGGAAGGCCCGTCGGACGACTCCCGCGCTATTTCCTACGCGGGAGACTTCCACCGATGCTATGGTAACAAGAATCTATTCTATTAGGTTGCCATAGTAACCGGATCTAATAGTTGTTTAAGACCCAAAGGACCCCCCAGAGAATCGTATCGAAAAAAAAACACCTGTCCTATGTTGGTTCTCCCGTTGCGTAAAATATTTGTGCCAAGTTTGGTTGAAATCGGTCCACTGGTTTAGGAGGAGATGTGGAAGACCCCAAAGGACCCCCCGAAGGATCGTATCGAAAAAACACCTATCTTATGTTGGTTCTTCCGTTGCGTAAAATATTTGTGCCAAGTTTGGTTGAAGTCGGTCCAGTGGTTTAGGAGGAGATGTGGAAGACCCCAAAGAACCCCCAAAGGACCCCATCGAAGAAAACACATATCCTATGTTGATTCTCCCGCTGCGTAAAATATTTGTCCCAAGTTTGGTTGAAATCGGTCCAGTGGTTTAGGAGGAGATGTGAAAACCCCCAAAGAACCCCCCCAAAGGACCCCATCGAAAAAAACACCTATCCTATGTTGGTTCTCTCGTCGCGTAAAATATTTGTGCCAAGTTTGGTTGAAATCGGTCCAGTGGTTTAGGAGGAGATGTGGAACATACATACATAGATTCAATGGGGGGGGGGGGAGTTGCCCCTTAGGAGTGAAAGTTTTTAAAACCGTTTCTTAGTGAGCACCTAAGACCTATGATGAAGCTATGTTCAAAGTTTCATTGATATCCATTCAGTAGTTTTGCTCTACATTGATTCTATGTCAGTCAGTCAGGCAAACTTTCCCCACCCTTTTCCCCCTTTAAAGGTCGAATTTCCAAAAATCCCTTCTTAGCGGATACCTACATCACATAAGGAACCTACGTGCCAAATTTCAAGTTTCTAGGTGTTATAGTTTCGGAGATTTCATGATGAGTCAGTGAGTGAGTCAGTGGTATTTCTCTTTTATATATATAGATTATTGTATTATTACTATTAATATAACACATGGAAATTTGTCCATTTGTTAAGTTTGATGTGTATGTATCACTTCTTAACTTTATTACTGAGGTCATGTCATAGAATGAGTGACTCATTTGGTATTAGTAATGATAACAACAATGAGATAGGGTTATCACCCCCAAAAAAGTGTTGTTACTAAAAGTCTGATCAAACAAATCAGTGAGCGAAAATTAAATGAATTTTATTTTCATGTATTTCAGTGAACCTAATTTGCTAGTGCGGGCGTGTAATCAATTAGGCCAGTTCCTATCAAACAGGGAGACAAATCTACGCTATTTAGCTTTGGAGTCTATGTGTCTGTTGGCTACATCAGAATTCTCACATGAAGCTGTTAAGAAACATCAAGAAGTTGTCATACTTTCAATGAAGGTATTTTATAGAAATATTAGACAAAACAAATGTTTATTTGAATGTCACTTTTTTAAGTAGTGACTCCCATGTACTTAAGTGAGACACTGCATGTAATGATAGGAGAGTTCAAGTATATGTAAGTCTCTGTAATTCTTTACAGCAAATCTTTTGGATCATTTTCTTTCTAAACATAGAGTATTTGGGTCGGATACTAATCAAAGAGAAAATTGTTATATAAGTGCATTAGTATGTGCATTAAAGTGTTTTTCTCCTTATAATGGTTGCTGATGTCAACAAAGAAGAGTAATATAATACACCATGTACACATGTACTGTATGCTTCGAGCGTATAACTTTGAAGAAACAGAGACATAAGCCAAGTAGTATAAAATCATTTACTTTGTACAATATTAATTGATGACTCGTTGGGGACTTGGTGAAACATATTAATACAAAGGTTTTTAAAAATATATAAACACTTGGTATGTTTCACAATTTTATTTAACTCTGACAGCTGTTTCAGCGTATTAAGCTATTGTCAAAGAGATCAGTGAACAACTAAACTAAACAAAGAGCGTTAGGGTGGTGAACATGTGTTTAGGGCGTGTTCGTTTGGTAACAAACTGAATTCTGTGTATCCTCTTTATTAAAAGTTATTTAGTTTAGTTAAATTTTATATTTTGCCTTCAGGTTATATTTATTTTTTACAGACACTTGACCTTCCCCTTGAGCTTCTCCAACCCTCCCCCTCCATCATCACATCCCATACATGTCTGGATACACGTCCTAAACACATGTTCACCACCCTAACATTCTTTGTTTAGTTTAGTTGTTCACTGGATCTATTTGACAATAGCTTAATAAGCTGAAACAGCTGTCAGAGTTAAATAAAAACTGTGAAACGTACCAAGTGTTTATATTTTTTTAACAACCTTTGCATTTACTTTTTAGTTTGACTTGCATAACTAGTTATATGTTAATATGACACTAGTTATGTTAAAATGACACTTGATATGTGAACACTATTTATAACATAACGGATAAACGATAGTTTATGGTCTTTCATATGTAAATAGAAACAGTTTTTATAGTGGCCCAATTCTGTCTTTACCACATTCCACATTCTGATTCTAATGTAAGTGAGAACTGTACAGTTGTCAAGATATCGCAAATATTTTCTCCCCACATAAAATGATTAACTCAATTGCCCCATTTATATTCTCTTATGTTTAATGTCAGGTTAAGCATTAACTTGGCTCAACATCAATTCCGTTGCATTTAACATGCAGGAATATGGAGGTAAACATTACGCTGTATGGTCTTTTTTCTCTTTGATGAAATTAGTTGTATATTTATTAAACGAATTTGAATTACTCTTCACGGTATTAACCAACTGTAAAAGTTGAACAATTCATAACTTCTGAAAAGTTAATAGTGATTTCACTAGCCAAGAAACCATTTTAGCTTTCTGTCAGAAGTTGTTTGGGAAATGTTTCAGAGTTTAATACTCAGAGAACATAATATGTTAACTTGTTATCCATGTTGTGATGCTGTTTTTGATAAGAATTGTGCAACTTAAACCAATTTTTGAATACTATACAACTTTTTTTACGATAATCTCTTTACTATTTTGATTCAAATAAAAGGACTTTTTAAAAATCTAGATTTTCCTATAACCGGTTCACTCACTTTCTCTTTACAATGGATAACCAGTTTATTTGGTGCCACAGTGTGTTGGAGCTCAATTAATAAAAAATTGAAATGAATTAAATAAATTATAAAAGTTGAATAAAGTAAGTAGTGTGATATATAGGTCGAGTAGAGTCAATCAGCTGTTTTGAAATCTCAATATTGGAAAGAAAGACTGTTACTGGTGTAACGGTACAAATATTACCGTCCCGAGACTTTGGGAATTTTAATTTTTATTGGTAAATTTTATGGGGAAAAATTATTAGCGTCAAGGTCGTCAATCTAACAGCGGAAGACAGCTATTTTTAGTGATCCGAACTTTGAACTTTGTACAATTTGAAGTCATGCTACACAACGTCATAAGCCGAGCCCAAAATACGTCACTTAGGAAACCGGGAGTGTCCCGCTAACTCGCCAGGACGGCGTCAGCAGTCTGCGCTTGGTTAAAAAAGTGAGTCGCCAACCAACATCTAGTGACAACGGACGTAATTTTGGGTGGGCAGCCCGAGTGGTAAAATTTAGGTTGACCGCCGGCTAAACACAGTTACATTTAAACCCAGTTGAAATTACACTCTTGTGCCGATCGGTCACAAAAAAAAGTTCCGCGGACAAATGCACGGGCACGCCCAAATAAATAAAATGTAAATAAGTGAAAGAAATCAGTTGTTATTTTAAAATAGAATAAAAGGAACTAACAGTTTCGGGTTCAATGGTGAAAATTATGAGGAACGTGTGTGGGACAATGTGGAGCCATCTGGACAATTCAGCTAAGTAACAAATGGGGGGTAGAACAAAATTTTAACAAGGGCCAACCAAAATTTCAACATCATTCTTTTTTATATTTTTGATTACTAAAATGGAGATCTCCTAAGGGCATGGGGTGCGCGCGCGCGCGTGTGTGTGTGTGTGTGTGGGGGGGGGGGGTGAAAATTATCTCATAAATTTAAGAAGTGCTGGCTTGCGTCTGTTTATTGAGGATTTAAATTAATGTTTTACTTATTAGTCTTTCTTGTGTTAATTATTTATATATATATATATATATATATATATATATTTTATAACGTACCAAATCCCATAGATTTGGGGTTATATGTAGAAAGGTTTAAAAAATCAAATATAAAATAAATTTAAATCGTAAGGACCATATCTCACGCTGTAGCGAGCATTCCAAACAATTGTAAACGCCCAGCGGATATGTTCCGTTGGCGTTATGTAACCACACACACGCACCGTTATAAATTAGGGACACGCCCTAACTTTAAAACATTAATATTTCGGAAATGAATAAATATAGGCAAAATCCAAAATAGCCAAAATGTTTACCGAAATATTAAGAATACGGTGTGCGAATTTCATTAAATATAATTATGTGCGAATTTCATTAAATATAATTAAAGAGTTAATGAGCTAATTCATTTTATTTAAATAACTTCAATAGTAAGTGAGCTAGGGAGTTCAAATTTGGATATGTTATAATTGTAAAAATTACGAATCAAATGTATATGTTAGATTAAGCATAACTTGGCTTGCAGCCAAGATAATCGCAATACAAATTGCAACCGGACATCTGACCGACAATTGGTTCCGGTGTATTCCAGAATATTAAAAATAATAATAATTCTCGGACTGTGGGAATTATTTTTCGTTCTCACGGAATGAGGTGACTAAGTTTTAAGTAGAAGGGAGAATGTTTCAGCCAATCAGATCATTCTAAAAATTTTGAACAACCGTTGATTTCGGGCTGAACGCTCTTCACTCTTCTGTAAACATTCAAGCAGTACACACATATTCTCTTCTGTTGGCGATCAAGCTGTCTACACACACACTCTCTTCTGTTAACGTTCACGCAGTCAACACATACTTTTCAATCAGGACTTAAACAGTGAACACACACACACTCTTCTGTAAAGTATCAACTTGAGAACAACATAGACACTCTTCTACGACTGGACCGTGACGACGTCTGTGTGCGATAGTCTTATTCATCAACAAATAAGTGTACAGCGCAATACACCCAAACTGTTGGCGTACGCTTATAAGAGATCGACAATATACTATGAGAAGTCACGTCCAGACTACAACAGAGCGAGGCCGTCTAAATCGTGGTACAAGCTGAAGAACTGACGACGCAGAGCTACACCTGAGACGACACACACACACACACACACACACACACACACACACACACACACACACACACACACACACACACACACACACACACAGTGTCGAGTATCCGGTTCGAGGGCCTGAAGCAGTTGCAGCAGTTAAACCACAGACGTTAAATCCATCAACAGTTGCTGAAGGAACCGAGTTGCTGATCCCTGAACTCTTCGTTGGAACCCAGGACGCAGCGGAAATCATCGCCACTAGCCGATTGGACTAGGACATCGAGGGACCCCAGAGGACATCTTCGAGAACTTCAGTACCAGGAAAGTCAAAATCATTTATACATTTTATATAAAAAGAACATTTTTCTTTCTTTTGTTAAATCAATTGTAAAGTCAATTTCATTCAGATGCCTATAAAAACAGAGACTCTAAGTTAATAAGAACTTCAATATTGTGATAATCTGTAGAACAAGTATAAGTTAATTAAGAAGAAATAGATAAGAAGTAGAGTAGATAAAAAGCGCCATACAAATCTTAATATTAAATCACTTAAGAAACTTATACTGCAGTATACGTGAAACCAATCACAAAGTAAATAAAAAGCACGTAGAACAAGATTCACGGCTAATTTATTTTAAGAGTATTTTAAAAGCATTCTGAAATAGTAAAATCACTATTAAAATCTTGAAAAATCATTAATTAAATTATTTAAATAATTAACTTTGAAGGTAATAATAAACAAGTTCGAATACATTCATATTTATAAGCTTTCCCTCTGAAAGCTAATATTAATTCTAAAAACATTGATCAAATTACTCATTACTCTTTAGTACGTAAAAATTACATTAGGTATAAGTTTTTCATTTTATGTGCTATTAGAATAATAAACCCCAATTTTATACCCAACACTGTTTTGTTATTGCTGTACTCCAAAATCTACCAACATCACAAAACTATTCACAATAATTATAACGATTCACTTTGTGCTTGTACTTTTGAATTAATCTACTTGCGAATTCAAATCACAAATTCCTACGGGCCTAGTCGGAAGAAGAAGACGCAAGAACGCACAGCAGGTCAGTTCACACACACCCTAATAGTAAAGTTCTAAATGTCGCCCTGAACTTGGGGCTTCCCGAAGTTAACAAAGTTTGATTAAAATTAATAAATACCTTTTTCTTTATCCGTGCTGTGACTACGTCTTTGATGTCTTACGACATGTTTCGGGAACACGTTCCCATCATCAGGTAAAATTGTTTTTTCTTCTAGTTCATAACGAACGTGTCAGGAATATAATAATTAAAACACATAAACACACAACACAATGAGTATGATAGAACTCAGTCCACGTAACAGTGCGCACTGCCGTATTATAACTGACCGCGTAATCAAACTATATATTCGGCTGGTGTACACAAGCGTTATCACTCTTCAATACAGTATCATATAAACAGTGAGATTTAAATGTTAATTGATCTTTAAGAAGTAGATTTGGTTGAAATAAAAACGCTTTATATATTTCATATTCTTCCATGGCATCCATGTATCGGCTCTTACTGCATATATGTATGGGCGTAAAGTTATCTGTGAAACCACTATAACTGTGATTGCTGTTTACCAGATGTAAAGCAAAGTTGGATTTGATTGACTTGATGTTCTTTTTTGGCAAATGTTCTTTATATCTGTCTTTAAATTTCCTGCCCGTTTGTCCTATGTAGAATTTATCACATTCACTACACTGGATTCTATATATGCCAGAACTGTTTTCGGTTGTTCGAGGTTTTAATATGTTCAATATGTTATTGGTAGTTTTGAAGGACACGATGATGTCTAATTTTCTTAATTCATTTTTTATTATATTAGGAATCACATTAGTATATTCAACTGAAATATAATGGTTCTTTTTACCATCTAATTTTAATTTTCTTTCCATTTTATTCCTACGTTTGCGTATTAAGTTATCTATTATATCACTTTTATATCCATTATTGACAGCTATATGTTTAATAATATTTACTTCATCTTGAAAATCTTCCTGGTTCATAGGTATAGTTAAAAGTCTATTTACGAAAGCATTAGAAGAGGCCATTTTCTGTGTATATGGGTGGAATGAATCAGCATGGACAGTTATATCCGTGGTAGTGGGTTTCCTGTATATTTTATATGTGATACAATCAGCGTTTCTTCGAACAGAAAGGTCTAAAAAGGTTAGGCAATTTTCATTTTCTACTTCCATGGTGAATTTTATGTTGTTATTTATGTTGTTCATGTATTTGAGTAACATGTCCATTTGTCTATAAGTGCTATTAAAAACCATGAACGTGGCTTTTGTAACTATTGCCTTATTTATGTCAATCTTTTGTTTTATTGTTTTCATAAGGTTGAGCTCCTTCTTGTCAAGAACAAGTCCTTATGAAAACAATAAAACAAAAAATTGACATAAATAAGGCAATAGTTACCAAAGCCGATAAAGGCAATACTGTAGTTATATTGAGTCAAGCAGATTACACGCAGAAATGTTATGAATTTATGAACAATAACATTATTAAGACACTTGAGCATGACCCCACCAGCAAGTACACAAAAGAACTAAATTCCGCTGTGAACAAATGCATAAATTTGTTTGACGCAAATGTTAGACACCATATTAAACAAATAAATGCACAGGCACCCGCAATCACAGGTTTGCCAAAAATACATAAGGACAACATGCTAATACGTCCCTTAGTTAACTACACGTCGGCACCTGGGTACAAAATCGCAAAAAAACTTCAACATATAATAAAAAACAGTATAAAGCTAGAGAATAATCATAGTATCAAGAACAATAAAGATTTCATAAACAAAATTAATTCCATCGACTTATTACCGAGTTATAAGCTGGTTTCTTTTGATATTGTCAATTTATACACAAATATACCTATACAAGAAACAATAATTAACGAATTAATCTTGATATTACGAATAGTGTTGAAACAAAATTATTTTACATTTGACGGCAAGTTTTTTAAACAAGGAGAAGGGTTAGCCGTGGGGTCTCCTTTAAGTGGATTACTGGCAGATATATACCTTAACTTTTATGAAAATAATTATCTACTATCTAACTGTAACAGTTACCACGATAAAATTATCTCATACACGCGATATGTTGACGATACGTTCATGGTTTTTAAAGGCACTTGTAGACAAATGGACATGTTACTCAAATACATGAACAACATAAATAACAACATAAAATTCACCATGGAAGTAGAAAATGAAAATTGCCTTAACTTTTTAGACCTTTCTGTTCGAAGAAACACTGATTGTATCACATATAAAATATACAGGAAACCCACTACCACGGATATAACTGTCCATGCTGATTCATTCCACCCATATACACAGAAAATGGCCTCTTCTAATGCTTTCGTAAATAGACTTTTAACTATACCTATGAACCAGGAAGATTTTCAAGATGAAGTAAATATTATTAAACATATAGCTGTCAATAATGGATATAAAAGTGATATAATAGATAACTTAATACGCAAACGTAGGAATAAAATGGAAAGAAAATTAAAATTAGATGGTAAAAAGAACCATTATATTTCAGTTGAATATACTAATGTGATTCCTAATATAATAAAAAATGAATTAAGAAAATTAGACATCATCGTGTCCTTCAAAACTACCAATAACATATTGAACATATTAAAACCTCGAACACAAAAAACAACCGAAAACAGTTCTGGCATATATAGAATCCAGTGTAGTGAATGTGATAAATTCTACATAGGATAAACGGGCAGGAAATTTAAAGACAGATATAAAGAACATTTGCCAAAAAAGAACATCAAGTCAATCAAATCCAACTTTGCTTTACATCTGGTAAACAGCAATCACAGTTATAGTGGTTTCACAGATAACTTTACGCCCATACATATATGCAGTAAGAGCCGATACATGGATGCCATGGAAGAATATGAAATATATAAAGCGTTTTTATTTCAACCAAATCTACTTCTTAAAGATCAATTAACATTTAAATCTCACTGTTTATATGATACTGTATTGAAGAGTGATAACGCTTGTGTACACCAGCCGAATATATAGTTTGATTACGCGGTCAGTTATAATACGGCAGTGCGCACTGTTACGTGGACTGAGTTCTATCATACTCATTGTGTTGTGTGTTTATGTGTTTTAATTATTATATTCTTGACACGTTCGTTATGAACTAGAAGAAAAAACAATTTTACCTGATGGGAACGTGTTCCCGAAACATGTCGTAAGACATCAAAGACGTAGTCGCAGCACGGATAAAGAAAAAGGTATTTATTAATTTCAATTTCACTGCAACTGGAGACCAAATATAATGAAAGTTTGATTAGTTATAATATATATTTCAATATTTTGTTTCATCAATGTATAATTATAAGTCTTGGGGGAGTTTCATGTAGTAATGACGTAATTAAAAATAATAGAGGATATCATGTGTAAACAAATAATCAATTTATTTACTTCAAAATAACCCAGATCTGCTTCCAAATACATCTTCACGAACCTTGGCCTAACCTAGGTAAGTAAAATATACAGTTGGTATCAATGAAAGATGGCGTCCGAAAGTTAGACGCATGCAGTGCTGATTTTTATAAACAAGTAAAATAAAAAGTAATAAAATATAGTTACAATGGCGCCCGAACAGGGACGTTTGCATAAAATTCACTTATGTAAATGTGGGCCTGTTTTGGAGAGCAGAGCGGGTTATTGGAAGTAAATAAATACATTTTTTAGTTACGTCTAAGTAGACGCATGTTAGGGGGTTATGTTTGGGTAGTGTAATGTACTTGACTATTGTATGTTTACGTTTACATATTGATTACGATTTTAGGTGTTGAGTATTTTGAGTTAATGTATATAACTAGTGTGTATTAGGAGGGTTGTAGTTTGTTAAGGGGTATAATATAAATACGTTTTTTAAACATGGCCGAGCTACAGGAAAACGGGGTAGGTCCATCATGGGCCGATATAATGAATTATATGGAAAATCAATTTGATGAAATAAGAGGTATTATGAATAAACGTTTTGAAGAGAGTGACGAAAAATGGGATAAGTTGATAGATTCAAAAAAAAAAAAAAAAATGAACGATGATTATAGTACTGGTAGTGTAGTGGTGGTAGAAAATGGAAGAGAGACAGATCAATTAAACGAGAATAAAGACGATCAGGTAACAGATAAATTAAAGGAGAGTAGAGAAAGTAAAATAAATCAGGTAAGTGGTTTTAATAGTGATAATAGTAATGAGGTAATCATTAACAAGGTGACCGATTCCGACGGTGGAGGTTATGGTGACAGTTTGAAGAACAATGGTGTTAGTTTAAGTGCAAATAAAGTAGTAGTTGAAAAGGTAAGTAGGGGTGAGAATATTGGTGATATAATTAAAAATGTGGTGTTAGAGAGTAAAGTTGTGAATAATGATAGTGGTGATGAAGTTTTAGTGGAAATAGAAATTATTGATGAGATTGTGGTTGATGAGATTGAGAGAGAGTGTGACGAGAGGATAGGTTGGCAAAGGGCAAACTTTCCCTGTTGTTTAAATAGAGCAAAGACTCCACTAGTGGTTTACGAGGACAGAGTTTCCTCTAGAAGTTGTGTGAGAGACGAGGTGTCTCTAAATGGTCCCTTAATTTTTAGTAGTTGTCCTGGAAAAGCCAGGAGGTATTTTTATGATGTTGTAGTGCCCTCTGCATGGAATGAGAGAGAGAAAGTAAAATGGGGTTGTGTAAGCGATTTTGAGAGAGTGAGAGAGATAGAAGTTAAAAAGAGGTTATAAAGAGTTAATAGAGAAAATAAATAACGAGAGAGTTGATTATATAAAAGGCTTACCTTGTGAAGTAATTAATACAGTAGTAGTAGATGAAAATGATGATAACGATGATAACAAGCACTTACATTACGGTGTAACGGGTGTAGTAGTAGATAACTGTGATGATGATGAGATCATAACTTACCTGGGGTTGACAAAAAATACTTACGGAAACTGGAATAGAAATACTAAAGCTAACATGATATATGATTTGATAATAATGTGGAGTAATCCTGTAAACCATTGTTACGGGGTAATGGAACCATTGGAAAAAGCAAATAGTTGTTATATTGATGGTAGTAACAAAGTGTACTTAATTAAAAATGAATAGTGTATACGTAAGATAAGGTTATTGTTTGATGGTGGAGGGTAGATATTTATTGTTCATGAACATTTAATTATGTGAGTGTAGTGGGTTTTGAAATGGACTGAATTATGAAATAATTTGTGGTAAACAATAACAGATAATAATGTAGATTGTGTATACTTTTGTGTTGATGTTAAATGTACTTATGTAGTAAGGTTATGTTGTAATGATAAGGCAACAGAGAATACAACGTGTTTTATGAAGTATACTCAACTTTAATAATTGACAGTTGGTCATTGTGAATTTTGTTAAAGTAATTAAAGCAATTTGATAATTAAAGTAATTAAAATGTGTTTGGTAAAATAGGTGAATTAATTTGAAAGGAGCTAATAAATGAAATGTTGTATAAGATGAATGTTGGTAATAAATTTAATTTTTTTGAGAATTTAATTGTATAATAAATGATAAATAATTAAAGTTTGATTATTAAAAGGTTCGATAGAAAGTCAAAGTTGAAGTGATAATGCAAGATAAACAGTTAAAATGTTTAATCAGGGAAAATTGAAATTAAAGTTGTAATGTGTGTAATTTTGAGGCAAATTTAAAGGTGAGATGTGTATTTTAATGTAATAATGTTAATGTTCATTTTGAGTGTTTATTATGTTGTATTATGTCGATTATGAGAAGCATAAAGTGTCTAATTGAGTAGTATGTAATTGTGTAGGGATATAAGACATGTATTGTATGTTTTAAAGGCGATTCACCACTTTCGGGCGGTCCCGGCCTTACCAGCCCAGACCATGGTTTTGGTTTACAACCAGCTATGGGCAGACTTATTGTACACTGACCATGGTTGGTTGCCTTTGACATTGGTGTAACATAGAAATTTAACGGGGAACAAAAGGGGAATCTTAAGAATTTTGTTTTTGGAACACGGCTATATACCTATGAGAAGGGTGGTAGACCGAATAGGGGCATATCAATAAGTTTATTAGTAGGGGTACTAATACCCTGAAGTTTATGTAATGCCAAAGCAAGGATGGGGGTAAAATAAAAGAAAAAATGTTCACCCCTTCCGCCTCAGTCCTTGTGGAGGCAACTGGGCGCTACAGTCCAGGGGGGACAATAGTGTGTGTGGAAGGGGAAAGTTGATGATTATTATTAATGGGATAAAATAAACCAGTTAAATGGAATTATATTGATAATATAGAATGGGTAATTGATCTTATGATGTAATTACATGATTTTTGTGTTGTTTTGAAGAGTATTATTTAGATGATTAACAAGTTTTGAGAAAAGAGATAAATAGATTATTTGTGATGATGTAGTCGATTTAAATGTGTCTAAGAGGAATTTTAGTAATGAATTTAAATATTTTTGAGATGTGAATTGGGTAATGAAACATGTTTGTAATGGTGTAATGGATGGGAAGTGGTTATTTAAATTCTGAGGGAATCAGGGAAATATTTTTAATTTGGGATAAGAATTAATGAAAGAAGGTATTTCTATATTTTCAATACCATACCAAAATGTTGGTATTGAAAATTTAAAATGTATCATGTTATATTAAGGATATATGTGTATTAGAAGTTAAGAAAAACCAGTGCTTCTTAACGCAAACCAGGACAGCTAAGGGGAGACCAGATCAGTTCTGGATATTTAATTTAATGGATCAGCAAGGCCATTATTTAATATTTTGATTTAATGTTTCAGTGTCTAGTGATACTGTGGCGGCGGTCCTGTGCTGGCCAGTGCGTCGAGCAGGGGGGTGTCAAGTGCCTGTCTGGCCTTGCGGTGTTGGGATCTCAAGAGGGAAGTCCAGTAAGGTCATTCAGGTGCGGCCACAGTCACTGGATCAGGGAGGTAAGTTACCCATGAGTTTTAGTAAAATGTAAAGGGGGTTATGGCGCCATATCTGGACTGATCCCTTTAGCATGTGAGTGTCAATGAGAGTTTTTATGCTTTGGCATAAAACCTCTCATTGAGGGGGTACTGTAGCGGTACAAATATTACCGTCCGAGACGTTGGGAATTTTAATTTTTATTTGTAAATTTTATGGGGAAAAATTATTAGCGTCAAGGTCGTCAGTCTAACAGTGGAAGACAGCTATTTTTAGCGATCTGAACTTTGAACTTTGTACAATTTAAAGTCACGCTACACAACGTCATAAGCCGAGCCCAAAATACGTCACGTAGGAATGCGGGAGTGTCCGCTAACTCACCAGGACAGGGTCAGCAGTCTGCGCTTGGTTAAAAAAGTGAGTCGCCAACCAACATCTAGTGATGACGGACGTAATTTTGGGTGGGCAGCCCTAGTGGTAAAATTAAGGTTATATATATATTGTAACGTAACAGAAATGCGGTCCTCGACGTTACATAAATAAAGTATTAAAATTAGAATAGGGAAGAAAATATTTTAATTTTCCACACTTATAAAAAGGTCAGAAAATAAACCCATAATTGTTTAAAAGTAATAAGAATGCAAGGTAATAATAATAATAAAAGATAAGCATGTAATAATGATAATAGTAATAAACCTCAAGGTTCAGTGAGAGGTAAATAAAAGACATTGACAAATATTGTAAAAAGAAAAACTAATATTGACTATTTCAAAATAATTGATGTTGTTAAAATAGATAAGAATGAGTAAATAGTGTATGACCTAAGTTACTCAAAAATACTTGTTATGAATTGTATGGTGTTATGTTGTTATCATGACTGTGATTTTATATTTTGTGTTATCATATGAAAGTTTTCCTGTTGATAGAATATCAGGTAATTAAGTAATATATATTATTCATTTACTGTTGTAGAACTGTGTTTGAACTCAGTTATTGAGTATTAATTAATTTCATTTTTATGTGTTATCTATAGGTCAAGATAAAGTTGTTGTTAGATATTATAAAGATAATTATTTTTATACATGTACGTAGATAAAAAGTTGATTATAATTGTAAACTTGGATAAAAAGGCTATAATTGTTAACAAGGTACCAAAGGAATGTAATACCACCATACTATGATTAGATAAAAGATTATATAATATTACAGATAGTAACAAGTTAAATTCAGAAGTAGATCAAGGTATAATAATAGGCCTAATATAATAAATCAGATCAGAAAGGTTAGGTAAAGAAATTAGTAACAAATACTAAATATAATTCAATGAGTTAGTAGAAATTAATAATAATTAATAATAAATAATAAACAAACTCAAACTAAACAAATTATGGTAATGCCATAGTGCAATGATACCGATAGATAATGTTTGGTAACGGAAAAATAATATTTATTAAAAGAAACAGACTAAGAGAGAAAAAACGTCAAAACATACATTGTAACTAAATGTAATATGATGTGTTTGTAAAAATTTAATTAAAGTTTAAATGTTTGTTTGGTGTTAAACGTGTCAAAATGTATGCTCTCAGTCGTGTACGGGTAAACCGTATTCTGCTCTGCTGCATTCAAACGTTGCCGCCTCGCCACCTGATTGGCGTACAGCTCTCTGCTATATTACCCAGCTTGCGTCTCGCTTTAACGCCTTCACTTCAATAATTATTAGTCGTAATTCTAAATTAACTGAATCAAACATACTGCATTGCAGATTGAGAACATTTATTAATCCTTTAGAATATTTATCTTGGTTTATTATACATCAAAATCCGTTTTCTGCACCGGCTATTACAATTGTGTAGTTGGTACTTGCTCAGCTCAGTTGTATACAATCAGTCAGTAATGTTAGTTTACAGTAAAAATTATCGTTTTTCTCAGGGGTGTAAAGTCCTTTTGGCTACAGAAATATATACTTACGGCTAACACACACAAAGTTATAATAATTCTTACAACTAATTACATAAATAAATCGATATCTCATTACATTTGACTAAGTAATCACCAATGAAAACTTGTGAAGCAATTTAGGGTTATGTCTCATTTGCCAGAAGTTCGTTATTAGAAGATTCGTTAATTATTTATCATAATTTACTTTCTTAATAATTGTTAATTTGTTATAGTTAAATAGTGAATTTAAATAAGCATTTATTTTGACTCGGAATAGTGATCAGTGATTTTGAAATAGTTATATTTAATTCAGACCAAAATTTGTGAGTACGCTTTAAGGGATAATGTTTATACTCATCAGTTACTTGTTGCTGAAGATCCTGATGTCGTCTTCTTCGATAGATAACTCCTGGGCTGTCGTCTTCTTCTATGGATAATTCCTGTCGTCTGTTTCCCTCGTCTCGGCACTTTTCTTTGCTACTTCAGGCCTCGTAATTCTTCAGTTGGTGTCGTCTTCTTCTTTTAGGAGGTTCCACTGATCTTCATATAGTGTCCGTGGTCGTCTTTCTTCGTCACGGCGTCGCTTCGTCTTCTTTGGATCACTACGGTTTGTTAATTTAATTTTTTATAAATAAAAATTTACGTTCAGGATTCCCTGTACTGTTGTAATTGTCTTCCATTAGTTTTAAATAGTTTTGAAATTACTTGAAGAATAATAATTTAATTTTAATATGAGAGCTACTCGGTCCACCCTCTGGCGTTGGTTAATAATGACTTACTCAAAATCTAACGGTTTTTTGGTGTTATTTTTCTTGTTGCTATGGTTACTTCATAAATTATGCTAATTTTTCATTGGTTATTAACTCAGGTTATTGTTAAGATTTATCGTCTTTTTTCGTCTATTTCTACCAAAATATCTTCAACTGAAGATTACTACTTTATTCTAATATCTATGGTCATCACATTAGTACCATTCTTCCTAATTTTTTATGATGAACATTTTGATACCCCTCATGCCTACTTTTGGATAGCTAATTACATTTTTACTATTTTCCCAATTTTATATCTTACATATATTTTATTCAAAATTAGTTGTTAATCACATATCTTGGTACTATGAATACCCACTTACATGGTTTAATCATTTGGCACGTTCTGCCTTACCCTTGGATTATTATTTGTTCTCAAATTAATAAATTTATGTTCAACAGTTTGGCCTAGAGCCTAAATTCCATTCTACTTCCATCTAACATTCCTGGTAACTCTAATACAATTTGCAAACAAAACAAACAATAAACATCAGTATCCCCAACTCTAATTCTTACTATTAAACATTTCTTTTCAGGTTCTACCCTGAAATAACTTTTAATTGCTGTTATCTGCTTACCCTACAATTTACTCTATGCTATTATTTTCTGAACACAAACAAAACTCTTAATACTTCCTTAAAGAAACTTAAAGAAACTCTTATAATACTATTGACAAACTGTTCCTTGCATGATATGTCCTATCTACTATTCCCTTCACTTAAATACAGTGTTAGTCCTTCTTAATTTGCTATACATTCTGATACCTTAACTCTTACCTTAATATATAATCTTGATATCTTATTACCTAAATTAACAATATTACAATTAGTTCAATCTTACCTACTAATGCACAGTTTATCACAAATTGTTTATCTGTTTTAACATAGTTGGCTTATATAATATTTAGTTCTACACTCTCACTACACTTTTCCTTTCATTAGAAAGTTACTATAATTACTACCCTGCTCACTTTGTTTCATTATTCTATACCTATCACTTCACTACTTATTTAGTTTTACACACTTTTGGGCTTATTTACTTGTTTATTCATGGGTTGTCTGATTACTTTAAATCACTGTGTGATTATGGTCATGTATAACTATTTACCTCCAAATCACACTGATCACTTTTGGTCATCATTCTAATATTGCTTTTGTTTTGGGCTCAAAGTATTGTTTATAGCCTTTGGCCATTACTACTACAATTAGTTTGGGGTATGGTTAGCTTCTAACCCCCCCCCTACATTATATTATACAAGTACATTCTTTAAATAACAAGATACATGTGATACTATTACCCTTCATTAATCTTATTGTCCTAGCTACATCTCATATGCTACAGACATCAATTCATTACTAAATTTACAATATTCTGTTCATTTTTTTTTTTGGGATGACTTGATTGTACTTAAACTTCTTCTTCACTGTCTCTTGGTTTCTTTGGTTCCTATCCGATCTATTGTGTCAAGTCTGTCAGGTTAATAGTCATTTGTCATTTATTGGGTTACTGGGTTATTGATCTTTAAGTTCATAAGTTTTTTTGCCTTTTATTCTTATTTTCAGCTGTTTATTTTATAATTAAATACCATTGAATTCTTGCTACCTTATGTCATGTTACATAATGCATCGCCACCAAAATTGATTATTTCGAAACAAAGATTATTAGATTTTTTCTGAAATCATCAATATAGTTCATTTTATCAAGTTGTTATTATTCAGGAGTTCCTCCATCGCTACTTCTTCATTATTCATTCTTTATTAAGTCATGGTTCATAATATAATAATTGGTATTATTTTCTTTCTTTATTATTCCCCTTTATGTTCTATTTCCCTAAAATTTTTCTTCTCTCTCCTTCATATAAATTGGTAATAGTCAGAGGGCACGTGTGGCTCTATTACTCTGCTATCCATTTATACACATTTTGAGTTCAGAGGCCTTGCCTATCTGCTCAATAACATCTGTTGGACGTATCTCAACATAAAATCATCATATAATAATATTCATAATAATTATAATAATAGTCGTTCATTTCCGACTCACATAATATTAATACAATAAAACACTTTTGGGATTAATTATTCTTTCCTTCATACAACTCATGACTTTTCATCTCAATAACTTATTTGGATTCCTTTGTTTTAAGCTTGTGGCGATATTTAATAGGCATTTAGTATTGTTTTAAGAGCTTATTCTATATGGTAGTGATTCTATTTGTCATCACTTTAATGCTCATTGATATTTAATTAACATTGTAGCTGGTTTTGACTCATTTATATTTTTTCATTGATAGCTTAGCTAATCTGCCAGTGTTATTTTTTATTTGATTGTTTTGGTTTCTTCTTTTGTGAAACATTAATTTCTATTTATCCCCTTTTTGTGATAGGGTTTGTTAATGATGTTATGTAGCGTCATCATGATTTGTGTAATATTTAATTATTTTATATCTCAATTTTTATGATATTTCATTATACATTTTCAAAATTACATGTGTTTACACGTTTTGTTTCACACTTGGTCGTAAGTTTAGCCTTACTTTGTTTTGAACTTAGCTTATCTTTCTTCTAAATTCCCTCTCATTTATAATAATAATGGTTCCAATCAAATACTTACTGTAAGTTGTGCTTACATTACTTTTGAATTTTGATACTAGTTACTTACAAAATTCTTTTTAATTTTCTGACACTGGTTCATAATACTTTTTTAAAGAAGACTGGTTATAAGTCCCTTTTATCTTTTTAGTTGTGATTTCACTTATGGCATAGGTATTATTTTTATTATCTTTTAATATGAGATAGGGTATTTATTTTGTTATATAATGGACCCTGTTATATACATTCATTTTTCTTATAAGTTAATCTTCTCATTTATACATTAATTGGTTCGCATGGTCGGTTTACTTAAAATCAGTCCCATTTTCTCAGTGTTCCTGCACACTTGGTTTAACCATTGTCCATGATTATATGAGCTGCTCCCGTTCGGATTACTGTCGTTTTCATAATGACTTCTGTCCTTGTCCATTCTCTTGCTATTATTCTGTATTTAAATGTTTCTGTTATAGAATTCTCACTGGTTTCCATTGCTATCGCAATCATTTCATTATTTTGTTTGTACAACGAATAGGTCAATGCTATTTCCATTGTAGATGCTATCGTTGATATAGGATTATGCATGTCCATTAAGTGTCTTCTCCTTCTTATTCTGTTACTCACTGTTTTGTAGTGGTTCCTTCCTAAAGGTTCTAGTAAGTTCCTTCTGTTATTTCTAGAATTCATGAATTCATTCTGGTCGTTAATTAGTACATTAAACATCTCAAGCAGTCCATTCTTCATCATCTCCAATTCTTCTCTGGAATTTATGAGTTTCCTTGGATGCCTCTTCTTAGTCGTCACCTCCATGATTTGGATATTCTCCTTGTGGCTGTTATTTTTATTTGCAGGTAATAGTATGCTATTGTCTTCTGTAGTTTTTATTTCCTTCCTACTATCTTCTATTTTCGTAATTACCGGTTCCTCGTTCTCGTTCAATGTTTCCTTAATACCTTCAGAAACTCTTTCTAGTGTTTCCTTGATCTTATCAGTTTTGTAATTTGTTTCTTCCCATCTCTGATTCGTCTCCATTTTTGTCTGTTTTAGTTCTTTACGATACGCTATTAATTGTCGTTGTATAGTTTCACTGTTACTATCGATTTTGTGGTTCAGTGTTTCTATATCTTTTTTCATCAGCCTCAAAGCTTCACTGGTTTTCTCATTACTTCTCTCTATCTTCTCACTAATCAATTTATTCTCCTCCTTCAACTTCTGTGTCAGTGTTTCATTTAATGATTCAAACTTCTTGTCTAGTTTTTCATTCTGTTTCTTGGAATTATCTTCAAACTTCTTGTCCATTTTCTTGAAATTGTCATTTATTGACTCAAATTTCTTATTCAATTCTTCGTTATTTTGTTGTAATAATTTTTTATTGTCCTCCTTGATTTCTTCCTTCTGCTTCTTAAAATTGTCATTTATTGTTCCGAACTGTTCCATCATAATTTTCATCAGATCGTCTAACTTCGTTCCTCCCGCAGTTCTTGTTAGTTCTGTCGGAGTTAATATTTCCTCCCTTTGTGTGGGTTCCTCTATTTCCGCATGGGTTAACAACTCTTCTACATCTTCTACTGAAGTTATTTCCTTTTCCTCCATTCTGGCACCTTTCTCAATCTCCTTTTCTAATCTCCTTGCTTTCTCTTCCGCCTCCTTTTCGCGTAGCATCGCCTGGTATCTGGTGTCGTGTTCTGCCCGTTCCATTTCCGTAGTCGCCGCTAGAATCTGTAAAGTTTAAAGGTATGTTTCCCTAACTATTCTAGCCCTACTAGTTGGCGCGCCACTTTGTAACTAAATGTAATATGATGTGTTTGTAAAAATTTAATTAAAGTTTAAATGTTTGTTTGGTGTTAAACGTGTCAAAATGTATGCTCTCAGTCGTGTACGGGTAAACCGTATTCTGCTCTGCTGCATTCAAACGTTGCCGCCTCGCCACCTGATTGGCGTACAGCTCTCTGCTATATTACCCAGCTTGCGTCTCGCTTTAACGCCTTCACTTCAATAATTATTAGTCGTAATTCTAAATTAACTGAATCAAACATACTGCATTGCAGATTGAGAACATTTATTAATCCTTTAGAATATTTATCTTGGTTTATTATACATCAAAATCCGTTTTCTGCACCGGCTATTACAATTGTGTAGTTGGTACTTGCTCAGCTCAGTTGTATACAATCAGTCAGTAATGTTAGTTTACAGTAAAAATTATCGTTTTTCTCAGGGGTGTAAAGTCCTTTTGGCTACAGAAATATATACTTACGGCTAACACACACAAAGTTATAATAATTCTTACAACTAATTACATAAATAAATCGATATCTCATTACATTTGACTAAGTAATCACCAATGAAAACTTGTGAAGCAATTTAGGGTTATGTCTCATTTGCCAGAAGTTCGTTATTAGAAGATTCGTTAATTATTTATCATAATTTACTTTCTTAATAATTGTTAATTTGTTATAGTTAAATAGTGAATTTAAATAAGCATTTATTTTGACTCGGAATAGTGATCAGTGATTTTGAAATAGTTATATTTAATTCAGACCAAAATTTGTGAGTACGCTTTAAGGGATAATGTTTATACTCATCAGTTACTTGTTGCTGAAGATCCTGATGTCGTCTTCTTCGATAGATAACTCCTGGGCTGTCGTCTTCTTCTATGGATAATTCCTGTCGTCTGTTTCCCTCGTCTCGGCACTTTTCTTTGCTACTTCAGGCCTCGTAATTCTTCAGTTGGTGTCGTCTTCTTCTTTTAGGAGGTTCCACTGATCTTCATATAGTGTCCGTGGTCGTCTTTCTTCGTCACGGCGTCGCTTCGTCTTCTTTGGATCACTACGGTTTGTTAATTTAATTTTTTATAAATAAAAATTTACGTTCAGGATTCCCTGTACTGTTGTAATTGTCTTCCATTAGTTTTAAATAGTTTTGAAATTACTTGAAGAATAATAATTTAATTTTAATATGAGAGCTACTCGGTCCACCCTCTGGCGTTGGTTAATAATGACTTACTCAAAATCTAACGGTTTTTTGGCGTTATTTTTCTTGTTGCTATGGTTACTTCATAAATTATGCTAATTTTTCATTGGTTATTAACTCAGGTTATTGTTAAGATTTATCGTCTTTTTTCGTCTATTTCTACCAAAATATCTTCAACTGAAGATTACTACTTTATTCTAATATCTATGGTCATCACATTAGTACCATTCTTCCTAATTTTTTATGATGAACATTTTGATACCCCTCATGCCTACTTTTGGATAGCTAATTACATTTTTACTATTTTCCCAATTTTATATCTTACATATATTTTATTCAAAATTAGTTGTTAATCACATATCTTGGTACTATGAATACCCACTTACATGGTTTAATCATTTGGCACGTTCTGCCTTACCCTTGGATTATTATTTGTTCTCAAATTAATAAATTTATGTTCAACAGTTTGGCCTAGAGCCTAAATTCCATTCTACTTCCATCTAACATTTCTTACTAACATTCCTGGTAACTCTAATACAATTTGCAAACAAAACAAACAATAAACATCAGTATCCCTAACTCTAATTCTTACTATTAAACATTTCTTTTCAGGTTCTACCCTGAAATAACTTTTAATTGCTGTTATTTGCTTACCCTACAATTTACTCTATGCTATTATTTTCTGAACACAAACAAAACTCTTAATACTTCCTTAAAGAAACTTAAAGAAACTCTTATAATACTATTGACAAACTGTTCCTTGCATGATATGTCCTATCTACTATTCCCTTCACTTAAATACAGTGTTAGTCCTTCTTAATTTGCTATACATTCTGATACCTTAACTCTTACCTTAATATATAATCTTGATATCTTATTACCTAAATTAACAATATTACAATTAGTTCAATCTTACCTACTAATGCACAGTTTATCACAAATTGTTTATCTGTTTTAACATAGTTGGCTTATATAATATTTAGTTCTACACTCTCACTACACTTTTCCTTTCATTAGAAAGTTACTATAATTACTACCCTGCTCACTTTGTTTCATTATTCTATACCTATCACTTCACTACTTATTTAGTTTTACACACTTTTGGGCTTATTTACTTGTTTATTCATGGGTTGTCTGATTACTTTAAATCACTGTGTGATTATGGTCATGTATAACTATTTACCTCCAAATCACACTGATCACTTTTGGTCATCATTCTAATATTGCTTTTGTTTTGGGCTCAAAGTATTGTTTATAGCCTTTGGCCATTACTACTACAATTAGTTTGGGGTATGGTTAGCTTCTAACCCCCCCCTACATTATATTATACAAGTACATTCTTTAAATAACAAGATACATGTGATACTATTACCCTTCATTAATCTTATTGTCCTAGCTACATCTCATATGCTACAGACATCAATTCATTACTAAATTTACAATATTCTGTTCATTTTTTTTTTTTGGGATGACTTGATTGTACTTAAACTTCTTCTTCACTGTCTCTTGGTTTCTTTGGTTCCTATCCGATCTATTGTGTCAAGTCTGTCAGGTTAATAGTCATTTGTCATTTATTGGGTTACTGGGTTATTGATCTTTAAGTTCATAAGTTTTTTTGCCTTTTATTCTTATTTTCAGCTGTTTATTTTATAATTAAATACCATTGAATTCTTGCTACCTTATGTCATGTTACAACATGAATTAGTAAACAAGGTATAAATAAGATTATATTCGGATATAATGGAAGTTTAGAAAGGAATTATTTTGATGAGTGGAAGAATATTGTATGAAATGATTATAATTTAACACAATATCGAATAAGAATAAAAAGGAGTGTTGCTATGGACGACAAAATAGATAGATTTTGTTGATTTGATTATTGAATTTTTTCGGGAGAAAAGACGTGACACCTGGTACATTATAATATATATATATATATAAATGTCAAATTTATTAAATACTTTTGATTGGTTTCAATATTTTGTTTCATCAATGTATAATTATAAGTCTTGGGGGAGTTTCATGTTGTAATGACGTAATTAAAAATAAAAGAGGATATCATGTGTAAAGAAATAATCAATTTATTTACTTCAAAATAACCCAGGTCTGCTTCCAAATACGTCTTCACGAACCTTGGCCTAACATAGGTAAGTAAAATATACAGTTGGTATCAATGAAAGATGGCGTTCGAAAGTAGACGCATGCACTGCTGATTTTTATAAACAAGTAAAATAAAAAGTAAATAGTAATAAAATATAGTTACACTGGTAGCTTAATGAACTATCTTTATAACATTGTGCGTACTGTTGGCCTACTAATAACTAGTGATAAAAGCTTGATCACACACACACACACACACACACACACACACACACACACACACACACACACACACACACACACACACACACACACACACACACACACACACACACACACACACACACACACACACACACACACACACGTATCGGACTAACTGACCTCAGATCTTGGTAATTTACCTTGTAGTATAAATAGTTAAATAGTTTACAAAATAAGTTTTTCTTATTTTTTTGTGTTCATTATAGGCAATGCATCCTGATACACCTGTAAATTCCTGTATAAGTTGTTCAACACTTTAACAGCGAGTGTTGATAATTTTCCAAAGAACCTATTAAACTCATATAAATCTATTAATTTAGTATCCACTTTGTAAAGATTTTTCTGATTTATGTGTATTTATCTTCTGGAAGTTGACAGAATTAAAAGTTCTAAGTGACCGTTGTAGCTGAAAATTAAAGCTTTATATTCATATAAAATAACATGAATCCATTTGTTTAAGGTTTTAAACAGTACAGACTGTACTAAACGAGACTGCGACTGCTGTGCAAGATCTGTTGGAAACTAATTTATTCTCTAATGGAGAATTTAGTGATGCTGTCACTCATCTTTCCAATCTGAATTATATTATGAAGTATATATAAAACACAGTTCATATAAACTGTTTATAGTATTTTTGTTGATATAGTAAATATACACAGTTCATGTAAATTTTGTTTACATCAGTACCCAGTCTAAGAACGAATATACTTTATGGTTTTTCAAATTTTTTTATGGTATTGCTCTGCAGATAAATTATTTCTCAGCTAAATGCTGTAAAGGTGTATAGCAGTAATGTAATAAATCTTTTAGTTCTTGAGGATAAATTTGAGAATGTACTAAACACAACTGTAGTTTTCAGTACTGTAGTATTACATAATTTGTCAGTTTGACAAGAATTTATGGGCATGTTAAATATTACTAACATTATTAGGCTGTGTGTTTCAAGGTGCCATAAAATTAATTTTTGCTATAAAAATAGTAATGGGTAATGGTAATTAATATTTGACAGATGGAAAAAGATGTTTCCGTTCGACAGCAGGCTGTAGATCTGTTATATGCAATGTGTGATAAAACGAATGCTGAAGAAATTGTTCAGGAGATGCTCAACTATTTAGAGACAGCTGATTATTCAATAAGGGAAGAAATGGTAAGTTTTCTTTTTTTTTTATTGTGACCATTAACAGAATATTTTGTGGATTTTAGCTGGGAGGCTGGAAGATGAAAATATAATTTACTAGATGTAAAGGTTAAGAAAGGCTTAGAATTTTAACAGCTACTCAGTTGTTTGTATCATTGAGATAGGCATAATTCACTTGTTATGTTTTGGTATTTGTCTTAAATAGCTTGCTCATAAGTCTAGAGTCTAGTCTTTTTATAACATTTTATTGATGTAAAAGTCAGTAGTTTTAATGCCCATAATATTTAGTACAGTACAACCTGTCACATCCGGACCCTCCCATATCCGGACGTATCTCCAAACTACGTAATTTTTCAATTTTGGTTAGCGAAATGGTTAGGGATGGAAAAGTGAAAGTTGCAACTGGAATGTTGTTTGCGCGCCTAGGCTATTCCGAGCGGGGCTGTGGCCTTGACTCGGTCAATGGCTCTTTCCCGGAAACCCATTCCTTTATTCTCTCAGACATGGCTTCCAAAAAACGTGTGCAGTGTGTGAAGCAGCCGAAAATCACAAACTTTTTCAAAAACTGATGTAGGCGTACAATAAGTAAAACTTTTTAACCAATTTTACTTTTTGTATTTTAAAGAGTACAGTGTACAAATACAAATGCTAAACCAATAGAAACGTCTAAAAAAACACGTTCTTCTTCTGTGTATCTTCTGTAATTGTTAATTATATTAATTGAGATTTTGGCTACTTATAGAGCTTTAATTACTGAACACAATGCAGTTTCAGAATTGCTGTATATTTATTGGTTTTGAAGTTATCGCAGGTTGAACTACAAAAATGAATTGAGTAAAATTCATGTCTGATCCGACCGCGTGCTTCACTGTGACGAAGTTAGAGTGAGATAGTTGCTTATTATACGCTCTCTGTCTTGCTTACGGCGCACAGTCTGTCCCTTTCATATAACGCTCAGATATGACGACATATTATGAATCGTTATATATACCCCTCCTCGGTATAAAAAAAATTGATTATTTATTAGTTTGCTCTATCTTATTATTAACATCATTAACTCCAACTTACCTAATGTACTCTATTTGATTGTTCAGAAGAAAACTCAACCGTAATTTTATGCCAAATGACGATAACTTCAATGCGTTGAACTGATTTTGTGTATAATATAGTATATTTAATGTATCTTTTAAATGTCAATAAATTTCAAATGAAATTTGGGTATATCTGAAATCCTTGAATAATTTACACACCCGAAATTTTCGCCGGTATTTTTCGTCAAAAAAGTGCGTTAATTATGCGAGGAAATACGGTATTTATAAATGACCTTGTGATATCTGGATTTTTCCATATCCGGATCGGCCGGTCGCCATATTAGTCCGGCTATGACAGGTTGTACTGTATACATATTATTTCTTGCAGTTTCTGTATCTCAAAATGGTAGTAGTATCTTTTTTTTTTTTAATATACAGTTTGCAGATACAGCATAATATGAATACACAACCAGAAAGTTCATTTTGGACTCTTATATTTCTGATGAAACCAGTATCTATAGAATCATTGTTTTGTATTCACAAAATGCTATACTACAATGCAGTTATATAGACCAAAAATTGTTTGTTTCATGGTATAAATGATTTATGTGCATGGAATTCTTTGTGTTGTTAAGAAAAGAAGTTATAACTGACCTAGGGGTTTTTATATTATTTGAAACTAATTGTGTAATTTTTAATAAATAAAAATAAATATATGTCTTGGTTGCAAGAATAACACATATTAGAGATATACGTTAACTAGGACTATACAATGTGTTGTCCATTAGTTTGTTTTTGGATGCACTCATCCATCTTTAACATGTTTTTTTTTTACTATCACAATAAGTAAAGCTTGCATGAATTTATGGATAATCTCATAGTCTGATAATGTTTCTTTGATTTGTAGGTACTTAAAGTAGCCATTTTAGCAGAGAAGTATGCAACAGACTACACGTGGTATGTAGATGTAATTCTGAATCTTATTCGAATAGCAGGTGACTATGTGTCTGAAGAAGTTTGGTACAGGGTGATTCAGATTGTTATCAACAGGGATGATGTGCAAGGCTATGCTGCTAAAACTGTCTTTGAGGTAACATACTAATTTAGGCATGGGCTCTGTGTGTGTGTGTCCACATGCGTGCCTGCGCATTTGTTCAAGTTTTAGGATCACATATTGTATAAACCGTGGGCGTGACTTGGGGCCTAACTTGGGGGAGGATTGGATAAATTCAAGTGTGTAGTGAGACAATCTATATAATAAAATTAATCATCATCATCATCTATCTGTCCAGGATTAGGCAGGTTGCCTGTTCCGGCTTCACCATCTCCATCTCGGTCTACCAACATTTCTGCTTCCGGTTGGCTTATAATTCAGGATTTTTCTTGGAATTCTTTCTGGAGACATGCGCAGAACACGCTCTTTCCATCTTTTTTTTTTATAGTTTTTCGCTAGTTCTGTTACTGGTTGTACTTTTAATTCCTGTCTTATATCTTCATTCTTTATGTGATCTAATCTTATGCAACCTTTCACAGATCTAAGATATTTCATTTCAGACGTTTCCAATAAAATTAATAAAATGTTTTATATACAAAATTAGAAAGTTTAGTAATAATTCTTATTTAGTAAACGAGGTACAATTTCATTTTTTAATGATCAACAAACCTTTCTTCATAAGTTGTACTTCCAATTATGTTTACCTAGAACAAATATATACTGTAGGCCTATAAACATAAACAATTTCAGCTCTTCCAATTCGTATACCCAGTTTTTGTAAACGCATCCTCTCCATTAGGCACACTGTCACAAAATGCTCGGCAGTAGTAGCAGTAAGGCGAATCAGTCACAACACAAAGAAATTTTCAAATTGTCAGAAAGAAATTAAGCAGTGTTACTCCTTTGCGTTTCTTATCTCCCATTTCTCAGATCTTAAGAACACAAAAAACCAAAACAATCACAACAATAACGAATTAAGAAAGAGACAAGCGATGTGTACTGTAACGGACTGCGTACACGACCGAGTAACTGACCGCACTTGTATCAGTAATCATTAACAAATAACAGTTCCAAATAACCATCTTAAGATTTGTGAACAAAGCCATCGATGTCTTACATAGTAAGCCAGATTTGTTCGTACTGCCGAGTCTGTTACCCCTACCATACTGCTCTCTTTTACACTGGCCTGTAGTGTTTGCAAAATTCTGCTGAACTGAAAACAGCGATAATCTTGAACCAAACAGTAAACAATCCAAGCACAGAGATGATGACTCGGAAGAATATGTGTGACAAAGAGAGGAAAGTAAAGAGAGCAAGTTCTTAAAAGTACAGCTGCGCTTATTTTTCATTACGGTGTTCCAAAACAAGTCTTTGTTTGTGTAAAAGGCACGCATTGTATTCCAGTTAATTAGGTCTCTAGCGTTTGTTTTTTTCGAACAGAAATATTATTTTGATGTATATCATTCAAATCTGTCAAACATTCCCCTTACAAGTTTCTTCGAAAGAAATAAGAATAATAAATTTATGGTAGTCTAACTAGTCATCTGATAACAGTACAGACATTGATAAATAGTGCTTACTGTGCTCACAAGCATAGAATCTGTCTCCTGTGTGACTATTTGTTAGTTTTTATTTATAACAACGGGAAACAAAATTTTATAATGCTCGGAACATTGGAGGGGCGAGTGCCACCCCCTTGCCCCTCCCAAGTTACGCCTATGGTGTAAACCTTAAAAATTAAGGTTATTACTGCTTATTGTAATATTAAAATTGTTTCTGTTAGGCACTTGAAGCGCCTGCTTGCCATGAAAACATGGTCAAAGTTGGAGGATATATCTTAGGAGAATTTGGAAATCTAATAGCAGGAGATCAGCGTTCAGCACCAATAGTCCAATTTCAGTTACTACATTCCAAGGTATGAGGTATGGTATACTGAAGGATAATTTTACCCTTCTAAACCAAAAAGTCATATCTCAGTTTTTTGTCTCATACCTTTTTGTTTTTTTTTTCTGTTTGAGGGATTGATCTCTCTTATTTCAATGTAAAATACTATTCTCTTCATAGTAAGCATCCCTACTTTGCTTAGGAGTAAGAGAGATTGACCCTAAGTATTAATACACAGAAAACAAATAAAATAAAATTTAGAAATGTCTTTTTGGATTAGAGGGCAGGATTGTAGTTTCTCAATCAGTTTGTTGAAAACAGTAAATGCTAAGTTCTTAATATTTTCCAGTGATCAAAATGTTTGTTCTTACTGATTTTATGTCAATGTTATTTACTAAATACGAGGATTGTTCAATAGAAACACGTTTAGAGGCTGTAAAGCACTTTTTATTCAATGATTTTAAAAGAAGTCTCCATTAACATTAAGGCATGAGTCTCACTGTTGCACTAATCTGTAGATTCCGTGCTGGTAAAATTCTTGCAGCTGTTTGCGGAACCATTCGCTAACAGCAAACTCTACCTCAGCATCCGATTTGAACTGCCATCCTTTTAGTAATTTCTTTAATGGGCCAAAAACATGATAATTGCATGGGGACAAGTCGGGACTATAAGGTGGATGTTGTAAGACTTCCCACTTCATATGACCAAGCAGATCTTGAATCCTCTGGGCTACATGGTGTCAAGCATTATCATGGAGAAGAATGACACCATTTGTCAGCTTCCCGGAACGTTTATGCTGACCCAAAAGTGTTTTAACTGTCCGCATATTGCTCAGCATTAATATTGACACCAGGCTCTTTAAAATCTAAGAGCAGCACACCCTGATAATAAAAAAATATGGTGACCATTACTTTTCCTGCCGAAGGTTGGGAGCGACATTTTTTTGCCTTCGGAGATTGTGCATGCGTCCACTGCATACTCTAACATTTAGATTCTGGTTCATAGTGGTAACACCAAGACTCATCACTGGCAACAATTTGGTGTAGAAAATCATTAACTTGCTGTTGATAGCGCAAATGTTGTAATGATAAGGCCAAACACAAATTTTTCTGCTCATCAGTAAACAGTCGTGGAATCCACTGAGCAGCAACGTTGTGTTAGCCAAGACTATGAATGGTGGAATGAACAGTTCCCACGCTGATGGTCAACATTTGAGAAAGTTCTCTAACTTTGATGCACCTATTTGCACGTAAAGCAGTTTCCAGCTGTGTCTCACATTTTCATCTAATGCTGCAACATGTGCAGGTCTGGGACGGGCCAAATCTTTAGTGGATTCACTTCCTTGTTATTGATTGCACCATTCAACCACTGCTGTATGAAAATAACTATAGTCACCATATATAGCTTTCATTCTCGTATTTCCATTGGCTGACGCCCCTCAGCGGCCAAAAACTGAATAACGGCACACAGATTATCTTTGGACGGATTTTCTATCATAGATGCAATTTTTCAACCCAGTCACAATGCTTAGAAAAGAGCAAACTGTAAATATTTTTGTCAGACGCGTCACTAGTACTTAAACTGACAATATAAACAATTGAATTCCGTTGCCATGGTGATGAAGTCACGGCTGCGCAAATCAAATGTGTTTCTATTGAACAATCCTCGTAGTTTTGTATTTATTAATAATAGTGCAGTATTGATTTTAAAATGACCATTGATTCACATTAACTAAACCTAAGTCCTATTGGGTTACTATACCAATTTCCCCTTATGTTATACATCACTGGACAGATACTGCGCCTGCATGAGTATGAATATGACTGATAACGGTACAAAAAAATTGATAATTCATTTTTTGTTGCAGTATCACTTATGTTCACCAATGACAAGAGCACTGCTGTTGTCAACGTATATAAAGTTTGTTAATCTCTTCCCCGAAGTGAAGTCAGTGGTTCAAGATGTGTTCAGACAACACAGTAATTTGAGGAGTGCTGATGCAGAACTTCAACAAAGAGCGTCAGAATATTTACAACTCAGTATTATTGCTTCTACGGATGTTCTAGTAAGTATAATTAATTGTATGGAATGGTTTTTGATGTCCCATGTCATAGAAATGATTGTAAACTGTGATATTATGAGTGTCAAAAACTGAAATAAAAGTTTGTTCTGTATTTTTGTTGTTAGCTGATTAGAGATTAAACAAAACAAACAAACAAAATTAAGGGAACAATAGCTTGTGAAGAGAAGACTTTTAACAGAAATTATTTCTGTGTGTGTGATGTGAGGCATGGTTTGGCACACATGGTATTTAGAAGTACATGTTAGAAATCATGTAAACGTTCCCCCACCATTCTCGCTTCGTGATGTATAGTCTGGTGCATTAATGTTGTACTGACTACTTCATTCAATGCAAATATAAAATAATATAAAACTTATATAACACATAAATAATTAAGAAATTATCTGTTATTATTTATATTTCATTAATCATTTATTATTTAACATAACATGAAAATTTTATTACAGAAGTTAATTTAATTTCTTGGACTTTTTTCTTCCACAATCTGTTGCCTTCTTGCCATATTTTTTTTAAAATATCTCTTCTTATTTATTGATGTCATCCTGATAAACGTCCGTATTCTGACGTAACATGAAATCGCAAACTTGTCTACACTATTGTATTTCAATTTAAAGTATGTTCACTAAAGTTTTCATTACATTGCTTGCCTTGTTCAAGCCACAGGTATCATGACATTCTATGAAATCGTCTTCCATTTTAAACACAGTTCTTAACCATTCATCAGTTGGGTTCATAGGGGCTGCTCCTCTTGATATAGCTGAAAGCAAGTCTTGTTTACTGGGGTACTTACATGTTGGATGGCCATATTGAAACGTGTGATAATTTTTTCCTCCTCCTCCCCTCCCTCCCCTCCCTCCACTCCTCCTTGCTGTATGCAGTTGGTAATGTAATTTTTATGTAGAGCAGATTTACCTGTCTTGTCGGTATCATATCCATAAATTACGTCTGCTCTCAGTGTAATGAAATCGTTATGGGAGCAGTTCTCAGTATTATAACTGAAGCATATATGCTCAGAAGAATATACAGTGGAAATCGTTTTACGCGAAAACGGTTACCACAAAATATCAGTTAACACGAAATACCACTCGGGTACCGATCGCCGTTTGTTATGTACAGTGTATTATTTGTACGGTTAACACGAAAGGTTTACCTGAAAAATATCAGTTAACACGAAAAATTTTTGTTAAAAATAATTTTTTTTTGGTTGGCTTTTAAGTAACTGCATACAAAATAAAGCCACACAAGTACGCCCAAAAGCTTGTTTTCGATGTAACGGAATCCATTCTTCATCTTGTGAAGCTACAAATTACTGTCACATAAAATTTACCTAGCAAATAAACATTGAATAATTATCGGGCGCCATGATGGAAATCTGTGCAACAACATATGATATTAGGCTTACCTTTATTAGGTCCAAAATTCGTGTTAAACGAACCAGTAATAGCGAAATGTACCTGAAATAATTCACTCGTACTTGTATTTTTTACCAATGACCCTTTATTCAAATCACATATTCCCATATATTATTACAAAAAACAAATTGTGCCAAACATGCACATTTTTATGCCTCGGGGCGTGTTCCCATTTATCTGAACATTAATAAGAATTACAGGTTTTTTAACCCTCCAAAATAAACATTGGTAATAACATAATAAAATATAGTATAATATGCTAAACAATAAATACCTGCACAACCCAGCACTTAAATTATTTAGGTCACTCTCTCTCTCTCTCTCTCTCTCTCTCTCTCTCTCTCTCTCTCTCTCTCTCTCTCTCTCTCTCTCTCTCTCTCTCATTCTCTGGTACAATTTTATTTTATGAGCTCATTATTGAATGGATTTTGAAGTGGTCATTATTACACAATGATGTTGATGTACTTGAATAATAAAAAAAATATTGGAACGATCTCACCAAAATATCGGACAGGTCTCACCGCACTGCTAGGATCCGTCTATCGTGCACAATCTGTTCCTTTTACTCCGTCTTCGGGCCCACACCGTCGTGTCTACCCTCGAAAACACTTTGGGCAGATTCTAGCCGCACTTAGTTCGACGATCCACTGGCTGATGACACCTGTTCGAATGGTTACTTCCCCAACATTTCTGATATTTTTAAAATAGTTATTTAACCACTTTTGGTGGTGTAAAAGTTATAAATTCACTCTTAGTGAATCTCTGCCGGCCGCGTGATGTGCCGACCGGCTCACGGTCCAGGCGAAAATGACACAGAGTCTTTGTTTAACATTGCGTAGGTGGGGCAAAAACTACGTCACCAGGCTTTTGTGCGTTGTTTACAGCCTCGAGTTGTTTACAGAAATGTGCATTCCTTCCACTGACGTCATCAGGGCTAGTCACGTTATCTCTATATGTGACACACGATTTTTTGCTGTGTTTGCCGTTTCACAATGAAAGCGATCGAAATCCTGTCAATTCCAAACTGCGTTGTATAAAATAATTATATAGTCCACTCACCAAAACTTTATAGGGATTATGACATACTACAAAATTTATTACCAATAATTGTTAAAAATAAATAAATACAATAATTATGGTCTTTTGTACCATGTTTTTATAAATTTAGGATTGTACCAGAATTGTACCATCACAATCTCTAAAAGAGAAAGAGCAGGTAGTGACCATAGTTTGTTTTGTCTACCTGTTTTGTTTTGTCTTCACTACCAAGTTCTATTTACAGTACGTACTGTATACAGTGTACCGTTGTTTACGAGAAACCATAGCCTCTCCTTCAGCACCAAATGTGTTGTTCATTGACCGCAAATAAACCGTTATCGCTTACATTAACTACCTACTCTATAGGGTGTGGTGAGTTCAGTTCAGTTGTATTCTGTGCGTGTACAGCGGTGGTAAAGTTTGCGGTACGGTACCAATAACATTTTATTGTAAAAAATTTACTCAGTTGTGAGGATTAACTGTTTACTTTTTTACTGTACAAACTTCTTAGTCTTTTACAGCCAGTTAAGCGACGTTAAGCATGTGATGTGTACGTGTTAAGTGAAGTTACGCTTTCGTAAATTTCATTTTTGCAGTCCGGAAGTAAAATGGAGAAGAAAGTGCGTAAACAAAGTGTCCTCTCTTTAAAAAAAAAAGTTGAACTCCTCCAAGCTGTTAATGAGGGTATTCGAACTAAAACAGAAATCTGTAAAACATTCGGTATACCAAACTCGACGTTATCCACGATTATAAAAAAATAGAGATAAAACTTTAGAACTGTATGAGTCGGGCAAGTTTGAACCAGGCAGGAAACGTTTCCGTAAGGCAAACCACGAAAACTTAGAGGCTGCTCTTCTTGTTTGGTTTAAGCAAGCAAGATCACAAGATGCTCCTATTTCTGGACCACTACTGATGGAGAAAGCAAACGTTTTTGCTGAACAGATGAACTTAAATTTCACTGCAATCCTGGCTGGCTAGAAAGGTTTAAAAAACGAAATGGCATAACCTTTAAAAACATCTGTGGTGAATCAAGACAGGTGTCACAAGAATGACATCATCGTGGTTGCAATCTACGCTGCCTGCAATTTTAAAAGACTATCCACGTAAGGATATTTTCAACGCCGATGAAACAGGACTATTTTTCCGTTGTATGCCCGATAAAACACTTTCATTCAAAGGGGAGCAGTGCTCTGGTGGTAAAAAGTCCAAAGAGAGAGTGACAGTGATGGTAGGTTGCAATGCTGATGGGTCAGAAAAACTTCCGTTACTTGTTATAAGAAAAAGTTTAAAGCCGCGCTGTTTTAAAAATGTTAAAAAGTTGCCAGTAGAATATAGAGCTAACAAACGAGCGTGGATGACGTCTAAAATTTTTACCGAATGGCTGGTTTCGTTAGAAAAACATTTCACTTCTCAGAAGAGGAAAATTGTGTTAATTGTTGACAACTGTCCTGCCCACCCATGTGACCTAAAATTGATGGCAATTAAACTTGTTTTTCTACCACCGAGCACGACTAGTGTCCTACAACCTTGTGATCAAGGTATTATTCAAACTTTAAAATTTCAGTATAGAAAGTTACTTCTGCGGAAATACTTGGCCACTATTGAGGGGAAAAAAGATTTCTGTGTAAGTGTTCTGGATGCTTGTAACTTGTTAAGAACAGCGTGGAACCTCGTGACGCCTACAACAATTCAAAATTGTTTCGCTCATGCTCGATTCATTTTGAATTCAGAAACTGAACAACCCGAAGAAAATGAAATTGATCCTACACTATCTGAAATGTTTAATCGTGTGTCATCTGTATTAAATGTTTCAATTTCTCTAAATGAGTATGTGACTGTCGATGAGAACGTAACTACGGCTCCCGTATTAACAGATACTGATATCGTGGAAACAGTGCAAGTTGACAACTGTGAAGGTGATGATAGTGACGACGAACTTGATACGGAAAATGATAGTGAAAATGTTCCTACCGCTACCGATATGCTTTTGTTGCTGAGCCGTGTTCGTCGATATTTTGAAGCCAACTCGGAAGGTGAATTGTTCGAACACGTTGATAAATTAGAACAATTTGTTGAAAATAAAATAGTGCAAAAGAAAATAACGGATTATTTTAAATAAAGATAAACACGAAAACTACGGTAAAGTTGTAAGACATACAGTAGTCTATAACAAAACGTAAATCATAGGACTAAATTTAGAACAGCTAATAATAATTTTAAGAAAAATTAACAATAATAAACCATGAGGAGAAATAAAAGGTTGTATTTGTTGCATTTTACTAGACAGTACAATAAATAATCTACAGTACACTATTTGTTCACTTCCTCATTTTGTTTCACTTTTTGTTCGCTTAATGCGAAATTCGGTTTACACGAAAAAAATAACTGGTTCCCGTCATTTCGTGTTAACCGATTTCCACTGTATTCGATTCTTTGACTTGTTGTTGTTGGCAATGGATGATCATAAAATCCTACCAGGCCTCTAATTTGAGAAAAGTAAGATTCCAGAACATCTTGGTTGCATCTAGCAGATATCAAAGATCCGTATCCTTTGAATTGTAATTTTTGTAACGCCCGTGAAGGCTGCAGATAGATATAACAATTTCAATTGAACAGGGAATGAACGAGACTTTGTAAGGCTGGAATTAAGAAGGCCCCTGTACTTAACTACCTTAACAATATAACAAAAACCCAAAAAAAACCTAAAGACCGGGTTGCCACCACATTTTTACAGGCAGTATGTGGAAACTGCTTCACAATTCCCATTAATAAAACGAACACTTGAAAACACTATTTAAAGATAAGGTAAGGTGATATTTCAAATTACTTAACTCACATGCGTTGTCATATACATAAGTTCATTTATTATCATTTACAGCTAGTTACATTCATTAACCAGAATCATTACATTCTCAAGTTGTGTGACTGTTATTTAAATTGAACATGTTACATTTTGAAATTTACCAAAAATTGAATTACAAAATTTCATTTCATCAAAGCATAAAAATCACACTTTCTCCACATTTACGTGGGCTTTCAAAATAGTGAAACTTAATTCTGAAAATCCTGGAAGAACTAGAAATGGGTAAAACGACGTGATGTTTTTTTTTGTAATTTTTCAAGAGAGTTGACATTTCAAAATATTATGCAAAAAGTTCAATGTTCGGTGGATAACATTAAAAGTAACCACTTCAGAAATGTCCTCTGATAAGCAGTTTGCGCATTTTCCTTTTGTAATAATTTTTTGTTGGCAGTTTGAAAACAGAGGCTCAAATTTGTTCAATTTTCTTTCACTCTTTCAAAAATAACATTTTTTTTTCAAAGCATGCAGCTCGTCAGACTCAGTCATAATTTATACCACTTTTGAAGTATTATTTATACTGGCATTAGGACACGTAGTTCATTAGAAGAATACTATTGTTTTTCTCTGCTAGATTCATTATTTTCTTCTCCACCTTCCTCTGGAAAAGCTTTTTCTGAGATTCCCATTTTTGAGGTGTAGCATGTCTTTCTGTGTTGGTTGAAAATACGATTGATGGTATTTTAATATGAGGCACTCTTGTTGATTTCAAGGTTGTCTGAATTTTAAATTTAGAAGTTATGCTCTTAGATCACGATCAAAATGATTTTCTGCAAAATGGTCAGAGCACAGACGAGCATAATCGATGCAGAAATCGTCTGAACGTTTACAAGTGTGTATCCACATGTTTTGCAAGTGTTTGTCCTTTGGAAAGCGGTGAAATGAAATTCTTTTATCTATAAATTTATTTCAGTATTACTACACTCTGCAATGACACAAGGCATCTTCAATTCGTAATACAGTGCACCAAAACATGAAATAAACACTATACACAAAGTAAAGAGAAACACAAGCTGAAAAAACTGTATACAAAGCAGTACAGTGACATCACTGACGTGGCATGCTACTGTGTACAAGTACTTACTTTTTAATAAATTAATATATAAACTTTATTTATTTACTATGCATCTTTAGGCTCTTGTAGCCACCATGTTGTCTCCTACCAACTTAAAATTATAGTTACTGGGTCCAGGTTTTGTATCAGCGAACCGGAAGATCAGAACTGGTTATTTGAAATTAAACATATTGGTTACTTTCATACACATCTTATTCTTTTATTTCCTCAAAACAATTCAATTGCATTTAAATAAACAACAGAAAAACTTAGATGCTTTTACAATCCCATCATAAATAAAATATCCCTTCTCCCTCTAAATTTTGATATCATCTTTTAAGAAAAAAATTACAATGATTACTTATTCGTATATACTGGTATTACCTTGATTACAATAGACATATTTAAAATAACATAGAAATAGTTATACCCCATTTTTTCATAAACCAGTGCCTCTTACTTTTATTACATAATTATTACACATGCACATCCACTCTCTCACGGTACATACAGTAGAACTTGGCTAATTCGAACGTGCATAATTTGAATTCGTGGATAATTCGAACTTTTACCGTGGTCCCTTGAATATCCTATGTAAAACCGTGCAAAAACATTGTCTATAATTCGAACTTATTTTGGTTAATTCGAAATAAAAATTTTGCTCAAACTACAAAAAAATCACCTGCAGTATGGGCTAGACCACGTAACAATAGAGACACGACTGGAAACAGACAAGCAGGCATCGCCCTTTGTGAACAGACGCTTGTCCTTTGTGTCAAATTCGTGGAATTGGCGCCAGTATCTCGCGATGACACGTGACTGGCTCGTGTAACGGTACCGTTCGCCATTGTCCCTTGTTCCTCGCCTCGTCAGTCAGCCACTCTCACTGTTGCTTTCAGTTCAGTCTGCCTGCATTCGTGGAAGGGTTAAGTCTTTTTGAGTTTCTACTGTGTGAGCTGTGTCCTGTAGTGAGAGACCGTTCCTTTCTTTATACAGACTGGTGTGTTTTAGTGACGCTTATTGTGCAGTTTTATTGTGTTGTGTGTTCATCATGGCCCTTTGAAAACCAACACGGACCCAATACAAATCATTGACATTTGCCGAAAAAGTTGCAGTTATTCGGGAAGTGGAAAAGGGAATCTGAAATTGCTAAGGAATTCGGGATACCGCCAAATAGGGTGATTGCACCAGTAGTCAGCCTTTTAACAGGGTTGCAGTACATTACAGTAAATTTCAACGAACTGATCAATTATATCACATCATTTTATTGATCAATATTACAAGAAATATGTCTGGTTTAAGTAATGCACTTAATTAACAAATTTATTTAATATACTTTGGCTAAATTTGCATATTTTCCAAGTAGTAGCAAATTCTCCAATACTCGGAGCCACCAAAATCCAGTGGTCAGCCATTTTGAAACCAATACTCAGCCACTAAATGCGAGTACACTTTAAGCATTTAATTTACAATATAAAAAAGAAATAACACTTGAAAATGCACCATAAACTTGTTACACATTAGCCTATCTTAAGTACAGAAATTATTCTTGAATTACACAATATCAACAGAATCTTGCATCAGCAAAAGTGACAATTGAACTCTCTTCTTGCTGCTAAGTCATAAGGCAATGCACGAAGTTCAGTACATTTTAGATGAAACCACTTCGAACAACTGTCACACCTGATATTTTTTAGCGCATCGTCTTCAACATCACTAATAAGTTTATCATTGCAAACAGCGCACTGTTGCCTAACATAATTTTCTTGCATCATAAGATCGGCTCCACTTTCATCTGAACTGAATCTGCTATTTTTTTTTTGTCTTTACCCTTTCCAGACTTTTTCTTTAACACTTTTTGTGACTTTCGATTTTCTCGTTCCTGTTTTCTGTGTGCTTTTAATTCTTCTTCCTTACTTTTAGCCAAATCCTTTTTACTGTAGAACTCTCGCCATGCTGCTGATGAAATAGCACTTGGTGGTCTCTCTTTGGCAGGCCGTTGCTTTCTTGTACTTGATAAGGGACCTGGCCAGAATAAATGATTTTCAAAATGGGAACTGGTATTTTTCACAACTTGAGAATGTTGTGAATTTTCTTTATCACAAACTTGTATTTCTACATGTGAGGCTGAGCTTTCTTCGGATCTCATACTATTTTCTTCCACTGAAGCCACACTCGTCAAAATGCCTGTTCCTGTGATAGCTAGGTCTGCGCACCCATTTCCAGTATTCTCTGTGCGTACAGGAGACAATTCTTCATGCCCACAGGTATGATCATTTTTGATGTTGTCTGAAATTGTTGAAATAGGGGTAGGTGTACTTGAAGTTTGAAGAACACCATCACAATCCACATCATACACACCCGGTTCAATGTCAAAATCCACGTTATTAAGTTCGATTGCCATGGGCACAGAATCTAGAAGCACTGACTGAGCACTGGTTGTGACATCTTGTTCGTCTGGAACGTGCGAAGTTGAAGCTGAAGACAGTTGAGCCTTATGAATTTCTTCTAGCACAACATCAACATTCACTCCTCTGTCAGAAAGACTTCTTCTTATACCACTGATTACACGTTCAGCAGACGTGAAATAATGGTCCTGCAGTTGGATTGTAGTCTCTGATGTAGCCCGGTTCATCACTTCAAGTGTGTGTTTTGGTGTAATCCACGGCATCAGGATTAAATGGATACAATCCACACTTGCGAAATCCATTCTGTATTGTGCTTGCGAGTTCAGTATTTTTTAAAACTAGCCAGCAATGGACAAAAGGTAGCTTTAGTCAGCACTGAATTTATATTTTCAAGACGAATTTGCCACTCTCGGACCGTCTTTTTCCATTGTGACTTGAGTGGCTTGAAGACACTCACATCAGCAGGCTGCATCATGTGTGTAGTATTGGGTGGCAGGGCATACAAAATTATGCCATTGTTACTGCAATATTCACTAAGCTCCATTGTCAGATGGGTTCGATGGCCATCTACCAACAAAAGAACTGGCCTCTTTATGTTGTTTTCATCAATCCATTTGTTGACTCCGTTTACAACATATTCTTAAAAAATTTCACTTTTCATCCATCCGGATCCATCAGATCGTCCAAGGAACCAGTCTGACGGCATGCTCTCTACAACATCTCTTGGTGGACTCACATACGGAAATACAACCGTCGGTGCAATAGTTTTGCCAGATGCCGTAAATACTAACAGAACAGTGATTGTTTCTTTTGCATTTCCTAACTGGAGCTCATAAACATTTTTCCACCCTTTTGGTGCTATCACTTTTCCTGTTTTGGGACACATGCTGAAACTGGTTTCATCCCCATTCATAATCCTGTTAGGATCTGATAGAATATCTGCACTATTAATGTTTTCTAAATAGACAGTAAGTTCCCGAAACAATTTCCTAATCATTTCCTCCATTACAATGGCACGTCCTTTCGTTATACCCTCCGGAACACGATCTGTCAGAATATTATGGCGCCGAAGAAAGGAACTATACCATTTCTTGCCTGGTCGTCCATCTGTAAATGGACTTTTCGGTTACCTGCCAAAATAATAGTTTGGACAGTGTTCAGCAGGTCATCCTTTTTTCGTGGAAATCCGCATTTGCTCAACTGTATCAACCAATCTACTAAATGTGTTTCTTCATCTTGGCTCAGAACAGTTTGGGGACCCATTCGCCTTGCTCCTTCTTGAATTCTACCATGTAATCTGTCCTGCAAAGTACCTCTTGGGACACCATAACGACGACTGGCTTCTCTAATACTCAAATCATGTTCTCGTATTTCAAATAAGGCGTCTGTTAAGGCTTTCTCATCGTATTGGTGAATTGGTCGTTTCACACCTTTAGTTGGAGCCATGAGAAATTCAGCATGTAGGACCAATCCGTATCTGTAAAATACACGTTAAGTGGTACTTTAGTCAGTCCATTTTAGGGTTTTATAAGATGGCTGACTATTGGTTAGGAAGACACCAGTAGTCGGCCTTCCTGTCATTACATGGGCTGACTACTGGGTTTACTGTGGTAAAAGCACTGTATCATTGCAGAATAATGAGGGTCAAGTTCTAAGCTTTCCGAAAGTAGAAAATGGTTCTTAAAGTCAATGTAAGGCCAAACCCCAGTAGTCGGCCGCCCAGGCTGACTACTAGCTTCTACGCTGGAGTTCACTCTCATATAGTCAGCCCCCTCGAAATACATAACCCTACTTCACTTAAACACATTTTTAAGCACGAATTGTCTATTTTAGAATATTTCAAGTGGTATTAACTTGATTCTGGATGATTAAAAACTTACATAACAAAATACTGACCTTCCTAAAATGTTGCTTAATGTTGTGCAATTTGAAACATGAACACGCGTAATCACCACATGCTACTCTAGTATCACACTTGAGGGCTGACTACTAGCTCAGCATTGCCCACACGAGGTCAGTATAAACAAGAGAGGCATGGTAAGGTGTGGCTGAGAACTGGGGAACCAACAGAATGCGCTTCTGTCGTCAGATTTATTTATTCTTTTAGCTTTTTTCTCATGATGGCTGACTACTGGTGGGTGGCTGGGAATAGGATCACCTACCCTACACTGTCAACGTATCTAAAATATAAAGAGAAGATTTTGAATAGTGTGTGTAAAGCCAGCGACAAAGATAGGAAAAGAGCGCGAGGACCAGAAAATCCTGACGTGGATGAATGTGTAGTGAAGTGGTTTAAGTAAGCAAGGGACAAAAAAATTCCAGTCAGTGGGCCCCTCGTCAGAGCCAAAGCTGACGAATTCGCATCTAGCTTAGGGAAATATGATTTTAAGGCCAGCACTGGTTGGCTCGATGGTTATAAAGAAAGGAATGGCATGTCTTTCAAAACTGTTTGTGGGGCAAGTGGATCTGTTAACGATGAAGCTGCAAATTCATGGAAAGACGATTTGTTGCAAGTGATTTCTGATAGAGACGCTAAAAACATTTTTAACGTAGATGAGACGGACTTATTCTTCAAATGCACCCCCGACAAAACACTTGGTTTTAAAGGAGAAAGTTGTAGTGGCGGCAAACACAGCAAGGAGCGCATAACACTTTTAGTCGGAGCAAACATGGATGGCTCGGAAAAACTGCCTTTGCTAATGATAGGGAAGTCAGCCAACCCACATTGTTTCAAAAATGTAAAAACAAAACCAGTTGAATATGAATCAAACAATAAAGCTTGGATGACAGGTGAAATTTTCGAAAGATGGCTTTTGAAAATCAACAGGTAATTTCGGAATCAAAACAGAAGAATCGTCTTGTTTATTGACAACTGTACAGCGCACAACACTATTCCTGTGATGGAAAATGTAAAGGTTGTGTTTTTCCCCCCAAACATGACTTCAGTAGTTCAACCTATGGCACAAGGTGTAATAAAAAAGTTTAAGCATTTTTACAGACGGCTTGTGGTCCAAAACATTCTGTCAGTGCTTATTTAGATGAGCACGAAAATACTATCAAGATTAACATCCTTCAAGCTGCTCGCATGTGCAACAGTGCTTGGGACCAAGTTACGCAAAAAACAATTGCTAATTGCTTTCGTAAAGGTGGTTTCTGCCACATTGAAGGTGAAGAGGAGAATAAAGCTGCTAGAGAAGTCGTACCCACTGCGGATAACTGGGAAGATGTTGGACATGACGCAGGCATTCGTTACGAAGAGTTTGTAAACATGGATGAAGACTTGGCGGTGTGCGGTGAACAGACAGATGCGGAGATCGTGGCTGATGTTATGAACAAAAGAAATGCTGGTGCATCTTCAGATGAAGAAGGGGACCAGCTAGAACTTCCAGAGATACCGATTCCAACAGCTTCACAGGCATCAAATTACATTAAAGACTTGAGATGGTTTGTTGAAGGACAGCAGAACGTAAGTGACGATATTTTCCAAGCATTTAATAAACTTGAAGAGTTTACTACAACTCAGTGTATTAACTGCAAAGTGCAATCAAAAGTTTCTAGCTTTTTTAAAAATGCTATATTTTTAGCAAAAGTAAATGCTATATTTTGTACTGAAACGTGTTTATACCTTTTTAATACATATGCATAAGGAAATTGTTTAATAAAATAACATATTGCTTTACTGAATTTCGGTTTTTGATTTGATTTTTCTACCCTTATTCAATACCCTTATTGAACTTTCCTAATTCGAATTTTTTACTGGTCCCTTCAGCTTCGAATTAGCCAAGTTCTACTGTATTTAAATTTTCCCTATGAGCTCATTTAATTTTTAAAAGGTTTCAATTTTGAATGGTTATAATTCTTTGTTTTTAAATTTCTTCTTTTCATAATTTATGAGTATAATTGAATATAATATAATTTGTTCTCTTATCTGCAATTGCGTCCCTAAAATTCATTCAGTCCAGCCTCCGTATGTTTTCTGTTTCTTTCATCACTCTGCACATTTCGTTCTTTTGTCGTAATTCTCGCCGGATAACTTGAAACTGTCACTTCATTTTACTTCATATCACGTCATGACTGTAAAATTTATTAATTTGAATTAAAATCACATTTTATTTATACGGGCCTCCATTTTCGTTCTGGAACTTTTCTTCACAACGGGCCGGTTTAAAAGTGTAATTTCAACTGGGGCGGATTGTACTGCGTTGAGTTCTTTGTTTCCATCACATGTTCGGCTCTGGAATGTTTCGTGCGTGTCTTTCACACTGTTCACAGCGACACACCCGTGCGCGCGTGAATACGCCCCCTTCTGATACTTAACATTCCTAGACTCTTAATTATTTTGGGCCTCGCACGGCTTGGTACCGCACTGACTGCAAGGAGTTCAAAAATGTCAAGCGTTTGTGATCAAAATGTTGTTCAGCTTGAGTGGCTACTACTTTTTACAATTATTAAAGAATAAAATAAATCCCAATAGTTTGTCCCGTTACAATACCCCCTTAATGAAAGGTTTTATGCCGAAGCATAAAAACTCTCATTGTCACTCTCATACTTCCTAAAGGGATCAGCCAGAATATGTCGCCACAACCCCCTTTACGTTTTATTAAAAAATCATGATTAACTTACCCCTGGTCCAATGACTGTGACCGCACCTGAATGACCTTACTGGACTTCTCTCTCAAGATCCCAACACCGCAAGGCCAGACAGGCACTTGACGCTCCTGCTCTGACACGCAGGCCAGCTCAGGACCGCCGCCACAGCATCACCAGACACTGAAACATCAAATCAAAAAATCAAATAGTGGCCTTGTATAATACCATATCCCTAACTGATCTGGTTCCCCTTAGCTTTGCGCTGGTTTGCGTTAAGAAGCACTGGTTTTCTTGACCTAGTAATATATAATCTTATATCTACCGCATAGACTTTCATCCCCTTACTTCGTTCCCCTTTTCATACATTTTTTCGATTCCAATCGACAATAATTAAGCCTTTCCCATTTTACAAGAAGTATAAATCCTTACATTAACACAATAATATTTCAAAATACTTAAACACATTATCAAAAGATTAATCAATCAAATACACTTTATCTATATCTCCCTTCTTCTACAATTCTTAACCATTTCCCATTTATATCTAAAACAATTCAAAATCATTTAACACATTATATAATATTATTATTAACAGAAATTCCATTTATCCGATGCTGTTAATAATAAGCACTCCCTTTTCTCCTCCACACACACTATTGCCCCCCCCCCCCCGTGGACTGTTGCGTCCAGTTGCCTCCACAAGGACTGAGGCGGAAGGAGTGAGCACTTTTTTTCTTTTCTCTCACCCCCATCCTTGCTTCAGCATTACAAGAAACTTCAGGGTAAGTACCCCTACTCATTATTTTACTATATGCCCCTAAGGTCTACCTAAGGCCATTTGGGTGAAAATAGCCTGTGTTCAAAATAAACTTAGTTTCCCTGATTAAACCCCATTAAATTTCCAAATTACACCAATTTCAAAGGCAACCAACTATGGGTCAGTTTTACAATAATTCTGCCCACAGCTGATTGTTATCCAAAACCACGATCTGGGTTGGTAAGGCCAAGATCGCCCGAAATATAGGGAATCGCAATGGTTTGACACCTATTACATGTTTAAAATTCCTATACACTAATATAATACAACATAATAAAACATAGTACACTCATAATTAACATTGCCATTATTACATCGCTTCAGATTTAAGTTTAGTTTCAAATTCTATTAAATCTTTCACTTGTTACATTTATTATTACATTTCAACTATGATTTTCTATTTCATTTTCATCATTAATTGGTTCGGGTGATTCTCAGTAATTCACAATGATTTGATTTATTGAATGGGCATTTAGATATAACCTTACTCGCCTTCTTCCTTCTAACAACCATTAACGGATTTGCATAGGGTGACACCGATCTCTCAATAATATTTACCCCCACTAATTTCTCTAACTCCACTTAAATCATTCTCCTCTTATTACCAAATACCTGATACCCTCTTTGTATCTAGGATGTGTGTTCCCGCACTACCAGCCCATTCCCTTATCAGTTCCTGGCCCTTCCAGGTAACACTGCAACCTTTTTAAAACTGTTCACCTCTGCCACAATGTCTTGCCTTGAGGACTCCTTACACCTCCACCCTCACTACAAAATATATGTATCCTGCTCTCACCAATTTACTCTCCACTTTCATCACTCTCTCGCTTTCTCTACATGCAATCACTCTCACTACTGTGTCCCTACTACTGACCCGTTTCTGTATTACTTTTGTTCCAAAATTCTTATTTTGTCTAACACCCATTTAAAGTTAACTTTGACTGACTCAAACTCCATCTTTTACCACATTTTACATTAATGTGATCATTGAAAATTATACTAGAAAATTCCTAACTACCTCAAACTAATTTAATGACCTAATTTAAAACCTTTTAAACTTATTTAATTTCATTGTTAAAACATTTTACTTTACTTCAATTCATTATAAAATTCATACTTAGATATGGTCACTCATGTAATCAAATACAACATGATTTCTGTCATAAATTCAAAATATATAAACACTCATTACAACAAATATATTGTACATAACCATATGTACTTTCTGATACATCATAATAACCATATGCCTCCACAACTAAACACCTTCTACGTGTACTCATTTACTATTTATTATCAAGTTCAAATCTTATAAAATCATTTAAATTCAGTATCAAAATTCATTTATACAACATTAATTAATTAATTAATTAATTTATCTCAAATTATCTAATTCAATCAGTTTCTTTTTAAAACACTAAGTTTTTTAATTACAATTCCGAAACAATTACAATTCAGTTATTTTCATGATAAACTTCACCATGATTTATTTAGTCTGATCAACTATTATTATCATCATTATTATACAATCAATTCACCCTGCATACCCACATTGTTTACATAAAATACATAGTACAACATAATCTACTACACAAATACATTTAACATCACTACACAAGTATATACAATTTTTCGTCATGTCATATTATTGTTTACCATAAATCATTTCACAATACAATCCATTTAAAAACCTCTTACTCACATAATTAAATGTTCATGAACAACAACTGTTTAACCACCATCATCGTAAATTAGTCTTATCTTACGTTTACACCATTCATTTACAACTAAAGATATATTACTATTATAATTATAATAGTCATCATCATTACTTTTCTCCATTGTATCAATATAGTAATTACACATCTTATTGCATACAATTATTTCAAAATTCCTGTCGACATTGGGTATGGTAAATTCTCCTTTAGTATTTTCCATTAAAGTCAGGTAAGTTACATTGTCATCAACATTATTATCAACTACTGCTGCTACACCAGTTTCAACACAAGGTAAGTACTCAATATAATTATCAACTCTCTCCATACCTAACCTCTCTACTCTTTCTTTATATCTTCTACCAATCTCAAATAACTTTATCTCCCCATCAACACACAACTCTCTCTCAAAATATCTCACACCATAACGCCATCTCACACTTTCTCTACTAATCCATGCAGAGGGCACTAAATCATCACAAAAAATCAGGGAACAATTTGAAGACCTCATGTCTTCTAATACAAAGGGACTCTTGCCCTTCAACAATAACAGTGAACACCTTGGTTCACAATAAACCCGGGGAAAATTTACCCCCTGCAACCCCTCTACCTGTAAACTCTCTACACTCTCTCTTTAACTCATCAACACTCACTAACATTCCATTATTAGATTCTACTCCCACTAAAACTTCATCAGCATTCTCAATACTCACCACCTTATTCTCTAACACCACATTTTTAATTATATTATTTTCTCACCCCTACTTACCGTATTATATGTTACCTGATCGTCCTTATTTTCGTTTAATTTATCAGACTTTTCACCAATTTATACCCCACTATACTTTCATAATTATCATCAACACTATTAATTTTCATTATATCACTTTTAAATACTTCATCTACTTTAATCATTCTGCTTTCTAAACTGTCTATTTGCGTATTGACCGCTTCTAATGTTCTATCAGTTATTGTTTCAAATTTTCCGTCAATTTTTTCGAATTTACTGTTAATTTCATTTTTGAAATTATTAAGATCTTCATTCTGTTTGTCACATTTTACTATCTATCTTAAACAGTAATTGCATAATTGCTGTTATCTCATCAGTTTTGTTTTCATACCGAGTTGAGATGGGTGTCAATTGAACTGTATTTAATTCAACTGATTCGGTAGCACTAGGCTCATCGATCTGACTAATTGGGGTTGAATGAACACCCATCTCACTCGTAAATGTATCGTCAGTTAAGCTGACTTCTACGTTCTTATCTTCATTAGTATTCATTTTACTTATTTATAATACACATATATAAATAATAGTATAACATAACCGTATCTGCCACTCTCGTCATCTATGTCTATTTCTAAGTACATACCAATGTACTCATTCCAAACAACCATCCTGTTTCTCAAAACAGGTCCACATTTGCATAAATTTTATTTACGCCAATGGTCCCTGTTCGGGCACCACTAGTACAAGTACTTACTTTTTAATAAATTAATATATGAACTTTATTTATTTACTATGCATCTTTAGGCTCTTGTAGCCGCCGTGTTGTCTCCTACCAACTTAAAATTATACTTACTGGGTCCAGGTTTCGTATCAGCAAACCGGAAGATCAGAACTGGTTATTTGAAATTAAACATATTGGTTACTTTCATACACATCTTATTCTTTTATTTCCTCAAAACAATTCAATTGCATTTAAATAAACAACAGAAAAACTTAGATGCTTTTACAATCCCATCATAAATAAAATATCCCTTCTCCCTCTAAATTTTGATATCATCTTTTAAGAAAAAAAATTACAATGATTACTTATTCGTATATACTGGTATTACCTTGATTACAATAGACATATTTAAAATAACATAGAAATAGTTGTACCCCATTTTTTCACAAACCAGTGCCTCTTACTTTTATTACATAATTATTACACACGCACATCCACTCTCTCACGGTACATATTTACATTTTCCCTTTGAGCTCATTTAATTTTGAATGGTTTCAATTTTGAATGGTTATAATTCTTTGTTTTTAAATTTCTTCTTTTCATAATTTATGAGTATAATTGAATATAATATAATTTGTTCTCTTATCTGCAATTGCGTCCCTAAAATTCATTCAGTCCAGCCTCCGTACGTTTTCTATTTCTTTCATCACTCTGCACATTTCGTTTTGTCGTAATTCTCGCCGGATAACTTGAAACTGTCACTTCATTTTACTTCATATCACGTTATGACTGTAAAATTTATTAATTTGAATTAAAATCACATTTTATTTATACGGGCCCGCATTTTCGTTCTGGAACTTTTCTTCACAACCGGCCGGTTTAAAAGTGTAATTTCAACTGGGGCGGATTGTACTGCGTTGAGTTCTTTGTTTCCATCACATGTTCGGCTCTGGAATGTTTCGTACGTGTCTTTCACGCTGTCCACAGTGGCACACCCATGCACGCGTATGTGTGAATACGCCCCCTTCTGATACTTAACATTCTCACACTTAATTATTTTGGGCCTCGCACGGCTTGGTACCGCACTGACTGCAAGGAGTTCAAAAATGTGAAGCGTTTGTGATCAAAATGTTGTTCAGCTTGAGTGGCTACTACTTTTTACAATTATTAAAGAATAAAATAAATCCCAGTAGTTTGTCCCGTTACAGCTGCACAACCACCTCATGATACCTACCATGTATTGTTAAGTACTGTAGTTTGGCATAGCATGATCACCATATGTATATTGAAGTGGTAATACAATTTTTTTTTTAAAGTGTGGTTCGTCCTGGGATAAATACTATTTAAGAAGAAAAATATAAGTATACACATTATGTACTTTTCGGTAGAAGTAATTTTCTATAAATGAAGAAAAACTTGTATTTTGAGCACTGCATTTTACTGTAATCTGAGTGCATAATTTTTTGTGATGTGCATCCAGGTTATGTGAGAATGTCACTCAGGACTGTCACATTGAGTATTCACATTTACTTGTGATCTACCTATCAAAATGTAATGATCACATTTATCACCATCATTTCACAATTTATTTATAAACTATAAAACTTTTCTAATTGTATGTCAGCATTATTATTTGTTAGTAGTAGATTTTATCACCATGAAACCGGTTATTAATATTTAATGTATGCTTGAAATTGTGTCCATCTAATGCAAATAGTGAGTTTATTTTGTTTGATTCGGTTAAAAAACAATGGGACTATAAATTTCCTACATACAGAAACATTTTCATTACAGTAATGTATATGCAGAAAAAATTAAAATTTATGAAATTTTATAATATTGAAAATAATTTTGAATAAAAATTGCATAGAAATTTATAAAATATAAACAGGATATTTTATAATATGTGAGAAATGTGTTACTAATGTTTTGAACATTATGAAGATATACTTACAGTATGGTCTTACACTTGGTGTTGAATGATAAAATACAGAGTCGTGGGCAAGAGCTTTTCCATATATAATGATTTTTTCATGTATATTAAGTAAGGTACTGCTGTTCTATTAGAGATCTCTACATTAATTAGCCCTTTGATAATGACAGCTTGGTTAGTGTGTTATGTCTTTGATAGTGAACTTTTTTATAACTGTGTAAAATGTATTATAATGAAACTTTTTCAACATTAATTATAAGGAAACTGATAAAACATTAAAATATTGTTAAATTGATCATCTCCACTTTACGATTTGTCAAAAATAATACTTCATTACCCGATTCATAGTTCGTAACATATTTACGAATTTCGTCCTCAATCAAATAGTTAAGTCTTTTGGAAAGGTTGTTTATCAGATATACTCAAAACTAAAATAAAATTGTACACATTGTATAACTTATATAAGATAAACATAACGAGTTGTTTATAAAAGAATACACTTACACACCTCTCTATACATTTGTAAACTAAGCAGAACATAACCTCCAAGCATACTTCTGCACAAAGCACCAAAACACATATGACAGACGCAAAATGTTCACCACAGCCATACATATTACATCACAGCAAGAATCAACGAATACCAAACGTTTGAAAAACAATCCACAAGAGTGCAGCAGCATAACATCGCAACTAATGTTGTATATCGGCAATACTGAGGCAGCGAAAGTTGGAAATGTACATACATATGATTACTGAATTTGGTCCCTCAGAGAAGAAACGTACGTATACGTGATTACCGATCAAAGAGTTAGTAAGCTACTTTTAGGTACAAATGATTCTGAAAATTTAAGAACTCTCACAAATTATGTATTTATATGTTTCATAAAGTAAAATAGAAATCCAACCAACCATTCAAAAGAAAGTGTTAAAAATTTTAATTTTGCATGTGCACACAATTTTGTAACTAGTTTTTGCATGTTTTGAAGTTTGTATATTAGCTTGTATAGAAGTTTGTACACAATTTTGTATATATATTTGGAACAAGATATTTTGATCTCATTGATGTACCCTTATTTTGTATTGATTGTGGAACAAAGTACAACTTTAAACAGAAAATGTAAATACCAGGTTACAAACAGACCGATATTTTGGAATAAAAACTTGTTTAATGTACTTACAACTTCATGTACTTTTCCCCTTCAAAGTATTCCCACCTGCTGGCAATGCACCGCTCCCAACATTTCTTCAAATTCTGAACGATTCCTGGAATGCACTTTTTGTAAGGGCGTGCAGCTGTTCTTCCCCGTTTTTCTTGATCTCGTCTATTGTTTCAAAATGACATCCTTTTCGAGGTCACCGTCAGTTTTGGGAAGGAGAAAAAGTCTACTGGGGCTGAGTCTGGAGAGTAGGGTGGGTGGGGCAGAACCATCGTATTGTTTTTCACCAGGATGACAAAGAGTGATGCGTGAGCTGGTGTGTTATCATGTTGTAACACCCAAGTCTTTTCTTTCCACAGGACTGGCCTCTTCTTGCATACTACTTCCCTGAAATGCCTTAAAACTTCCCTATAATACTCATTATTTAATGTTTGACTATGTAGAATGAATTCATGATGAATCAACCCTTTCCAGTTAAAAAGCACCACCAACATCACTTTCATGTTTGATTAAATCATCTGGGTTTTTTTTTTGGTTGAGGCGATCCTTTCCCACCCACTGCGAAGACTGGCTTTGTTTTGACATCGTACCTGTACAGCTATGTCTTGTCCCTTGTTATAATGTTTTTGATGAACTTTTCATCGGTACTGACACGGCCAAGCAGTTCCTGACTGATGTTAATCTGATTCTCGTTCTGATCATTGGATAACAAATGCAGCATGAATTTTGCTGAGATGTGATGCAGGATCATTTTTCCTGTTACAATTTTGTGGCATGAACCCCATGCTGATACCCAATTCCTCGGCAATCTCACGTACAGTTAAGCGATGATCTTCACATATCATAGTCTGAACTTCATCGATTTTATTGTCACTTACTGACGTTGAAGGGCGACTAGGTCTTAGATTTTTTATTGGAAGATGTTCTTCTTGCTTTGAACGAGTAAACCAGTCGTAGCACTGTGTTCGACTCATACAATCATCCCCATATGCTTGCTGAAGCATTTTGAACGTTTCTGTAAAATTTGTACCAAGTTTGAAGCAACATTTTTTGCAAACATATTCTTCAAGCTCTTTCATTTTCACTATGGGAAAAATTTATCAAGAGGTTAGAACGCATATTAATTTCAGCTGCTGTAGCAAGAATCACAACAATGGTAGAAAGAAGCAGAATTTTGTATGATGTTTCTGAAAGTTGCCGCTAGTCAGCGGTACTTGTCAGAGCATGCTCTTTGCATTTATTGCCATGGTATTGTGAAAGTTTGGTCTGTTTTTGAACACACCTTTTATTATAAACATACTCATTATAATTTGAAGTGAAACTATCTTCTGGGCTCTTTGGCCATGGTCCAAGGTTTTCATTAAAACCAAACATTTCAGCAGCACCATTAGCTGCCATCTTCAGTGGAAGTATCGAGTCAAACCCTAACGTATGTACGTTAGGACCACAGTACTGTGGTTGAGGCGTACATACACCCCGCGTTAGGTTTGACTCGATACTTCCACTGAAGATGGCAGCCAGTGATGCTGCTGAAACGTTTGGTTTTAATGAAAACCCTGGAACACGGCCAAACAGTCCGGGAGATAGTTTAAATTCAACTGACACTGGCCGTGAAAGCCTTCATACAATAATACTCATAATCTTTATTTTTATGAGTTCACTTTTCCAATCAGTAGGCCTATCAAGTAAGTTTGACTGTATTGTAGGCAACTGTCCTGGAAGAAATGCCTTCGTTTCCAGAGAGAGAGTCGTCTATACTTGCTGTTTTGAAAAAGAAGAAGCCAGGACGTGTACCAGAGAATGAAATTCGAACTGCGCACAATGCACATAATCATCAGAGCCCCGACTCGACTACAACACATGTGAGTGCACATTACTTCTTGATGAGTAAATACATAAAATAGCAGGCTTACTGAATGTGTGTACATGTCATACTAACTAATACGTTAAGATGTTTGGTTGTAAATAGAAGTATCTTTGAAATAGGTTTTTGCAGTTAGCTCATAAATATTTCATGTACGATGTGAAACAGTGGTGTGCATAGTTAATGTTCATACATCATGTTAGACTCTGGAGCATGAAGGAAGGCGATGAGGGTCGGTTGCGCTCCAGCAACACAGTATCATGTGATCCTGTGAGCCAATAGGCGTCAGTCATTCGTTTCTGCTGTGTGAATGCACTTTGTGTCGCATTTTTAGCGATATTTGTTGACTATTTTTTTAGTGTTGTGTGTTTCATTAGTTAGTTTATTGCTAGATGTGGCTAACAAAGGGAAAACACGCCAAGTGTTGTAAAACAATCTCGGGAAATTGTATTTAGTGTGTATCAGTTCTTCAAGCGAGGGGCAGAGTCAGAAACTGGAGCTTGTTCCAGCGTTGCTAAATGCCAGGCGAGAAGCGCTTAGCGGTAGAAGAAAATGACAGTTAACAAAAACAGTCTGGCAACATCGCGGTAAATCGCTCATGCATGTCACCTTCATTCATGCTCCCGAGTCTATAAACAGTGGAACCCGAATGTAGCACTCCCTGATATAGAACTATCTCGCACTTAACGCTCATTTTATGGATTCCCGCCAAAATGTCCATAAGAGCAATGTTATTTGAAAAATACAGTCTTTGAAAAATGCCCTACTAACCTGCATTTAGTGTGATTTATGTGATTGTGTCTTTTATGCTTTAGAATACAAATGCACGTGAAATTTGTCTGTATACAACATATATTCATTATGTATCTTCATCTGTATTATTTTGAATCAAAACAAATATACTTTCCTTGAGTATCGTTACTCACGGGGTGTTAAGTAGAGAAGCTCACCCTTAGGTAAAAATAAATCCTAACCTTGTTATTGAATCTGTGATGAAAATCTAGATAGCGTTAGAAGACACCAACTTTTCATACCCCACTTCTAAACTAAAGTTGTTACCTTAGTCAAATAGTGTCAAAAAATAGTGTGACAAAAAAAACAGTTCTTCAGTTGAAGTTCATTGATTTGTAAAGGTAAGATTTTCGTATAAAATATATTAATTATTATATACGATATTTTCATTATTGTGTAGCAGTTTAACAATGATAATTATTGTTTTATTGTATCACATTTTGAAACAGACATAAAACTGTGCAGCTATTATTTTATGCAGCTGACACTGCGAAGGCCTAAATATTCAGTCATGTCATTCATTTCATAAGTATTTATTACTACAAACCTGTCAGCATTAGTGATTCTACAAAAAATACCAGTTGGCCTAATTGTCAAAATAACGCTGAAGTGTAGTCTAAAAATAATTTTTACTAGGGATGGGTCGATACCAGTTTTTCTCGATACTCGATACTCGATACTGGATACATGATTTTTTCTCGATACTCGATACTTCAATACTCGATACCGTCAACATTTCTAGTTTCAATAAATAGATTAAAAATTAAAAATAAAAAGTTGAGAGAACTGTATAATATCAATTAAATTAATTAAGTGTACATATTTAATGAGACAAAATATAATCAGTATAATATAATATCATCAGTATAATTATTTAAATTATTTTTAAGCTTTACATTAAAATTAAAATGAGTTTTTGAAACAGTCCACTTTTACAAGTTTTTGTTCAAAAATACTAGCATTCTCACTCTTTCGGGGTCAAGTCTACTTCTTTTTCTGTCACATATGAGACCTGCTGTGCTAAATAGTCTTTCAGAGAAAACTGTTGCTGGTGGTATACACAAATATTTTATAGCTAATTTTTTTAGTTTTGAAAATTTTGAATTTGTTTTCCAGTTATCTAATGCACTAGAAAGAGGAGGTGACAAATCGTCTTTGAGATATGCAGTGATTTCTTCCTGGGAACTGTTAACTGGCAGTGAATTTGACACATCATTATATTCTTGCATAATGTTACTGTACAGATACCACATTCCTGGCAATTTATCGGGCTTTGAAGTATGTGACATCTAAAATAAAAGAAAAAGTTCGTGAATGATCGATTTTTACAAGTACGTCAGTATTACATGAGTATTCCCACATATCTGAAAATCTGGAATAAAAAAATTAAAAATCTTACCTCATCATTTTGGATGCAGGACATTCCTGTTGGTTAGCAAGGTCCACCAATCGGTCTTTAGCAGAATGAGAGCACTGGGACTGCGAAAAACTCGTCCTTTTAAGCGGGGGTCCAACAGCGTTGCAATGGAACATATTTCATTGTCTTCAATGAATTTATACCTCACGTTCATTTCATCCAGCAACGACTGTCGAACAATCGCAATCCCCGATCCACTTTCTGACGGCTTTTCCAGTTCAGAAATAACACTGTTCACAATGGGGATTATTTCGGACACTGACACTGAGGATAAACTTACGGCGAGTGTTGCTTGATCGAAAATATTTAATGTGTCAATCAGTAAATTAATAAGATCCCATTGCGATACTGTAAGATTCACTGGTAAGGAGAGATCAGAGGATGCAAAAACTATGGCCCTCTTTTGCTGTTGAAGTCTTTGTAGCATATGTAGAGTTGAATTCCATCGCGTAGGTTCATCCTGAATCAAGCGATGTTGTGGTAGAGAAAGATGCTTCTGTGCGGCTTTGAGAAACTTGGCGGATTTTGAGGAGTGTTTGAAACTCCCAACTAGTTTCCTGCACGACGAAATGAGACTTTGAATACTTTTTGAAGTGAAAAGTCCATGCTTCAAAACAAGTTGGAATGTATGAGCTAGACACGATAGGTGGGGAAAGTTTCCTAACGTCATAGCATTTACAACATTGCGACCGTTATCATGAATCACGGCCATTAATTTATCAATTAAACCCCAAGCTTCTAAAGTTTTCTTTAAAAAATTTGCAATATTTTCACCAGTGTGGCTCACTTCTTCAAATGGTATCACTTCAATGCAAATATGTTTAAGATTATAGTCCAGGTCCACAAAATGAACGGTGACACTTAAATAATCGTCGCAGGCTGTTGATGTCCACATATCCGTCATAACAGCTACGCTATTCTTATTTTGTAGCTCATTTTTTACTCTTCTTTCTACTTCTTCGTACAGTTCTGGAATGATTTGATTAGATATGTGCTTACGAGTAGGCATAGTATATCTAGGTTCAAGGTACTTAATCAACTCCTTAAATCCTTCATCCTCAACAATCCTGAATGGTTGGTTATCTTTGCATACCATTGTTGCAATTTTTCTGGTAATTGTCTTCGACCGACTATTACCTGGTTTAAATGCAGATTTATTGTCCATAAATGATTTAAGTGTAGGTTGAGAGAATGATGATGATGATGATGATGATGATGATGATGATGATGATGATATCGATGCCGTCGATAATGAGGACGACTGTGAAAGAAGAGTCGCAGGCTCATCTACTGTTACTTTTTCAGGAGTTAAATTTCCACTTCCGCAGAATTTTTTATTAAGAGGTTCTGAAAAAGCAATTTTATGCGCTGATGTGACATGTTTTTTAGGTTACTAGTGTTGTGAGATTTTCCACCACGCGAAAAACTCTTTTTACAAATGCGGCAAATGGCGCGATTATCACAATGAGGGTCTATTTGAAAATAGTTCCACACTTCACTCATATTGAATGAAAAAAAATATATAAATTATAAATATAATATGGTGCCACAAAACACAAAGCCTTCTGTCACGTGGAGGTAGCAACTGACTGCCGGCATGCAAACTTATTTTAAAAACATACCAAAATAGATTGCTTATGATTGAAAACTCTAATTTGATTTGTCAAAAATTTCTTGTAGGCGGAGTTTCATTTTTCCCACAACTCAACATGCAATTAGTCACGTATTATTGGACTAGTACGTGACTTTAAGAGGAAACCTAGGCTCAGACATCCTGTCTCCAACTTTTATGGTAGGTCGGAAATATTTCTAAAGACGGGACATTTATGGCTTGCAGTGAGGTAATTAGATGCTCGGGTGTACGGTGAATAAGCAGGAATTGAAAGAAGGTTCTTCCTGACCATATCTCCGTCTTTATTTCTACTGTTTACGATTCGATCACATATAGGGCAATAATATGAAACCTCGTTAACACGTTCCTCATTAGTACGTTTTATCGCTTATCACGTCGTAATTTTCAAGCCCAACGGGCGGGCGAGGGTTGCGACATAACAGGTAGTACAACTTCGCTCGTCAAGCTGGTAAATACTGTACTGCATTTTTCAGTAGTACGTTTTCCCGCTTTTGACGTCCAAAATGTTCAGTCCCTTCAAATACGTACTAACGAGGTTCCACTAGTCAACATCTTTCTATAAGCAAACTGCTACTGATATTGCAGATTTTTTGTATAAAATTTCTCAAAAATTTCTAATTACAATTTATGTAGAAACATAAGTATCGAAAAAGTATCGAGCGAGTTTTCTGAAGTATCGCTCGATGTCGATACCATGCAAGTATCGAGAGTATCGAGGTATCGAAAGTATCGAGGACCCATCCCAAATTTTTACCAATCTTATACAATTTCAATTATCCATTGTTACGTAGAATTGTATACACATTGTTGTTGTTGTTGTTTTCCAATGGCTCCCCCTTGGTACATTTAACCCATTTGGTACCGAGCTTCCCAATAAAGACCACTGTAATTTCTGAGTTCTTGCATTTCCCGGTTCAGCTTCACACACTCCAATAGATGTTTTTTGTTAATTTTTGAGTTTCTCCTGCACAATACACATTCTTCTGTGGTGGAAATTTTTAATTTGTAGAGATGCGCTGAGAGACAGTCATGGCCAGTTTCCAGTCTAAAGTTGGTGACCAGTCGTATAAAATTATGCATTTTATGTGATTTTGTCAGGGGATTTGATTCATCTCAAATTCAGACAGACTATTTTAATTAGCCTGATTCTATAGAAAAAAATGGATACATTATTTATTAGTCCGTAGATTAATATTTGTAAATATAAATGCTGTGTCCTAATTAACTGCATATTTTACTGTGCTTTCCAGTAACAGCATATAGGATACCGTTCTGAATAATAATACAGCGTTTTTTTTTTTAAAGATATTACAAATAGAATAAAACCATGGTGATCCTTTTCGAAAGGGATGGAAAATCAAAATGGTGAAAATGTGAAAATAACAGTTGCAGAAACCCGCTAACAATGTAAAGTTAAGATTAATTTAATAATATTTACTGTAGGCCTCTCTTTGGGCTGTTTGTATTTAGTTCGAATAATGGAAATTGAAACAGGTATTTTTAAATATTCAGTAGAGTAACTTGGGGTAAAGGTGGGCAAATTTTATGTCATGGATTTTTTTTACATCAATTTGAAATACTTATTAATAAAAAAATTCGACGCTATACTTATGTCTGTGCTTCACATTATGGTGTATAAAAAGCCTGGCCAGAAGCACACAGTAATTAATGAAAAAAGATATTTCAGCGTAAGGCAAATGTGTTCTTTTGCTCCATAATTGATGAATTTTTCATCAGCACTGGTTCGGTCAAGCAGTTCGTGACTGATGTCAACGCGATTATTTTTCTGATTCCGCATAGTTGGGGCAAAAGTGCACATATCTTGTAACGTTCTGTGACAAATGGAGCGAGTTGAATTTTGTTTTGTATGACATACATAGAACATCTAAAGCAATTATTTTAATAATATACGTTTATTAACAGTATGAAACTGATATCATGATATGATAACAGTAAGAAATTATCATAAATTGTATATTTATTACAATGTAATAAAAATAGTAAAATGTTATGAAGAACAAAACATTAAAAGTTATTAAAAAGTAGTAGCCTAAATATTAAAAAATGATATTAAAAATATTTTTAAAAATCTTAAACACAATAGTTAAGGGTAATACTATAGATGGTAGTCACAGAGAAAATCTCCTTATTCATAAGAAATAGAACTCATACCACCATGATAATCACTGACTGTAGGCCTACTGAATTCAATCCTCATCTGGCGGGTCACAGTACTCGATGTTGCAGATGGGACACAGTGTTTCCTCTTTATTATGACCAAATTCTTCTTTATTGTTTGGTTCCATTAGAGACATTTTTAGGAATAGGGTGAATTTCAGCAGGAGAAACATGAGCAACTGAAACTGGATTGCAACATGTAGGTGCAGGTGGTGTATTTGGCCGTGTAGGATTGCAGTCATCATCACTGCTGTCATCTAGAGTCATCGGGTGCAATTCTGGTACTGTACCTTGGACACCAGTTGAAATTGACGGCTGCTGAAGACTGATGTCATAAGATGTAACACCTGTGACAGTTTCATTACCGTGTATTTTCTCAGGATTTTCTTGCCAAGATTCTTCTGTATGGATGAAAGCAACATCTGTATTCATAGTTTGTAAATTTATTACAGGTTCGTTTTCTAGTTCATCAAACTTTCGTCATTCACCTCAGAAAGAAAGAAGTCTTCCTCAGTAAAAACGTGTGATTCAGTTGGTACAATTCCACAAGCTTTAAACACTTTTACAGCATGGTCAATGGTCACCACTTGCATAAATGCCTTAGAAAATAGCTCAGCAGTTTCTTATTTAGAAATAGTGTCTCCCATATAAGTCAAGCACCATTCCTCACATATTTGATTATGTGTTGTCTTACGTGGTTTAAAGAAAATGCGATGGAGAGGCTGGGTTCTGTTACTGCTGTGTGGAGGAAGTGACAGCATATGAATATTGCTACTCGTAGCAAAAGTAACCTCTTCTAAAGAGACATGAGGGGAATGATATATTAACACTTTCAGACCTGGGCCTGCAAGGGGTGTTATCTCACAGTGGCCTGGTGTTTTTTTAGTGTGTTTCATTGTTATGCTGCAACTGAACCAATTCTATTTTGTCAACTTATCTTATACTGTTCTTTTAGTTCCATTCTTCCTCTTTAATCTGATGTATAACACTTTCTACTTTTTTTACTATTTAAAAAAAATAAAGTTACAACAGCACTAAAAGAAAAATAATAAAAATAAAGTTACAATTTATTTTTTATAACTTGCTTTCAAACACACATTTATTGTTTTTATATAATTATTGGACACAGTCTATGCTACAAATTACATGACATATAAAAAGTAAAGGAAATATATTCTTAAAATTATTTATGTGTAATTGACACGCATACTGAATGCGTGTAAACAAAACACAAAATGTTTGCTGTTTATTCAGTTAAATGCATTCAACGCTATCTGTTAGATAAAGAAATAACTACAGTTCAGTTATGAAGTGCTTCTCTCATACGGCAAGCTTGAAAAACAGTTTAAACCTATGTAAAAGTAACGCCCGTACGATGTACGGGCATAGGACTGAAAGTGTTAACAATATCTGTGAGACACATTATCCAATATTAACAACGCCAAACTTTCTACAGTGGGATTTACATGTTTTGTGAAGTGTTTCAACCACTCAACAAATACAGAACAAATACATTTATCCTGTTTCGGTTAGATACAGGATGGCGTCACGGTTACATACCCGTCCGGGTGCAGCATTATGAAGTAGAAGTCGGTTCTCCCTTTTTCTTTTAAATACAAATGCAGGAGGTATGTAGTGCTCAGACACACTCATACAACATGCCACGGATATTGTGCTCACATTTCTCTGCGCTCACCGCCTTGCTAACATTATGTTTGCCTGTTGGAGCCACTGTCTTTGGTAATTTTCCAGGTGCTGTTTAAACTCCAGTTGATCTTGATTAAAAATACGGTGTGAAAGGAATTTGTACTTATTTTGGAGATCACACAAATTTTATAAATAAAAATCAAGTTTCCTGTTGAACCCCATGATGAGGCGGACGCTTATTTTATCTGGCTTCCTTAAGGACAGATTACGATGCAGTAAAAAAGATTTAGCTCGATCCACCCCAGCTACAGCTTTTGCTTTATCAAAATGGTGTTGTATTGGTTGGTTTCCTCATAAACAAAAGCTAAATAACATAGTGTTTTTAACATCAGTCCATAATATTGCAAATCAAGTTGCACACAGTGCTCGAGAATCTCCCTCTTTTGTTCTTCGTTTAAGATGTTTTTATATCTACCCTGCTTCTACTGTATATCTAGGTTACACCATAACCTAATTTTAATCAATTCATAAAGGAGGATTCTTTTAAATGCAATTTAGTAGCTGCCTGCCTACGTAAAAAGCCTTCACTTATCAAATTCCCAGCTTTTTGAAATGAATCTTTGATAATATGAGTAGCATCTGTTTTCCATTTGTATGTTCTAAAATAGAAAAAATGATGAGGCTGTAGTGGTATTTACCAACAACGCGCACTTTGGCCCCAGAATGCCACGTTTGTTTGTCGACACTAGCCACACCATATTGTAAGTTAAGAAATATAACTGCCCTAAGTACACACAAAAATACGGATAATAATAGGATAACCTATTGAAAGGATCTTAAATGTTTCAGAGCACTACGTTTTGTTAACTATATTATCGCTTAGTATTTAGAGTTGAAGTGATTGAAAGTAATTTTTGATCAAAAAATTACCTCATTTTGGACCAAATCAATGACGGAGCGTAAAGTAACTATGCACAAGGACAGGCCACAATGGCAGCTCACTGCTGTAGTAGCAGAGCTGCCAACATGCAAACAACATATAAAAATCCCTAATTCGTACCTTTGCCCCATGTGTATACTTTTACCCCAGGGTATCCCACCTAATTTTTTTAAAATGTTGGTGTATTATTTGAGATGAAAATACGATTCCCATATTTAAATACTACCTGGATACCCGTGCTTCGCTATGGTGATTATCAGAAAAAACAGAATGTAAAATCAGAAAATAGAAATAGGTTATTTGTGAAGCTTATGTACCAGTATTTTGAAACTAAGAGAAACTATTTAAGCTATTTAAGCTCGATCAATTTGAAGATGATCAATTTGATCAAGCTTGGTCAATCAACTATTAAGCTTGAAAATTAATGAGTTGTTAAAAATGACACTCTATTATTTAGTTAGAGAGAGTAGCTAAGTTTCTGTTAGAGATTAAGACAGTCCTTTATTGTAAGTCTAACAACAATAAAATAGATGGTCTTAAGCCCTTTGATCCCACCACCACCCCTGGTTTTTTGGTCTACGTAGCCAGGCTAATAACTTGCTTAGCATATACTTTCAGTTGCTCCCTCAGATTAAGTGCTCAGGACCTCCCTGTAAACAACATTCCTGCTTTTGCTCTCTGGGTGGAGGATGACCAGGCTGTCAGGTGAACTGACATTGGAGAATGCCATGCACAACCGGCCATGGGAGAAACAGTCACTCCTCAGATCCACACCAGCCGCTATGAAACTTTGCCCCTGCACCTTATTAATGGTCATGGCGTAGCACACCTTAACGGGAAACTGCAGATGTTTGAACTGAAAGTGGTAGTCTGATGGGATCAGAGGAATTCGGGGATGATGACGGTTTCTCCCGTACCGACGCCTGTGAAAATCGTGGCTTCGATGACATGATTGTGCAGAAGCCTGATGCCATTGCACAGTTTCGGAGGGTTTAGATTGCGCAATAGCATGATTGGAGTGCCAACCTTGAGGTAGAGGACGTGAGGTGGTACTCCTGGTGGGTCAAGAATACGCAAGAACTCCACAGGGTAATGTGCAGCATCCTTGACCTCCACCACAGAGTCCACATACTTATACCTCATATGGTCAGTCGGTAGCTTCTCCAACAGAAAGTTGTTGATGCTGTTGGTTGAGTCGTTTGTTGGAGTGAGAATAGCTCTTTACCTCAGCCATGAAGTGCAATCCTCTGTAGCCTGTTGGAGTGAGAATAGCTCTTTACCTCAGCCATGAAGTGCAATCCTCTGTAGCCTGATGAATGTTGGGGTATATTCTGTCACTGAAGCTGATCAGATCTCCCACAACATCGCAAAGGTTACCAGGAATATTTATTCTTCCCTCCTCTTCCAAAATCTTGCCATCACCATTATCAAGCAATAAGTTAGGAAACTCCTCTGCCCTCAAGTCACGTTGGAGGTGCACACGCATGTTAACTCTCAAGGACAGGACTTTGACATTAGGCCATAAGAGGGATGACTTGAGACAGGCCTTGACTTCATCTGCACGTGTCCCTTGTGGCACAACAGGCAAGGTCTGTCTGAAGTCACCAGTCAAAAGCACCCATAAGATGGTTGTGGGCCTGGTCCTGGGGCGTCCTGTTCAGAGCCTCAATACCTCCCTTGTCGGCCATGCTGCACTCATCCCACACGATAACTTTGGCTTCTCAAAGCACCTGAGCCATGTCACTCTGCTTAGAGATGTTACAAAGTGCAGACTCAGAATGATTCAGGTTGAGAGGTAACTTGAAGGTAGAATGAGCCGTCCTGCCTCCGTCGATCAAGGTACCTGCAATACCTGAGGAAGCAATGGCAATGGCGATGTTCCTTTCGCCCCAATTGTGGCTAGCAACAGATTGAACAAGAATGTTTTGACAGTGCCACCAGGAGCATCAAGAAAGGACAACTGCCCATAATCAGAAGCAATGATGTGCATGATTTCATCGTAGGCTTTCCTCTGTTCTTGATTTAATTTTGGAACATTCATAGCAACTCTTTCGGACAGCTGAACGGTATCATAAAACAGTTCCGTCAGGTGTTCACGGTTGGGGACAACGGCTGCTTGCTCTCGTGAAAGTGGTGGAAAAAAGTACTGCAGGCAAAAGTACAGTGAAAAAAGCGGCATTATCAGTGTTATGGATTTTGCGTTTTTTCGTGGATATGCGTTAAAGCTTTCAAAACTCTTTCTTAGTGAGGGCCAAGAATCCAAGAGGAATATGTGTGCCGAAATTAGAACTCAAAATAAACCCTGGTGCTGTGTTTCACCAGCACTGAACCATTTGTAGTACAATCAAAAGAGGATTTATTTTGTTTGCTTGAACGTTTTTTGGATGCAACTGGCCAAACAGTGTCTCCGTACCCTGTTCGGAATATATGTGCCGAACTTAGAACTCAAAATAAACCCTAAACGCCACATAGCATGAATAGAGGGACAGGGTGAACAGTTTCGCGATTATTTTTGCGCCTCCTCGTGGTTATAGGTTAGATGAAAAAAATACTGTTTCAGTAACTCCCCAAAAGCCTAAAGGAAAGTAAAAAAATAAACATTAGACTTCCAGGAAGCGTACAGTTGAAAAAAAGCTGAATTATCGGTGTCACAGTTTTTAGCAGTTTTTCGCGGTTAGGCATTAAAGTTTTCAAAACCCTTTCTTAGCGAGCACCTAGAAGCCAAGAGGAACATACGTGCCGAATTTCAAGTTTGTACGGTTTATAGTTATGGAGATTTCATGATGAGTGAGTGTATGAATAAGTGAGTGGTATTTGGCTTTTATATATATAGATAAAGTGGTCGTATAGCAGGCAATTTTGGAAAATAATTTATGCCATAATATTCTTTTGGCTGTGAGCAAGAACCACTGTGACCTTGAGCAATAAAAGGGTGATCATATTGGTTGCCAAATTACTGTCAGACCTAGCGCAAAGTTGTCTTTCCTTCTCAAGTCTGATGTAGGTTTTTATGCTGTGAGGAGGATCCTTGGTGTAAATCCTTAATAAGAATTCCTTCTACCCTCTTCCTGCCACCACTGTGTAACCCCCTATATAAAGCTTTTTTTATGATCTCTTGAGCACTGTATAGGTGGTTTTCTATACTGAGTTACATTTGCTATACCTTTAATGTAAGAGGTAATCAGAACATATTGGCAATACTATAACATGTCATAATGGAATGATTTTAATTGTTTATGTTGCAGACAATAACAACAGCAGCAGCTACAACAAACAATACCTCTACTGATCTTCTGGGATTGTCAACGCCACCAGCTCCATCCAGCACGGGTGTATTAGTTGACGTCTTGGGTGATATCTACACATCTAATACTACAACCACAACAAACTCTCAACCTCCACCTCCACAGAATAACTACAATCCAAAGAAGTAAGTGGTTTTCTTCATATTGTATTGGAAGAGTGCATTTTGTATTTCTGTTCATGCTAATGCAGTGCTAATTGAGCTTTTGGTATTCTGTGGAATCACCAGAATTTCATAAATAAGAGTTTCATGTGTACACAGTATCGCTTTTTCACAGTGAAAAATATGATTCTACAGTTCAGCATAAAATGTAATCATTAATATTGTAACGATGTAAATGAGTGTATCCCCATGTTATAATGCCACATGTTGGATTCGTCAATCTGTAACGATGTAAATGAGTGTATCTCCCGTGTTATAATGCCCCATGTTGGGCGCCAATCTGTAACGAACGAGTAGACTGGTGCGTATCTGTAAAATGTGTACCAGATTTTTATGTGTATAAAGTGTTAGTGTGTTCGTCTCACACTTGTCGTTACTTTAATGGTTGTTGCTAACGAAGTCCGTAGCGTTGTCACAATTCTCAGTACAACCTAGAGGAAACCTTACCTGTAATTTCATAGGGTTTTGTGAATCCCGGGTGGTGCCAAATTGTTTATTGAAACAATTAAATTTGTGAATTAATATGTTAGTTTGGTGTTTTCAGCGGTGACGGCTGGAGCGTTCGAATGGTTCCTGCCTCTGTACAGCGTACTGTATTGCACAGATAGCAAGAGCGCTAGTTGTCTGTTCAGTGAATTCGCTAACACACACATATATAATACAATTTCCTATGAAATAAAACAATGGTTACACTCTGTACTGTTTCGTTAATTATAGTTTGGTAATTCATCAATGTGACAATAATATTATAATTTAGTATTCAGTAAAATTGCTCCGGCATAAAACATGAAACACAAAATCTCAAGCTGACGAAATTAGTTTTGAAGCGAGTTATTCTGATGCCAACATGGCTACTGTTTATACACTATATATCAACTCGCCCAAAATCTGGAGTTCTTTAGATTATAAAGAAAACAAAATATGGTTACAATAAAAAAGTACACTACCGTACCTTATCCGTACTTAAATAATATAAAGTGTGGTTACAATTTGTTCGGCAGTGTAGTAATAGTTGTTATAAAAGTTCGCAAATTAGTGCGAGGTTATTTTTTTAGTTAACAAGTTTTTTACGTAAGTTTATTTTATTCAATCCTTGAAAGAAGATTATTTTTAATCCATAGTGAGAGTTTGTATTGATATGAGAAATATGTAAAGTGCTTTTATTCCTGGGATTAGGGTATTTAAATGATACTTATCAGTTCAGCAGGTTGTGATAGATTGTTGTTCTTTGGTAATGGAAAATTCATCAAATTTGGAGTGACTTAGGCTGCTAGCATCTTTTTCTAATTTGTCTTGGGAATTTCTGCTTTTAATTTTCTTTTATATTGTAATGAAATTTTTTGTGGGTGTTAATCAGTTAAGTGACTTCTGTGAATGTTATTCGTATATAGCGAGCCGGGTTGTACTTTTTCTTAATACTTACGGGCAAACCGTGTCTCTCGGTGTTCAATTTGAATCTTACCGCCTCGTCACCTGATTGGCTCACGCCGTCTTGCCGTGTCGACTTCGCTAACTGTGGTGCTTTGGGTGTTTTCAGTTTAATAATTTTCTATATTACTTTATTTTATACGAATCAAACATACAGCGTTGAAGAACAATAAGATTTATTAAACCCTTTCAATTTTCAGTTATTCAATAGTACATAAATTTATATTGATGCCGGCTTTTACAATTGCTCAGTTGGTATGTTCAGTCGTTTGTAGAGACGCCAGTATGGCAGATATTGTTTATGTTTACAATGATTATTTTGTCATAAGGCGTGTTAAAGTCCTTTTGACTACAGAAGGTTGGATTATCGGCTAAAATGCACAAAATTATAATATTTCTTAAAACTAGGTACACAATGTTTAATACACTAATACATACAAGTACCGTATTTTCTCGCATAATTAACGCACTTTTTTGACGAAAAATACCGGCGAAAATTTCGGGTGCGTAAATTATTCGAGGATTTCAGATATACCCAAATTTCATTTGAAATTTATTGACTTTTAAAAGATACATTAAATATACTGTACTGTATTATACACAAAATCAGTTCAACTCATTGAAGTTATCGTCATTTGGCGTAAAATTACGGTTGAGTTTTCTTCTGAACAATCAAATAGAGTACATTAGGCAAGTTGGAGTTAATGATGTTAATAATAAGATAGAGCAAACTAATAAATAATCAATTTTTTTATACCGAGGAGGGGTATATATAACGATTCATAATATGTCGTCATATTTGAGCATTTTATGAAAGGGACAGGCTGTGTGCCGTAAGCTAGACAGAGAGCGTATAATACGCAACTATCTCACTCTTTGTCACAGTGGAGCACGCGGTCGGTCGGATCAGACGTGAATTTTACTCAATTCATTTTTGCAGTTCAACCTGCGATAACTTCAAAACCAATACATATACGGCAATTCTGAAAACTGCATTGTGTTCAGTAATAAAAGCTCTATAAGTAGCCAAAATCTCAATTAATATAATTAACAATTACAGAAGATACACAGAAGAACGTGTTTTTTTAGACGTTTCTATTGGTTTAGCATTTGTATTTGTACACTGTACTCTTTAAAAAGACACGCAAACACAGACTGCGGGTAGCAAGTGGCAGGCAGACGGCAACCGAGGTTGAGAATAAAGGAATGGGTTTCCGGGAAAGAGCCATTGACTGAGTCAAGGCCACAGCCCCGCTCGGAATAGACTAGGCGCGTAAACAACATTCCAGCTGCAACTTTCACTTTTCCATCCCTAACCATTTCGCTAACCAAAATTGAAAAATTACGTAGTTTGGAGATACGTCCGGATATCACAGGACCGGATGTGACAGGTTGTACTGTATACCCAAATTTCATTTGAAATTTATTGACATTTAAAAGATACATTAAATATATTATACACAAAATCAGTTCAACTCATTGAAGTTAATCGTCATTTGGCATAAAATTACGGTTGAGTTTTCTTCTGAACAATCAAATAGAGTACATTAGGCAAGTTGGACATGTGAGAGATATTATTTAATATTGGAATTATATTGCCAAATACAGTTAGACAACACGTTGATTAGAAAAGACTTTATTCACTAGAACTAACCTTCATAGAATACATACATCCGTTATAACAATAATAATACGCGCATGCGTATTGTACATACATTGTTTAACCATATTTAAATTGTACATATGATATATTTGACAGGACACACAGTTTCAAGTACGGACACCAGAAAATATTCTTCCCGTCACGAGCTGATAGTACGACCTGAAGCAAAATAAATATGAATTAACGAAAGTACTAACGACGTAAGTAATAATGACATACCTGCTAAAAAGGAAGAAAAATAATCTTACCTTTTATAGGCTACCGAGTTGGTCGTCGCCACTGGAACTGCAGGAAGAATTGGTGCTGCTATCACTGCTCACATCTCTCCATAAGAAGTCATCTTCAGTCCCGTCTAACGCATTCGAGATTCCCGTCTTTTTGAAGCTCTTTTCAATCACCTTCGAAGATATCATGTCCCAAGCGCGCAATATCCACTCACAAAGGAGTTCCACAGATGGTTTCCGAATTTTGCCTGTTGGAGTAAGTTCGTGCACATTTTCTGCCATCCAGCACTGATAGAGTTTTCGCACATTGTCCTTGAATGGTTTATTTATTGAAACATCCAAGGGTTGAAGTACTGATGTCAGTCCACCAGGAATCACAGCCAAATCGGTTTTCATGGTTTCCAATAATTTTTTAGTGTTTTCCGTCAGATGGCCACGAAAACTGTCCAACACGAGAAGAGCCGGGCACCGAAGGAGAGACCCCGCTCTATTTCCCCAAACCGTTCGTATCCAGTCTTCTACGAGTGACGTGTCCATCCACCCTTTTTCTTGGACACGAACGTGGATCCCACGTGGAAATTTTACTCTCGGCATTGTTTTTCGCTTCAGGACAACGTACGGTGCAAGCTTTCTGCCATCAGCTGTTACAGCAAGCATTACTGTACACCTTTGTTTTTCACTTCCAGTAGTGCGCACAATAACACTCGATGTTCCTTTCGTATCGATTGTTCGACTTTGTGGCATATCGAAACTGATGGGCGTCTGATCTGCGTTTCCTATCTGGGAAAGCAAATATTTCTTCGCTTTCCGTTTCCTAATCATGAAGCGATGAAAATCAATGACTTTTTGGTCGAAATCATTCGGCATTCTTTGACATAAGGATGTTCTTCTTCGAAGAGAGAGTCCATTTCTCTTCATAAATTTAATCACCCAGCCTCGGCTAACCTTAAAATTCGAGACACTGATCCCATGTGCTGCAGCTATTTCTCGTCCTTTAAAATACAGCATTTCGTAAGAAACGGCATATCCATCATTGCGTAACGAAATCACATATTTCAGAAGATCCTCCTCTACTTGCGGAAACTTGCCACTTTTTGGACCGCGAAATGCTTTACGAGACTTGTTGGTCTCTTGAAGGGCAATTTTCTGTTTTCGCCAGTACCGCACGTTACACTCGGACACAGAATATTTGCGGCCTGCTGCCCTATTCCCGTGTGTTTCGGCGTAAGCGATCACCGCAAGTTTATATGACGCAGTATTACTCGAATACTTGCTCATTGTGGATTAATGAACGACTTTGAGATCACAAAACATCCGTGTACCCGAAATACTCGTAAAATGAGTTTCTACCAGACTGGAATAAATCGTCACTAATCACGTCTTCGCTGATTCACTCACCGGACTGAATACCGCAGTGAGTAATAACAGGAAGTTGCACGAGGGTTTGAAATGCTAGGTTGCGCAATAGGAAAGCTACTACTTGACATCTTTATTTCGAAACGCATCCGGAACTGCGTGATGAAATCATCGAGAAAGTGGGTGCGTCAAATACGCGAATATTTCTTTTTTCCCACTTTGAACCCCCCAGAAATGGGATGCGTAAATTATGCGGGGGCGTTAATTATGCGAGAAAATACGGTAAGTTATCGGCAATGAGAATTAGAATAGTGTTTGGTTAGAATTTTGACAGCAAGTTATGTTCATTAGTAATTTATTATAAATCAGTTTCAAAGGTTGTTAATTGATTAAGTTTTATTAATAGTGATATTTTAATTACCTTCAGTTCTTGTTCAAAATTGTGATTAGTGAAGTGAAAATTTTACCTCGTTATTATGGATAAAGGGGAACTCGTTTTTAAGTGAAATTATTAGTTTATACTCATCGGGTTCTCGTTGTGGCTTCTTCGATGTTCGTCTACTTCTTCCAGATAGGTCTAGTCGTCTTCTCTTCCTCGGATGTTTCTTAATTCCCGTTCAGCTGGTTTCAATTAAAGTTCGGCTTCCCCCTCGTTCTGTAGTCGTTCGTATACTCAGGTTGAAGTAGGTCGATCCCCTACTTCCTTCGGGATGAGTCGTCTGTTACGTTCCTTCGAAGTCTTCTTATTTTTTACTGTTATTTTTATGTTGTGAATATTTTAATACTGGTTAATTCATCAGGTGTTATATGGAATGCTTTTACAATACTTCTTCCTTCTTGGGTTTATTAAAATTTACGTTTTTATAGTTAAATTCGGATTGAGAGCTGCATACATCCGCCCTCCGCGTCGGTCAATAATGGATTAATTAGAATTCCAACGGTTTTTTGGTAATAAATTTCAGTTGCTATGGTTACCTATTAAATTATGCTAATTCTCATTGGTCGTTATTTTATGTCATTGTTATATTCTAACGTTTTATTTTGGTTTAAATCTATAAAATATCTTCAAATTAAGATTTCTTTCTTATATTAGTAGTTATGTTAATTACATGAACACCATTGTTCTTATTTTTTGTTAAGGATTATTTTGATACCCCTCATGGTTACTTTTGCATAGTTAATCACATTTTCGTTATTTTCTTATTTATATTTCTTATATATTTAATCTAAAACTGGATGTTGTTTATACATTTTTGTATTAGGTATACCTACTTAACTGTTTAAACATTTGGTATATTCTGATTTGATTCTGGGCTATTGGTTTGTTTTAAAATTTACAAAGTTCCTTCATTAAATGTTAGGCCTAGAGCCTAGATTTCCCCATACTACTATTTAACATTCTTTGTAACTTATTAACTTTATATATGGTACATTAAAACAACTTTTTAATAGAAACAAATAATAAAACATTGGTGACTCTAACTACACCTCCTATTATAAAATATTCCTTGCCAGGTTCAAGCCTGAAATTAAACTTCTAACTACTTTTCTGTTTCTTACTACTATCTGGTTTAACTTATAATTTATTACATTATATGCTTTTTTAAACAATAACAACACTCTTATAATACTACTGTTAAACTGTACCTTACACAGTATACTTCACTAATTCCTTCCCTAGAATACAGTGTCTATCTTCCTTATTTACCATTCATTCTAATGACTTAATTTTTATTTTATTTTATAATTCTTACTAACTATTACTTAAATTAATCACAGTACCATTAGTTCATCTTACTTGTTAACATAAAGTTTATCACAGGTTGTTTAGATATTTTATTACAGTCTACATTTAAAATACCTTTTTCTGTTCACCCACTGCACTTTTTCCTTCATAGAAGGTTTTTTTTTATTTATTCACTTTCACTTTTTTTGATAACATGCTATACCTAGCATGTCACCACTTATTTATATTGATACACTCTTTATTCCACTCACTTGATATTATTCACTATGTTGTCTAATTATTTTAACATCATCGCGTGGTTATTGGTTATGAGTAATTAATTTATTTTCCATTCACTTTGATCACTTTTGATTATTAACTATGGCCTTTATTTGCCTCAGAGTATGGTTTACTGGTTTTGACTATGTTTATCAATATTCATTTGGGTATGTTTATTTTTAACTCCCTACCTTATATTTATAGGTACATTTTCTTCATTCATATAATATGCATAATATTACTATCTTATTTGTTATTATTAACATAGGTACATCTCATTTATGCCCTAACTATTTTAGTGCATTTGTTTACATACATTTTGTAGTCATAATTTGGGGATTACAATGTTCGTTATTATTTTCTTGGTTACCTCTGGTTTCTGGTTCCTTCTTCCTTGTTCCATTTTATCTTCCTTGTGTTTATCCAATCTATTGGGTCAAGTCATCGTCAGTTTATTAGTCATTTGTCATTTTGTAATTTGGTCATTAATCTCTGAGTTATAAGTTTCTTGACCTTTCTTCTTGTCTTCAGCTTCTTTGTTTTATTATTAATTATCAATGTATTTTCACTATCTTATGTCATGTTACATAATGCATCACCACCAAAATTGATTATTTCGAAACAAAGATCATTATGTTTTTTCTGAATCATCAATATAGTTCATTAAATCAGGTTGTTATTATTAAGGAATTCATCAATCGCTACTTTCTTCTTTATTTATTTTTATTAAGTCATGGTTCATGATATGGTATACGGTATTATTCTCTTTCTTTACTCTTTCATTATGAGTGTTATCCCTTGTATGTTCTATTTCCCTAAAATTTTCTTCTCTCCCATTCATATAAATTGGTACTAGCCAGAGGGCACGTGTGGCTCTATTACTCTGCTATCCATTTATACACATTTTGAGTCCAGAGGTCATGCCTATCTGCTCAATAACATAAAATAATTGTTGGACGTATCTCAACATAAAATCATCACATAATAATATTCATAATAATCATAATAATAGTCGTTTATTTCTGACTCATATAATATCAATACAATAAAACACTCTTGGGATTAATTATTCTCTCTTTTATACATCTCATGACCTTTTCTTCTTGTGACTTGTTTGGATTCCTTTTCTGTGCTTATGGCGATATTTAATGGATATTTTGCATTGTTTCATCAACTTACTTCATATGATAGTGATTTTATTGGTTATCACTTTACTTCTCATTTATATTCAATATTAACAATGTAGCTGGTTTCTGGCTCACTTATATTTTTTCATCATTGATTGTCCAGTTAATATGTCATTGTCATTCTTTATTTGATTGTCTTGTCTTTTCTTTTTGTGAAACGTTAATTCTTTATTATTCCCTTTTGCAATAGGGTCAGTTAATGATGTTATGTAGCGTCATCATTATTTATTTAACATTTTATTATTTTTTTTTTTTTTTATGCTATTTCATTATATATATTTTTTTGTCAAAATTACATGGGTTTACACATTTTGTTTCACACTTGGTTGTAAGTTGTACTTACTTTGTGTTGAATTTAGCTAATCTTTCTTCTAAATTCTTTTTCATTCATTCATTAATTTCAATCAAATATTTATTTGTAAGTTGTGCTTACTTTAATTTTTGAATTTAGATAATGTTTACTCTCCAAATTCTTTTAATTTTCTACCATCGCCTCATAATATTTCTTCAAAGAAGACTGGTTGTAAGTCCCTTTGATTCTCTTGGTCGTTATCTCACTTACGACATAGGTATTGTTGTGGTTATCTTTGACAATGATATAGGGGCCATTGTACAGTAATAATAATTTCTTTGTGATTCCCTCTCTAGAACTAGGTAACTCTCTGTTCCGTATTAGCACTTTTTCTCCTTCATGATATCGTATTGCTTTAGGTTGGATTTTGTGGTATTTTTCCTTCTTCTTTTCTACTTGTTCCGCTATCTTGCTGTAGAATCTTGCATTATCGAACTGGTATTCAGGATTGGCGGGGAAATTGACAAGTTCTTTTATTGCTCGAGGTGGTGGTTTTCCGTACATGATGGCATAAGGGGTATCCTTAATGGATTCGTGGTAAGCGAGATTTATGAAACTTTCTGTGGCTTCGATGTATTCACTCCACTTACGTTGCTGATCGTGGCAGTACGTTCGAAGAATTCTCCCAACTTCACGGAGCACTCTTTCAGCTGGATTGCTGTTCGGGTGGTAAATAGATGTTTTGTATGTTCGGACGCCCAGGTCCATCAATGTCTCCTTCCATTTTCTTCCTCGGAATTGGGTACCATGATCAGTGATAATGTTTGTTGGACTCCCCACTTCTGGTATGTACCTCTGCGTTATAATGTTCAGTACTTTATTTGTGGTAGCACGGTTGAGAGGGTATATAATTTTTCAAACTTGGTGTAATGGTCCATGATGATAACTATGAACTTGTACTGTCTTCTTCCTCCACTGCGTGGCATGGGTCCACATATGTCTAAGAAAACTCATTCCAGTTTGTTGGCAGAAGTTATTGGTTGCATTACTCCTTTCTTGTCGTTATTGCACTTGACTAGTTGGCATATGTGACAGCTTTTTATGGCCTTCCTTACTCTTCTGTTAATGTCCTTTAGGTAGATATGCTCCTCTAATGCTTTGGTCACTTTTAGTGCTCCCATATGTCCGTATCTGAGGTGGTACTCCATTATAATTTCAGCTTCAGTTCCTTTAGGTATTATTAACTTCCACGAATTTTGGTTGGGCTTGGTTTTGATAAACAATGTATCTTCATGCGAACAATAGAATTGTGTGGCTCTTTCCTCTTGTTGGTTCAGCCGCTCTCGGATTTGGTTCAATTTCTTATCCTCCCTTTGGTGTTGTTTTACTCTATTCAGTATCGCTTCTAGGTCGGACTTGCTTTTCATAATATAAAACACTTTCACTATTGTCTCCTTCTCTCCATCGAATGTTTGCTGTACAGTGTTAATGCGGGATAGTACATCAGCTGCTGTGTTTTTACTGCCAGGGATATACTCCCAATTGATGTGGTATTCTTGGAGAGCAAGTATCCATCTGGTTAATCGACCATGGCTGACCTTGCAGTTCTTTAAGAAGGATATAGATTTATGGTCGGTGTGCACTGTAATAGGATATCCAAGGATATATGTACGAAATTTGCCACAAGAAAAGACTACGCTCAACAGCTCTTTCTCGGTTACATGGTAATTACGTTCACTCTGATTTAACATTCTGCTGGCGAAACTTACTACTTGGTGGTTTCCATCCTTGTCCTCCTGATAGAGTACCGATCCCAAGCTAATGTCGTTTGCATCGCAGTTCATGTAAAAGGGTCTATTGAAGTCAGGGTGGTTTAGCATGATTGTGTCGAGGAAGTGTTCTTTAATGGTGTTGAAGATCGTTTCCTGTTCTGGACCCCACATCCACTTGGTCTTAGATGATAGTTGTGGTGACAGTTTGGTTGTCAGCTCAGAGTAATTTTGCTGAAATTTTCTGTAGTAGTTACAGATGCCCAGGAACGACTGTAACTGTTTCTTATTTTTAGGGGTAGGGAAACGTTGAATAGCATCTGTCTTGTCGGTTGATGGTGTTATTCCTTGTCGTACAGGTTGAATCCAAGGAATTGGACTTCTTCTGCTATTAGCTTTGACTTTTCCAACTTCAAAGTCACATTGTTTATGGATAACTTGTCCAGTACCCGTTCTACTCTTGTACAATGCTCTTCCCAGTTGGATGAAGTGATCAGCAAATCATCAACGTACACAGTTGTATAATTCATGGTTTCAGGACCCAATATCTGGTCCATGCAGCGGACGAATATCGCTACTGAATTTACCAGCCCAAAAGGTAGTCGTTTGAACTGGTAGTTCCTACCTTCAAATATGAACGCTACGTATTTTCTACTGGCTGGGTGCAATTCTACTTGCCAGTACCCGCAAACTGTATCCCAGGTACCGATAAATTGAGTACCATGAAACTTTTTGAGGATCTCCTCAATTTCACCAGGAGATGTCCTGTCGTTAACTAGGATCTTGTTTATTTCTCTAGCGTCGAGACACAGGCGTACCCTTCCATCTTTCTTGGTAACAGCCACTATAGGACTGGTGTATTGCGAACAACTGTACTCAATTATGTCCTCTTCCAGCATTTTATTAATTTCCATACGTACTGCCTCCTTTGCTGCATATGCAATCGGATAGGGATTTGTTATTGAAGTTTGTCACCTCTTTGAACTTCAACTCGCATTGATACCCCCGTACCTTTCCTGGTTGGTCGGAAAATACATCGCGGTATTTGTTGTAGATCATTATTAATTTTTCTACCTCTTGGTCCGTTAATGGATTCCCGTCTTGAGTACCTCGAAATTGTCGGATTTCTTCTAGCTTCTGATTCCATAGAAGGTCACTATTCATTTGATCGTCTGGTTTCTCTTCCCACCTTTGGTCTGGTGAATCACAGATCGTTCTTATATTATATACTGTACTAATTGGGACGACCCCCTTGCTCCCAGTTAATTCTGCCATCCATTTTTTATCTTCATATCTCATAGTTACTTTGGATAGTCTCATGTTGATAATTGCAGAATACTTTCTTAGGATGTCACAGCCAATTAAAATTTCAAATGGTAAATTATGAGCGATTAAGAATATCATTGACAATGTCTCACCATTACTCATTACTTCTAGAGACACTTGTCTCTTAATGGTTTTATTTTGCCTTCCAGTGGCTCCAATTAAAACAATGTTACTTACTGGTAACGTTGGTAAGCTGACCTTACTGTCTTTCTGAATTTTGTTATACATATTTGCGTCAATTAAGGACACATTGGCGCCCGTGTCAATCATGAATTTTACAGTTACTCCATATACCTTGGCAATAACATATGCAATTTCATTGTCAGGGTGTTTAATTAATGTGGAATTTTCTTCCATTAACTCCTCACGGATGTTCTTCAGATAGTAGTTTTGAATTATCGTTATTGTTTCGTCATTTGTTTGGTTGTTCAGTCTAGTTAATAACCCAATAGATCGGATCAGTGACGGGTCCTGTTGGATTCTCACTGCCGCTGTTCGTTTAAATGTTGGGTGTTGCCTTCGGCGAGGTCCTCTTATCTACTGGGGTGATTATCTTCAGTTGTTTGTATTTTTTCAACCGAGTGGTCATTGAATGTTATTCGCTCTTGGCTTCTCCAATTTTCTTCCGCACTTCTGCTCCTTGGTCCTCTGTAACCCCGTCTTCCGTCGTTTCTATTCTCAGCATTAACGTAATTTACCCGTCGCCTGTATGTTTGATTCGGCCTCTGATGGTTGTTATTGTTGTATTGATTGTTGGGCCTGTTGTAATTACCACCGTTTTGATTATTTCCCCTGTTATAGGAATTATTTTGATTATTACTGTTGTTGAAGTAATTTTGGTTATTATTCCTCGGATAATTATGGTTATTATTATTATTGAAATTTCTGTAATTATTGGGGTTGGTTGGCGGATGATTAGCCGGTGTATTATTTCCTTGTGGCCCACTTGGATGATTTCTGGTATCATAGTTTCTGTAATTCGGGGTGTTCTTTTGCCCGTTTAATACATAATGTTTTTCTCGTTCGTATTCACCTAATAAAGCGGCCATCTCTTGAATTGTTTTTATCCTTCCACTCAGTCTGCTTTTGGTAATTTCCCCATCATAGTGGTACGCTAGTTGGGTCACCAAGCACTCTTCTGGGATGTTAGGTTCTAGGTTTCTAGCCACACTGACTTTACCTAAGAAGTAGGCGGTTGGAGATTGTCCCAGGTAAGGGTCGAATCGGCCATTACTGATATTGTTTCTGACTACATGCTGCGTCGCCTCCGACCAGTATTTGTCCTTAAACAGTTTTTTAAATTCGTTAAAATTGTGTATGTCTGGTCGCACAGCCGTCCACCAATTGTCGTGAACCTCCTTGAACATTTCGTCAATCATGCCCTTGATCACCGTCCACCGTGTCTCCCTGGTTCTAGCTAGGTTCTCTTCTACCCGTTCAATGAACTCAATTGAGTTTCGCTTGTAGTTCTTGAAATTGATTGCCTCCCTATTCTCACTGCATGAGATGTGTGAGCTTATTAGTGGTCGGTCCTTCAACGCATTTATCTCTTCTTGGAGGCGTAATTCTCTTACTCTGAATTCTGCTATTCTTCCTTCTTGGGCTGTTGTGGTGTCCTTCACCTCACTTACCGATGCATCCAATTTGCTATACTTCTCTTCGACCCTTGTTTGTATGTGCTCTATTTTGTGATTTGTTTCCTTCTGGAGTCCTTCAACCCTCCTTTTACCTTCACCTTCAACTTCATTTACCTTGATCAAGATTTCTTCCCGGACTTGTAACACTACTTCGCTGGTTTTCTCTATCTTCTCTTCCGTTTCCATCACAGTCTGTTTCAATTCTTCCCTGTACTCCGTCAATTGTTGTTGTAATGTATCTTGGTTGTATTCAATTTTATCGTTCAGCGTTTCAGTATCTTCTTTCATTAGTCTCAAGGTTTCGCTGGTTTTCTCATTACTTCTCTCTATTTTTTCACTTATCATTTTATTCTCCTCCTTCATTTTCTGTGTCAAGGTTTCATTCAATGACTCAAATTTCTTGTCTAGTTTTTCATATATTTTCTCCTCCTGTTTCTTAAAATAGTCATTTATCAACTCAAATTTCTTATTCAATTCTTCTTTGTCTTCTCATCTGGTTTTCTTGCCTTCCTGTTTGTCCTCCCTTCTTTGTTCCTCCATTTGTAGAAACATTTCCATTAGTCTATCTAATTTTGTTTCTGCTATGGTTCTAGTTGGTTCGGCTGGAGTTAATATTTCTTCCACATCTTCCACCAAAGTTATCTCCTTTTCTTCCATTCTGGCACCTTTCTCGATCTCCTTTTCTAATCTCTTTGCTTCCTCTTCCGCCTCCTTCTCGCGTAGCTTAGTCAGTCTTGTGCCGATTTTTCCCGACTCCATTTTCTGCAGTCGCCGCTAGAATCTGTAAGGTTTAATGGTATAATTTCTTAATTATTCTAGCCCTACTAGTTGGCGCGCCACTTTGTAATGAAATTTTTTGTGGGTATTAATCAGTTAAGTTACTTCTGTGAATGTTATTCGTATATAGCGAGTCGGGTTGTACTTTTTCTTAATACTTACGGGCAAACCGTATCTCTCGGCGTTCAATTTGAATCTTACCGCACGGGCAAACCGTATCTCTCGGCGTTCAAGTTGAATCTTACCGCCTCGTCACCTGATTGGCTCACGCTGTCTTGCCATGTCGACTTCGCTAACTGTGGTGCTTTGGGTGTTTTCAGTTTAATAATTTTCTATATTACTTTATATTATACGAATCAAACATACAGCGTTGAAGAACAATACGATTTATTAAACCCTTTCAATTTTCAGTTATTCAATAGTACATAAATTTATATTGATGCCGGCTTTTACAATTGCTCAGTTGGTATGTTCAGTCGTTTGTAGAGACGCCAGTATGGCAGATATTGTTTATGTTTACAATGATTATTTTGTCACAAGGCGTGTTAAAGTCCTTTTGACTAAGAAGTTTGGATTATTGGCTAAAATGCACAAAATTATAATATTTCTTAAAACTAGGTACACATTGTTTAATACACTAATACATACAAGTAAGTTATCGGCAATGAGAATTAGAATAGTGTTTGGTTAGAATTTTGACAGCAAGTTATGTTCATTAATAATTTATTATAAATCAGTTTCAAAGGGTGTTAATTGATTAAGTTTTATTAATAGTGATATTTTAATTACCTTCAGTTCTTGTTCAAAATTGTGATCAGTGAAGTGAAAATTTTATCTCGTTATTATGGATAAAGGGGAACTCGTTTTTAAGTGAAATTATTAGTTTATACTCATCGGGTTCTCGTTGTGGCTTCTTTGATGTTCGTCTACTTCTTCCGGATAGGTCAAGTCGTCTTCTCTTCCTCGGATGTTTCTTAATTCCCGTTCAGCTGGTTTCAATTAAAGTTCGGCTTCCCTCTCGTTCCGTAGTCATTCGTATACTCAGGTTGAAGTAGGTCGATCCCCTTCTTCCTTAGGGATGAGTCGTCTGTTACGTTCCTTCGAAGTCTTCTTATTTTTTACTGTTATTTTTATGTTGTGAATATTTTAATACTGGTTAATTCATCAGGTGTTATATGGAATGCTTTTACAATACTTCTTCCTTCTTGGGTTTATTAAAATTTACGTTTTTATAGTTAAATTCGGATTGAGAGCTGCATACATTCGCCCTCCGCATCGGTCAATAATGGATTAATTAGAATTCCAACGGTTTTTTGGTAATAAATTTCAGTTGCTATGGTTACCTATTAAATTATGCTAATTCTCATTGGTCATTATTTTATGTCATTGTTATATTCTAACGTTTTATTTTGGTTTAAATCTATAAAATATCTTCAAATTAAGATTTCTTTCTTATATTAGTAGTTATGTTAATTACATGAATACCAATGTTCTTATTTTTTGTTAAGGATTATTTTGATACCCCTCATGGTTACTTTTGCATAGTTAATCACATTTTCGTTATTTTCTTATTTATATTTCTTATATATTTAATCTAAAACTGGATGTTGTTTATACATTTTTGTATTAGGTATACCTACTTAACTGTTTAAACATTTGGTATATTCTGATTTGATTCTGGGCTATTGGTTTGTTTTAAAATTTACAAAGTTCCTTCATTAAATGTTAGGCCTAGAGCCTAGATTTCCCCATACTACTATTTGACATTCTTTGTAACTTATTAACTTTATATATGGTACATTAAAACAACTTTTTAATAGAAACAAATAATAAAACATTGGTGACTCTAACTACACCTCCTATTATAAAATATTCCTTGCCAGGTTCAAGCCTGAAATTAAACTTCTAACTACTTTTCTGTTTCTTACTACTATCTGGTTTAACTTATAATTTATTACATTATATGCTTTTTTAAACAATAACAACACTCTTATAATACTACTGTTAAACTGTACCTTACACAATATACTTCACTAATTCCTTCCCTAGAATACAGTGTCTATCTTCCTTATTTACCATTCATTCTAATGACTTAATTTTTATCTTATTTTATAATTCTTACTAACTATTACTTAAATTAATCACAGTACCATTAGTTCATCTTACTTGTTATCATAAAGTTTATCACAGGTTGTTTAGATATTTTATTACAGTCTACATTTAAAATACCTTTTTCTGTTCACCCACTGCACTTTTTCCTTCATAGAAGGTTTTTTTTTATTTATTCACTTTCACTTTTTTTTATAACATGCTATACCTAGCATGTCACCACTTATTTATATTGATACACTCTTTATTCCACTCACTTGATATTATTCACTATGTTGTCTAATTATTGTAACATCATCGTGTGGTTATTGGTTATGAGTAATTAATTTATTTTCCATTCACTTTGATCACTTTTGATTATTAACTATGGCCTTTATTTGCCTCAGAGTATGGTTTACTGGTTTTGACTATGTTTATCAATATTCATTTGGGTATGTTTATTTTTAACTCCCTACCTTATATTTATAGGTACATTTTCTTCATTCATATAATATGCATAATATTACTATCTTATTTGTTATTATTAACACAGGTACATCTCATTTATGCCCTAACTATTTTAGTGCATTTGTTTACATACATTTTGTAGTCATAATTTGGGGATTACAATGTTCGTTATTATTTTCTTGGTTACCTCTGGTTTCTGGTTCCTTCTTCCTTGTTCCATTTTATCTTCCTTGTGTTTATCCAATCTATTGGGTCAAGTCATCGTCAGTTTATTAGTCATTTGTCATTTTGTAATTTGGTCATTAATCTCTGAGTTATAAGTTTCTTGACCTTTCTTCTTGTCTTCAGCTTCTTTGTTTTATTATTAATTATCAATGTATTTTCACTATCTTATGTCATGTTACAATATTGTTCCTGGACATCAGTTAAACGTTAAACCTCTTCATCTCCTTCTCACTGGTACATGTTTTTGACTTTTAAATATTTTTTAAACTTTTTAAAGTAAATTTCAGTCATACAAAATCTTGCGTCCCTACTACCCAAGCATCATTTTTCGAGTAAACATATTTAACGGAAAATTAGTAACCAACGGCCCGTTTCTATGGTAACTGAAACCCTTTGATTGGTTAAGGCCTAGATTAAAAGCATTGTTATTATATTTGAAATTTTTATTCAAATTTATTATATATTTTCTGATTGATTTTATTCTTCTGTCTTCCTTCCTGGGTATTAAATTTTATCACTATTGTATTTATTTCCTTTCAGAGATTAAAATAATACCTCATAAGGTCATGTTCTATTAGATATTAACTTTTGTCTAATTATGCTGACATTTGATAATTACATATTTCTTTTAATTTAAGCTCTTATTGTAACATTTATCTTTTAAAATGATTTATACATTATTTTTGGCTAGTTACTTGCCTTAGATTTGTTAATTTCTTTGTGGATTCTATACAATTTGTAATTATTAGTTTTGACAGTTAGGCATTTCAGATGCACTAGTAGCCATTAAGTATATCTACTGAATTTATATAAATGAAGTTGCATTTTATTCTAATGTATTTTGTTTGATTAGTGGTTCTGTTATTTTCTACATTTATTGAATTTCTATTGTAATTATATTTGTATTGTCTTAACTTCTTAATCATCTATTTTGCCTTTGTTAATAATATGGCTACCACTCCCTATTCTTCCTCAATTAAAAATATAACATCTAGGCATATGCTCTGTACAAATTCTTCAGTCATACCCTATTCATAAATATAACTATACAATTATTTAACAGTTATTCAGTAAAGCTTGTTTACAACTTAATTCATTAATTACCATTTTTTGGGTGTTAACTAACATCACCTTTTGAACAATTGGTTTTTCCTTACAATCTAGGGTGTTTATTTATTTATTATTACTTGCTTATTTCTTAATTAAACTCTACTCTCAATCCATGTTAATACTAGCTGTTTGTCTTTACATGGGATACTCCCCTTTTAAATACAGTCGTTTACAGCTAATCTTAAATCTCTTAATTAATAATGTTATTATCACTTTCCAGTGTTCGTTTCATATCACTAATTGTTTACATTCACCATTATTATTAAACTTTATATTTCTAATTACTAATTTGTATCACTTTTACTCACACAGTGTTTTCTCATCACTCTTCAGTGTTCATTTCACATTATGAAATGCTTACATCTAATGTTATCCTAAAAACCTTACTCTTACTTATAATTGGATTCACTATTAATCAGTTATTGTTTCCTATTGATTATTGAGTGTTTTATTATCATTATTATGGTTGCTAACCATTTTTGGGCTTCACACTTTCACTATTGCACTTTTTAACTGTTCACATTATGTGTTTCTTAGTGGGTAATCCCTATAATTATTTCTCTTTGTCACTTTCTCACTTTCTCACTATTTCTTTCATTACAAATTATACACAGTATTATGAATGTTATTCTCCTATAGATTTTTACTATATCTAACTCTAATTTTTGGGTTAGTGTACTTTTTCTTTTTATGATATTACTTTACTGTTTTGGTTAAAACAGTTATATGAATTATTTCATTTAGAATAATATTTATTTCTGGTATTGGATAATTGTTGGTTTTATTCCCAATATTCTACTTGAGTGTACCATTTCTCCCTTTTATTTTTGTGGTGTTTCTTATCCCTTGGTTTCACTTCGTTTCCTCTTCATTTTTCTTCTTCTTCTCCTTCATTTTCAATTTGCTTCATTTTAATTCAGTTCTCCCCTTCTCGTTTGGTTTTATTTTATTTGGTTATATGAATTTGTTCACATCCTTCCATTGTCTTTTATTCTTCTTTGGTTTCGGTTTTTCCCTTCTTTGTCGTTTTCCTGTTTGTTTGGTCAATCATTTGTGTTAGGTCATGTCGTCATTTGTCGTGTCACCATCTTTATATTTTATTTATATTTAATATTTTATTTTATATGAAGTATATTTATTTATTATCATCTTTTTTATCCCTGGTACTGGGGTGGCTTATTTGTGTTGTAACAATATATATAATTAACAATTTTGATAATTATGAAAATAAATAAGTTTGAAAATTCTGTTTTGCAGTTAGGTTTTTGCATTCTAAATAAAGATTTGTAATATTTGATAGAGAATTTATTTTATATCGAATATCACTTCTTGTAATATTCGTATTTGAAGACTATGAAAGTCGCATCAATCTGACCTGAAGCTTGTCCTGTCAAGTGAAATTGCCTTTTTCTGTTTATGTTCAATTTCATTTTCAAGTTTGTATTCACAGTATTAAGTTTACATTACTTTCAGGTAAGTAATAACCATCGTTAATGGTACGACTTTTGCTTTTGAGAAAAAATTGATGACTGCTGTATATTGTTAATATCTGTCATATAGTTTGTCATATTATAAAGTTAACAACATAGGTAACTAAAATGTGCTGTTTGTCCATCAGAAAAATTCCCGTAGTTTTCTGATTTCTTTGTCTTAATTTGTGCTGTTAATTGATTCTGACTTGATTAGGATTTACCGAAGTCTCTGTGTCTGTATGTCTCTTTGTACTAATTGTTAAAACATGTTTACGTCCCAGTAAGTGTTGCTGCGACGTTGCCAACTGTACATGGGGTCGTTCCACTTAATGTTTTTTACTTTATAAAAATTAATCCTATATAACCCTGGCCCTTTCCACCCTAAATTTTGCCAAATATTTCATCGAATAATCTAATCATATGACATTAATTTTGTTGTTTACAATTAAAATTTCTATTATTTTTTATTAGTATTTGTGGTATTGCTAACACAAAGTTATTGTGAAAATAACTATTGTTATGATCAGGGTCGGATTAAGGTATCTTGGCGCCGTAGGTTAATTATATTTTAGCGCCCCTCACCTCCCATAGGCTACTCGTATCTTTATTTCCAAGGGGGTTAATGAAGCTTTAAACACCCTACAATATATTTCTTAGTTAAGAATATTTCAAATATCTTACTGTTTTTGAAAATAGTCTCAAGAATTGAAAACTGAGGCTATTTTTCAGAGATTGTTTTAGATTTACACCTTCAACTATTTGTAGTTTGCATGGCTTTTATAAGGAAAAAATTAACTAAGTAGTTACAGAATTATAACATTTTATTAAGGGTATATTTAACATAATTTACACAAAGAAGACAATCAGTTAAATATCTTGTGGATTTGTTAAGACTCATGTAAAGTTCAAGCTAGATTCTTTTTTCTCGCTTTAGATTGTGCAAACGTTTTAATCACCTCACTGAAATAAAGACCTTGCAGAAAGTCATATTCCGTGAACAAGAGGGCTATACTGGTCAGTTTATCCTTTTGCAAATTTGAGCGTAAATAATTCTTGACCCTCTTCAAAGCTGAAAAAGATCTTTCGCCACTGCAGTTAGTGACGGGCATAGTAAGGAAAATGCGCAAAGCTATCTCAACATTAGGAAACATTGATTCTAAGTTAAGCATTTTCAAAAAATTTAACAGTGGCTTTGCTTCAGATCACTTTTTCTTCTTTTCTTCTCCTTCTTGTTCTGGGTTGACAAATCACAAACAGGTGCCTGTGTTCAAAATGAACTCGAATTGTTATCCTTGTAATTTATTACCAATTTTACATTTAGCTGTGAACTTTTATTATTTTTTAGCTACAATTTTGCGCACCCAAAGTGCCGCGCCCTAGGCTACAGCCTAATCAGCTTAATGGTTAATCCGCCCCTGGTTATGATGGTCTAAATGATCATCGTATGGTACAGTGGAAAACAAAATACAAGACACCAATTAAGTCACTAAAAACCAGCTTTAATTATCACAATTAACAATTAGTAATCAACACATTATCCACACCATTAATAATGTCAACTAATAAGAGTTGCGCACAAAAATCACTTTCCACTAATACACTACTTGAGACACACTGTGTAAATCGCATGACAATAACTTGATCCTCACTTGAATAAATCACCACTTAAACTAAAACTAAGCGTCGGTGAATTCTTGTATTTATACCCTGCTGAGATTCCAGAATAATCCATAATGGGCGTCAACTACTAGAAAACACTAGAGTGTAATTGATTGCGCCCTTGAACACAGTGCACGCGGACCGGTATGGTCTGGAATAGGCTCGTTGCGGACGTGTGACCAGTGTCACGTAATTGTCCTTCATCTCAAAGTAGCAGCAATATGTACGCGCACACACATTACAGCAGGGTTCCACTGGAATAGCCAAGAAGCACGTAGAGTGTTCTGTAATGGTGTAACAGTATTATTAGAAGGCATGAAATAATGCATAACAAATTGGTTGTAGTGCTTTTTAATAGTATGTACAAGTTGTGTCCATAAAATTCATAAACTTTTTAAATGAAAAATTTTTTGCTTACATTATAAGCTATTTGACCTCGTTGACTTTAAAGTAGTTCTGTGCACTTCAAATATACTTTCCACAGTGTTTCTTCTATCCTTAAAAAAATTTCTGGAACTCTTTGTTCAGGGCACTGCATACTAGCAAATCCTTGTTTGTCAACTCAGCTGACTGAAAGTGCCCACCAGTAAAATATTTTGAGTTTCTTCGAGATTGTCTGTGCCCCTTTCAGACACACACTTACACAACTACTCTACTGGCATCCAGCCCCATTATGTCACTACAATACAAGGCAGCGGAGGTATAAATACTATATGTCAAATTTGTCCAGTTCAGTTACACCAGGCGATTTTAGAAGTGCAGTTTGGGGTTATTGTGATCGTTGTATTTGGAAGTGATCGTTTTAATTAGTGTAAAACTGGAATAAGGTGACATATATTGTAGTTGTTGAACAAATTTAACTTGAATTATTGTATTGTAATGCCTTTGTTGATTTCTAACTGTTGTTTGTGTCTAATTAAATTTTGTAATTAGTGACTTCATTGGTGTCAGTTATTCTGTTTCTACTGAACAACACGATGATCTGTGTAAAGGTTGTAACAATATAAATACACTCGTGTCTCATTTTGGTAATGATGTTTTCTAAAAAGTTCTCATCCTCATTAGCTTTATCCAGAAATTCTTGACTCCAACTCGAATCTGTTTTTACTCAACAGTAAAAAGCTGAGACACAGTGCAACTTGTGCCTAAATTTTGCATAATAATTTTATGGCAGACAATTTTTGAAATGTCTACTTCTTCAATTATCGTGCCAACAGTTAGTTAAATGGTGATCAGAATGAACATTTCCATAACGTTCACAACAGTTTCATCTGTTTTGGATGTTATTGGTGAGCCTAAACGAGGGTATTATCAGTTAAAAGTTCGTTTCTACCAGTAATATCTTTTGAGTTCAACTTGAACCCTCGTTCCCATATGCTGTTCGCAACATTTCAAATGTTTTAAAGTATTTTCCCAATTTAAAACAAAATTTCATATTAATTAATTACTTACAAAGTCACTCATATTAAACAAGTAAAAATTGCAGGGCACATAAAAATATAACACTTGATAAAAACAGATACAAAATATTACATTGCGATTTTCATTGTTCTCCTTCCCAGTGCTGCCCAGGTTGCAGCACATTACAGATTCTGTTAATAGCACTACCTGACACACTATTTGCAAAGTTCAGGAATTTTGTGTACACCCTCATAAATAACTGAGTTGCATAAATAAATAAAGATTCTTCTGTGTGGATGAGAGTGACATCTTTATTCATAGTTTGTAAATTAATTACAAGTTCGTTTTCTGCTTCATCACAATTAAATGGCTGGTCATTCACCTCGGAGGGAAAGAAGTCTTCCTCAGTAAAAACGTGTGAATCAATTGGTACAATTCCACAAGCTTTAAACGCTGTTACAGCATCATCAATGGTCACCACTTGCATAAATGCCTTAGAAAATAGCTCAGCAGTTTTATATTGAGATATAGTCTCTCCTGTATAAATCGAGCACCATTCGTCACATATTCAATCATATCTTGTCTTACGTGGTTTAAAGAAAATGTGATGGAGAGGCTGGGTTCTGTTACTGCTGTATGGAGGAAGTGACAGCTTATGAATATGAAAAGTAACTGCTTCTAAAGAGACATGAGAGGAATGATATATTAACAATATCTGTGAGATACATTATCCAATATTAATATGGTGTCATTGTTAGTCTTCAAAACAAAGAACGAGGTGCCAAACGAATAGAATTTACAATATAAAATTACATTTAATGAACTGTAGTTTTGTTTTGCGTGATCAACTTTGCAGTGCTAAAAGACTCATTGGTGACACTCTATCTCATCTTGAAGCTGTACTACTCACTGCATCTGCCTTATTTATAATCAGAACCACTGTAGTATAAAATACAATAATACTGAACATAGTCAAGTGTTTCTGTATTTTGTAAACAACGTGTGTATGTGTGATCATAAAAAACAATGATATCTGAAGGAAAGGAAATAATATTTAACTGCTGTTTTGTAATTATAGTATTGTAATACTGACAAAATGTTGCAACATTTAGCAGTAAAGTAAATTGTTAATTTTGTGTTTGTGTGTGCAAATGTGTGTTTTGTTTAGTTTCCGAGGGTCAGTTGAAAAGTTCGCGGAGCGACAACTGTAGTGTAGCGGTAAAACTAAAATTTTTTGTGTGCTTCAAGATTTGTATTTTATGTGAATCCTGTTAATTTCCAAATCTATCTATCAATTTATTCATTGTTTAGAAACTGTCTAAAATTGACGTGTCATGTGTGTTTTGAAAAACGGACAAAATCAAACATTGTGGTGTGGTTCTCTTTGAAACTTGTTTAGCGCCAACAGAAATTCAAAACGAAATTGTAAATGTGTCAGGAAATGCTGTGACTTCAGAACCAACGGTTTGTAAGTAGGCATTTGAGAGTCTAAATGCAGTCGTACGAGCATTGAAAACATGGTCGCACTGGACGTCCAAAAAATGCAAGAACTCCAGATGCGGCAGCCATCTTGCACAACACTTTTTTCATACCAAGTTGTTGTGTTAAACTATGATGCACATGATCATATGAAATGCCTATGATTTCACCAACGTAATCCACTCCTCAGTCTGCCTGCGGTCTTCGAACATCCTATGAAATTTTTTCAATAATGCCATTTTTTGCTGCACTTTTTGGAAGTTCACTGCTGGGATAGTCTTCAGTGCTTGTACGACCATGTTTAAACTCGAGTGTGCCCCACTTACCATTGTTTCTGAAGACGCAGCGTCTCCTAACACATTTACAATTTTATTTTGATTTTCCATTGGCGCTAAAACATTTTTAACAGAGAACTCATCACAACATGACGTTTGTTTTTATGCATTTTAAAAACACGCGTGACAGGAAAATTTCAAACAGCTGGTAAAACGTGATTAAATTGACATATATCTGGAAATTAACAGGTATTCATGCGAAATATATGTCTTGCAGCACACGAAAAATTTTAGTTCTACCACTGAGCTATAGATGTCGCTCCACGAACTTTTCAAGTGACCCTCGTACGTTAATCATTCTGAAGGCGTGTATTTATGACATATGTTGTGTTCACAGGTTTGTATGTAAAAATAATGGAGTGCTGTTTGAGAACGATCTCATCCAAATAGGAGTTAAATGTGAATTCCGGCAAAACTTAGGAAGGTTAGCTCTCTTCTATGGTAATAAAACCTCTTTTCCTTTGCAGGTAAATATGTGATCACAATTTTTATTAGTTGTAATAATAGTAATTGTAAATAAAATGTGTGTAAAGTATAATAAGCACATTAGCTTTGTAAACGTAAAGCCTGAAGAAATACGATGAGATGACTTAAAGAACATTCATGATTCACATTGCTGTTTGGCATACGTCACACATTCCTTGTGTGTCTACAAAACTACTGTGAACACATTACTTAACCCATGAAAATGATATTAAAGAATTTTTTGAGAAAAAAATATACATGTATTGCTATTGAAAACATATTTTTGTACTGCTTGTTTGTTATCTTTTATGGATTATAAAGTGAGAAATGCATGCTGCTTTGAATCTAGGCATATAATTATATGCTTGATAGTACTAACAACTTGTATTTTTATTATCCTGGAATATTATGTGAAATGACACAAAAAGTAAAAAATAGTTTTAAGAAAGAAAAATTGGAAATAGATCGCAACAGAATGTTTATTTGGTTTGGTTTAAGCTTTTATTCAGATTTTTGTGGCTACGTCCTCTTAGCAAACATTGTAGAAACTTTTGTAGACTCAGCCTTAGAATGTTTATGAGGTTGTACTGTATATGAGCGTATGTTTTGTGACGGCAACAACAGATATCTCCTCCCCATGACACTACAGACCTGTATGCAGCTTATTTTAGCCTACATCTACAAACATGTACCAGCATCCCAGCATCCTCTGCCTGAACTGTCTACACAATCTGTGATTTGTAGGCTCCTACTGCTTATAGCAGTTTTGTTATCCCTGCTTCACACAGTGTAGGTGTATCCTTTTTAATCTAGTTTTTACATTTTCGTATTATCTTAAGTTTTTAACCAAAATGAATAAACCAAAATTATCTTAAACCAAACCCAAATAAACATACTGTTGAGATCTATTTCCAATTTTTCTTTCTTAAAAATATTTTTTACTTTTTGTGTTATTTCACATAATATTCCAGGATAATAAAAAAAAGGTTTTAGTAATATCACATTATTTATACTCAAAATCTCATTACATATTGGCTATTATACGGTAACACTGAAACAAGGAGTGACACATAGCGCTGTGTCATAGCCAGAACTCGAAAACTCTTGTGTGTTTGTGTGACTGTTAAACTTTTCCCCCATATGGTTGGTCACTGACAAGACTGCATACTGCACACTGTCTTACTTATTTGTTTCCCCATCTGATGGTGGCCTGAATCACTTGAAAAGTGATGTCCTGAAAGAAATTTGGTCAAAAATTTGACCAAACCACCTCATTGCACGTGGCTCACGAATAGAAAAACATCTGGCAGTTGTGAGCAGTTCACAAAGTTTAAAACATGCAATGTGAGCATTCAGGACTGTTTTATAATGAAAGTGTGAGAATGGTAATGAACCAAACAAGTATGAGTCAGAGCAGTAGTGACATTTGATGTTGGAGCAATCATGAAGTAATGTGTTTATATTAAGGTTTAGAGTATTTAAAATATCTGTAAATTTTATAACAACTAAATGTGTGTAAATAGTATAACATTAGTATTTGAAATGACGTGTGTGATTTGTGAAGGCCATAAAATTAAAAAATTTAAGTGTAGTATGTACTCATTTTATGTAATGTAAATAAAGTACCACACTCATGCACAAACTGGACTGATGAAAGCTGTTACATATGATTTTATGAAAATAAAATATTAGTTTCTAATTCAGCAACTGAAAAACATGTTGGAATGTTCCATTATTGATTTGAAAATATATTATAATCCTTTTATAATGTTTGATAATAAGATGATTGTATTCTACTGAATGTTTGAAAACTTACTTTTGTTTTTAAAAAGTTGGTTGTTTGACTTTACCATATACTCAAATTTATATTCAGATTGTGCTTAAAATAATATTGGTTGTTAGAAATGTTGGATTATAATTCAGAGATCAGTCTCATCAGTGTACATGCATTCTTCATGATAGCGAAAGTAGTAATGGAAAAGAGTAATGTTTTCATGATTTATTTTGATTAGCTTGTCATTTTGTTTAATATTTGTTGCACTGTTAACATTACTTGTATCAAATGCTTCTTAAACCTTTATAAAAGAAATCATTGTTATGTATGTTTGGAACAGAGTTTCAGTGCCACAGTACAAAACCCAAGTGAATGGACTGGAAAGATGAATTTGCAGGTGAAGCCAGTGGAACCAACATTAGAAGCCGGTGCTCAGATACAGCAAATGGTCAATGCTGAATGTGTAGAAGATTATGCAGGTTTGCCTATGACATTTATTTGCATACGCTCATAAGACATTTTATTGTATGTTCAAAAATATAATAGTGATAATGAAGATGTATTAGTGATACCCAGTCTTTTGTCTGCTAATTACTACATAAAGTGAAAACACAAGATTTTGTTATAATAATGTAAGAGTTAAAGTAAAACTTTTTTGTGGTACAAACGCTTTAAGGATGGATGACAGTCTGTTGACGATGATGAGCGTTCAGGACGACCATCGACAAGCACAACACCGGAAAACATCGCAAAAGTGCGAGAGGCAATTTTTGTAGATCGTAGACAAACAATCCATGATGTTTGCGCGATCATAGGAATGTCGTACGGGTCCGTGCAACGCATCTTGTCAGACAATTTGGGCATGAGACGCATTGCTGCAAAGTTTGTACCGAGACTGCTGAACAGTGACCAAAAAGAACATCGCGTGGCTGTCTGCACTGAATTGAAAATTGCAGCAAGAGATGACCCTAACTTCATCTCCAATGTCATAGCCAGTGATGAGTCATGGGTTTACAGTTATGACCCTGAGACTAAGCAGCAGGCAGTCGTCGCAGTGGAAGTCGCCACATTCACTGCGGCCAAAAAAAGCACGTCAAGTTCGTAGCAATGTGAAGTACATGTTGATTGTTTTTTTTTGACATCAAAGGAATTATCCACAAGGAATTTGCCCCCCCCCCCCCCCCCGGGCAAACGGTCAATGGGAAGTTTTATTGTGAAGTTTTGAAGCTGCTACGTGAGAGCATTAGGCGCAAACGTCCAGAAAAGTGGATGAACAACAGCTGGGTTCTCCACCACGACAATGCGCCAGCCCACACATTGTTAGCTGTTCAGCATTTTTTGGCTTCCAAAAACACGGTAGTGATTCCCCATCCACCCTATTCGCCTGACCTCGCCCCGTGCAACTTTTTCCTGTTTCCCAAAATGAAGCTTCACTTGAAAGGCCATCAATTTGACACAATTGAGGACATCCAGGTCGCAGAAGGTGCTTCGAATGCTTACGCTTGCCGACTTCCAGCAATGCATGGAATCGTGGAAAAATCGCTGGGATCGCTGTATCCATGCCCAAGGGGACTATATCGAAGAAGACGGTGGAAACTAGGAGTTATGGTAAGCAATTTTAATTTTATGGGCGAATTCCCAGAACTTTTGGGTAGCACCTCGTATACCCATTCTTACTCGATCAATTGTGCCCTGTACTTTCACTTACTGACCAAATCTGTCATTTAGAAACATTACTATTCTGAATTTCAGTGAGATTTCAATTCTTTGTGCGAGTAACCTCTTTCTTCCAATATTTTTGTTACATTAGGTTAGGTTAGGTTATGTCAGGTTAGGTTAGGTTAGGTTAGATTAGATTAGATTAGATTAGATTAGGCAAGGAATTAATTGAATTATAAAGGTAATTTCTGTATTATAATAATAATAACATGAAAATGCAATTGATCAGGTTCAGATTTCTACCTCGGTCGCAACTGACCGGGTTTTATATGATTGTGTCGCAACTAACCATGGTCCCTTTTGTATAATATAGTGTAATGTTTAGAAAGATGTGCAGTGTTCAAATTTAAATTAGAATTTATTGTTTATTCAAAAAGTAATATAAGAATAATTTATATATATAGTCATTTTAAAATACAGTCAAAGCACTGACACCATATTTCTGGTATTTAGATATTCCTTGAGAAGAAAATTCTTCTGGCAGAGGATGCACCCCGCTCTCAAACAAGTTTTAATGATCTTCATCAAAATGAAACTTTCTTTTAGAACTTTCTTAAGAGTCCAAACAAATAAAAGTCAGGGGGCAAGATCTAGACTATAGGGTGGAAGGGAGGGAACATCTACATTGTTTTTCAAATTGTAGCCATTATATGAATGGCAACATGAGGATGCGCATTATCCTATAAGAAACAAACAGAATGGTACCATTTTGATGATTATTTCAAGTGGCTGTTTGTAGTAATACTTGAAGTTTCTAGTCCACTGCTCTGTTAGGAAATCAATGTGTATGATGCCTCTCGTATCCTAAAAGAATGAAACTGTAATTTTTCCTGATGAAAAATGATTTTTGCTTTTTTTTGTTTTGGAGATGAAGGATGCTGACACTGCATTGATGGTCCTATGGCTTCTGGGGTAAAATGTTGTACTCAGGTTTCATGAGTAGTAAGATGACAAACTGTAAAAAGAAACCTCATTTCTTCATATTGTGTCAATAATTAATGAGATACTTTCATGTGTGTAGCTTATTCACATTTGCATGTCTGTCAGCATTTGCAGAATCCAATGTGTGCATACATTCCGATAAAGATGTAGATTTATGAAACAGCTGTCTGCATTGTCAACACTAATATTGTATGTAGAAACAATATCCCACACCATGATTTGACAATCATTTGAACAATGTGTTGATCCTGTCAGCAGTTTTTACTGCTGTTGATGTTTTGTGCGTCGTAGGTACAGTTCATTCTGGACATGTTTTAGGTCATTTTTGAAAGCTTTACTCCATTTATAGATGTTTATGTCTGACCTTTTTTCACCAAACTGTAGTTTTTTTTTCACAAATTTCTTATGGATTGACATTATATTTTGTAAGAAATGTATTAATATTGTGTTGCTCCATAGTTGAATCCACATCGATTTTACTCATACTTGCAAAACGAACAACAATTTATGTTGTGTGCTGAATTACTAAGAGAGATTAGCATTTGTTCCTGCTTATCATCCGGTGCTACTGACTTTGGCATTTGTTTCTTCTATACTTGAAGCTGAAAACAAATTATAATTTAATTTTGAATGCTTTTCGTATCATACAAGAATTTTACATTAGAGGTAAGACAGTCGTATCTCGTTTGTTAACTTTTTTATTGTATTACTAAAGTGTCAAATAAGTGAAAAAGTGAATAATTCATTATGACTGTTTACAAGTATTTTATGTTTGATGCATTACAGATTCTCCGACTATGGTAGTGACATTCCTATACAACAATGTTCCACAGAAACTTACCATGAAACTACCACTGACTTTGAATAAATTTTTTGAACCAACTGAAATGAATGGCGAATCTTTCTTTGCAAGGTGGAAAAACCTAGGAGGGTAAGTGGTTTGATATGTTTAAGTTAGTGATCAGGGACAGCTTTACAATAAGTAGGCCTACTGCAAAGCTACAGAATCACCAGTCATGACAAAAAATATTAATAATTTTACTTATTTATTGCTGTTTCCCTGCATTAATGTGAATTCTATTTTAATTATATTTGACTCAGTGTCATAGCTTAATAACAAAATAAAGACTTCCATGGTCTGCACAAACCAACATGTTAACTGTTAACCATCCTAATTTGTGAACAGCTCTACATGTCTTGACTAGAGGACTAGAAACCAGATCCAGATTTTTCACCTGCCTATAATAGAGCACTGGAGCTGAAGTGTGCACACTTCACAACCGGTTTTTTCTGGAAGCTACTAGCCTGCTTCTAGTCTTGCCCTGCTGGATGCTGTAAGCAAAGGGAACAAACAGCTCCTCAGCATCGCTCTTACTCCCTGAGTTCAAATTTTTACTGGTTTACAAATATTCTGAAGAATTCCTTTGCAAGAATTAAGTACCTCTGTCCACGATATTTTGATCTAGAAAAGGAAAGTGTAAAAAGAGAATTATCCATACTATATCTGTTTAAGGCTTTCAGAAATATCCAAATATCCCTGCTTTTGAGTTTCTTGAGTAGGAATAGTTTAAAGAAAGTTTCAAAGAAACAGTCAAATTATTACTAACCATGCCACTGATGACATCTGAGGCAGCGGAATGTTTTTCAACATTAAAAAGAGTCCCAGGACAGGGTCAGTTCCATTGCCAAGCTTTTCATTGAACATGGCTTTTTATCAGCTATTCCTTATTCAACAGAAGATGGCAATATTGAATTTTATGCATCAGGAAGTTCTGCAAATGATTTTTATATACAGGAATGTGGTTTGCAAGATGAGTTTTTCTATTTTCTATTTAATGAATGAAATATTTACTATCTTGAAACGATTATTTGGTTTTATATCTTCAAAGTTTTGTTAACATTTAGAAATAATCAGGTATCTATTTAAGAAAAGGTAAAATTATAATCATTTTCAAGATAATATTCTATCTCTCATGAATACAAAATATCGGTATGGAGAACCATACATTACTTCCATATTCTAAGATTTATTTTTAAAATCATTTTCGAAATGAAATATTACCATAGAAACTACTTCTTTCTACTTACTGCTTCAGCCTTAACCACAGTACTGTGGTCACTAACATATACCACCTCACGTTATCGCACTCGATTTTAACTGATGATGGAAGTCAATGGCATTGCCGAAACGTCTGGTTTTGTAGAAAACATTGGACTACGGCCAAATATCCCGGGAAGGAATTTTAACAAAAACTACTTCTTTGTTGCCGATAACGTTGTACACATATATATAAAAAATATGCATAAAATTAATGGCTTGTATAAGTTAATGATTGATCTCCATTAAGTAGTGCTCAAGTTTCCAAAGTTTTAATATTATGATGTCCGTAATTAAAACATCAGAGCAGGTTTAGTGTGTATGAGGGTTCACCGTGGACAAAAATTTTCAACATTTCCTATTGAGCGTTGCTTAGAATAAATCTGCGAATCTACAGTGTACGTTTCACAGAACAAACACGCGGAAAAGAAGGAGCGCTCCGAAGTCACTCATGGACCCTCAGCATCTTGCAGAGGGTTCATTCCCTAAAGACGAAAAGTCTGTCTATGAATCGTTCCTCTGTAAACACGTGCAGTTACACTGCCCAGCGATCCACAGGAAGCAAATCGCTATCCACGCTGGACACTTTTTCGGCGTGCATGCGTTATGTTGGTATGGGTTCGGCATTTTCCATGTAAAAACCGTGCAAATGTAAGAAAATAAACATGAATGAGGCCAGAATAACGCGAATTGTGTGTGTGTGTGTGTGTGTGTGTGTGTCTTCCCTGCCTTTTTATTGCGGTAGTGATAATAATAAAATGGAAACGTAAACAGTACATAACTGAGATATGCTTGCCTGCCACGCACGATATATTTTTTCTTATACATGACTAGCAGAATACCCGTGCTTCGCTACGGAGTTTCACGTTGTACGTAATGAAAATGTTAGTTTAATTAATAAAGTTTAATTAAAGTAGGCTTCTTAAAAATAAATAGCTGTTGCCCACAACTTCGTTCGCGTGGTCTTCAATTTAATGCGATAATATATTTAGAACAGAATCTATTCTATTGGGTTGCCATAGTAACCACATCTAATAGTTTTTTAAGACCGCAAAGGACCCCCCAGAGGATCGTATCGAAAAAACACCTGTCCTATGTTGGTTCTCCCGTTGCGTAAAATATTTGTGCCAAGTTTGGTTGAAATCGGTCCAATGGTTTAGGTGGAGACGTGGAAGACCCCAAAGGACCCCCCCCCCAAAGGATCGTATCGAAAAAAACACTTGTCCTATGTTGGTTCTCCCTTTGTGTAAAATATTTGTGCCAAGTTTGATTGAAATCGGTCCAGTGGTTTAGGAGGCGATGTGGAAGACACCAAAGAACCCCCAAAAGGACCCCATCGAAAAAAACACCTATCCTATGTTGGTTCTCCCGTTGCGTAAAATATTTGTGCCAAGTTTGGTTGAAATCGGTACAGTGGTTTAGGAGGAGATGTGGAAGAAACCTTTGCGGACGTGCGCACAACTCACCGAAGTTTCATCGCAATCGGATGAATGGTATAGGAACGCATATGGGACAAACACAGAAACATTCATTTTTATATATAAGATGTAAACTATACCACTTACTTGACATAAACCGTGATAGCTAAGCTAATGTACAACATATATGTATTAATTATACACACAAATGTTCCTCGATAGACACTCTATCTATTGGCGAAAACTTGAATAAAATCCGTTCAGTACTTCCTGAGATTAGCGATTTCAAACACAGAGAGAAAACGGACCGACTTTACTTTACATGAATGTACAGATTTACATTAAAATGAAAAAATTATAATTTTATTGCCTGGCAACAAAATTATTTTATTTTTAACAATTACCATTGTTTGAAAAAGTTTAAATGAATTTTCAAGTACTTTACTCTCGTTAAAACGTAAAAGGTTGCAGGTAAACTACCCCTTCCCCTTAACCGATCTTCACCAAAATCAAAAGGCCTTGAGTCCTCTACAATTCAGTGATGTATGCAAAAAATTATTTGATTCTGTTTGAATTTGCGGCAGTTATCGTTTGCCATAGAAAATACGCTTGATAAAAAACGTTGCAGGTAAACTACCCCTTCCCCTCAACCGATCTTCACCAAAAACAATAGGTCTTGAGTACTCTACAAATCACGGCTGTATGCAAAAAATTATTTGATTCTGTTTGAATTTGCGGCTGTTATCGTTTGCCATAGAAAATACCCTTGATAAAAAAAAACGCTGCAGGTAAACTACCCCTTTCCCTTAACCGATCTTCACCAAAAACAATAGGTCTTGAGTACTCTACAAATCACGGCTGTATGCAAAAAATTATTTGATTCTGTTTGAATTTGCGGCTGTTATCGTTTGCCATAGAAAATACCCTTGATAAAAAAAAACGCTGCAGGTAAACTACCCCTTTCCCTTAACCGATCTTCACCAAAAACAATAGGTCTTGAGTACTCTACAAATCACGGCTGTATGCAAAAAATTATTTGATTCTGTTTGAATTTGCGGCTGTTATCGTTTGCCATAGAAAATACCCTTGATAAAAAAAAACGCTGCAGGTAAACTACCCCTTTCCCGTAACCGATCTTCACCAAAAACAATAGGTCTTGAGAACTCTGCAATTTAGGGCTGTATGCAAATAATCTTTTGATTCTGTTTGAATTTGCGGCTGTTATCGTTTGCCATAGGAAATACCCTTGTTAAAACATAAAACGTTACAGGTAAACTACCCCTTTCCCTTAACCGATCTTCACCAAAAACAATAGGTCTTGAGAACTCTACAATTCAGGGCTGTATGCGAAACATTATTTGATTCTGTTTGAATTTGCGGCTGTTATCGTTTGCCAAAAAAAAATTTCCCTTGATAAAAAATAACCGTTGCAGGTAAACTACCCCTTTCCCTCAACCGATCTTCACCAAAAACAATAGGTCATGAGTACTGTACAAGTCAGGGCTGTATGCAAAAAATTATTTGATTCTGTTTGAGTTTGCGGCAGTTATCGTTTGCCATAGAAAAAAATCTACACACAGACAGACTGACAGACAGACACACAGACACACACACACACACACTTTTCGGAAAACGACTTTTTTTCATGTTTTGAGTGTAGTACAATCAGTATCTGCAATAATCTCGAACACGATTTTTTTTTGCCATCACCATAGGAGAGGAGTTGGAAAATCAGAAGCTTAATTTAAAAATCTTAAGAACAATTTACTTCCATATTCCTTAAGGAATGGAAGTATGGTGATGGCAAAAAAAATCGTGTTCGAGATTATTGCAGATTCTGATTCTACTACACTCAAAACATGAAAAAAAGTCGTTTTCCGAAAAGTGTCTGTGTGTGTGTCTGTCTGTCTGTCTGTCTGTGTGTCTGTCTATGTGTCTGTAGATTTTTTACTTCCATATTCCTTAACCCTTAATTGCCCGGGTAGGCGTATAGAGTACGCCAGGCACGCAAGTTTTGCTGTAAATGAAAACCTACCAATCATCAAGGCACGGCCCCCTCAGTACCCTCCTACCAACTCCCTCCGAGCACAATGATCCGTTTGAATTTCACCAGTCTGTTATCGCAAGCCGAAGTAGTGACGTCTTTTACTTGCCGGTCGGTTTGGCGTACTCCGTACGCCGCCCCTCCAACTATGTCGCGGAATGAAATTGTGCGGCCCGAAGATTTCGAACGTGTTTTACGTGAACTGTCGGATGAAGAGAAGCAAAATTCAGGCGTTGACACTGACATTCAATCATCTGATATTGACGAACGTGAGATTATCGAACAGAGTGACCACAATAGTGATTCCGAAATAGATGGTGATCTTCCTCAACCACTTCCAAGGACTTCTGACGACGAGGTGAGCGATACCGATGACAACGATTTTTTTACTAAAACTATTTACAAAAAGAAGAAAGTAAGAGGAAGGGTCGTAAAGGAAATCAGTGAAATTTATAAATGGAAGAACAGCCCTATAAAAAGTAAATTTTTGCGTACGCCTAGTAAAAATATTGTGAAACAAGTACTTCCGGCTTCCAAAGACTGTGCCGACGTGAAAGACGAAATTTCCACTTTCTTGAAGATTATAAACTTAGACATGATTGATTCTCTAGTGAAATACACTAACATGTACATACAGCGTAACAGAACAATGGAGGACCCTAAGAAAATCTCAAAAAATAGTGCAAAGGACACAAGCAGATCAGAAATAATGGCTGTCATTGGGATTTTATTCTTATTAGGATACAAAAAAATGTCTAAAATACATCTCGACGAAGCATGGGCTCGGGATGGCACTGGCATTGAAATATTGCAAGGGGTGATGGGGCTTAAACGATTCAGATACCTTCTAGCTTCCATAAGATTCGATGACACATCCACAAGACTTACTCGAAAAACAACCGATAAGTTAGCCGCAATACGGGAGTTTTACGACTCTTTCAATGACAACTGTGATAAATTTTATTCGCCTGGGGATCAACTGACGGTTGATGAAAAGTTAGAGCCATTTCGTGGCAGGTGCTCTTTCATTCAATACATTCCTAATAAGCCGGCCAAGTATGACCTAAAAATATTTGCAGTTGTTGATTCGCGAACTTTTTATTGCTTGAAATTGGAAATGTACTGTGGCACTCAACCTCCTGGACCGTATGAAGCTCGAATGTGAGCTTGGATATCGTCAATAGGCTGATTAGCCGCTATAAAGGTTCTAACAGAAACCTGACTACCGATAACTGGTACACTAGTTATCCTTTAGCCAAATCTCTCCTCGCCAGTGGTATTACCCTCGTGGGTACACTAAAAAAGAACAAAAAAGAAATCCCTTTTCAATTACAGCCAACGAAAACAAGAGAAGTTGGAACTTCAATTTTTTGTTTTCAAAAAGATGTCACGATGGTTTCTTACACGACCAAAAAAAATAAATGTGTAATTCTTCTCAGCACCGCACACGACGATGATGAAATTGATTCAGAGACACAAAAACCAAAAATAATCATGGACTATAATAAGTTCAAAGGTGGAGTGGATGTAGTAGACCAACTCGGTGGCAATTACACCGTAGCCCGTAAAACAAAGAGATGGACGATGGCAACTTTTTTTGCGCTTCAAAACGTGGCAGGCATAAATGCACAAATCCTTTTGAATTTCTCTGAACCCAGTGCTTCTCCCAAGTTTAGAAGAATATTTTTGAAAAACTTAGCGACGTCTCTTATGAAGCCACACCTTCAAGATCGTGCAAACTTACGAAGTCTACCTCTGCATTCAAAAGCAATAATTCGTAGAGTGCTTTCTTCGGATGGAATAAACGAGGAGCAGGAAATACAACCACCCGCAAAAAAGGGAAAAGGACGATGCACTTCATGCGGAAGAGCCAAAAACAACTACACTACGATTAGTTGCTCAGAATGTTCTGCTTTTACATGCAAAACTCATTTGGCGAAAACAGTTTATCTCTGCGGAACATGTGCCAATAAAAATGAACTGGATGACGAAGATTAAGTTTTTGACAATAATTACTGAAAACGTTGTTTGTGCTCTTGTTTTTATGTTTGAAATGTTGTTTGAAACTTTTTGTAAGAAAAAAATATATATATACGTATATATGTAGGACAGCCATTTCCTCTTTCATATTTTGTTTCAATAAACGCATATAATTACCCGCATGTTTTTTTTTATTATTTCGCTTTTACAATGTTATCACGTTCACTTCGTTGTGCAAAAAAAAAAAGTGTTCTCTTGGTAGTGTTCTGTTTGTTGCGGCTTATCTCAACGGCTTAGCTCGTTTGTTTACAAACGATAATTACAATTTCGTTTATAACCAAGATAATTACATTGAAAGACAAAGAAATAATATTATGAAACGAAAAACGTTCTAGAGCAGAGAAAAATAAATTGTTTTATTTTCTGGAGCTGAATTACTTGGAATTGTTATCAAAATGACACACGGTGTGTCATTCACAGTCAACGTGTTAAAAAATTACAAGCAGTTGATGATAATTTGGTGGGACAGACCAACAAATGGACTGGCGTACTCAGTACGCCGCCCGGGCAAAATTGTATCGCCAAACCGCCCGGGCAATTAAGGGTTAAGGAATGGAAGTATGGTGATGGCAAAAAAAAATCGTGTTCGAGATTATTGCAGATTCTGATTCTACTACACTCAAAACATGAAAAAAAGTCGTTTTCCGAAAAGTGTCTGTGTGTCTGTCTGTGTGTCTGTGTGTCTGTAGATTTTTTTTCTATGGCAAACGATAACTGCCGCAAATTCAAACAGAATCAAATAATTTTTTGCATCCTGATTTGTAGAGTACTCGCGACCTATTGTTTTTGGTGAAGATCGGTTGAGGGAAAGGGGTAGTTTACCTGCAACGGTTTTTTTTTAGCAAGGGTAATTTTGTTTGTTTGGCAAACGATAACAGCCGCAAATTCAAACAGAATCAAATAATGTTTCGCATACAGTCCTGAATTGTAGAGTTCTCAAGATCTGTTGATTTTGGTGAAGATCGGTTAAGGGAAAGGGGTAGTTTACCTGTAACGTTTTATGTTTTAACAAGGGTATTTCCTATGGCAAACGATAACAGCCGCAAATTCAAACAGAATCAAAAGATTATTTGCATACAGCCCTAAATTGTAGAGTTCTCAAGACCTTTTGTTTTTGGTGAAGATCGGTTGAGGGAAAGGGGTAGTTTACCTGCAATGTTTTTTTAACAAGGGTATTTTCTATGGCAAACGATAACAGCCGCAAATTCAAACAGAATCAAATAATGTTTTGCATACAGCCCTGATTTGTAGAGGACTCAAGACCTATTGTTTTTGGTGAAGATCGGATAAGGGGAAGGGGTAGTTTACCTGCAACGGTTTTTTATCAAGCGTATTTTCTATGGCAAACGATAACAGCCGCAAATTCAAACAGAATCAAATAATTTTTTGCATACGTCCCTGAATTGTAGAGGTCTCAATGACTTTCGATTTTGGTGAAGATCGGTTAAGGGGAAGGGGTAGTTTACCTGCAACCTTTTACGTTTTAACAAGAGTAAAGTACTTGAAAATTTATTTAAACTTTTTGAAACAATGGTAATTGTTAAAAATAAAATAATTTTGTTGCCAGGCAATAAAATTATAATTTTTTCATTTTAATGTAATATAATATTTTTCATTTAATACAGCAATAAAAAGGCAGGTAAGACACAGCCTGGCTGTTTGGCTGAAAATGATTTTAAATATAAATCTTAGAATATGGAAGTCATGTATGGTTCTCCATACCGATATTACTTTTTACTTCCATATTCTTTAAGGAATGGAAGTATGGTGATGGCAAAAAAAATCATGTTCGAGATTATTGCAGATTCTGATTCTACTACACTCAAAACATGAAAAAAAGTCGTTTTCCGAAAAGTGTGTGTGTGTGTGTGTGTGTGTGTGTGTGTGTGTGTGTGTCTCTGTAGATTTTTTTCTATGGCAAACGATAACTGCCGCAAATTCAAACAGAATCAAATAATTTTTTGCATACAGCCCTGATTTGTAGAGTACTCGCGACCTATTGTTTTTGGTGAAGATCGGTTGAGGCAAAGGGGTAGTTTACCTGCAACGGTTTTTTTTTATCAAGGGAAATTTTTTTTTTGCAAACGATAACAGCCGCAAATTCAAACAGAATCAAATAATGTTTCGTATACAGCCCTGAATTGTAGAGTTCTCAAGACCTATTGTTTTTGGTGAAGATCGGTTAAGGGAAAGGGGTAGTTTACCTGTAACGTTTTATGTTTTAACAAGGGTATTTCCTATGGCAAACGATAACAGCCGCAAATTCAAACAGAATCAAAAGATTATTTGCATACAGCCCTAAATTGTAGAGTTCTCAAGACCTATTGTTTTTGGTGAAGATCGGTTGAGGGAAAGGGGTAGTTTACCTGCAACGTTTTTTTAACAAGGGTATTTTCTATGGCAAACGATAACAGCCGCAAATTCAAACAGAATCAAATAATGTTTTGCATACAGCCCTGATTTGTAGAGTACTCAAGACCTATTGTTTTTGGTGAAGATCGGTTAAGGGGAAGGGGTAGTTTACCTGCAACGTTTTTTTATCAAGCGTATTTTCTATGGAAAACGATAACTGCCGCAAATTCAAACAGAATCAAATAGTTTTTTGCATACGTCCCTGAATTGTAGAGGTCTCAAGGACTTTCGATTTTGGTGAAGATCGGTTAAGGGGAAGGGGTAGTTTACCTGCAACCTTTTACGTTTTAACAAGAGTAAAGTACTTGAAAATTTATTTAAACTTTTTCAAACAATGGTAATTGTTAAAAATAAAATAATTTTGTTGCCAGGCAATAAAATTAAAATTTTTTCATTTTAATGTAAATCATGTATAAGAGAAAATATATCGCGCTTGGCAGGCGATATTAAGATTTAAATATAAATCTTAGAATATGGAAGTCATGTATGGTTCTCCATACCTATATTTTTCTATGGCAAACGATAACTGCCGCAAATTCAAACAGAATCAAATAATTTTTTGCATGCAGCCCTGATTTGCAGAGTACTCGCGACCTATTGTTTTTGGTGAAGATCGGTTGAGGGAAAGGGGTAGTTTACCTGCAACGGTTTTTTTTTTAGCAAGGGTAATTTTGTTTGTTTGGCAAACGATAACAGCCGCAAATTCAAACAGAATCAAATAATGTTTCGCATACAGCCCTGAATTGTAGAGTTCTCAAGATCTGTTGATTTTGGTGAAGATCGGTTAAGGGAAAGGGGTAGTTTACCTGTAACATTTTATGTTTTAACAAGGGTATTTCCTATGGCAAACGATAATAGCCGCAAATTCAAACAGAATCAAAAGATTATTTGCATACAGCCCTAAATTGTAGAGTTCTCAAGACCTATTGTTTTTGGTGAAGTTCGGTTGAGGGAAAGGGGTAGTTTACCTGCAACGTTTTTTTAACAAGGGTATTTTCTATGGCAAACGATAACAGCCGCAAATTCAAACAGAATCAAATAATGTTTTGCATACAGCCCTGATTTGTAGAGTACTCAAGACCTATTGTTTTTGGTGAAGATCGGTTAAGGGAAAGGGGTAGTTTACCTGTAACGTTTTATGTTTTAACAAGGGTATTTCCTATGGCAAACGATAACAGCCGCAAATTCAAACAGAATCAAAAGATTATTTGCATACAGCCCTAAATTGTAGAGTTCTCAAGACCTATTGTTTTTGGTGAAGATCGGTTGAGGGAAAGGGGTAGTTTACCTGCAACGTTTTTTTAACAAGGGTATTTTCTATGGCAAACGATAACAGCCGCAAATTCAAACAGAATCAAATAATGTTTTGCATACAGCCCTGATTTGTAGAGTACTCAAGACCTATTGTTTTTGGTGAAGATCGGTTAAGGGGAAGGGGTAGTTTACCTGCAACGTTTTTTTATCAAGCGTATTTTCTATGGCAAATGATAACAGCCGCAAATTCAAACAGAATCAAATAATTTTTTGCATACGTCCCTGAATTGTAGAGGTCTCAATGACTTTCGATTTTGGTGAAGATCGGTTAAGGGGAAGGGGTAGTTTACCTGCAACCTTTTACGTTTTAACAAGAGTAAAGTACTTGAAAATTTATTTAAACTTTTTGAAACAATGTTAATTGTTAAAAATAAAATAATTTTGTTGCCAGGCAATAAAATTATAATTTTTTCATTTTAATGTAATATAATATTTTTCATTTAATACAGCAATAAAAAGGCAGGTAAGACACAGCCTGGCTGTTTGGCTGATAATGATTTTAAATATAAATCTTAGAATATGGAAGTCATGTATGGTTCTCCATACCGATATTTTTGTTTATATGTGAGCTATCATACAACTTGTTTGGGTTGGGGATACCTACGAATTTTCGTACTGTTGTATTTTCGATGTTTTTTTTTTTTTTAGATTTGGTATGTTAATCTCTTGTTGTTACGTTACCTACAGGAGTCAACAGCTTGCTGTAGAGACCATTTTGTTATTTTTAATTTTTTATCAATTCTTAAGTAACTTTAAAAAATAGAAATATGCAAAAAACTATCCAGATAAGAAATATTTAATCTTTTTTTTCAACTGCTATTCTTGTATTGAAATTTTAGGCTAGATCTAAAAACAAAGTGGAAAGTTTTGCCTTTGCAGTTGGCAATTGATTGAAAATAGAAATAAGGTCCACACAGATTCACTGGGTACAATCATTCTTAAGATTTCCTTTTAGGTGTCGTATCTGGTAGACATAATTAAACATCAGGAACATAGTTGTCCTGAATAGTAAAGATAAATTCAGTAGTACAAATTTCCATGATTTTCAGTAATAAATTTTGGACAGCAAATGTTACATATTATAGTACCCATGTGTATAGAATAATTCAAGTTGTTTTGCTGACTGATGAAACCTATTAAAACTGTACATGGACAGAAGTCTCGTAAACACAATACATTTACAATAAAATTGACATTTAGGCCTATGTCTGTTATTTCAGTTAATGTGATAATAAGTTTACTTCAAAAGTGTTTTTTTTGACACTCAATATTTAGTGATAACCAAATAATATTTGTATAACTATATGTAAATTTTAAGACCTATTGAATTATGATTATGTATAAAAGTTTAAGAATTTGTGTATATTTTAAAGCAAGAAGCAACACGCATATTATGTGTGATGTAATGTAACATTGTTGAGTGCATTGTGCAGGAAGTAGTACACAGCATTGTTTATTAAGGTGAAGTTTTTAAAGTACATATAAATTTATTGTTTTCATAAATTTGCTCAAAGATGTATTTTACTATATAAATTTAGTGTTCATTTTTGCATTAATTTTAATTAGGACCCAAAGCTTAATTTTGTCATATAAACCACAATTACTTAGATAAAAATTTTGTTAAACATGAACTGAATCTGAATATACAAGGCAGGTTCAAAACTTTTCTGGAATTAGCTTATTTCAGAAAAACTGTATACATTAAAATGTTTTATATTGTATTCCTTCAAAGTCGTTTCCTACACACTTCTGCCAACATTTATTATACAGTTTTTGTAAACATTCCTGGAATCTCCCTCGATTACTTCATCAGTTTTGTGATGCCATCAATGTCCTTGTACATTAGCCTTTCAGAGCTGACTTCAAACGAGGAAACAAGTAAAAGTTAGCTAGTGCCAAGTCAGGAGAATATAGTGGATGTTCAAAAGTTGTCACATTGTGGTGTGCAAGGTACTCCTTGAACTGGATTGATTGATGTGCTGGCACATTGTCATGCAAAAGAACCCAAGATTACCCAGGATTATCTTCCTTTTAGAGGATAATTCCTTCTAATAGCATCCCATAGGTCAGTGTGGTCCAACTGGCGGCCCGCGGGCCACATGTGGCCTGCGACGTTTTTTTCTCTGGCCCTCGAAGGGACTAGGTCTTTATGGCCCCCAAAAATAATTTGTTTTTAACCAATTTAATAATTGAAGACATGAGTGGATGAAGGTGATATGTAACATTTTCTGTAATTTTGATTTTTTTACATGAATGAAGGTGTTATGTCCATATATGCATTCTGTCCCATTAAATCTTCGCAAAACTAGCTTATCTAGAGATTAGATCTCATAACTAAACTAAGAACTAAATATTTTAAAAAGAATCATAGAAACTTTGGAGCTCGTTTCTGTAAAATTATGAATTACCGACATACCACCTTCATCCACTCATGTCTTCAATTATTTCCAATGGCGGAACATATTACGTTCAATAAGTGAGCAACAAACATAGAGGTTGGACTCAGGTCAAATCCATTCGAAAGTTTTGGTCCTCCGTTTTTGTTTTGTTTGCGTTCTGCCAGCTTGGTGACTGCGAGCGGGGCGGCGGAGGGAAGGTAGGTTACCGCCCGCTCCTCTCTCCTCGCAAGCCTGCTTTGATATTTCTTCAAACACGCGTCAGTTGAAAGCTAGTGCTAGACTGCAAAGTGTGTGAAACAGAGGTTCTGCTAAACTTTTTATTTGTTTTTTATTCAGTTTGTGCCGCATTAATCATGAGTACTTCAAACAAAAAAAGAAAAGTGGAGTTGGACAATAGAAAATTCAATGAGAGGTGGGAAAATGAGTATTTGTTTATGGATTTTGGAAGTAAGCCACAATGTTTAGTTTGTTTGCAAGTGGTGTCGGTAATGAAAGAATATAATATTCGTCGCCATTATGAAAGTACGCATAAAGTGAAATTCGGAAGTGTTAGTGGCGAGGCACGACTTAGTTTGGTCAGGGAACTTAAATCTAAGATGCAGAAACAAAAAAACACGTTTTTTAAAGCAACACATGTGCAGAAATCCAGTCTACAGGCGTCTTAACGAGGTTTGTGAGATAATGGCTAAACATCAAATGCCATTTAGGTCAGGTGAATTAATCAAACGGTGTGCAATTAAAATGGCGAATTCTTTTGGCGATGAGAAGGTTGCTAAAAACTTTGAAACCGTGTCTCTCTTGCACCAAACTGTTTCGAGAAGAATTCTAGAAATAAACGAACAACTTGACACACAGTTGAGAAAAGAAATAACAAAAAGTGAATATTTCTCTATCGCTTTGGATGAAAGCACAGCCATTACAGATATATGCCAGCTCTTAGTTTTTATAAGGACAGTTGATAACAAATTTTCCATCAAAGAAGAACTACTTGACCTAGTGCCACTGCCTACTAGTGCGAAAGGCTCTGATATCTACAATGCTCTTGTGTCAGTTGTAGATAAGTATGGTGGATTTTCCAAATGTTCGTGTGTAGTGACGGATGGTGCGAAATGTATGACTGGTAAGAACACGGGTGTAGTAGGGTTGTTGGGTAAAACTGGTGTTAATGTATCCTTCTTACACTGAATTATTCATCAAGAGGTTCTCTGCAGCAATTTTGTTAAACTGAATGAGGTGATGAAAGATGTCACAAGAATTGTGAATTTGATTAGAGGCGGAAACCGCGCACAAGGCCACAGGAAACTGGTGCAATTTCTCCAGGATTTATCTGCGGAATGTTATGACATTCCCCTGCTAAACTGGTTTTAAATTTAGTTTTAAAATGCTGAACGCATGAACTGCCAGATGATTGATATTGATGGCTTTTGTGTAAATAAAAAGAAATTTTGTATCTTGAAGGGAGAGTTATCAGTTTCATAATAATAATAATAATCTGAGGTAAAAATATAATATTGGCCCTCGATGTGCTCTCAGAAAAAACTCTGTCCCTTCACTACAAAACAGTTGGACACACTGCCATAGGTGATGAAGGATATTGATGTACATGTCCTTGTTCACTGTTTGGCCATATAGAATTAATTCATAGTGGACAATTCCCTGCTCATCTTTCTGCTCACACAATTCCTTGGACAACATAACTTTCCTTTTACTCTTGTCCGAACAAAACTTCAGTGTCCAAGGAGATGATTCAGATTTCAATTCCAGTGACTGGTGTTTGACTGTGGATTGTACAAAAAAACACATGTCTCCTCTTTTGTGATTATACTGTCTGTAAAATATTTATCTTGATCAATCATAGTGATAAGGTCTCTTGCCAATGTCATTCGTGTTTCTTTCTGATCTGCAGACAGCATTTTTTGAACAGTGTGTTGGCAAATCCGATGCATTTTCAGATCATTACTGCGAATACTATGACAACTTCTAACTGATATTCCAACTTCTGATGCTGTTCCATCAACAGATTTCCTTCTGTCACCTTAAACAATCCCTTGAGCATGCTCAATGATTTTGAAATTTGTCACAGTAGCCACTGTGAACATCATCAACACTAACATCCACTCAAGGGAACGCTCGTGCCACTTTTATAGTTGTGTTTATTAAGTAACAGTACATTTGGTTATGATTTTCGCAGGTTATGAAATATCTTGGATTGTGTATGTGGCCTTGGCTTGGACAAGAGTTGTGCGTAATTATGTATACCCCCCCTCAATAAGAGGGTTTGTGTCCACAAACATAAAAACTCTCAAGTACTGTCTCTGATAATGATTTTGGGAGCAAAATGTAAAATGCTATTGTCTATTCAGTTATAGACAATTTTAACTGCAATGATGTCACGTGGATGTTAAAGAAACACACAGGTGTGCTGTTGTTGGATAGGAAGGAAGACCATGAGGATCAGCCATATTGTGACATCATGGCACTGCAAATTTATGAAACAGTAATTTCCTTGATGATGCAGTTATTTTTTTTAAACACGCGGTGCTGATTCTTGGAGCTTTTTGAAGCTACTTTGCTTCAGCATGTAGCATTTAGTGTAGAGTAATTGATAATTTTGTATTTATAAATGTTTGCAATAATCACTTTCTGAAACTTCGCTGTAGGATTGACAAAGAATTGACAAAAATTGATGATTTTCATCCACCAACGATTAGAAACACAAGCTAAAATTTATTCTGTAGTAAACTTGTATTTGTTTTGTAGAGTATAACTATAATTTTTGTAGTAGAAATACAGTAACTAGTTTTTTAACTACATATATGCGTTTAAACTTGTAGTTTTTTTAATTTTATTGGTTGTGTTGGTGTAGATATTTTAAAGCACTTTGTTTTGTTTGGGTAGCACAAATCCACAAAAATCACAGAAAATCTTTCGGGCAGCTCAGCCTATGGATACTACATCAACAAGAACAAAACTGCTTGGTTTTGGAATGCAGCTGTTGGATGGAATCGATCCAAACCCAGATAATTTTGTATGTGCAGGGATTATTCATACACGGACACAGCAGATAGGGTGCCTGTTACGTTTGGAGCCAAACAAACAAGCACAGGTAAACCTTACGTGAGCTTTCTCCATAACGTTTGAAGAAAATATTTACATTTTTTAACACTTTGAGTGCCATGGCATTTGTACATAGACCATCCCCATGACCACATGACCAGTGTTATTTATATATATATATTATTTTTAGTACTGTTGTGTAAACATTCATAAATACTTATTAATACAATTTAATACTAAAAAAAAATAATTATACCACACTTTTTCCCAGACTTTCCTCTTATGAAAATACGCAATATGTTTATTATTGGTTTTATGTATTGCAACTGACGCTGTTTAAAAATACGTTTCGTGCAATTTTAACCAAAAAAATTCTGTCAAATATTGTTTATTGAGTTTGTAACTAATAATGTTGTAATTAAAACAAACACACTCACTACTATCAATAACACGCAAAATAAACATGAAATAACCTCAGAAAACCTGGAAACCACACGTAAACAAAAACTGCAACTTCCACCTTGAACTCGCAAAATGTAAACAAAGTCATGACGCTTGCCAACTGTACAAATTATTTCTTAAAACTATTTTACTCAGTCAGTGCTGCAATCTGATGGCAGAAACACGAACTAAAATGTCAAATAAAACTTCTGCATTCATTCTGTGACATAGTAGTAAGACGTGAAGCATTTGAAAGCATTGAAAAGTGAGCGGCGCAATATTATGCCGTTGGTCCTCAAAGTGTTAAAGAATTTGACTAGAATTATTATTTTTTACCATCCTATTGTTGGCTTGTTCTGATTCATAGTGTTTAAAAACTTGTACACTCTGTTAGATCGTAATGTGTAACTTAACTTTATTAACCCTTTCAGTATGAACAAGTTCTTTCTGGAGTAGTCCTAAAGCACCACATTGATGCAACATGTGTTTACATAAAATTCAATAAAAAATTTAATATAAAATGTAAATGAATGAAATTTTTAACTTACCTAAACCATTTTTTTTGCTTGCAGTGACATGTCTCTAACATTATGAAATCTTATTAATTTACTTATTAGTTACAATAGAAGTAAAGATTTAATCACATTTAAAAAAAATAGGCCACGTTAAATTTCAGAATGTGAGATATGATGTCACACAGTTCAGTAGAGCATTGATTATCCAAACCTCTCGGGACCAGGCCCCGTTCGGATAATCGATATTTTGGATAATAGATCGTAAATTGAAAACACTATTTCCCTTTACAAAAACAAAGGTTTTTATTACAAAATCATTTCTAACATACCGCTATATAATTACAGCAAACTGTATACTATACTGTAATGTATTACTAAGGCTAAGAATCATTGAATGAAAACTGAGTGTAGTTAATAAAAACAAAAAGTTAATTTAAACAAAATTAGAGTTTAATGTCAAACACTATACTATAAAATTAATTAAAAATTAAAGAACAAAACAAAACATACAGTACCACGGATTTACACTTTTTTGAAGAATTGTCTATCACTGTCTGCTTCAAAGCGATACCCCGTTTTCTTGGTGATAAAGACTGAAGTCGCTTAAGTTCATAATCTGAATACAATCTATCTCGTCTTCTGTTTTGGCCCACTTTAGGACAATCTCAAGTATGTCAAAACCTTTTGCTGGCATCGTGGTTTTGTATTAGTAGCATTCTCGCCGTCTTCATATGCTGTATAGCTACAGCGTTTATTTATTACTGTACAGTACTGTAATAATTTATGGTAACAATTTTTTATGTTCAATAAATATCCAACACACCTACACATGTCCCATACATAATTGTACTTTTTATTGAGTTCGGATAATAGATCGTTCGGTTAATGGATGCTCGGATAATCGATGCTCTACTATATTTGAAATCATAAGTAAGAAACAATGTGGAATATAATAGTACAGTATATGTGTTGAGTATATAAATTTGTTAGTCAACAGCCATGATTTGGAAAGGTACTAAAATAAAGTTGAGATTAGATTTATTTTTTCTGTACATGTTTTATTTTATATTCATTGTTTCCAGATGTACCGATTAACAGTGAGATCGAGTAAAGAGCCTGTTTCAGTTGAAGTGTGTGACTTATTGGCAGACCAATTCTAAAAACAAGTTCTTTGTGTATAATTTTAGGTACACATAAAATATGATAAACCCACCCCGATGTGTAAACATGATTTCTTTGGCTTCATAAATCTTTCAAATACAGCTAAACAGGAAGTTTTATTTGTATGTTGTATACACATTATTCAGAATAAGGTCAGAGTTTTGTGGTGCCTTGGGATGTGATTCCCAAGATTTATTTAATAAACTACTGAAGTGTTTGTTTGCCCGTTTCATTGTACAAGGAATACTGAGAACAGTTTTATTTGAATACAGATTTGTCTATGGTTTATTATTATTATTATTTTGTAATTTATATAATAGAGATTAATATTATATACAGAGGAAATATTACCTTTTAGCTTTACCTAAAACTCATTATATTTTTTAATTGTTTTTATTATTCTTTATTAGAAATAAAATGTAATAAATAGTTCTCTAAGTCATTATTATGAGTTGTTTATAAATATATATAAACTCGTATAAATATAACTCATATTGTATTATAATAAAGTGTATTTACTGTTTAATAAGATCTGTTTGTTAAAATAAATTAATAAATAAATGAAATTAATATATCGATGCAGTTATTTTCTTGTTGGGTTATATTAGCAAGAAACGATAAACTCAGGATCTATCAAGTAAAAATTATTGTATAGTGGCAGTATCTATTTTTATTCATAATTCAGAATAATGTTTCCAAATCAGGTCAAAAAATATACTGGCAAAAAAGTATGTATGAGTAGAAATATATAAGTTTCCCTTATACTAACTTGCACGTAATTGATGGAGCAAGTAATAGAAACTTTGTTGTGTGAGCGAAGCTGTAGTACTAAAATATTACTAAAATCTATGTAGGAATAAATTATTTTTCTTAATGAAACTTTTTTACATAAGAATTTTGGATTTGAATTAGTATATAGTACACAGTAATATCACATAACTGTATGTGCTTGCTGAACATTTCAGTTGATGTACAATTTTTGCCAATTTCCCTTTAGATGTCCATTTTGGTCTAGTACAGAAATGCATTAAGTTCAGCAAACACATTTATTGAATAGTATGAAAAAATTCATAGTTAAAGCTGTCAGCCTTCACTGTTTCAGAAAACACAAACATATAAAGAAACAATAGGAGTTTGAAATATCATTGACACAAAAACTTCAACAGATGTAGAGCATACACAAAATAAAAAATGAACAGAACGTCTTAAAAAAACAAAAAAGCTGACAACTTTTTAGATTTTACTCAAAATTATCACTTTTATATGTATGCTGACTGTGGAGGGAATGTGTGATTGATCTAGTATGAAGTGGAGACTTGTAAGGGATATTTTAGATGAGAGATTTGTGTGGACTGATTGACAGTTCAGAAGGTGAGACATGCGAGCTTATATACTAGCGTAACATGGAAACATAGCGTATTTGTGCTTCATATACTTCAAGTCTCAAATTTCAAACCTATTCCCGGTGTATTCGTAAAGTTAGAAACAAAATTCAGAATACAGATGTATGTCAATTTCTGCCATGCTATATTGTCAGAGATGTTCGAGATCAGCAGTATGGTGTATAAATGTCTGTAGAACTGGCTTTTGGGATGATGCACACCAAAGGTTAGTAATATGCTTTCCCAAAAGCTTATCTCCTGAGCTGCTGTTTAGTGTGCCATTGGGATACTGTTATCATATGTTGAAGTTGGTCGAGTCTCTTGGATCCTCTGGGCTAATTTCTATTTTCCTAGTTGAGAATATAAACAATAAGGTTGTCAGTGAGTTTTTTTTATGTAATGGCAATACCTCTTTTGTGTTGTGTATTTGTCTATAACTGATGAATCCATTTGTGTCATGAAATATTTCAAACTACTATTGTTTTTCAATGCACTTTTGGTATTTTGTAAACAGTAAATTTGTTGGGTTAGCTGGCTTTCCTTGTAATAATTTTGGAGAATAATGTAGCCCAGTGTCCTTTAACTTAATTGATTTATCTAGCTACAGTAGTAAGCATTGCTACAGTGGTAGTTATAATAGAATAGAAAATTGATGACCAAGTAGATATTCTTTATCCTCAAAAATAAACAAAGAATAACAGTATCCTTAAATTACCAGTTTGGTTTTACTGACAGGCAGTAATAGGGATTTGCTGGAATTCAAAACTTTGTATAGAATTAATATTAAATAAGGATAGTAAGTCATGTTAACTTAAGTATTCAACATTAGAAAATTTTTTAGTAGAGTATACTTTAGTTTGGTGAATTTTACTACGGCTCATGATGATGTCATCATCTGTATTATAGTTCATCTTCAATTATAACAGTACATTTGAATGTGACTTTATCTTTTTTCCCCCCAGTTTATTTGAAGTAAAAGAAAATACATTTCTTTATTTATCTATTAATACAATATAATTATTAAAATTTCTTTTGTACTACAGTTTGTTTATTTGTAATTTATAAAATGAACATAAGTGAATTTTATTGTAGAACATACTGTACTTATGTGCTTTATTTAATAATGGTAATGATGTTCTCTTATGAAACAAATAGTATGTGGTCTCATTCTTTGCTTTCCATGCTCTTTGAGCTCTCTAAAGTGGCATAATTAGAAATTGTGTATAGCGAGTGGACTTATCTGTCCAGAACTTTTTTATAATCGACACTGAACCTTTTTTTTTTGATAACATATTTAATTTACTGAATATGGGTTATCGTCATAACCTTCAAGAAAGAAATTGGTGCTAATATATATTCTTCAGTCACCAATCACATCATCATTTCCACTTACCTACATGTGCTGTATATTCTCTTCCCTGTATTCTGTAAGTCTTATTTTGACTGTGACTTGAACGATCCAAGATTCTGATCAGTATCAAAGCATTGGGACTCAGATGATCTTCTGAAGTATGACAGTATGACTAATGTAGTTTACTATCTAGGTTCTCTCTTCCGCACCAGTCTCATTAGGATATGTGGCTTGAAACTGAAAAAGGTCGGTAGTACAGTCCTGCAAGAGATATCACAGCCTAATGCCAATTCTCCCAGAACATGATCATTAGTTTATTGATATCATGATCATCATTGATTTTAAGTGGGATTGGCTGTTTTCCTGTGGGGCTTACTTTTATTTTCTTAATAGAAATACTTACGATTCTTAAAAAAAAATAAAATAAAATAAAATAAATAGCAGATGCAAGAAGTGTTTGATTAATATAAAGAAATTTTTGCAGCACACGTGAAACATTATTATGAATGATTGGGAGTGCGTGTTTCAGTTACTGGCCAAATTATCTTTTTATAAATATGAAAATTTTTAAATAGTCATTACTGTAGGAAGAAAAAGCACAGTTGTTAATACAACCTGGCAATAAATAAATGCTATTGTGTTGTAATATTGTTCGGAACGTATATCTAATGACCATATTTGTAACTAATAAGTTGATTAGAAATAAGTATTGTGTATGACATATGATTGAATGTACTCTGCTTAGACCAGATAATAATAAAATGTTCACTATGTATCCGAATTGTTGTAATATATACTTGTGGTATAAGTTTAAATAAAATGTAAACTTGTAGAAATTATTTTAATCAAGAATAAATCTTGAAATCTGTGGTTTAGAACAGTTACTTGGCATTTTTTTAAGACTTTAAAAATGATAATTTTTATTTTACAAAAATTCATATTATTTAAGGCTGTGTTGTACAAAGAAGATATTTGACAATACTATAGCATTTTATATGTATATGTAAATGTTATTGATAATAATTAATGCAATTTAAGAATAATAAGTGGAATTTAAGAAAGTATACTTCTGAAGTATGCAAAAAAAACTGTTTTGCTCTCGTTTTGAGATTTGTTTTAAATTATTTGTAATTAGTTATAAAAGGTGCATCTTTTAACGATACAGTTACATGTTAATCACATTATTGTGATACCTATCACTATATCATCAGTAAATTATTACAAGTTTTTAAATTTCAAATGGTTTGAGGTTTGTGAATGTCTGATTGTTTTTGTAATATTTAAATGGGGCTTAAGCATCGTACTGTATTGTAAAGATTTAATTGTAAAGTTTTAATTGTATGGTAGAGTTTATTAATTAAAATGTTTGTGGCATATTTGATTTCTTTTAACTGAAACAATTTCAGTTTTGAATTTTAAAAAGGATTCATGTAATAATTTCGATGCCACTTCACACTTTTACTTGTAAATCTACATATTGGGTAAAAGAAACCAACTGAATTAACAGTCATTATGAAGGTTATTGGAATTATAATGTTCAAGACCTCTATACTCAATTTTTTGTGTACACAAGTATGTGTTACAAAATTATAATTTTTATAACTATTTGCTCTAATATGAAACCAATTTTATGAAAAACTATAAGAAACGTTTTACAAATTGGAGTATCATGATAGAAAAATGCAAATTTAATTTTGTGTGCGCTGTTTTTTTACTCATTTACAACATCGTGACCACACACACAAGACTTTCTTCATTCTACTACTTCTGTTACTAGTGTATTATAAAAATCAGACAGATGCTCATTGCAACAGTTACTGCCAGAATATCTGCACATAAGTATATTTTGAAAATTATGCCTTACTCTATGTATGCCAGTATAAATTATCTTATTTAATATTGGTACATAGTGTAGATTGAAATAGTATTTTTTAGCAGCAAATTTTTAGATTCAATGTTTGAATTATGAAAGTAATGCTAATAAGTATTTATACACTATCCTAATGGCATTCAATTGCAAAGAAATCAGAAAGTCTCGATATTATGCAATATTTTGGGGCTGCTTAAAAATAAATATGACACTTTTTTTAGTTTCAGAGTGGTATACAATTTTTCTTATTGTTATTTATTTTTGTTTTGATGCATATTATGTTTTCATTAGAGATGTTTAACTGTGCATTCAGTGTTAAGTGTGCAATAGAAATACTTGTAATTATGGTTAATAAAAAAGTTGGTGGATTATCATCATATAACAAATTATCTAGTTTTTGTGGTAGGTATGTATGTATTTTTCAAGCAAACCAATTACTTTGTGTTGTATATTTTAGTTCATAAAGATGTTTGGCTGAATGTTATTTTTAAATGGTTTGTTGTTCATATGATCAATGAGATCTATTATTGTCAAGAATACAGAGAAAATAATTGTTTTGATGTACAATAGTAAGTGTACTCAATGCGTTGTTGTAGCCAGAGAATTCTTATGATCAGAATTCGATTAATATTACTAACAGAATGTAATTGAAAATTTGTGTTTAACATTGTGAGCGTTAATTTTCATGTTGTAATATATATTTTTGTCAAGTGAAATTGACGTAATGTATTCTGAATTAATATAATACACTTGGAAAAAGAATAAAAGAAAGCTTATCCAAAAATCGGTAACCATAAAGTACATATTAATGACTGGTTTTAATGTATTTCCAAAGTATGCTTCAAGAATTGGTGTTACAGAATATTTTAAAATATTTTTTCCTTCCTTTTTGCTACCAAGGTAAATAATGTTTTTGTAACAAACTACAAGCCTGTCTAAAACAGACAGAGGTCATTTGTACAAAGTGTGTGTGTGTGTGTGTGTCTGTGCACGCGAGTCTCCAAAAGTTCTCTACAAGACAGTCATTGCTTAATAATGTCAACAGAATTTTTGCAATAAAAACATAAATTAAGTAATACATATAATTATACTGATATACTTGTACTGATCTGAGGCAAAGCATATTATAACATATAAGTACTACAAGATGTTTAGCTGAATTATCAGTTATATTATAATTATGGGTCCTCTTTTTATACCAAATCTTTTAATTTTGTCCCCAAATGATTTTAGTTGAAAAACAAAAAAGACTAGGAATGTGATTATAGGTATGAAAACTGACTTTTTGTTTTTGTTGAAAGAATACTCATCATTTTTTAATTATTTTTTCCTTAGGTACCATATTATTAGCCATCGCCCGTAAGTGTATAGTTTTACATGTATTTTATATGTTGTTTCTTGTATGTAAGATTATTTCAATTATATTTGTATATTTTTGAACTGTATGCATAAATAAAAAATAAATGCCAAATTAAAAATGTATATCTTTTGTTGTTGTTGTATGATATTATTATTATTATTTGTAATCAGAGTTGAGGCTTGAATTGTTATTAAATGTTTAAGGTTTATTTTAAGAAACAAATTGCACAAAACCTTTTTTGTAGCGTAATAAATTATAATGAGTATACTTTATTACAGTTTTGTTAGTTAATAAGGTAATGAGTGTGTGTAGGTGCATGAGTTTTCACTTTTAAGTATGACAGATTTGTAAAAGACTATAATGTAGCAGCTAAAAATAGCAGCTATAATGGTGGAGCTGTGTCATGTTTAAAGCTTCAGTTGATCGCCAACAGTGATTTACATGTGCAGTCAGTGTTAACTGGTGCCTCAACACTGAACACTAATACATACGAGGTGCTACCCAAAATCGGCGAATTCGCCCATAAAATTAAAATTGTTTACCATAACTCCTAGTTTCCACCGTCTCCTTCGAAATAGTCCCCTTGGGCATGGATACAGCGATCCCAGCGTTTTTTCCATGATTCTGTGCATTGCTGGAAGTTGGCAAGCGTAAGTGTTCGAAGCACCATCTGCGATTCGGCCTGGATGTCCCCAATTGTGTTAAAACGATGGCCTTTCAAGTGAAGCTTCATTTTGGGGAACAGGAAAAAGTCGCACGGGATGAGGTCAGGTGAATAGGGTGGATGGGGAATCGCTACCGTGTTTTTGGAAGCCAAAAAAATGCTGAAGAGCTAACGATGTGTGGGCGGCTGCGTTGTCATGGTGGAGAACCCAGCTGTTGTTCATCCACTTTTCTGGACGTTTTTATCATGGATTGTTTGTCTACGATCTGCAACAATTGCCTCTCGCACTTTTGCGATGTTGTCCGGTGTTGTGCTTGTCGATGGTCATCCTGAACACTCATCATTGTTAACAGACTGTCGTCCATCCTTAAAGCGTTTGTACCACAAAAAAGTTTTACTTTGACGCATAGCATTGTCATCTAATGCTTCCACAAGCATGCGGTGGGTTTCTGCAGCAGGTTTTTTAAGTTTTAAGCAAAATTTAATGCAGGTTTTGTGCTCCGGAAAATCTGCCATTTATAAAATCGCAACAACACTAAAACACAATGTTACAAAAACGCATGAAACTCAAGAACCCAGCCTCTCACCGTCACAACTGTTGGCACACTAATTCACAAAGGGTACTATTCACACACTCTACCGGCAGCAGGTCATCGGTTCGCGCGTAGCATTCAAATTCCCCGAACTTTTGGGTAACACCTCGTATAATGGTTTCTCGTGAGTATCTAACCTTTTCTATCACTCTACTGGTATATAATATAAAGGAGAATGTAACTATAATTGTTATAAGTCTGTCAAAATATTTTTCTGTAGTAAATCGTCTTAAAACATGATTTTATTTGAGACGTGTGAAATTTATCTCGCGTTTCTAACTCTAGACGTATTTAGCAGATATGCAGTTTGCGCACCTCACTAGCACTGACTAGTATGAGGTATCGTTAAGCATTGAGCAACAGCAGTTGCTTGTAGATGAAATTAATCATTTATCATTTAACAAATGACTGTGTCTCATTGACTTATATATGGGAGAAGTTGGCATGAATCGCATTAACACTTGTAATAAACATCTGGTTTGAATGTTCCCTAAATGCCAGTCACTTTATTTAGATGGACAGATAAAGCAGCATTTCACTTACAACACTATAATGGTGATTTTGAGTAGGTGTAATGAGTGGTATATGTATACAATTTGTGTTACATTTTTTTTTAAAGTTTACATAGCATAATCATTTTCGTTGTGAATTGTAAGAACATCAGTTGAACTATTATCACATTCAGTAGAATTCAACAGGTTGGTGCTATATTAGTTTTATCATTTAGATTCATTTATCACATATCATTTAGGTGTAAAGAAATCATTGTTCTGTGATGTATCATAGTTGACAGATATGAATTGTACTGGTTTCTTGAAGACCGTCATAACGTGTTTGAAATTTTGAATTTTGTGGATTAATGTATATAACTGTTAATGTATTATCAATCATGAGGTTAACTATTTAATATTTGTTGTAGACTTGTAATACAGTTTAATCTCAAACCTTTTAAATATAAGAAAGTAAATGTACAAAAACGCATTTTTATGTTCTTGCATTTTCATTACTAACTCGTATTTTTAATATTCCATGCTTGTTTTCATGTCTGCATAGATTGAAGCATGGCATTTGTTTTGTATGATCACATGTATAAAACATGTAGAATCATCCAGGAATTATGAAAGCATTTGGACACTTTTACTGTGGCTTGATTTTTCTCCCTTACAGTAGAAAAAGTTAACAAGACTTTAATTACAGTATTACCATATTTATACGTATATCATGTGCCCAAAAGTGTAGTACAGAAGAGGTAGTAGGAGTAAATTAAAACCTTTTTTTTAGTGAATATGATGCAATTTTGAGCATGACAGAAGTTAATTTTTTTTTAAACTGACAACTTGGAGGGATTATGTTGCATACCTGACATTGTTTTGAGAGGTATACTTAATAAGTAGGTATTATTATACAAGGTGTGAGGAATTACTTTGAACAGTGTATATTTTCCTTTCGTATGTCAGCTTAAAGAGTTAGAAGTAATGGCAATTTTTTGGGAGACCATTTGAAGTGAAAATATTTGTGTGTATGTAGATAAACAATGTATATGTATTTATAAATGCACCACCAAAATCATGTATAAACAAATGTGTATGTAAATTAGGGATTTGTTTTTTATTTTAAATATATATACATATTATACATAAACATAACTTAAAGTAGTCAAATATATATTGTAATATAAGAACCCTAATAAGCTACCCATAGAAATGTATTAATAAATGTGTGTATATGCTGTTTAAGCTGTTTATTTTTGTATCATTAATCCTTCACAAACATACTCATAAGGCTGACCAAGGTGAAAACATGTATTCCAATATAAACAGAATAGGTTGCTTGAAGTACAGGCATACAGACAAATTTTTAGAATCTATGGAATGGGACCAGCTCTGTTGTAGAACAAATAAAAATTAACTTATGCATGTTATATAATATTTATAGGCCAAAGTAATAATTTTTGTCGTAGCTTTGAGATTATGTCCTCTTAGTGGGTAGGAAAGAGTTGTTGATTCATAGGCTTTGAATGTTTATTTAGGCAACATTATGTCCAATGATATGTATAGTGCAGTGATTTATTCCACACTCAACTTAATAAAATTTCTAAATTAAACATATTTTTGTTGCTCGTGGAATTTTATATTTGTGTATTGTACTTGGATTCATACTTGATAATTGTTCAAATTTTCCTAATTTAATAGTTTATTACCATTTTGAACACAAATCAATTATAAAAATCTTAGATATGTGTCCATTATTTCATATGTATGAGAAGACCAATTTAAGTCCATTAAAGGCTGAGTTTTAAAAAATTCAAACAAAACAATTCAGTATCTTCAGCATATAGAAGAAAGTTAGTGCAAACTTCTTCTTTATTTTATTTATACTGTTATCTCTATGCCTTTGTAACTTCGTATATAATTTTAGATATATGAAATAACATAACACTTGTTGGACAGTAATGTGGTAATTTTCGCATTAATAGGTTGGCTAATCTGTGCTTTCTGATATTGCGCTATCATGTTTATACAACGTTCAACGTTACAGTTGTCCGAGCTACGGCTGGCGACAGACGTCATTACGTTTGCTCGCTTGTTCTGGCATCATCATTTTTCTTATCGTCAGACAATCAATGTAGGCCTTAGGCCACAACACATATTGCATACTTGCAATAATTTAGCAATATATTTCTAATTCCTTTTCATGTAGCTTGAGTGCCGCGTACTCGCGCCTCAAGTCTTACGACAATTCATACGACATTTGTCTAGGCCTTAGGCCTTAACGTTTTAATCTGAGTGCCGCACATCTCGCGCCTCGTATAACGTAGCGTTCTTAATGACTCTGTTTATTCAAAATCAAATTGTTCAGACTTAGCCAATCTCAACACCATGATATAAGTGTACAGAACTTAATAAATGTATTATACAGTCCACTATCGTCATTATTCTGCATCCTGGCAATAGCACCACAAGCATCATTCTTCCTAACATTAACATTTTTTTTTGGTTCTATCGGGCCGCATCTTAACATTTTTTTGGTCCCTCCGTGCCTGGATTCGTCATTCACCTCTTGCAACATATTCTAGCGGTTTCATCATTTTTCTGCCCCAATTTCTGGCCATCACGGGCGATTCAGCACATTCGCTGATCCGACCGTCTCGGGACTTACTTCAGCATTTCTTTCATCGCCATTGAGCCTCATGACGACATCATTGCAAGAACATCCATGTGCTAGCGTCTACACTCCAGTTTGAGCAGTCATCTCTACGGTCTGCGTGTTTGCCATCTTCTCCACGACTTCGACGCTCCAGGACATCGCATAGCAGGTACCACATCATTAACAGGTGCGTACAATGGCTGAAGAAGGCCTCAAAGTGTTCGTCAGAAAGAGAGGCGGCATAAAGTCTGCCATAGTGCGTATTAATTCGGCTATCATTAGCTTTGATAAAAACACTAACACAAAACATTTTTTAACAGTTAGACTCGAAAGTCTAAAAAGCTTGGCAACAAAATACGATGAGGTACAGTCCGAAATTGAACTCATTTCTAAAGACATAAACGCTGCTCAAGAAGACCGAATTGCGGTTGAAGAGCTGTTATATTCAACAGAAGCCAATATCTTGCAGTTGATAGAAAGCTTCAACGTTCAGACTGTATCTCCCATATTAACAAGCAACATACAATTAAAACCGATAAGTTTGCCCTGCTTCACAGGTAATATCTTAGAATGGCAGCACTTCTATTCAATATTTCTGGACTTGGTGCACGCCAGATCTGATTTAACCTCAGTGCAGAAATTACACTATTTGTATTCGTCTCTGAAAAATGAGCCGCTAGATTTAATTAAGGCATTACCTATTTGTAACAAAAACTATTCGATAGCGTTGAGTTTGCTGTCCGCTAGATATGACAACAAATTCATAGTAGCTAAATATTATATTCAGAATTTACTTGAAGTAAAGTCAACAGTTAAGGACTCTGTCCAAGGTTTGGCAGAGTTCATAAATACAATAACGTCTTCCGTTAATTCACTGGCAGCCATGCAACTGTCGGTGGATTCATTCGAGCTTATCACTGTACAATTATTGTCAGCAAAACTGGACCATACCACGTTTAAATTATGGAAGGAGTCTATAGACCCCGATAATCTTCCTAACTTTCAAGGTTTCACTCAGTTTTTAAACGCACGTAGACAGTTGCTAGAAAATACACTGCCTATCGATGCCGGACAGCAGCTCAACAAGTCAACTTTAAGATTCAATAAATCTGACAAACATAAATCACGAAACTCTGCTGGCAGCACTGCATTTAAAAGTTATCACTCAGCTTCAAACAATTATTTATGCTTATGCTGTAAATCTAGTCATCCAATTTACATGTGTGACAAATTTCGTGCATTAAGCACATCAGAACGAGGGCAATTTATATTAAATCATAAACTCTGTACAAATTGTTTAAGACCAGATCATTTCTCATCTAATTGTAAGATTAAACAATCATGTAAGATCTGCTCAAAACGACACCATACATTGTTGCACATAAACAATGTGTCAAAGCCAGTTTCTGCCAGGAGCAGTAACTACTGTTCACTTAAATTACAATCTACAAATAATATTCTTTTATCAACAGCAATTGTGTTTGTCATCGACCAGGCTGGCAATAGACAACCCGCAAGAGTTCTATTAGATGCGGGGTCACAAATAATTTTTTGCACGGAATCATTTGCCAAGAAATTATGGCTTAACTTGACTAAATCTAACATACCGATTACAGGTATAAATAATACCGCTTGTTGTGCCACTAAGTTAGCGTCTATACGCATTATCTCATGCTATCAAAGATTTAGTTTCCAAGCAACATGCGCAGTCTTATCTGCATTAACTCATAAATTGCCAGCACAATCTTTTGACATAAAACAGTTTAATGTCCCAGATAACGTTTATCTCGCGGATCCACACTTCAACATTTCAGCTGACATTGATATACTGTTAGGAGCGCAATTTTATTTAGATTTAATTTTACCTAACAAATATGTACGGGGTTCTCATTTCCCTACTATACAAGAAACAAAGTTAGGCTATATTCTAGCCGGCAATCTGCCCAAACACTGCCATTATAAGGGTCCTGCTGTTTCGTTCCTGGCTAGGAACAACGACAGTCAAATCCTGGCGTCTCTCGAGAAATTTTGGGGAGACCGAAACTATCCCTGATAATACACCCATTAATGAGTCAGCTTGTGAGGAGCATTTCGTTAAGTCTACTCATCGCAATCAGGAGGGTAGGTTCGTGGTCTCACTACCATTTAAGTCTGACAATCCCCAGTTGGGTGAGTCCTATGCTAGCGCTGAAGCGAGATTCTTGAGTTTAGAACGCCGGTTCATGCGTGATTCTAAGCTTGCGCGCGAATACGCAAACTTTATACAGGAGTATAAGGATCTTGGCCACATGACGCTTATCGACGATTGCTCCATAAATTCAGGTGTTTCAAATACTTATTATCTGCCTCACCATGCCGTCTTTAAACATTCTAGTTCTACCACAAAACTTCGCGTCGTTTTTGACGGCTCGTCCAAAACTACCAATGGCCTTTCTCTCAATGACATTTTGTTGGTAGGCCCAAACGTCCAACAAGACCTTTTTTCTGTTCTTTTACGATTTCGTATGCATAACTATGTTCTCATCGCCGACATCGAGAAGATGTATCGACAAATTCTGGTAGCTGAGAGGGATTGTCATTATCAACGTATTCTGTGGCGTGACTCTCCCCTCGAACAGTTTAAACATTTTGTACTGCGAACTGTAACATACGGCACTGCTAGTGCTTCGTTTTTGGCTACCCGCTGTCTTAATCAGATTGGTAAGGATCATCAAACTTCTTTTCCTGACGCTGCGTCAGCTATAACCAATGATTTCTATGTCGACGATTTGTTAACCGGTGCAGACACCATTTCTGATCTGACCAAGTTGAAATCTGACTTAGGTACTTTGTTGAGTCAATACGGTCTCACTCTACATAAATTGGCATCAAATGAACCCAATGTGGTCGCAGATCATGACAATTTATCACTCCCTTTAAACAAACAGGGTAATGTGCGTACCTTGGGCATTCTCTGGAATAACACTACCGATTCATTTTTGTTTGACATCAGATCATTCCCAATTGAATCAAGCATCTCCAAGAGGAAAATCCTATCGATTATCGCAGGTATATACGACCCACTCGAACTCGTCGGTCCCGTTGTTTTCCTGTACAAACAATTTATGCAGCAACTTTGGCTGTGCAATCTTGGTTGGGATGAGGCAATCTCCGGGCAATTACACTTGCATTGGCATTCATTATGCGATAAATTACGTCTGATCAGTAAAATCATTGTCCCATGTTCTATTTGCTGCAAGTCTAAAGCAAGGATAGTTGAATTACATGGGTTTTCGGATGCTTCTGAAAGGGGATATGAGTGTTGCGTTTACATTAGAGTCATTTATCAAGATTCATCGGCCTCTTGTCACATGTGTTCTAAATCTCGCGTAGCCCCCCTACAACAGGTGTCATTACCTCGCATTGAACTCTGCGCTTGCTTGTTGTTATCGCGACTCTTATTCAAGGTCGCCCCTGCTCTTCATTCCTTTATCAATAGTGTTCACCTCTATTCTGACTCTATGGTGTCCCTTTACTGGATTCATGCCCAGTTTTCTAGGTAGAAAACTTACGTCGCTAATCGTGTTGCCGAGATTCAGCGTCTTACGGAAGCCTACACATGGCATCACATCAATTCTCGACATAATCCTGCTGATATTATTTCTAGGGGATGTCACCCCGACGTTTTGCGCGATTGTTCGCTTTGGTGGCATGGTCCCGCTTGTTTGTCTCAATCTTCCAAGTCCAATCTTTTTCCACCCTTTTTACCTTCTAATCTGTCGTCTTCTGAATTCACTGCGGAGGAAAAACAAACCCCCAAACTTTCTCTAATGTCTACCCTGGCTATTGATCTTTCTAAGGACTTTTCTTCGTTGCACCGTCTGACTCGCGTATACGCTTACTGCTTTCGATTCATCAAAAACATTAGACTCTCCAAAAATCTAATATCGGGCACTCTTACCCCCATTGAAATTCATTCCACTCTCAATTTTTTCATAAAACAATCTCAGTCCATCCACTTCGCTGCCGAGATTAATTGTCTGCGTAATGGGTCTTCTGTCTCTATCAGGAGCAAGTTGTCTTCTCTGGACCCGTTCCTTGATGAGTCTGGCGTAATACGCGTCGGCGGACGATTACAGCAGTCGCAACTACCTTATGACAATAAGCATCCTATTGTCTTGCATCCATCGGCTCATATTACTCGCCTTATTATTGAACGCGAACACATTCGTCTACTCCACGCTGGTGCTCAACTCGTGCATCACTCACTTCGTCAACGTTGGTGGATCATTAATGCCAAGATAGTCATTCGCTCTATCATTCGTAGATGCGTCAAGTGCCTCAGGTTTAGTGCCAAACATCAGATTCAGAGGCTTGGTATTTTGCCATCTCCCAGAGTCACTCCTTCCCGGCCATTTCTATTCTGCGCAGTTGACTATGGTGGTCCCTTCATGATTCGTCATGGCGGGCAGAAATCTAGGACTCTGTCAAAATCGTACGTGTCTTTGTTCATCTGCCTAGCAACTAGGGCTATTCATTTGGAATCAGTTTCCGACCTTACAGCCAGCGCGTTTATAGCTGCCTTACGTCGTTTCATGTCCCGTAGGGGCATACCCAGCCAGTTATATTCTGATAATGGCACGAACTTTAGGAAGGCCTGCAATGTTTTGCATGACCTTTACAATCTTTGGCATAATAAGGATGCCACCTCATCAATCCAATCCTTTACGACCTCTCAGGGTATTACATGGTCATTTATTCCGCCCTCATCACCTCATTTTGGTGGTCTTTGGGAGAGCGGTATAAAGAGTTTAAAGTATCACTTGTGCCACGTGGTAGGCAAGTCTATACTCACCTTCGAGGAGTTTACGACAGTTTTGTCTCAGATAGAGGCATGTCTAAACTCACGTCCATTATTTGCCATTTCATCGGATGTAAACGATCCGGTGCCACTTACACCTGGCCATTTTTTGATTTGCGCACCATTAACGGCGTTACTTGATCCAGACTTATCTCACATTCCCATCTCTCGTCTTGGACGTTGGCAACTTCTCCAGAAGTTTGTCCAAGTCATTTGGAAAGCTTGGTCTCGCGACTACTTACATCAATTACAACGTCACAAATGGAAATTCGCCAAGGACAACGTTTCCTTGGTGACCTGGTTTTACTGATTTAGGATAACTTACCTCTATTAGCGTAGAAATTTGGTGTAATTACCGCCACATTTCCCGGCCCAGACAACTTAATTAGAGTAGTTGACGTTCGCACGCCTACGGGCACCTATCGCAGACCAATCCATAAATTATGTTTGGTCCCTACTAGGGATGAACAGTAAAAAAAGGAGAGTTTATTTTCCTTTGTATATATTTGTCAAAAATACATAAATCAGATGTTCTAAGAAGATTTTGTTAGTTATAAGCACCTTTGTTTTTAGCATAAGCTTTAATTTGTATATTTTTGATTCAGAAACTGTTTGTTTTATTCAAGCAAGTGTCAGTTTATTTAATATGCAAAGCTTTAATTATTATTTTGTATTTTCGTATATGCAACATTTGATTTATGCCTCATGTCTTTGCTTACTATTGTTTTTATGTAAAAATTTTGGTATAATATTTGCATGGTCTGCAGCTGTACAAACCATGTATTACATTTGTATAACCACATTGTTGTACTTGTCACTTATGCTATTGTGCCTTGTATTCATATATTTGTAATTATCTAAACCAATTTCTATTGTATTTATTATGTATAACTTGTATCTATGTAAAACACATTGTTTTATCCGCATCTACTGTCTATAACCATACGCCACGCCTATATTTTTATATTGGTATTTGTGTTCATGTATTGCACAATTATTATTCATGCTTTAATTATGACATACATGTCATTACATTTTGTGCTTACAATCATTCAACTATGTATAGCTTGTCTTTACATGTATAATTTTATAACAATTTTGTTTGTTCATTGTATTCAAACTATTGTATAGGTCTACTGGCCTTATCTGGTTCAAGATAACCATTATGACTTGCATAAATGTTACAATTTATCGGGCCCATCATGTGATGAGTTGCCGATTACATACAATATATATTGGCAATACATTGCTAATCTTGCATTTATACTCAAATGTATAATCAGTGTATAATCAGGTTGCAAGCCGACTTTGGCCTGTTCAACTCTTATCATCATTCAAGCTTATCTCTAAACAGTTAATGTCATAACTGTTATCTAAAACTACAACTCAAGGTTCAATGCAGCCTACTGAGATTAACCTTTATTATTAAGAACTCTGTATTTTTCTATAATAAGTTATTAAAATGTATTAAAAAATCCTTTGATTTTTGCGGGCAGTTATGGACAGTAATGTGGTAATTTTCGCATTAATAGGTTGGCTAATCTGTGCTTTCTGATATTGCGCTATCATGTTTATACAACGTTCAACGTTACAGTTGTCCGAGTTACGGCTGGCGACAGACGTCATTACGTTTGCTCGCTTGTTCTGTCATCATCATTTTTCTTGTCGTCAGACAATCAATGTAGGCCTTAGGCCACAACACATATTGCACACTTGCAATAATTTAGCAATACATTGCTAATTCCTTTTCATGTAGCTTGAGTGCCGCGTACTCGCGGCTCAAGTCTTACGACAATTCATACGACATTCGTCTAGGCCTTAGGCCTTAACGTTTTAATCTGAGTGCCGAACATCTCGCGCCTCATCTAACATGTAGCGTTCTTAACAACTCTGTTTATTCAAAATCAAATTGTTCAGACTTAGCCAATCTCAACACCATGATATAAGTGTACAGAACAATAATAAATGTATTATACAGTCCACTATCGTCATTATTCTGCATCCTGGCAATAGCACCACAAGCATCATTCTTCCTAACATTAACATTTTTTTTGGTCCTATCGGGCCGCATCTTAATACTTGTGTTTTCATGTTTACCTTTTTTATAATAACAACATACAAATAAAGAGTCTCTTTTCTTTTAATTTCCGTAGTGTTATTTACAAAAATAAAAACCCCTCCTGCCAGAAGAAAATCCTGGCTATGCCAATGAATAGGCCTGAAGTATATTAATATTGAATGCTAAAGTTGTGCAAGATGTATTAATACAAAAGGGAATGCAGATGTGTCCCTGTGAGATGTGAACGGTTGACAGGTTCTGTGCAGCCAACCAATGAGTAAGACATCTATAGTAGAGTCTCGATAGTTCCAGGGTCAATAGTTCAAGGTACCCCACTAGAAAAATAATATGTACTCCGAAAATGGCGGGATATTAGTACCAGAAAAAGATTGTCAACCCAAAAAAAACTCTACTTATTTTTTAAAAAGTAAGTTTCATGCAAAATATTTTGTTTTAAAATATAGATACAGTACAGTTTTTAATATTACTGTATGTAATGTTGTAGTGTGCCCATTTAATAAATAAATTTGTGAGTGTTAATGAAAAACTTTTGGATTTTTACCTCTTGAATAAAACCTAATTAAACGAATGGCGATTTGTCATCGATGTTTCCTTTTCCTTTTGGTCATGAATGTTCTCGTAAGCCTGCGCAAATTTGTAAACAAAACTCACATACACAGCATACCAGTTTTTGTATACATTTCTTTTATATAATTTTCCAGCATACACTTTACATTATCACGCAGAGACGCTCCACAGTAGAAAGCAAAGTATATTAGGGCTAACTCAGTTGTGGCGTAGGGGCAGTGTTGGGTGCTCAGTGTGCGGTAGACAATACCGGCATTTTGTGTAGTTCAAGGTTGGTTTGGTTCCAATTACCTCGAACTATCAAGACTAGTGTAATAGTAAATAAATCTTGTGTTTGGTGAGGTGTGTTGTAAAATCCCCCCCCCCTCTTCTCCACACATATTGATGCAGTAAGAACAGATCGTACATTTATTGTTTCAGACAAAATAAATAATAAGTATTAGTAAAATTAAAATAACTTTAAGCAAATTATTAATTAAAAGCATAAGATTAAATAGGAATGATGTACGAGTATGGTGTCATAAGACAACAGTAGTCCCCTCTGAAAGCATGGAGATAAAAGAAAATAATATTCTATTATGTATTTTTTTTTCATGTTTTGAGGGCACAGTAACTGAGGTCTTCAGCCCAACAATGTCGACTAGGAGTGTTGCTCCTATGTTTTCTTATGTTTTGCTATGTATGATTTCTTCTCGCCTACATATCTACATACTCAACGGCAGTAGAAATTTGTACACACCAAGATGCAAAACAGTATTTTCAGAGCCAATACAGTAATATTGCCCCTTTTAGGAAGACAGAGTTTGTCTATCACTAACTATTCATTTCCAAGTCCTCTTTCAGGTTACGTTTTATCAGTGTCTTTGCCTTAGTCCTACAAGAGCACTACAGTTTTTAATTGTTTCACTGCAAGAGTGCCCTGCCAATGTGTGGATGGGTTGTTCTTGACCTTATAGGAGGTAAGAAGACGTTATGTTTGTGTGCCCAATTTGCAGTCTGGTGATGAAAACTTGTTCACGACTATAATCACCTACTATTTGCAATTTACAGATACTCTGCTTCACAGTAGGAAGTTTTCAATAACTACATGACCTGGACATCAAACAAAAGTAAAGAAAAACCAAGGTCGTATAACACACAGCTTAGCGCCATTATCTGCTGCAATAATGGATCCATCGTGGCCAGATGTCCAAGTCAGTTAGAAAACTCAGAGAAACCGTACAGACAGTTTTCTTTCAACTTGGTATTCGTAGAAATGAAGAGCTTACCACACTGCACACTGTTCGGTGATGTATACATTTGTCACCCTGGGGAATGTGCGGGAGTGGGAGGCGTCCTTGATGACGAACGCACTACCCATTTTGCTCTCAGTCTTCAAAGCCATCAGTGTACACAATGGTATGTTCTTCAACATATTCCTCCAGGACTGATCTAAAAAATGAGTTTAAGTTCAGTTGGGTGCGCAATTTCTGGCTACTACTGGCAACATCCAGCTGGCAATTTGGTTTGGGAAGCACCTCGCATGGATCATGTGCTTGGACCATTCATGCCTGGGTGTTGTAGCACTAAGCTATTGCTATTTTGAGTGCATGGATGCTGACTGGTCAAGTGAACGTACAATGGCGGTTGTATATTTCTGCAAGTCTGTTTTAGTTATGTGGGTGAGTAGCCATGGGCGCCCATCCGTGGCCCCCCCTGGCTCCCGGGAAAAATAAAAAAGGGAAAGGAAAAAATATCTGATATTTTAGAATTTTGTAAATATATACATTATTTTCAGAAAGTTATTGAAACACACGATGTATAATTTTGCCTTATAATATTTCTTTTATTGATTTTCTTGTTTTACTTAAAGTCCAAGACGCCTGTCATGATTTCGCATGTTTTTTTTTTTTCAATTGAACGTTTTTTCAATACAAAGTTGGGGTAGGAAAATTTGAGGTGAATCAGAATGGCAAAAGAAGATGCGGAAGCCGGATGTTTAGATCGGGTGGCCCTGGCGTGTTTTAGTCACGTGACCAACTTGCTTCTATGTGGATTTCATACTGTGAGTGTTTGTTACAAAGTGTATCTTAAAATAAACATTTAACGCTTCATCGAAACTTTTAAATAGTTTATTATCAGTTATAATCTACTCTTTACGATCTTGTCATCAATTTCCAACCAACATATTTGCTGGTGAGTAATAATAGTAGTAATAATCTTATTGAAGAATTCTCGATGCCTTGTTAACCTATAAACAACAAGTCTGAATTTTTAGAAACATTTAATATAAAACTGTATGATAACTACTGTGTATCATAGTTCCAAGTTACAACAATGATAGCCTATATGTTGTCTTGTTCAGAAGAATTAGCAACATTTATTAGAAAATTATTGATCAGATTGAATGAATGCTTCACTGAACTTGACGAGTATGAAGTATGTAATGAAAGTATTCACAATAAACTTAAAAAGATTAATTTATAAACGATAAAATTTAGTGAATATTTATCTCAGTGTGTCGAAAAGATAGTAACTTCCCCTCGCCCCGCACGTATCGAATGAACTACGTTAATATTATTTTTTCTAAAACATGTTTTCTTTATTCTAAAATACAATAAATAATTGAAAAATAATTAATTTCCTATGAATGTTGTCTTATTTGTACATTAAATTTATTAGTTCTCTATATAGCTTAAAAGCTTTGTTTTGGTCGGTCATTCCCGAGTGCCACACACCCTAGTTTAATCATTTTTGTAAATAAACCAAAACTATTGATTCTTCAATAATTTTTTGTTTATTATTTCACACAATAATTAACGCAACATTTTAACACAATTCCGCCTTCAAAATCTCATGAGCATGCTATTGTACGTGTTTTAACCTATACCAGAATATCACCCCAGATTGTTGTTTAGCGGGAGGACGCACATCAGGACTCAACGGGTTAACACAAAAAAGGCAAAATTAGTTGCATAGGCTACTTTTAATTTTTGTGTCACTTGTTACTACTAATATCAGTGGTGCATTTTGCGTTGAATCTGTTTTCTCAAAATACAACTACAAATTATTACAGTATTAAACAAATTGCAACTAATACAAATTATTTTGTCAAAATTAACTATAAATGTTGCACTATAGTAACTTTTTTCAGGTTTTAGGCCCAATACCTGATTTTAATTTCCTCGTATTTATTTCAGAGATATGGATATCAAGAATTTCTTTGAGCGAAAAGGTGCTGCTGTTGTGCCAAAAAGGGCCCGACGGGACTCATTAAGTAATTCAGAACCAGAACAAATAGCTCGAAAAGTGCGTCCCACAACGGCTTCTAATTTATCTTCAACATCAATGACAGCTCCTAACCTCGCTGTGTCTGCTGAGCAGGATTTCTGTCAGTCGCCAACTTTAGTTCGTATCGCCAATGATGAGTCTGACGAGCGGAATCTCTGCCAATCATCAGCTTCAGTTCCTATCGCCAATGATGAGTGTGACGAGCGGAATCTCTGCCAATAATCAGCTTCAGTTCCTATCGCCAATGATGAGTGTGATGAGCAGAATCCCTGCCAGTCATCATCATCATCTTCAGTTCCTATAGCTAATGCTGTGTCTGCTGAGCGGGATTACTCCCAGTCCCAGCCATCAACCTCGGTTTCTAACGCTACTGCGCCGGCTGAACGGCATTCATCCCATTCATTAGCAATAAATCACAGCTTTGATTTAGGTGATTATATAAACCAGGCCATGCCAGATGATGTCAAGTACCAGTTACTAACGAACCCACATGTTCTAAATTCGTCCCATGACTTCAAGAAAGATATTGAAATGGACAAAACAAGAAAAAGGCCTTTTCAAAAAACCTGATTTGAAAGGTACTCATGGCTATTCTACTCGCCCAAGCTGAAGGGTGGGCTTTGCAAATTTTGTACTCTCATTAAGCCATTTTTAAAAAGAGGAACGTTTGGCACTTTTCTAGTAAAGGCTCACCATGATTACAAACACTTTCATGAAGATGCTCGAGGCCATGAAAAATCAATTGGCATCTTGAGTCTATAAGTAAGGCCAAGAGTTTTATTGATTCTATAGAAATGAGAAAGAAAAATGTAATGGAGCAGTTAGACAGTGGGATCACTGAACTTGTAAATGCCAGTCGTCAAAAGCTAAAATCAATTCTTGCAACACTAATATATTGTGGCACACATGATATATCCATTCGCGGAAAGAATTCAGGGGAAGGAAATTTTGAAAATTTACTTTTGTTTAGAGTGAATTCAGGTGACAAAGTGCTGGAAGATCATTTAGCAAAACATGGTGGGAGGGCGAAATATACGTCCCACAGAGTCCAAAACGATTTATTAAGTACATGTGGTTCTGTAATACAAAAAGAGATTGTTGGAGAGGTAAACAGATTGGCAGCATTTTCACTATTAGCAGACAAACTGCTGACATAAGTGGAAAAGAACAGTTGTCAGTGGGAGTACGGTTTGTTGACGAAAAATTGGACTTTACAGTTAAAGAAGAGTTTTTAGGGTTTGCTGAACTAACTCGATTAGATGCTGAGGGAATTTGTTCATCTATTATAGGCTTTGTTGAAAAGTTGGGGCTGGATATGACCAAATTAATTGGCTTCGGGTTCGATGGGTGCTCGACAATGGCTGGCCATGAAAGTGGAGTGCAAGCTAGGATCAGGGAAAAATATCCTAGAGCTGTTTACTTCCACTGTGCATCCCATCGACTAAACCTAGTTGTCAACGACCTTAATAGTGTCCAGGAAATTCGGAATACTATCGGTACGATAAACAAGTAATTATGTTCTTCCAGGAAAGTGTATTGCGTAGAAAAACTATACCAAACATTCCGTTGTTTTGTGAAACTCGGTGGTCACACAAATCAATCAGGCTGTTTAAAGAAAACTTCATGGCCATCAAGGATAGCCTCAGTGGTCTTGCAAATGACCGCGACGTTAATCAAGACACTAGATCACTTTCCAGCCAACTAGATAGCGCAACATCATCAATCACATTTATTATTTGCCTTCACATAATTTCAAGATATTCTTCGTACTTGGATCCAATAGTGAACAAACTCCAGTATATTGATATGGACCTACACACAGTCTACAGATACATAAATACCGACCTCCTAGATACATTTCAGAAGCATAGAGAGCAAAGCAACGATGAGTTCTCAAACATATTTGAAGACATTAAAGAGACTTGTGGGAAACTTGACATTGATATTAAATTCCCAAGACTGGCTAGAAGGCAGACCCAGAGATTCAATGTCCACTCTTCTTCGCCTGAAGACTATTTCAGAGCCTCAATTTATAACCCTTACATGGATTCACTACTCATGTCACTAACCACAAGATTTGAAAAAAGTAATGAAACACCGTTCAAAGGTGGGATTCTTCATCCACATTTAATGAAGAATAAAAAGAAAGAAAATTTTATGAGAGACATAAAAAAAATTGGAACAATTCTATCAAATCGACAACTTGGAAGCAGAGGCCAGATTGTGGTATGATGTTTGGACAAATAAAGAGTGTTCAGAAAAAACAAAACTGCATGATCTTCTTCCAGAAACTACTTGCTATCCAGCAGTAAGGAGAATGATCATATACTACCAAACCATACCCCCAACAACCTGCACTGTGGAGCGTTCCTTTAGCACACTTCGCCGTGTGAAGACCTGGCTAAGAAGCACTATCGGTGAGGATCGTCTGTCCAACTTGTGTCTTCTTAGTGTTCACAGAAATAGAGTAAAATCTCCTAGTTTTCAGGAGAAAGTGATTGACATATTCGGAAAGAAGAAGAGAAATTTACAGTTTGCTTTTTCTGAAAAATACTAGGGCCTAAGCTAATAAGCTATACACATGTTTTAGTGTCTGTTGTGTAAATTTTCTTATCAGTTTTTATATGTAGGCCTCTGCTAATAATGTTAATTAATAAAATCAAGTTAGCCTATATCAACTTCAGTTATTCGTTCTAGTAGATGCCTTCAGTAAACAGAAACACATTTATCCAATTTTTTAATACAATTTTTATTTTAAAATATATTGCAAGGTAGTTAAAAAAATGTCTTACTGAGTTTTTTTTTAGTATTTCACTATTTAAAACCAATGTTTTAAATTTCCAAAATGTAATGAATACATTAATTTATAAGTTTATTTAGTGGTCGATTTCTAATAAGGTAAATAAAGTAGTTTTTATATTGCAAATTTTTTTGTTCATTTTATTGATACACCTTCATTTAACACCTTGAATGAATTTGAGTGGTTTTTACATTTTTTGCAGGATTAAAGTAATATTTTAGTAACAAATTTAGAACACTATCATACACCTAAGATATCCCCAAAACGCACTGCTGAGACCTTAAATTTAAAAAATTTTCCCGGAACCCCGTTTGCCTTGGACCTATGGACCGTTTGCCTATGGAATACCCCCAAACCCCCTGGTCTTGGCCCCCCCTGGAAAATTTTGTATGGGCGCCCATGTGGGTAGCACTAGAATTTTAGCTACATCTCACCAACAGCAATTGATGTCAAAGATGTAAGGATGTCACAATATAAGCTTGTTGCTTGGTTGGTGTGGAATGCTCCTGTGGTGCCTCGATCATGCATAATCAATTTTGGATAACACTAGTGCGATGTACAGGCACAATAAAATTTCTATCGACTCTCCAGGTCATTAGAAGATGTGCCAAATAACATTTAGTGAGGATTTACACCTTGCAGCCAAGTTGTCTACATGTGCATGCCATGATAGTGTCTGTCGACAGTTAAGCCCAAAAAATTGATTCGCGCTTATAGTGCAGCCAAATGACTTTTATGGTTAATATTGTGTCCAAATGTTTTCTTGCTTTCGACAGAAGTGGACAAAGGTTGTCTTTGGTGCTGAGAAAGAAAATTCTACAAGGTCTGACAATTAAGTTCGCGAACTAGCCACCGTTTAGCACTGAGGGTAGCACTATATAAGCAGCTCTATAAGATTTCATAACCTTGGTATTTCGGTGTCTCACAGCAGTGTTTGTGTTAACGCATGGTGGATTTGTGCTGAGTGGCGTGTATTGTGGTTTGTGCTTGTGTGTGTGTGCGTGTGTGTGTGAGTGAGTGAGTGTGCTGTCCTGAAATGTGTGAGCAGGAATTAGAGCAATGAATAAACATCAGATTTCTGGTGAAACTGGGCAATAGTGGGAGTGAAATACGGGAAATGTTAGCGCAGGTGTATGGCAAGAATGCCATGAAGAAAACAGTGGTGTACAAATGGATTAAACTCTTTTCTGAAGGGAGAGAACAAGTGACTGGTGAAGAAAGGCTGAAGGCAGCCAGTAACGAGCCAAACGGACAAAAACGTTGCCAAAATTCTTCAAATTGCGTGTGCAAATCAGCAACTGACCGTGAATATTGATAGCGACAGAGCAAATGAATATTGTTAGGGAAACTGTGCGGAAAGTTTTAACTGAATACCTTAGCATGTGCAAGGTGTGTGGCAAAATGGTCCCAAAGGAGCTCACCGATGAACAAAGGCAAAGGAGGGTTCAACTGCGCACAGACTTGTTGGAAAGGCAAGACGATGTTTTAGGCCTAGTAATTACAGGTGATGAAATCTGGATCTTTGTGTATGACCTGATTCTCCACAACCGAAAAAGTTCCATAAATGAAAAAAGACAATCACAACATAGCTAACAGTGAAGGGGAAACATCTATAAATAAGCAGGCTGAAATTGAAAGAACATAAAGTCTAATCGGTTTCTAAATGAGAGGATGCGACGTACAGGCAAGAGCGCACAAAGGCTACAGTAACTGCAATGTGATAAAGTTATAAAGAGTTTTGTGCTTGAATGTTTAAAGCGATTCGCTTTCCAGTAGTTTATCAGGTAGCGTTCTGTGAGCCCTGTCCAGTGCCCAGTGTAGAAGTAGATTAAATAAGACCAACAAACCCGGTATTCGTAATGCGACACACAGTATGAATTTAATAATGTTAAACATGATTTTCTGTTTCCAGGTTAGCGACGAATACAGTCTTGGAGCTTCTATATCCAGCACCCAACATAAGTACAAAACCATCACTTCGAAACTGACACCGAGAATGTAATAACTGGCTCCTTCAGCGAGACAACGCGAGATGTGTTCCCAGTCTTGTGTTATGTCGCTGAAACTCGGTTTAAACCAGTAACTGAGCGCATTTTTACAACGTTCTTTAACTTCGTCTATGGTACCGTGACAAAAATTGAACCTGTCATCTATTCCCAAGTAGTAACCCAACACACGCCACATGTGAACGAGGCCATCTAATTCTTCTGTACTAGCGTGTGCCGCTCCAAACTTTTCTGGATACAAAATCAGTAACCCGAAAGTAACAAACTGAATTAAACTCATTTCGCACTGATTTACGTGTAACTTTTGATCACGAAAAAAGTCAGGCGAACTACCGAACACCGGACAAAGTGACTTGAAGTCTTCTTTCAAATCCTCATATAACGGACAGTTCGAAAACGATTCTTTGGTCAGTTTTTCTTTCAAACTTTCGTCGCTCTCCGAATTAATTTTTCTACTTACGTTCAAATGCATCATTCGTACTGTTACGAGGTTTCTGTAGCCTTTACTTTTTGTGTCCCAGATATCGTCTTCAAACCACGAGTTTACTCTGAGCACCGTGGATAGATACCGTTTATAAGACTTAAACGGAGTACTCGAATTTCCAGTATACTTCAACGTGACCACAATGTCTTGAATCAGAAAGTACATTATCAGTGACAACACTTCACAGAACGTCACGCCAATAAAGTGTTTCATTGCAAATTTTTGTCCGAATTTAAATTTTTCTACGTCCAGCCATTCCGGTTTGTCGTTAATGGGAACTTCGTAAGAATCTGGATGTCCGTAGTTGACTCCTTCAGCGATTGCCCGTAAGTCTGACGGTAGACAACGATGTTTCTTCGTGGAAGCATTTTTCAGAGCATTATCGATTTCGCCATGAAAAACGATGCCATTGTTATTATGTGTACAACTGTTTAGTGAAGAAGAATGCAAAGGACGCCGCTGTTGTGGACCCGTTGAGTTCATTGTTAGGGTAAGATCATCCAGTACTCCGTTACCATAAACTTAAAACAGTTATTCACAATGCGACGAGATGCTAAGCTCTGTGTTACTGTTGAAAACAATTTTATTATGCGCTATTTTGTGCCATCCTCTTGAGAAGTTTTCAAGAAGGCATCCTGGAAATTAAAAAAAAAAATCTTAACAGTTTTGCAATTTAATATAGCCTACTGATACATTTGAAAATCTTTATAATCTAATGTTACTGAATACTATAATTCAGTGAACCTATCATTTTATTGCGGAAGTAGTGCATGTGCATCGGATGGGATAAATATGTGAAACTTTATCACAATTTCCTAGGCTGTTAGGCCGTCGTCTATATTGTCTGTGTTTACCTCCAGACAATGCCGGATTTAAGATTTTTGAGGCCCTAGGCCCAAGTTTTCTGAGCCCCCCCCCCCGGCTGTGACTTTGAAGTAATATACTTACTGCAGAAGTAATTTGATGCCAGATTAATACTATCAAATTTAAAACTAGTAGGCTACTATAAAAAAGCGTGCTTTCATTTAGCAAACTTTTTCAAAATATTAAGAACCATGCAAATTAATTTATTTTTTAAGTAGAGTAACTTAACTAAACTTATTCAGAAATTTAACATGAAAAATTTCTTTTTTATTGTCTAGGTATAATACATAGGTCTTCTGCTGAATAATATGAAAAATTTATTTTTTATTGTCTAGGTATAATACATAGGTCTTCTGCTGATTAATACTTCTCTGCGGCAGAAGTACTTGGAACATCGAAGTCGGTTTCTGATACATTTTAACTGCCATTAAAGAATTGATCTAGTTTTGAGTTTGTTATTGTTTCCAACTGAGCTTCCTCTTTAATTTTTTTTAGCTTACATTTGTAGACTCCACTAGCCGTGTGAATGTTCATGATGAATACGTTTAGTGTACGGATTCGATTCTATTTTTTATAGTAAATATCAACGAAACAACATGCTGCCCACCACACAAAGCTAGAAACCTTCTTTACATTCAAAACAAAATAAAAACATAACGTCATATCGCAAACCGTTCAGTCACAACGCAGATAAACAATGATAACAAACAAGGGTGGTACCATGGCTGTGTAAATTCGGAGGCAATATAGCGGACGTACAAAATTCGCATGCGCAGATTAGTTTTCAGGGATGCCAACGTTTTAAAAATAAGCGCGCAATACTTAAATAAGAACTGTCTTCCATTTGTATTATTAACAAAAATTTATCATTTAATTTCAAAAAATCATGCTTAAATAAATCAAAGTACAATCACATTACTTTACGGTGGCCGCTTCATAGCTTCGCGAAAAGTGGGGGTAGTGGGGAGACTCAGTGTGCTCAGTTGTAACACTTCATTTCAAAAACATCCGTCTTACTGTTGCTACAGCGGGCGCCCTTAACTTTTAATACAGCGGATCGTTCTTTCAGAAACTCCTGTTGCTGACGCTATTCGTTTTTGAACCTTTTTTAGTGGAATACTAATTCCATGTTTTTTCACCTTCCATAAATTTACACACATTAAAAATGACTTCCCGAGCTTGGCTATGCACAATCTTTTTACCTAACTTCGATTTAATAGGAGGCATTTTTTCTGATTACGTAATGAAATAAAATGTACTTGTAACACTTGATTTTTTTTTTGAAATTTGGGATTGACGTAGACACACAAGGGCAGGCGTTGGCTGTCACAGCATTGATGAATGCGCATGCTAGTAGCGACAGTCGTTCAAAGAAATGGGTTGACAGACAACTGATCTACGCCTTGCTCGACATGAACGAAGAACAATAAGTGTAGCCGAAGCAAATTAGGGTAGAGCGTACTGCATCGTTTCGAGCGAAAGTGTAACAAAGAAACGGACCAGCACATGGCTTACTTAGAAAATACTCTGTACACAGTCAATCGTATTGTTGGTGATACATATACGGGACAATACGACGACACAGCTTAAAAGGGTATACGGGGACTCAAGGAATAGAACAATTGAGAAGAGTACAAAACAAAGAATTAACGAGGTCACACACAGCTGGAATCCATGTAACACTTAAAAAGGAGTACAGGTTGCTAGCAGAAAGGAGTAGCGAGAAAACACGAGTACAATACCACGATTCGACACGCTGGAAGTAGAGAGGTGTCAAGGAGATGAAAAATTATTGCCTGCACACTAAGACGACTGAAAGGATTGACAGGTGGGATATTGCTTTTTCATGGAATCGCGTAGGAGGAGATTTTAGCCAGAGTTTGGGGGTGACTAGGTGAACTAGTGTCGACCTATAGGAAGCCGAGGTTTGACAAGGGTTGGGCATCTAGACTACGTCTCCATGGTGATGAAACCAGAGAACGAATCACCTGAAGGTGGTGGAAACGACTCAAGACGTTGGGTGGAGTTTTCTCCGGAATTCGAGATGTTGGGAGGAGAATTATCTGGAACTTAGGACCAGAAGCCAATAAGATATATAGGGGTTGGACAGAAAAGTATGAAGTAGCTTGGTGGGAACGAAGATTATAAAAGATAGTGTTCGCCACGAGGAGCTTTTTTCTTAAGTCTTCTTAAGCATAATATATTATATCTTATGTCTTAGTTTCTCAGTATCATAGTTGTAAACTCAGTGTTACAATTCGTGCTTCGAATACTAGTAGACTTTCTTTTGTGAAGAACACTTTAATTACCGTTATGTAATTTAGTAACGTGAAGTGGTATACGAGTTATTATCCAGTGTGAATAGAGAACTAAAATTCTCTATATCGACATTTTATCAGTGACTTTACAAGTAGACTTAGAATCTTAACAAATAATGTATTGTACGGACGTTTTGTTTTAAACGTAGACAATTTATAAGTGTATTATTCGGTATAACATTAACTGATGAACTGTAGACTCAGTGCTATAAACGATTTGTAAACGGAGTCGAGGTGATATTCGTATATAAAAAAGGACAATGTATGCGATGTTTGTATGAACTATATATAAACAGTATCAATGTCGATAGATATAATTATCTTGAATGCGGGAGCTTTGAATATAAATAAGTAAATTATAAGCGACTCGTAATATGAACAATCTGATCTTTGCGTGAGAATTTGGTGACGTAATAACGCAGGAGTGCGGGACGGATATGACGGACGTGGAAACGACCGTATTCTGATCAACCACAGTTTAAACATCAAGCGACAACGGCAGCGCTGGAACGAGGATGGGATCTTCAGAGGATAGCCGACGCACTGTGGATATTCAAATACCAAGTAAAATTTAATATATTATTTTAACGTAGAAAAAACCACTGACCTGTAACTCATAAAGAAGCGAGATAAGCATAAGTCTTAATAGAGAATTCAATTTAGTAAATCTATTAATCAAAGCGGACCATAATCTGGGGTATGAACGCATTAAACGAAAAAAATGTGTAGAAGTAGAAGTAGCAATAATATGAATTTTATGTATGTGTTCTATTTCAGGATATCTCTCCAACTAAGGAGGGAATTGTTTGTTTTATGTATCATTTGCAGGAATATATGTATTTTGTATGTGTAATGTTGGATAATAAGTGCATGATTATAATAAACATGTATGAGAACCCAGATCCGCACAACTGTGTATTATTTGATACACCTTTTGATAATTAAGATCACTTGAAATTTTGAGGATTGATAATTCTATGTAATACTCAATTGGAATCATGGGCGTAGCCAGCGAGGGGCAGGGAGGCGTGGCCCCCCCTAAATTTGAAAATTTCCCAGGAGGGCGCTGAATTTTAGGCCGCTATACGTTATAAATATGTCCCGACTCGGACATACTAGCGCCACCTAAAGCTACCGAAGGTAACTACTACCTACTCCTAGTTCCTTCGGGGTCTGCTAGATGACGTTCACTGTGCAGTTATACACCACTCGAACGTTTTCGACATCTCCACTGGGGCACTGTAGGTACAAGACCGTTGTAAAGATTGTGCTGGAAGTTTATATTATGCACTTCAATTTTACGAGTTTTGTTTTGTTTATTACGTGGACTCCGTTACAAATACAAATTGCCTCTAGTCAATTATTTTTAAACTTACTGCAGAGTAACGTGGGTAGTGTTAAAATGGACATAAGAAGATTTTTTGGAAGTAAAGGTAAGCTATTTTTGTCTTTTTTATGAAGTTTTCAATACAGCTGGCTTGAAAAATACTCTCCGTGGCTGGCATATTCTAAGCACTTGAAGGGATCTCTGTGTCTGTACTGTGTGATGTTTACTCCAACTACTGTATACGGGGTCCAGGGTTCCTTCGCTGTAAGACCGTTTACTCGATACAAACATATGCATGAATATTGCAAGAACCATGTTGAAAGTCGGTGGCACTTGGCGGCAACCAAAGCAGCAAAATCCTTTATGGACGAATTACCCGTAGATGTTCAGTTGGTATCTGCGCACCAGAAGTTAATAGCAGAAAACCGAAAAATTATGGCGTCAATAATCTCAACACCATAATCTTTTGTGGAGTTCACGATTTACCCTTAAGAGGCAAAGAGCAACACGAAGGAATTTTAGAAGACTTGATTCAAATGAGAATCGATAGTGGTGACAATGAGTTAAAGCGACATATAGAGGGTAAAACGAATGCTACCTATATGTCTCCGCAAATACAAAACGAACTAATTAATTTGTGTGGTAGTGCTGTGAAAGGTCTCATACTCAGAGACGTTAAAAAAATCATGTGCGTATTCTATATTGGCGGACGAGACAGCCGATATATCAGGAAAGGAACAGTTATCTATCGGAGTAAGATTTTTTGATGAAGAAAAAATGATGGTATGTGAAGAATTTCTCGGATTTGAAGAATTAAAAGCTATGGATGCTAAAACAATAGCGGATACAATCGACAAATTTCTAGAAAGAGAAGAACTAGATCCACAAAAACGTGTCGGACAAGGATACGATGGCTGTGCGACTATGGCAGGGAAAGATGGTGGTGTGCAAAAAATAATAAGAGAAAAATACAGGAAAGCTCTGTTTATTTCATTGTGCAAGGCATCGGTTAAACCTGGTGGTGAACGATCTGAATCGCGTCGCTGAAATCCGTAACATGGTGTCCACTATAAAGGACATTATAAACCTTTTCCGACTCTGTGCGAGACAAGGTGGTCTCAGAAATACAGAAGCATTTCCATCTTCAAAAATAATTTTGTGGGAATTGTGCAGGGTCTGGAGAGACTGGCACAAGAAGGAAACACTGCTACAAGAAAGACAGCCTTTCAGCTGCACTGTGTTGCCACGAAACCTGTATTTATTATCTCTACCTGCATTATAGCCAAGTACTCCGCTTTACTAGAACGTGTTGCAAATATTCTGCAGTCAACAAGTTTAGATCTTCTTCAATGTGCGAACCACATTAAGAAAATTCTGGCCGTAGTGAAAGCTCACCGCGAAACTGCTGATGCCATTATGGAAGATCTTCTCGTTTCTGCCCATGCCACTGCAGCGGAAATAACAGTAGAACTTCAGCCACCCAGAGTTGTCGAACGCCAGCAGCACCGTTTGAATCCTTCTGCAGGTTCACCTGCCGAGTACTGGAAACAATCGATACTTATTCCATACCTTGACTCGTTTACGTCAGCATTGGAGAACAGATTTTCTGAGGACAATGTACCGGCATTTTCCATACTATCTCTACATCCCTTCCTCATGCTAGATTCGACCATCGAAGATTTGAAACAGAGAGCGAGATGTTTTGCTGATTTTTACGAACTGGACGGGTATGAATCTGAAGCTGAATTGTGGTATAATGTGTGGAGCGAAAAAAACCTTGATCGGCAGGCGTTAAAAGACTTGGAAATAGTCGAAGTGATTAAAGAAGCCAACACATTCTTTCCTGCCATACAAAATGCCCTAACAATCTCAATAGTGCAGCCTTGTTCCACGAGTACTATTGAAAGATTATTTAGCACCTTAAGACGTATTAAAACATGGTTGAGATCGACAGTAACAGAAAACCGCTTAAACGGATTATGCTTAATGAGTGTCCATAAGAAATTGGTTTTGGAAAAGAAAAAAGAGTTGGAGATGGAAGTTATAGAAAGATTTTCCAAGAATCCAAGACGGCTAGTGTTATAAGTTTCAAAGTTTCAGTTTTTTCATTTCATTTTTTAAGAACAATTAATAAAGCGATTAAATGTGTCTGAATTTTTTTCATTGAGTACCTAAACCTAAAGGAGAAACAATGGTTATGCTGGGTTTACTTTAATTGAGTAAATGAATAAATCAATGTTGTGTATGGCCCCCCCTAACAAAATTTCTGCCTACGCCCATGATTGGAATACCTAATTAGTAGTGGCTAAATTGTGCATAATCTGCAAAAGTATTTGTAGTTATATATGTCGCCCAACACCTGGCAGGGGTGATTTGATTTTACATTTGTCGTTACGAATTAATAAACAATCAATTAATTGCTCATTGTTAATTAAATGATTATGCATATATCAGCATAATAAAATTGCATTTTAACACAATAAAATTTCTCAGTTTAATTAATAAATTTTGTCAATTAAATAATTAATCATATTGATTATCATATTAATTAATAATAATGCATAAATTTGCATTATATACTGTAAAGGTAACAATACTTTAAGCAAAATAAAATTTAGTTTAACAAAACGTGACATCTGAAAACACAACCACAGACAATACTAAATGAAATTTAAAATGTAATTAGATTATTAATATTGGTGTTACTTTCACTGTAAACTTACTTGGTTTATTCACTCAGACGACGTTTCGGAGTGGTGTTCTCCTTCTTCAGTGAGTTCATTATAAGTCACTGAAGAAGGAGAACACCACTCCGAAACGTCGTCTGAGTGAATAAATCAAGTAAGTTTACAGTGAAAGTAACACCAATATTAATAATTATTATGTGTGTAAACAAAGAAGTGATGAACATTCAAAAGTAATTAGATTATTTATTTAATTTAATTAGATTACACACGTTACAGTCCCAAACTAAACACTAGTAACGATACAAACTAAATAATTAAATGAAATACAGGCCTACACGGTAAATGTTTTTGAAACACTTATGCACTCAGTGAGACGTGCCGTTACACTGACAAAAAACAGGGTTCCGCGCACACTGCTTTCACCAAGGTTGCCGGCCACCATAAAGTACACAAGTAGTACCTCCTACTTTTATAAAAATACTTCTGTTAAAAAAATCTGTAGCTTGCGGCCCTAGGCCGCGGCCTAGTCGGTCTAGTGGTAAATCCGGCACTACTCCAGACCTTTCGTCCTTACCGTTGCCCGGACATCTTCAGTGGCGCGGGGAGCACAGATCACAACACCCGCAAACGAATAGATATTATTGTGATCTGTGTTCCCGCGCCACTGACGATGTCCGTAGGTAAACAGACAATCTAGACCACCACGGCCTAACAGCCCGGAACGTTGTGATAATGTAAAAACCGACCGTGAAAGTTTGCGTTTATTTATGGGAAACTTTATTCTCTTCTTGTTACATGGAACTACAGTAGAACCTCCATTAACCGAAACACTTTTAACCGAAATATCGTATAACCGAAACGACCGACCAAAAATAAAAAAATCCCGATTTTTACTACGACGAAAATTTGTTTTCCCGATAAAAACGAAAACTAATGTAATAAAGATGTAATAAATTATGCTTCATGTCAACAAAGAGGAAACGGATCATGATAACGATTGAAGAAAAATCGGAGGCAAGTAAAAGAATTAAAAATGACGAGATCTTACGAACTGTGGCAGCCGATTTTAGTGTTGGTGTTCTTACTGTTTCTGATTGGGTCAAGATGAAAAATTAGTTTGATGAGCATGCTTCGAAGATGAAAAACAAGAAAACAATGAAGACGTGTCACAAAACAAGAAAGTACACGAGGCTGTGGTTTTATGGTTCACGCAACAAAGGGACGACGAAGACGATGACATAGCAGAGAGTAGCAGCCATAACACCGCTGACGAGATCTTCGATGCCTTATAGGTAAGAGTTTTTATTTTGGATTTAGGCATTAAATTAGGCTATATGAAATACGCGTTTTCTCACGGAGTTTTATTCATATTTTCAGATATTGTTACGGTTCCTCGAACGATCTGAAGAATCAAATCCCTCTGACGCTCTGCTATGAAACGATGATGAGATATTGCTGCAAGAAAGCGATGTGAAAAGAAAGAGCAAAGGAAAATATAAGATTAAAAAAATCATAAAACTAGTGTCAAAAAATGACTTTGTGTAAATAGTTTGATTTTTATAAAAATCTTTTGAAAGTATTGTATATTATCTCCAGTTATTTTACCGCACACTTTAAAAAATGATATCTTACTTATTATCCGAAATTTTGGTTATCCGAAACCGCCTCCCCCATTTCTTTCGGTTAACAGAGGTTCTACTGTAGAGCCACTGGTAAATACAGTACATTACATTCGCTGCACGGCTATCTCAAGTCTCGCTACGCAAGTAGTTTGCTCACGGTGATTTTGAGTGTTGTTTATACGTAATTTAAAAATACACATTTTATTGGGTCTCAGATATAAAACTGTAATTGTTCGTGAGAGTCACTAGTCAGAAGGATTAAGTGTTGTTACTGCGTACTTGCTTTGCTTTACTCGTGTTTGTACTTAGCGGATCGCTTTCCGTTCAAACAATTTTCTATCGACGCAAAATTATACAGTTATGTATGTGCAAACGCTGAAAAAGGGTTACCACACTACACCATTTTCTATTTTTAAATAATAATTACTCTCCAAAATTGAGCTGTCATCAATACCTCTTTTAAAAACATCGTGTATAAGACAGTGTGAGTACTAGTAGTAGTAGGCTATATAAGTTCACAATAAAAATTAATGTATAAAAAGCATATTTTCTTTGTATGTAATGTTCGTTGGTGTTGTATCTTAAGGTGCAACGACTTTTTTATTTTTTTTTTTAATTTTCTACAGAAACGCCTTTTTGTGACGTGTACAGGCAAAGGGAAGCTATTTTTTAACAGTGTTGTCTAAATGCGCAAACCAAGGGACGGCAACCCATGAAGGGTAGTTTAAAAAGTATTATTAAACGTGGTTAAAATCATGATTCCGGACAGCTTGCGATTACTGTCCAGACTAGCATCATGATTATTGTTGCTCATCTCACGAAACCTTACCACTGAATTGTGTGTGTTAATTTTCCGATTAGCCTTGACATCAGATTTCGAATGGTGAGGTGTTGAGCCCGTTGATTCAATCTTAAAATACGCACAGTGGAACTTGCTTATAACGAGATTCAAGGGACCGGACAAATGTGCTCGTTAAAACCGGGTTCTCGCTACATCCGAGTTGTCGAATCGCAGCCTAGTAAATTTCTATACCGTGATTGTCGAACATAAAACAAAAAAGTCTGCTATAGAAGAGGCTTTGCACAATAAAATTTTGACATGTTTTACATTCTACACTTAAAAGTGAAATTTAGACTTTAGACGTTTTTTAAACACTAACATTCTTTGCTGAATACTGGCGTACAGTGCATTCGCGAAATGTAGTAAACGCTAACATTCTTTGCCGAATACTGGCGTATAGTGGATTCGCGAAATGTAGTAAAAGTAACTGTGTAGTAAAAACTTAACAAAAATCAGCCGGTTATCTAGCAAAACACGCAAAACTTTCCATGTCACATGTACAATATTTATTTTTGAATTACAAGAAAATTCACTCTAATTTACTTGTCTTTTTGTTCTTTGTTCTAAATAGAATCGTCAAGATTATATATCGCACACACAAACCCAGACGAAACCCAAACTCACACACGTGTTGTACCATTGACAGGCTATAAATTCCGGTGACCTGTTTGGGCAGTTTAGACGAATCGTTGCGGTTTGCATAGAGTCCTTACTTGGAATTTTATAAATGGAAAACACCACTGTATAACAGTAACTGCTGATGCAGTAATAATGACGTTACTGTATTGTAACGAACTTTTGTTAGACTTTAACCCACGATCAAGCCTGCGATAAAATGCTCGTTATAACCAAGTCTCTAATGCGTTCCTACTCGTTAAAACCAAGTTTAATTATTATTACTAAGATACGAAACCAAACAAATCTCGTAATTTTTCTCGTTACATCCGAGTTCTCGTTATAAGCGAGCTCGTTATTCGTGAGTTCCACTGTATTTGCCCTTACTGATCCAAAGGTTGGCTACACCTGGCACATGCGACCGTTCCAGTACTAGGATTATGATTTGTCCTTGCATATGTGAGACATACACAATATACAAAAAACGTGGTTAAAAATCCTTTAGAATATAAGACTAAAGATTACCGGTTAAAAGAAAAACAACCAAACATAAATAATAATGTTATGAGAACTTGGGGTTGCCGGGTGTAAGGCCGTGGTGTCCAAGGTCGTTTGGTGCAAACGTTTCGGCGGCCATCTTCAGTGCAGAAGGCTGCAAAACACTGATTGAGTAGGACACCCATATTTATAAACTTTTGGTGTCCGCACGAAGATGTTGTCTGACACCACCAGCCAATCAGAAGAAAGGCAAATTCTTATTGGTTCGCCACAACTCGCGTCCAAAGAGCACTCAATCAGAGGGACTCACCCCGCCGATTCATTGCGATAGACGCATGTTTCTGAATCTGGACAGACTCCATATGCAGGCGAGGGAAATGCGAACTCACCGACGACAGAAGCATCGTCTCTTCAAAGAGTATGCGACGGTCGGCATTGCCGAGTGCGTGCTCCGCTACGGCAGACGCCTCAAACGACAGTAGCGGCTGTGTTCATCAACGCGGGCATGGAAACTGCGTTTCGTAGTTCCTATGTACAACTGGCCGCACAAGCAAGGAACTATATATGTTATATATTATATGAACTATATAAAAAATCATGTGCAAACTCAATATCCAACGTTTGCACCAAACAACCTTGGACCAGCCCAGCAAACCGAAGTTCTCATAACATCGAAGCCGGCCGTGAAAGCCTCAGACAGAATTTATAAATAATAGTGTTTGTTAAACGATTTCCTACTTATACAACTAAATATTGTATTGTAAACAACATATAAATTCATCTTTAACTTGTAACTATTTTACAGTCGCAAAAACCACCTGAATTCGCGTAAATTCAATTAAAAATTTGTAACGCTCGAGTTATAATTTAGCTAATCCCTACATTAGCCCTTCTTGAGAACTGTAAATAATTTATGTCAATAAATAGTTAGCGAATAGTTTTATATAAATTAGCCTACTGTAAATCTACAGTGTCTGTTAATAACGTGAACGTCTGTAAGACAGATAGGCCTACAGAGTGAGATGTCACAGTCGTAGACGATTGAATTCGCACGTATAGTTAGCGCAATTTTCATTTAATGGTGTACAACTTTATTAAAATAAAATACAGAATGTTTACATTGCCGTATATAGAATTTGGCTTGGGGGGAGGGGGTTCGAGGTCCGGTCGAGTCGGCTTCATGCGAAAGAAAAAAACAAGTTAAAACTAATAAATATTTTTTCCGATGAAGGGTTTGCGAGGATCGATAAAAAAATATGTATAACACAAATTTTAAATGATTTGTGTCGACGTTTCGACTGTGTTTATTGTCATCATCAGGACCTGTGTATGAATACAAAAGAAATGTTAAACACAACAGAACAATTATTTGAGTGAACGTCTTTGTGTATGTGAGTGTGTGCGGACGCACGCGTTTGCGTGCGTGTGTATGTATCATTGTATTTGTGAAGGAGTTGAGATAGTTAGTTAACATCTTCAAATGTTTTCTTTAAGACAACGAGAAAATGATAATATCACAGAACTTAATTTATACACTATTACAATTTAAGTTCATAACCATTACATTATGAGTAATTTAAATTGTAATAGTTTAATTTAATTTAAATTTAAGTTGTAAATTTCAAACGCCTGCGCGCGCACACACTCACATACACAAACACGTTCACTCAAATAAGTATTCTGTTGTGTTTGACATTTCTTTTGTATTCATACACAGGTCCTGATGATGACAATAAACTCTGTCGAAACATCGACACAAATAAGTTAACATTTGTGTTATATTTTTGACAGATCCTCATAAACCCTTCACCGAAGAAACTAATAAATATTACTATCTTTAAAGTGGCTGAAAAAATGTGATAACATCCTGAAATCAGTACCATTTAAGTAAACGGTAATATCATAATAAAAATACACGTTACTGAAACATTGTTTAGAAGATACTGACGGAATTGATTTTCCTATATTTCATATTTCAAACGTACACGCAAATGCTGTGTAATAAACCTGTTTTTGTGTATTTAAAAAAGTTACTAGCTGAAAAATCCAGCTGAAAAAATAATAAAAGAGCTTAAAAATTAAGAGATTAACAAAATTCGTCAACTTTTACCGACCCTTTGTTGGGGGAGGGAGGTCCGGCCCCCCTTCCCACCGAAAGTACGCCCCTGAATGTTTTCACACTTATAAACAACATACATTTCCACATACAACATACACTTGTAAATACACTCGATACAACAGTTACAATTTTCTATTGTAGTGTATTAATTGTTCATAGCCTAAAGGTACCATACATATTTGCAATAAAGTTTTGCAAATAAAAATAAAGATTTTCAATAAAGTTTTAATTACTAACATTCTTAAATTCGATCGATTTCGGTCATAGACCATCGTCAGGTCATATGCACTGTGCACTTGCGGTCACAATATCGTAAAACAGCCACTGTTTACAAAAAACGAATTCGTAGACGTTGTTTAATAAACGTGACACGTACGTCGGTGTCCAGAGTTTCTCGAGAACTGATTTTGTTACAGAGTGTTTATGTTTACATTCAGTTCTATATATTATATCAGCTGATTACTGTATGTTGATTTTCATTTTGCCGCAATATTTCAAATGTGATACGATTTTTGATTTGGTCTATGATAGAAATCGATCGAATCTAAGAATGTGAGTAATTAAAACTTTTTTGCAAATCATATGTATGGTACCTTTAGGCTATGAACAATGAATAGACTACAATAGAAAATTGAAATTATAGGTACCAGCAGTAAACAATAAGTGCGTGTATACAGTATTATAAATACATCACATTATCATTAGCAACAGTTACTTTTATTTAAGTTGAAATTGTTGCATTGGTTACTTACATACAAGTTGCCGAGACTGTTAGATTTTAGTGTGTTATACAGTATAATAGGTGCGTTTGCCTTGAATGCACTTAAACCACAACGAAAACTTTAATTTACGCCAACAGTTTTGTTACTACGTACAAACTATTTATCACGCAGAACCAGTGAGGTTAGTTTTTTAAATAAATATAATTATAGAGTAAATTGTACAGGCGACTTTGTTTACTTACAGATATAATTTGTAACGATGCCAGCCGGTTACGATTACTGAAGCGGATGGATGACTAACGTGAATTATAGTTAGTTTGTAGTCTCACCACTCGTGGACTGGGTCCTAGATCCGACACGCCACCTAACATCGTCTAGTCGGTCATAATTATTGTAAATAGTTCAATGTAAACAAGGTTCTTGCCCAGTTTTATCAACATTATACAATATTTATATCCGTTTGCAGTCGTAAGCGCAGTTAACGCGCGCTCATGCGGTGACTGTACGTGTGCAAGTGTGATTCTGTTAACGTGTCTCGACAAATTGACAGAGTTTGCGTGCCGCCAGTGTGCGCGAATATATTAACGCTACTCAATTAGAAGATCAGATGATTGCCCTTAGTAGAGGTCGAGCATAAGTCGATCACGGCGAAGTACATGACGCGGTCACCACAATAAACGGAATAAATTGGTAGGAAAAATTTACAGGCATTGCACAAATGCAATGCACAGAGAAGGGCATTGAAAATGCTTCAATAAATCTAATATATATATATATATATTTATGTTCATTCCCCAATCAATGAATTCATTCTTCATTTACCAATGTACAGATTATAAGTTAAATGTAGTCGTATTCATAAGCGAAGTTTTATATGTGTACTACGTTATTGACAGCAAAGAGTAGTTTATATGGAAACTCACCGGTTCCCATTTTCGATCACGCACCAGCGATCGGCGGCAAATGTGCGACACGTCCTTATAAACATTTTCAATGTTAAAAGTTTAAATTGAATATTTCCAGTTTTGTTAGTTTTATTAGCAGCCATCTTAACACCAACTTTGTCACTACTTATTGCCACACTGCTAAGTACTTCGTTCTTGACGAGGCCTTTCGGTGTCTATTGAGAATACTAAATTCTTTACTGGGCAGCGAGACTTGGACTCTGAACAAACAAGCCGCTAACATAGTCAATACTTTTGAAAGGAGAATTTTTAGGAGAATATATGGACCGATCCAAGTTAATGGGATATGGAGAATGGGTCACAATGAGGAGCTATACAAGCTGTATGAAGAGAATGATCTGGCCACCACCATCCGACTGTACAGATTACAATGGGCAGGACACATCATTAGGATGGAAGGCAACCGAATACCTAGGAAGGTACTGTTTAGTAAAATCGAGGGTAGAAGGCTGTCGGAAGACCCAAGACATTGGCGAGGGTTGCTGATAATTTACTTAAAATAAAACGATGGACATCGATCGCCAAGGACAGAGAAAAATGGAGGCGGATGATTATGGAGGCTAAGGTTCGACTTCGAACTGTGACTCCACAGAAGAAGAAATTCTTTACTGTACTTGTAATACCGTTTACAGTTCACGAAATTAATCAACTCGCACTCAGTAACATGTGATCGCGTAACATCGCATCCACGACCGTTGGCGTTACGATAACTAGTTACATACCTGCTGATACGTAGGCCTATTGGTCCTGTAAGTGATCTGCGTGTCTTGTAGTTCAGCAACAGATTTCTATGTCCAGGGACTTGCTGAAAACTGGCAGATGGTAACGGACTGTTTGGTTACATAGAAAAACACGATTATTCGCTAGATGGAGGGGGGAAGGGCAGATGAATTATCTAAATTAAACTGACTTGATCTTGAAGTCGTAAAACCAATATATTAACTTTGTTTAACTGTGTTGTACGCTATAAGAACGAAATTATAAACGGCATAATAAGCTGTTTTCTATGTAAAGTGAATACGTGTGAATAAAAAATACACTGTTAGCCTACATACACCTTGTACATGTTACGAAATAAAATTATAATTTAGTCGTAGACCTTGGGAATGGAGGTCAATGTAGCCTATATGTATTGGGAAACTAAATTAGTTGATTTAGAAGAGGAAATGGTCTGCGTTAAAGCAGGAAGGAAGTGAACTTATGCTCTTCAGTTTATAAACATCAGTATAACCATAGAATAGACTGTTTGTTAAAGTGGTTGTAAACATTCTTCGTTTTTCAATTTGCATCTTTAAGAAGACACAGAAGGCTGAATAAAGTTGGTTAAACATCGTGTGCTTAATGGTTCACAAACATCTTTACAAAATGGTTAGCTAGGGAATGAACTTGTGAAGAAAGTTGAAGAAGATATGTAGTTTTTATTGAAATAATAAAGATTTATATCGAGTGTAAACGGAGAAAATGTTTGAACGTTGGATGTGTGGTGGTATTGAATCATAGAAATAGGAGAGTGACATGAGAAAACTCACTTATCTATAACAAAATTTACATTAAATAAAGGAACGTTAATTAAATTGAATTTAAAGGAATTTAGTTAAGAAAGTTATGTTAGTGGTTATAATCATAAACAGAATTAACACTGTTGCACACCACTATAGAAAAATTATTCCGATTAGAGCTTTCAAGCTTCACAGGTCATCGTCTCATCGTCTGTGAATAATTTTTTTCCGATCTGACGATGATCTGTGAAGCTTAAAAGCGCTAATTTTTTTATTTTTTTTTTATTATAATGCAGTTTTACAATCTACTCATTTTACAGAGTAATAAGTAAAAGTGATGTATACGTCGTCACTTGAGGTGGGAACCATCCAGCGATGATTATCACGTTCACCGGGTCAGGTCATCTGGCCACTGTCTCTTCAGCCTTCTTACATCCAGTGATGGATTGAGGAGCTCGTTGATCAGGTTATTGCTGTGTCGTATGTTGCGGTTCCTGTACTTAGCGGCGTGCATCTTGATGACATCAGAAATGTATGGAATGTTGAGGTCTTTGTGAAGAGTATAATTAGAGATGAACCAGGGAGCATTCGTTATGCAACGCAAGATTTTTGACTGAACTGTCTGCAGAATCTTTGTGTTGGAAGGTTTAGAGCAGCCCCACAATACTATACCGTAAGTCCAGATTGGTCTGAGCACAGCTTTATATATGATGACTTTGTTTGCGAGAGATAGCTGAGATTTTCTACCTATGAGCCAGTACATTTGCCTAGCTTTTAAGTTGAGTTGTTGTTTCTTAGCCTGAATGTGGGTTTTTTTAAGTATATCATTATTAGACGGTAACCAAGTCACAGATTTAATTATCTTATTAATTTACCTTATTTCCGTCTTGTGACTTATTTTTCCTGTTGTAGGTTACTTTTGACGCGTTTCGGAGCTCTTCAATGCTCCATCTTCAGAAAATCCGTTGCTTAGACTTCGTCACGTTAATATTAAAATTAAAATCTGGTATTGAAAACATATGTACAACACTAAAACATGTATACATTTACACGATGGTCACATATATGAAACTACATAGTTCGGGTGCACCCAACACTGTCACATGTTAGACTGTCCCGTATCAATTACACTGTGTCTCTTAGTTCTATTCAAGATTGTATCGTATAGATAGTGCGATCTAAAGTCCAGTTGCTCGTTCAATACATTGTCAGGTTCAAACATATCTAAAGGCCATAATTACAAAAATTTTGAATCGAATTTTAAAGCCATACAAATATGTGATATAGGACAATTCATGAATGCTGTTGAAGAATTCGAAATTTACCAGGCATTCAAGTTTGAACCTGACAATGTATTGAACGAGCAACTGGACTTTAGATCTCACTATCTATACGATACAATCTTGAATTCAAAATGAATTCAATAATGATTCAAAAATATAGGCGGAAGCCCTACGAAGTCTTTATAATTAGTTTTATTCAAAGACGTAAATAATTTTCGTATATATGTTATTTAAAATGGAGAGAAGAAATTAACGTTGATTATAATAGTTTTCATTTTACGGAAATTATGAAAACTGAACTTTGTTAGTGACCCGAGGAGCGACCGTTTACGTAACAACTGTTACATAACAGACGGTTTTAAAATCAGAAACTAAACATTTGGTTAGTGAGGACGAAACTCACAGTGTGATTCTTGTCAGGGTCGCGTGATTCATAGATCTATACTTTATATGACTATGAAATGTCGGACTCTTACGGACAAAAATACAATTAAACACAATCGTGTTTAGGTACAGATTATTGGAGAAAACAGTGGTTACCCTCGTTCTAATTTGTTAAGTAATTTTCTAATTTATTCTAACTTTTTATGACACGTTATTAATATATTCAGCAGGACTAACATTACGCACGGACCTTGATCGTCATTATAATGCTTTGACGATCATTCGTGGACTCAAGGCCGTCACTGTACGTAGTAGCATAAAGAATGACTTCAGTGACTTGACAGCGGACTGATTATTATTGGACATGCTAGTTAACGTCGAAGTCTAATGTTATTGCTACTAACCAGAGCATATTTTAAGGAATTTGCACCAGGCGGCACTAAACCAACCAATGAGTGTATATATATTCTTATCATTTTCTATATAAGTAACTCCACGTTTCTTGCAGTAATTATATAAATTTGTGATGTTATTCAATTTCTTTCTTCTGCAAGTAGTATAATTCGTATATTATTTTTAACATCTGCCGCACGTTTCACTGAAAAATATCAGTATCATCAGAGGTTTCTAAGTCATAAGTTTCACTTAGAAACCTCTGACGATACTGATATTTTTCAGTGAAACGTGCTTCAGGTGTTAAAAAGAATATACGAATTATACTACTTGCAGAAGAAAGAAATTGAATAACATCACAAATTTATATATTCATATATATATAAAATCCGGAAGGCTGAGGATGGGTACAAGATGGTACCCGAAACATGTTCCAAATAAGGAGAAAATATCTTGAGGTAAAGTGATTATAAATATTAAATATATAATGCAACGGTACAACCATTAACGGTACTGTGCATTGCCAAAATAATTTAAATAAATAATAAAAATAAATAAATATGAATTAATAAACATGATTCAGATTGCATAAGCCGCATCGTAGTTAAAAAATAGGGAGCGCAGAATTCATGCATGGACACGCATTCCTGGCACACCTGTCGCTAGTGTTGTGTACACGCGTATTTTGTTTGTGTGTGAAGCCTGTCCGTTCCTGAAATGTAACCAACCCTTTTCAAGTAGAATAGTTTTTGTTTTATTTTAGTTATAAGAAAAATATGTACGATATGGTAAAACAAAAGACACCAAAGGGTATAGAAATTAAAGGTGAACAAAGGGTTAAAAGACCGTCCCAATGTGACGAAAAGTGCAATTACTATACGTAAAAAGTGAATAGCTCTTTTTGTAATTACAATAAAGAAGTGTAATTTACGTATAGTAAACATATAAAAATTAGTGATCGATTTAGCATCGGATGATGTGAAACAGACTTCGTAATTCGCGAAGATAGGAGAAAATAGTGAATTGAACCAGAGTGAGGGAAATGACGCTTCGGCAAAATCTGACAAGTTGAAAATTGTTCAGGCCTGACCTTTTGCACGAACTGGCTATAAATACCAGGTCGCGCTAATAAAGTGTTCTTCTTCTCGATTCAACCGTTGCCACAGGAGGCTATGTCAGTCGACGACGGTAATTGAAATCTATAGTAAGAGTCACAGGACAGACTAGATGTCCAACCAGAGCAGCAGAGTACATACGAGGAGGTCTATGGACACACCTGCAGCATATGATGTGAGGCATGACGAGTATTAAACAGCACATGCAGGAGAATCCAACCAGAGGACCAGGAGGACACGTAGGACACGACCAGAGGACCAGGAGGACACGACCAGAGGACCAGGAGGACACAGAGAACATGACCAGAGGACCAAAGGAGGACGTAGGGATGAGTAACCACGAAAAACGAGGTGATGAAAAACCAATGTAATTACAGACATTTGAAAGACACTAATTAAAGTTAGAATGAAAGACATTCAACCAGTATTAAAATAACTAAATTGTACATAAATGTAAAAGCAGAGTAAAATTTACAATAATATCTCTTGTATAAAATTTAGTAATTGAGAGTAACATAAATGATAAGAGAAATATTTTATTTTTGAGTTAACATAATTAATAAAGTCTTTGTTGATAAAGGAGAATGCATATGCAGTAGAAAGTTTTAAAACCAATTAATATTAAAGAAATTTGAATACAAGTAAATTCATTATTAAAGCAAAGTAATCAGCAATTGCAAAAGATGACCACACAATGAGTAAGCCGAGAGCAAAAAAAATATTTAATTAATTAAAATTAGATAATAAGATTTATGTATGACCTGTGTATGTAAATTGTTAGCTATAAGTTGTGTACGAAAGAGTCGTACAAACAATATAATAATGAGTACTATTTCAATATGCGAAATGAAAGATTTTGTTTAATAAAAAAAAAAAATAAATAATGGAACAATTTTAAACGTATATAACGCATCATCTTCTTATTACGATTACACTTATTACGATATAATTCATAATTATATTATGAATTCAATACATTATATAATTTGTTATGTTATACAGATTGGCGCTCCAAAAGCGTGGGGCTCCACAAATTTCATTACATTATAGCGAATTTGTTATGTTATAATATATAAATATATATACAATATTTAAATATATAATATAATATTTATATAGTATTGAAAATTATGTAATTTTAATTTAACTTAACCATGATCATGTTCATTCTTTACTCGTGAAATTAACTGTACAAACAGACACAAATGCTTTAGACATTAGGAAAATTAAAAAAAAACCACAAACATTGAAATGGATTCATTATAATTAATTATGTAATATTCAATACGTACATTACAGTGTGATGTGCACATTACTACTACGTGGAAGCCTGTTACAAATTCAAAGACTTTATCACTGGTCTACTTAAAAATATATAAAGCACTGTAATTAGATATATATACAGACTGAGAGAGGATGCATATAGAGAAAAATAGAAAGATAAAGCAAACATAAATACGTAGACAAGACATAAATATCTTAACATAATACATGATAAACTGATGATTAATGAAGTAGGTTAAAGGCTATTCAGGAATTGGCCTACTATAGCTAAACTGAAAAGTCATATGTGTACAGAATACAAGACTTTCACCTATTTAACCTTCAGCTGTTCAAACTTTGGCCAATAATGTATTGTTTACGTTTCATATGGATCCTGCTTTGTCTCTGAGGGTAGGGGGGAGGAGGACACATTCTGATATATTGTCTTCGCAGTATTCCAAGAAGAGGTGATACAGAAGCAGTTTTAGCTGTATTTTTAAAATAAAATTATGATTAAAAAAAAATTCTAACGAATGAATGCTTTTAAATAAAAAATTTGAAAAAAATTAAATAGATATAAAATTTAACAAATTAACTGACGTTTATTAATATACACAAAATACAAGTGACGTTCACAACTTTCACTGAATTTTCCTGCCTGAATTAGAGAAATGGCTGCATCAATAATATTACATGGATAAGTTAAGAACAGTTTGTAAAACAGTATTGGAGTCAACATGAAGAAGCTCAAGCGTCATACATAGGCCTACAACATATTTAAACATTTAGGCATGTATTTTCAAAATTCAGAGATTTAAGAATCTTAAAAATACAGAAATCTTTTTAGGTAATGCATAAAGAATGTTTTCGTCTGTGTCTCCTCGCGAAGATCGGCTGACACAGAAGAGGCGATATCCTAATGGACGTGGAGGATCTGGTGTCTTCACGGCCATAGTTGGACACACTATTTGCCGGGCTGTTAGGTGGTGGCTTCCGATGCGGGGGCCGAAACGTCTGCCCACCCAGACGGTAGACTTCGGCCTGACAGTTCGGCAAATAATGTTTCCAACGATCTGAAGGCTGTTTAACCATTGCAGACGTAGGGCTTAAAGAAGTTCACACGTCATATATACATGTATTTAAATATTTAAGCATGTATTTTCAAAATTCAGACATTTAAAAATTTTTAAATGCAGAAATCTACTTGCGTAATGCGTAACCAATATTTTCGTTTGTCTATTCGCAAAGATCTCTTGTACCAAAATTGATAAGGTACCCGAAGTGGAAGAGACACACTAATACGAGAATATTCTTCCACAGAATGTCACCAGGGAAGAGATGGCCAGATGGCCAACCGAACACCAAGAGGAGCATTGGTCGGCCAAGGAAGAGGTGGAGTGACAGCATGTAGGATGGTTGTTATAGAACAGGACAGAGGCTTAACAAGGAAGTTAAAGAAGAAGAAGAAGAAGAAGAAGGAGAAGAAGAAGGAGAAGGAGAAGAAGAAGAAGAAGGAGAAAAGAAGAAGAAGAAGAAGAAGAAGAAGAAGAAGAAGAAGAAGAAGAAGAAGAAGAAGAAGAAGAAGAAGAATGTCATTGAATATTGGATCGGGGTTTTTTAGAATCTGACGACTCGTAGTTCTTTTTATTTTTGCCCCCGTTTCACGTGCCGAATTTTCAGACTTTTAGTAGAGTTGTTCAAAGTGGTAAATGCTGTTCGCAAAGTGCTCAGGAGATACGTATTCATAAATATTACACGTTAATTACTAGAAATTTAAACGTTGGGAAACTGATTGATTTGTAATATTGTTCTAAGGCTTTCACGGCCGGTGTCAGTTGTATTTGAAATATCTACCGGGCTGTTTGGCCGTGGTCCAAGGTTTACATTCAAACCAAACGTTTCAGCAGCACCACTGGCTGCCATCTTCAGTGGATATTCGAGTCTACCTAACGCGGGGTGTCGTACGTCAGGCCCACAGTAGAGCCTTCACCACAGTACTGTGGGCCTGACGTACGACACCCCGCGTTAGGTAGACTCGAATATCCACTGAAGATGGCAGCCAGTGGTGCTGGTGAAACGTTTGGTTTGAATGTAAACCTTGGACCACGGTCAAACAGCCCGGTAGATATTTCAAATACAAATGATTGATTTGTATTTAATAAACGTGAATTTGGATATAGAAAATAAATATCAATTCGAGACAATTATAATTTTTTACCTACAACAAGGATCTGTATGGATACATAAATCAATACAGTTTATTAACAGTGAATAAACCTTGATTACTTACGTCAGTTAAATACAACTACTAAGTCCTCTTCTCTTTTGCTTGATAAGGCTCCTGATGATAAGCCCAGATGATGTTTCTTTCCACTTGAGAATTTAGTTTTAAAATAACTGAACATATCATAATTCAACTTACTGCAGAAGTCAGTTTAGTCAATGTAGTTTTGAGCCGTCTGGGGGTGGGGCAGCACAAGCCTCTGTCCCCCTTCCTCGAATCCGCTGCTGCTTGAGTCTGTTCATTTTCGTAGGCTTTGAATATGCGACTATAATTTCTTCGGATAACGTATCCTGTTCCACTGCTTTGTATCGTTTGGCTTCCGTTGTTTTTGTATCTTTGTTCTCTGGGTGTCAGTTGCCCATTGCGATCACCCTCATTGAAAAAAAATTAATTCCAGGAAGTGAAAAGTGTAATCCAGATGGTCAATGGTTGCTAGATTGGTGGCAGGAGATATACAGAGAGTACAGTGACAGCTCGTTGCAAAACGACGAGTAATCTGCTGAGTACTTTCTCTCGTGGCCAAGAAATTTAATAAGCAAAAATAATTTGCTTTAGGAGAGAAGTCACTGCAAGCCATTCACTGAGCACTGACAGATAAGTGTTTTATATGTACAACTTAATTGACACAGAAGAAAACTATAATGGAGCATTAGGCACAACACTTTCCTCTTAACATATTACACGTTAGTTGCGAGTTAAGTGTTGACTTGGAATTTAAACATTGGGAAACTGATTGATTTGTACTTAATAAACGTAAAATCGGATACAGAAAATAAATATCTACGTGAGACAATTATAATTTTTTACCTACAACAAAGATCTATATGGATACAAAAATCGATACGTATTTTTTAACAATGAATAAACCTTGATTAAAAGAAACCTAATGAAAAAGAAACCCTATCGAATTTGACTTGCTGGACTTGATTGTTCAGCTAGCATTTTAACCGTAACTTTGATTATTGAATATTAATAACATTCAAATTTATTTAACGTAGTCTTTAAACGTGAACGCTAACAATTACATGAGCTATTAATGTTACATTACGTGAGCTATTAATGAGCGTATTATTACATGTTAGTAAGTGGAACGACATTCCTCGAAGAATGTGGTTGAAATAAATGAGTAGAATACTCTCTCACGAAAAGAAGAAAACAAGTAGATCGTGAACAACAACATCGACAAAACAGGGTTAATTTAGTTTTTAGTTTACATATTTTAGAATTATTCGGTAGAATCGGCTACCCATTTCTTGTATAGCCGAAACGTTAATTTTATGAAATCAAACTAGTAGCGTGTTTAGAATTTGGTCTTGGTGGGGGAGGCGTCCGGTCGAGTTGGATTTATACAAAAGATAAAACAAATTAAGGCTAACGCAAGTGTTGTGTAATAAACTTGTTTGTAGACATTTTATATTGAAAAAAGGGTTAGTACTGTAAACAGCCGAGAAATTAATAAAACAGCTTAATCAGAGAATAAGAAAATTTTTTGTAAACGTTCGACCCTCTGGGGGATTCGGTCCCGTTCGTTCTCCCAAAAAAAATTCGCCCTTATCTCAAACGCTCGTTTGATAATTTTACCACAAAGTTATATGGATACGATTAAATTTATCACTTTATTGAAAATATACTATAAAGTACGTTCTTTGTGTTATAAATGATATCTTCATGTAGTTTAATATTTACTTACTAGATGGCAGGTTTTCTCACTGCCCACAGTCTTGCCGTTATTAACGGTTGTACACGCTGACAGTAGGTGTGATCTAAGTAGCACATTTGGGTTATTCCGACCGTGACGAGACAGCTGACCCTCTCTAGATATGGTCACGGTGACCACCAAGCTAAAATATTTTTAAATAAAAGAAAAATGAAGGACTACTCCCACCACCAAATCTACGGTGGCAGTAGTCCTTAGTTTTTGTTTTATTTAAATTGATTACTAAATTTTTATTTTCTTTCGCCTCAATTCAACTTACTACATATTTGCATATACAAACGGTGCCAATTACTACTATATTTACGGTGTTTTTTTAGATGGGAAGCTTGTCTGTCTTTGACCGAGCGGTGACCTACAGTATCTGCAAAAGCTGTTGTCAAGTGTGTGACACGTGTTATCATTTCATATTAACACACTATAACGTTGTTAGTCAGGAAATTCCCACACATGTATGTTCAAACAGAAGGTTTTTATCAAGATTGTAGTTTTCAAGTTATAATTTTATAAATGTTTTTAATTTTCCATATATCAGCTTGTAGAATATCTGTATCTTATTTCTTAAATATTCATTACTGGTTCTATTTATGTACAACTCGCATTTGAATCGTACTGCAAATATGACTATAGAATGTGTTAGGAATGTGCTTACCCTATAGCATTCTACACTTTTTTTTTTAAGGGAAACAAAGTAATTTAGAAAGGACGTACTAAAGTCTCAAATGTATAAAAGTTAGTTATCTTCCTCTGAACAGTGTCTTATATAAAATAAGAGATTATTTCCTTTCATTCCACCGTCAGTATTCAATTTCTTATGGGAGTGAACGGATTATTTAGAAATTCGTTTGTGTGTAAAACAGGAACAAGCAAGGACAGTAATAGTGGTGCTTCAAAACGACAAATATTACGTAGTCGGATTCGAAGTATTAATTTTAATTTTTTAAGACATTCAGCGGAGGAAGCGAGACAAATACTTTGACAAAGCCTCACCGCAGAAGCTTGTGGAGTACACAAAGCCACTATAGCATTGTAGCCTATATTACGTATAGGCCCTAAACAAAGTCAGTTTCCAATATTTCTATCTCCTAGGAAACGTACTGGGCCTCCAAAGAGAATTATTAGCTTTAACGATTCAGACAAGAGCGTTGTACGTAGTACAGTTTTAGTGTTTTGCGATAAACGTAAAACTCCAACCTTGCAAAAATTAACTCTTAACTCTGGAAGGCAACCTTTGATACGAATGTTCAGATTCGTCCTACGCATAGAATACTACGAAGTCTGGGCTTCAGATTCAAAAAGACAAACGATGGCTTCAAATTTCTAACTGGAAAAAAGTGAGATTGTGGTAACAAGGTTAAACTCTTATTCACAGTGTATCGTATTCGCACTTCTGGTGACACAATTCCAGTCTCTTATCTGGAAGAGGCTTTGTTAAAGAAGAATAATTCATTAAAATCAATATGACAAGATTCTTGAAGAAATAGTGTACGAAGGGAGTACCTGTAGAAAACGGTAGCCGCCTTATATAGTCTGTAATGTAGGATCAGCAACAACCTGAAACAGGTGGGAAATTATTTAGAAGAGGGAAGCATATTAGCAACGGATAGTGCACTTCATCATCCCGCCACTTTACAAAAAATTCTAAACGCATCCACTAGAAAAGCTGTCATTATTGAATGGTTGCTACAACGTATTGAATCCAATTTAACTACTGTACAACTGAACGTTTGCGGCTCGTGCTACCCCTTATAAAACCCAGTCTAATATGTACGAGCTCGACAAATTGGGCATGAAATAATAACACTGGTCTGTTATCACTACCATTACAACTCATTGTGCTTGTGTGGTTGCAAATATTCTACTTTCATCTGAACATGTTTAACACAGAAAACAGGCCCAAAACCCACTAAAAACTATTAAAAATTGAAATATAAAATGGGGTACAGTTGCAAAACCCCCTATCCTGCTCCCTTGCTACAGGATCAAAATACAGCATATAATATCTTTTTAGATACAGAAGCAAAGTCCCCTATCCACCATCCTAATGCAATGGATTTTTGACATTACAGGTGCAAAACTCCTCATATTATTGTTTCATGTTGCATCTTGATTTGAAATTTCATCTTTTGTTTATAGTGAATAAAAAAGTTCATATGAGTTTATTTGTACCAAAATAAATAGGAAAATATCATTTTCTTTGGTTGGTACTCTTGTGCACATAAGGCAACAGTTTGATGTATGTTTCCCTCCTGTTTTTGTACTGCATGTGCATTGTTACTTTGAATTATTGTGAAGTTTTATTATTTAATCTGTTAAAATGGAAAACTCATGTGTAATTATTAAATTAGAAAAAGAAGGTATTGATATTGTAAATAACCATATAACGAAAGATGGGACTCCTACAATTATAGCTTGCGGTGATGAAGAACCACACCATGAACAAGCAAAACCAGAGAGCGCAAGTCAAATCCAGATACTTGGAAAAGAAATGCAGCTAAAAAACTCACGTAATTTATAGATAATTATTAATGTAATATTAATACTAATATTTATGTATGAATAGTCTTGCAATTTTTAAAAATTTTATTTAGTTAGAATTTATTCTGTTCAATCCATTCTGAACTATTATAATGACTGACTATTAATAGACTTGTAACTTTTGTCATATTTACTTGTTATCATAAATTTTTGTTACATTATTTTTGTTTTTTCTGTTTTAGATATACGCCGAAAGGATTTACAGTACTTTCGACCTGTGGCCATGTGTCAAGTCATGTTTTCACTGTAAAGAACTTACCACGCAGGATATCAGGAAAGTGCACCAGCGCTATCACAAACACCCTGAACTCGAGTGGAGAAAAAATTTCATTCTTCAGAATGTAAGAGTAAAAACTCCTTCCAATAGAAAAAGAGGTAAAATGTTAAAAAAGAAGGTAAGCACTACTTATCTCCTTCCTAAAGACTTCAATGGCATTAGAGACGATCATGCATAAGAGTGTGTCGAAAATGATTTTTAGAAGTACTGCAAGAATCAGAAGATAGAGTTAAATTGTTGTGCACAAAATATCTGCAGTTGAGCTGTACGCCTCCAGAAACTAGAGGTGGCGTCGTGCATCTAAAGTATATTTACCAAGACGTGAAGGAGTAATTTCATTTATTAAACCATTTGAGTCCATTCAGAGCCACTACTGCCGCAGCAAAAGTACTGTTCGTTTGTATCTCAGCAACGATTTAAGTATTTCAAGTATGTGGAAAATGTTTAACAAGCAAACAAAGATAACTTTTCTATAAATTATGAATTTTTTAGAAATATTTTTTCGTCTTGTTTTAATTTCGGATTTGGGTCATCTATGACTGACGCATGCTCTCAATGCATGCGTTTAGAAGAACAATTAAAGTTTGCAAATGATGACGCAGTATAGAACTATTTAAATATTCAATTGTTACTTCACAAATCACGGGCTAAAGCTTTTTATGACAGACTTAAAAAGGTGAAAGTTGATGAAACTGTTCTTACTTTCGATTGTCTGAAGAATTTAGTCCTTCCAAAGGTGCCTGATCAGGCGTCTTATTACTCTCGAGAAATGTATTTATATAATTTTACCGTTTGTCAGGGACCGTTGGTTCTGACACAGAACAGTTGGTTCTGTTCAAGATAAAAATAATACATTTTCATACGTATGGACTGAAAAAGATACAAAAGCCACCCTACACAATACCTTGATCAGATCAGTCCTGATGTATGGTTCGGAATGCTGGGTGCTAAAAAAACTAGATGAGCAGAAACTATCCGTGTTTGAGAGGAGGGTACTGATGAGAATCTATGGCCCTGTGAAGGAAAACGACATTTGGAGGCGACTGCATAATCGAGAGTTGTACGAAATGTTTAAAGATCTTCCGATCGTGCAACTCATACAAATTAACAGATTGCGTTGGGCTGGTCATGTGCAGAGAATGGCGGAGGATAGAATCCCAAAAGGAGTTATGAATTATTTGCCGATGGGAAGGAGAAGGAAAGGAAGACCGCGTACAAGATGGCCGGACCAGGTTGGTAAGGAGGCAGTGAGTCTGGGTGCAGCAAACTGGTGGACATTGGCCGGGAGTAGAGACCAGTGGGGAAGATTTCTTTTGGAGGCCAGGGCCCGGATTGGGCTGTAGCGCCGAGGATGTATGTATGGACTGAAAACGAATATGAAAGAGCTCGAATGAAATTACATCTGCTGTATATCACAGACTCGAAAATACTGATCTGACCGACATCTCTACTGTAAGCCTCTATTCCGATGGATGTGGGGGTCAGAATAAAAATCGAAGCATGGTTGGAACGTTATCAAAATGGTTAATGGTTTCAGGACTCAAGCTCCTGAAAATGTGAAACAAATACAATTAATTTTTCCAGTTGTGGGGCACTCATTGATACCCCCTGACCGAGTGTATGGTCGTTTAGAACAACAGTTAAAAAGAGAAGTATTCTCAGTAACCCTGAATCTTACCTCAAGATATTCGAAGAACATGTCACTGTCATACCATTAAGAAATTTATCTGTACAAATTTGGAAGGAATTTTTAGACGATATTATGAAACCAACAGGAAAATGGCATTTCAAGTTTAAAAAATTTGAAGTTTTTGTAATTGCTAAAGGAAAGTCAAACAAATCTGTATTAATTAGGGGAGAAGCATTTTATAATAATCAATATAGTAAGCCCAGGTCTGTCACTAAAAAAGGAAAATCTTTCATAGGCGAACCAAAAGACATTCAATATGGAAATATCATCAAGGAAGCAAAAATCAGTGATGTGGCCAGACTTCTGCAACTTCAGTTCGGCGTCAATTGGGATGTAAATCCAGAACTGTCATTTTACAAAAATATTACTGATACTATAACTAAAGTGAATAACGATGACTGTCAATTTAGAGAAGAAGAAGAATTTGAAATTAATGATATTGATGATTTTACTGTGTAGCTGTAGAACAGACTAACGATTTTTGAAATAGTTAGACTCTTACAAAAGCATCATAATAAGAAATACTAAAATTTCACAATAAAAATAATTGTTTTGTGTAGAAAATCGTAATCACTGTACTAGTAAAAATATATTTTTTAATTTTTTAAATTGTTATATTTGTGTGATTTATTATGACAAAATATATAAGAAAACTAAAAATTTTTCAAAATTTTGTTTCTACAGAATTGCTGATGCAAAATCCCCTATATCTTATGCTTACGGTTGAAAAACCCCCTATGTACGTTTTACAGTATCAAAACTCCCTATATGATTACTAAAATTGTGAATTAAAGAAAATGTATTGTGACAATATTTTTGAGATTTTTTTAAATTAATCAAGAATTGTTTACCTACTTTTTACAAAAATTTTCATGTATAAAGCTTAAATAGTTTAGTTGCTACAGTTATTTGCCATGCCTGAAAAATAATGATCTTTGCTGATAGGGGGTTTTGCATCTGGGAGCCTCATATGGCAGTACCAGTAGCTGAATATCATTATACTATATAGATCACATAGGGGGTTTTGCATCTGGTGGCCTCATATACACTTGAATTTTTGTTCACAAAATTTCAGATATTCATTTAGTAATGCTTTAGGAGATGTCAATCAAAATTTTGAATTAACAATATTTAATTTAAATAACCAAAATACGGTACCTATTTGTACTTATGTTGTACCTATATCAACATGGTTTGGCACAAATACTGCTATAATCGTTTAGAATAATCATTTACACACCCATATTATATGTTTCCTTCTTTGTGAAATTCAGAATTAAAATAATCTTAAGGGTTAGAAAAATGTTTACAGTCGTTAAGAGATTGGGAGGTAAGGATGAACAGAGAGGTGTCTCCTCATTGCGGTGAGCATAATAAGGGCCTTACGGAGTGACTGATGACCGGGGACACCATTTCAATTTACACCGCCGCACAGACCGTTCGACCATTTATCATATGTGTCCGGCCAAGACCTATCAATATCCTAAACCACGCCACCTCCCAAGATTGCCTCCTCGCCTCGCCACGCCACTGACCCTTTTCATCATTCTTTTTTTTTTTTATCAAAACCTATTGTGTGACAGATAATTTAAAGGGATCCATAGGTGAGGAGGAGATTTTTCTACACTTAATGGGATCTGTATACGGGAAAATAAAAGGATAAAGTAAAGCGGGTGTACGATTTATGATAGCGTCTGTATTCGTTTGACAGCAAACATAAATAAGCTCGAACGAAGAGTTTTAATACAATATGGTTTTAACTGTTTTGATTCCAAACATTTTAGCGTTGCAGTTCATTAAATTCTCATGTTACCTTTGCAAAATCGATTCTCTTTATTCAATTATTCAATCGATTTTGCAAGAAAGTAGCAATTACCAATTTAACTGCGCAGATAGATAGTTTAAAAAGTTTAAATCTTAATCGGATGTAGGATATTCCTTTTTAATTGTAACGAAATGTTTCTACTAAATTTTCTGTTGAGATCACTAGTAGTTGTTAGTAGAGAGAGTCAATCACTAGTCAACCAATACATTCGACACGTCCATCACTAAATTATATCACATTTATCGTATGGTATTTGTCGTGATAGGCGATTATTTAATTTTCGAAAATATGTAAAATGTTGACAGGGGTGCTGATCCCCCCCCAAGCCCTATGACGCTTGCCCCCCAATTTTATAAAAATTCCCCCCTTTTTCTGACAAGACCTTTTCTCTCTTTTACAGTAAAATTTCTTACCTAATCGAGCAAAGGTCGGGGCTTTCTAACTCAAAACTATTAGAAATTATTACCTTTTACCGAAACGATATATTGATTGTAGGTAGTTATAAACTAAGAAAATAAGGATTTATAATAATAAATCACAAATTAAAATTTTCAGTAAAACCTGATTTGTTTTACAATACCAGTACTCTATGACTTTATTGAAAAGATGCTTAGTTTTGCAACTTAAACGTCTCACTTAAATCTGTTTTTATCAATAAAATGCTATAAACAGTTCAGTCTGTTTTTGGACCATTTCGTAGTGTACGAAAATGTAGCAGAAAGCAAGATAAATAAAAAATATAAACTAGATTATAAAATATAAATAAAATATAAAATATTATCCCTAACTAGATTCGGCGGCACAATTCTCTTATGTGTTCCTCAGCTTCCTTATCGACGTTCGGCATCCTCAGTGCTTGCCATAAGCCGCTACATGGTGACACCTTGAACTCGATCTGTAGCCTGTTTGAAGCATCGAGTAGAAGACTAGATCCTTTTTTCCGTGCACACCGCGCCTACAGCCAGCTCGAAAAAGTCAACTGTGTAGATTTATTGTGTGTCTGATACGTGTCCGTTATAAGTTTTTTACAGTTTTGCAAAATTGGGGAAGATTTTTCATGCAATAGTAAAAAAAAACCCAAAAGTTTTCTAAATGTCGCCAGTGGCGACACGATCCCCCCCTGTGGGCACCCCTGCATGTTGATACTGTTAATAGGCGTACGTTGAATTGCTTGGTGAGTTACGACTGATCAGACGAGCCAACAGTGTTAGTTTGTGCGGTTTGTACACTCGTATTGTAATTCAAAAAGAACAATTGAAAATACCATATTCAAACTCGTATTATAGTAGTTATTTGCCCAAATGTTTTAATTTTGATTTTATTCAAACATAAAAATATTCACAAGTCATCTGGAAGTGCAGACATCATAACATATGCAAATAAATTTACTCATTGTTGTTATAGAGGAAAGACGTTTTGTATGTTTCAGTAACAACGTATTTTTTGGTTAACAATAGCATTTTATTAATATTTTTGTTAATTTCAAAGCTTTTTAGCGAGGACAAACAATGTATTCATCAATCGTACGTGAGTTTCATTTGCGTAGTCCATAGGTGGATTATAATTAAAACCAGTATTTAATTAATTTTTTTGACATAAAAGACATTCGATCAGGATTTCAATGAAATTCCAAACACCTCCAATGGAAAGTATAAAAAACAGATCCTTCAATTTTGACCAGCTCTTGTACGTAAATAAACTCAGGCGGCGGATAATTCTTTATTCAATTCATTACTTGTTTTCTGATTGTCTGTTTTCATTTTCTTCATAGGAACTGTTTCGTCGCTTTTTGAAAAAGTCTTTGTTTTCCCTCTACAGCTTACTGTTCACTTTAGTACAGCTTCTCTTTTCAATTTCAGTTTCAGATTCATAGCTTTAAAACCTACCCCGCATGAAGATGCTATTTGCCTTTGTTTCGTAGATTAACAACTTGATAAAGCCACTTATCCGTGTCCAATTTTGTGTAGTAATTTCCGTTTTCAACAGTGACTAGACATTCAAGACAAAAATATGTATCAAAACTTTTGTTGTTCATAATAATTAAAGAAGGACAAACCGCATTAAATAAACCGATCTTAAGATTACGTTTTGATGAAAAATAACATATGATTACAAACAAAAGCAACTATTAAATGTATCACACCATAGTAGCCAAACTTATTCATAATTTAAAAAAAAGAGCTATAAAGTCAACCGTTTTCCATTAACTTGCACAATAATGTAGCTTAAGGCACCATAAGATACTCCTTGCTAAAAAAAATCTCAAGAGGAAAATGTTTAAATTCTATAAAATAATGGATATACTGATCCTTCCGTATGGGTGGAAAACTAGGTTACGTCAAAGCTTTCAGCTAACACTAATGAAGTTCCCTCGGTGGGTGAAAGGATATTGTTACGACGGTCTACTGATCTTGTGTTATACCCCGCTGAGATTCCATCGTATTCCATAATACGCGTCTACTAGAAAACACTAGAACGTAATTGATTGCGGCCTTGAACACAGCGCGCGCGGACCGGTATGGTCTGGAAAAGTCTCGTTGCGGACGCGTGAGAAGTGTCACGTAATTGTCCTTCAGCTCTAAGTAGCAGCGATATATACGCACACACACATTACAGCCGGATTCCACTGGAATAGCCGAGAGAGAGACAAGTAGATTGTTCTGTAATGGTGTAACACTTTTCCGCATTACGAACAATACGCGTATGTAAGGTAAATGTGAACATGAGAGAGACTCTGAATACGCGTATTATTTGAGCAGTCAAGAATAACGTCGACAGGTAGATCTTGGAATTCATGTAGGAAAATCTTACCGCGTGCGAGTGCGAACACAGACACACACACACAACTAAAAAGGGGATGAAAGATCTAGAGTCCGGATCAGATGAATTCATTCAATCTTAAAACGGAAAAGAAGAAGAAAATAGATGTACTTAATTAAGGTGCTACAGCATAATTCATTATTATGCTGCTACAGAATTGTCGCCTTCATTATCGCAATCAGAACTGTAACTTCAGCTTCTAGATTAGTACTATAAAAAACGTTTACCACAATTACGGTCAGCTGTCGCGTAAACCGTGGATTAGTTTTACATGAAACCAGAGGAGCAAGTCTAAAATTGTAAAGATCGAACGATTGAATTGGACGGAGAGTACCCTACAGAGGGGAGGGAAAGGGGTTTATGGGCATGCGTGCGTGTGCGTGTTGTAACTCCCACGAGAGTTACCAAACCAAACTTTCAGACATTCAATCAAACTTGTACAGTAGACAGTTAACTCCCTTTTCTGACTGCCCTCTTGGCCTTCTTGTATTTATTCTATAAGCGCCGCGTAAAAATCTCTACTGCACGGAATTCGTCTCAGGGGAATAATATGGCCCGTAAGATTCTGAACGGTTTCCTGTTTAACCCTGTTGTACTTTGCGCGTTGCTTCCTTGTGCTGGTATAACACGGGAGCGAGCAAGCATACAATTAACTTTACTACATTTATGTTGTGTAAATCGATTACACTTTAAAATTTTAATTAAACAGAAAACCTTTTAATATATAATCGTCGTCACGCTGAATAATGAATAAATGATTTGGAGCTTTATCTTATCACATATAGTCTGACTTTTAAAAGCCAAGAAACAACCGATCACCTTAGGGACACTGATTGGCAAGATGGTTTATTGCTTATTTAATAAGTTAATGTAGGTATAGAGCTATAGGAGTACAACAGTTACATTTATAATAGCATGGCGTCCATGTAACCGCTGTTGCCGGCGGCAACAGTACTGGAAATAACAGAAAATAATATTAATTATATCACAGAATAAATACTTTAGTTATTGAATTATTTTTAAATTCGAGCAATATTAGCAGGGAAACTTGAATAAAAGCGTAGCATTGCTTTCGAACTGCTGGGCGCTTGCACCGTCTTGTGTTGCTGGCTGAGACATCGGCAATGTTTTACTGCGTACGGTCATTGACCTCGTACTAGTTGTCACTGTACAAACTGTGGAGGGGACACACACACTCATCCGTCCAATGTGTTGCCGCTGTATAAACCGGCAAAACGCTCAGTTAGCAGCTATGTTCGTTTTCGGAACTAACGTGCAGGAGATACTATGTGATTTGTTCGTTTATTCATGTGTTTCTCTGTTTGTCTTTATTATTATTAATTCGATTATTTGTGTTCTGATTTATTCTGTGTAAGTATAATGAGAGTCAGATCCCGTTGAACCGGAATCCTCTTCTTTTCTCCCAGCGAATGATAGAAAGTGATCTAAAAAGAACACTTGGTACAAGAAAAAATTCGAATTGATTTTTAGGTTAAATTTTAAGCCTATCACAACTGGCAAACAGATGTTATGTACCCACGCCACTGAATTTATTACTATCTTTTTACTTCAAGACTAATAGAAGAACATATCTAAGAAACTGTTTACGAATAATAAATTAATTAGTTATTTAATTACACAGTAAAGGTAATATTAATAGTAGTCGACAATGGTATCATGAAAGACTTAATCACAAAAGTTTTAGTAGACAAAAGGTTAACATAAAGGTTTTTAGTTCTAGCTGATAAAGAGCCCAAAAACATATTTAGTGAAAGAAAATGAAAATAGTTTGCGTTGAAAGTTTACATTTGTAACTATCTACAATGGTGACCATAATTATTTTATTTAGTAGCGTTATACTAACTTGCATACTCAAGCCAGGCAACATCCTTCGGGGGCTGCTTTCCCACGATTAGCTGCTCAGTTCTGCGTCTGCCAGAATTTTCAGTTTCAGACAGAACAGAATCAGCTCGAGCTGCCTCGGGTGCTCTGTCGTCCTCGGCAAAGGGAACTACGAGGTATACAAGTGTCGTCTTGTGGAAGCCATTCGTCTGGGCGTGGCAGCTAACCGTTCCAATGCCGCATCTACCGCCCACGCCAGTACGGCTTTAAGCCAAACCTCAGACATGGGGCGAGGCCAGTTCACCACAACAAATTCAGTCTTTAAACGTTATGTATCTATTCGAGTCGTTCCAGCTTTTCCGTTGTCCTAGACATGGGAACCGCGAGGTGTGCAAGTGCCTAATTGCGGAGGCCATTCGCCAGGACGTTATCGAACCGGCCGACTCCATAAGGTGGCCTCACTTATCGTCCACGTTAGAGCCGGGTCCTAAGCTTCTGTGGGTGAATCTTTAGGGAGCCACAAAGCTGCGCCCTGTTTTGGAGCCAGGCCGGAGAAATCAACGACATCCTGTCCTGTAGGTTATACCGTGCAAAGGGGACCCGCATCCTATCGGATGACCGCACTGTTGCCGAGGGACCTGGGGTTCACTCACGCTCGCACGAACAGCATTGTACAAGATCCCATGTGCAACTTCTGTCTGTCTGTCTACGTATGCAAATCCGGCTTTGCAAAGCAGTGATATAGTGATAATGTATCTGGCTGTGGCCATATAGTACAGGAAGACCGTCAGAGTTTTAGTTTTAATTTCCCATTTGGCCGTCTCCCTTAAGCCGCTTTTATGTTTTTTATGAACATGTTTTAAATTTTTTATGTAATAATTATTGTCTTTTGGATCCCACCATTCCGGTTTTTCTCGGTACCGATCAATCACTTTTTTGATATCTTGGTGGTTCCACTCGAAACTCATTTTCAACTTAAATCAAGATGAATATACTAAAATCACAGTCAACTAAAAACAGACAGTACCGCTCAGACTCAGTAAACGAGAAACACTGTCGAAATAGAACGCGCACGAGCGAACAGTTTTCTTTGATGTTCCGACACTGTCTGGATCGCGTTCGTTGGTGCTCGAAGTTGCACAGTATGGCGCGGTTTGCCGGCAAAACCGGCCGCGCCGCGCCTGTTCGGTTTGCCGCAGCGCAGCGCGGCCGGTGTGGACGCGGCTATGGTAACAGGTTAACGAGTTTGTCTACTATACTACATAACTATCAGGTGTGCGGAAAAGTATTGGTACTGGCGACGCGGAACACGATATGACAGCGTATAAATAATGTGAAAAATAATAATATAGTCAACTGAATTTGAAGCATTAACATGATTTGTATCTTTTGAATATGACACGGAAACCAAACGCCAAAGTGAAAATCGTAGACAACTTCCATAACTCGGCCAAAAAATGAGCAAATAAAAAAATCAATTTTTGACAATGATTTGTTTTTATATATAGTCAGGGTGTTGTTCACAAAGGATATACGTGTTTTATAGACTGGCTTTTAATCAGAATAACTAGCCTGACTCTTTTGAAACTCCCTTAAAGAAAAGAGTTCTTTTTTACGGTCGAACACTGCAGCTGACTCCATCATAACAGTTCCCGCTAATTAATAACCTCTTTAATATTTTTATTTAAGGGGTCAGTCAGCGATAGAAGAAATTGCTGAAGTTAATTGTTTTTGTTAAAAAGAAAATTAATAATAACTGTGACACGTTCTTAATGAATTTAATGACAATTAGTAACATAATTCACACGGAACAAGCATCAAAATAGGTTTAAAAGCTTTGCCATTTACGTCTAATCAATTCAGACTTTGGAGCACTTGCACTGCTTGTTTTCAAGAAATAACTTATCTGTTAGACAGAATCAAATTTTGAGTTATAGGAGCCAGCCACCCAATGGAATTGAAGATCAAGGGAGAAACTGATTACAGCATTGAATTACAAACTTGTTTACCTAAGAAACGTTTAGGTTAGTGGACCAACCATATGCAACTACAGAATACTTTATACAGTGAGGAATGTTAAGTCAATCAATTAAAATGTTTTTATGCAGCCTTTTGTTTGTATTTTTACTTACTGAATAATTCTGTCTGAGGTAAGTAGAAACGTGGTTATTTTCAGTAATACCACTCAGCTCAGAAATGTCTGGAGTAGAAGTTAGATTTTAAATTTATTTTGAATTATCACTTCCAGACAAACGGCGTTTTTCTTCAACGAACAGTAGGCACAATAAAAAAGACAGGTGTACGGCAGTAAAGTACAGCATCGATTATCCGAACCTCTCGGGACGAGGGCCTGTTCGGATAATCGATATTTCGGATAATAGATCGTAAATTGAAAACATCATTTCTGAATTTTTAGTACAAAATCATTTCTAATATATTGTTATATAATTACAGCAACATGTATACTAAACTGTAATGTATTACTAAGGCTGAAAATTACTGAATTAAAATTGAGTGTAATGAGTAAAAACCAAAAGTTAATTTAAACAATACTAGAGTTTAATGACAAACACTGTACTATAAAATTAACTAAAAATTAAAAACAAAACAAAACATACAGTACCATTGATTTACAGTTTTTTGAAGAATTGTTCTATCACTGTCTGCTTAAAACCGATACCCAGTTTTCTCGGTGCTAAAGACTGAAGTCGTTTAAGATTCATAAGCTGAATACAATCTAGCTTGTCTTCTGTTTCGGCCCACTTTAGAATAGTCTCAAGTGCGTCAAAAGCTTTTGCTGCCGTCGGTGGTTTTATATTAGTAGCATTCTCGCCCTCTTCATCTGAACCGGTTTCGTTTTCATTACATTCATTTAATGACCAAACTATCTCTTCATCGGTTAATAACTGAAAACCGGGATCGGCTTCATCCACCTTCAGCCAATTCTTTGTTTATCGATTGTAAGTCTGTATAGCTACAGCGTTTATTTATTACTGTACAGTACTGTAATAATTTATAGGATACGATTTGTTATGTCTAATAAATATGCAATACGCCTACACGTTACCAATACATTGCTGTACAGTACAGTACATAATTGTACTTTTTATTGAGTTCGGATAATAGATCGTTTGGTTTATGGATGTTCTGATAATCGATGCTGTACTGTGTTTAGTAGAGAGCGAACAAAGTTACTAAGATTGGAAATTCCATAAGAAATATACTTTTGACTTCGTTAAGAACAATCGTCTGTTAATTGTTGTTTGTTTTGTAGCTTTCTAAAAAGTTCTACGGAAGTAACAGGACGCAACAAATTTTCTTCACTTACGGTGTATTTTGTTACAAAAGACATCACACAAGCTTGGCAGTAAAGTGAATTTGAAAGAGTTTGGCTCTGCCGTCACATTTGTCTCGTGTCAGTGAATCCCCGCATCTCCGCCTTGACACATTGTTTTCAACCCCTCATTTCCACCTACATAACCCAACTTTACTTACCCCATCAATATACCATAACACGGACAGTGAAAGTTTACTTTCTCCAAACATTTATTTTACCTCCTACACCTATTGTTTAACATTCTTTATTCTCTTTTGGTTCTAATAAAGATTACATCCGTTGCAGTCTGTTTGAACTCGATATTTAATACTTTTAAAAACAAATTGACTTGTTTATTATTCTGCGGGATGTCTGTAAATAAAGCGCCTGGAACTTACAGTTTTTGTTTTCTTGATTGAGTACGTCATAAAATTTTCTGATTAATTTTGGTTGTAGACATTTGAAGTTAAAAACATGTGCCATATGTACAAGCCTAGCTATGGTTTCAAGATTATTTGAACAACAACAAAATTAGTGTCTATAGAAGCAAAGGAGTATATAAGCAAAGAGATGATAACCCATTACTGAGTCAAGGCCTCTTTTAACAGACTCCACCAGTTGTCCCGAACAAGTGCAGCTGCTCTCCAGTTCCGGGTCCCAAGGATATCATATTTCATATCATAGTTCACACCGTCTTCCTAACGTAGTTTGGGCCTACCAACACTCTTGGTGCCATAGAGCTGTTCTGTGAATGCCTTTCTGGGTATTTTATTCTCCCCTATTCTGATCACATGTCCAGGGCACCTGAGTCTGCCAAGTTTTACAATTTATCTGCTTCATTCAGAAGAGTGTTCAGTTCTTGGTTTGTTTTTTTTCCTCTATTCACCTCCCACACATAGTAGACCAAAACTTCTGCGGAGGATTTTGCGTTCATAAACCAGCAGGCTTGACTCAGACTTTCTGGAAATGGTCCAAGTATCAGAACCATAAGTGAGAACTGGGCGGATCAGTGTTTTATACAGAAGGAGCTTGATGCTCCTGGCAATTGTTCTGCTCTGGAACAGGGGTCTGAGACCAAAGAAGCATCTATTAGCTGAGGTGATTCTTCGCTTTATTTCTTCTGTTGTTTCCCCATCGCAGATAACTTGGGATCCTAAATAAACAAAGTTGTTGACTTTTTCAAAGGAATAGATGCCAATTTGGATGCGCTCTCCTTCTCTAGCTTCCTGTCTTGTGACCATGTATGTTGTCTTGCTTTCGTTTACTATGAGACCCAGCCTCATTGCGCGACCTTCAAGAGCAAGAAAGGCTTCAGTGACTGCTCGAAGGGACCTCCCGATTATATCTAGGTCATCGGCGTATCCTAGGACCTGCACCAACCTGTTGAAGACAGTCCCGGAGGAATCTATTCCAGCATCTCTCATAGCTTTTTCTAAAGCAAGAATGAAGAGGAGGCAAGCAAGAGTATCGCCTTGGAGGACTCCATTTCTATAGTCAGTCTCTCCTGATAGTCATTCTGGATCCTCTCCATGCCCGTCACTGTCAGCATTGTCATCCTACACAATTTTATTAATTTCTTTGGTATGGCTAGTTTTTCAAGAGCAGTGTAAAGTTTTTGAGACGATAACACAGTTTAAGAAAAATAGACTATGTACGTGTATTATTTTCCAACATAGTATAAATGACCATTAGCATTAGATGGGATAATTTCAGTAATTTATGTATGGTAAGATTACAATAATTATTGTAATACAAACTTTGCATTTAGTGTTTCAGTAACTCATATTTTTTGATTACAAGGAGGTTTCAGGATGTGTCAGTATAATTACTTTATGCTCGTTCTGCCAACTGCAAGTAAATAAGCTGAGTCATGTGTTGTTATTCTCGTATATTATTACACTTCTGTTACATACCTCTTTTTATTACGTTCATCAGGTTTTCTCAGTGTACATGGTAGTAATGGTGTGTACTTATCAAACTAACTTATAACAAGTTCAGTTTTCATTTATTTTTCTTATATAATTATATTCATATATGCTCGAAATTTTCTTGTTATTTTAAATTAATATTAATAATAAAAAAACTTCTAACAAGAATATATTTTTTCTTTTGTAAATTACAAATGTTTCGATAGTAATTCAACTATCATCATCAGATATAAATTAATGATTTTTTCGAAATTTTTAAATCAATTGTTCGAAACAGCTGTTTTGTATGTAGAGTAAATTTAATGTTTTTGTATGTGTAATATATAAAATATGTTATATAATTATTTGTAAAATATAATATAAATATTTATTATTTCATTAAATTAGTAATTTTGAAAATATTATAATTTTTTGTATTAATCTGAATTTGTTCTGGTATTAATTTATTACTTGTTTTATGTTTAGGCCTAAATATTTCTAAATTTTCCCATAAGATCATTTTTGAAAAAATGATGAAAATGAAAAAATGACCTTTTAAAGGGAAAATTTAGAAACATTTAAACATAAAACAAGCAATAAATTAACACCAGAACAAATTCAGATTAATAGAAAAAACGATAATATTTTCAAAATTACTAATTCAATAAAATAATAAATATTTATATTAGGCCTATATTTTACAATTAATTATACAACATATTTTATATACACATATAAACTCATTAAATTTACTCTACATATAAAACAGCTGTTTTGAACAATTGATTTAAAAATTTTGAATGTATTAATTTATATCTAATGATGATAGTTGAATTAACAGTCGAAACATTTGTAATTTACAAAATAAAAAATACATTCTTATTAATTTTTTTTTATTATTAATAATTTTATAGGCCTATAATTATAACTTTTTAAATAACTTCACTGCTTGTGTAAGGAATTTCTTTTATCGTCTCGAAAAATCATTCATATAGTAAGACTTTTATTTTTCCGTTTCCGTTTCTGTCCTTATTGTCAGATGGAGACTTTTCCTTATCCGAAGTTACACTAAACGTGTCATACAACCTACGATGCAGTGTTACAGTGTAGTCTTACTAAACTTGCAACAAAATCTCAACTGATGTTAACACCAGAGGGGAATCTAGGATTTCATTTCGAGGGTGGCGATCTTTTTTCAACCACATACGTTTTCTTAGAGTATTTGTTTCTCACATTATAATGAAAATCGGACCAACAAATTAAAACTAATTAGTAAATAATGACTGGAATTCACTAATTTCATAAAAATCAAATAACAACATACAGTTTGACTCGGAAGCCTAATAATACCTTTCTGTGGAATATAAATAATTTAAAGAGAACGTTAAAATTAAGAAAGTAAATTATGAGTGTGTTTCTGTTGTAGGGTTAACACATGCAAGAACACGAAAATTTTTAAATAAACGTGTCTTTAATTTTACAATATTTTGTTTCTTAGTGCTAGGTAGAGTCTATTACAACAACCCATGTCCATTACGAAAAATAGTGTTAAGAAATTAAAACTAATTCACAATATGCGCTTTGTGATTGAAGTTAGCAACATATAACATTAAGTTAAAATATAAAAAAATATGTCCCTATTTACCGTAACCAGCGGAAAAACGTAGCCTACCGTACCCTACTCTCTTTCAAGCCGACTTCTTTCAATTTTTCACAGTTTCCTTCAACATTTGTTATATTTATTATTGAGTATAAGGTCTCTTATTATAGATTATTTAAACTTGTCATTGACCCAAATAGAATTATTTTTAAATTGACAAAACTTAGAAGTCAATTAATAACATTTCAAAAAACACAATTTTAAATTTTTGCTCAAAAATATTAAATTTTTTTTTTCGGATTTCGGGAGAGGGATATATCTTCCATATCTCCCCCTAGGTTCGGCCCTGGTTAACACAGGCTCACGTAACAACAGTGTGAACATATGAAAAACTATGTCATGTGTCATGAAAACCTATTTTTACGGCAATAAAGGGCCGTAATGGTAAGACATATATTGTGATGAGAATATGGACCAAACAGGAATCAGTTTCCCTTAAAAGAAAGTATGCCATAGTCTGTCACTTTGGTATAAAAACAATTCTACAATTAATTTATTCGTACTATTTGTACGCGCTAAAGAGTTAGACATAAACTGTCAATTCTGTCCGTTTCTTTATTATTGATTTTTCAGTTTTCAATTGAATTTTTGAAGTCTTTATTTTTCGACATAAGTTATAAGAAATAACTTTTAAACCTTTGTAGTTTTAAATTTTAGGAAATGATAAGAAAAAAGTTTGGAATGAAGACTAATGTAAAATTAAAATGTAACGAAAACTAAAGTATCGGGAATCGCTAACGAAAAAGAATGATGTAAATGTGATAATGCAGGGTCAAAAGTTCGAACAAGTAGATTGGATACTTTTTCTCACAAAGGAGCTACATTTTTATACGAAAATATTGCTACCGCACAGTTATCAATTTCTAAACTGTTGAACTTAATGGATGTTGTCAATATTTCAACGTACCACAACATGCTAGTTTTCCTAATTATATGTTTGCATAGTTATTGTATATTACTATTTGTGTTATATTGAGCAATATTTATCATTGAGTATTTAATTTAATACTCAAGATAGTACAGTGGAACCTCAATAACATGAATCTCAAGGGGATTATAAAAAATTCGTGTTATCGAGGAATTCGTCAAAGCGAGGTTCGTGTTATCAAGGTTAAGATAACAAAAGTTGGTGTTATCAAGGTCCTGCTTCATAACATTTGGCTTACTGAGCTCGCTGCCGTGGGTAATACACCTTATAGAGTCCAAATTCGTGTTCTACAAGTTCTGTTGAGTAATAATTCGTATTATAAAGGTTAATTAGTACAGTACAAATTAATCTCAAATCAACGAAAATTCGGCTTATCACGAATTTTAAATAAGGAGTTTCGGGTTATAGGGGTACTTTTAACATCGAGTGTTATAGGACATTCAAGCGGGTTGAAAAAAATTCGTGTTATCAAGGAATTCGTGTTATTGAGGTTCGTGGTGTCAAGGTGGCACAGTATATAACATCTTGTTGTTTTCTTACATATTGTTACGAGAAGCGTACCGAACAATCCAGAACATTCTCCACTCCCCCCCCCCCCCGTCCAGTGTGGCTTGTGTTGCGTCGTTCACGTAGGTGGTTCTAGTGAGTTCCAGGAACACTTGAGATAAGCATTAAACCGCTGACGTGCAGTAAGGAGGCAAAGCTATACTGCACCTCTGCAGGGCCTATATAAAGCCGGATTGTCAGTTCAGTTGACAGAGGAAAGACGTCGGCACAAGGAAGAAGATTCTGCACTCAGCTTTCGAAGAGGACAGACGTTGAATAAGAACATCGCAGAAGAGGATCGCCTCGACCTCTAGACTACTGCTATGAAGAGGCCATCTCAGCAAGCAACGGCGGCAGTTAAGAAGAAGCCGCTAGACCAACACTCGCCACATCGCCAGCGCCAACATCAATCTGCGATGGAAGTGGACCAGCCGCCCTGCCAAGGCGAAGACATCTCACCTAACACGACTGGGACCTGCCGCACAGTGCCGGTAAGTCGATTAGGTAGCGCTACCCAGCGGAATCCAGGGAGTCCGAGATCAGGACTAACAAATAGAGATGCGGGTTGCGCCGCCACTGTGACGGTTGTCACAGTTCGGCCTCCCGGATACCCGCTGGGCAAAGAGCTGAGCTAGTCAGCAATAGTCCCGCTGTTAGTGTCCCTGAAGCACTGTGCGGCAGCGACGAGCCCCCCGGCCGGCCACTTGGGCCAGCCGGGAACCCTACGACTTGCGCAGGAAGCCCTGCTCAACCTGCGCAGGTCCGTGACAATAATCGGTCCTTGTTAGGGCTGACAAAGCCCGTAAAGGCCGGACCTTCCGGCTGCACGGCCGCTAGTAGGCCAGGCAGCCTCAATCCTCTGCCGGAGTATGACTCCCCAGACATGGAGACCTCGGCTTCCACCGACTGGGTGGTAGTAGGGCACGGTGGCAAGCCGAGGAAGTCTCCCTCACTGGCTTCCCTGAGTTCGGCTACGGACTCGGCGGCATACCAAGCCTCCTCTGAGGTTGCGCCTAGCCGCACCTCCGAAGGAAGGATCCCGCCGGTGTTCGTCACGAACGTCAGGGACATTATCGGCTTTAGTCGCCGACTCCGCAAGGTCGTTGCGCTGGCAGATAACGCTTCTGTCAAACTCCTCGCGAGTGAGACTGTTCGCGTTACCTGCCGCAGCGCATCTGAGCACTTGGGAGTAATCCAGTGGCTGCAACGAGAATCGTTTCAGTTCCACACTTATACCCTGAACCGTATCAAGCCTGTAGCCCTCGTCCTTCGGGGGCTAGACATACAGGCGGACCCACAGGTCGTCCTTGACGAACTGTGCGACGCGGGCTACAAGGTTGTGGTAGCCTCGCGGTTGTATACACAATTTATGGCTCGCGTCAACCCCTTCCCCTGATCAGACTCCAGGTAGAGAAGGACGAATCCACCCAGGCCCTTTTAGAGTTGAAACGGCTTTTCGGGCTCTGCGTTAGCGTAGAGCCCTGCCGTCAGACCGGACGAATTTCCCAGTGCCACAGGTGTAAGAGGTTCGGCCATAGCAGCTTCGGTTGTCGGAACGCGCCGACCTGCGTCCGCTGTGGAAATGACCACCTAACGCAGGCCTGCGCTGTTCCTAACAACCACAGCTACTGTATCAATTGTGGCGGCGCCCATGCTGCAAATAACAGGCGCTGCCCGGTTTACAAAGAGCAGCTTGAGAAACTTATAAAGCCAGTCCATCCTAAGCCTCGCCAGGTTGTTCAACCAGTAAAAACGGCCAAAGCCTCTGAACCAGTGGTCCGGAAACCAGTCCCAAGGTCTGCTCCGGTTCCGAAACCACCACCAAGTGCAGTGAGCCCGAGCGTAACTAAACAGGCCACACCAAAAGCCGCGCCCTCGGAACCGGAACGCGAGATACCAGCCTACGCTAAAGTCCCGCTACCGTAGGATGACGAGGAAATTGATCCTCCACTGCCGCCGCCACCCAAGCCTCGCTACCCCAGATCAGACAAAACGCAAGGTAGACCTCAGGCCAAGAACACGGGCCAGCCAAAACCTGCCACTGGACCCGCTCCAGAACCCGCCCCCAAGGCTTCCACCGCCTCGCCCCGCCGCAGCTATGCAGCTGCCGCCAAGCGTTCTCCCCAGGCCTCATCTACCGATGATCTCGCCGTCGTCTCCGACTTTCTGGCAAGCTACGACTTGCAGAAAGTAGCCCAAACTTTTGTCAAGGAACGCTTGGCATCAGCCTCGCCCCAAGATAAATTCCTCCTCTTGGTGGAAGCCTGCCGTATTATTGGTCTGCTATGAACGGACTACCACGGCAATCCCTCAAGCGAGACCTCGAGCTCGTGGCGTGGAACGCCAACGACCTCGCTTCCCGGCATTCTGAGCTCTTAGAGTTCGTTGCCCGTCACAAGCCCGATGTGCTTCTTATTGGAGAGACACACCTGACCCCGCATCGTCGATTCCGACTACCCAACTACGTGTGCTACCGGGATGACCGGTCGGATCGCGCAGGAGGGGGCACAGCCATCGCGGTGAAGGCGAGTCTTCGCCATCACCGCGTTGTCCTGCCTCAGCGGCGGAACCTCGAGTGCACCGCGGTTGAGCTCCATGGTGCTCTCGGCGGGCTACTCGTGGTTTCCGCATACAAGCCTCCACAAACGGAGCTCCTGTCGAACGATCTGGAGGCCGTCTTTGGCGCACACAGATGGGTAGTCCTGGCGGGCGACCTGAACTGTAAGCACCCTGATTGGGGGAGCCGCTTGGTGAAACCAAACGGGGCCCGCTTACGCAGGTATGCTGATGCGGCTCGGGTCACAGTCATGGGTCCTACCGGGCCTACGTACTATCCCTCAAGGGCTAACTCCCGCCCTGATGTACTGGACATTGCCGCGGTCAGGGGCGTTTACTGCCCGGTCCACGTCTCCGTAATTTCGGAACTGTCCTCGGACCATTGCCCCATCAGTGTGCATATAGCTACCCAGCACTCTACAGTCCGCGACGAGCGGCGGGTAATCGAGTGGGAACGCTTTGGCCCGGCGTTCAGTCGCCGCCTACCTGAGCATATCCCGCTCGACACTACCCAGCATGTCGTCGAGGCAGTTGCCTTATTCGACACAGCCGTAGTCTCGGCGGTAGACGTGTTCTCCCGGATGAAGCCGGGGCTCACACCCGACTATCAGCGTATCCCCGAAGAGGTGTCTCAGCTCGCTTGCGAGAGTAATCGCCTCCGGAGACGCTGGCAGAGGACTCGTGATCCGGCTGACAAGGCTGCGTTCAACAGCGCGTCCGGCAAATTGCGTCGCGACATGCTGGCGTTCCGTAGACGCAACTGGGAGCTAGGTGTAACACAGATGGATGGCCCTGCCGAGAACCGTAATGTCTGGCGGATTCCCAGTGCCCTAACGGGAAAGCGTAAACGCGCGCCTCTCCCCGCACTGGTCGGACCCGGCGGTCAATCCCTTGGCCGCTCCCTCGAAAAGGCAGAGTTTTTGGTTGACAGTTTAGAGCGACAGTTCGCTCCCAACCCATCCAAGAACCCGGCTTTCACTGAGCAAATCTGCCGCGAGGTAGAGCGCTTTCTATCGGCCGGTATCGCAGTCCAGCCGGAGCCCATCTCCCCGGAGGAGGTCTCTGAGAGGATTGTTCAGCTCAAGCCCCGGAAGGCGCCTGGCCCGGACGGAGTCACGAATTCCGCCCTCCATCGTCTTCCGGAGCGAGGAACGCAGTTCCTCTCTGACCTGTTCAATTCATGCCTCAGACTGGCCTACTTTCCGGCGAAATCTTCTCGAGTGGAAAACCTCAGACCCATCAGCCTCTTGTCCGCGACGTCCAAGGTTTTCGAGCGATTGGTCCAGCGTAGGATCCGCGATCATCTAGAAAGGCTAGACGTGCTGATCCCCGAACAGTTCGGCTTTCGTGAGCTGCACTCCTCGACTCATCAGCTGATGAGACTCGTGGAATGCATTACCGAGGCTGGCTGCCAGGGCAAACAGACGACTGCGATCTTCCTAGACGTAGAGAAAGCCTTTGACCGCGTGTGGCACGAGGGTGTCCTTTACAAGCTCACGGAAGTCCTTCTTCCAGATTGCTAGGTTCACTTGATCGGCAGCTTCCTGCGAGACCGTAGCTTCCGAGTGAGAATAGACCACGCTCTCTCTTCGGAGAGGCGTATTACCGCTGGTGTCCCTCAGGGAAGTGTCCTTGGGCCTCTCCTGTTCTCGTTGTTTGTCAACGACACGCCCCGAGTTCCTGGAGTTAAATTGTCGCTGTTCGCGGACGACACTGCGGCTTTTGGCTCAGAGCCGAACGCAAGTTATGCGGCAATTAAGCTCCAGCGTCAACTTGACGCGTATGTCGGGTGGACCGATGACTGGAGAGTTGCCGTTAACGCTTCCAAGAGCGCCGCGGTAATATTCTCGCGCAAACGCAAGCGGCCTCGGCCGCTTAAAGTAGGCCCCGTCAAGGTACCCTGGACCAACAGCGTCAAGTACCTCGGGCTCCACGTGGACTCTCGACTCACCTGGCGAACCCATACACAGTATATCAGACAACGCGCTTCGGCGCAACTCGGTAGACTCTGGCCCGTGCTATCTAATCCGGCAATGACCCCCCGGCTAGGTAAGCTCACAGTCAACTCGTACGTGTTGCCTGTGATTACCTACACCTGTCCTGTTTGGGGATACCTGGCTCGTGGTCACAGATCAACGCTCCAGCGCGTACTCGACCGGGGACTGAAGCTTGCCTGTAAAGTCCCCCGGAGGTACTCTTCTCGTCTTTTGAGGAGAGGACTCGGTGTCCGCTCTCTTGATGACACCGTGAGACGCCTGGCGCGTAGATTCTATGTTCGTTCCGACAGAGTGACCCACAATTCCCTCATTGCCGGACTTGGTAAATACACCCCGCGACCAGGTGAGTCCTGGAAGCGACTTCGTTTATTAGTCCCGGTGGTATAATTCACCAATCGCAGGTCGCTTCAGCCCCCCCCCCATAAGTAGATAAAAAGTATAAAATAAACTCAAACAGACCCAGTGGCAGGAGTCCTTTCTGAGACTCGGGACACTTCACTACTCGCGACCCGCGCTTCGCGCGGGCCGCGCAACCCCCAGTCGTGTATTGTCAGTTCAGTTATAGTTGCGATATATTACAGTGCGGTTCGAGTTTATTGTCGGGCGATACTCTGTGCGTTCAAGTGGTTATTAGTGAAGTGTTGTGTTTTATATTCGGGCGGTATAATGGTAATACAATTGTGTTTTATATTAGTTGACATTTTATTGCCTGTGAACAATTTTTATTTTATTTGTTATAAGAGACTGTGTTGTTAATTACGAACTGTTTAACTGTGAAAATTAAAGCTGGTGATTAGTGACTTAATTGGTGTCTTGTATTTTGTTTTCCACTGTATCTACGACGATCAAGTAGACCGTCGTAACAATATGTATTGTTTCATTGTTTAATATTCTTTAATGATAAGTTAAACAAAGATTCTTTTGTTACAAATAAGTTACATTTTACGCATATGTACGTATTCTGTATTGCATTCTGTTTTGTGATCTCTAACGATAAAAGATTTCGCAACATCCTTAAAAATAAATACATTAATAAAAGAAAACACTAAATAATTTTCTTTCATTCCGAAGGCATTTTTTAAATTTTGATACACTTATTACAAGGGCTATTTAGCTTTTCAGCACTTGTAATTTTTCCATACAAGAGCATTTTTGATTGTACTCAGTATTGACTTCGATTCTTTTCTTTTATAAATTTGTCAGTTCATGAACAGTTTTGTGTATAATACCTCTAAAAAGTCGTCACCGTTTTTTTCTTTGTCTGTATCCGATTATTACGTCTCGCCTTCCAGTGTGTTCACAATTATATCCGTCTTTTTCTATACTTCATCAATCGTTGAGTGTTACATTCAAAACCAAAGTTGGGCATAGGCATAGTTTGATTTTATTTTGCGGATAGGGTTGTTTTGTTCAGAATAGTTTTCCATTAAATTAAGTTCCCGTTGAAGTTCCATTTCCTTATGTGCGAGTCCTCTTACATTTCATACGCCAATTTTAAATTGTTCCGCAATACCAAGTCGTTTTTTCCTTTTATTCACAGCTGTGATCAGCAACTTTTGATCCGTCCGGCTAGTCCTTATTTGAGGCAATTTAGTAGTGAATATGTCCCCTGGATATGTTACTAGCATACCGCAAGGTAAGACGTATGGTGGGGCTACCACCTTCAGGCTTAACGTCCAGCCCGATTTTCTGTCTGGGCCTTCTCCCATAAACTGGCTGTCTTACCAGACTAAAGAGACCAGTTTTCCCTGATGAGATATCCATAAGGATCTTTAATGTGGTGGTTTCTCCTTGCCTCCCACATCCCAATGGAAGGTCATCCGTCTTTAGGGGCAATTTCTCACCCCAAGGGCAAGAGGGTGCCCTAACCTCTACTTGACAATGATAAGTAGAGGAGGGACAGCTTATACCGGCTGTCACTCGGTTTTCAGAGCCGCGTTAGCCGCCTGTAGGTGTTGACCATCCCCCACCACTTGGAAGTGCGGCTGGATATTTCCTTTCATCAAGGAGTGAGACCATAAGGCATTACTCATCCTCTCCATTATTTTGGGGGACTCCCAAAATTCACAACTCTCCAGTATCAGTTGCACTGTTGAACATCTTTGCCGAATGGATGACTTCCGCATCCCCAGACAACTCTGGAACTATAAGCCGAGGGGACGGAGAAGTGTGGGACGTCCGAGGAAGCGCTGGAGTGACCAGCTCTAATCTTTACCTATTTGAGACAGGAACAAACCATGCTTGATTTAATCCGTGAAGATGATGATGATGATGATGATAGTTTTTCATTTAATTTTAAGAATATTGGTATACCATGATTTGTCTATAGGCAGCTGAAATTTGCACTTGGAACTGAAATGTTTTTAATTCGTAGTTGTATTTGGTACACGGTTGATTTTGCAGACACAACCGTACGTCAAAATGTGATTAACAGGGAAAATATCTACTGACACAGCATGAGTTTCTTTTTAAGCTTAACTTAAAACAAGTAATAATGATTAAAACGGTGCTCTACAGTATACAGTAATTGACTTGAGGAATTAATTCCCAAATGGCATTACAGAGGAGTAAAATTTTCCTGCCTTACCTTAAATGTATATTTACCAGGAAATGAAATTCTCGTACTTTTACGTAAAGTTTTATTTTTGTAACAACAAACAACAGTGAAACAACAATTTGCGAAGTGATGAAACACACTTTTCTCGAGAAAAATTAACAAGACATTAAAACTTAAATTTCCTTCATTTCGTGACTATAATAATAAAGGCAAAAAGATCAACGTAAATCTTTGAATATTAACAGCAGATCTTTTTGAAGCGTAAACAACTCATTTTAGATTCATTTTAGCAAATCATCTCCGTTCAGAATAATTGCTCGGAATCTCTTTTAACTTATACCCAACGGTGTATGACTTTCTTAGAGGCCCTACATCTATTTTAATTTTGTTTTGGTTATTCAAAAATATGAATAATAAAAAGTTAACAATAAAGGTGGCTGGTAAAAATGAAAACAAGTTTAACTTTACTTTGAATGGCAAACTGAACGGAAAAGGGAAAATAACTTTTTTAATGTTAAACGTTGTAACGTGATGGTTTCCCCTAATAGTCTACCAATTTGAGAGTCCAGATTTGTGAACAAAAACTAATAACGTAACTACTCAGAAATCTAAACCAACAGAGGTACAAAATAAAAATAAATAGTTAATGTTATGTGTAATATTGTAAATGAAAAATTGTTTTTAATTATGTTTAAAAAACTAAATGTTTACAGGTCAAGTTAGAAATCATTTGTTATATTTGTTTCAATTAATGAATAAGGTTTGTTCAATAGTAATGGGTATGTCAACTAATAAGTTAGAATGAAATGAAATGCTGTTTAGAAGAATGTGTAAGACAGTAAACACAAATTGATGACTAACATTATGTTAGTGTTAGGTTTTCTGTTTTTGTGTATTTTAAAAGAATATAACTGTTATAAAAATGAAAGCGATAAACTATGTATTCTAGTATTCAGTTCAATGTAATTGAAGATTACTGTTTATATTTTTAATTGGAATGTTGGATTTTTTGGTGTAAAACCTATATTAATTTACTGTTGTAAATCTCAAACTAACTTTATTAATGTGACAAAGAATATATCTGTATTATAATTATTGTATAATGTAAAATAGCAATGTGTCTCAAAAACTAAGAGTGGTAAATTTTACATAAGAAGTTTATTGTCATTAAGCTCAATTAAGTAGAAATTTAAGAAAAAGTATGTGTTCGATATTTCGAATATCGAACCGGTCAATTATTAATTTTCCGAGGTTGGCACTATGGCTTTTGTAAAGTCGATTCATTCATCGGGCCTGAACCCTTTGTCATGCTTCAACCACTGTAGTGTGCACATCCACGGGCCGGATTTTTGTCAGGTAGAATCCATCTCATGTAACCTATCCTTTATTCCAACCAGTCTTTTCTGCCTGTGTGTCAAGAACAACCATTCATGAGGTTTCGGTAAGTCATGTTTTTCTAATTATTTGATTGCTAGAAATTCTGCACGTTGCACTGCTTAAAGAGCTCACCAGAGAATAAATTATACCGTAAGAATAAACTTCTTACCTTCAGATTGTCAATCTTTTAAAATAATATCGCACATATTATACTACCAGAGGGTTATGAATTTGCTAGTTTTTCAATTTAATTGCTTGCCGTTTCGAATGAGAACACGTGCTTTGTAATTTTTCATGCTGATGCTGGCCGTGTTGGGTAAATGGGTTACAAGCCAGTTTTGGCGTTGCGATTTCTATTCTAATCACCAACGTGCCGTGTTGTTTCGTTTTTTGTGCCTGCTCGTGGATTTTTGCATGCTGTTAGTTTCAAAATTATAACAATGTTCGTTATTTGCATGTTGTGGCACGGATACACGTTGGTACGATAGGCTTGTGGACCATTATTTTGCGTCTAATACTGTTGGGTGGTTTCGTCGCGTGTGCGCGTGGGCCAGGTGAGCGAATATTGTGTCAAATTTTTACACCTTGATTTTTTGGTAATCGTTTGATTACTCGGTCAATTCATGAGAAGTTTGTACCCGTCCTGTTATGGTCTGCTTTACACGTGAAGTCGACGTGTTACGTGCTTGCGAATGTGTAAGGCGTGTGGGGGACGGTTGGTTTTTAGGTTACCCGGTTTTTTTGGTATAGCCTGCATTTATATTTAATTTTTTTTGGAATTGACTATTACCTTTTTGATGCGGTTTATATTTGGCATATGCGCGATATCCTGTCAATACACGCCGCGTTGACCATGATAAATTTTTGCATTTAATGTGTCTAAGTTATTGTATTTGTATCGTTAACTGTGGAATTTTTGTATATTGTACCTTGTTGTGTATTAGTGTATTTTTGTGCATTTATTCTATTTGGTATTACACATGTTCTTTGTGTACAATTTTGTGTACCATTATTTTGCACCGTATGTGCTTTAGTATTGTGCAACCTGTTGTTTTTTCGTGCTTTTGCACTGTGCAAATTAATCTTTTGCATTTTTTGAGTATGTGACTTATGTGTTTTGTACTATTAGCCTTTTGGTTTGTGTAAATTGTATTTTGCCTTGCACTAATTTACTTTTGTATTTCCTATGTTCGGTATTGTTCATGAAAACTAGTTTATTTCAGAGGCCGATTTATCTAGATTACTGTTAGGCTAGGTCTGGGTCGTGACTATATTGTTTAATTTCTAATTCTCTCGTCCAGGGTGGTTGTCGGTTGCGCGAAATTCTTTAAATCATAATGCCCGCTAAATTGTCGCTGGCAGCGTTTGACCGGACCACTTCGGTGGGAATACTTGCGTTGCAACACTTAATAAATAGGATGGAAGGGTTGCCGCAATAGAGAGTCGTGGATCAACATGAAGCCGGTATCTTGGCCTCCAGGTTGTCCGAAGAATATCAGGATCTTCTAGGTAAGGTAGATCCTTACCTATCGGCAGAGTCATTGTCCCAGGGATTGGACGAGGACCACATTTTTTCGGTGGTAGCGCAAATTAAAGATATTTATGTCCGGGGAAGCGTTTTAGCGTCAAAACTAACTAAACCAGAGATACCGGTTGGTTCCTGTCAGTCTTCATCGTCAAGTGGCGGGCACTCAGGTGTTCTCGTTCATGAGTTGCCGAAGCTTTCTGTACCTTTTTTTGATGGCCAGTCCAAATGTTGGTCCGAGTTTTGGTCGAAGTTTACCACATTAGTGGACGAAAGTCTTGCCCTCACCCCAAAGCAGAAATTGTTATATTTATTGACTCATCTTAAGGGTGAGGCTTGTGAGAAGGTTGCCGCGCTTCCCATAGTTGACGATAGTTATCATCTTGCACTGTCAACTCTTAAAACCCGTTATCGCAACCCTCGTTTGGCCGCCCGGGTCCATTGTACCAATCTGCTTCAATTACCAGCCGCTTCTATGCGATCAGCTGCGTCCATTAGAAAATTGGTAGACAGCTTCAATGCTAACTTTTCAGCGTTGTCAGCTCTAAACATTGCTGATATATATCAAGCAATATATGCGTCTTTTGTATTGTCAAGGCTGGCTTTATCATTACGTGAACGCTTTGAGGCGTCTGTTACGGACAAAGAAAATCTCCCTTCTCTAAAAGAAATTATGACATTTTTAACCGCCATGGCGGAACAAAAAGAACAGGGATCTTTGGAATCGGCTTTACCTGCTCTTCCTAGCACTAGCCACCAGAAAACTCAGAAGGTTTCCTTTTCTAAGGCTACTCCTCTTGCTGTGTCCACGTTATCTGCGGAGGTTACGCAACGGGATTCATCTAATTCACGTTGCCTGCCTTCATTGCGATTCCCGGACCCATGTGCTTCTCAAGTGTCCGGAGTGGCTGAGTAAGGACCCTAGGGCTCGATTTCAAAGTCTCAAGAATAAAAAATGTTGTCTTTCGTGCCTCCAACATAAACATTCTGGATGGTGCAAAAAAAAGGTGCAAAACGTGTGGCTCTAAGTACCACCACACTTTACTTCATTTCAAAAATGCCCGTCCGTCTCCGTCTCGTTCACAGATTTCTGAAACAGCTGAACTCAAGGCTTCGGGGTCATCGCTTGCTGACCAAGTTGATCTGTCTAGCACTACTTTGACCGTGTCTCTGCCCCATTCTTCAGGGGTTCTGTTAGCCACATATCTAGCAGTCTTGGCGTCTCCCAATGGTGGTTATATCGTAGTTAGGGCCATCCTGGATAGCGCGTGCCATGCTTCTTTCATCACTGAAGCGTGTGCATCTCGCTTAAAGTGCGCTTGTTTTGACGCTTCAATAAGTGTCAATGGGGTAGGTGATAATGCCACCAAAGCTAAAAGGGTGTGCCATCTTTCCTTGGAAACTTTAAAACGCTAGGTTGTGGCGTCTAACCATGCTTTTGTAATCCTTTCAAAGATCTCATCGGACTCACCTAGGTTCCAGGTGTTGCCTGAAGTTAAGCAGGCTACGAAAGACCTTCTGTTAGCTGACCCTACCTTCGATGTAGCAGCGCCAATTGATGCGTTGTTTGGAGCCGATATTGTAGTGGCTATTCTTTTGGGAGAGACTATTCCCTTGGGTGCAGGTTTGCCTGTTGCAGTTAGGACACGTTTTGGGTTTGTAATTATGGGTAGAGCCCCAAATTCACTTAATTGTGCATTGACTTGTGCTAGCGGTCTTACTGGCCTTCCTTTGGATCTGGTGTCTGCACATCAGCTTCACTGTCATTTCCACCACTTTTATCCTTCAGTCACAACATTATCAACTGATACAACCAACCTACTTGAGCAAGTTCATCGGTTTTGGGAGGTCGAAGAGCCTCCAGCTTTGCCCCACCAGTTATCTGAAGAGGATCACTTTGCTGAAAAGTTTTATATGGATTCAACAAGTCGGTTGCCGTCGGGTCGTTACCAGGTGCGCTTGCCGTTTTTCAAAAACTCTTCTCACACTTTGGGAAATTCCCTTAAGGGAGCTATGTCTCGTTTTTTCGCATTAGAAAGGAAATTTGCGTCTAACAATCAGTTTAAGAGCCAGTATGTGCAATTTATAACTGATTACGTTGCTCAGAGGCGTATGTCGCTGGTGTCTGACCCCAATTTTCCAAAATATTTCATCCCACATCATGGTATCTTTAAGGTTAGAGGCGATACTTCAAAAATAAGAGTGGTGTTTGACGCCAGCATGAAGACGTCCTCCGGGATTTCCTTAAATGACGTGTTATGTGTCAGCCCTAATTTGCAGACCTTACTGTCCGATGTTTTGACTTTGTTTCGGCGTTTTAGCCATGTCTTCACGTGCGACATCGAACAGATGTATCGCCAAATTGCCATGCATCCTGATGACTCGGCGTACCTATGTATTTTATGGCGTGAGGAGGTTACTGCCCCACTAAGGGTTTTCGCTTTGCGTACCGTTACTTACGGGCTGGCTTGCGCCCCTTTTCAGGCGTTGCGAACCTTGCAGCGGCTGGCTCAGGATGAGGCAGTTAATTTTCCTGCGGGAGCGGCGGTACTTAGCCGTAATATTTTTGTTGATGATATTGCTTCTGGTGCTGATTCAAAACCAGAGCTTTGCAAATTACAACAGGAATTAATCCTGTTGTTATCGTCAGGAGGTTTCAATTTGAAAAAATGGTGTACTAATCAACCTGACTGCCTGCCTGAATCAGCCGCTCAGAGTGATTCCGTCGTTTCTAAGGATATTCTGGGTTTAAGTTGGGACCATTCAACCGATTGCTTCTCATTTCCTCCTTTGGCCTGTTGCAGTAATGCTCAGGTACAATTCACCAAACGTGTCGTGTTATCCCAGATGGCACAATTAGTTGACCCATGTGGTTGGCTTTCGCCAGTGATTTTCAGGGCTAAGGCCTTTTTCCAAAAACTCTGGGCTGAGGGCTTGGAATGGGATGCTCCTCTCAATGATGACTTAAATGATTATTGGAGTCAATTCCTGTCCTTTCTGAATCATCTTTCGGTAATCACTATTTCTCGGCCATTCCTCCCTAAAGGTGGGCGTATTGAAAAGGTTATATTACATGGTTTCTGTGATGCTTCCCAGTTGGGTTACGGGGCAGTCCTTTACCTGTCCATTTATACTGACTCTGGTCCTCCGGTGGTTTCGTTGGTGTCTTCTAAAACTAAAGTGGCACCTCTTAAAACTTTATCAATCCCACGTTTGGAGTTGTTGGGAGCTTATCTTTTAGCCAAAGTAGTTTGTCATTATGTTGGCTTACTCTCTTCATGTTTTCAAATGAGTCAAATTTTCTTATGGACAGATTCAACGATTGTTTTGGATTGGCTGAATATGCCTACTTTTAAATTAAAAACGTTTATTGCTAATCGGGTGGGTGCTATTACCGAGTGGACCAATACTAAGTCTAGGCGTCTTGTTCATGGTGTTTCTAACCCCGCTGATTTGGCCTCTAGAGGTACTTCAATCACCAGCCTCCAGTCGTCGACACTGTGGTGGTCAGGGCCAGATTGGCTAAAGCTTGATTCTGTGCACTGGCCCCCTATTAATTATCGACCGAATCACGACGTGCAAGATGTTGCCTTGGAGACCAAGATCTCTTCGTTTCTTACTCAGGAGCCCCGGGTGGAATTGTTCGATCACTTGTCCTCGTGGCCCTTAGTGGTGGGGGTAACCTCAGTTATCTTAAGGTGGGCTATGCCTTCGGGGGTTGAACCTTCCACAGCCGTGGGTTGGAAGAGGTTAGCTGTTAACTATATTTTACGCTACATTCAGCGCGGCGTGTTTGGACAGGAGCTCGCGGCTGTTCGTTTAGGTAAGCGGCTCCCGGTCCGCATTCAGCGCCTGGTCCCGTTTATTGATGATTTTGGCCTCATTCGAGTCACGCGGTCGCTTGACCAACTCTACGGTAGCTAGAAATCGTTTTCCGGTTTTACTGCCCAAGCATCACCATCTAGTCGGGTTATGACTAGATAAGCATCACCATCTAATTCATCACACCCATGTGTGGTTAGGTCATGCTGGTCCTTTGCAAGTTCAATTTCAGCTGGCTCAAAATTATTGGATTTTGTCCGCACGTCAGGTCATAAGAACCATAATTTGGAAATGTCTTCCTTGTTTCAGGGCGCGTCCTCGCCCCACCAATCCGTTAATGGGGGATCTGCCAATCCCTAGGGTTAATTCGGCACCTCCATTTTATTCTTCCGGCATGGATTATGCTGGCCCTTTTTTGGTACGGGCTTACGCTGTTCGGAAGGCGCCTATAGTCAAAACTTACCTATGTAGTTTCATCTGCTTAGCCACTAAAGCAGTTCACTTTGAAGTAGCTATGGATCTTTCTACTTCACAGTTTATTGATGTGTTGAGGCGATTTATTAGTCGTCGTGGAGCTCCTCAAACGCTGTATTCGGATTGTGGCAGGAATTTTGTGGGGTCGCGCTCCGAACTTAAACGGGAGCTAAAAAATGTTGTTTCTAATCCTGACATGTCAGCTCAGATGACAGCTTTTGCTGTCGATAACAATATTAATTTTAAATTTATCCCTCCGTCTGCCCTCATCAGGGTGGCTTGTGGGAACGGGCTGTCCAGTCGGCCAAGTTTCATATGAAACGCATGATTGGGACCAGGTCGTTGACTGTAGCGGAATTTTCATCGTTATGTATTCGTATAGAAGCAATCTTAAATTCCTGTCCTTTAACTGCCCTATCTTCAGATCCAAGTGATTGCCAGGCTCTAACGCCTGGTCACTTTCTGGTTGGCCGCCCCATTACCGCGCCCCCGGAAGCTGAAGTCTCGTTAAATGAAGGGACGGTCCGCCATTACAAACAAATTGCCGCTTTGCTCCAAGCATTTTGGAAAAGGTGGCGTTTGGAATACTTGACGGCACTTCATGCCAGATCGAAGTGGTCGTCTAAGTCCAGAAACTTAATGGTTGGGGACCTGGTTGTTTTGGAGGAACAGAATTCTCCTCCCCTGATGTGGCCTCTTGGCCGAATTTCAGCTGTGTTTCCGGGGAGCGACGGGGTTGTTCGTCGCGTTTTAGTTAAAACTTCCGCAGGTTCTTTTGAACGACCTGCTATTAAATTATACAGGTTGCCTATAGCTTCTTCACTGTGTTTGTCTTGTTTTCGGGTGAGCAGAATTAGTTTTAATGATTGTGTTGTGGACTTACTTGACACTTTTCTGGGATTTCCCAGGTGGTTCCTTCCAGCTGTTGTCCGCATTGAAGTTTACATTGTGGAATGTTTCTGGCATGGCGTTGTGCCAGTCTATTGTGAGTTATGGATGCTCAACAAATCAACAAAAAAAAAAAGTAAAAAATGATAAAAAGTAAAGGGAACAAAAATAAATAAAAAAAGGAAAAAAATTGTAAAAAACTAGGGAATGTTAACTGATTTGATTTGCTGAGTTTTAAGTTGTGTTTGGCTGGGCAATTGTTTATTGCATGTTGTTTGGTTTTTGTGTGCTCTACCCGAACCTTTCGGATTGCTCGCCTGGTCGATGCGCCCGCGGCGGAGTTATTCGGCATCTTTTTTCTAATTAATTGCATGTTTTGCATGTTTTGTTGTATGTTTTGAATTTTCTCGTGTTTGCGTGTGACCCCCTCCTATGTTGGCGGGTAATTTTTCAGAGTGTGTTCATGTTCACTAAAAAATTTGTGTAATGTATTTTGTGCAGTTCTCTTGGTGTACTTGTTTGTTGACCCATCGTGGTCAACGGGGGCCGGTGTTCGATATTTCGAATATCGAACCGGTCAATTATTAATTTTCCGAGGTTGCCACTGTGGCTTTTGTAAAGTCGATTCATGCATCGGGCCTGAACCCTTTGTCATGCTTCAACCACTGTAGTGTGCACATCCACGGGCCGGATTTTTGTCAGGTAGAATCCATCTCATGTAACCTATCCTTTATTCCAACCAGTCTTTTCTGCCTGTGTGTCAAGAACAACCATTCATGAGGTTTCGGTAAGTCATGTTTTTCTAATTATTTGATTGCTAGCAATTCTGCATGTTGCACTGCTTGAAGAGCTCACCAGAGGATAAATTATACCGTAAGAATAAACTTCTTACCTTCAGATTGTCAATCTTTTAAAATAATATCGCACAGTATGTATAACAAATCTCATCACGAATACTAGTTTGTAAACTTATTCAACCACCCATGTTATATTTAAGATGTTTATAGCAAATGTTTTGTAATGTCAAGTATATTGGGAAAGACTATTTTGGCATTAATACAGAATGTGGGTAAAAATCATAAACAAAAAATAACTAAATACTTAATAAAACCTAGCTTGTGATTAACAAATTAATCAGCATCAAACAAGGATTTCATATATAGTCATGTAATTGAGATTGTATTTAGTATAAGATAAGAGTTTTTAAAACTAGGAATCAAGTATTTATTCTGGCCAAGAAGCAAATCATGTTACAGATTTGTCTCCCAACAACGTGAGGCTTGTCAAGTTTATTAATTATTACGATCAGACTAAAAAAACAATCACTTAGTTAATTTTATATTGTCTAATTGGCTCCCAAAAACGTGGGGCATCGATAAAATTTTATATGCAACGTCTATTGAATTTTAAAACAGATGTCAGTGAAGATGACTTTAGCGACCGGACGTTTTGGTTACATTTGAATTTCTAGAAGACCGCTGTACAATAAAACGCACACACAGTGACTGTAGTTAAGTGACGCGAAGAAAAGAAAAAATCTTTACCCGAATTGCAGAATCAAAAGGAAGAAATAATATCCAAGAAGCCTGTGCGACAAAACTTACACAATGTTTTCTCTTCTAGTTTTGTCTGTCAATAAGGCGCTTAACAGTTGATGGTCACATATTTTCATTGATAAAAAATAACCTTTATGTGCCTTCTGCTGTTCAGAATCCTTCCCATAAAACGTACTCTTTCAATGAATAAAGTGTATTCTTTTATAAAGTATAAATTTCAAGTTTTGATAAAACTTTTTACTGTAGGGCAAGTGTATACGCTTTGGTAGTGTAGGGCAATTAAATCATGTGTTAGATCATATCGCTCAGACATATAGTTTAACGTAAAGAAGAAGAAGAAGAAGAAGAAGAAGAAGAAGAAGAAGAAGAAGAAGAAGAAGAAGAAGAAGAAGAAGACGATGACGACGAAGGAGGAGAGGAGGAAGAAGAAGAAGAAGAAGAAGAAGAAGAAGAGAAGAAGAAGAAGAAGAAGAAGAAGAAGAAGAAGAAGAAGAAGAAGAAGAAGAAGAAGAAGAAGAAGAAGAAGAAGAAGAACCGTTCCCATAAAAAGTGCACTCCAGTCTGTTTTAGAAGCACTGGGCTTTCCAGTACAAAAGAAGAAAAAGAAGAAGAAGAAGAATGTTCCTTCAACTGTCCAATGTCTGCAGAAGTAAAAGGTTAATGTAGAAGCCTTAAACTTTCCTACTGATTTTTCCGCAATATCTTTCTTCCTAAACGTGTTTTCTCTTATACTCTCAACATTGCTAAACGAACTGTATGAGTTTAATGAGATGGAATATAAAAACATTAAACCGGCTACTGTACCGAAGTCGTTTATTCGAGAAGCCCAGTCACTCAACATTTATATATAAGATTTGTACAACTTTAGCTGGCTTCCTTCTTTCTACCACGTTCTACCTGCCATTCGTCTTGCCATTCTTAACTACTTTCTCAATTTCTTGCCACCCATCTTGTCCTTCAAGACTTTCTTGGCGGTCCTCTCTTCTTCTTGTCACTTTCTGCATCAACCAATGATTGCCGTCTTCTCCAGACCAATACCATATCATACGTTTTTTTAACTAATATATTGTTACGACGGTGTAACTGATCGTGGTATGGTACAGTGGAAAACAAAATACAAGACACCACTGTAGTCACTAAAAGCTAGCTTATTACCACAATTAAACAATTTGTAATCAACAAGATTATACTCGTACAATAATTCATGTTAATCTGTCCACACGAATAATAATGCCAACTATTAAGAATTCCGCACTATAATCACTTTTCACTAACACAGCACTTAAGACGCACTGTCTAAATCGCCCGACATAAAACTCGAAACTCGATTCAATAACTCGCCACTAAAACTGAAACTAAGCGTCGTTGAATGCGTATATTTATACCACGCTGAGATTCCAGAATAATCCATACTACGTGTCAACGCTACTAGAAAACACTAGAGCGTAATTGCTTGCCGCCTTGAACACAGTGCGCACGGACCTGTGAAGTCTGGAACAGTCTCGGCTACGAACGCGTGACAAGTGTCACGTAGTTGTCCTTCATCTCACAGTAGTAGCAATATGTACGCACGCACACACATTACAGCCGGGCTCCGCTGGAATAGCCGAGAAACACGTGGAAAGTTGTGTAATGCCGTGCCAATATCATGCAATAGAAGTGACTGTTTACTTCTAAGTATCGTTAAAATTAAAAAGTAAACTCGATCACAAATAATACTGAAAACGTTTATTACATAAACACTTGAACAACATAGTTACATTTTGAATTTGTGTTTGGGTATTATCAGCAATAAATCTGTAGGCTACAAAATCGCGTATCGGCTTCTTCCATCAGCTGTTAGGTAAACAATAGAGCATTTCCAGGAAGTCACGAACTAGGATGTTGAAACCTGGATTTGCTGACGGAGATGATTCGATTGCTCGAGCGCTCATTCGATCGTATCAGTGTCGTTAATCGAACATTTACTGAATTGGTCTTGAGCGTCAGAGAAGCAACCACGTTCGATACCGTGACCAGCTGTTCATTACCCTCCTACGCAAACATAACTACAGAAGTATTTTGTTATTTTGGTATACAAAGTGTATAAACACACACACACACACCAAATGCATAAACCAAGTTCATTTGTAGAAAAAAGGACATAGTACAAAAATTTACAGATATTTGTACAAATACAAACACACAATGGAATATCGCCATTAATAAAAGATGTTTGAATTTTAAAGAGGTGTTATTAATGATTGCAAAAATCCAAACATATTATATAAAATTGATTTAACATTTGGAAGAACAATGAATTTCTTCTGTTATCTCTCCTTCTGTCTCGACACTGACGACAAATAAGGACTCGACCCTTTTGAGTCAAGCAGGCTTTATCCAATTGTCACCAATCGTTGAACACATTTTTTTTTTTTTTTTTTACATGAGAATAAATATATAATCAGCTGAATTTTCACAGCTTGTACTATATAGCCTACTAATTTTCCTAATAAATTTTAAATCCTTACGCGCGTGCGTGTGTGAGTTACGTGTAAATAGCTGATATGTAAAGAGTTGGAATCTAGTACATCACAGAGCTAATAACCATATTATTGTTTTGTTGGGATAATTATATTTTTACTGTTGCACTGAAGGTGGTGGTAGCATGGTGGTGGTGGTGGTGGTGGTGGTGCTAGCTAGTAAACGTAGTAGTAGTGGTGGTGGAGGTTGGTGGTAATAGTGGTTTTAGTGGTGGTAAAAATTTATCGAGTAAAAGTTGTACATTTAGTATTAGAGTTGATTTTTTTACTAATAATGTTAAAAAATGGATAATACAATTTACAGTGTTATCTATTTTAATGTAGTTATGTCACTTTAATGTGTAATTAATGCCTCTTTAATGAGGATATTTTCTGCATGTATGATTTAATAGCAATTATAATTATAACGAAATAACTTTTTTCGATTCTGTAGTTTGTAATACATTTAACTTTCTTATCCTCTACAATGCAGTAAAGTACATCACCATGTGCAGTTTGTAAAAATCTTCTACAAATATGGCTGAATCTAATTTACGTAGGTTATACATGTTTTTTTTTTTTAAACAAATAAACAACATCTAAATAGCAAAATTTCTTTTGTTATACTGGATACATAGAATGATACTGGAAGATACATAAATTGAAACTTTTTTGGATAAAATAAATCCATTTGTCTTTCTCTCAAGAATCTGAACCATTTAGTTCTCAAGTGTCAAACGCCAGTCGGTTAAATATACAAACACATTAATGAGAATATTACATATATCAAAATGAGAGTAGAGGTTTCTTATCTGTAGTGGATATTGTTTATTATCTTAAACATTGTTCTGAAGTGTATTAATAACGTTTCGGAAGAGGAAGGGCTGTTAAGTACTCAGATTAGCGCCAAACCGAGAGGGTTTCATCTAATGTCGCTACCTGACATGCGGTATTCACACCAATAATCCGATATTTAATCTTCCTCAGACGTGTTCACATGCTGAAAAGGGGGAGAAACATTTTCTATCGACTGCTTTCGTGTGTGCTTACGATGTAATTAATTAGAAAATGGAACATTAATATACGATGGTGTCTGTATCTTAAAGCCGTGTTGTGGAAAACACTATCAAACGTTTCCTTGCATGTGCATTACATTAGTAACATTGCAAGTTTATTTATACCAGTGTGTATTCATTTTATAAGATTTATAAGTTATCCTAAAGTGTATCTCAAGTCCTAAGGTCTTTGCATCTCACTTATATTCTCACAGGAGAATAGCCCTATCTTTTAGTTTACTACTTTAACCCTACAAAACCAATTCGGAAGACGTGAGATGTTATAAAGACCTTTCAAAATACGGATTGGCAAAAGTATAATAATATTGGCACGATAATATAAAGAAAAATGTATACGTATGCTATGTGTGTACATGAAATATGATAATATTATGGAAACAATATATACATATTATTATTATAATGATACGTACAAACTCTTTCTTCTTTATTCGTTCGCTGTTTTATAAACATTATACGAATTAAGTAACGTAATGTTTTACTTTTACAAATTAATAAATTTAAACATTACAGAGTCTCTTAACTACTTAGTTTTCACTAATAATATCAATAAATACACTACATTTCAGTTAAGTATTATTGCCTATTAGCTAATGACTCGTTGGGCACTTGGTGAAACATAATAATATACAAAGGTTTAAAAAATATATAAACACTTGGTACGTTTCACAGTATTTATTTAACTCTGACAGCTGTTTCAGCTTATTAAGCTATTGTCAAAGAGATCAGTGAACAACTACTAAACTAAACAAAGGATGTTAGGGTGTTTGTAATAAGGTAACTAACACCCTAACATCAGTGGCGGCGCTAACGAAACGGGGGCCCCTGCGAAATTAATTAGGGGGCCCTATAAAAATGGTTAAATTTTGTATACGTAATAGGGGAAAAAACTCAAATGAGTTTCTATTTACGTGTGTTTCACAACAATGGTTTGTGAATACTTTCTCGTCTATCACAAAGCGTTTGCAATTTCCAAAGGACGTTTTACACGTGTACAAACTCTTAAAATTCATTGTTGCTAAATAGACAAAGTTCTATACAAACTATAAAAAAACCAAAATAAAAAGAATGATTTATTTTTACGTAAAAGATCTAAATTTGTAAAATTCTTGAATATACTATATACAAGTTCTCCTTAAGTCTAATCCGCACCGGACGTACGGGCACCACAAGAGATAAGATAAGCTTCGCTTACAAACTACAAACAGTAGGCCTAATGTCATTTCGGAAAACGTAGTTTTTTTGCATGTCTATACACTTAAATAAAACGTAAATTTCGTATTTTAAATACAAATTTGCCGGTAGTCGGATCCCATTAAAACTTTTTTTCCTATTATAGCTCGTTTCATATTTTTTTCTAGGGGCCAGGGGGGCGGGGCCCTCCAGAGGGTCGGGGCCCCCCGCGCCGCGGGGTCTGCGGGGGCCTTATCGCCGCCACTGCCTAACATTCTTTGTTTAGTTTAGTAGTTGTTCACTGATCTCTTTGGCAATAGCTTAATAAGCTGAAACAGCTGTCAGAGTTAAATAAATACTGTGAAACGTACCAAGTGTTTATATATTTTTAAAAAACGTTTGTAAAGTCTCAAATATTATGACTTCTGGATATAAAGCTGTTATTATTGATTAGATTTATACATTAAATTAACGTCAGTGTGTACAATACATTAGTTAATACAGGTTATCAGATAAAGCAGGCTTGCGTTATTAAGTGGATTTCTAACCAAATATAGAAGTCTCTAATGTATGTAAACTGATGACGTTAATTTCGTAGGTGCTTCATACGTCTTTATGTTATACGTAAAATATGTAGCACTTGAGAAATTTAACACTGTAGCACGTTATCAAACGTTGGCAACAGAAATCTAGGAACGATAGTGTAACCGCTAGTAATTACACAGTACAATGGTTACAGAACGACTCGACAGCAAATTTAATAGTCTGTATCGCTTCAAGTGTCCGCGTGGTTTTATACTCGCTACACTTCAAACTGCCAAACTCAATTACAGCTCCGTTTGCTTGAATACTTACCTTTCTGTAGTTTTTTTAGATCAATTAGAGGTGTAGAAACAAGACAGTTTAAATAGGTAAGCTTCTTTGTTTTGTTTCAAACAACTGTAGAAAATGAATGAGAATAAAACATTTTTTTATAGTCCATCACTTGTGATTTTACTTCCTAGATAGTTATATTCTTTAACTGCCTGGAGAACATTATTTCCAAGAGTTATTCTGACTGGATCTTCTTCCTTCCGACCACAGACTAGGACTTTGGTCTTTTGTTCATTTATTTTCATATTGAATTCAGTCTTCATTACTTGATCCATTGCGTCAAGAATCTTTTGTAGATCTTCGTTGCTCTCTGCAGTCACTGCTATTTATCTGCGAACATAAGCCTGTATCAGCTTATTAGGTAGCTTTCAGAAAGTAAAACGGTTAACAGGTTGTAACACGAAGCTTCTCACGCTGTAAGTTCCAAGTCGGCCGTGTATACCCGTAACAGTATTTGGCGGTATATGCACGAAGATAAATACGCCGTGCCAGACAGAGCAGCTGAAATCCCGCTTGACACAATTACGTATTATTTCGGAGTGATGGAGAGCGTACAACTGGCCTACACAATTTACAAGGAGTGATCTTTCACCACTTAACGGCCAACCTCTTTCCAAATGTAGTAGATGTTATTCGCAATTGCCGATTTCGCGTATTTCCCGAATTATTTGCTCACTCCGCGCAATGCGCGAGGCATAATACTGACTTCGCGAAGTGAACATTTTATTTCGGGCAATGGGCAAAATGAATTGCGCACTACGCAGAGTGGGTATTTTGGTTTACACACTGGTCGAAATGAAACTCTATTTCGGAGATTGTGCAAATCAAAATACCCACTCCGTAAAGTGAGCATATTATTTTGCGCGCGCGCACGCACGCACACACTCTCTCTCTCTCTCTCTCTCTCTCTCTCTCTCTCTCTCTCTCTCTCTCTCTCTCTCTCAACAACAAACGAAATATGTATGTCGTAATACATACTAGACATATACAGTGCTAAAATAAATATATTATGAAATATTATTAAAAAATATATTTAAAAAAGAAAAAATCTCACGACACAGTGTGACAGTGCAGACTGCATTCTGTTATTTCTGAGTTAATGTGACCGCTACGATGTAAATAAAGAATTAAGAACAAACAGAAAAATTACATTACTTTGGTACTTATTACCAAATTTATACTGATTAAGTTGATGGAAACAGAAAGCCGAAATTTAGTGCGAACTGCTATTCCAAGTGATGAACTAAATAACACATGGAATCACCAAGTTACTTTTTATTGTAGTGCACAGGTAGTGATTGTATTGGCTGCTATGGAATTTCTCACTTTTTAAAACTGCATCTGTCATTGTGTGTTTTGATTTTGAGACGATGTAACACACTACAACACACTGTGTGATTAAATAACTGTGTAGCACTCTGTGTATTAACTTGATAACACTCGGTACACATCAAATAACAATTTGACCACATGCAGTTCATCGCAACTTTCAACAGTTTACTGAGTAGTGTACTTTCTATTACAATCTTATTATTTTATTACAATAATTTCTGTCAATTTGCAGTGAATAAAATATAAAGGAAACACTCTTTAATTTGCATTGTTGTTACAATAATAAAATTTTCTTACATACCTCGGTAAAATCAATTTTCTCCGTAACGGTTTTGATCAGTAACCGGTGTGTACTCTGACATCTGTTGTTCAGGATAAATCAGTTTTATTAGTAATTCATTTGATTTTTGTATTTAAAATTATCCGTCGTTTAAAAATGTGTACTTATAATTTGAAATATGTTTTAGTCACCAGGAATTCTCCCTCTCTGGCAGACACTGCAGTGGGCAAACAACGAACAACGTTTAACTAAGAAAAGAAAAAAGTACTGAAATAAAAGTCGGGATTCGTGTACAGTTTGAAAACAGCGTTAACCGTGTTCTAGGTGAAACTGGCTACGGAAATGTAATCATAATCGAATCAGACCTCATTCGGATTCTGATCACAGCTCTACGGAAACTTTGAAAGAGAAAAAGGCGTACCAAAGAATACGAAAGCGCAGTCTAGCAAGTTGGGAACAATGGGACAAAACTACGCGCTCTCTCCCTCTCTACCCCGTCACTTTTTTCGATCTCTCTGTTTTTCTTAATTATTCACTGTATACATGCTTTGCAATACAGTTTCCTACTAGTATAACAATTTGAAAGATTTTAACATAATTCAAGAATCACACTACAGAAGCCAGTTTTACTCCGTTGGATGTTATAATTTTGGTTCCATTCATGATGTATGTAGGCTATTTTTTTTATTAAGCAGTGACGGTTCTCTAATTATTGATAATGTGTACATCCAAGACGATCAACAGTTTCTGATGTTCCGTTGCTTGTTGAAATATCAACAAGATACTTTTTTTTATTAAGTTTGTGTTTGTATTTCTTCTGTTGTTTGCAACAGACGTCTACAGTTGTAAACATGGACGGCCTTAGTCCATAATATTATTATTACACCGGTTAATGAGTAAACTGTAATCAATTTCCACCGTCTCATTTCCATGCGTGCACTCATCGGTTTATTTCATCACGCAACAATAAACAATTATTATATCTGTGTCCCAAAACGGTCTGTTTAATCCACGTAAATCTGTTGGCACAAGTTAATTAATAAACTAATTAATTTTACTAATACACGTCGTAGTAATACGGTGCTATAGAAGCTTTACTGCATCCTGCATCTAAACGTTGAAACAGGTTCAAAGTTTGCACTTGATTCTCAGTCAGAGAGTTATATTTGTTTTTCACTGAAGGTAAAAAAACAACTAAAATTAAATGTATTTAAGTCATTAAAAAGTGTTGGAGGATTATATTTCAAAACGAAACTTTAAAATATTTTTGATAATAAAGCACATTAAAAGGGATTGTACCAAGAAGATTTTTTTTTTTAATTTAATGCAAAGTACGTAATTCTTGAAAACTTAGTAATGCAAACCGCGTGTAGCGGTTGGATGAATCCGTCTATCAGACGTATATAATTATTATTAATTTTATCAAACGGAGCAAATGACAGCGCTCAGCGTAACTGCTGCCAGTGCCTCTATCCATTAAAACTGTGCGCGCAAGTGTGTGAGTTGACGACGCTGCAGTTTAGCGAATTGTTAGTTAAGATTTCTAAATGTCGTGCAGATACATACAACGCACACGCTCGAGTAAGGCTAAGATGTGACTTTCCAACTAGAGGCTGTACACGTTAATTAAGAACAAGTGGTTGACGGTACCTCATGTAAAGTTGTTACGCAAAGGAAATTATGTTAATTAGAAAAGCCTAAGTTGTACAAGTGTTTGTTTCCTTTGAAATACTCTCATAAAATTATAACATTTTTGAACCTGTGTTTATCTTTTACACTGAAGTCATAAACTGGAATGTTAAATTAAGAAATTTTGACATAAAAATAATACGATATTTATCACAGAAAACTTGATGAACGCAGAACAAAATAAATAACGAAGAATATGAAAATAGAAATAATTAAAATAAAAATATAATAGGGATTACAATCATGTTTAATATGAAAATAATGAACACAGATGCATATTGTGGAAGGCAGGTGGATGTGAACTTTCCAGTTTCTTAAAAAAAAATTAAGCATTTTTTCTTAAATGGAAGCCAAGTGAGGGATTTGTTAAGAGAGTTTCAGAAGGGAACTGAGATGTTTCAGAAGCCTATAACTGAGATGCCAACTATAGCTCAAATTAATAAAATTTAAATAAAAATGATTTTAAGATATCTGGTTTTAGTAAATATAACAGTTGATTTTTTATTTACGATGACAATATTTTTTGCCAAATTTTTTTTTATTTAAAGCAAAATTCTGAAACTTGTATTTGATTTTAACTGATGTTATTCATTTTTCTTAAAATACAATTCTCATAAAATTTTGTTGAAAAGTTTTCTTTGGTTATTAGCAATTTAATAAAATTATTGTAAGGCAAACCAAAAGAATTAGATTTTCAATTCAATTTCTTCCACTTTTTAGCAGTTTTTGAAAGCCACTGGAGTTGCAGCTCTGGAACCCCTTTTTTGCATATTTCAGGTCAAAACACATATATGAGTATTTGAAACTACTGGTTTTGTGTCATGATTTATGTTCCAGGTTGTTCTACGGGGGACTGCAATACTCGTATAATATTAGAAAAATATGGACGAAATATTCACCAGGCTATAACTCGAGAAGAACTGATTTTCAAACCCATGTTTATATGGCACTTTTTCTTACTTTCAGCTATAGAATAATTTACCGAAATACTGTCCTTCCTCACGGAACATTCTGTATAAAGTAAAATGTTACGAAATTGGAAACAAATAATAAAGTGTAATTATTTGTTGATATAAATATTAATAATATTTCAAGTAAATATAATCGAATATATCAAGATTTGTTTTCTGACTACTATAGTTGTGTTATACGTGTATATTTTCATATTCGAAAATTAGTATTTATTAGGGAATATAAAAGTAAAGTAGCTGTGCATTTATAATATATACGTAGTGTTGCAATTCTGGCAAAAACTTTAAAACTTTTTACTTTTTTCTAATGTACGAGGTCTGTCTGGAAAACAATTATTCATTTAATATTTTGGAAAAAATGACTTACATAGCTTAATGAAACCTTAGTTCTCTTCCGTTGGGACTTCACACACTTATCCCAGAACTCGTCCACTTCTCGCGCAGTCTGCAAAGTCTTGTTTAGGAATCAGGTACCTCACTCCATTATTTTGAACCTTGTTAGAATTTGAAATCTTGATCTTACAGAGAATTCGTATGTAGTTGCCCTTAGTTACTGGCTCACCTGAAGAACGGTAGTCATGATGGACGAAACCTTCATAAAAAAAAAAAAAAAAACAGTTAACATGGCCCTGACGTTGCTTTCTACAATGTGGATTGGTTTTTATGGATTCGCAGCTATCTTGAAAGCGTTGCTATCACATTTTAATTTGAGCGCATTCACACAATCAAGGAATCCTTTCCAAAGGTCCTGTTAATTATTCGATTGACCCCATTATACTGCCTTATATGAAACGTGGCAGCAGCAGACCAGAAGGCAGTCCAAGGAAATAATCGATTCGAAGTATTGTGGAGAAGTGTTCTGTGTTTTATAATTGTGAGGGACTCTATGTTTAACATTTTTATTGTGTACGAACAACGTTTTATTTGATTTGTTGTAAGAGACTATCTTGTTGATTATAAACTCTTTAATTGTGATAATTAAAGCTGGCGATTAGTGAGTGACTTAATTGGTGTCTTGTATTTTGTTTCCAATGTGCGATACGATGATCAGTTAGACCGTCGTAGCAGTGGGTCAGAAGTGTGATAGAACTGTTAACAGTGGAAACAGTGGGAACTTAGTAAAAGACTAGTGTAAATTGTAGTTAATCTGTAAACATTGATGCCAGTCAGATGATGGAAAATTTCCACGCGCTGCTGTTGCAGACGGAAAAACGACAGAACGAAAAACGCAGACACGAGGAGGAAGAAGCGGAAAAACGACAGGATAAAAAACATAAGCAGAAAGCAAATAACACGGAAGCTCTTTTTGAAGCTATGCAAAAACAATTACAAAAACATACTACCGCAGAGTTGGGCTTCCTACGTGGTGACTTAGGGGAATTATGCGGTGATCTGAATGATCTAGGGGTAAGATTGTCTACAGTCGAAACATCTGTATTAAATATAGAACAAACAATGTTAGGAAAAATATCTGCAGTGGAAGACTCAATTACAAACATAAGAGAACAAATTAAAAATGAAGTCGAGCAGTTCATGAAGAAACTACCCAAAAAAATTTCTGAACAGACTGTACCAATGATAAAGACAGAAAAAGACACAGAAAATAAGACAACAGAGAAAGTCACTTCGCCTGCGTCTGGAGCAGTTCATGTCAAAGCTCCATAAGACAACAGAGAAAGTCACTTCGCCTGCATCTGGAGCAGTTCATGTCAAAGCTCCATAAGACAACAGAGAAAGTCACTTCGCCTGCATCTGGAGCAGTTCATGTCAAAGCTCCATAAGACAACAGAGAAAGTCACTTCGCCTGCATCTGGAGCAGTTCATGTCAAAGCTCCATAAGACAACAGAGAAAGTCACTTCGCCTGCGTCTGGAGCAGTTCATGTCAAAGCTCCATAAGACAACAGAGACAGTCACTTCGCCTGCGTCTGGAGCAGTTCATGTCAAAGCTCCATAAGACAACAGAGAAAGTCACTTCGCCTGCGTCTGGAGCAGATCATGTCAAAGCTCCATAAGACAACAGAGAAAGTCACTTCGCCTGCGTCTGGAGCAGATCATGTCAAAGCTCCATAAGACAACAGAGAAAGTCACTTCGCCTGCGTCTGGAGCAGATCATGTCAAAGCTCTATAAGACAACAGAGAAAGTCACTTCGCCTGCGTCTGGAGCAGTTCATGTCAAAGCTCCATAAGACAACAGAGAAAGTCACTTCGCCTGCATCTGGAGCAGTTCATGTCAAAGCTCCATAAGACAACAGAGAAAGTCACTTCGCCTGCATCTGGAGCAGTTCATGTCAAAGCTCCATAAGACAACAGAGAAAGTCACTTCGCCTGCATCTGGAGCAGTTCATGTCAAAGCTCCATAAGACAACAGAGAAAGTCACTTCGCCTGCATCTGGAGCAGTTCATGTCAAAGCTCCATAAGACAACAGAGAAAGTCACTTCGCCTGCGTCTGGAGCAGTTCATGTCAAAGCTCTATAAGACAACAGAGAAAGTCACTTCCCCTGCATCTGGAGCAGTTCATGTCAAAGCTCCATAAGACAACAGAGAAAGTCACTTCGCCTGCATCTGGAGCAGTTCATGTCAAAGCTCCATAAGACAACAGAGAAAGTCACTTCCCCTGCATCTGGAGCAGTTTATGTCAAAGCTCCATAAGACAACAGAGAAAGTCACTTCCCCTGCATCTGGAGCAGTTCATGTCAAAGCTCCATAAGACAACAGAGAAAGTCACTTCCCCTGCATCTGGAGCAGTTCATGTCAAAGCTCCATAAGACAAGAGAGAAAGTCACTTCGCCTGCATATGGAGCAGTTCATGTCAAAGCTCCATAAGACAACAGAGAAAGTCACTTCGCCTGCGTCTGGAGCAGTTCATGTCAAAGCTCCATAAGACAACAGAGAAAGTCACTTCGCCTGCGTCTGGAGCAGTTCATGTCAAAGCTCCATAAGACAACAGAGAAAGTCACTTCGCCTGCATCTGGAGCAGTTCATGTCAAAGCTCTATAAGACAACAGAGAAAGTCACTTCGCCTGCGTCTGGAGCAGTTCATGTCAAAGCTCTATAAGACAACAGAGAAAGTCACTTCGCCTGCGTCTGGAGCAGTTCATGTCAAAGCTCCATAAGACAACAGAGAAAGTCACTTCCCCTGCATCTGGAGCAGTTCATGTCAAAGCTCCATAAGACAACAGAGAAAGTCACTTCGCCTGCATATGGAGCAGTTCATGTCAAAGCTCCATAAGACAACAGAGAAAGTCACTTCGCCTGCGTCTGGAGCAGTTCATGTCAAAGCTCCATAAGACAACAGAGAAAGTCACTTCGCCTGCGTCTGGAGCAGTTTATGTCAAAGCTCTATAAGACAACAGAGAAAGTCACTTCCCCTGCATCTGGAGCAGTTCATGTCAAAGCTCCATAAGACAACAGAGAAAGTCACTTCCCCTGCATCTGGAGCAGTTCATGTCAAAGCTCCATAAGACAACAGAGAAAGTCACTTCGCCTGCATATGGAACAGTTCATGTCAAAGCTCCATAAGACAACAGAGAAAGTCACTTCCCCTGCGTCTGGAGCAGTTCATGTCAAAGCTCCATAAGACAACAGAGAAAGTCACTTCGCCTGCGTCTGGAGCAGTTCATGTCAAAGCTCCATAAGACAACAGAGAAAGTCACTTCGCCTGCGTCTGGAGCAGTTCATGTCAAAGCTCCATAAGACAACAGAGAAAGTCACTTCTCCTGCGTCTGGAGCAGTTCATGTCAAAGCTCCATAAGACAACAGAGAAAGTCACTTCGCCTGCGTCTGGAGCAGATCATGTCAAAGCTCCATAAGACAACAGAGAAAGTCACTTCGCCTGCGTCTGGAGCAGATCATGTCAAAGCTCCATAAGACAACAGAGAAAGTCACTTCGCCTGCATATGGAGCAGTTCATGTCAAAGCTCCATAAGACAACAGAGAAAGTCACTTCGCCTGCGTCTGGAGCAGTTCATGTCAAAGCTCCATAAGACAACAGAGAAAGTCACTTCGCCTGCGTCTGGAGCAGATCATGTCAAAGCTCCATAAGACAACAGAGAAAGTCACTTCGCCTGCGTCTGGAGCAGATCATGTCAAAGCTCCATAAGACAACAGAGAAAGTCACTTCGCCTGCGTCTGGAGCAGATCATGTCAAAGCTCCATAAGACAACAGAGAAAGTCACTTCGCCTGCGTCTGGAGCAGTTCATGTCAAAGCTCCATAAGACAACAGAGAAAGTCACTTCGCCTGCGTCTGGAGCAGTTCATGTCAAAGCTCCATAAGACAACAGAGAAAGTCACTTCGCCTGCTTCTGGAGCAGTTCATGTCAAAGCTCCATAAGACAACAGAGAAAGTCACTTCGCCTGCATGTGGAGCAGTTCATGTCAAAGCTCCATAAGACAACAGAGAAAGTCACTTCGCCTGCATCTGGAGCAGTTCATGTCAAAGCTCTATAAGACAACAGAGAAAGTCACTTCGCCTGCATCTGGAGCAGTTCATGTCAAAGCTCCATAAGACAACAGAGAAAGTCACTTCGCCTGCATCTGGAGCAGTTCATGTCAAAGCTCCATAAGACAACAGAGAAAGTCACTTCGCCTGCATCTGGAGCAGTTCATGTCAAAGCTCCATAAGACAACAGAGAAAGTCACTTCCCCTGCATCTGGAGCAGTTCATGTCAAAGCTCCATAAGACAACAGAGAAAGTCACTTCCCCTGCATCTGGAGCAGTTCATGTCAAAGCTCCATAAGACAACAGAGAAAGTCACTTCCCCTGCATCTGGAGCAGTTCATGTCAAAGCTCCATAAGACAACAGAGAAAGTCACTTCGCCTGCATATGGAGCAGTTCATGTCAAAGCTCCATAAGACAACAGAGAAAGTCACTTCGCCTGCATATGGAGCAGTTCATGTCAAAGCTCCATAAGACAACAGAGAAAGTCACTTCCCCTGCATCTGGAGCAGTTCATGTCAAAGCTCCATAAGACAACAGAGAAAGTCACTTCGCCTGCATCTGGAGCAGTTCATGTCAAAGCTCCATAAGACAACAGAGAAAGTCACTTCCCCTGCATCTGGAGCAGTTCATGTCAAAGCTCCATAAGACAACAGAGAAAGTCACTTCCCCTGCATCTGGAGCAGTTCATGTCAAAGCTCCATAAGACAACAGAGAAAGTCACTTCGCCTGCATATGGAGCAGTTCATGTCAAAGCTCCATAAGACAACAGAGAAAGTCACTTCGCCTGCATATGGAGCAGTTCATGTCAAAGCTCCATAAGACAACAGAGAAAGTCACTTCGCCTGCATATGGAGCAGTTCATGTCAAAGCTCCATAAGACAACAGAGAAAGTCACTTCGCCTGCATCTGGAGCAGTTCATGTCAAAGCTCTATAAGACAACAGAGAAAGTCACTTCGCCTGCATCTGGAGCAGTTCATGTCAAAGCTCTATAAGACAACAGAGAAAGTCACTTCGCCTGCGTCTGGAGCAGTTCATGTCAAAGCTCTATAAGACAACAGAGAAAGTCACTTCGCCTGCGTCTGGAGCAGTTCATGTCAAAGCTCCATAAGACAACAGAGAAAGTCACTTCCCCTGCATCTGGAGCAGTTCATGTCAAAGCTCCATAAGACAACAGAGAAAGTCACTTCGCCTGCATATGGAGCAGTTCATGTCAAAGCTCCATAAGACAACAGAGAAAGTCACTTCCCCTGCGTCTGGAGCAGTTCATGTCAAAGCTCCATAAGACAACAGAGAAAGTCACTTCGCCTGCGTCTGGAGCAGTTCATGTCAAAGCTCTATAAGACAACAGAGAAAGTCACTTCCCCTGCATCTGGAGCAGTTCATGTCAAAGCTCCATAAGACAACAGAGAAAGTCACTTCCCCTGCATCTGGAGCAGTTCATGTCAAAGCTCCATAAGACAACAGAGAAAGTCACTTCGCCTGCATATGGAGCAGTTCATGTCAAAGCTCCATAAGACAACAGAGAAAGTCACTTCCCCTGCGTCTGGAGCAGTTCATGTCAAAGCTCCATAAGACAACAGAGAAAGTCACTTCGCCTGCGTCTGGAGCAGTTCATGTCAAAGCTCTATAAGACAACAGAGAAAGTCACTTCGCCTGCGTCTGGAGCAGTTCATGTCAAAGCTCCATAAGACAACAGAGAAAGTCACTTCGCCTGCGTCTGGAGCAGTTCATGTCAAAGCTCCATAAGACAACAGAGAAAGTCACTTCGCCTGCGTCTGGAGCAGATCATGTCAAAGCTCCATAAGACAACAGAGAAAGTCACTTCGCCTGCGTCTGGAGCAGATCATGTCAAAGCTCCATAAGACAACAGAGAAAGTCACTTCGCCTGCGTCTGGAGCAGATCATGTCAAAGCTCCATAAGACAACAGAGAAAGTCACTTCGCCTGCGTCTGGAGCAGATCATGTCAAAGCTCCATAAGACAACAGAGAAAGTCACTTCGCCTGCGTCTGGAGCAGATCATGTCAAAGCTCTATAAGACAACAGAGAAAGTCACTTCGCCTGCGTCTGGAGCAGTTCATGTCAAAGCTCCATAAGACAACAGAGAAAGTCACTTCGCCTGCGTCTGGAGCAGTTCATGTCAAAGCTCCATAAGACAACAGAGAAAGTCACTTCTCCTGCATCTGGAGCAGTTCATGTCAAAGCTCCATAAGACAACAGAGAAAGTCACTTCGCCTGCATCTGGAGCAGTTCATGTCAAAGCTCCATAAGACAACAGAGAAAGTCACTTCGCCTGCATCTGGAGCAGTTCATGTCAAAGCTCTATAAGACAACAGAGAAAGTCACTTCCCCTGCATCTGGAGCAGTTCATGTCAAAGCTCCATAAGACAACAGAGAGAGTCACTTCGCCTGCATCTGGAGCAGTTCATGTCAAAGCTCCATAAGACAACAGAGAAAGTCACTTCGCCTGCATCTGGAGCAGTTCATGTCAAAGCTCCATAAGACAACAGAGAAAATCACTTCCCCTGCATCTGGAGCAGTTCATGTCAAAGCTCCATAAGACAACAGAGAAAGTCACTTCCCCTGCATCTGGAGCAGTTCATGTCAAAGCTCCATAAGACAACAGAGAAAGTCACTTCGCCTGCATATGGAGCAGTTCATGTCAAAGCTCCATAAGGCAACAGAGAAAGTCACTTCCCCTGCATCTGGAGCAGTTCATGTCAAAGCTCCATAAGACAACAGAGAAAGTCACTTCGCCTGCGTCTGGAGCAGTTCATGTCAAAGCTCTATAAGACAACAGAGAAAGTCACTTCGCCTGCATCTGGAGCAGTTCATGTCAAAGCTCTATAAGACAACAGAGAAAGTCACTTCGCCTGCGTCTGGAGCAGTTCATGTCAAAGCTCTATAAGACAACAGAGAAAGTCACTTCGCCTGCGTCTGGAGCAGTTCATGTCAAAGCTCCAACGTTTGACGGACGCAGTCACTGGGCGAGGTATCTACGCCAATTTGAAGCTGCTGCATGCACAATAATTGGACAGAAGGTCAATCTCGCTTTAAAAGGATCTGCCGCAGAGCTACTACAGAAAGTGTCAACTGACAGAAAGAACGTCCATGAGGAATCGATTAAAGCTCTAGAATTTACGGTATAGTGATAAACATTTGCGAGATGTGTAGTTGAGAACAGACGACAACTTTCCGGGGAGAGTCTTTAAGAATTTAAAGCAAGTATCGACAGACTGATTAGATTGGCCTATCCTGAAGTACCAGAAGATTTTCGAATAAGGTTTGTGCGGTGCAGACATTTATTGATGGCATCGGAGATTGTGAACTTCAGCAAGTGTTACAAATGGCAAGACACCGAAATAGCTCAAGAGCTCTTGTTCACACCCTAGAGTTTGAAGCTGCCAAGTCAGCGTCTCGCTCCATTAATGGGTTTATGCCATCACATTGTAGTCAGGAGGATCCTGTATCACATTGACGTTACGATGGGTGCAGAAAAGCAATGTTGTCGGACAAACAATTCAGAAGTTTGAGAGGGCCGCAACAATTTGAACGATGGGAAAAAGACAGAAGAACAAAGTGTTACAACTGTGGAAAACGTGGTCATCTACAGGTAGACTGTTGGAAGATAAAAATACCGAGAGAAGAGAGTGATCGGACCAACTGGAGAAAGAAGTAAAGCCCCAGAACAGCACACAGTTTTCACGTTACATAAGACCAGTGCAAACTTGATCGTTAATGGATTTGCGGAAGGTAAACCAACATCATTTACAGTTGACACGGGCGCAACAGTGTCCATTTGCGCCTTGACTTAGTCAGCAACCGCCGGCCTCAAATTAGCTCTTGTACAATACAGACTGTGACTGGAAGGCCCGTCAAAGTGTTAGGAAAGGAAAACGTACGTGTACGCCTGGGTTTTCTTGAGTTTAGCCACCAAATGCTCGTTGCAGACATTGTCGATGAAGTGATTCTTGGCACGGACATACACGGACATAATGAATGGCTACGGATTCGTTGTGGACTTAAGAGAGAATGTTCTGAAGGTTGAGAAGATAAGAGAGGATAAAGCTTTGCGTGGCTAAAGTGACAGGGTTTGCCAACCATTCAAGCAAGTGGCATGGGCCGCAAAATAAGTCAACATGTGTGATCAAGAGGAACCCTCCCTATTGCAAGCGGAAATAGAAGAAGAACTGGCAGAGGAAGTACAAATAAGTAACGACAAAAGGAGTGATTGGAAAGCCAACTATGGGTGTCGAGGCAAGACTCTTGCTTGTTCCTGAGTTAATGGAAGCGCCCGGGGGAAACGTTGCTGAAGATGAGGTTACAAAAGAGGTTGTTGACGAGAACTAAGCAGACTTGGACCAGCTAATGGCATATAGGTCATCAGTACATGATGCAACGGGAGTGATTCCATCTAAACTAGTGGTTGAGCGGAAGACTCATATTCCTGGGAGCTTGATGTTCGGTTCATACGAAACTGAAAGAATTGTCTTTCGCAAGTAGACCAGCTATGTAGATCGCCTGGCCAAGTATTGATTCAGAGATGGTTTGGCAGTTCGGGACGAACAGGCTTAAAGGGGGGCAGTGTTACGTCAATTACACAACATTGTACGCGTTTCTCGGCAATTCTGTCGGTGCCCGGCTATAATGTGTGTGCGTACATATTGCTGCTACTTTAAGATGAAGGACAATTACGTGACACCCGTCACGCGCCCGTGGTCGAGATTGTTTCAGACTCACCGGTCCGCGCGCGCTGTGTTAAAGGCATCGTGCAATCACGCTCTACTGTAATTTTGACGCGTATTATGGATTATTCTGGAATCTCTGGGGGGTATAAATATAAAAATTCAGCGATACCTAGTTCAGTTTAAGTGGTGATTCATTGCAGTGCGGTTCGAAGTATTGTGGTGAAGTGTTATTTGTTTTTATAATTGTGTGGGACTCTATGAGTTGACATTTTTATTGCGTGTGTTGCGTGCGTGACATTTTTATATTTGTTGTTAATAAATATGGATATCCTTGTACGTCTCTCTCTCTCTCTCTCTCTCTCTCTCTCTCTCTCCTGGCGCTACAGTCTTAGCCTCTTCTGTAACTAATCGGCACTGGTCACGATTGCGAGTCAACATCCATCAACCTATGATCAAATTCAACCACATTTATCGACCTTAGTTTCCACTTGCCTCTTTTCCTTCGCTCGCCTGTGTGATTTAACCTTGATTCGCCTTTCTGGCTCACTCTCTTGCACGCGAACTACATGTCCAGGCCACTTATTAACTGGGTTGCCGGTGGCTTCCTCCCCCGGTAACTATGTACATACCACGTCTTTATTGTTGTTATCATTCTGTTGTTTTGATTATCATTTTGCCATTGTTTTGTTTGCCACCTAAATGGATTGCTTTTGTTACTTTGATATAAATAGCAATAAATATATTTTTCTTATTCATTCTAATCTATTTTCTAATCAAATTCCTGCATGCCAAGACTTGCTTTGCTGAATCTTATTATAACTAATTATTTTGTAACGATTTTATTTAAAAACTTAAAAAGATTTAAAAATGAAACAATTTTTAAACATATAATTACGTCTTTAATGAAAAACGGTAGTCTGTTGAAAAGTGAGTTTTTTATCTGTAAGCCAAGAATGTAACTTATTCTATAAAAGTTAGTTATGGAAACCGTGCGTAGGGGTTGAGTGAATATGTTTCTCAGACGTATATAATTATTATTCATTTTATCAAACGGAGCAAATGGCAGCGCTCAGCCTAACTGCCGCTCCAGTGCCTCTCTCCGTTGAAACTGTGCACGCAAAAAATCGCTGAGATATATCCGTAAAATGCCTCATTTGACTACTGAAACTAAATATAAATTTGAATGTAAATCCTAAATTTTTGTCGCTAACACGATCTTCAAATCCCTTAGATTTAGCGATTTTTCAACCAAATTGGCATCACTGCTTGTTACATCTTTCTGATGCTGTTGTTAAAGTCTTCATCCCTTGTTTGAACTTTACGCGCTGATGTTGGGAACATCGAAAATACAAATAATCAAAATACATTTATATCATTGCTCCCCATGTCCAGTATTATTTAACAGCCTTTAAGTTAAAACTATAATTATTTGATGCATAACAAATTATAATGAGCATATCGATATACTGAGTACACGCCATGGAAGACAAATGATACGTATGTAATTGGAAGTAACATAAGAACGTTAAACGTTTTTCGTCATACAGGATTTTAAATAAAACATGCGGCTGTATACATTACATTCTGGTACAGCGCATGAGAGCGCAAACTAATTTGTTGAAGTCAGCTGACGGATCCTGTACTTTGTTGTCGGAAGGAAAAACAGACTTAGAGGTCAGGCGTGCGACAAATTGAACGCAAGTGGGGAGACGGAATAATTAGTGCGCCTTCATCTCAGAGAGCGACCGCTTCGCACACAGTTACTCCGCTCAATTCGTCTACTCACCGAGTCTAAAGTGCTTTCCATTATTCCTCTGTGCATTTAATTACACAGACATAATGTGCTAAGAGAGTTGTCCCACATGTACGAATGTCTGTCTTGTAAATACGGCGGTCACTACAAGGAGAAATCGTATCCCTACATTATTTAGTTGCGGTGACGTATAATCTGTTCTTAACATTCTAAATTGTTAATATTCTAGCAATATTCTTAGTATATTATAAGAGATACAAAGGTTTTTAAATGTATATAAACACTCGGTACGTTTCACAGTTTTTATTTAACTCTGACAGGTGTTTCAGCTTATCCAGCTATTGTTAAAGAGATCAGTGAACATCTAAACAAAGGATGTTAGGGTGGTGAACATCTATTTAGGGCGTGTATCTGAACATGTGTGGAGTGTGATGATGGAGGGGGAGTTAGAGAAGCTATGGGAAGATCAAGTGTTTGTAAAAACTAAATATAATCTGAATGCAAAATATAAAAAATAACTAAATTAAATAACAGCTTTTAATAAAGGTAATACGCAGAATCCAGTATGTTCGTTTGTTAAATTTTTGTTACTTTTATTGATTTTCTAATTTATAGAATTTCTAATAAATCCATTTTTTACCTTTCTGTATGTTGTGCGATAGTGTTATGTTTTTTGTATCTATGAAGTGATTGTGTTGTCAGCATTGATTTGCAAATCCTGTATTGGCTGTATTGGTTAAAATTCAGAAATGGGATGTTTCAGAGCACGGCCACATTGTCTGATAAAATTGCATCGCATTCTGCACAGTGTATTTTATAAATTTGTAAGTGTTTATAAATTTAGAAACGTACCAAGTGTTTACATATTTTTAAAAACCTTTGTGTTAATAAGGTTCACCAAGTGCCCAACGAGTCATCAATTAATATCGTGATTATAAGAAATATTATAAGTATCACTACAATTACCACTGGATTAAACTAAAAGGACACGTTTCGGTTTTATTTAGGGTAACATCTATATTGCTTCCTTGAAATCTGTATATCTGTTCCTTCCCATGATTTCGTGGAACAGCCGCCTGGCTGGCTGTCCGCACTAAACTGACTCTGTATCTGCTGTTCCTTCGAACTGTACTTACGTATGCGGCGCCTGCTGGGTAGCCTCCTCCGTCTGCCACCAACAGGCATTGGCTGTAAGCCTTCCAAAACCGCACCCTCAGGTATCTCTTGGAGACCCCGTGGTTTGTCAGAAATGACGCTTTCCACCGGGGTCTTCGAGTCCTTACCTTGGAGGTCTTCGTTTGGTCCTTGACGGCTACTTTGTTCGCAAAGGCCGGCGAATCATCCTACCCGTATCTCCGTCGCATGATCAGTATGGACAATGCTTCACCAGTTCGCCGCGTCAGGCGCCCCCGGGCCCTACTGGACGATCCCCGTAGTAAATTCGCAGGAACCCCTCCGAATAGTCCCCCCACCATACTGAGCTCCTTGCATCCTACCTAGAAAAGTCAGGCACATCCCTAGGCTGCGGCGTGCCGACACTGGGGTTGAAACAGCGTCTGCTATCACATGACAAAGAGAACAGTGTTCTTAATAGTCCATAACACCCAGTCAGCACCTGCTTTCCAGTCTTGGCTGGGCTGAAACTCAGACATGCGTATCCGGGTGGTGGGAAAGTGCTCGTCCGTAGTGGCGACCCATCGTTACGGACGACTCGTATCCGGGCGGTAGAGCCTATCGACCACACCAGCGCACCTCTAAGCTCCTGTGGAAGATGCCTGAAGTGGGGGGTCACGGAGACACGCCTCAAGTTTGGCGACTGGTTGAAGCAATTCATTTGAGAGATGTCCCCATGGTATACACGCCACATCGTGTATTCGTGGACCGCACCCTAAGATCTTATGCCGAGCGAACGATCGAGCTGGACTGTAAGAACCTGGCGTTCATCGGGGTCCAGCCGGGACGGCGCACACAGATGATCAGGGCGTGAGACGGGCCGATTGTCTGTTCCTTTTTTCTTGAATACACGCCATTCTTGTACAAGGAACTCTTAAATGTACAAGGAATTCTTAACGTACTGTCGAAATAAAATATCAGGGTCATCTGTGAGGAAAATGGCCTGGTATTGAAGTCGACGTTATATTACTCAAATGACTCCCTCCTTTTCTACGTATTACCAGCATCCTCGCAAACCGAAATGATTGGTATTAACTATCAGTGCACCAATAAAATATAGTAGGTTACATAATAACTGTTAAATCATATTTGGTAGTGAATTCAAAACTACAAGTTAAAAAATGAATTAAATTATGCAAACCTAAATAGAAAATGCGAAATAGTAAACTGCAACAATTCTGAGTTGAACAAAGAAAACATACAGCAATAAAAATAACAGTAATAGTAATAGTAGTAGTAGTAGTAGTAATAGTAGTAGTAGTAGTAGTAGTTGTAGTAGCAGCAGCAGCAGCAGCAGCAGCAGCAGCAGCAGCAGCAGCAGCAGTAGTAGTAGTAGTAGTAGTAGCAATAGTAATAGTAGTAGTAGCAGCAGTAGTAGTAGTTATTGGAGTAGTAGTAGTAGTAGTAGTAGTAGTGGTAGTGGTAGTGGTAGTAGTAGTAGTAGTAGTAGTAGTAGTAGTAGTAGTGGTAGTGGTAGTAGGAGTAGTAGTAGTAGTAGTAGTAGTAGTAGTAGTAGTAGTAGTAGTGGTGGTGGTGGTGGTGGTGGTGATGGTGGTGGTGGTAGTAGTAGTGGTAGTAGTAGTAGTAGTAGTAGTAGTAGTAGTAGTAGTAGTAGTAGTAGTAGTAGTAGTAGTAGTAGTAGTAGAATAGTTGTTCTTATTGTACAGTGGTTTCGAGGTGTATGTGGTGTGAACTTAAATTTAAGATTCCAGACATTAAAATAAATCGAGAATTTAATCTCAGCAATTTGTGATCTCGCTAAAAACTTCAACTTCAAACTTGAGCTGTGGATATTAACTTTTCAGTTTATGAAAAGTGATCTAAGCTAGATAAAAAACAAAGAATTCAAGTAATTTTTTCTTAAGTGTAGTGTGTTTGCTATCTCATTACAGAACGTCAAAAGGAAGGTGGAAAGTGACCTTGATGTGGGTGAAAGGGGCATTGTGTGTGTGTTTTTATGTTTACACAAGAGATGTCTCCTAATCAAATGTCTCAGTCTTTCAATCAGATTCATACAGCAGATAGTTAATTTCCCTTTCTTCCGTTTATGCTCTAAAAGCGTAAATCCTTACGACACTTGAATTTGCCTTAAGGGCCTGAAGATTCCAAACACTTCTAAACAGTACACTGTTTGTACAGTTACGCTTTGTCCTAATATCGCGTAGAACACGATTTTGTATTATGTACAGTAACAAAGGTTTAAAATTATTTAGGCTTTACAATTTTCAGAAGAAATGGAAAACTTTTAGGCAAACATTTCAGGCCATCCTCTTGCCTTTGGCATAGGAAGGCGCCTCTAAAGGAGATTAACCACATGTTGGTGAAGCTAGTCATCGGCGTAGGTTGGAGAAAACACTAGCCTTGATTGGGTTCATTCGATGAGTAACCTGAGAGACTCCATTGAAGATCCTAATTGATTTTTCATGAATAGCCAATGATAGCAGAAGGAATGAGAAGCGATTGATTACTGTGTCAAGATGTATCCTTTAGGCGATAATGAAAAGAACTTAAGTTTTTATGATATTAATTGATGACTCGTTGGGCACTTGGTGAAACATATTAATACAAAGGTTTTGTAAAATATATAAAAACACTTGGTACGTTTCACAGATTTTATTTAACTCTGACAGCTGTTTCGACCTCTTAAGTCATTGTCAAAAGAGATGAATGAAGACTAAACACAGGATGTAAGGTGGACATCTGTTTAGGGCATGTGTTATGGGAACATGTGCGAGGAACATAAGAAGTCAAGTGTCTTAAAAACTAAATATAACCTGAATGCAAAATATAAAATTAACTAAACTAAATATAATCTGAATGCAAAATATATAATTAACTAAACTAAATAACAGCTTTAACTAAAGGGGATACACAGAATTCAGTTTGTTCATTTGTTAAATTTTTATTTTTGATTGCTTTTTTAATTTCTAGAATTTCTATCAAATTCATTTTTTTACCTTTTTGTATGTTGTGGAGTAGTGTTATGTTTTTTTGTATCTATGAAGTGATTGTGTTGTATGCAATGGTCTGCAAAACCTGTATTGGCTGTATTGATTAAAATCGCCTTCTTATGTTCAGAAATTTCTTATGCTATTTATATCGGACACTGTGGCCGTGCTCTGAAACATCGCATTTCTGATTGTTAGAATGCTGCTAGAATATTGTATTTGTTAAAAATAATTATCAGGTTATGTAATAAAATATTTAGGTTTCGTTTGGACTATAATAAAATCATATTATTCTTTGCTATTTTTTTCAACAATAGCACAAAGGCCAACTAATCTGCTTTAGCGACCACGCAAACTGTTCTATAGCCTCCCTTTTCATTTAGTGTGTAAGTACCTGAAACTTCTACGTGGTAAAATGTTCTCAAAAGAAAAATGCCTGGTCCTTAAGATTCTGGAATATTACACATCCCCCCCCCCCCAAACACATACTTAACAGACAGAAAGTTACTGTACAAACAATCTTTACAGTCCTCATGTTCGAATTTCAAAGAGCTTAACACAATGTTTCATCAAAAAGTGCAACCAATCGAGTGTTTAAACAATTTAGTCTTTAAATAAAACATTTTTTGTACTTGTCCTTTCAAATTAAAATACTGCCCAGTAAATACGACGAATACTCACACTCACAGAAATTAATTTGATTTAGTCATTAAAAAAAAGTTTCTTTAAAACTACCCGAGCAACCTCGACGCTCCTGGTTTGTTCTTAAGTAGTAAGTAAGTAAGTAAATTATGTAATACAGACGCATGTTCATAACCATTCTTTGTGCAATATCAGAATTAATTGGAGAAGCGATCACTCAGATGTGGTAGCCGTCAGATTGGTTATTCGTTAAATCAGAAATAGGCTGAAGCGTTATGGTTAGTCGGACCTGGCTCAACGGCACTAGTGTTGTGCCCGTTTTTACTGCACAATCCTCATGGAACGTGTCTTCATATTAAAAGTATAAGCTAAGTTTATTTGGGATGCTAGTATAAAAACATAAATACCTCAAAAACTGTGTAACTTATAGTAGGCGGTGAAGGTCAAGACCTAGAACTAAGGACAAAAGTTATAAAAAATATTAAAAACTTCAAGTATTTGGCTGTACTGTAACAATGACAGCGGATGGTGACAGCAACCAAGAAATAAAAGTAAGAATAGGACAAGCTAAGAAAGCAGCAAAACAATTAAACAGTCTATTTTGGAGCCCACGAGTAACAAAAAACAATAAAATCAGAATATATAAAACTATAGTCGAAAGTATAGGTCTATATGGAGCAGAACTGTGGAAAATTAATAAAAGAAATAAATCCAAAATAAGAGCTATGGACATGGATTACTGGCGGAAGTGCTGTAGACTAACAAGACTATATAGAGTGAAAAATGTAGAGATAAGCCAAGCAATGAGAATCGACCTTGACATTATGGAAACAATAGAAGCAAGAAGACTGAATTGGTTCGGACACCTAAAAAGAATGTCGGATGACAGATGCCCAAGGAAGGTATGGGAATGGAGTCCACCCTCTAGAAGAAAAAAAGGAACACCTAAACATTCATGGAAAATGGACGTCGGAGGTGCAATGAATGCAAGAGGACTTACAGAACAGGACTGTTTAGACCGGCGCCAGTGGAAGCTAGGATGCGAGAGGCGGCGCCAGTCGTAATTAAATCGCAGAAAAGTAAAAACTACTGTTTTATATTTTACATTATTTTTGTCAATTTACATTCTTATCAAAACAATACAATTTAAGACAAAAAGACAGATTGTATATCTCGTGGTGTTTAAAGAATGAAAATACATCATAGTTGAAAAGTTTTGTTTCATTAACGAATACAGTTTTGCAGAGATATAAAAATAAAGGTTTTTGTTTTTTTTCTAGTTACTAATTCATTAAATGCAGTCTTTTAGCTCAAATACAGGGAAATAAAAAAGTCTTATTTGACAAGTACGATTCCGTGTGTGCTTAAGATACTAACATAACGAAGGAATATTTGCAAAGGGAGTAAAATCAATATCAAACGGTCTGTCAAAATGTTTTTGTTACGTTGTTATACCGTTATGGGGATGGAGAATGGTTACTGGAGCCCATGAATTTCTTCCCCTATTGTTGCATCCCCTTTTACACTTCTTGTTACGACTGACGCCATTTATATAAATAACTGATAACAATCAAATCTCGTCCCTTTTACTTCTCTGTCTCTGAGAAATTATACTGGCTTAAGTTTCAATGACGTCATAATTTACGTTATATGTTAGAGGCCTATGCATTTCTTCTTGTATCACGTGCAGTGTTTTACAAATGAATTGTTTTACCAGATTTATTTTTTAAGTATCTTGTATTAATGTAAAGATTTAGGCATAAAACAAGAACATCGTAAGTTATCTAAGTCACTTTATGTACTACATACACATAAAATTGCAAAAATTAAATCTAAGCTCCTTTGTTTACTTGCGTGTTGATTGAGACACACCAAGAAGTTTTGCTGGTTATATAACAGATAAGTGTCTGTCTCCTGCGTGTGCCTATTCATATAAGTTGATGGGCGTGTAAATTAAATACAGTTATGTTATAAAAGGTTTTATTTGACTCTTCTTGCAACTTCAGTTCGAAGATTAGCGAGTGACCAATTATGAAGTCAGCAGGTAATCGACGAATTCCTGTGTTTAAGACGCTGACATATTTCTACCAAACTTGTTCTTTGTCTATTTAACCTGATTGCTCTTCCTCAGCCCTCCGCTAGCATTTCGTCTTAATACCATATTCACGTAGATATTCAGCCTAATTATTTGGCCCATCCGTCCACTTTTCCTTGTGATAAGGTGTTTTCACAAACATTTTTTTCATTTGGGCGATTATAAAATGTTTTATTTTTTATTTCGGCTTATGCATAACTTTAATTCTGTAGTTCTATATGTAAAATATGTTTTTTTTTCTTAACGTTAAATTGAAGGCGCAAATCATGTATCCGACCATTGAAATCTCTAGAGTTAAATGTAATATTGTGTATTATTAAAAGGAGCTTTAAACACAATAACATACTTACTAAAAGATCTGGATTGCATTCCTCTTGTTTTAAATAGCAATATCACAATGTCAAAAGTCAGTAAAAAAGTGTATAATCATGCTTGTACGATCACGCTTACGTCAAGGCGTTGACGTAGTGAGCACATTCTGTTTTAACACTGGGGAAAATCGAATATGTAGAACGCTTAATTTGTAAAATATTGTAAATATTATAAAAAATAAGAGTTTACTAATGGAGTGTTGAGCTGTCTGTATTATGTATGCTTAAGTTTTGTTCTGTTTTTAATTACATACATTAAGATTCTTATTGCCTTAACATATTATGTGATGCACCGACACTGTACGGAGAGCATGTTATTTTCATTATGCGATTACACAAATTGAGTATAATATGCCGGAAACGTATTATCCGTTTATAAAAGAACAAATAAAAATTAAAAAATAATAACATACAACAATCACTTTTTACACTGAAAAATAGATAAGAAAAAGAAAATAATAAATTGGAAACTGTATGAGACCATTTCGTTATAATGCTTTCTGGAAATTGTTATACCGGATGAAACTCTCTTAAATCTCATATTACTAAAATTATTTTATAGAACAAAGAAACTTTAGTATTCAGATATGAGATCACTATTCACTGTTCCAGTGTTCTTTGTCCCTTTCACTACTTCTCTACTGCCCTAGGTGCTCTCATTACAAGCGCTACAGAATTAGTCTACCCCAGACGTCCTGTCCTGTGTGTGATGTGTGGTCAACTAGTGGTAGTTTTTCTGTTTTGTATATTTCACTTGTTTTTTTTACTTAAATCTGGTAAGCCCATTAATAACCATAAACTAATACTTATATATTACAGTAATTATAAGAAAAGAGTTTTTTACACAAGTTAATATGAATAACTAATTAAAAAACGTAGGTTATATTATGGGCAGTACAAAACTTATTTTAATAAAACACTTGATAGTAATTCTGAAAATGAGGGTTTTATCTGAAAATATTATAAGCTTACGTCTGGAATCGTTCATAACATATTTATAAAAATTGATGTAAAAAATATTTACTAAGCTTTAATATTTAATGTATATTACAGTAAAAGATCAAGTGTTAAATATATATTAAAATAATTAGGTCAAATTAATACGTTTAATCTTATAATAAATTATTAAATTTTGAACACTCTCTTTATACTTAAACACGGAGATGCCCTAGCCTGCCTACTGTTCAACATTGCACTTGAAAAGGTAATACGAGACTCTGGACTACAAACAGGACATATTTTTAATGAAGGAGTCGAGCTCCTAGCATATGCAGATGATGTAGATATTATCAGTAGACATGAAAATAATCTGAACAATGCCTTTAGAGCATTTGAATCAACGGCATTTGAGTATGGGGCTTGTTATATATGAAAATAAAACAAAGTTTATGGCTGTGGGAAACAATAATGATAATATTTCAAATATACTGATAGATGGCTATAATTATGAAAGAATAAAAGGCTTCGTATATCTGGAGACATATGTCGATGCTGAGAACAACTGCACAAAAGAAATTGAAAGAAGCATTCTGAGTGCTAATAGAAGCAATTACGGGCTGAATAAACATTTTAAATCAAGACTAATGGAAGAGTACTTAAACATATTTTAGAAGATGAGTATATAAGTATAACCTGAATGTAGATCACGTAAGCCTATATTATGTAATTAACGTAATTAATCATTTAATGTATGTTTTTAGTTATTATTAAGCAAATTAAATGTGTTGATAAAAAGATTGAGGCAAAATAACGTCTCACAGAAATATTGTGAGTTGGCAACAGTCTGGCGGCAACAGAATAAAAGCGCATTGTACAATAAACAGCTTTCTAAAGTCATAAAGAAGGAAATGCTTTGTTCGCGAAAAATCATAAAACGGTTGAGTCCCGTTAGATTTTGACGAACGACAACCTTGGGCAAAACAACGGATCAGGCGATAAAAAAGAGAAACTTTGGTGAAAGTCGCGTCGCTTGGTATAGCAGTTGGACACGTGGCGAAACTCCCGCGTTCCCCAGACTAAACACCAATGAGAAGAAGCGTGACTTTAGAGCGCGAGTTTTTTACGGTTCCTGAATGGACGAATTTAAAGTTCCCGGCAAGGAAATCAGTCATGAGCCTATCGGAATTATTTGAGTAGAACGGGTGGGAAAAGAGAAATAGTGAGCCCTATAAATAATACCCCGTGTACAGCTAAGTAAGTTTTTTAGTCTTCTTTTTCTCGTAGTATGTGTTAAAGACGCTCTTAGTATATTTTAACTTCGCTTTTAATAAGTTTTTTAAAGTGTTAAAGTATATTAGCTTGATTAACGAACATGTAAAGTAATATATCGGAGTGTACAGAAAACTATTCGTGTCTTTTAAAATCTCATTATGAATTAAAGAAACTATCAAAATATTTTAATGAGTCTTGAAGTATTTGAGTGCGTGTTGGTCGAGGAACGCGACGGTCGTTGTTTGTACGGCAAAGACAAGCATGAGAGGAGTCTTCATCGCGAGTGAATCATTTAATTAGTGCGTACAGCAAGTAAGAAGCAGTTTTATTTAAATCAGTGAACTTGAAGTAATTACTAACACAGTATATTTTGTCTTGTGCGCGAAAGTCGAGTGGAGTATTTAATCAGCGTTCCGATGTGTGTAGTGAATCGATGAAAGTAATTGTGAATGGAATTAAAGCAAAGTATGGTGCGAAGTGAAATTGTGATATATGTTCACTCAATGCATTGTCGGCAGATGGAATGGATAATCCTGAACACAAGTAACAGTTCCATTGTACTTATGTATTAACTAATATTCTATATAGTTGTATCGTCTATATCCCTAAACATCCCGTTTCATTCTAAAAGAACCGACGAGTAGTTGGATGCTAGTAATAGTATTCTACCCTTTATGACTTTAGAAACGCTCAATTTAATTAATGTAAATTAGGATTGACAAATTCAGAGTTGTATTAAGTATATCTGATGGTTGTCAGAAGTCAATATCTTGTTAATATTAAGGCATTGAATATATATATATAAATATATATATATAAATATATATATATAAATATATATATATATATATTGTCTTACAAGAAATTAGTAATAATTAAGTTATTAGCATCTTAACTGCAGAGTTTTTTATTCAAAAAACCCCCTGAGATCAAATAACATCTCTGGCGCCCAGCATCTAATACAGTTTAAACCAAATATTATTACAGTAAATAATATAAACTTAATTACGTACAAATTATACACGTAATAGTTAGATCTGCCGCACCAAAGAGTGGGGCTAGTCACGAGAGTTAGTATATTTGGCGCATCCAAACGTGGAGCATAATTCCGTTTAGTATATTTGGCTCCTAGAACGTGGCACGATCCCACAAGTTAGTATATAAGGAAATGGAGGTTGAAGAACAATCATACTTCCTCCTTACAGCAAATAATTAAAAAGAAAACAGTTTGATCACAACCTATTCACTTAGTTTTTATTGACATTGAAAAAGCCTAAGACAATGTACCGTTAGCCAATCTGTGGATAGCTTTAAAATCAACTAGTATCAACCCCACTATCATAAAAGCTATAAACAATTTCTATAACAATTCAATATGGAGAATACAAATAGGAAAGAATTTGTTACCAGGGTTTCCAGTGACTAAAGGTTTACGCCAGGGATATTGTCTATCACCCACGCTATTCAAATTTTATACGGAGAAAGCAATAGAGACTTGGAAAAAATGTGCAGGAACATGGGACTTCCACTTGATGATGATACAGTTTGTTCATTAAAGTTTGCTGATGACCAATTACTTTTGGGTCAAGATTTTGAAAACATAGAGTACATGACTAGAAAATTGATACAGGAATATCAGAAATGGGGACTAAAGGTAAATATGAATAAAACAAAATACATGGCAATAGGTGACCTTAATCAAGACTTGATATTGGAGGAAGACATGGGGAAGATTTCATATACAGAGGAATACAAGTATTTAGGGGTGAAAATTACGGTCAATGGGAAGCAAGACAAAGAAATACAATCCAGAATTAATTTGGGAAATATGGCTATATCTACAGTAAATGTAATCCTGTGGGATAAGAAAATTACAGCAGAAACTAGAACCAAAAAAATTGAAACCATTGTTAGATGTTTCATGACTTACGGCTCAGAAGTTTGGACTACTAATAAACACAGAAGAACAAAATTAATGACAGCAGAGAAGGTCTTTTGAAGACGTTCTCCAAGAGTAGCCAGACGGGAGAAAATTAGAAATGAAGTCATTAAGGACAGAATGAATGTGAAAAATTCAATTGTTGATTTTATCCAAACAAAAAAATTAAAATGGTATGGACACACGGAAAGAATGGCACAGGAAAGATTGCCAAGGAGAGTTATGGAATGGACCCCACCAGGAAGAAAGAAAAGAGGAAGACCACCTATCACCTGGATAGAAGAAATTCAGACTATATTGAGGGAACGAGAGATTGAAGAAGATCTTTGGATGGATAAGCAGCAGTGGAAGATGAGAATTGAGTCACTTCTGTAATCTTTGGTTCCGGAAAATGTGTAAGCATTGCACAGGCGAAATAAATAAAAAGTAGAATTGAGCGGTGTTAATATGTGAGTGTCTGAAGCGGTCGCTCTCTGAGATGAAGGCGCAGTAACTATTCTGACTCCAGAACTCAGCGTATAGAGTGTGTTGCTCATCTAACCGAAAGTCTATTCCTTCAGCTGTCTAGTAGACTCTGTTAAGTGCGGTATACTAATAAACAAATCAGATCAGAACCAGTTATCTTTATACATACACAAACGTGACTCTACATGTAGTCTATGTGTGACGTAACGCTACGTGCAAATAAAGTGATCATGCATAGCTCATGTTTTCAGTCACGCCTTTGAAGTCTTAAGGTCGACATTAATGTCGAGAGAAAATTGTCAGTTTGAAAAGTGTTTATGTGTTTTTGCGGCACAAATAAAAGGTAAGACAAGAATGTTATCTACGAGGGGCGGTTGATAAGTAATACACAGTCGCATGTAACTCGCAAATGAAAAAGGGTAGTCAAATGAAACAAATATGGAATAAAAGTACATTTTGTTTTCTACAAAAACTTACATTTATTTTTCCACCTAGTCACCATTTACAGCTACACACTTCTCCCAACGGTGAACCAGTTGCCTCGTCCCGTCAACGAAGAATGCCGGTTGTCTTTCCTTGATCCACGACTTCACTGCCTCTTTCAGTTCATCATCTGTGGTGAAACGAATACCCTTTATATTCCTCTTTAAGTAAGGAAAAAAGTAAAAATCGCAGGGCGCCAAATCTGGTGAGTATAGGGGGTGTGGAATGGGTTCAAACTTCAAGTTCACAAGACCCTCGGTGCCACCCACCGCGAACAGATTTCACGGTAGCCCAGTTCTGCAATAATGTGTCCTACTCGTTCTTTCGATATGCCTATCCGGGTGGCAATCCGTTGTTGTGTGATGCGACGGTCATTTTGAATCAATTCATTCACCTCCATTTGGTGCTTCTCATCAGTCACAGAAACTAGTCGACCACTGCTAGGTTCATCCTCAATATTCACTTTACCAGCTTCCGATGCAAGAACTTTTATTGTCTATCTATTCACGGTACTTTGATCAACAGTTTTATCATTATAAACGGCTTTTAGACAACGATGAATGTCACTAGCGTTCACTTTTCAGCTGCTAAAAATTCAATCACTGCACGTTGTTTTAGACTCGTTGACTTAGTTGGCGCACTAGACTCCATAACAATGGCGACTGACAGAAAACGAGGAGTTGGTCAACGAGATTTGGAACGTTTGTAGTACAAGAATGTCGCTACAAGATGACATCACGCGTCGTGCAGTATATTGTTTTGTTTTTCCGTTATATGTGACTGTGCATTACTTATCAGCCGACCCTCGTAGCTGCCAGTGAAGTAGAATTTGACTAACTACTGCGCTGAGAAATCGTAGACGAGGCTTAAAATTAAAACAAGTACAGGCGTAGAGTTTCGTTGTAAAGACGTAATTAATTACACGAAAATCCTCCCAAATGCACACCTCACGCTTCACGAGAATTACATAAATATATAACTTCTGTTATTTGCTGCATGTTATGAGTGAGAGTATGATATCGGAAAATGCAGGTAGAGGTGAGAAGTTGCTTCCTTCTTATTCCACAAGTACTGTAAAACGCTGAACATGCTGCTGTAGTCTAACTTTTACAACAACAGTTTAATGTACTTACTTTGTCGCCTATACGTTTGTGTACGGATATAGTTTGGCGAGTATATAAATACAGAATCAACTGACTCAACGTTGATAGTGGATGAAGCTGCTCAATGATAGAAGTAGAATGACGATGTATACGAGGGTACAAGCTGCATCTATGATTATTGGGAGTTACACAACTGAGACGTGGACTGTGCTGGCACTCGTAACCAGCAAATCGACCCAACAATCGATTTTTGTTTTTTTTGTCTTTAAAAAATCTTTAAAATTTGATACCAAGTTTATGTGAATGCGTCTGATAATAAATTTTTTATGATTTTTAAAAGAATAGAGAGCGTAGGAAAAGTTCTGTCAAAAATGCTGATAATATTACCATTTTTTATAAATCTCTAACTCCCTAATAACAAATCGTAGAGACGTGCGGTGTTTACCATTTGAAACAGATTTTTTGTGTTTACAAAGAAAAATTTTGTATTAACACAAATGGTTACAAGCCAATATTTGCTAACCTGAGTCATCCTAATTTGTTAAAAAAATGTCTTCATGACTTCATGTCCAAAGAATGCAAACGATTCGCTAAACCATTTGATTGGGATAGATTGCCAAAAAATAAATATGTTGGACTGTATACTTTGGTTTTGGGTATACATGATGCTGCGTTGACTTTCATTGAAGGTAATATAAGCAAGTGTCAAGTCTGACAAAAATTAAGGATGAACCAGGATCAAATATAATTGAGATAATGAAAAAAAAAGGACTTGCAACAAATACTTCAGGCAGAGACAGTAGTAGATGAATTGATGAAAAATGTTAGACAGTCAACTAGAAATGTGAAAAAAAACTAGAGTATCAAATGAACATATCTGAAGACCCCGAGTATGGAGCTGGACTATTTAAAATCAGGTAAGACAATACAATTCTGTTTTAAATCTTTAAACGCGTTTTTCTCAAAATCTACTTTTTTAGATAAATGACCCATTATTTCAGAAACCAAGTAAACTGTCAAGCTGAATTTTTGTTTTGAATATTGGGTTAGTAGAAATATAACTACACTTGTAGAACCATGTAGTTTCAATGAAAAATAAAAACGTAAAAAAATATTACGTATGCTTTTTGTATGGAAATTTTTAGAGCAAAACATAAAAAAATTATAAAACATCAAGAAATTTAGGTATCTTTATTACTGTAGTAGCGTTTGAAGAGTATAATGTTGTTACGAGAAGCCTAGCGAACAACCCAAACGTTCTCCACTCCCCCCGTCCAGTGTGGCAGCTGTGCGTCATTCAAGTAGGTGATTCTATTGAGTTCCAGGAACACTTGAGTTAAGCATAATCCGCTGGCGTGCAGTAAGGAGGCAAAGCTGTACTGCACCTCTTGACATAGAGCCAAAGCAGGCGGACTGTCAGTTCAGTGAAGTGAGCGATTTTGCTAGTGCGGATTGAGTGTGTTGAAGTGAAGTAGTGTTGTGTAATACAATTGTGTTTTGATATTAGTGGACATTTTATTTTCATGTGAACAATTTTTATTTGATTTGTTATAAGAGACTGTGTTGTTAATTACGAACTGTTTAACTGTGAAAATTAAAGCTGGTGATTAGTGACTCAATTGGTGTCTTGTACTTATTTTGTTTTCCACTGTACCTACTGTTAACCGTTCTATCCCACTTCTGACACCACTGTTACGACGGTCTATTTGATCCCTGATTGCTAGAATTTCAGACTGTTATTTTTTACAGGTTGTGAGTTAATTGGTCTCAAAATTGATGAATTTAACATGGTAAGCATAGCCAGTTTCGAGTCCACTGTTTTTGAATAAGTATTTTGTTTTACAAATATATGGTGAAAACTACCTCTATCATAGTTACCACCATATATATTAACATCGTTTTATTATATTTTTTATATATATCGCCACTAATATATAAGTAATACTTTACACATTAATCAAAAATACTAAATTATTTTTAGTAATAAAATTCATTAATAGTTTTTATATTAAAAATTTTAATCTTCGTAGATAATATATATACGTTTTTGTGGCGTAAAAGCAAGCTACCGTTAAGCTAACTTTTGTATTAACGCATTATTGTGAACGTTGACAGGTGAACAAAAGCAGCTTAATATGGTCGTGACGTCGGCGGTAATTAGTGTTAACAATGAAACGTTTCTCGGGCGTGTACGTATTTGAAAATTAATTATTATTAAATTGAACAATAGACTTTATTCAGGGTAATAACGTTACTTCTGATTGGGAAATGCTTGCGTTTTTACAGTAGACAAGAAAGCGTTATTATGTCCGTGTGGGGGGTGGGGTTATAGAAAATACTGCCTCTATTGCAGTTACAGTCACGGAGTACTTGTGTTCTACATTGCCCGAAAGTGGATAATGTAATGGTAAAAAACAATACACATGGGACATTTAAAGGTAGCTTGATACGCTATTGAGCATAATAAACTATCAATTTTATGGTTAATTTTCTTTTGTGTATTTATAAAACAAGAACGAAACCAAATAACTATCTAATGGACTGAAATCAATTCAATTTTAATTTAAAATAGGTTAGTAGCTATCAGACGTGCTGCTTGGAGTTCTTTGAGTGACTTGTGAAGTAGACAACCGTCTCGTCATCATTGATTAATGTAATGATTCATTATTATAAATGTACGTTCACTTAATAGTTTTAAGTACTATATTGTGACAGAAATACTATTAAAAGTATTATTATTATGCCGTTAGTATCTTATATAACACACCAAATGTTAAAAGTTTCTGTACTAAACTAATAACCAGAATAAAATTATTTTTTATTCTGGTTATTATTCACTTGTATTTATAAAGCAGAAAACTAAATGCGTCATTTTTAAAATGTTAATTAAAAAATTATTATTTAAAAAAATGGACAATAGTAGAGTAATACAGTATTGTTACGACGGTCTAACTGATCGTCGTATGGTACAGTGGAAAACAAAATACAAGACACCAATTAAGTCACTAATCATCAGCTTTAATTATCACAAATTAAACAGTTTATAATCAACAAGATAGTCTCTTACAACAAATCATATAAAAATTGTTCACACACAATAATAATGTCAACTAATATAAAACATAATAATATCCCGCACAATTATAAAACAATTCGCCACAATACTACGAACCGCACTTGAATAAATCGCAACTCAAACTGAACTAAGCACCGCTGAAGTCTTGTATTTGTACTCCGCTGAGATATCTAGAACAATCCATACTACACATCAAGAACGCTACTAGAAAACACCAGAACGTAATTGATTGCGAACTCGACGAAGTGCGCGAGGCCGGCGAATCAGGAACATTCTGGCTAACGCATGTTGAGATCACGTACTCTGTAACAAATTAAAAAATTCTTAATTTGTTGTTGTTTGATAAAAAAAAAGTATTTATTATTTATTTTTTTTTTTTAAATTAATTTAATATTAATTATTTTAAAATGTTTCGTGGTGTTTCGAACTTCTTATTATATGTTTTAAACGAATTATATCCTTTTCTGTATTTTGAATTCTCTTACCAGTTAATAGGATTGTCTTCAGGAACAATCGATTGGTGAACTTTCCTTATTTGCAGGTTGTCTTCCTTTAAAATGGTTAAATTCTGGTAGTTAAGTCTCAACTAAGATGATATATTATGTTAGTTATAATTTAGGAATAAATAGAATTCAATTTTATAATATTCAAAGAATTTTATTATCAAATGATATAGTAATCGATTTTATATCGATTGATGAATCGACTCTCTCAGAGTTAAATCAATATATTGTTTAATTATTTATTATCGGGTTCTTTAAAAGTTATTTTATATATAGTCAGAGAAAAGGGCAAAGTATTGAAAGTATATCATTACAATATATAAGTTTATTAATAAAATACAATTATAACATTCAATATATAAAAGTAAGTAAAGAAATTATTCGAACCGTGACGATTTACTGGCAGTGTCGCTTTGAATTGTGGGAAGTCAAAGATGGCCGCTTCGTATTCATATGTAGTTGACGTATTGCACCTCGCAGATTCTGCTTCCAATAAAGGCTGCTTTTCCTCTGATTTCTCGTTCCTGTAGCTGCGATTATTCCTTCTGGTGTTGGTGGAGTGGTCCTCATTAAGTGTTAGTGGTTCACTTCGATAAAATGTGTTGTGTAATGTTATATTCCACTTTTGTCTATAAGGTCGACAATGGCACTGTTCGTTTCGTTATTCGGAATTAATGGTTTTAATCGTTTAATTGGTGTATTCACTTGTTTTCTGCTTTGTTTTAAGTTAATTTAATGTTTGTGAGTGTTCGTTTCACTGAATTTACGGTTTAAATGTAATTTTACAAAACTCGCGTTTTTCGCAGTAGACTAGGCTTGTCGAATGTACGCCATTTATGTCTTCACTATAGGGTTAATATTTTAGCAAGAGCTCGTTTTAAGTGTACTCCTCGACGTCTAATAATTAACTAACCAACTTCCTTCGTCTTCTACTAAAGTCTTAGCCAATTTAATATTAGCATTACATTGTTTCAAAACTTTCTAGCTTCCGCTACATTTAAAATTATTACATTATACTACTGAATATATTTTTGCTATTATTTAAATTTATTAAATTCTAAATACATAATCTCCTTCTTCAGTTCATTCTGCTTGATTTTATACCAAATAAGATAGTTTTACTAAGTTTTTTATCTAAAATGCTATATTTACTTCATTTTGAAAATTGTAAGTTTTTAAATTTACTTCCTGTCCTTCTCCAGATGTTTGCCATTTTATATGTTATATTAATGATTGTATTAAATCTCAGATTGATATAAAAGGTTTATCTTCCCTTAATTTCTTGTAATTTAATTAATTGGTTATCTTTTCAAATATTATTCATGAATCTGTGACTCCCCTCTGAATTTTCAGTTTTTACATTTGCATTTTTAAGAATAATTCTGACTATCTTTTTACAATATCTTTCTTAATTATAGTTCCAGTTATATGACTCTGTGACTGATTTACTTTATATAAATTCCATCAGTTTAATTATTTTTCTGTACTTAATTTATCAATTATAATGCGGTTTAGATTTACCATTTGGCCTAGATTTTAACTGTTTTTACATATAAAGTTTTTAAATAATACATCTTGTTTATACCCTTTCTGACTTTCTATTCTAATATAATATTGATTAACATTTCCTTATTTTAACAAAAGAACATTTAGTATAGAATTCAAACTATTAATTCATAACACATAATTGAAATTAACAATGGTATTTAATCTCATACATTTTAATCTGGATTAACTATTCTTAAAACATAATAAAAATTTAGTAATAAAAGTTTTATACTAAAAGGATTGTACTCTCAGACATTTTATCCTTGAGCTATTTAAACTTATTCTAAATAAACAAAACATATCTGTCCTTCCATCGTTTACTCTATTTCTTATACCTAGTTTTATTTTCAGTCTAAGCTGTTTTTTGTTTGATTTTTTATGTATTTATTCTGGTCACTTCACTTTTTACTGGCCTGCTCTTGTTTTATTATGGTCATTCTAATGACTGTTGTATATAAAGAGTGGCAGTTATTTAGAAACACTTGTATTATTTGTCATTATAATACTCTATTTAATATTATTCATTGACACACTATAAACACTTTAAAGTTGTATAATTTTCACAATTTACTCAGTTTATGTACTCCAATATAGACACATTATGTTTATTTTATATAATATAAAAACTTGCACTGATCCCCTTTTTATTCTTAGATTTTATTTCTAATTAGTTTTATAGTCTTTTTAAAATCAAGAAGTTTGTTTATAGAGGATAATGAAGGTTTGTTCTTTCTATTATATTACTAATTCACATTGGTTCACTTTCAATTCTACTTTATACACTTTTGGTTTATATCTATTTTACATGGTTTTCTAAATTTGGGTTTTTTGTTATACTTTCATTTGTTATTATTTTTATTACTTTCTTATGGGATTTTTGTTTTTATTTCTTATAAGAGCACTCCTTCTTCTTGTGGATGTTGTCTTGTTCTGGTTTCTTCATTAATTACTCCTATTCTCCTTGTTTCTTATAAAAGTATTTCTTCTTATTGTGAATGTTGTCTTGTCCTGGTCTCTTCCTTACCTACTCCTATCCTACCTGGGTATTACCTTACTTTATTTTTAGTTTTGAAGTTTATTTTGATTACTCATCACTCATTGTAATATTGGTTTTAATGAAACTCTTACTTCAATCTATGATTGTGCTTTACGGTGGTTCTTAATTAATTTTTAATGTTGCTTTCTTGGATTTAAAATGTTTTTATTTTGTTTTATGATCTTTCTCTCTATTCAGAACTATGGGCATTATCTGTCGTCTACAACTCACACAACAATACAGCCGGATTTCACTGGAATAGCCGAGAATGTTCTGTAATAGTGTAGCATTATGTAATATTTTTCTGAGTATTCTATTTATTTGTGTTTTCTCCAGAATTTATAATAACTTAAAATCATAACATTTTTAAGTAGTGTAATTGATAACTATAAGTTGTGAGTTATTTTACTCATCTTAGTAATATAAAGCGGCTTTTTTTTATTTAGAGTCTCATCTATAGAGAGTAAAATTCAAGTAGATTGAAAATTAAGCAAGTTTTAAAGCATTAAATTGCATAAAAATAATAAATAACATTTTATAAATTAAATACCAAAGTAGGAAACTGTTAGAATATAAATGTAACTTGGTTGTCCTTTGTTGTGGCAATTTGGTAGAACAAGTATTGTTTGGGAACGTGAAGAAGCATGGCTGACAACAATGTGTGGAACCATTGAACCGAAACGAATGTGTCAACACAACCAAAGTTTAGACTTTCCAATTCACTCTACTGCAGAAGTTGTGTTAACGTTAACGCCGAAGTTGTGATGTCTTTTGCACGGTTGATCAAGAAAATAGTGTTACGTGCGTTCCATGGAATGCGATGTTAAACAGTATCATAAATTATTGAATACCAGAGAAATCGACATTTATAGTTTTTACTAACATTCTCTAAGAAACAATGTTACTCATAATATCTTTCTTATATATTCTTTCGCACTTTACTCAATCAATTTTTAAAAGTCGTTAAATTACAAAAATAGTATTACTCCGCTGCCCAAATAAACAATTAAACACTTGACCCTTTCACTTTAGCTCCTGTTTAATAAACAGTCTTTTAGTGGACAATAAACAATGGTTCACTAACTACGTCGCGCACCAATCACTGATTCTCAGAACTCCACTGTCGAAACTGCAGTCATCTATTGCACAGTTTCATGAGAAGCCTGCAAACGATACCAAATTAATTGGGCAACGTCAAGAATTTCCAAGCGTCAGATAGTCTTGGCAAAACATTGTATCAGCTTGTAAGCTTCACATATGCTACACGTTATTTATAGTTCGTCGCCGTTACAACACATTATGGGAAAATGAAGTTGGTTTATTTGTATTCTGGTTACTTCATTGCTACTTGTATAGACTATTGCCTGTCAAATGCTATAACATATCAAATTGGACGAGCGATAATTTTATAAAAACGTGTTAAGGGTAGATACATTATTGTTAATAATTTTGTTTTAATTCTTACAAAATGTTTACGTGTCTACAAACTGAATGTTCCACTATTTACGTTTATCTCCCCGTTCGTGTTGTGTACTGATTTATTAAATTATAAGTGTACTTACGTGGAGATGAACACATATGGTATACCAGAAAACTGGTACAGCTCCAGTCTATAGTTCCTTCCTTTTTCCACCAATCTGTCTATCACGTCATAGACAGGTTGTTATGTCATATCTTTTTAAAGACTTTCTTTATTCTTCATCTGTAGCGCCAAGCTATCTCCATAATTAATGTACTAATGACTCTTCTTCTTAACGTGGAGTCGGCGACTTCTTCCAAGACTTACTTAGCTAACCATTCTCCATAAAGATTAGGCAGAGTGAGTGATACGTATCACTCTTGTTGTATGTCTCTTCCTATCTTTATGCTGTTGGTCTCTCCATGGTCCAGGCCCACCTTCACTGTCAGTCCCAGATACAGATTAAGGATTCTGTTTTGTCTTTCAGTCTAGGCGGAATTTTCAGTATTTATATCAGCTTTTTCCTTGTTACTCGGTCAAATGTTTTTAGCCAGTCAATAAAGCAGACACACAGTTCTTGTTTATTCACAGCTGTGGTCAGCAACGTTTGATCCGTCCGGCTAATCCTTATTTGAGACAGTTTAGTACTGAACCAATTTGCACTTAAGCCATAGATGATGGCTTTTCGTGGAACTGATCCCTAACGGGCAAAAATTATTATAGATGATACTGTCCTAGGAAAAGTCAGTAATTTGGAATACCTGGGCTACAGCGTGTCTTATAATACAAGCAACGACGTTGTGATTAAGTTGCGTAAGTTCAACCTTATGTGCGAGACAATCAGGCGAACTCTTAAGTCAGCGAGTAAACAAGCACGCCTAAAATTCTACAAGGTGATGGCCCTTCCCACACTTCTTTGTGAGTCTGAGAATTGGACTTTAACGAAAGGACAAGCCAGGCGTATCCAAGCGCTGAAATGAGATTTCTCAGGCACGTGGCAGGGAATACTCTCCATGATCATAGACGAAATACAGATATACAGCAGGAAATTAATATTATGAGTATACTCGACAGGATTGCCCAGTATCGGCTGAATTGGTGAGGTGTGGACGGAGAGGGAAGAAGCGATGGAGTGACCAGCTGTAGACTTTGCCTGGTTGAGACCGCAACAAGGCATCCTTGGTTTAATTCTTGATGATGATGACACACTTCTTACTGACCGCCAGAACCGACCCGTAGCTCTCCAACTACGCCACTAGTTCCTCTTTCTTTTCTGAAACCGAATTGGTCTCTGGAAATCACTTCTATCCTGCGTAATAGTCGCCTGTTGCGTACGCTTGCTACAACCATTCCTATGTCAGACGTTAAGCTGATGGTTCTGTGATCTCTATATCTCGTGGCTTGTTACTTTGTCTTTATTGGGATCATTGTCACGCTGAGGAAATCCTTTGATTATTCCCACCTTTCGTAGACCATAATGATAAGGTCTGACAGCTTCCTCACACCATTTTCTCATTTCTTCAGTAGATTCACTGAAATGTCATGTTCCTCGTGTAGCTTTGATTCTCTTCGTGCTCTTTGTGGCTCTTTCACTACACCATTTATGCTACCTCTGGTTAACTTATGCCTTATGTCTTCAATTCTTATTCTATTCATTTTTGTACATTCTTTCACTTGTCTTTAAATGCAGTTTCAGAATCCTGATTTTTGTCATTGACTTTGTCAATGATATTCCACTTCTATACAGTAGTCATATAAATGACTGTAGCCATTGTAAAATTCTAACTATGTTTTTTCCTAACATTTTTTCTTGAATACTCTGTTTATCGTTCCACAGACACGTTGTTATTTCCGGGTATATGTGGGTTATATAAGGTATTCATGTTGAATAGTTATCTAGTTAATTGTTCTATTGTTTCATTGTTAATTACGATTTTTTTTTATTTATCCGTTAAACGGCATAACTTTAGTTTTAGAAGTGTCTATCCTCATATTGTAGACTTAGAGGTTAGTTTAATTTATTCTCTTACTTCTTCTAATTTATCTTTATGGCCTTGGACAATCAGTATGCTGTGTACAAACAAAGAAGAGGTTGTACTGTGAACTTTGATAGATTGAGATGTAGACGGACTTCTTCTTTTCCTCCTCTCATTATGTGTCTAGGTCATTGAAAAAAATTGGGAGATACTGAGAATTCATGCATCAAGAATTAGCGGAGCATCACCGTTAATAAGAGCTGTTTACATCGAACAACAGATGCGGTTATTTACAATTACAAACATCCAGTGATCTTAAAATAGTGAACTTTTGCCAACATTCGGACAAATACTAAATTTCTTCTTTGCCTCCTCCATTGTTTGTATCTTGATCAGTAACGACAATATGTCGGACCTTTCTCAATCACGCAAGGTTTATCCAATTATCACCGGTCCGTCGAATAAATCTTTCATTTGAATTTTTTACGTGTTGAATAAAAGTGTGTTTTGTGTTCCGTCACTTTAATATACTTAAAACCAACGTTTGATTTTCAAATTTTAACCTTTTTATACTGTATTTGTTGATTTTCTTATTTTTTTTACCATATACTGAACAATTTTTATTCCTTACGGGCATAAAAGAGTCGAATCTAGTACATTGCTGTTATTATTATTAATTAGATTAATTATGTGGTTACTTTGGCAGCAGCAGCAGCAGCAGCAGCAGTAGCAGTCGTAATAGTAGTAGTAGTAGTAGTAGAACGTAGAGAACTCCAAGAAACACGTCTGATAGATATAAACACAGAATTGAAGATTAAAACTAAAGTTGAACTGATTTTCAGTCCATTAAATACTGACTTGGTTTTATTTTTGCTTAAAACCAAGAAATTAAATACACAATTCATAGTTTATTGTGCTCAGTAGTTTATCAAGCCATATTTAAATGTTCTAATTTCATAATTTTTTACCATTGCCATTATATTATTTACTCCCGGTTAATATAGAACGCAAGTATTCTGTGGCTCTATTACATTATACCCCCCCCACCCCCAACACAGAAATAATAACGTTTTATTGTCTATTGTAGAAACGCAACAATTTTCCAGTCAGAACAGATGTTATTATCCTGATCAGAGTCTATTGTTCAATTTTAATAATAATTAATTTTCAAATACGTAAACAGCCGAGGAACGTTTTATTGTTGAAACTAATTACCGTTGATGTCGCGACGGAATAAAGCTGCTTTTGTTCTCCTGTCAACGTTCACAATAACGCGTTAATACAAAACTTGTAAATATAACTCAGCAGTAGTAGCCTGCTTTTCGTGGTTACGCTATAACAGCATATTACCGTATTGTATCCCAATTTCTACATGCACCCAAATGAATAGTTTAATTATAAAAGTAAATTAATATTTCATTAAGTATTTAATAAATTTTAAAATATTATTAGCAATGTTAAAAATATAATAAGACAATGGTAGTAACTGTAGTAGTTGTAGTAGTAGTCGTTTTTTGTTATAGAGGGGGAAAATGAAAATGCTTCATGCACCCTCAGATGAGGCCGTGCTTCCTCTGGTGTGTAGGACTCTCACCCACTAAACAACCCACCTCTAATTCAAGCATTCATATCCATCCTGGAACCACTTAGAGTATTACTTCAGGATGGAGCCTATTCCCCCTTATCGGACTCCTTCTAGTAGTTCCTCATCTTCTACTGCCCGCTGGGTGCAAGTTGGGCCTGTCTTTTCTTTCTAGTAGGGCACACTGAATAAACGCATTGATGCGGTCCCATTCCGCCTTACCGCGAAGCATAAGCGCAACTACGCTCTCGGGCGTGAACTCCTCGAGATCCATCTCCAGTACCGTCCTCTCCGTTGCGAATCTGCAGCACTTGAAAAACGTGTGCAAGGCATCTTCATGGGGAGAGTCAGCGTATTGGTATGCTGGGCTTTGCACCTCTCCCGATCTATGGAGGTAGGCATTAAAATTGCCGTGGCCACTGAATAACTGAGTCAGATGGTAGCTGACCTCACCGTATTGGCGGTCTATCCATCCCTCAAGTTTGGAATGAGCCTTGCGGTCTATCGTCCTCTACCCTCTCTATCCCAACGATCTTGCCAGTGCCGGAGAGTGAGCTCTCTTGCTTTATGCTTTGCGGCATCCGTTCCAATTTCCTCTCTTCTTTCGCTCCGATAAATGCTTCCGCTCTAGAGCCAAGAGGTCTATGGAAATCACTCGCGCTATCACCAGGATTACTGGCTCTGGCACTGTCCGGTAAGAGGATGCTACTCTGAGGGCTCCTCTTCTCTGAGTGCCATACGGATGCCATACGTTTTCTGTACTACTACTACTACTACTACAACAACTACTACTACTACTACTACTACTACTACTACTACTACTACTACTACTACTACTACTACTACTACTACTACTACTACTATTATTATTAATCGGTAGTAGCTATCGGTAATGGACGATAGCGGTAGTTGTTAGCACACCTTTGCAAAACAATATAACTTATAACTTGAACTTCAGTTCACGTATCACTCCCGATACTCATCCATGTAGTTTATACCCACGTACTCAAGATATATCATTATTCTACTTTTGTCATTGATTGCGTGCTTTATGCACTACCAACGTTGAGTCAATTATTTTGTATTTATACTTGTCAACCTACATTCGTATAATACACGTGTATAAATATGTCCATGCGAAAAATTAGTATATTAAGCAGCCACTGTAAAAATAATAGTAAAACTATTTTTAGGTCTCAACAAAAAACAACAGGGTGTACGTGCGTCTGAAACAAGGAAGGAACAGCTTTTAACTTTTACCTAAAGATGAGCATCGTATTTACAAGGTAGACATTCGAACATGTAGAAAAATGCTTACGATAAATTATGTCGGTGTAATTAAAAACACAGAGGAATAATGAAAAGTATTTTAGATTCAATAAGTATACGAGCTGAGCGGCGTAGCTGTGTGTAAAGAAGTAGCTCTTTGAGATGAAGGCGCACTAATTATCCCGTCTCTCAAACCGCTTGCGTTCAATTTGTCGCACGCCTGACTCGTAACACTATTATTCCTTCCGATTACAAAGCAACAGAATCCGTTGATGGGTCAGCAAATTAGTCTACGTACCCTCCGAATGTATGCAGGTACGGCGATAAATGTTAAACGTCCTTTTATTACTTTTTTACTTATTTGTCACTTATATTCCATATATTTATAAATTAGGTATATATACGTATTATAATTTGCTAGGCATCAAATAAGTATCAAAACAAAATAAACATCGTATATACAATATAATCGTGAAACCAATTACGTCATACGGGTGTGAAATATGGCCAATAGTACAAAGAACACAAAAGTTGTTGGAAGCTACTGAAATGGATTATTGGCGAAGAGCGGCAGGGAGGTCAAAACTGGGAAAAGTATGATACGTCAGAATCTGGAAGATAATGAGGGTACAGTACTCTATTGTCAACGATAAAAACATATAAGATATAAAAACAAAACAGCTAAGATGGTTTGGGCATGTGCAAAGAATGCCGGATAATCGACTCCCCAAGCAAATTTTGTGATGGACACCATACGGTCGTAGGCGAAGAGGAAGACCTAGGTTGAGTTGGAGAGAAGGCATCAACCGGGCAATGAGAGACCGGGAATTGGAAGAAGAATCTTGGTTAGATCGAGACCAATGGGGACTAGGGATCGGAAGATGTAGAATAACGTTATGGACCGATTTATATATATATCTATTATTATATATTATATCGCGTATAGGGTCTTTTCTCCGTATCACTATCTTCTAATGCCCCACTGTTGGGTTCCAATTTATATTATAACGAGGTCCTGCCTTCTTTAAATCCCCGCGATGGAAGCCAATTTATATTATTCCGCAATTGGCGAAGGTATAATAATGTCTAAATATGTTCCACGTTGGAAACGCCAATTTATATTATACCTTCTGTCTCCATGTTAAGCCTCGCTGTTGTGAGTGCCAATTTATAATGTATCTTATTTCAATATAGTAAGGTATAACAATGTTTAAATATATCCCAGTTTCTCCCTATTTAATATAATTGTGTTATTGTGATTGAAAATTATGTATAGAGTGTGTAATTCTAATTTTTCGTTCAAGCCTGTCCCGCGTTAAAGAGAAGAGAAGGAATTTTTATTGTTTTCTCATTCTCTTTAATACCAAAGCAGTCCGCGAATAGCGCTGTGGTTCCCAGACAGCTGAAAATTGTAGGTTAGTCCACCGCGTACAATAATTCTCAGTTACACTCTCTACTTATATTATATCTTGTTCACACTACACTAAATATTATATAAATGAGAAGATATCGTTCTGAAAGGATTCTTTATTAATATTTTAATATTTCTTGCCAACAAGGTTATTTCTTTACGGAGATACAAAAGTTTATATGTTAGAAGCAATCGATTATCGATCGGATTCAGGGTTTTATATTATTTAAGTTATGATTTTATATTTCTTTAAACACAGGGCGTGAAGGTTCTTTCAACTGTTAGTAAGGTCAGAAAATGCATAAATAGGATTCAAGGTATTACAATATAGAATTAAGTTCTTATTAAATATTATTTAAAATAATTGTAGTTTACCGTCCGCTCGGCATCGTGACTCGATAAGGCTGTGTACAGCTAACCTCTTGTAGTGTTTGGTCAATAGCGAATGCAGATGAGTTTATCCTCGTCAGTCTTCTCTCCAAAGTTGAAATAAAAGTTGAATTCTTGGTCCTGGGATGATGCAGAAATGCCGCTCCTTTGTTCACCAATGTCCGAGTTTTGTGGCTACGTGCTTCGACGAATTTCGTGTCCAACTACGTTTTTTTTATTGGATTGTGGAAACTGAAGCTCAGATATAATTTTGCGTTTTATTTTCGTTTTTATGTTATTGGATTATATCACTGTATTCAAGTAGTTATTTCTCTGTTTTGGTTGATTAATTAAGTTAACATTTGTTCATTATATTGAGTTTTACTATTAGAGTTCTTCCTTTATATTTCTCGTTAATTTTCACGTACAGGTTTAAGATTGTTCAGTTATCTAAGACGGTTGAATGACAGTGGACCATACTATGGTGATTTACTATTCATTTGGCTTCCCAATTGTATTATTTTTATCTAAATTAATCAAATCTTTTCTGAGTGTCTTTAAACTAAACCGTCTTCGTTCATGTAGTATTACTCAATAATCGAATCAACAAATTCTAACTCTCTCGTCGTCCCTGACAACCATTTTTTCTACTCTTATTGGATATTATATTATACTATAACCATTATCATACAATGTTCTTCCACTCATCAAAATAATTCTTTACTAAATTTCCATTATATCCTTTTATAATTTTACCTATTGTTTGTTACTAAATTTTATATATTTTGCTGTTGTTTCCTCTTAATCTACTTACTTTAACAAGATTTTTCTGTTACAAACATTATCTATCGGTATCATTGCACTATTGCATTATGAGAATTTATTTAAATTGAATTTATTTATTTGTTATTAGCAATTATTATTAACTTCTCCTAACTCATTAGATTTTATTTAGTATTTGTTACAAATTTCTTTACCTAACCTTTCTGATCTGACTTACTATATAATGTTACTGGTTGTTAGGCCTATTATTATACTTTTATCTACTACTGAGTTTAACTTGTTACTATCTGCATTATTATAGAATCCTTCATTTGTTTATGACATGATTACACTAAACCCTTTTGTATCTCGTTAACAATTGTAGCCTTTATGGCCAGGTTTACAATTATAATCAGCCTACTATCTAAGTACATTTATACAAACATTTAACTCTATAAAGTCTAACAAAAGCTTTATAATGACATATGGATAACACACAAAATGAAATCAATTGGTAATTAATTAATGATTTTAACAACAGCTCTATAATGATATATTGATAACATATAATAATTAGTTAATTGGTATTCTATTAAAAGAATTATTCCACTTGCTACACACAAAAAATAACATAACTATCATGATAATATTACAACATGATACAATGTACTAACAGGTACATTTTTATGAACTAAGTCATGTAACAATTACTCATTCTCCTTTCCTTTAAAACATCAATTATTATGAAACAGTCTAAATTAGTTTTTACATTATTTGTCAATGTCTGTTGTTTACACCTTTCACTGAACTTTGAGGTTTGTATTTTTAACATTATTAATTTTTTTTCTTTCTACCTTGTATTCTTATTTCATTTATTCAATTATGGGTTGGGTTTCTGACCTTTTACAAGTGTGGATAATTAGTATTTTTATTTTATTTTAAAGCTTATAAATTAATTTATGTAACGTACAATATATATCAAATAAGTATACTTTAAGTTAAAATTAGTTTTTGTAATACCCGACACAGAGAACAATGCAGGACAATCTCGTCTGTTACTCCTTCTCTTGTGACCCACTGCCCGAAATCGGGCCTTGGCTCTCTACTCATTCTGTTGGTGGAGTCTCACCCAACGTTTCCTATCGTTTCTTTGCCTTCTGGTCTGCTGCTGCTACATTTCACATAAGGTATTTCTGGCAGTCTCCATTCTCACGCATGTCCAGCACATAGCAATCTGTTCAGTGTAATGTACATTTCTTCTGCTGGCTCGTTGAAATGATACTATGTCTCCTCGGAATGTTGTATTCAACACTCCCCATTTCTGTTTATAGGACGTAAATCCACATCAGGACCTTCCAGTTAAAAGCCTTCAAGCGTTCCAGTACTCTTTGAACTGATATCCTGATTTTCGTACCATGCTATAGGACAGGTCTTGTAGTAGCTTTGTATATGCCCATTTTGTAGGGCTACGAATTGGAATGACATCTTCATTACATCTTCCGTACTAATGACCGACCCAGAATTAATTTTCATCACTGGTTAAATGGGCAACACTGTTGCCAGGTTTCGTGTGTGGCGATAGTGCATTTTGCCTGACTCGTAAGTCTGTTTTTCCTTCCTATGACAAACAAACAGAATCAGTTGACGGTCAAAAAATTAGTCTATGCACCATCTGAATGTATACAGGCACGCGATTTATTTAAAACCTGTCTAGCGAAAATTACTGTGCGGTCTTATATTACTTTCTTTTACTTTTTAACCATTTATATTTAATAAATAAAGTCATTATACATCCATATATGCATTATAATTTTCAGAGTAACAAATAATGTAATTTACGGTAAGTCGAAAGTATACGACACGGAGATCAATGGAGACTATTCTGTTTCTCTTTTCCCTAATGCTGCTCTTGGCATTCTCCACCTCATTCTGTTGGTTGTACAGCACTCCCAGCATGGCAACATCTTTCTATCTTTTCCTTCAAGTGCCTTCTGGTCTTTTGCTTTCAGAATTTTGTTTAAGGAATTTTCCGTAGTCTACCACTGTCCGTTCTTACGCATAGCCAGCCCATTGCAATCTCCTCAATGTGTGAACATTTCTACTGTTGGCTCACTGAAAAAACAATATCTATCTTCATAATATCGTATCCAACACTCTCGATTTTTGTATGTAGGACCTGGAACCCGCAACAGGAGTTTCTTCTTAAAAAAAAAACTTTAAGTGTTTCAGAGTTCTTTGAGTTAATATCCAGATTTTACTGCCATTCTACAGAACAGATCGTATAATAGTTTTGTATATGCCTAAGGGCGTCTCGTGACTTAAAGGTCGTAATAAGTGCAAAATATGCCTTGTGGACTAGAGTCATTTCTCTTAATTTCCATCTTCAGATATATTTTGCTCCTAGATACGACCTGACTGCTTCTATATAGGCTTCTTCTACAATCATGTTTTGTTAGGTCGGATAGATCTTCCCCAACTTCGTCGTGCTTGTTTGCTAAACTCCTAAATGTCATGTTCTGGACGAGGCCTTTCAGTGTTTTCACCATTTTCAAGTCCTAAACCACGACAAGGTGGTTTAAGATTTGGTGGTTTCCACGGTGGAAACACTGAAAGGCCTCGTCCAGAACATGACATTTAGCAGTTTAGCAAATAAGCACGACGAAGTTGGAGTTACAGAGACTGCTAATTCAAATAACAAGATTCACGGACCTGTCTAATTTTGGATTTATCCACATTTACTTATAGTCCTACTCGTACTTGTTTCCATTATTATATAGATTTTCGAAAACTCATTTAATCGGGTTATGATAGCTGTATCGTCGGCATAGTCTAATTTGCTGAAGAGAACTACTGCTCAGTGTATGCTCATTGTGTGTTCTGGAGTCAGGTTGAAGAGAATATGAGCCAAGGCATTCCTCTTTTTTAGACTCTGCCTGAACTCAAACGGTTAAGTGAATCGATCCTGTTTTCTCAACTGCTCAATATTTTTAGCCAGTGTTGTTTTGTCAAGTTAACCATCATTGTATTACAAATCCTAACATTATACGAGGACTATCTCCAGCACAAATGTGCACTCATATGTCTGGAGGCAATTGGCGTATTAGGGACAGTCGCCGCACCTTCTGTCTTCTCTTCCAGTCGCTGAGTTAACTTGAGTTGTGAAGGTCTTGTGTTGATGTTTTTGTTGTTATGCAGTCGTCAATTTTGGAAAAACCGACAATTATTAGAACAAAAAATTATCCCGGTGAGCATGAAAATTTTCTTTTCATTTATATAAGTTAGATTTTTAGGCAGTAAACACTTATTAAATGTAAAATTTGAGTGCTGATGTTGAATAGAGACATTTAGGTTACATACCGTGCTTCTCTGTCAAAATTTTCTCCACTATCAATCCAATAGTATATCAATCCACCCGCGGGTGGATGCGGGTGTGGTATCTTACCCGCTGTATTGGGACAGTTGCTGTAGTACATCGATTTGTTTAAGCGGTCTAATAACATTACAACTTTGTTTGTTTCAGAACTTTAAATGCCGACCAGTCTAGAAAGAACTTGGAACAGAGGAAACTGGACAGAGGAACAGTTAAAAGAAACTGTTCGTTTCATCAAAGAAGAAGGTGTTTCCAAAAGAAAAGAGGCTAGGCGAAATAATATCTCTGAAAGAATGTTAAAGAGAAGATTAGAAAAGGAAAATTTTGTGAAGTCTGAGTTAGGTCCATCATCTCTGTGTGAGAAAAGAAGCAGAATTGAAATTAGTTAAACATATTGCAACCCTTCAAGCTAATGGATTCACACCAAAGCCTTTAACAGTCAAGACCATAGCTTTCAACCTAGCTAAACAAATGATATTAAAAGGAAACTTTAATGAAGAAAGACAAAAAATAAGAAAAGACTGGTTTTATTCGTTTGTAAGAAGAAATCCTGTTTTTTCAATAAGAAAATTTTAAGGACTTTCAGAGGCTAGAGGGAAGTGAATGGCAAAAGAAGAAATTGAGAAATATTTTAACATATCAAAGAAAAAATATTAATTGAAAAGGATTTGATATGAAAACCACCGTATGTATTCAACGTCGATGAAATTTGATTACAACTAAATAATGATCCCGGGAAAGTTTTTGCCTTTAAACGTAGTAAAGATGTACACAATATTATTTCAGCAGAACGAAGAGAGAATATAACAATAATTATCTGCATTAGTCCAAAAGGAAATAATTTATCCGCTTACAGTATATTTAAGAGAAAGAATAAAAAAAATGGTGGGAAAACAGCATGCCGCCAGGTTCTACTATTTCAATGGACTCCAATTCGTCGTATATTGGCACATAAATATTTACTGACTGACTATTGAATCATTTTGTTCCTAGAAAACCTTCCGGGAAGCTATTATTAATACTAGATGGCCGCCCTTTACATATGAACTCATTAAAATGTTAAAGGAAGCCGAAAAAATGGAATAATTATGTTACACCTTCCAAGTCACAGCACTCAATACTTACAACCTTTGGACAGGTCTTTTTTCAAATCTCTAAAACACCACTGGAATTACGTGTGTCATAACTGAATTATTTATCATAAACCAAAATGAACCAAATCAATGGATCATAAGGATGCAGTTTGGTGGACTACTTGGGCCGAATTCGCTGTTACAAAAAGTGTTGTGAATGGATTTCTGACTATACATTTCGGATGTGCAGCAGGAAAAAGCCAACAAACAAGAGATAATTCCAACTTCAAATTCCGGTGATAACGCTTGACTACAGGCCTGTTACATGTAATAGGAACTATAAAGCTTCTGAAAACGAGTGGCGATTAACTAAAATTTCTAGTGTTAATTACTTATTTGTTTGCGTACCGTATCACTTATTATATGATATATAATTACCTTAATATCCACTTTAGCGATACACAGTTTCGTCACTGATGACGCGTTTCGGGACTAAGTCCCATCCTCAGATACATAATTAATAAATTAAAATATTAAAATCACGACCATGATACTGGTCAAGTCAAAATAAATAAAATAAATTATAAATCGCATGTAATAAGTTTTGCTAACCACGGCTGGAGCTCCCGCATGCGTTCACCCGCAACCGCGATTTTCACGCGACTCTATTTATACGCGATACTTGCCTTGTATGGCTCCATGTTAATTACTTATTTGTTTGCGTACCGTATCACTTATTATATGATATATAATTACCTTAATATCCACTTTAGCGATACACAGTTTCGTCACTGATGACGCGTTTCGGGACTAAGTCCCATCCTCAGATACATAATTAATAAATTAAAATATTAAAATCACGTGAAAATCGCGGTTGCGGGTGAACGCATGCGGGAGCTCCAGCCGTGGTTAGCAAAACTTATTACATGCGATTTATAATTTATTTTATTTATTTTGACTTGACCAGTATCATGGTCGTGATTTTAATATTTTAATTTATTAATTATGTATCTGAGGATGGGACTTAGTCCCGAAACGCGTCATCAGTGACGAAACTGTGTATCGCTAAAGTGGATATTAAGGTAATTATATATCAAAATTTCTAGTGGCCCACGGATATTAATCTCTGAAGAACTTCCCGGAACATCCACAAATTTACAGATTGAGGTCACCGAAACACTAACAAAATTTCTTCAGAAGTTTTCCCAAATTGAATAAAACCTTGCCAAATTTGACATCAAACGTATATATACAAAAAAAAGTTAAAGAAAAGAATCAGTACGGAACAGATGAAAACAGGAAACTTAAAATTGGAGACGCCTTACCTGTTAAGAAAGATAAATAAAGCTTGCAAAAGAATCAACGTACCTCGAATAAAAGTAGGAAGTCAGTACTTTCTTCATTGAAAGATGATCTTGAGGAGTTACCACAAAGTCGTTTTGACGACATTGATGAATTTGATGGCAACGAGCGTACAGAGTGTCTTGAAATTTACACTCGGAGACAATCGGTCGACGACTGGATTCAGTTTGTAGCATGTCGAATACGGGCTTCACGAGTCGTGCAGTTTTTAAAGAGACAGGGGAAGTGTTGTGACTGAGGATGGAAGGATGTGCGTAAACAAAATCTTGATGAAAGAAAATCAAAGTGAAATATTTTATGAACGCAATATCAATCAGTAATATTTCTAAATGTTTTTTAAGCTTTGTTTTTATAGGTGATTAAAACTATATAAATTTAATTAAGAAACAATATAAAGTTGTCTCAAATGAAACAGAAAAAATAATTCGAAACAAATATAGCCTATTTTTGCATTTATATTTTAATAAAAATAATTTTTAACTTTCTTTTACTTTTCAATCTATTCTAAATTTTCCTCTTGCTGTTTTAATGAAGCTTATTATTTAACACTTTTAAAACGATTAGTTTGTAATTTGTATGTATTCATTTTGAATTTTGTATTTTATTCATTAATCCTTTTTAAGTAACTCGTTGAGTTTCCTGCAGGTGTCCTATGTAATATCTTCAAATAAATACGCTGCAAGAAGATTTGTTTTCACCTGACCACGTTTCACAGAATTTATTCTGTATCTTCAGAGGTTTGGTCGAAAGTTTTGAAAGTTTTGTTTTGCTTACAATACAGCTAACGGATAATCGAATTTACTTCGACTTTATTTTCGATACCCAATATTTACAAATCTAATTTAGCCAAACACTGTTTAAACAATAAACATAAATTTCCAGACATTCAAAATGTCAAATTAATTAAAAACATACAAAAAGATAGTAAAATGAATATCTGGGAAAATCTTAATATTTACAAACACAATAATAATAATCTACTAATTAAAAACAAATACAAATAAAAACAAAACAAGACGATTTATTTAAAATCATTCATTTATTAGAATAATAGAATAAACATTAAATATATAACAAATAGCTACTACATAAACATTAAAACAATCGAAAATAGAATCGAAGTAATCTGATTATCCGTTAGCTGTATTGTAAGCGAAGCATTCAATTACAATTCAAACAAACCTCTGAAGTTACAAAATAATTTCTGTGAAACGTGCGTCAGATGAAAATAAATCTACTTGCAGAGTATTTATTTGAAGATATTTATTCATTAAAAAATGTTTGTTTAACGCGTATTATGGATAATTCTGGAATCTCAGCGGGGTACAAATACAAGCATTTAGCGACGCTTAGTTTCAGTTTAAGTGGCGATTTATTCAAGTGAGGTTCGAGTTATTATCGGGCGATTTACACGATGCGTCTCAAGTGGTGTATTAGTGAAAAGTGATTATAGTGCGGGATTCTTTACAGTTGACATTATTATTTGTGTGGACAGATTAACTTGAATTATTGTACGAGTATACTCTTGTTGAATAACGTGTTGATTACAAACTGTTATTTGTGATTAATTAAGCTGGTTTTTAGTGACTTCATTGGTGACTTGTATTTTGTTTTCCACTGTACCATACGACGATCAGTTAGACCGTCGTAACAATACTAATTTATCCATCTTTTTCTATTTTGAATTTTGTTAAACTATTGGCATTCTTCCTTTCTGCATATACTTGCAGTGAGGTTACATAACATATCAACAAACTTCTTATCTCCTGCCGTTTTTAGTAGTTCTTGTGGTATGTTACTTATGACAAGCGGTTTTCATTTTCTAAAGCGCCTAACTTCCAGAATGTCTTTCATTTAACGAAACATTCATATTACACATAACTGTAATCGCTGATTATATCATCATCATCTATCTATCCAGGATTAGGCAGGTTGCCTGTTCCGGCTTCACCATCACCGTCTCGGTCTGCCAACAATTCTTCTTCCGGTTGGCTTATAATTCATGATTTTTCATGGAATTTTTTCTGGAGACATGCGCATAACATGCTCTTTCCATCTTTTTTATAGTTTTTCGATAGTTCCGTTACTGGTTGTTCTTTTAATTCCTGTCTTATAACTTCGTCCTTTATGTGATCTAATCTACAACCTTTCACAGATCTAAGATATTTAATTTCAGACGTTTCAATCTGTCTATAATCTTTCTTTATTGGTTCCCATGATTCGGACCCGTATAATAGCATGGGGACTGCCATCACCTTATAGAATTTTATTTGTGTTTCTTTCGTGGTCTTTCCTTTGAGTGTTCTCCGTAATGTCCCACATATTCTTTGGAAGTTGTTTGTTTTATTAAGAATATCTTTGTCTTCTTCATAATCGCTGATTATATTTTTTCTTTAATTATTTCCATTTATATACTGTTCGATGTTTATTTTATTCTGCGTTAATCAACGATACAATAAGTATCATATTATCTTTATACATACATTTCTAAATTCAACGTTCGGGTTTATAACTTCAGAGTAAAATATAAACACAAGTTCAAAACTCTTATAAATGTAACAGAATAGTTTAAAGGAAACAAACACTTGTACAATTTTAGTTAAGCTGTTTTTAATTAACATAATTTCCTTTACTTAAAAACTTTACATGAGGTACCGTCAACCACTTGTTCTTAATTAACGTGTAAAGTTTCTAGTTGGAAAGTCACATCTTAGCCTTATGCGAGCGTGTGCGTTGTGTGTCTACACGACATTTAGAAATCTTAACTAATAATTCGCTAAACTGCAGCGTCGTCAACTCACACACTTGCGCGCACCGTTTCAATGGATAGAGGCACTGAGCAGCAGTTAGGCTGAGAGCTGTAATTTGCTCCGTTTGATAAAATTAATAATAATTATATACATCTGAGAAACGGATTCATCCAGCCTCTACACGGGGTTTGCATAACTAAGTATTCAAGAATTACGTACTTACCCTCTTGGCTTAAAATATTAAAAAAAATATTCTTTTTGGCACAATCCCGTTCTCATTTAATACATGACTTTAATTTCAAAAACTGTTAGAACTTTTTTACTTTTTATGTTTGAAAGCTCAGGCTATTCTGTCGGACTCTGAAAACAGATCGGAGATGGACATACATTTGTTACATGGAATCTGCAAAGACTCTGGATTGCAGATATCCACAACTAAAACTAAGGTGGTGGCTTTTTGTGGAACTGATCCCGTACGGGCAAAAATTGTTATAGATGGTAATGTCCTGGAACAAGTTAGCAGTTTTGAATACCTGGGCTACAGTGTGTCTTATAATCCAAGCAACGACGTGGGGCATAATTTGCATAAGTTCAACCTTATGTGCCGGACCATCAGGCGACCCTTAAGTCAGCAAGTAAAGGAACACGCCTAAAATTCTACAAGGTGATGGCTCTTCCCACACTTCTTTATGGGTCTGAGAATTGGACTTGGGCGTCTGAGAACGAAAGACCAGGCCAGTCGCATCCAAGCAGCTGAAATGAGATTTCTCAGGCACGTGGCAGGGTATACTCTCCATGATCATAGAAGAAACAGATATACGGCACGAACTGAGTATTATGAGTATACTCGACAGGATCGCCCAGTATCGGCTGAATTGGTGGAAACATCTTTGCCGAATGGATGACTGCCGCATCCCCAAACAACTATGGAACTATAAGCCGAGGGAACGGAAGGTGTGGGACGTCCGAGGAAGCGCTGGAGTGACCAGCTGTAATATTTGCCTATTTGAGACCGGAACAAACCATTCTCGGTTTAAACCTTGAGGATGATGATGATGATGTTTGAAAGCAAAAAAAAAAGCAATAAGATGCACCAAGCATGTTCTTAAATTATAGTTGATTAGAAATACGAGTTATAGTAACTGGAAGACTATATTTATTTCTAGTTATATCAAAGTAACATAGCCATTCATTTCAGGTGACAATCGAGTCTATGACACGATACAATCAAACAATACGAACGACGCCGACCTGACGACGACGCTGAAGACATGTTTTACACAGGATTTAAGATTAAAAATGTGCTACATACATGGCCGGTGGCAGATCCTTTTTAATGAAGAGCTGTATGAAATATAAAGGAAGCCACCGGCTACCCAGTTAATGAAATCAATTAGGCTTAAGTATGTTAGGCATCTCCGCTTGCAAGAGAGTGAACCAGGAACACGAATGATGATGCATGTGTGCGAAGGAAAAGGAGCAGGTTGAAAATTGGATAAGTGGGAGATATAGGAAATCAACGTTTTATAACAACAAATATAAACTTAACCACCCGTAAGGGTAGACAGAGTGAATGTAAAGATTCGATTCGATAAATGGAACAAAGAATTTTTTGCGATTTAATTACAGCTGGGACCGCCTCTCGCATCCTAGCTTCCACTGGCGCCGGTCTAAACAGTCCTCTTCTGTAAGTCCTTTTGCATTCATTGCACCTTCGACGTCCATTTTCCATGAATGTTTAGGTCTTCCTTTTTTCCTTGTAGAGGGTGGAGTCCATTCCCATACCTTCCTTGGCCATCTCTCATTCGACATTCTTTTTAGGTGTCCGAACCAATTCAGTCTTCTTGCTTCTGTTGTTTCTATAATGTCAAGGTCAATTCCCATCGCTTGTCTTATCTCTACATTTCTCACTCTATCTAGTCTACAGAGTGTCAGTAGTTGTTAGTCTACAGCACCTCCGCCAGTAATCCATCTCCATAGCTCTTATTTTAGATTTATTTCATGTATTAATTTCCCACATTTCTGCTCCATATAGGCCTGTACTTTCGGCTATAGTTTTATATATTCTAATTTTATTGTTTTTTATTATTCGTGGACACCAAAGCAGACTGTTTAATTATTTTGTTGCTGTCTGAGCTTGTCCTATTCTTACTTTTACTTCTTGGTTGCTGTCAGCATCCGCTGTCATTGTTACACTCATATATTTGAAGTTTTAAATATTAATTATCACTTTTGTTGTAGTTCTAGGTCTTGACCTTTACCGCCTACTATAAGGTACTCAGTTTTTGAGGTATTTAGAAATACAAAGATAAAACTCAATATTGTAGTATTGTTTGCGTGAATAGTGGCATATAAATACAGAGGAAACAAATAAATACAATTTTTGCTAATATCTCATAGAAAGTCACATTTGTACTATATCGAATTGTCCTGAGACAAATGCAGATAGAATAAACGATGACATAATAATCTGGAAGGTGCCAAAACTGTTTACTCGATTTTTAAAAATGTCTTTTCGCACCACTCTGGAAAGCACTTGTCGATTCTTGATTAGCCTACGACCTTGAAAAAAGTAGTATAAAGCACTGTTATATTAACAGGTACTTATGCTTAAATTTCTGTGCCACAGAAATTACTTAGTGTTACTGCATTATGGGTGACTGTAAAATTAATGAGAAATAAATAGGAGAGTACCAAGCGGGAAAGGCTGATCATTCAGGAGCATAACGTCACCATGAAGACCTTGATCAAAACAAAGGCACTAGCAGCAGATAAGAAGGAAATTATGATGTTTGTAGACTTAAAAAGGCATGCGATTTCATATGCGGGGATGCGATGGTAAGCATACTGAAATAAGTCGTAATAGATGACGTTGATAAAACTAACATTAACAAACGGGCGATCACAAGTTACTGTAATTTTTAGAAGAACTACCAGAACTTTTTGAAATCAAACAGGGGTGGTTTCTCCCCAATCGTATTCAACTGCATCTTGGGAGAGTCAATCTTTGAATGCAGAAAAGAGTTGATTCAGTACAAGCTGCCGAATGGAATCAGCTTAGGCCACCAAAGGACGGGGCTTAAATTTAGATGCCTCGTCATCGCTTACGATGTGTACTTTTAGAATTTTTAGATTGCACCCAAACAGATAGAAGAAATAGCGACGAATGCAAGGTTACAAATATCTTATGGAAAGTCAAAATACATGACCTGGAGAGCGAAACCCCAACCTGGACAATGAAGACATAATAAAATGCTATCGAAAGAGCTCAAAAGTTCACTTGCTTCAATGAGATTTTGATCCCAAACATAAATGAGAAAGCACTGCATGACGAAAGGCCGAGGAGGATGAAGATATCGTTCATACTGTGGCAGAGGATTTAAAAATCCTAATCACTATCCCATCAGGCCAAAATTAGAAACTACAGTTTGGTGATCAAACCGGAACGCTTATATACGGCAAAAACAATAGCTAATAAAGAACTGTCAGCCATGGGGAAAAAGAAAGGAAATTTCGACGGAAAATCATGGTACTCACATAGGTATTAACGAATGAGTTTACATTTTATTTGGAACTAAACTAAGGGTTGTATGTAAAGTTAAAAAAATCTCAACAACGATCACGACGAGACGAATGACTTTCTATAAAAGCCTTAGAAGAATGGAAGCAGAAAGGATAGCAAACAAGATCCTATTTCCAGGAGAATACAAAGACCCAAGTACCATGGATCAACGAAGTCCCATCGGGATCTAGAAAAACGTGGAAGCAGTTAAGAAATAAGAAACAGAGAAATGTTCAGAAGGAAAATTGCGGGAGTTAAAGATCTGACGGAAGAGAAACCACGGTGAACGAAAAGGGTGTTATTGTAAGAGGAACGAGCAAGAGCAAGCTAGAGAATGAAGGAATACTGGTAAAGGAGAAAATAATTTCAGAAGGCATAGGAAATTGTGCAATCGCAACCCACAAACGGCTGAAACGAAACATAAAAATTGCTTAAATTGTTGTGGGATGATTCACTAAAACATGTTCGACGTAAAACAGAACGTCCACTAGGTCGACAGGCGTACAGGCGCTGTAAGTGGATGAACGTAGACGTGGACGCTGTACGTGCATTAACAGCTTAGCAAGAAAGTGCTAAGACTTGGCAGCTTGGGAAGGAACTGTCTGGAGCTTCTTTACGTTGGCGCTACAATGTGTACCCCCCACTGAATATAGAGCGAGTCGAAGTTCGTCTAGTCAGGGAATATCGATTGCCCTCGATGCAATGTAGTGGCATCGATATTTTCTTTTATAGTAAACTAGTATATAGTGATAGTAATATACCAGTAGTAACTCGTAATAGTGGTATTTATTTTATAATACATTGATGAAAATATGAACACTTACATTTTCAAGGTCGCTGACTCAGAATGTTAAGTTAAAAATACTGTAAAACACAGGGAAATCAAAGTGGCCAATTTAAAGGCGAGTGAAATGCACAAAATATCCATAATTTTTAATTCACTTTTTTGTAATAGTCAGATAAGGAGAAAAATAATAAAAATTGAATCAATCAAGAAAATAGTTTAGTATCTTTATTCATATAAAATGTGATTATTTTATATGTGGTCCAAGGTGCAAGATCTTTCCTTACGTCATTTCAGTTTTTACCTGTGTAGTCAGAAATTCAGTTAAGTTTCGTGTAAAGCATTCATCATACAAATATTAAAAAACTTATCTGTTAATAAACTTTGTTTAGTATGTCTATTTTGTTTTGTTAAATTAAGTTAATATTTTTCTGATTATTTAAGGAAAATAGAAAATTTTATAAGGACGTCACTACATTAACATAACATTTAAAGTCTAATATTTAAAAAAGTAATAGCCGGAAAAATCTTTAAAAAAAAATTAATCATGGTTAAAAGGACGTAGACTAACGATACCTGTTAACAATTTATTCTTTATTTTTACTTTATACGAAATTACCGCAGGGAAATTATACACCACACCGGTTTTAAACACTACTTCGTTACTGCTACTAATATTAGAAGAAAACAGAATTAGTTTTAAAGCAAATTTAAAGGCCTGCAATCTAATCGTAGTACTGTTTTTATATGAGGTACGGTTTTCGAGTTAATCAGTGTCAACAAATTTTTTTCTGGGGGCAAGAATATTGAAGAGCTAGGTTTAAACAATCATATCTCGTGAAATGTTAGTTTTACAGAAATGAAAAAAAAAACAGATTGTTTGCTATAAAATAAACTTTATTTCATATGCCTGCTTAATTTGGATAAACTTAATATGTTTTGAGTAATTTAATGTTTCTTTTTTTATGAAATCGCTAAACTGAGATAACATTCAGAGTCTAACAGTATCAAAACAAACAGCTTAAAAAAATCATAATAATATTGATCCTGGTGATAATAATGTAGTTTAATGGTATGTAACAGGGATTTGAAACATTTTTATTTAACAGCAAATTACATCTGAAAAATTGCCAAACTTTTCTAAAAAATTAAAATTCAATTTTTTGTCATAACGTAGTTATTTGTACTGACATCATATTAAAAAAAAAAAAATTAAAAACAATTCCATGGTCTTCAATGTAGGTCATAAATACTTTTTTGTCAAAGCTACAGCTTTCGAGTTATAGAGAGTTAAAAATGTTTGTGGGGGTAAAGACGTTAAATCCCAAAGTATTAGATGTACAGGAATAGGAAAAATAGTTTCGAGTAAAAAAGCTTATTTTAAAATTTACAATTACTGTTTTGATAAATTAAATATTTTTCGAGTTATGTTACAGAAGTTATGACGAGTTTAGAAGATGAAAATCACAATTTATAACAATAACTTGAACAGTATTGGGTTGGCTTCATGAAAAAGTGCGTACCAACATTTTTCTTAGAATTTAAAGAGCTATAGATTACAGATGTTATTTATTTTATTTTTTTCTACAGTTTATTCTACTTAATATGCTTTATACAAAATATGCTTTATCAAAAGTATTTTAAAATTTAATTAAAAAAATAATTCTCAAACCTTTGCTTCAATTCAATTTAATTTGTTTTTTATCTCTACTGAGAAACAAATATTATTCTCTGACTGAGAAGCATCGTTGTATTTCAGCGTTTGGATCCAAGAGATATTGTTTTATGGTACCGTGTGGCTACGACATAAAGTAGTAAAAGTAATTACTTTGATAATTAACCTGTGCCAACCGATTTACTTGGGTTAAACAGACCGTTTTGGGGCACAGATATAATTATCGTTTGTTGCTGGTTGGTTTGTTCGTTCGTTGTTGGTTATGAAACATATTGACGCACGCACACATGGAAATCAGACAATGAAAATTGATTACAGTTTACTCATTAAACTGTATACAGAATACATAATGCACAAAGGCCGTCATTCTGTGTTTATAATAAATTGTGGTAGTATACTGGAGCATGAGATGAAATCAAACACAAACTTAACTTAATGTCCGGTCGTTGGCTGTAACTGCGACCTTATCCTTCCCCTACTTGAGGACCATCACAGAACTTCCCACCACCCGATCCGGGTCAAACGCCCTCGGGCAATTCCTGATGACCCGCCATAAAACCAACCTCGTGCGTAGCTCCTGTTAATAGCCCCAGGGTTGACCTTTGAAAACGGTTCTTTCCTTCCATCCTAAGACTGCTTCTGCCTAACACTCTGTGCACTCTGCTTGTCGTTGTTACCATTGTCTCAGGCACGGAGACTGTCTGCCTAGCGGAGAGCGACCGACTCCTCACGGCGCGGCGTCTGCTTGCTAAACTCGAGACAGGTGACATCTGTTGCCTAAATCCCCGGTTCCACCAGCCCGGCCACAAATACCAGTTTTCTTTATCCCCCATCATCTAGCGAATCCAGATGGTATTCCATACAGAATTAGGTTACCCGTTGATTGTACCAATACTAAGTTATCTTTTGGCATCATCATGATAATCTTTAAGTATTAAACCAAGGAAGATTTTTTCTGTCTCAAATAGGCAAAGATTACAGCTGGTAACTCCAGCGCTTCCTCGGACGTCCCACACCTCTCCGTCCCCTCGGCTTATAATGCTATAGTTGTTTGGGGATGCGGGAGTCATCAATTCGGCCGATACTGGACGATCCTGTCGAGTATACTCATAATACTCAGTTCCTGCCGTATATGTGTGTTTTCTTCTATGATCATGGAGTGTATACCCTGCCACGTGCCTGAGAAACCTAATTTCAGCCGCTTGGATGCGACTGACCTGGCTTTCCGTTAAAGTCCAATTCTCAGACCCATAAAGAAGTGTGGGAAGAGATTTTAGAGTTTTAGGCGGCTTCCTTTACTTGCTGACTCAAGGGTTCGCCTAATGGTCCCGCACATATAAGGTTGAACGTATGCAACTTATTAACAACGTCGTTGCTTGCTTTATAAGACACACTGTAGCCCAGGTATTCAAAATTGCTAACTTGTTCCAGGACAGTACCATCTACAACAACTTTTGTCCGTTTACTTAGTAATGTTTTCATTAAAGCAATTTTAAGTTTTGATGACTTATTGAGTACTTAACACAATAAAACACAACCAGTTAGTCTAGGCACATCTTACTGTGTACATCACTTCTCTCCCCTGACGCTGCCAACTGTATAGCCTGTACTCCTTATCATTCCAGTAAGCACACGTGTGCTCTGAAGGCGCTGGAACTTATAAAGTAAGTTTACTCTTAGAGTGGAGCCTGATGTAAACAAAGCGGCGTGATACAACACAGAGGCGTGTACAGTACAAAGTTAGAGCTTTCTCAACAGATCCAAAGAATTATATAATCATTTACCATATTTTTAGTTGTATTAATACCAATTGTATTAAAAAAATGTTTGTGATATATTTTTAATCAATTAATTACAATCAATTGGGAACTAATTTTTTGTAGCGGCGGATTTAGTGATGCGGCCACTCGTATAACCAATCCGGCTCAAGTACAAGCACATGGTTTTGTTTAGATCAGGCTCCACTCTAAGAGTAAACAAACTTTAGTTAATCTTAGTTTTGTCCACTAGAAAGTACAGACTTTTCCTCGAAAGCTCCCTTACTATACATCGCCTTCACCAGTTGTTCTTTTGTTAGGTTGACACGATTCGGATGAGAAACAACATTTGTGTTAACTACTGTTAACATTTTTTGGTTTATTAAGTCGTGGTCCAGAATGTCTATAAATACAGCTAGACGTCTAGACCGTGCCGATGACGAACATCTTCAGTGGTGCGGGAACAGAAATTACAAACATCCGCGTAGGACAACGCACGATTTACAGACACTCTGGATTACGGCCGTGACAGCTTGCGTACCTTATCAATATTATTAAGGTTCACTAAGCACCGACGATGTAACCTAGTTTTACCTATGAAACAATTTTTAATAATGCTTAACATTTTAGAAACGTAAATCATCCTCTAAATTTCTAAACAGTGTAACGTCACAGAACGTTCCATAAAAAGAAATCATTTATATAGTAAGTTAGCATAAGAGGAAAGTGAAGTGAACAGTATCGAACCCAAGTAGTCCCAAAAAATTGTGTAATTTTGTATAATAATTATTTCTATCAACTTGAAAAAACGACCAAACTATGACTAAGACAAAACCCCATATATATTATTAAAGTGAATAAGAGTGAAAAAACCATAAGACACTATAAGAGAGAGAAATAATGTCAGAATCCACCAGAATAAAGTCAATAATTATTAAGTTTTATAACTATGAATATAGTATTAAAAACTATTTTTTGTGAATAAATGGACATGATCCATTATTATATTATGTGATGTAAATAAAATAAATGTATTAAATGACTTAAATACATTATTAGAAAGAGTTTAAGTTAAAATAAAGATTGTATATTTGCAATGACAAAAAAATATTAATGTGTTGGATTTGAGACCATACACCAAGATTTCATGAAAAAATTAATTATTATCAGATTTAAATAAAAACTATATGTAATTGTCAAGCAGACAATAGTGAACAATTTATCTTAAATAAAGGAAGCTGTCAAATGAATAAAAAGCAGCCAAAATAGCCAAAAACAGTGTTAACTAAAAACATGTAATAGGCATCTAATATTGTATAATTTATGAATTTAATGTTGCCAAAATGCAACCAAACTGTATTAGAAAGCTGTAATATGATATAAAGCAACTATACTAATATACCTGACCAACTTTAACATTGTAATAGTCAAGTCAGCAAAATATTTACTTATACCATGTATGGCTGAAGCCAATTATCCAGTACAAAAATAATCAGATCTGGCTAAAATACTTACATAATACTAACAAAAATAAGATAGAAAGGTACAATACATCAAAATACCTTAATAAGAAATAAACTCAGTTGAAAGTAAAGTCAATTCTAAAAGAATTTAACTAATTAGAGTGAGATTTGTCACACCATAAAAAAATGACATCTCAAGACAATCAATGATGCTATGTCATCTTGTGATAAATATAACATATGTACAAAGTAACCAGGTATCACAAAAGATAGACAAAATAATAAACTCTGTGTGTATAGTGGTGAAATAACACATATATTAAGGAAAAAGACTAATCATTGTATTAGAAAACTGACAAGAACCTAGGCCATGAGCAGAGGCCATATAAAATTGTATTTATTTGTGTTTTATTGATGTTAAATTTTGTTTATTTTGTTGTAGGAGAGTAGTAGTAATAGATGTCCAGCTTGTGAAGGGAACTTTATAACTCCACAACAATTTTTATTATAAATATTGAGTTTTTAATGACTACAACTCAAGGTGAGGGTTGTAAATTGTAATGTTTTTTAGACTTAAATTAATTAGATACCAATCATATTTAGTATCGCTAGATTCAGTTAAAAACAAGGAATTTAAATACATTAATGGCATACAAATTGTAAGTACTAATGTGAAACTGTTTGATAAATACCAGTGTAAATTTTGAAATATCCATTGTATGAAGAATAAGAAATTCGTTCTAAAAGCTTCTACGGAAGTGAAAATTGTTCTATGACATTCCATTTCGTTTATTCTCGAACAATCTAGAAAGAATTTTTACACAAATATACCGGAAGTCGACGAAAACAGTCATCCCGATTTAGTATAAAAGCGAGACAAAATTTGACGAAAACACACTTGAAGATTGAACTCCAAAGCTGATGCATCTCACACAACACTGATCAACGCAGCTAAGGCGAAACCGAGAGGCGAAAAATCGACAAGACACGGCAGGAAGGCTTTTCCCGTACATAGACATAACCGACTGACTTAACCTCAACGAGAGTATACGCCAAAAAGTATCGCTGAAATAGAGCAGCGATACGGCAAATTTTAATAGAAAGCACGCAGCCAGAACGTCGACGGCCCAGGAGGGTCCCAAACATTTAATAGAGAACGAATTCTGCTGTGTTCGCATTGACTGACTAACGTGACAAATAATTCCCCCGAACGTAAACAAAACAATACACTGAGCCTTCCTCAAAACTGCATGGGAGTCAGCGCTGCGGTGGCAGATTTCTGTATCAACGCTAAACAGATGATTCGTAGTGGCGGCGTTTGAACGAGATTTTACTGCCAAACGTTTTGATAAAAAGTGCGGAAAAAGTAACGATCGAAAAAATTGACTTTAAATAGATTCAGTGTACACCCGAAGAGGCGAGATCGAGAAACTTCCCGAAGGAAGTGCCCAGTGAGAGAATAAACGACCATTGGAACGTGAGTTATCAAAATTAAAGTTAGTTGTTACCTGGTTACAATTATCACACAGTTGTACTTTACACGCCACACATACACCTTCAAATCACTTAGTTTTTTTCTTGTAAGGCATCTAATTGATATGTCTTGGTAGTTCAAAGGAGTCACGTCCTGAGAATAAAGATTTTTCACATATTAAACTCATGCTTGTCAACTGAGTCAGAATCTGAAATACTAGCCGATACTTGATTGGACATATAGAAAATTGTCAATAATAATAACTTGTAAAATTTTTTCTCTGCAATTTTATAATTTTTATGAATGATAGTCCTTCAGACGATTTGTTTGTTATTTTTAAAGGATCATTAAACTTAACTGATTTTTCAAAGCTAAACTGACTTGTTTAAATTTTTTCGTAGATTTAAAAATTTTATCACTCACATTTAATTTTTCTTGGAACAAACGTTTCCAAGTGGCGCCCACAAAAGCATAGTTTTAAGTTGTGTTACAGGACTACATCGCTGCAGAGGATCCAGTCAACAGAGTAAGTAACAAAAGTGCGCGGAGGTAACGCCCGACACATTACAACACACAAACATTACTTTTCACCCAATACTTCTTATACGTCATAACAGAAAGGTCTGTTAGGAATTAGAAACGTTGAAATTACTTCGCGTTTTGTAAATAAAAAAATTATTTTACTATAAGAAAAGTTTGTTTTTTCTTTTTTTATCCGTACTCGTTCTCCCGTGATGAATAAGTCACTAAAGTATATTTGTGAAATGTAAATGTAATTTAATTAATGATTGTGTTACTGATAATTGTTTGCTTTGCGTGAAGACAATATTTGGTTCTTCTGTCTTTGGTAAAGATTAAAACTCGTTTACCAAACGGGTGCACAAACACTGTATAAACATTCCCAGGTCACACTGTTTCTGCGGTAGGTTTAATGTTTTTTTTTTACTGATCATACACGTGTATTTAATGTAACGTTTCACAGTATTGCAGCCTCCGTAGAACAAAAAACCTGGAACACAAATCACGACACAAAACCAGTAGTTTCAAATACTCATATATGTGTTTTGACCTGAAATATGCAAGAATGGGTTCCAGAGCTGCAACTCCAGTGGCTTTCAACAACTGTTGAAAAGTGCAAGACGTTGAAAAGAAAATCTAATTTTAAATATTAGCAAATATTAAATTGCTAATAACCAAAGAAACTTTTAAACAATACTTTATGACAATTTTATTTTAAGAAAATTGATATGAATAACATCAGATAAAAAATCAAATACAAGTTTGAGAATTGTACTTTAGATGAAAACAAAATTTGGCATGAAATATTGTCATTGTAAATAAAAAAATCAGCTGTTTTATTTACTAAAAGCAGTTAATTTAAAATCGATTTTATTTAAATTTAAATTATTATAAACTGTAGTTGGTATCACAGATATACTTTCCCTTCTAAAACTCTGTTAATAAAACTCTCACTGTAGCTTCCAATTAAGAAATAATGCTTAATTTTTCTTAGAGAAGCTGGAAAGTTTACTTCCACCTGCCTTCCACAATATGCACCTGTGTTTATTATTTTCATATTAAACATAATTGTAATCCCTATTATATTTTTAATTTAAATGTTTCTATTTACATATTCTTCGTTGTTTATTTTGATCTGCGTTCATAAAGTTTTTTGTCATAAATATCGTATTATTTTTATGTAAAGATTTCTTAATTTAACGTACCAGTTTATGACTTTGGAGTAAAATGTAAACACAGGTTTCAAAATGTTATAATTTTATGAGAGTATTTCAAAGGAAACAAACACTTGTACAACTTAGGCTTTTCTAATTAACATAATTTCCTTTGCGTAACAACTTTACAACATGAGGTACCGTCAACCACTTGTTCTTAATTAACGTGTACAGCCTCTAGTTGTAAAGTCACATCTTAGCCTTATGCGAGCGTGTGCGTTGTATGTATCTACACGACATTTAGGAATCTTAACTAACAATTCCCTAAACTGCAGCGTCGTCAACTCACACACTTGCGCGCACAGTTTTAATGAATAGAGGCACTGGCAGCAGTTAGGCTGAGCGCTGTCATTTGCTCCGTTTGATAAAATTAATAATAATTATATAACGTCTGAGAAACGGATTCATCCAACCGCTACACGCGGGTTGCTTAACCAAGTTTTCAAGAATTACGTATTACACTCTTTGCATTAAATTAAAAAACATCTTGGGACAATCCCGTTTAATGTGCTTTATCAAAAATATTTTAAGATTTCGTTTTGAAAAATAATTCTCCAACTCTTTTTGCCTTAAATAAATTGATTAAAAATTTGTTTGTTTATCTTCAGTGATAAACAAATACAAGTCTCTGACTGCAAAGCAAGTGCAAGGTTTGAATCTGATTCAACGTTTAAATGTAAGACGCAGTAAAGCTAAGCTTCTATAGCACCATATTACTACGACGAGTATTAGTAAAATTAATTAATTTGATAATTAATTTGTGCCAGTAGTTTGACGTGGATTAAACAGACCGTTTTGGGACACAGATATAATTACTGTTTATTGTTGCGTGATGAAATATACTGATGAATGCACGCATGGAAATGAGACGGTGAAAATTGATTACAGTTTACTCGTTAACTGGTGTAATGATAATATTATGGACAAAGGCCGTCCGTGTTTGCAATTGTAGACGTTGTTGCAACAACAGAAGAAATACAAACACAAGCTTAATGAAAAGTCTCAAGAAACTGTTGATCGTCTTAAATGTACACATTAGTAATGTGCCTGTATCAATAGTTAGAGAACCGCCACTGCTTAATAAAAAAATACGTACTGGTGAGTAATTAAGAAAGATTATTCTTAATTCTCTACCGAGAAAGATAGAGAGAAAGTGACGGTAGAGGAAGAACTGAGAGGGTAGAGAGGGAGAGAGAGCGTGGTTTTGTCGCTTTGTTCCCAACTTGCTAGACTGCACTTTCTTATTCTTTGGTACGCCTTTTTCTCTTTCAAACTTTCTGCAGGCCTGTGATCAGAATCCGAATGAGGTCTGATTCGATTATGATTACATTTCCGTAGCCAGTTCCACCTAGGACATGGTTAATGCTGTTTTCAAACTGCACACGACTCCCAACTTTTGTTTCTACATTTTTTCTTTTTCTTAGTTAAACGTTGTTCGTTGTTTGCTCACTGCAGTAACTAACAGAGAGGGAGAATAAAAGACAACAGATTATAAACATACCTTTTTACTTAATCATCATCATCATCTATCTGTCCAGGATTAGGCAGGTTGCCTGTTCCGGCTTCACCATCTCCGTCTCGGTCTGCCAACATTTCTTCTTCCGGTTGGCTTATAATTCAGGATTTTTCTTGGAATTCTTTCTGGAGACATACATATAACAAGCTCTTTCCAACCTTTTTTATAATTTTTCGCTAGTTCCGTTACTGGTTGTACTTTTAATTCCTGTCTTATATCTTCGTTCTTTATGTGATCCAATCTTATACAACCTTTCACAGATCTAAGATATTTCATTTCAGACGTTTCCATCTGTCTATAATCTTTCTTTCTTGGTGCCCATGATTCGGACCCGTATAGTAGCATGGGGACTGCCATCACCTTATAGAATTTAATTTGTGTTTCTTTCGTGGTCTTTCCTTTGAGTGTTCTCCGTAATGTCCCACATTTTCTTTGGAAGTTGTTTGCTTTATTAAGAACATCTTTGTCTTCTTCATATGTAATACCACATTGTAGATAATTGAAATGTGATACTTGTTCTAAAATTTTATTTTCAATTACAATTTTGTCCGAATCGAATCTTTTCCTAGAAACGCCATGGTCTTAGTTTTTCTATTGAAATGTTCAAATTATAACTTTTTGATAACAGATTTAGTTTGTGGATAGCCAGTTGTAATTTGTCCTTACTATCTTGGATTTACAAATTGATCATCGGCAAACAGCATAGTGTTTAGGAACTCGTGTCGGCTAATCTGTATACTGTAACGTTACATAACCCAGTCCCAAAAATGATAACTTAATTATCCTACCATAAAGGTCAGAAATGGGTATAATATACCTAGCTCTAAATTACTTTATATCACCAAACATTATAAACTATATTTAATTGATATAAAGTGTAACAAGTGAGTTATAGTGTACCCAGTGAGTAAATAAGTGACTTTGAAGGGAGCATCTTACAGACTTGTGCTGTAGATGTAGAAACAATTGATTATAATAGTAGACTGTGTTGCTACTAACCAGTTATGTATTTTGGTTAATTATTGTATGATTTGTATTGTGTAGGCAACTAAAATTTAGTACCTAGGTTTAATTTTATATTTAATAGAATAATTATGTTTGAATATAAGATAACCCAGGGTTAAAAATAAAAGAGTTAAATTTAAGATAATAAAAAATAAAATAAAACTGTATGAGGAAAATGGCAGAAGAAAATAGTGCAGTGTAAGGATACTATAAGAAATTAATAAATAATATATAAATTCAATTAAAGGAAATAATAATATTAAAGACCTATATCCAAGGTTATAAGAAAATAAACGGAAAGACCTTAAATAAATCAAATTGGATAATAAACCAAAGTTAAAAAGAATTATTTTTCTATAAATAAGAAATAAATTTATAATAATTAAAAAGAGTATATATACTCAAAAGTAAATAGAGGCACCAATAAAAAATGATATAAAAATTATTGGTTACTATGAGTAACGATATAACAACATATAATTAATTGTTAAAAACGACTGGAAACCGTTCGGTTGAGAAAAGTGATGTCACAAAAATTGTATTAAAACCATTTTAAAACTTTCGGAAACGGTAAAAAAATGGAATAAAAATTAACTCACAGTATCCACCTTATGTTCAAACTCCTTCAGATATCAAATATAACGTGCTTTACCCGATAAAAAAGTGAAATAACCAATTCCAAGATCTGGCCTAGCTGAACCGCACTTCGAGTTTTTTGCGAGATTGTATCTTAGGGACCTTCAACGAAATTACAAAACAACTAGAACTACAACACTAGAAACAGCTCCATTCAAGTAAAAACTTCGAGGAAAGAGGTAATATAAACGTTATTAATCCTTATTAACCAAGAAAACCTCATATCAAATTGTGGTGCAGTTACAATATTTCGTAAATGATCCCATGTGTATAATAAAGAAATAATCTGCACTCTTGCCGACAAATCCGGAACTACATACTATGAAATAAACCAAAAATTCGAAATTCATTAATTTTTATCTTGTAAAGCGTAGTATATAATTATTCATTTCTGACCGTCTCATAACACAAAGAACTTACCCTTAACCCTGGGGAAATTAATAAAAAATGAATTATATGTTGTTTAATGTCTAATCAAGGATAAAATTATAAAATCATAAAAAATATATTTTATGATAATTCAAATGTTTACCTAACTAAATCGATCCAATGTAATTGACTGGAAAAGATCGATTATAATATTTGTATACTGGAAGAAGAGGAAATCTGTGTATTATACAAATAAATACTCTGAATATTTTAAGTTAAATAATCAAACGTGTATTCTTTATTGTAGAGGGTAGTTGCTGTAGACTTTCAGTAAGCCAAGAAGAGGACTATCCACCGGGGAGTATTACCGAACAGTGGTGTTTGGTTAACCTAACATTTTGAGGTTGATGTCAAAATCAGCTGATCTTATCAACAGCGAATTTTTAAAAATAAGAAATTGTATAATCTGGGTGTAACAAAATTGTTCTTACTCTCTCTTCTAACTAAGATTAAACAACTTCCTTAATCTCTACCAAATCACGCACACTCGATTTCTGTTTCGTTTGGTAAACGTCAAATCCGATTGAATTGAACATTAATGATTATAATTCATAAGTGACGATCGCAAAAAGGTACTCTGACCGCTCCGAGATTTTCAAAAGACGGACGTCAAACATAAAAAGCGATTACGTTACAAAATGGCGCTCAACGTAAAAGGGCTGTAATTAGAAAAGAAGTTTGAGATATTTAACAAAGTAATATAACAAAAAACCTAATTATCGTCAGCAGTTATGAGAAAACAAGAAATGCATAATACCAGAGGCAGATCGAAGAAGAGGGCAGAAGAAAAGGAGAAGGAAGAAGGTGGACAGGAACGAGAGATAGAAATAGTTACGGACAATGAAATGGAACAACCAATGGGTGATAAGGAAGAAACCGAAGTAATCACAGACACGGAAAAGGAAATAGTTGAAGAGGATGCCCAAGGGGACCAACCAGGCAAAGTGGTAGCCAGAGAAGAACCCAATTGGCAAGACATGATGAAATTTATGGCTGAACAATTTAGAAAACAGGAGGCAAACTCAAAGCAAACCAAGGAGGAAAATAAAGAGAACTTTAGGAAACAGGAGGAACAAAACAGACAAACCAATGAGAAAATAGATAGTATTCAAGAAAGTTTAGTCAAACAACTAAACGAAAAAATTGAGACCATGCATGGAAATATCAGAGAAACCATGAATGAACAAAACCATGAGTTGAGAGAAATAATTAACGGTCAAAGGGAAGAGATGAACACCAAATTTGTAGAACATAATAAAAATATACAACAAATTCATGAGAAAATTGAAATGGGCAGTAATACACTCAGCCAAAGAGTAGATGAATATAAGGAAGAGGCAGAGAAGAAATTAATAGAAACCAATCAAAGATTGGATAAAACAGAAGAAAAGATGGAACAACTTAAACCGGAATAGATGCACGAATGGAACGGGAGGAACAAAGTAATCAAGTTCGTATAATGGCCATACGCCAAGAAAACAATGACCAGTTAGATAGTATAAAAAGCAGTCTAAACTGTAAATTCACAGATTTTCACGAAACGGTAGAGAATGTAATGAATCAGTTCCATAGCCAAGCAGAGAAATTAGATAATTTGCAACAAATACAAACAAACTTACAAGGGGATGTAGATAGAATAAGTTCTAGATCTACATGCAACAATCATCATGTTATCCAAGATAGTAGGGAAAGTGTAAACTTTCGGGATTATCGCAGAAACCCACTCGAATTTTTAGGAAGAGTAGATGAAATTTTGAATAGATCAAAGGAGAACCGATGGAACATGATCAAAGGGATATTAGACGAATCTTTCAAAAACATTAACGATAATTGGTGGACTGTAATCAGGAACGAGGTGTGTGATTATGGGAGTTTCAAAACAATGTTCAAACTTAAGTACTGGTCGGAGTCAGTGCAAAACATTATTAGAGACGATATCTGTCATGGTAGGTATGACCGCAATATAGGACAAACACCTACTGCTTATTTTTTGGGGAAGGTGTGTGTGGCAAAATATTTAGACCCAAAGATCCCTGAAGAGTGTTTAGTGACCAAAATTGCGTATCACTTCGAGGAGAAGATTATAAGCGCCCGATTAAGTGGACAAATAAAAACTATTGGAGGCATGGAAACGCTACTAGAGAATTATGAACAAGAATCTTATTACAGGAGGAGTAGATGGAGGTCAGGGAATACCGAGGAGCGGAAAAATGAACCACCTAGAGATAATCGACCTAGAGTAAATTATGTACGTGCCAATAACAATTATTTTAATAACAGGTATCGAGGAAGATGGCAAAATTATAACAATCGAAATTACAGAAATGAGTCTTATCAGAGAGAAGAAGGTCCACAAAGAAGTAGGAGTGAAGAACAACCTAGATTCAGAGATACTGATGAAGAAAGAAGACCAGTAAACAATATTCAACATAATGAAAATGTTGAACCAAATAATAATAATGATGGAAATCGGGGAAACGGGTACCAGCAGTGAGAAGATGTGACTGCCCGTCACTGCTAGAAACAACCGGGCACAGAATTTACCACAGACCTAATCATAATAATAAATTAGACAGATCTATAACAATTATCAGAAATCATTATTTAAAAAATATCCAGGCGGAGTTAATGGAAGAAAGAGCAATTAAAGAGTCATCACCAAACAATGATATAGTCTATATACAAATAAAATTAAATGGAGTGTTAGCAGAGGCCATGATTGATACAGGAGCAAAAATATTTCAATTATTGATCAATTAGAACTGGACCGGATTACTGAACTAACTACTGAGAGAATACCTACTTTACCAATTAATAATTTAACAATTATTGGCGCCACCGGGAAGCAAAATAAAACAATCAGAAAACAAGTGTCTTTGAATGTTACTACTAGTGGAATAGGAATAACTATGGTATTTTTAGTAGCTAAAGGGCTACCTTTTAGGGTGTTAATAGGGTGTGATATGCTACGGCGACACACTGCAATTATAAATCTGGCCAGGGGTATAGTAACCTTGAGCACAGAAGAAGGTGAGTTAGCGGCTGAGATAATTGGTAGCCAAAGTGCCCCTCAGTGTCCGAGCTCATTTTTTATTAGGGAGGATAATAGATTAACCCTAGGTAAAAATACAGAAGTAACAGAATCAAAGATTTGGCAAGAGAAGATAGAAGAGATAATCGAGTTTCAAAATAGGCAGGCCCAGGAAATAATTAATGTAGAACAAAAACAACAGCTTATAAAAATTTATAATAAATATAAATCAGTATTCTCAGAGTCACCAGGAAAAGCAAAAAACTTCCTGTGTGAACTAAAGTTCAAAGAAAATGTAAGTTTTAATAAACGGTCATACCCCATTGCTCAAGCTTTGAAAGAGGCAGCAAGAAAAGAAATTCAAAGAATGATATTGGAAGATATAATTGAGAGAAGTAGTTCTCCGTATACTAGCCCATTGGTAGCTATACCGAAGAAAGATGGTCAAGTAAGACTATGCCTTGATACTCGGGAGTTGAATAAAATGCTCATTAACGATCGCACGTCTCCAGGTGAGTTTGAAGAAATAATGAAAAAATTCTATGGATGTAAGTACATGAGTACTTGGGATGCAGTCTGTGGATATTGGCAAATAGAGTTGCACCCTAACAGCAGACAATATGTTGCTTTCATATTCGAAGGACGTAATTATCATTTTAAACGTTTGCCTTTCGGATTGGTAAATTCTGTGGCCGTGTTCATCCAATGCATGGATCAAATTTTGGGTAAGGAAGTTTTAGATTTTACTACAATATATGTTGATGACATATTAATTACGTCTTGTACATGGGAGGAACATTGTAATAGAGTGGAAACAGTGTTAAATAAACTGTTACAATATAATATAACTTTGAAACTGGATAAATCTAAATTTATCACACATGAATTACCATTTTTAGGATTCATTCTGTCCGCTACTGGAATTAAACCATCTCCTGAGAAGGTAAAGGCTATCCAAGATTTTCCTAAACCAAAAAACTTAAAACAACTACAATCCTTTCTGGGGATCTGCAACTATTATAGGAAATTTCAACAGAATTATTCAGAAGTAACAGCCAAATTCCAATATTTACTTTCGAAGAAAAACAAGTGGAAATGGGAAGAAAGTGAAGATAATAATTTTAAGATAATAAAAAATAAATTTCTGGACAGCATCATGTTACACCACCCAAATTTTAATAAACGTTTTTTCATAAATTGTGATGCTAGCAACATTAGCCTTGGAAGTGAGCTATATCAGGAAGATGAGGAAGGAAATCATGGGGTCATCAGTTTTGCAAGCAGAGTACTGAGTAGTTGTGAGAGGAATTATACAGTAACTGAAAAAGAACTGCTGAGTGTTGTGTTCTCATGTATAAAATTTCGAACATTTATATTGGGATACCCAGTAACCATAAGAACCGATCATAGATCAATTTCATTTTTAAAAAATTGTAAACTTAACCACGGCAGACTCACCAGATGGGTATTAATACTTCAAGAGTATAATTTAGACTGGGAATATATCCCGGGTAAGAAGAATGTAATAGCAGACCGATTGTCACGGATTAACCTAGAAAAAGGAACTTGTGAAATAGAACCAGAGAGTATTGGAAAGATATATTACATTATCAAAATGAAAAAGGAGTTGCAAGATATAATTAATAAAATAAAAACAGATCAGCAAATGGACACTAAATTAACAAAAATTAAGGACCGGATATTACAAAGTGATCCTATAATAACGAAATTTTTCTGTGTTTATGAAGAAATCCTTTTTATCCGTCCAACCATTAAGGATCATGTGTGGAAAATGTATGTGCCAGAAGCAACAGAAGTAGCCATAATAAAGGACTACCATGAAAGATATGGTCACATGGGACCACTCAAAGTTATTAAAGCTTTATCTGAACACTGTTATGTAAAAGCCATAAATAAGAGAGTAAGATTAATAGTAAAAATCTGCAACATATGCCAGGTAGTAAAAATAAATAACGAGAAGAGAACGGGAGCCATGATTACAATAAAATCTAACAGTAAACTTGAAAAGACATTCTTAGATATATGTGGACCTTTTCCCAGAAGTGGAGGGATACATAAATTTAATTATATAATTATTATATTTGATCATTATACCAAATATACAAAACTCTACGCTATCAGTAGAGCCACTACGAAGAAAATTTTAGAAGTAATCATTCAAAAATACTTACCTGAGGTGGGAAAACCGGAAACGATAATAACTGATCATGGAACGCAATTTCGAGGTAAAAGGTGGAAAGAAGAATTGAGGAAATGGCAAATAAGGACATACAAAACATCAGTATACCACCCTAGTAGTAATCCTGCCGAACGCGTATTAAGGGAAGTTGGTAGAATTCTACGTACATACTGTCACCAAGAACATAAAAAATGGAGCCAGTACATTGAACCAGCAGAGACTTTCCTTAATTGGTCATACCATGACACTATCGGAACCAGCCCTTATCAGGTAATGTTTGATAAACCACCACCAAGAGAAATCACATCGTTAATAAATTTTCCTCCAGGAGAGAGAGTGGAGTTCAATAAAGTCGAAATGCACAACAGATTGTTGCATAAAGTGGAACTTCAACAAAAAAGGGATCAAGATAAAAGGAAAAGGTTAGATACATACCAAATGGGAGATAAGGTATTAATAAAAAATAGACAACTACCCAGTTCTATAGAGGCTATTGCGAGGAAGTTACTTTTACTTTATACTGGACCTTACATCATAACCCAGGTGAAGGGGAATAATACATACGAAATCAAAGCAATTAACAATAACCGAATACAAGGAGTATACAACCAGTCTGAAATGAAACGATATCACGAAGAATAAAACCAGATATGAAAATTGAAGCAATCAACAATTTATTTTGTAAACGAGTAAAACGAAAATAAATTTGTTCTAGTGGGGGAGCTTTATATAACGTTACATAACCCAGTCCCAAAAATGATAACTTAATTATCCTACCATAAAGGTCAGAAATGGGTATAATATACCTAGCTCTAAATTACTTTATATCACCAAACATTATAAACTATATTTAATTGATATAAAGTGTAACAAGTGAGTTATAGTGTACCCAGTGAGTAAATAAGTGACTTTGAAGGGAGCATCTTACAGACTTGTGCTGTAGATGTAGAAACAATTGATTATAATAGTAGACTGTGTTGCTACTAACCAGTTATGTATTTTGGTTAATTATTGTATGATTTGTATTGTGTAGGCAACTAAAATTTAGTACCTAGGTTTAATTTTATATTTAATAGAATAATTATGTTTGAATATAAGATAACCCAGGGTTAAAAATAAAAGAGTTAAATTTAAGATAATAAAAAAAAAATAATACTGTATGAGGAAAATGGCAGAAGAAAATAGTGCAGTGTAAGGATACTATAAGAAATTAATAAATAATATATAAATTCAATTAAAGGAAATAATAATATTAAAGACCTATATCCAAGGTTATAAGAAAATAAACGGAAAAACCTTAAATAAATCAAATTGGATAATAAACCAAAGTTAAAAAGAATTATTTTTCTATAAATAAGAAATAAATTTATAATAATTAAAAACAGCCTATATACTCAAAAGTAAATAGAGGCACCAATAAAAAATGATATAAAAATTATTGGTTACTATGAGTAACGATATAACAACATATAATTAATTGTTAAAAACGATTGGAAACCGTTCGGTTGAGAAAAGTGATGTCACAAAAATTATATTAAAACCATTTTAAAACTTTCGGAAACGGTGAAAAAATTGAATAAAAATTAACTCACAGTATCCACCTTATGTTCAAACTCCTTCAGATATCAAATATAACGTGCTTTACCCGATAAAAAAGTGAAATAACCAATTCCAAGATCTGGCCTAGCTGAACCGCACTTCGAGTTTTTTGCGAGATTGTATCTTAGGGACCTTCAACGAAATTACAAAACAACTAGAACTACAACACTAGAAACAGCTCCATTCAAGTAAAAACTTCGAGGAAAGAGGTAATATAAACGTTATTAATCCTTATTAACCAAGAAAACCTCATATCAAATTGTGGTGCAGTTACAATATTTCGTAAATGATCCCATGTGTATAATAAAGAAATAATCTGCACTCTTGCCGACAAATCCGGAACTACATACTATGAAATAAACCAAAAATTCGAAATTCATTAATTTTTATCTTGTAAAGCGTAGTATATAATTATTCATTTCTGACCGTCTCATAACACAAAGAACTTACCCTTAACCCTGGGGAAATTAATAAAAAATGAATTATATGTTGTTTAATGTCTAATCAAGGATAAAATTATAAAATCATAAAAAATATATTTTATGATAATTCAAATGTTTACCTAACTAAATCGATCCAATGTAATTGACTGGAAAAGATCGATTATAATATTTGTATACTGGAAGAAGAGGAAATCTGTGTATTATACAAATAAATACTCTGAATATTTTAAGTTAAATAATCAAACGTGTATTCTTTATTGTAGAGGGTAGTTGCTGTAGACTTTCAGTAAGCCAAGAAGAGGACTATCCACCGGGGAGTATTACCGAACAGTGGTGTTTGGTTAACCTAACATTTTGAGGTTGATATCAAAATCAGCTGATCTTATCAACAACGAATTTTTAAAAATAAGAAATTGTATAATCTGGGTGTAACAAAATTGTTCTTACTCTCTCTTGTAACTAAGATTAAACAACTTCCTTAATCTCTACCAAATCACGCACACTCGATTTCTGTTTCGTTTGGTAAACGTCAAATCCGATTGAATTGAACATTAATGATTATAATTCATAAGTGACGATCGCAAAAAGGTACTCTGACCGCTCCGAGATTTTCAAAAGACGGACGTCAAACATAAAAAGCGATTACGTTACAAAATGGCGCTCAACGTAAAAGGGCTGTAATTAGAAAAGAAGTTTGAGATATTTAACAAAGTAATATAACAAAAAACCTAATTATCGTCAGCAGTTATGAGAAAACAAGAAATGCATAATACCAGAGGCAGATCGAAGAAGAGGGCAGAAGAAAAGGAGAAGGAAGAAGGTGGACAGGAACGAGAGATAGAAATAGTTACGGACAATGAAATGGAACAACCAATGGGTGATAAGGAAGAAACCGAAGTAATCACAGACACGGAAAAGGAAATAGTTGAAGAGGATGCCCAAGGGGACCAACCAGGCAAAGTGGTAGCCAGAGAAGAACCCAATTGGCAAGACATGATGAAATTTATGGCTGAACAATTTAGAAAACAAGAGGCAAACTCAAAGCAAACCAAGGAGGAAAATAAAGAGAACTTTAGGAAACAGGAGGAACAAAACAGACAAACCAATGAGAAAATAGATAGTATTCAAGAAAGTTTAGTCAAACAACTAAACGAAAAAATTGAGACCATGCATGGAAATATCAGAGAAACCATGAATGAACAAAACCATGAGTTGAGAGAAATAATTAACGGTCAAAGGGAAGAGATGAACACCAAATTTGAAGAAAATAATAAAAATATACAACAAATTCATGAGAAAATTGAAATGGGCAGTAATACACTCAGCCAAAGAGTAGATGAATATAAGGAAGAGGCAGAGAAGAAATTAATAGAAACCAATCAAAGATTGGATAAAACAGAAGAAAAGTTGGAACAAATTAAAACAGGAATAGATGCACGAATGGAACGGGAGGAACAAAGTAATCAAGTTCGTATAATGGCCATACGCCAAGAAAACAATGACCAGTTAGATAGTATAAAAAGCAGTCTAAACTGTAAATTCACAGATTTTCACGAAACGGTAGAGAATGTAATGAATCAGTTCCATAGCCAAGCAGAGAAATTAGATAATTTGCAACAAATACAAACAAACTTACAAGGGGATGTAGATAGAATAAGTTCTAGATCTACATGCAACAATCATCATGTTATCCAAGATAGTAGGGAAAGTGTAAACTTTCGGGATTATCGCAGAAACCCACTCGAATTTTTAGGAAGAGTAGATGAAATTTTGAATAGATCAAAGGAGAACCGATGGAACATGATCAAAGGGATATTAGACGAATCTTTCAAAAACATTAACGATAATTGGTGGATTGTAATCAGGAACGAGGTGTGTGATTATGGGAGTTTCAAAACAATGTTCAAACTTAAGTACTGGTCGGAGTCAGTGCAAAACATTATTAGAGACGATATCTGTCATGGTAGGTATGACCGCAATATAGGACAAACACCTACTGCTTATTTTTTGGGGAAGGTGTGTGTGGCAAAATATTTAGACCCAAAGATCCCTGAAGAGTGTTTAGTGACCAAAATTGCGTATCACTTCGAGGAGAAGATTATAAGCGCCCGATTAAGTGGACAAATAAAAACTATTGGAGGCATGGAAACGCTACTAGAGAATTATGAACAAGAATCTTATTACAGGAGGAGTAGATGGAGGTCAGGGAATACCGAGGAGCGGAAAAATGAACCACCTAGAGATAATCGACCTAGAGTAAATTATGTACGTGCCAATAACAATTATTTTAATAACAGGTATCGAGGAAGATGGCAAAATTATAACAATCGAAATTACAGAAATGAGTCTTATCAGAGAGAAGAAGGTCCACAAAGAAGTAGGAGTGAAGAACAACCTAGATTCAGAGATACTGATGAAGAAAGAAGACCAGTAAACAATATTCAACATAATGAAAATGTTGAACCAAATAATAATAATGATGGAAATCGGGGAAACGGGTACCAGCAGTGAGAAGATGTGACTGCCCGTCACTGCTAGAAACAACCGGGCACAGAATTTACCACAGACCTAATCATAATAATAAATTAGACAGATCTATAACAATTATCAGAAATCATTATTTAAAAAATATCCAGGCGGAGTTAATGGAAGAAAGAGCAATTAAAGAGTCATCACCAAACAATGATATAGTCTATATACAAATAAAATTAAATGGAGTGTTAGCAGAGGCCATGATTGATACAGGAGCAAAAATATTTCAATTATTGATCAATTAGAACTGGACCGGATTACTGAACTAACTACTGAGAGAATACCTACTTTACCAATTAATAATTTAACAATTATTGGCGCCACCGGGAAGCAAAATAAAACAATCAGAAAACAAGTGTCTTTGAATGTTACTACTAGTGGAATAGGAATAACTATGGTATTTTTAGTAGCTAAAGGGCTACCTTTTAGGGTGTTAATAGGGTGTGATATGCTACGGCGACACACTGCAATTATAAATCTGGCCAGGGGTATAGTAACCTTGAGCACAGAAGAAGGTGAGTTAGCGGCTGAGATAATTGGTAGCCAAAGTGCCCCTCAGTGTCCGAGCTCATTTTTTATTAGGGAGGATAATAGATTAACCCTAGGTAAAAATACAGAAGTAACAGAATCAAAGATTTGGCAAGAGAAGATAGAAGAGATAATCGAGTTTCAAAATAGGCAGGCCCAGGAAATAATTAATGTAGAACAAAAACAACAGCTTATAAAAATTTATAATAAATATAAATCAGTATTCTCAGAGTCACCAGGAAAAGCAAAAAACTTCCTGTGTGAACTAAAGTTCAAAGAAAATGTAAATTTTAATAAACGGTCATACCCCATTGCTCAAGCTTTGAAAGAGGCAGCAAGAAAAGAAATTCAAAGAATGATATTGGAAGATATAATTGAGAGAAGTAGTTCTCCGTATACTAGCCCATTGGTAGCTATACCGAAGAAAGATGGTCAAGTAAGACTATGCCTTGATGCTCGGGAGTTGAATAAAATGCTCATTAACGATCGCACGTCTCCAGGTGAGATTGAAGAAATAATGAAAAAATTCTATGGATGTAAGTACATGAGTACTTGGGATGCAGTCTGTGGATATTGGCAAATAGAGTTGCACCCTAACAGCAGACAATATGTTGCTTTCATATTCGAAGGACGAAATTATCATTTTAAACGTTTGCCTTTCGGATTGGTAAATTCTGTGGCCGTGTTCATCCAATTCATGGATCAAATTTTGGGTAAGGAAGTTTTAGATTTTACTACAATATATGTTGATGACATATTAATTACGTCTTGTACATGGGAGGAACATTGTAATAGAGTGGAAACAGTGTTAAATAAACTGTTACAATATAATATAACTTTGAAACTGGATAAATCTAAATTTATCACACATGAATTACCATTTTTAGGATTCATTCTGTCCGCTACTGGAATTAAACCATCTCTTGAGAAGGTAAAGGCTATCCAAGATTTTCCTAAACCAAAAAACTTAAAACAACTACAATCCTTTCTGGGGATCTGCAACTATTATAGGAAATTTCAACAGAATTATTCAGAAGTAACAGCCAAATTCCAATATTTACTTTCGAAGAAAAACAAGTGGAAATGGGAAGAAAGTGAAGATAATAATTTTAAGATAATAAAAAATAAATTTCTGGACAGCATCATGTTACACCACCCAAATTTTAATAAACGTTTTTTCATAAATTGTGATGCTAGCAACATTAGCCTTGGAAGTGAGCTATATCAGGAAGATGAGGAAGGAAATCATGGGGTCATCAGTTTTGCAAGCAGAGTACTGAGTAGTTGTGAGAGGAATTATACAGTAACTGAAAAAGAACTGCTGAGTGTTGTGTTCTCATGTATAAAATTTCGAACATTTATATTGGGATACCCAGTAACCATAAGAACCGATCATAGATCAATTTCATTTTTAAAAAATTGTAAACTTAACCACGGCTGACTCACCAGATGGGTATTAATACTTCAAGAGTATAATTTAGACTGGGAATATATCCCGGGTAAGAAGAATGTAATAGCAGACCGATTGTCACGGATTAACCTAGAAAAAGGAACTTGTGAAATAGAACCAGAGAGTATTGGAAAGATATATTACATTATCAAAATGAAAAAGGAGTTGCAAGATATAATTAATAAAATAAAAACAGATCAGCAAATGGACACTAAATTAACAAAAATTAAGGACCGGATATTACAAAGTGATCCTATAATAACGAAATTTTTCTGTGTTTATGAAGAAATCCTTTTTATCCGTCCAACCATTAAGGATCATGTGTGGAAAATGTATGTGCCAGAAGCAACAGAAGTAGCCATAATAAAGGACTACCATGAAAGATATGGTCACATGGGACCACTCAAAGTTATTAAAGCTTTATCTGAACACTGTTATGTAAAAGCCACAAATAAGAGAGTAAGATTAATAGTAAAAAACTGCAACATATGCCAGGTAGTAAAAATAAATAACGAGAAGAGAACGGGAGCCATGATTACAATAAAATCTAACAGTAAACTTGAAAAGACATTCTTAGATATATGTGGACCTTTTCCCAGAAGTGGAGGGATACATAAATTTAATTATATAATTATTATATTTGATCATTATACCAAATATACAAAACTCTACGCTATCAGTAGAGCCACTACGAAGAAAATTTTAGAAGTAATCATTCAAAAATACTTACCTGAGGTGGGAAAACCGGAAACGATAATAACTGATCATGGAACGCAATTTCGAGGTAAAAGGTGGAAAGAAGAATTGAGGAAATGGCAAATAAGGACATACAAAACATCAGTATACCACCCTAGTAGTAATCCTGCCGAACGCGTATTAAGGGAAGTTGGTAGAATTCTACGTACATACTGTCACCAAGAACATAAAAAATGGAGCCAGTACATTGAACCAGCAGAGACTTTCCTTAATTGGTCATACCATGACACTATCGGAACCAGCCCTTATCAGGTAATGTTTGATAAACCACCACCAAGAGAAATCACATCGTTAATAAATTTTCCTCCAGGAGAGAGAGTGGAGTTCAATAAAGTCGAAATGCACAACAGATTGTTGCATAAAGTGGAACTTCAACAAAAAAGGGATCAAGATAAAAGGAAAAGGTTAGATACATACCAAATGGGAGATAAGGTATTAATAAAAAATAGACAACTACCCAGTTCTATAGAGGCTATTGCGAGGAAGTTACTTTTACTTTATACTGGACCTTACATCATAACCCAGGTGAAGGGGAATAATACATACGAAATCAAAGCAATTAACAATAACCGAATACAAGGAGTATACAACCAGTCTGAAATGAAACGATATCACGAAGAATAAAACCAGATATGAAAATTGAAGCAATCAACAATTTATTTTGTAAACGAGTAAAACGAAAATAAATTTGTTCTAGTGGGGGAGCTTTATATAACGTTACATAACCCAGTCCCAAAAATGATAACTTAATTATCCTACCATAAAGGTCAGAAATGGGTATAATATACCTAGCTCTAAATTACTTTATATCACCAAACATTATAAACTATATTTAATTGATATAAAGTGTAACAAGTGAGTTATAGTGTACCCAGTGAGTAAATAAGTGGCTTTGAAGGGAGCATCTTACAGACTTGTGCTGTAGATGTAGAAACAATTGATTATAATAGTAGACTGTGTTGCTACTAACCAGTTATGTATTTTGGTTAATTATTGTATGATTTGTATTGTGTAGGCAACTAAAATTTAGTACCTAGGTTTAATTTTATATTTAATAGAATAATTATGTTTGAATATAAGATAACCCAGGGTTAAAAATAAAAGAGTTAAATTTAAGATAATAAAAAATAAAATAATACTGTATGAGGAAAATGGCAGAAGAAAATAGTGCAGTGTAAGGATACTATAAGAAATTAATAAATAATATATAAATTCAATTAAAGGAAATAATAATATTAAAGACCTATATCCAAGGTTATAAGAAAATAAACGGAAAAACCTTAAATAAATCAAATTGGATAATAAACCAAAGTTAAAAAGAATTATTTTTCTATAAATAAGAAATAAATTTATAATAATTAAAAACAGCCTATATACTCAAAAGTAAATAGAGGCACCAATAAAAAATGATATAAAAATTATTGGTTACTATGAGTAACGATATAACAACATATAATTAATTGTTAAAAACGATTGGAAACCGTTCGGTTGAGAAAAGTGATGTCACAAAAATTATATTAAAACCATTTTAAAACTTTCGGAAACGGTGAAAAAATTGAATAAAAATTAACTCACAGTATCCACCTTATGTTCAAACTCCTTCAGATATCAAATATAACGTGCTTTACCCGATAAAAAAGTGAAATAACCAATTCCAAGATCTGGCCTAGCTGAACCGCACTTCGAGTTTTTTGCGAGATTGTATCTTAGGGACCTTCAACGAAATTACAAAACAACTAGAACTACAACACTAGAAACAGCTCCATTCAAGTAAAAACTTCGAGGAAAGAGGTAATATAAACGTTATTAATCCTTATTAACCAAGAAAACCTCATATCAAATTGTGGTGCAGTTACAATATTTCGTAAATGATCCCATGTGTATAATAAAGAAATAATCTGCACTCTTGCCGACAAATCCGGAACTACATACTATGAAATAAACCAAAAATTCGAAATTCATTAATTTTTATTTTGTAAAGCGTAGTATATAATTATTCATTTCTGACCGTCTCATAACACAAAGAACTTACCCTTAATCCTGGGGAAATTAATAAAAAATGAATTATATGTTGTTTAATGTCTAATCAAGGATAAAATTATAAAATCATAAAAAATATATTTTATGATAATTCAAATGTTTACCTAACTAAATCGATCCAATGTAATTGACTGGAAAAGATCGATTATAATATTTGTATACTGGAAGAAGAGGAAATCTGTGTATTGTACAAATAAATACTCTGAATATTTTAAGTTAAATAATCAAACGTGTATTCTTTATTGTAGAGGGTAGTTGTTGTAGATTTTCAGTAAGCCAAGAAGAGGACTATCCACCGGGGAGTATTACCGAACAGTGGTGTTTGGTTAACCTAACATTTTGAGGTTGATGTCAAAATCAGCTGATCTTATCAACAGCGAATTTTTAAAAATAAGAAATTGTATAATCTGGGTGTAACAAAATTGTTCTTACTCTCTCTTCTAACTAAGATTAAACAACTTCTTTAATCTCTACCAAATCACGCACACTCGATTTCTGTTTCGTTTGGTAAACGTCAAATCCGATTGAATTGAACATTAATGATTATAATTCATAAGTGACGATCGCAAAAAGGTACTCTGACCGCTCCGAGATTTTCAAAAGACGGACGTCAAACATAAGAAGCGATTGCGTTACAATACCTAGAGGAGCACTTTGTTTCCATTCTTGCACGAGGTCATCTATATACATATTGAACAGTGTAGGTGATAAAAGTGCATGCCTGTCTGACACCTTGGTTGGTCATAATTTCTGATGTTAGCTCTTTGCCGGTTCTAGTGTCAATTATAATTTTAGTGTTTTTATAAAGGGCTTGTACCGTTCTAATCAAATGCATTGGATATCCTCGTTTCTCCATTATGTGCCAGAATTTGTCTCGGTGGATACTATCAAACGCCTTTAGGTAATCTATGAAGGCTATAGACGCACATAGCCTTCATAGATTACCTTTTTACATTTCAGAGAATTTAAAACTCCGAAATGAACTTAGTTACCAATGAAATTAATTTATACTAAACAACAGATGTCAAAATAGCATTTAAAAAATGAGAGTAAGCAATTATACTCTATAGAGTGCTACGCAATTATAAATTTACACAAAGTGTCGTAGGATGCCATGTTGTCTCAAAACCAAAACATACTCTATGCAGTATTATCATTGAGAAATTCCATAGCAGCCTAATATACTAAGAACTTCATCAACACTGTTTCACTGTATCATGAGATTTATTTATTTTTGTTTAATACAATTTTATATAATGTTTTATAGCCTATTTATCTCTTTTTTTTTAGGGCTATATACGTCCAATATAGGCCTATATTACGACATACATATTGTCTGTGTACGCGCGCGCGTGTGTAGGGTTTAAGTTTTAATATATATGCAGTCTGTTACGTCTAAAACGATTCGTAGTAAATAAATCTTTAGAAAAGACACTTGACATACTCTTCTGAACGATACCTTAGTATGATATATAAGAGAGTAAGTAAGGATTTAAAAATAACAAAAAATAAAGAATATTAATTTAAAAAATAAAAATAATTAAGATTAACAATAAAAGACTTCAAGGAGTATTTTCGGACAATTTTCTATGAAAAAAAAACAAAAATTAACGACTGAAAAATTTTAATTCGACATTAATAAGACAGGGAAAGTATGTAGGCCTATATTAAGTTATTGCAGAAATGTACAACATGGAGCTTTAACTCGTTTGGCAATTTATAGAGCGCATTCGTTGTTAACAAAGTGGCTAAGCTCGGATGCAGGTTCCTTAGCTGGTAAAGGATCATTATAGCCAACAGTCTTCATTATAGTCGCTCTTTCACGACTTCCACTGTATACTTATGTTATTATTGGTTACATTTTTATTAAGTGTAATTATTAACGGTAACTTAAGTTTACCTGTTGCACGCGTATTTCTCTTTACTTTTCTTGGGACACAATAATTATTTACACAGCTTCATTCAGTCTTTATTATACAACTTGCACCTAAACAGAATTCAACGCTGCTGGAAATCTTTTGTTCACAGTTTTCTCCTTATGTTTCAAAATTTCATAAATACAGACAATACGTCTTTATGATTATATCTATCCTGGTTTCCGAGCCCACTGTTGGAATTGTGAGTTGTTGATTGAGACCACCGTATATGGCAACCAACCCTATGCCAGTTACATTTTGTGTCGACCTTCTCTGGTCGTGTTCTGTTATAGGACCACCTCGAAAAGCGTGTGGCTCTTCACCACGCTCTGGTCCAAACGGCTCTATATTCCGCATATAGGGTACAGAAGAAAATGGATTCAACACATCAATAGAATGGCAGAAAATAGAATACCGAAGATGGTGAAAGATTACAACCACAGAGGCAGAAGAAAGTTGGTAGACCTAAGAGAATGTGGACTGTGAAGTAGGAACAGACCGCTAAAGACTAAAACCGTTAAGAAGATGATTATGATGACAAACAATACGTTTAAATTTGTATCGCTTCATGAATTTTCTCATGGCAGATTTGTTGCTGAAAACGTTTAATGAACTTCTGGTTTGGTGCTAACTGCTGGAACGCACTCTCTTTATTTTATTCTGAAGTAATCTAGTGCCGTGAATCTATACAGACACCATTACGGGATGTAGACCGTTCCACTTAAACATAAGTAGCAATAGGATTCAGAAACTAGTGACTACACATTGTATATTTTTTTTAAGACTGAAATAAGACGTAGTGATAACAGAAATAATACACCGTCTTTGGAAACAACAAGCGTAATACAAGGGAACTGACCAGATCGCAGTGCGTAGCCTACAACTTAATGAGCAAGCAAGGTACGTTAATAACGTCTTGTAATCGTTTTTTTTAGACGGTGGGAAACACTTATAAAAGCCACAAGGCAGGATGGTCACTAGTGTGGTATGGTTGTGGTAGTGGTAGCCTGGTAGTGTGGTATTTGTATAGCACACAGTGACGTGGCGTGGGTACATAACACCTGTTGCCGATTGAGACAGGCCTAAAACTTAACCTAAAAATTAATTCGAATTTTTTCTTGTACCAAGTGTTCTTTTTAGAGCATTTTCTGTCATTTGCTGGGAGAAGAAGAGGGTCCCGGTTCAACGGGATATGACTCCATTATACTTACACAGAATAAATCAGAATACAAATAATCGAATTAAAATAATAAAGACAAACAGATAAACACATGACTAAACGAACAAAACACAAATAGGTATGTAGTATCTGCTGCACGTCAGTTCCGAAAACGAACATAGCTGCTAACTGAGCGTTTTACCGGTTTATACAGCGGCAACACATTGGGTGGACGAATGTGTCCTCCCCTCCACAGTTTGTACAGTGACAATTAGTACGAGGTCAATGACCGTACACAGTAAAACATTGCCGATGTCTGAGCCGGCAACACAAAACGGCTCAAGCGCCCAGCAGTTTGAAAGCAATGCTACGCTTTTCTTCAAGTTTCCCTAACAATATTGTTCAAATCATTCAATAACTAAAGTATTTATTCTGTAATATAATTAATATAATTTTCTTTTATTTTCAGTACTGTTGCCGCCGGTGCTGCCACGCTACTGATAGCACCAAAAAACCACCTTCATGGCTCTCGAAGCCCTCAGTCTGGGACCGCTTTCGCATTATTTCGGACGGAAGCGTGCTGTTGCTAAACCTTCTCAAAAGCTACCCACTTAACTATTCCTCGGTACACTTAGGCTGTCGTTGCAAGAGACATGTATCTGTTCCGACGCAGGACGGACTCAATATGCGCCTCCGGGATGACTTTCCAGCTGCCTCGTCCATCAGCATCAGTCTGACAATATTATCAGGAGTGAGTTCTCCTAACACTGCGCTGAGAATCAGTCAAAATTTCGTGAACTTTGCACAGTTGAAAAATGTTCAGTCCCAAAAGAGTTGTCAGTCCGGTAGTGTCCATGATTCACAGATGTGCATACTTACGCAGTCGTACTTACTTCCTTACTATTAATTACTACCACGATGAAGCTATTTTGTTCGGGCCTATTATAGTTTAACATCGCATTTTGTTTGTCTTTTATTAAACTGTTTGTAGTCAAAAGAGAACTAAATTAACCGAAATAATTAAAGTGCAAAAGTCATATACTGGTGATACTGCAGATGAAAGTCAACGTCTTTTACAAAACATATACTTCTAGCCGCAAGGACAGGCAACGAGTAATCTGTAGTTCAGAGGCGTACAACAACTATTGAGCAGTGGCGTATTTAGAATTTGTCCTTGGAGGATGGTCCGGTGTCGAGTCGGCTTTATACAAAAGAAAAAACAAGGTAAGACTAATCAACATTACTATCTTTAAAGTGGCTGAAAAACGGGTGAAAACATCTTGAAATCAGTCCCATTAAAGTAAACGGTAAGAACACAATAAAAATACGCGTTGTTGAAACATTGTTTACTTATTGACTGAATTGAATTTCCTATATTTCATAGTTCAAACGTGTACGCTAATGCTGTGTATCAAACGAGTATGTATATTTAAAAAGGAGTTTCTACTATATAAGCGTACGCAGCTGAAAAAAATAATAAAACAGCCTAATAATTAAGAGACTAACACAAGTCGTCAACCCTTCGGGGTGGGGTTCCTGTCCCATTCATCCCCCATTCCGTAAATACGCCCTTGCTATTCAGTCTCTAGTACGCATGATTATCTACCCATGTTTGTGAGATTTCATATGTAGGTAGATTTATTTTCTACGGCAATGTCGACGTGCACTCGATTGAATGTGTATGTGCCCCGCTTAGATAATTTTATCCCCTTCAAAATGACACCTCCCAAAAGGTCGTAGGACTTCTAGTTTTTCTGGAATATCAATTTGAAAAATATTTCCAAAACGTTGCTAAGAAACGTTAAAAAATTAAATTTTTAGTACTAAAATAATTTTTTCCCAGTTACAAAATTTTACCCTTTATTTAGTGCAACAATAAATAGTAAACAAATCTGAATAAATTAAAAAGTTACAAAATAAACATTTTTGCCATTTTCAGTAGTGACTCCCCTTAAATTAAAAGAATACACAGCGTGTTTTTTCAACGTCAGAATTTGTAACTTTTTGCAGGAACACTTCAAGGAGAATAAACTGTTCGAACGGGCGATAAACTTATAAAGTTAATATATTGTTACGACATCACAGAACAAGCTACGTGTTGCTCGGCTATTCCAGCGGAGCCCGGCTGTAATGTGTGTGTGTTTTGCTGCTACTTTGAGATGAAAGACAATTACGTGACACTTGTCACGCGTCCGCTACGAGATTTTTTCCAGATCATACCGCGCGCTGGGAAAAACGCCGCAATCAATTTACGTTCTAGTGTTTTCTAGTACACCCATATTATGGAATATGCTGCTGTCTCAGCGGGGTATAAATACAAAACTTCAATGGTGCTTAGTTCAGTTTGAGTTGCGATCTATACCAGCGCGGTTCGAAGTATTGTGGCGAAGTGTTATGCGTTTTATAATTGTGCGGTACTCTATTAGTTGATATTTTTATTGGGTGTGAACAATTTTTATTTGATTTGTTGTAAGAGACTATCTTCTTGATTACAAACTGTTTAATTGTGATAATTACAACTGGTGATTAGTGACTTAATTGGTGTCTTATATTCTGTTTTCCACTGTACCATACGACGATCAGTTAGACCGTAGTAACAATATTTTTCTAGTAAATTATTCCTCAGGCTTTCACGGTCGGTGTCATATGAATTATTCATGATATCCGGGCTGTTTGGCCGTGGTCCATGGTTTATAACAAAACCATGATTGTGATTGGCTGATGGTGTCATTTTTACCTGTACGTGGGACTTTGCTGAATTTATAAGTACAGGTAGCATGGCAGGACAGCTTTAGCCTATACCACAGTACTGTGGGCCTGTACGTAAACACCCGGCGTGCAGGATTTTTATACCACTGATGATGGCAGCCAGTGGAGCTGCCGAAACGTTTGGTTTTGTTATAACCATGGACCACGGCCAAACAGCCCGGATATCATGAATAATTAATATTTTTCTAGGTTATACAGTAACATAACAAGGTGGAATAGATTGTTATTACAGAAAGGCGCACAATCTAATGACTGGTAGTTAAAAACTGATACGTACTGTACTTGTATTAATATTATTCGTGAACAATAAGTGGTATAACATCCCTACAATGCGTAACAATTTGCAATTAAATCGTTTGTAAAACTATAATATTACGTTGCTAAATCCGTGTAATGTTTACGAAACAATAAACAAATGAAATGGAAAAAATGTATCTTTTTATCATAAAACACACACACATTATTTTCACATTATTATCATATTTCATACTACACATAAAAAATACGTATATATATATATTTTTTGTTTAATAATGTGCAAATAATTATGTACTTTTTTTGGTATTCCGAAAATCCTTTGTAACAGCTTGCATCTTCAGAATTAAATAGTTTTGTATTGTTCGAGTCTCAGAGGAACGGGCAATTTTGAAATATAAATACATTTATGAAAATAATGTTTCATAATAAATTTGTTCATAGAATTTTATAAAACAGAATATGACGTTTAAGACAACAATACCTTAAATTTATTTCTTGATGATGACATTTGCAGGAGAGCTCCATCTCTGCACAGACATGCCTGCAGTGTCCGTTACTGACAGTTTGCAGGAATTTTGGCGATGTGCTCTAGAATCTTGGTTTCCAGTTATTTCATTGTAGCAGGTCGACTGTAGTACACCTTGCTTGTAAGGTAATTGCAAAAGTAGAAGTTGTACGCCGACAGATCAGGGGGCTCTTGAAGGCCTTTGAATGTTCTCGTTCCTCGATATTAAAGGGTTGTCATACAAGTGGCGTACAACTGCCGTCTATATTCGTGGTGTGCGTGGCGTTGATCCTTCTTGCTGAAACCAACCGTTTTCAATGTGGTTTGGGCAACAAAGGTTTCCAGCATGACGACGTACCGAGCTGACGTGATAATAGTTCTAAAGCCATTCTAGTTCTCAAAAACGAAGTCTCAATTACGTAATACGATGACACCCACGGTAACCTATTGTAGTGTAACGTAGGCTGGTGTAGCTGAGTAGGATTTTGATGAGCTAATAACGACAATTCTGTTTATTCACGAATCCACTGAAGTCCAAACCGGTTTGTTCGACATCCACAGATTGTTCCCGTTTACCTTTGCAAACTTTCGTTCACAAAACTGTCCTTGCATTAGGCGATCGTTGAGTTTGAGTTCATGGACCATCTGCAGCTTGTGCGGGTGGTAATATAAGTCCTCTAATAATATTCTTTAAAGACTCGGACGATACAACTGTAAAGATACTGATTGACGACGAATTGGGCGAAGTTGGATTCTTATGATAGAAGCTCGAACAGTTCGCACACCTCCTGAGTATTTTTTTTTTTTAGAGTCCAATGTGTTTCCATTAAAGTCCGTACCCATGTGTTAATTGCGTGTGCTGACGGATGGAACGCTATTGTCATGTCCTAAAGCACAGCGGCAATGGAATTCTCTGCATGCGGGCTTCACTCTCTCACTCTAATAAAATGCTTTGATAACAAAATGACGTTGCGCACCACTCTAATGAACCATTATAGTTATATGGCAAGATGGCATAAGCTGGGTTCTATATGACACTCAGCGTCAACAACTGGCCAGGGCTACCAACACAATGTCCAAATTTCTCCCTTTCTCTGAGACACTCTGTAGTAAACGGAACCATATTTTCCTCTAAAAATATTAGACCTTCTCTGCAAAGAGCTTAGGAAATACAAACCTTAGGACACGCTCCGAGACGTTAGGAAATAACCACACATCACAACATATGATCGCGTTGTCAGTCGCCAGAGGCGCAGAATAGAAAACCCACTGAAGATGACTGCCGCATCTGCAATCGAAACGTTTCGATTTACAAGAAGAGGTTCGCGGCACAACAGCCCGGAAAATAATTTTACTTAAAAAAGTACACCCTTCGTAAGTAGGGCTATTACTAAGACAGGAAAATTTAAATGCATATGCAACAAATTTCTAAATATTGGACACACACACACACACACACACGCGCGCGCGCACGTATTTCGCCCGTATTTATTTTCTCCAACACGGCTGTGAGATACAGCCATGATAGTACATGACTGTTCTATTTCCTAATATTAATTAAATCGTACGAATCTACGAAAGCATCGTATAGAAAATGTGTCTCCCCCTTTTCCAGCACCATACAGTAATGTCGACACGTCTAATACGCCCCTATATGAGTAAGATCAAATATCGGATTATTGGTGTGAATACCGCACGTCAGGTAGCGACATTAGATGAAGCCGCTCTTGGTTTGGCGCTAATCTGAATACTTAACAGCCCTGCCTCTTCCGAAACGTTATTAAACTGTTCCCCTATCATGTTTAATATAATAAATAATATCTACCAAAGAAAAGAAACGTCTACTCTCATTTTGGCATGTGTAAACGTGACGTTAATTAATTTATGTAAGCACTCAACCGGTATTTAAGAGTTTCGGATAGGCATACGTGCCAGTAATTTAATGGTCGTGGCACGTAGTAGATTTTTTGTATTGTAGTTACACCATTACTACTTTTGTCTGTAGAATGCTATCAAATATATTTAATTGGACGACAAACTACCCCTCTTGTGACTTCTTTTTATATATTGATAACGGGTTTCAAAGCATATGCATCATCATCATCATCATCATCATCATCATCATCAGATCTTCCTCACAGGAGGTCGTTATCGAATAACAATCCAATAGCATTTGCACTGTATACGCGTCAGTAGGTGCGTACCTATACACGTTTGGTCGACCACTCAGCGGTTGTTTCGGCTGTATCTGATACAGCAGGTTCAAGGCGGTACCGTATGGAGGATTGCATTTAAAGTCCAGCTGGTCATTCAATACGAAAACGCGACTGTTTTTATTTGTGTATGCTCTGTAAATTTTAAACTTCTCCAAGGCGTTTATGATTCGACCCTTTTCACAAATGTATATTGGTTCCAAGTTAGAGTCGAAATCCGTGTAATTGTGGTCGTGTGACACCAAATGCCGAGCATAGTTAGACTTTATGTTGATGGATTTATGATTTTTTAATTGTTTAGGTGTGTGTTGAAGGAAACGTTTAAGAAAACCCCTCCCAGTTCTCCCCGTTCATTACATGATAGTTTACAGACGCCCGTTTCAGTAGCGTGGCGTTCATGTAACAGCTGTTGCCAGCGGCAACAATCCTGGAAACGAAAGATATTGATATTAATTACATCAGGGAATAAGTACTTTAATCCAAACAACATTAGTAGGAAACTTGAAGAAAAGCGTAGCATTGCTTTCGAACTGATGAGCACTTGCACCGCCTTGTGTTGCCGGCTTAGACATCGGCAATGTTTTACTGCGTGTGCTCACTGACCTCGTAGCAGTTGTACTGTACAAAAGGGAAGGGGACAAATTCGTCCACCCAATGTGTTGCCGCTGTATAAACCGGCAAAATTCTCAGCAGCTATGTTCGTTTCGGAACCAACGTGAAGCAGTTACTACCTACCTATTTGTGGTTTGTTCGTTTAGTTAAGTGTTTCTCTGTTCGTCTTTATTATTATTAATTCGATTATTTGTGTCCTAATTTTTTCTGTACAAGTATAATGGAGTCAGATCGCGTTGAACCGGGAACGTCTTCTTCTGCCAGTGAAAGATAGAAAATAGGTACTCTAAAAAATATTTTAGCTCTAAACGGAATACTTTGGCTCTAAAAAAACACTTGGTACAAGGAAAAATTCGAATTAATATTTAGGTTAAGTTTTAGGCCTATCACAATCGGCAACAGCTGTTATGTACCCACGCCATGCCACTGGGCCTGTTTTCTTTTCCAAAGGCGTAGTCTATATTTATTCCGCCTAAGTGTTTTTAATACACTATTACTAGTTCTAAATGTTATGGAATATATGTCATTGTTTAAATCTGAAGTCAAAATCTTTGGCATGAAATCTGTGTATGTGGATGATATAAAGTTTTTTTTGCATCACCACTTTTTACTTTGGGTTAGGTTTTTTTTTGAGTTTCCTCAGCAGTCGATCACAGTAACCATTGATCACTGTCTTGTGATCATTGGCAACAGCGATATGTATTTTACTCCTCACTAAAATCGTTTTCATCAAGAGGTACGGTAAACATCAGGGCCATTGCTACCACATGTGCGAAATGTGGACCTCACACGGGCGGACAAACCAATGGGCCAAATTCTAAACTAAAAATTATAAAAAACTCTTTACGGTTTTCCATGAGTCAAGAAAGATTATCAGCCCTAGCTACTCTATCCATAGAACATGAAATGTGTGAGACAATCAATTTTGAGCAATGTTATTAAAATATTTTCTGAAACCAAAGCTCGAAAAGCACTCTTTTAAAAAAATATAGTGTTATAAAAACACTGTTATATTTTTGAAAATGTAATGTCTTCAAATAAATACACTGCAAGTAGGTTTATTTTCACCTGACGCACGTTTCACAGAAATTGTTCTGTATCTTCAGAGGTTTGTTTGAATTGTAATTGGATGTTTCGCTTACAATATTGTTAACTATATTATAACAAACAAACCTCTGAAGATACAGAATAATTTCTGTGAAACGTGCGTCAGGTGAAAATAAACCTACTTGCAGTGTATTTATTTGAAGATATTACATGTGAGACCTGCAGGAAACTCAACGAGCTACTTACAAAGGAATAATTTTTGAAAATGTATTCAACACTTCTACGAGTACATCTTCCACTTATATCATGTAGCCTAAGTACTCAGCTAAATCAGTTTTTGAAAATATATTTATTTTTTCTCAATTTTAATATTTATTTGTGTGTATCAATTTTTAATTTAAATAATATTAAATAGCGTGGCAAAGTAGGGATATGAAAAGTGTATTCAGGAGGGCGACAAAGGTAAAACTGCGCACGGGCGGCAAGCACCCTGGTAAACATGCATGCTTTGTTGGACGAGCAATAATTTTAATGAAAATGATTAAACGCAGCTACATTATTATCAACAATTTTGTTTTTTATTCCATGTCTTACAGACTGAGTATTCAAGTATTTACGCTTACCACGTAGGCCTACTTCGTGGTGTGTAGTCATTATTTTGTCATTATGTGTGTTATAAGTGTACTTACGTGTAGGTGTAGAAAACGTTTCTGGGTCTAGCAGTAGCCTATATAATGATGTGCTCTCCAAGTGTTAATGATTGTAATAAATAATAGAATACGTAATAGCCTAATAACCTAATATTATAACGTAAAACTCTTGCTCTTCAGAATTCTGAAGCTGGCGTTAATTTTAGAGCAAACGCTGAAATAGTAATTAAACTGAGACTTTATCAAACAGAATTAACACTGTTGCACATCACTATAGAAAAATTATTCCGATTAGCGCTTTCAAGCTTCACAGCTCATTGTCAAATTTCCAATCGGACGATGAGCTGTGGAGCTTGAAAGCGCTAATCGGAATAATTTTTCTATAATGGTTTGCAACAGTGTTCATTCTGTTTGTGATTATAACCACTAACACAACTTTCTTAATTGAATTTGAGACTTTATCACTCTACTTGCCACCCTGTTCAGAAGTGTTCGCATCCTACTGTTGTGCATCGTGAAGAAGTAACCGACACCTGATTGTCACGTTGGAGTTCATTGTAGTACTCGGAAGATCTGATCAGAATTTTTTTAATCCTATGAGACGGGATTAATAATGGGTCGAATAGTAGAATTCTGTCTGAAGACCGACATATTTTGCGCTGTAAATGTCGAATTGCCGTTTATAGAACTCTAGTTTCACTTTATGAATATTTAAGACCAATTTTTGAGAATCTTAAACATTACCAACCCAACCTTTCGATTAACTCAAAGCTTGAGTTGTAAATCTCGACATTATATTCAGACCCCTACCGTTATGGAGGCTATAATGTTAATAACGTGTATTCTCCCTACGTCTTTCCTACACTTTACTTTATCCTATTTAATAGTGTTATACTACAATTTTAATAGACAAAATAAGTCAATTATAAGAATGAAACAATTGATAGTTATTGATAATATAACCTGAATATACCAAGAACTCAATCCGTAAAGTAATAATGCAAATTTACGTCACATCAGTTGTGAATGAAGTGTACTCATACATGAAGTTATTGTATGTATGTGTGCGATTGTGCGCACCGGTAGGGGGGGGGGGTGAATATGTACAAATACGTAAACGTTAATCCCTATGTGATTTTGAATTACTTGAGCTACATGATTTACATTAGAAAAATCGTGTGCGTTGGAGATTCTGTGTGCGTTTATAGTACAGATTTAAACGGCAAGAATGCTCGTCGAACACACGAAGAGACACAACATTCGCATGCGCTCGCCTTATTAATTGTTTCAGTTTATTCACCCTCCAAGCTTCTATTACTGTAGAACGCAACGTTTACCTATGTATAGAAATTGTGTCATTCTTTGCAAATCCTATTTCTCAATGTAAATAATCTTTTTCAATTCTAACGTTTCTAAGTAAATAAAGATGGATTTAGAAGACACAACAAATGTTCTGTGTAATGAATGAATAGAAAACATTAACATTTGTGTGGTGTGGTGTGGTGTGGTGTGTGTGTGTGTGTGTGTGTGTGTGTGTGTGTGTGTGTGTGTGTGTGTGTGTATGAGCTCGCGCGCGTTTTATTCGCAAGAAAATCCGCATGAATATTTGTTTTGCTGTCTTAATTACTGTACAAAATTAAAGTCACAGCAGACACCAAAAAGGATTAAGAAAATAATGTTTACCTTAAATGTTTGATTTCATGTTATTTATTTATTCATTCATTCATGTTATATTTCTTATACTTTTGTTTACGCACAATAAATAATGTTGTAAGTTTTCATTACCTTTTAAATCTAAATTAATAACTAAACTATTTAAAATACTTATGAATGGTTATAAGATTAAATTATTCATTATAAACAGCACAAAGCAACGAAAATGATGATAGTATACATAAAATAGAATTAAATTATGACGTCATTGAAACTTGGTCGGAATAGTATACAGCGATAAGGAAGGAACGAGGCAGCTCGATTTGATAGTTATCAGTTATTTATATAAATGGCATCAGTCGTAACAAAGAGAAAAAGGGGATGCTACAATAGGGGAGGAAATTCATAGATTCTATTAAGCAGTCCCCATCCCTTAACGGTTTACTAACGTAACAGAAACATTATTCAGGTACTGTCTTACTTTAGTTTAAATCTTTTTGTCATTATGACTTTGTTTTGCTTTATGATTAGTTTAAGGTAGTAGTATGAGTATTGTTTGCTATGGTGCTAAGGTCGTAGCACTACGAATGAGTATTGTTTTTGCTAATTTTTAGCCAAACGGATTTAATAAGTCAAGGAATTTAATAATTCAACAGAATTTAAGTCACAAAAATTAAAATATTTATTTGTAAAACAGTGTTCTGTTGATTAATGAAACGAAAAGCTCATTGTAGTAATATTCATGATTCATGACAGTAATAGAAACAATATGGCATGAATCATATTGTCAGCGAGACAACGCCGACGTTGACATGTTATTTACAAGATTGGAAAAGAAAATTAAGAATATATGCAGAGTTTTTTACTTCTTGAAGCATTGACTGTGAATCGAGAATTCACAGATGAGAGAACCAAGAATGAAGATGTTATTTACAATAAGCGGAAGCACACGTGAGAATATAACAATTAATTTGCCCAATAGTTATTCTTACTTTATGGCTTTCTAAATGAACCGCTTTCCATTATTGATTTTCATTTGGTTTTATTTACAGAGTATAAAATTGAAATAATCCTGCTTATATTTTTCATATAATTTTTATAGTTAATAAATAATAGCCGACTATAAACATACAACAATAGAAATCATGAATCAAGTAAAATCGATTATCCGTTAACTATATTGTAATCGTAAACATTCAATTACAATTCAAAAATCCTCTGAAGATACAGAATAATTTCTGTGAAATAAATTTCACCGGGTCAGGTGAAAATAAACCTACTTGCAGTTGTATGTATTTGAAGATATTACACGAGGGACCTGGAGGTTACTGAACGAGTTACTTAAAAAAGTAATAATAGTAAATAATATATATATAGATTTTATATTTTTTGAATTTATGAGTTTTAGTAATAGACCTATACTTATATTTTAAGAAAGATGTGTCCAAATAATAATTTTTAAAGAATTTTTACATTAAATACTTTCGTTACATAGCCAACCGTGTTTGCTTATGCTAATGGATAGTAGAAAAGTTCGCTTATTCTGCGAGGTGGCATGTTCAGTGGTAGAACAGAAATTAAATTGAAGGCGGGAATAACAGTTATGCATAAATGCCGGGCAAGCAGTTACCAAAAAAAAAAATGTAACAGCCATGGCATTGGAAAAACCTCAGAAATAAAACCTAAGGATTTAAATATCGAAAACTTGTCACACCTAATGAAAGCTGTCTAAATAATACTAAATAATTACCAAAGGCCATATTATCTCAGTGTGATACAAAAACAAAGCCTAACGCATGTACGCAATTAAACACAATTAAACGTTTTCACACAACATAGATCTTACATTGGTTTTATTCAACTAATTATGCTATAAAATATTTTAAATTTGCTCGAGTAATGGAATCTACTTCAGTGCTGGCGCGGAGTATTTAAGAGTGCGTGTTCCGCACTGTTCCCAACTTACCGCTGTTCTTTCGGATTGTTTTGTAAATTGTTCTCTTTCGAAGTTTACCAGAACTGTGACTAGAATCGGAATGAGGAGGTCTGATTCGACCGGGATTACGTTTGTTCCACCTAGGACAAATCTCGCGTCGTTTAGAAATCTTAACAAAAACAATCCAGGCCTGTATGTCTGTATCGTTTCTTAATACGCACTTACTGCATGAATTAATGATTTTACACAAAAGCAAGAATAGTGAAGCCAACATAAATATTATATACTAATTTAATTAATAATTTAATCTATATATTAGAAAATAACTTATTAAATTATACAATTAAAAAAACGTGCTAATGTTTGTTAACTCATGAAATGTTTTGTTGTAAAAACAATTTAAATGTAAAAAAACTAAAAAATAATTCGAACGTTCAGTAAAATGTATAAGCACAATTTAAACTTTGTAAATGGACACAATATTAAAGATATTGTTACGACGGTCTAACTGATCGTCGTATGGTACAGTGGAAAACAAAGTACAAGACACCAATGCAATCACTAATAATAACCAGCTTTAATTAACACAAGTACAGTTTATAATCGAAAAGTTAACCAACAAGATTATACTCGTACAATAATTCAGATTAATTTGTCAACACGCACTAATAACGCCAACTAATAGAGTCCCGCACAATTATAAAACACATAACACTTTGACACTATACTTCGAACCGCACTGGAACAAATCGCCACTTAAACTGGAACTAAGCGCCGCTGAATGCCTACATTTATACCCCGCTGGGATGCCAGAATAATCCATACTACGCGTCCGCGCTACTAGAAAACACCTGAATGTTGTGGCCTTGAAAAACACCTGAGATTGCGGCCTTGAACACAGTGCGCTGGCCGGTATGGTCTGGAATAGCCTCGTTGACGGACGCGTGAACAAGTGTCACGTATCTCAAAGTAGCAGGAGTATGTACGCACACACACATTACAGCCGGACTCCGCTGGAATAGCCGAGAAACACGGAGGATGTTCTGCAACGGGGTAGCAATATGATTACTTGCAGAACAAGATATTATTTAATGCCGACTAACGTCTAGAGGTTTGTGCGGTTTACAATTATGCGCAGCTCTACACTTGGAATCCTGTAATCAATATAGTTTCAATTGGTGTCAGTACTAAACATATTACTTTGCAAAACCTCGTGAAAATCTGTCTAAAACTCTAGTTTGTAAGAACAATTATTTGCTTTAGTTTAACAGTTTAATGAAAGGGCCTCTGCAGAATACCTAAGGCACTAACAACTTCTAAACTCGACTACACCCTAACATATCGATACCCAACCTCTCTTTTTCTACAACTGATCACATTGCCAGTACGTAAAGACATTACCCATTTCGATGTCTACGATTTTTACAAGCAATCCTCGTAGTATTAGTAAAAGTGATAGCAATTCTTTTGCTTTTGGATAAATGTCAGATGTCACCTGTAATCAAAAGAAATGCTTTAAATAGATTTAAAAAAGAATCATTGCTTTATTTCAACTACATTTGAGGATTCTATGTTAGAAGATATAGATAGAGGCAAGACAAAGAACATAAAGATAGGGCAAGACAAAATACAACAGGTGGAGTTGTTTAAACACCTTGAAAGCTTGATAAGTGAAGATATATCCTGCACTCGTGAAATTAGTGCAAGAATTGCTATAGCAAAAGAGGCATTTAATGGGAAGAAAAGTCTGTTGTGTCGCAAAATTAATATGAATTTAAGAAAAAGGTTGGCCAAATATTATGTGTGGAGTGTTGCTTTATATGGTGCAGAGACATGAACACTGAGGAAGGATGATGAGAAAAGATTAGAAGCATTTGAGATGTGGGTTTGGCGAGCAATGGAAAAAGTGAGGTGGGTTGATAGAGTAAGGAATGATAACGTTTTAAGAAGAATAGGGGAAGAGAGAAGAATCCTGAAGGTAATAGAAAATAGGAAAAACAATTGGTTAGTTCATTGTTTCAGAAGAGACTGCTTGCTTACAACTGCCATGGAGGGTGTCGTAGAAGGAGAAAAAAGGAGAAGTCGTAGAAGAATAAAGTTAATAGATAGCATTAAAATCAGAGGGTGTTACGAAGAAATGAAAAAACTGGCATGCGATAGGACATTGGCATGCTTGGAGAGCTCTTACCATTTGAAGACCGCCTTAGGGCAGAACACTAAATAAAAAAATGATAGAAGAGAACCTTTGTAAAAATTTGATCCCACGGATATTATGTTAATTTAAAATAAACGTAGTTTTATCTGGCAAATAGTACAGTCTGAAGTGGATATGCAGAAAGCACATGACGCTATTCTCGTCTGTTTCGAGTAATGTTGTTTACACCCGCATCAGAGCGATTTAACCCGCAAATGAATTTAAGCAAACACTCACCGTAATGAATGAGTTTTAAGGGAATACTGTATCTCAAGACGTTTTAGAGCGGTGTAATGTGTGCTGTGCAGCGGTCGCTCTCGTCACTAATTACTCTGTCTCCGTAACGTCCCGCCTTCCATTTGTTACCGCGCAATGTCTCATAACCAAACTAGCGTCTAGCTGTACGTTTTCCTACCCAGAATGTGCAAGTAGCACAACAACTGGGGGACAACACTGCCGCTCTATCGGCGAGTCTAACAACTAGGTCAACGTTGAGATATTCTGTAAAATTAACCTATAGGCCGTAACTTATTTTCGGTTTGTTTAGTGGTGTTCCTACGAGTGTCCTCTCGTGTTTATTAACAATTTAAGTATATAATTATAATATTTTATTTAATCGTAAAATATTAACAGCATTCTCAATTTTCTTGAGAATGTTGTGAGCCCCAGCATCTAAACAATTACTGAAAAGACTTCATCCATAACAGCAATTCGAAATAATTATTACAAAATGAAATTATTTAGCAATCGATTCTGCTTTTTAGGGAAAATTTAAGTGAACTATAAAAATAATGATAAATTACCAACGTGTTTATTAGAACTACTCGTTTTTTAATTCGTTTTCTTACATTAGTAAACGTGAAATTATTAGTAGTAATTTCTTCATTAATGCGCAAATCATTGCATTATTTGGTATCCAGCATAGCTTCTCATAGTGCTTCCATCAGTAGGGTACATACAGTGATTGTGAGTATTAACTTAATTTCCTTTAAGTCAGCCGAAATGTGTCTATTTATAAACTATTCGTCTATTTCGAAATTTTCGCAGGTGGCCATGCGTCCTTCACAGATTGAACATTTCGGTATCTCTTATTCTGTACGACAAAAATTGCTCTTTAAACAAATTTAACAAATGAACATATAACAAAACAGGGAACCTATTCTCACCTTATCTTGAATTACTAGAATTTAAAACTTCTCTAAGTTAATAAATATATGGCCTACTGAACAGCACGGTGCGCTTACAACAATAGCGTATAGCTCAACCAAATTGATATCAAGGCGCGCCAAAACGGAGCTAGCGTCAGCAGATACAGAGGACAGTGTTGTTCCCATCATTGTGCTGCTAACACATTCTGGATTGGAAAACGTACAGGTAGACGCTAGTCGTAACCAACTCTTCTTCCAGGAACAATGTTCTTGATCGCTTAAGTGATATCTACAAATACCATAACAGTTAATTGCTTCTGACTCTGTTTAGTCTGTTTAGTGGGAAACAGGTTGTGATATTTTTTTTTTTTTTTTTTTTTTTTTTTCAGCATGCTCCATTACAAATAAAGTAATACTACATGCTATATATAAACTTATTACAAGCCGATTCTCAATACATATAAAGACAACTCCAGTATTACAACAATTACAAAGATTCAAAAGAAACAAGAAAAATAAAAATCAATCATTTACAATGATACAATGAATTAGTACTACATTATTAACATGTTAAAACTGTATGCATGTATGTATCGTATGGATGATAAAGCCGTTCGACCAATATGCAAGTTAATTCATAATAACAAACGCATACAATGATTCAAAATATATAGACAAGCACAATAACAATAAACACTACAAAGAATCAAAATCAATGTTATTAACATATTTAATAAACTGTCTAACATATTTTGTTGTCAATTCACTTCTATTTGGAGGCCATCGTCCACCACTCCTTAGTACACTATTTTTGAAAACACGACTTTCTTCATTCAACATATTGCGCTCATATAACAAATGTTCCACTGTTTGGTCACCGTCGTTGCAGACACATATTGGATCATCTTTTATTTTGAAACGATAGTAGTAGGCTCTAAGCCTGCCATGACCAGTCACCATTGTGGTAAAATTAGGAGACAGTGCAAACCTTGAGGACAGTCTGTGTTTCACACTAGCGAAAAACAACTTAGTCACCATTCCATTTAATGTTTGTTCCCACTCACTTTGCGACTCCATTAGGCTCACCTCACGGAATTTGTTAATCATTGCACTTTTTGGTATTCGTTCATAGCACACCATACTGCTACTGGACGCAGCTTGTTTAGCCAGATTGTCAGCCAGTTCATTACCATAAATACCCACATGTGCCTTAACCCAACCAAAACAATTGACCAGTTGACCGCCTTTAAACTTCTTAACTTATTCCTTATTTCTTCTATCAAGTAGCTATGATTCCTCGAGCTCCTAAGTGAGTCCAGCGTCACTCTGCTGTCGGTGTAAACAGCTGCCGTTCTCAAATTAGTTATAATATAATTTAATTCAGCTATCTTTTCCAGGGCCTTCAAGACTGCCAATTGCTCAGCCTGATTATTAGAGCACCCAACACCCAACTTATACTGCATCTCATATTTGAGCTCACCATTAACAAACAAGGCTATACCCGACCCAACCCCATTGTTGTGCTTACTGCCATCTGTATATGCTTGTACTGTGTATACTTTACTTTCATGGCTCGAGTTTATAAGAACTGTATCTGCCGGATGAGGCCAGTCCTTGAACGGAATTACTGTGTCCATCAAAATATTAGCACCATCACAACCTCTAGCAACTTTGTAAGCACTAACAATCTCTCTCAACTTTATTATTATTGGAGTCAGTGCTGTCAAAATGCACAAAGCTTCATGGGACACTGTACGATAAGCCTTCGCAATTTTAATATTGATGAGACGTTGCTCTCTTTTGAACTTCATCTGGTTACTTTTCCTTTCTAATGCGTCTATCCATACGGGTGCTCCATATGATAAAAGGGGGAGAATTGCCCCCTTATATATTGTTTTAAGTGCCTCATGTCCCAACCCCCAGTTTAATTTTGCAGATCGTGATAGCATATGAGTCAGTTTTGTACACCTTTCAACCACATACTGGATATGCTCATTAAAATTGAATTTTGTGTCAATAATGAAACCCAAATATTTTAACTTATTAACTTGTTGAAGTTTTTTAGAATTAAGGTAAATGCTTAATTCTGAATTCTGAAGTCTTTTACGAGAAATCAAGAGTATTTTTGATTTTTGTTCATTAAACGAAACTTTGTTATTTGTAGCCCACTTTGAAATTTTTACCAACTCTAAATTGGCATAATTTTCAGCTTCTAAGAGAGACTTACCACTTATTAACACAATTAAATCATCTGCAAAAGCTATAAGTTTTGTACGTTTAGTGAAGTCTAAATTGAGCAATTGTGTGATACTGTATAAGAATCAGAGAGAGAGAGAGAGAGAGGAGAGAGAGAGAGAGAGAGAGAGAGAGAGAGAGAGAGAGAGAGAGAGAGAGAGAGAGAGAGAGAGAGAGAGAGAGAGAGAGAGAGAGAGGCAGGCCGATAGACAGACGGATAAAACAGAGACAGAGATAGATAGTTAGACAGAGGGAGACAGGGGGCAAGGCATATATACTTGTGAGGTGGTTAAGACGGTAACGAATTGCTCTGTATTCGGATACATATGAGACAACGTAGATAATTAAGACGATAATAAACTAATAAACGCATTAGTTATTTATATTAATCGTTTTAATATATTAGTTATTTATACATCGTAGTTAAGTCTACCTGTTAAATAATTAATTTAGAGTTTAGTTTATATAAACATATATAAATAATAATTATTGAGCTGATATATAATGAACATAGGTTCTATATGATATAGTCAAGGATGCCAACATGATTATGTCATGGCAACATGATTATTATTGTTGTTTTCTTCTTGGCTAAGTTCAGTCTTTCTGTCGTTTTGAACATGGCTTTAAAGTGACACTACCATTTACCTAAAAACTTGAATCTGGAGAATTGTCTAATAAGAAACACAGGTTCGTTACTGGGTTAAATGAATGATTTTTAATATTGTTACAACATTACAGAACATCCTGTGTGTTTCTCGGCTCTTCCAGCTGTAATGTGTGTGCGCGTACGTATTGCTGCTCTTGAGGTAAAGACAATTACGAGACACTTGTCACGCGCCCGACACTGATCCAGATTTAACCAGTCCGCGCGCGCTGTGTGCAAGGCCGCAATCAATTACGTTCTGGTGTTTTCTAGTAGCGTTCTTGACACGTAGTATGGAATATTATGGTTCCCATCGGGGTATAAATACAAGACTTCAGCGCAGCTTAGTCCGTTTTAGTGGGGATATATTCCAGTGCGGTTCGAAGTATTATGACGAAGTGTTATGTGTTTTATAATTGTGCGGGACAACTGTAATACAATTGTGTTTTATACTCGTTGAGATTTTTATTGCGTGTGAAAAATTTTTATTGATTTGTTGTAAGAGACTATCTTGTTGATTACAAACTGTTTAATTGTGATAATTAAAGCTGGTGGTTAGTGACTTAATTGGTGTCCTGTATTTTGTTTTCCACCGTACCATACGACGATCAGTTAGACCGTCGTAACAATATTTTTTTTTATCGTGTAATAAGTTTTACATGTGTCATTGTTTGTTTAATATGACTATTCTATAACTAAAATAGTCGTTTTTATTCTATTTTCGTTTTACATATCATATTGTTCTGTAGCAATAAAAATATTTTTTTTTACTACAATAATTATAATTATTATATTATTGTTAAATTTCTTTTCGATTGCCTTAAATATGGACAAAATGTACAAAAGTGACCACGAGTAAGTTATCCCTTAATATTCGACATATAGTAGGCTACACAACTTGACGTAATAATATTCCGACTCCGTTTCTTCTGTTCAGTGTTACAAAATTGTTCGCAGAATGTCGTTCAATCCTGATACCGATTGCTCTTTGTTTTGATTCTCGCACACGGAAATTTGAAACGCTAGGCTTGTTAATAGTCTGCCTTTTATCGTTAATTTTTAAAACGAATAAATGTTCAAAACCTGTTCGTAATTAAAAGTTTTCAACACTGAAGGTGCCCCAGTGTTGCACCGGCCTCCTTTGTCGATAATACTTATTACCTGTACGTTAAACGTACCAAATCAAAAGGAGACCTATCGGAAAGCAAATTTCAATATTTCCTGCCAGACTCGAGTTCAAAGACTTTTTGAATGGTAACAACAGTGATTGAAATCGGAACATTCGTAAAATGGATATCACGTTAAACTGACTAGCAAGTCCTCATTCGCTCTGAAAACCCGTAATCCGACAAAGGCCCTTCATGCCTTCAGAAAGTTACGTACTTCATGTTCTTTCCATCAAGTTCCACATTTTTGTTGTTTATCAAGAAAATATATTGTTACGTAATGCGGAAAAAGTCTTACACCATTACAGAACAATGCTACGTGTTTCTCGGATGTTCCAGTGGAATCCGGCTGTACTGTTGTGTGCGTACGTGATCTCAACATGGGTTAGTGAGACTTCGCCGGGCGCGCGCACTGTGTCAAGGCCGCAATCAATTACTGTCTAGTGTAGCGCTGACGCGTAGTACGGATGTTTCAGGAATTTTAGCGGGGTATAAATATAGGTATTCAGCGCCCGCTTAGTTTCAGTTTAAATGGCGATTTATTCAAGTGATATTCGAAGTATTGTGGCGAAGTGTTATTGTTGTTCGGGACTCTATTAGTTGACATTATTATTGCGTATGGGCAAATTTTGCTCGGATTATTGTACAAGTTGATTATACACTGCATTTGTGATTAATTAAAGCTAGCTGGTGATTAGTGACTTCATTGGTATCTTGTATTTTGTTTTTCACTGTAGGGCGATTTACACAGTGCGGTTCGAAGTATTGTGGCGAAGCGTTATGTGTTTTATAATTGTGCGGGACAATTGTAATACAATTGTGTTTTCTTTTAGTTGACATTATTATTGCGTGTGAACAATTTTTGTTTTATTTTTTGGAAGAGACTATTTTGTTGATTACAAACTGATTAATTGTAATAATTAAAGCTGGTGATTAGTGACTTATTTGGTGTTTTATATTTTGTTTTCCACTGTACCATACGACGATCACTAGACTGTCGTAACAGTACGTTGGTTTACTGTCTTTCCAACACAAGTATCTTCACATTGTAATAATTTATACTCTCCACTTGTGCATCCGTTTTTAGGATTGAAGCAGTCTGAGAAAACGAGGACAACTTTTGGATCATACAATATTTATGGTGAAGCTAACTCCAAGTCAGATACAATGACAAAAATCAGAAAATTTATTTATTAACTACAAACGTAATTCAGCAGTGCTTTCTAAATTACAGTTCCTTTAACAAAAGGCAGGAGTCTAGTAATAATGTTTTTAGTATTTACAACTGTTTCATAACAGTTCAGCACAGCCAACGGAAATAATTAATTCTACTTATTATCACAAAATTAGCCATAGTATAATACTACTCGTTATACTTGGTCCCAATCGCCAAATTTGTTGGTCACAATTTTATACAATCGCTAAATGAGCACTTCCGATGGTACCCGACTGTAATGTATGGAGCTGTGTTTATTAACAGTACTGTCTTACTATAGGCCTTTCTACTTCTTCTTCTATGACGTCACAGTTTGGAGTCGAATCTTAGCCTCCATAATCCCTGTCCTTGGCGATCGATGTCCTACGTTTTATTTTAAGTAAAGTATCAGCATCCCTCGCCATTGCGTCAATCCAGGATAGCTTGGGTCTTCCGACAGGCCGTCTACCCTCGATCTGACTAAACAGTACCTTCCTAGGTATTGGGTAGCCTTCCATCCTTACTATAGGCCTACAAGATACAAAATTAATCTAGTATTAGCTTTTCTCACTGGCCTTTATGCGTTATGCGGCCAAATTTCACCAGTTTTCAAGCAGGCTAGTTGTCTTTTTCTGATAACAGCTTTGTGCCCAAACTATGTATTATAGCTAATATAATAGAAATCAAAGTATCTCGGTTGTCTATGCATTTTTCACCTTAGTGACCACTTGAATTAATCAAAGTTTTCTATTATGTAGATATCCGTACATCCGCCATTAATATTATTTTATTTATTTCCATCCTGCTTATATCTAGACATCTGTTTTCATATGACACACGCGAACATTTATTTAAATAATATTAAAACAGATTATATAATAAATAAAACTGTAGTAGATATTCGAAAAGAACTTTATTGTTTCTCAGTTGTTTCTTTAATACCTAACAATTAATAACTATAAATACACATAAGTAAACATAAACAAAAATGATACTAAAATATACATTTCATAAAAATAATTTAAATAATAATAGTAACTCGTAAGTTTAAACACGTTATTTTATTTCTATAGCATGGGTGGAAGATAAACCCATTTAAACCGCCTGTGTAAGTTGAATGAACAGACTTCTGAAATCGTTTCTCAAACGTGTAATTATTATTAATTTTAACAAACAGTGCACACGACGGAGCTGAGCCTAACTGACGCTACCCATTTGAACTGTGCACAGAAGTGTATGGTTTGCCGACGCTGCATGTTACCGGATTGTTAGTTAATGTCATCTCCTTTCTGTCTTTACACAAATACATACGCAACGAGTGCGTATGCATGAAACGTACGTGAAACTACGCAACTAGACGTCTGTAAAATTTAATTAATATTATTCAAGTGGCTGAGTTTACTTCGAGCGAAGCAACGGTGGTCTATTCTACTTAAGACAACAGGCTCCAGTTGCCTGCTTCTAGAAAACTATATTAACTACAAAGCGGGGACATCACAAATTCGTTTTTATATTTCACTTTACATATTTCTATGTTTACACACGATTACAAAAATTTTTTTAAAAGAATATTTTAAACTATAAATGTATATTTGTAAATAAATAAATATAAATGTATATACATATTGCAACGTTACAAGTATTATATATTAAATGAATACATTTCTGACCATGTACCCAACGCAACTATAAAGTGTTAAACAGCGGCCAGGTCGTAGGTTTTTTGTGTTCGTTGCGTTAAGTATATGCGGTTGTTATTATAAGTATGTGTATGTGGCACAATAAACGTATTTTTTAATAAGAGGAGTGAGACGTTATGGCATGAAATAATTAATTAAAACATATTAAAAGAATCTATCAGCGATTTATTAAATATTGCAAAGAAATTACTTGATTATTAAAACTTTGAAATTAGGAAATTTAAAAATATTATCTTTTAAAAGTTTACACTTTGTAAAACATAACATATCATTGCTATTCAGCACACATTAATAACATATAATTTTAACTATCTAAATATATATGATGAACAAATAATACAACTACTTTATATTGCATGGGTGTCTGACTTTGACTCATTTTTAAAATAGCAACTCATTAATTATAAAATAATATTAACTTGAACAAAATAAAATTTAACTGTTGTTGTTAATACATTAATTAAAAAATAACATTTACTTTAAGAATATTTATTATTTCTAATGACACACCTAATAAACAGTAATATTAACAACAATTTACTATTACGTCTTTTACTTTAGATTTACATCTTTACGTCTTTTACATGATTTACATTTAAGTCTCTAAGTCTTTACTATCTCATACTCGGTTCTTTACGAGTTCTTTGCAGAAAATATCATTGTTTACTTGTCACCTGCGTATTGTCGAAGTTACCGTTGCGTGTGTACGTGTGTGTGCATTCTGAATGATGACAATGACGATGATGCTGCTGCTGATGCATTCTCGGTACTCTGTGGCTTGTTGTTGATGATGATTCTCCATCAATTGTGGTATATTGCAGATGATGGTGATGATGATGAAAACGTGTAATGAATTCACGTTAATCGGCAGATTTACATAGTGACGGCGTGTAAAGATATCTTGAGTCTGATTTCGGTCAAATTTGCCTGAGATATTTTAGTAGACGGCAAACTGACATGTCAGATATTGTTTTTGACATGTCAATTCGTGCGTAGAGTCTATTTTCTACTGATCACTTTTTAGTCCGTTTTCGCGATCACGTAAACTTAATCTTTACGGGAGTGGTTGCATTGTCTTCATAATTTTTCACTCATCATTTACATGTAACTCACTTGTTAATTACTAGTTAATTATGGTAGTAATTAACGTTATGTAATACAACGGTTTTATTTTTACACTTTTCTGGAATAATTTCGCATCACCTTACGCGTTTAAATGTCCTTAATCTAATAGTGATTTTAGAATTGTGATATCTTTCGTAACAGGTAAAAAACGTAATAATTAATTAATTTTAATCTTGTCAATACCTGATTTAATGACAAAACCTACAATTCGTACGTATCTCCCTTCGTAGTACATTGCAGGTCGACACTGGTATACACACACAGGCACACAAACGCTGTATTTACACTTTCGGTGCAGGTATACACTTTCGACAGGCAACGGCCTGCACTTTCCCGCATAAAATTGTTTAAAACTGTTCGTCGTATTCTTTTTACACTAATTATTTACAAAACACACCGCCCTGGGCAAATATGCAAGTGTATGTATTGTTGCAATATATTGCAATAGAGCATTGCAGTAAGGGAAATGTAGCCAGGACTACATGCTGTTATAACAAGTTTATGACGTTATAGGCAAGATAAAATTTGATTTTTGTTTGAGTTTGTAAATTATATGTAAGTATTGAAATAAGAATTGGGTAAAAGACTATTATGTATTAAAATAGCCATAAATGTATTTGTGATCGTGTCATGTGCGAGTTAAAGTTGCGAGTGCGCGTGTCATTCGTATTTTTATGAATAGCTCCAGTATAAATGGACGTACTGAACTGAGATTTGGGCAGCGCAAGCATCTTAAATAGCGCTATATTTTCTGGGTGTCAGGGACTTGCTACGTAGTATGTTAATAGGGATTTTGTTAGTAAAATGTTTTTATAAAGTCCTTATCTTTTGAAGTCAGAAAATTCATAGATAAAATCTATACCTGCTTCTGCAGAAATCTGCAAATCGTTTCAAGAAATCGTCTATCAGTGTTAGCCATCAATCACGTGATAGCTGTTTCGACCAATCAGCGGCCCCAATTTCCATTAAGATTGGGTCTCCGCCGACGAATATCTAGTTAATTCCATCCTGCAGCTCGAATATTACGGACGTGTTCTCTGTGCGAGTTTTCGAACAGAAACGTGCTTTTGTACGAGTGATCAGGGTCAATTTAGCGACGAGTTACCCGTTGCTGATACCTTGACTGGGTACGAACTCAATAAAAAAAAAAGCTATTTAATATTTGTAAACAGTGCTAGTCTCGCGTGAGTGAAGATTTTGCGCATAGGGAAGGTTTATCCATCCGGGATACTCCTAAGTTATCGCGAGGACACCGCAAGACGCGGGAAGGTGCACGCTTAACGCACCAAAAATAAGTAAGATTAAATTACGACCCAATTTCTGTGCCCTGAGATAAGAGTAGACTGATTACCGGTATTTCGGCGTGCGCGCGTACAAGAGGAGTGCCAGCGAAGCGGAGACGAATCAACCCACGAAAACAACATTCAAGTAACAAATGACATTTTTTTAAAAAATCAGATCAGTCTGATTTCAGAGACAATTTTGAAATAAAATAAATATTTTGTGAACTACCAACCATATAAAAATTTTGTCTTAAAATATACAACCTTGCTCCAGATAACTATGTTGTTCCATACTATGCCTAACATATGTGTTGGCGCAAGTGTCACGCCATTACAGAACGTTCTACATGTTTCTCGGCTATCCCAGCAGAGTCCAGCTGTAATACTTGTGTGCGTACGTGACACTTAACAGGCGTCAACGAGGCTATTCTATCCCCTTACCGGTCGGCGCACTATGTTCAAGGCCGCAAACAATTACGCTTTAGTGTTTTCGAGTAGTGTTGCCGCGTATTGTAAATTATTCTGGTGTATAAATATAAGCATTCAGCGACGATTAGTCCCAGTTTAAATGGCGATTTATTCAAGTGAGGTTCGAAGTATTGTGGCGAAGTGTTAATGTTGTGCGGAACTCTATTAATTGACATTATTATTGCGTGTGGACAAATTTTGCTCGTATTATTGTACAAGTTGATTATAAACTGTATTTGTGATTAACTAAAGCTGGTGATTAGTGAGTTTATTGGTGTCTTGTATTTTGTTTCCACTGTACCATACGACGATCAGTGAGACCGTCGTAACAGTATCTTTTAAACTGATTGGTTTTATTAAAGAAGTTAGCGTATTATGCCTTTTCCTAACTTTCCTTTTTCTATATAAAATTTTAATTTCAGTAATTAGTTTTAGAGACTAGTTCTATAACTTACACAAATTTATTTTTTCATCATTTTCAGTATACAGTTTTTCCTGTTTATTCCTATTGCTTAGCCATTGTATTAAATACAATATAGCAAATTTTGCCTTACTCACGTTTATAAACTTTGAGGACAAAACCTGACATAACTCTGACATAACTCTCACTTTTCTTCATGGTTCAGAATAATTCAGAACAAAGGCTATAACATGGAATGGACTGTAAAGCTGTCACGATTAGGCGATTTTGCATTTTGCACTCCGAATTAGTGTCTTCTCTTGAGCCCCACTTAATAATAGGCCTACATTTTCGATACTCTCTCTCTCTCTCTCTCTCTCTCTCTCTCTCTCTCTCTCTCTCTCTCTCTCTCTCTCTCTCTCTCCTCTCTCTCTCTCTCTCTCTCTCTCTCTCTCTCTCTCTCTTTCCACAAACACACACACACACCCGCATGTTCGCGCGAGAGTTCTCTACTGCGTCTCTCTCCAAAAATCTCGAATATACCTCTATCCACTCCTTGCCAGCCTTCTTAATTGCTCGTATTGTGGACATATAAAGCGAGTTATTGTGATTGAAACTTCATAAGGTATATTCAATTCTGTTTATAATTATTAAGTTAGTAGTATATTACTATTATAAAATATTAGGCCTATATTTTTGTTTGAAATTATAGTTTCAGTATTTTTATTTTAATAAAATATTTACCTGTAAAGGGCAAATGGAATCTTTTAAATAAAACAAAATAACATTTTAAAACCGAACTATAAAAATTAATGATTCGTCAGTTGATTAATATCCAGAAGTAAGAGGGCGTTAATACTGTGTAGACGTTCTTTATTATTTTAAATTTATTATAAAAGTTCATAGTAAGTAAAATTTATATTGTTATTGTGCTTTCAGTCATGTCATATTAAGTTAAGTGAATGTTTTAGAAGACTCAACAGAGCATTAATAAATTTGGTTTGTATTCTAAAAAAGTTGATGCAGCTGTAAGAAAATAATTTTTATGACGCACAACAAGAAATAAATTTAAAGAATGGAGAAAGATGTGAGAAAAACTATAACTCGATTGATCGGGTTGTGGTAGGATAGGGTGAGTTTGGTGTCTTGGATAAGAGGGACTGAGGGGTTCCAAGCAGAGCGGAGCGGGACCGCTTACACGTAACAAATGTGTCAACAGTCAAACTCTTTCAAATTCACTTTGTTGCCAAAGTTAACGTCAACTTGCGTGATGTGTTTTCCAACAATGAAAACAAAACGTGATAACAGATGAAGGAAGTTTATTGTATTACGTTATGCTTGGATCATCGCCGCTTTTACAGGTAAGGCTGTGATAAAAATTATTTTGTCAGGCGTTGTTTCACCCCATAAGAATAGATTACTATTAATATTCCGTTTTTATTCGATTGATATTACGCGAACTGTGTTGCTAAAATACTTACAGTAAACACTGTGTCTTACTGTCTATTTTTACTCGATACAGTAAAATAAAATGTTACTTGAAAGTAATATGTACAGACAACAGCGGAGGCTGTGCTGTTAGACGGAGCCAGAGAGTCAGCGTGCGGCGTTTGGCGATTAAGCGAATTCAGTGGTTAAGCACAAGCTTTACGGAAGGAAGAGTCAAAACGAGATGCGAATTCAGTGGTTAAGCACAAGCTTTACGGAAGGAAGAGTCAAATCGAGATGCGAATTCAGTGGTTAAGCACAAGCTTTACGGAAGGAAGAGTCAAATCGAGATGCGAATTCAGTGGTTAAGCACAAGCTTTACGGAAGGAAGAGTCAAATCGAGATGCGAATTCAGTGGTTAAGCACAAGCTTTACGGAAGGAAGAGTCAAATCGAGATGCGAATTCAGTGGTTAAGCACAAGCTTTACGGAAGGAAGAGTCAAAACGAGATGCGAATTCAGTGGTTAAGCACAAGCTTTACGGAAGGAAGAGTCAAATCGAGATGCGAATTCAGTGGTTAAGCACAAGCTTTACGGAAGGAAGAGTCAAAACGAGATTTTGTAAGTTAGATTGCGCACGATATCGCTGCAGCCTGAGTTTCTCAATACACGTAGTGATTTTCTTACGCCTATTTTAGATTTTATCAAAGCGAAGCCTGAATCAGGCTACTGAATTGAATTCGGCAGTTGAATTCAGGCTGTATCAGGCAGTTGAATTCTACCGTATATAAAATTACGGTAGCGCTTCATCAGAGTAAGACAACCGAACTCGGATAAGATGCTGAAAAAGGATAAATCTTTTAATAACAGAAAATATTGATTTTACGTTTAGTGACACACTCGGAGAAAGCACTAGTTGTAGTTGTATTGTAATTGTACTGTAAAATGTTTATGGATAGTACAAGTATTTCAAATTCGGGAATACAGCATAACAAATCAATTTGTATGGGTTCCCTGCTATATGCGGATGACACAGTTCTTATTCAAGAAAATGAGGATGATTTACGAAGAGCTATATTTTAATTACAAGAAGTGGCAAGAGAGTACTCACTGACAATTTCAGTAAGAAAGACCAAAACCATGGCCTTTAAAGATACATATTCAGTGAGGACTAAGATAGTTATAAACAACAGCACTTTAGAACAAGTGAACCGTTTCAAATATCTCGGCTGTGCAGTAAGCTATGCATCTGAATATGATATAAGAGAGAAGATAAATAAATTTAGGATTAATTGTGGTACGATTCATAGAAATCTTAGAAATAAAACAAGACACAGCACAAGAATTAAATTTTATAAAACAATTGCAATACCCACATTGATTTATGCGAGTAAGGGTCATGACAAAAAAAGGAAAGCGGCAAAATTCGAAGTGCTGAAATGCAGTTTCTCGAAATATACATTAGATTATACACTGCAAGATAGAATAAGGAATGAAGATATCAGAGAAAAACTCAAAGTGAAGGACATAAATGAAATTATTTCAATTTAAAGAAGACAATAGTGGGATTATCTGCAAAGGATGGCAGAGGATCGATTGCCGAAAGCGGCTCTGAACTATGATGACATTGGTAGAAAAGGCGTTGAGTAGTCCGAGGATGAGTTGCGTGTCGGAAAAGGTTTATATAACCTCATTCTTGTCGAGGAGAAGAAGAAAAATGTTTATGTTACATTATATTCCAAATTATATTTATATTATACATTTTTTATAGTATTGGCCGACACGAGTTCCTAAACACTATCCTGTTTGCCGATGATCAATTTGTAATCCAAGATAGTGAGGATAAATTAGAACTGGCTATCCACAAACTAAACCTGTTATCAAAAGGTTATAATTTGAACATTTCAATAGAAAAAACTAAGACCATGGCATTCCTAGGAAGAGATTCGATTCGGACAAAAATTGTAATTGAAAATAAAATTTTAGAACAAGTATCACATTTCAATTACCTAGGCTGTGGTATTACATATGAAGAAGACAAAGATATTCTTAATAAAACAAACAACTTCCAAAGAATATGTGGGACATTACGGAGAACACTCAAAGGAAAGACCACGATAGAAACACAAATAAAATTCTATAAGGTGATGGCAGTCCCCATGCTATTATACGGGTCCGAATCATGGGCACCAAGAAAGAAAGATTATAGACAGATGGAAACGTCTAAAATGAAATACCTTAGATCTGTGAAAGGTTGTGTAAGATTGGATCACATAAAGAACAAAGATATAAGACAGGAATTAAAAGTACAACCAGTAACGGAACTAGCGAAAAATTATAGAAAAGCTGGAAAGAGCATTTTATGCGCATGTATCCAGAAAGAATTCCAAGAAAAATCCTGAATTATAAGCCAACCGGAAAAAGAAATGTTGGCAGACCGAGACGGAGATGGTGAAGTCGGAACAGGCAACCTGCCTAATCCTGGAGAGATAGATGATGTTGATGATTTTTTATAGTTGCATCTAATTGCAGTAGATATACTGTAATTATTACTTTCTAGAAATTTATTCACCCACGTCAGAGCTCAGAGCAATGTAACAATAAAAACTGTTTGAGAGAACGTATTGTTTACGTCTGTGACGCAAAAAATGATACGGACCAACTAGTCACGTTGATTACGTAAATAGTTTACTTAAAAACATTATATTTTCGCTAAATTTCGCCTATTTTGCTTACGGTGTAGAACGCAGAGAATTTACTTTTCTAATGCAAAATAATAAAACCGTTTAATAAAAACTAAATTTAAATATTTTTAATAATAGGCTATGATTGCACTGCTAAAACAGTACGGTACTTTTCCAAAAACCGTACGTGCACTAATTTTTGATATTTAGATTTCGTTATCGTTATGTTGTAAAATAATACAAACATGATGACATTATTACCGACATTATTTTATTTTATAAATTTTTTGTGAATTAATAGAAATTGTGTTAACGTATTAGATTATGTTTTAAAATTGTTTACGGTTATAATCGTCGTCTATTATCATACATTTTTTGTGCGAAACATTTCTAGCAATGTATTAGGCCTATAAGTTAAACCTGCGCTTGTAACGGAAAAACAGGTAAACTGAAAGGACTCAGGAAAATAATACTTGCTTTTTGGGCAAAAAACCCAACTCCAAATATGGGGGGGGGGGTGACTATTTATGTCTCACTTTTTGCAACAGAAGTCGGTTTTCGCTTTAAACATAAAATTTTACTCATGTATTTTTTGTCGCCGAAATCTATTATGCTTGTAGGATATATGTTCTGTTTTAACACTTTCGCTGCGGATGGCCCTCACCTGAGGCCCTGGTGTATGTAGCCCACTTACGGGAGGGCCTCAGGTGAGGACAGCTCTAAATTTTCTCTTCGTTGGGTTTGAACGACTCGTACTTGGTGGGGATTGCTTGTTTCTATTCCCGTCACTGACAGCTGAAATCAGTAGGCTTCTAGCTTTTGAACAATGCGCTTCGTTTGTAAATCCGTTTACTAGTTTTTTTGTACTTATTTTTAAATTGCAAAGGTTTTTTCGCTTATTTACTTCAGTTTTATATATTATAGGCCTATTTTTTTTTTTTTTTTTTGCCGAGCTTTAGAGAAACGGATCCAGTTGCAGAAATTCAATTATTTTAGGTCATTCACAAGGTATACGCAGAGTTTTATGTTGAAATTATTCATACCGTAGGGTACTTAGATTAAATTTTGTAAATAGTTAGGTTAGACTAAAACGTAGAGTATTTTAATAAAATTTTGTTAGGTTGGACAAAAACGTAGCGTATTTGGATTACATTTTTTAAATAGGCTGAACAAAAGAACTTAGCGAATTTACATTAAATTTTCTAAATCGTTAGGTTGGACACAAACGTAGCGTAATTAGATTAAACTTTCTAAATCGTTAGGTTGAACATAAACGTAGCGTATTTAGATTAAACTTTCTAAATCGTTAGGTTGGACAAAAATTAGCGTATTTAGATTAAGTTTTGTAAATAGTCAGGTAAAGATTTTAGTAATAGTTAGGTATAAATTAACTTAGTTTTATTTAAATTTCATAACTTTTAATGTTAAGTAATAACACAAATAATATATAGTAGTAGTACTAAAACAGTTAAGATTTAATAAACAGTGTTATAAAAAAATTTGTTCTCGTTTCATTGTACGTAGCTTGGCAAAAATGTTATTACAAAGGTTTTGTAAAATATATAAAAACACTTGGTAAGTTTCACAAAATTTTTAATTAACTCTGACAGCTGTTTCGCTATTATTATATTTATCATATTATTATTCAAATAATAATATTATTTGAATATTCATCATTATTTTTAATTTTGCATTCAGTTTATATTTAGTTCAGTTAATTTTATATTTTAAATTCAGATTATATTTAGTTTAGTTAATTTTATATTTTGCATTCATGATTGTATTTAGTTTTTAAAGACACCTGACCTTCCCTTGTCTCTTGCACACCCCCCTCGCCATCTCAACACAGATGTTCCAGATACGCCCTAAACAGATGTTCACCACCTACACTCCACTCACATCCTGTTGTTTAGTAATTTTCTTTCATTCGCCTCTTCCACAATGGCTTAGTTAGTCGAAACAGCTGTCAGAGTTAATTAAAAATTTTGTGAAACTTACCAAGTGTTTTTATATATTTTACAAAACCTTTGTATTAATATGTTTCACCAAGTGCCCAACGAGTCATCAATTAATATCGTAAAAATGTTATTTTTGTTTTTTATTGTAAAGTGCATGAAACGGCAATACTACAAGTGTGACACAAAAATCTGAAGTAAATAAAAGTGTTTTATAATCAACAAAATATACGAGTTTTAGTGAAAACAGTTCGGTTTCAGATTCACACGGCCAAAACGTGAAGGTTGCATCTTATCTCTCCTAATAGATGTGAACAGGAGATAAGCAATGTCACCAGCTACATTGGCATTATTTTAAGTACGATCCGACCCTTGGTCATTAACTTTCTAGTTTGGCAGCTGTCAAGTGTAAATTTAAAGTTATACGAGATAGTTCTTTCTTCTTATCTTTTATTGTAATGTGCAGTCAAACCCCTACAAAACAATTTTGATATATATAATCTCTATTTTTACTCAGAAGTTTGGATTTTTACATTTGAAATGTTTTCAACGGAACAAAAATCTAAAATTATGAATTAATAAAAATCGTTTACCATTTTATTTGGGAAATTTGTAAAGGTATAATGTGCATAAAAAAAATCTGTACCGGGCGGGTAGTATAACTAGCCCCTAGCGGGCGAACGTTCCCGCTTACGGATGGGCCTCAGGTGAGGACCTTCTCGTAAATTCATTTCCGGTTGATTTTTTCCTCCAAACTACTAAAAAAAACATAAAAAAATGATAAATAATACATCAATGTGAAATATTACAAAAATATATTCACCCGTAACTAAGGGATATTCAAAAATTACTGTCCGCAGTGAGAGTGTTAATCGCATCACAGTTGTCAAAACCTGTAATTTTTCCGTTCGAAAGGTTAGGTTTGTTAGCTTAGGTTTAAATATAGTCCCATATTGATAAGGTACATTCATTATGAACCTTTTAGTATAGGTTCAGAACGTTTATTTGAATCAAGAAGAAGACAATGTTTAAATGTCACAACAACAAAGCTTAGTTTGGTTTGATTTTAGTTGCATTTTGTTTATGCAGGTTCAGAGTTGTCAAATAGCCTGTTACATCATTGTATTTACTTATTAAACGTTATATTTTGTCGACCACAAGTTTTGTTTTCTTTAAACAATAAATTAAACTGACACATTCCTATTTAACCTTATTCTAACACATTACGTGTTTTCGCATTACAGTCAGCAATAAAAAAATCATTTAGACTTGGTACACTGCGTCACATCGGAGACATCGAAAATATAATTCTGTTATTGGAGAAGTGCCGACAGAATAAAATGTATATTACCACTACAGATAATTGTTCAGGTCGTGTGTCTGTGGACAACAGCAAACTCAAAAACGTCTAGCGGATCGGTTTAATCCAGGATGTGAAACACGCAACTGTGGATGGTGGGGAGAAAAAACACTGTCCCTGTACCAAGGAGCCCAACAACTACATCAATAGCGAGGTATTTTGTAACTTAACCTCTTTCGGTTTGTGTAGCGTTGTTTCTACGAGCGTACTCTCGCGTTTTTGAACAGTATAAATATATAATAATATTTATATTTTTGAAATATCTTTCAGAAGTCGATACCGTCACCAACAACAAGACGGACAGTGCTCCCAGCGGCAGCCTCCGAAGAAGCTTTTTAAAAGCGAAAACCGGTTCAGGCTATAAGGTAAAACTTTTACGTTTTTACCCATTAAAAACTTTGTGTTCCGAGTCGGTAGTAAATTAATTATATTTATATAATAATAATAATATTTCATTTACTAGTAAAAGATTAGGTAGCCTATAGATACAGCATTTCCAATTATCATGGACATTGTAATAACTGTAAATTTTGTGGCAATTAGAGGTGAGCCCCCAGTATCTAAACAATTACCAAATGATTTCATCCTTCAAAACGATTCGAGATGAACATTCTAATGATGTTGTTACAAAGTAAATTTATTTAGCAATCGATTCTGCCTTTGACGGAAAACTAAAACTATTCAAACAATAATACATAACCAAAGTGTTTATTACAACCACTTATTTTTTATTCATTTACTTCCGTTAGTTAACGTGACATTATTAGAAGCAATTTTTTCCATTAATGTGCTAATCATTGCATCACAGTTAACTGCAATTCAGCCTAGATTTCATATTGCTTCCTATTGTGAGCGTAGGCCTAAGCCTAAAGGAAAACACAATTTAATATCAATGAATCACAAAACCGAATAATGAAAATATTATATTTATGTTAACGGATTAATGAAAATTTATATTAATAAAAATATTAAAAACCGTGGATTTTATATTGTATACACTGTTACATTTCTGATATTATCACTGAAATAAATATGACTTATTTAAAATATTGTTATTTGCATTTGTTGTGGGTAATATTAACTACAAACATTGTGTTTGTGTCCAAATATGTTTAAGAAAATGTATGTAGTCAGGTTTAATTGATTTACTTGAAGATAAAAGCATTTCTAAGTTACATAAACACATAACATAAACACATTCAAGTCAACTGCACGGTGCGCATACACCTTAGAACAGAATAGTTTACAATTCAACCAAATTGATATTACGGCTCGCCAAAACGGCGCTAGCGCCAGTTGGTACAGAGACAGTGTTGTTCTACCCACCATGCACAGCTGCGCGTTTCACATCCTGGATTAAACCGATCCGCTAGACGCTTGCTTGTCAGAGAACTCAGGACCTTGCGCTTGCGCGCGCGCGTGTGTGTTCAGAATCGAGAACTGTATTATTTCCAAGAGGCAAATTCTGTGCCGTAGAGATACTGTAAGGAACAGGAGTAAATATAGGAAGGGCAGTAACTGTTTCCGTTCTTAGTTCAATCCTGATGTAAACAAATAGGCGTGGCACTTCTGAAACACTATTTGCTGCTTGAATTAGAGGCGTATCACTCTGACAGAAGCAGTACAGACAGGGTACATATAATACTGATACTGTATTAACACACGGAACTTGTAATAATTTGTCCTGACCAAATTAAAAATTGTGTGACCGTTGTCGGACCAACAGAGAAATATTTTATAACAACAGTTAGTGGCTTTTTTAAAATAACCGTTTAAAAATTGCAACAAAGCAAAAAAGTAAAGTTTATTTAAAACGAAAATAGAAGCTGTGATAATTACCAGTGTACTGTATTTTATCAATTGAGTAATTCAATCCCTTCCGAATCTGTCTCGGTACTTGTATCATCACCTGAGTCGGCGTTATTATTGATAAAACTATCCACAACAACGTCAGTAATGTTGGCCAAGTTCCAGAGCTTTCCTTCTTCCTTGATTATATGCCATATACAATGACGCCGCTTGTCCGCTCTGTCAATTGTCAATTTACCTCCTTCTCTGTCAATTGTTTTATATCAGGCAGCTTATATATGCTGTGTTGTAAAGGGCAACATATCCCTTCAACTGGCTTCATAGTAATATAGTAGGAATAGTAGAATACATAGTAGTAGGACATAGTACATAGTATGTATAGTATAGTACAGTATAGTATAGTATAGTACAGTATAGTATAGTATAGTATAGTATGTATAGTATAGTATAGTATAGTATAGTATAGTATAGTATAGTAGTATGTAGTATAGTACATAGTAGTAGGAATCATATTAATTCAGTAGGATTCAGAATACAGTGATAATGACAAATTCTTAAAACTACGTGCCCCGATTTAAGTGGCAAGACAACTCTCACATGACTATACAGACATTCTGCACATGCACATAATACATTACTGTGTGAACAATGTCAACGCCCCTGACCAATACCGTTTCAGATTTGCCACGTGGGTTTGTTTACATCAGGATTTAATTAACAACGGAAATAGTATACACTACAAGTTTGACTGGATGTCTGAAACGTTTCGTTTAGTAACTATCCTGTAAAACACACATACCACAGTTCAGTTTGTTCATTCTGCTACTCTCTTTATAACCTCCTTGTAAAAGTATACATAACCGGGCATCATCAAACAGCTATAAGACTTCTAGATATTAACTCGTTCTTAAACTGGAAACTGACAATTAAATAAAGAAAATAAGTAAACTAAAATCGTTCAGGTTAAATGTATTATTTGTCCTAAGACAGGTTCATGAAGACTACAGATATGTGCGCTGTAAAGAAACTTTAATTCAGTAGTGTTCAATAAACAAAATATTATAAGTATCAGTTTTAGAATGAGATAAACATACGTATAAGTTACGATCTGAATAACACATCAGTAAACTATTAATTGCCCTACATGCTGTTATCCTTTGATAACCACTTTCAAATCTAAATGTATCAGTAATTAACTAAACTCATTGTGTCATAAAATATGTTACAAGAGACGGTAGCTGTTCTTACACTCCATGAAATATATCGATAAAGATTTTTATTTGCACTAATTAAGCAGAAGCTAAAATTATTACAGTGAAAAGGACAAAAGTAATGTTTTGCGAAAAACTCAGATTCTCACGGCCGGAGTTGTCAGAAGAAATAAAATCCTTCGGGCTGTTAGATTGTGGTCCATAACGTTTCGGTCGTGCCCGCGATGACATCATCAGTGGTGGCGGGAACAAAAATATAGAACGCCCGCGAGGACTATTTAATTTGTTCTGAAAATTATTTTCAATTACAGGTACTATCAGCAATACAAAGATAAGGAAGACTACAGTAACAATCTTAATTAATAATTAATGTTTAACCTTCGTAGTTTTTACTGACCACTAGTGTGCAAATAAAAAAAATTCTATAATTCTAAGCAATTTTATCTTACATAAAGGATGCAAAAGATTTTTACTGACATACATTAAACGTATTATTCCACGAATTCGAAACTTTGAATTTAAACAATTGCGGCTGTGTACAGTCAGTCATTAGTATAATCGAAATACATATGACCTTTTTCCGAGTTATAAACATATAAAAACACACACATAACTTAGACATACTGAGTTATTTATGTTTTAGCACAATGTTTACAGTACTTAATTTATTCATGTAGGGCTTATCTGTACATAATAGTTCACTATTGAACTCGATTAATCGTGTCTTTCGTTAAGTATACTTATGTAAATATCTTTAACGGATATTCCTATTCCTATAAAGTTGATGAAAAATATTGATTACAGTGTTTCATTACTGTTGAATTATTAGAACAGCGTATTCTTACGATTATGTAGTCACACAGCAATGGCAATGCGTGATTAAGAAAAGCCCCAGATATTAGGCAGACACAGGCAGAGAATAGAAAGAAAAATACTGTACACACAGCGTATTTCATATTGTGCGTAACATACTCCTGTTGTGTCTTGAATAGACAAATATGTACGTATCTAACTCGATGAAACCTACATTACGTTTGTAACTACTGTGTATGACTAAAGATCGGTATCTGCGTTTTAAAATTTTGCGTGTATTCGCTTGTGCGCCTTCGTAAAAATTTGATCAAACGTATATTATGTTAATCTAAAGTAAACGTAGGTTTATTTAGCAAATAATACAGACTGAAGCGGATATGCACAAAGCATATGGCTGCATTGTTGTCTGTTTCGAGTACTGTTGTTTACACCCGCATCAGAGCCATTTAACCCGCAATGAATTTAAGCAAACACTCACCGTAATGAATAAGCGTGGAAGTGAATACTGTATCTCAAGACGTTTTAGAGCGGTGTAATGTGTGCTGTGCTGTGCGGCGGTCGCTCGCGTCACTAATGTGTGCTATGCTGTGCGGCGGTCGCTCTCGTCACTAATGTGTGCTATGCTGTGCGGCGGTCGCACTCGTCACTAATGTGTGCTATGCTGTGCGGCGGTCGCACTCGTCACTAATGTGTGCTGCGCTGTGCGGCGGTCGCTCTCGTCACTAATGTGTGCTGCGCTGTGCGGCGGTCGCTCTCGTCACTAATGTGTGCTATGCTGTGCGGCGGTCGCTCTCGTCACTAATGTGTACTGTGCTGTGCGGCGGTCGCTCTCATCACTAATGTGTGCTATGCTGTGCGGCGGTCGCTCTCGTCACTAATGTGTGCTGCGCTGTGCGGCGGTCGCTCTCGTCACTAATGTGTGATATGCTGTGCGGCGGTCGCTCTCGTCACTAATGTGTACTGTGCTGTGCGGCGGTCGCTCTCGTCACTAATGTGTGCTATGCTGTGCGGCGGTCGCTCTCGTCACTAATGTGTACTGTGCTGTGCGGCGGTCGCTCTCGTCACTAATGTGTACTGTGCTGTGCGGCGGTCGCTCTCGTCACTAATGTGTGCTATGCTGTGCGGCGGTCGCTCTCGTCACTAATGTGTGCTGTGCTGTGCGGCGGTCGCTCTCGTCACTAATGTGTGATATGCTGTGCGGCGGTCGCTCTCGTCACTAATGTGTACTGTGCTGTGCGGCGGTCGCTCTCGTCACTAATGTGTACTGTGCTGTGCGGCGGTCGCTCTCGTCACTAATGTGTACTATGCTGTGCGGCGGTCGCTCTCGTCACTAATGTGTACTGTGCTGTGCGGCGGTCGCTCTCGTCACTAATGTGTACTGTGCTGTGCGGCGGTCGCTCTCGTCACTAATGTGTGCTATGCTGTGCGGCGGTCGCTCTCGTCACTAATGTGTACTGTGCTGTGCGGCGGTCGCTCTCGTCACTAATGTGTACTGTGCTGTGCGGCGGTCGCTCTCGTCACTAATGTGTGCTATGCTGTGCGGCGGTCGCTCTCGTCACTAATGTGTGCTGTGCTGTGCGGCGGTCGCTCTCGTCACTAATGTGTGATATGCTGTGCGGCGGTCGCTCTCGTCACTAATGTGTACTGTGCTGTGCGGCGGTCGCTCTCGTCACTAATGTGTACTGTGCTGTGCGGCGGTCGCTCTCGTCACTAATGTGTACTTTGCTGTGCGGCGGTCGCTCTCGTCACTAATGTGTACTGTGCTGTGCGGCGGTCGCTCTCGTCACTAATGTGTACTGTGCTGTGCGGCGATCGCTCTCGTCACTAATGTGTGATATGCTGTGCGGCGGTCGCTCTCGTCACTAATGTGTACTGTGCTGTGCGGCGGTCGCTCTCGTCACTAATGTGTGCTATGCTGTGCGGCGGTCGCTCTCGTCAGTAATGAGTACTGCGCTGTGCGGCGGTCGCTCTCGTCACTAATGTGTACTGTGCTGTGCGGCGGTCGCTCTCGTCACTAATGTGTACTGTGCTGTGCGGCGGTCGCTCTCGTCACTAATGTGTGCTATGCTGTGCGGCGGTCGCTCTCGTCACTAATGTGTGCTGTGCTGTGCGGCGGTCGCTCTCGTCACTAATGTGTGATATGCTGTGCGGCGGTCGCTCTCGTCACTAATGTGTGCTGCGCTGTGCGGCGGTCGCTCTCGTCACTAACGTGTGATATGCTGTGCGGCGGTCGCTCTCGTCACTAATGTGTACTGTGCTGTGCGGCGGTCGCTCTCGTCACTAATGTGTGCTATGCTGTGCGGCGGTCGCTCTCGTCACTAATGTGTACTGTGCTGTGCGGCGGTCGCTCTCGTCACTAACGTGTGATATGCTGTGCGGCGGTCGCTCTCGTCAGTAATGTGTACTGCGCTGTGCGGCGGTCGCTCTCGTCACTAATGTGTACTGTGCTGTGCGTCGGTCGCTCTCGTCACTAATGTGTGCTATGCTGTGCGGCGGTCGCTCTCGTCAGTAATGTGTACTGCGCTGTGCGGCGGTCGCTCTCGTCACTAATGTGTGCTATGCTGTGCGGCGGTCGCTCTCGTCACTAATGTGTGCTGCGCTGTGCGACGGTCGCTCTCGTCACTAATGTGTGCTGTGCTGTGCGGGGCGGTCGCTCTCGTCACTAATTACTCTGTCTTCCATTTGTTACCGCGTGATCTCTCGTAACCAACTCTTCTTCCGGGAACAATGTCCTTGAAATCCTAAGTGATATCTTCAAATATCGTATTCTGATTCTGTTTAGTGGGAAATAGAGGTTTAGTAATACATTGAGTAAGAATCGGAGAGGGAGAGAGAGAGGGAGAGAGAGAGAGGGAGAGAGAGAGAGAGAGAGAGAGAGAGAGAGAGAGAGAGAGAGAGAGAGAGAGAGAGAGAGAGAGAGAGAGAGAGAGAGAGAGAGAGAGAGACAGAAAGAGACAGAAAGACAGACGCCGAGCTCGTATCATATCCCGATGGAGTAAGCTGTTACATTCATCACGTGGAAACTAAGAAAATGGGAAAATTTAGTCATTTAAATGGGTGATGACTAGATCTGAATAAAAATAAACTGACTGTCTTGTATTTTCCTATGGCGTGTTGAAAATGTTTATGGATTTGTATTGGAATTTGCGTTATGAAGCAAAAATATATTTTATATACTTTTTAGAAGTTTAAAAATTAAAGAAATTTATCGTGTTCCGTTTATTAATTTACGTAATAAGTTTGATCGCGCTTCTTGCCACAGGAAGACGTCAGAATGCGTGTTTATAGGGACGGAATATTTTTACACTATTTTCTTATTAGCTAGGAGCTAGATTTTAATGCAACACTATTTATGCTTTGGTATACAACAATTACACTACAGGAGAGTCAAATAGTAATGACTGCATTGATAATAATAACGGTAAGACAAATGAGTTTACATATTTAAGAGAATATTTCATAATTTGTCTTGTAAACAACTACAGAAATGTAATAAATAGTCCAGCATTTAGCAAAAAAGCAGAGGATAAAAAAACTGTTTCTATTGTTTGACATCATTGCATCGTTTGCGGCAAATCCTCTAAAACTCTACGTAAGATACTACACTGTGTTATCTGCTGCCTGTCTGAGTTTTGCGGTGCCAAGCACTCGTTGCCAATAGTACCCGACCATCAATTTGTATCGCATCCTCTTATTCGCTAATTTAAAATTGTTCGTGAGGAGTTTCTTGTCCTACTTGTACACGATTACACTGTCTGTACTGATTTTCTTAGCGCAGCTTTAGTTAGAAAAAATTAATACGTGACAATTAAACACAAATTAATTAATTATAATCGCAATTTTAATTTTCACTAGACATCCGTTGTTTATCTAATTACGCTACAATTATACTCTGTGGTAAGGCATTTGTACATAGATTTATGAAATTAAACGAAAATAAACAAACATCACACAACTGTAAATTACTTTTATAAATTTACAGTTGTCTGATATTCATTTACTGAGTGTAAGCTGTCGTTACAGATTTTAAGACTTGTAAAAGAAAACTGTGACACACACAGACGTTTCTGCCAACATATGTTTACAATAATAGAATTTTCTTCATGCAAAGAACAATACAAAACTACGGCTGTGTTAAATATTGAAAATTACAATACTAAAAATTAATTTTAGTACAAAACCGTCAACTCATCTGTTTATTAATTATAGCTAAAGAGTTATTAATTATAGTTTTGTATACGTATCCTTCATGCGGATGTAGGCTACAGTTAGTCCGTACGCGCACGCTTGTGTGTGGCACTGTGTGAAGAGCGTAAGCAGATGACATTAAGAAATCTCAACTAACAAGTTGTTAAACTGCAGCGTCGTCAAATCTTACAGTAGCGTGCACAGTTTCAATGGGTAGCAGATCTGAGGCCGCGCGACGTCATTTGCTCCGTTTGCTAAAATTAATAATAATTATACGCCTGAGACTTCAAGTGTCTGTTCAATTCTCTCCTCGGTTTGTGTAATTAAATTTTAATAATTCCTTACGCTCTTCTCCTAGAAGATAACATATTGGTAAACATATTGCGTCACCATTTAATACGTATCGCGTATTTATTAAATTTTACACTGTGTAGTGTTACGCAATTAAGGAACACTCTCGTACAGGCGAGAGTGTCGTTCTACACGCTTCTCGACTAGCCCAGCGTGCCTCGTTTGTATCCAAACACTCAAGTAACTTCCAGAATGTTCAAGAGCTATGCAGTACGTCGCAGTAAGGATGGAAAGTTATTCTGGAACTCTGCGCGACCTATAAAAGCAAGAGCGTTTGGCTTTGTGAGTCTGTTATATTGAGCGATTTCCTTAGTGCGCATTGAGTTATTGTTGATGTTTACCGTGTTATATAAGTGCGGAACTCTATTACTTAACATTATTATTGCGTGTATTTAACTTGAATTGTTGTAATAGACTACCTTGTTAGTTAAAAATTATTAATTGTGATTAATTAAAGCTGGTAATTTGTGACTTCATTGGGGTCTGTATTTTGTTTTCCACTGTACCATACCCACTGTACCATACTCCACTGTACCATAGTGAGACCGTCGTAACAGTATGTAACTTTTAGTAAATTGGAATAATTGCAAGTTTTGCAATAAAAGTAAATAACAGACACAACCAGATCATCGTCATCATCATCATCCACAAGGTTTAAACCAAGAACGGTTTGTTCCGGTCTCAAATAGGCAAATATTACAGCTGGTCACTCCAGCGCTTCCTCGGACGTCCCACACCTCTCCGTCCCCTCGGCTTATAGTTCTAGAGTTGTTTGCGGGTGCGGCAGTCATCCATTCGGCAAAGATGTTTTCACCAATTCAGCCGATACTGGGCGATCCTGTCGAGTATACTCATAATATTCAGTTTCTGCCGTATATATGTGTTTCTTCATCGTCTTCATCATCATCGTCGTCGTCGTCGTCGTCGTCGTCATCGTCATCATCAAGGATTAAACCAAGGATGGTTTGTTCCGGTCTCAAACAGACAAAGATTAGCGCTGGTAACTCCAGCGCTTCCTCGATCGTCGTACACCTCTCCGTCCCTTCGGCTTATAGTTCCAGAGTTGTTTGGGGATGCGGTAGTCATCCATTCGGCAAAGATGTTCACACCAATTCAGCCGATATTGGCCGATCCTGTCGAGTATACTCACAATATTCAGTTCCTACCGTATATATGTGTTTCTTCTATGATCATGTATACCCTGCCACGTGCCTGAGAAATCTCATTTCAGCCGCTTGGATGAGACTGACCTGACCTTTCGTTAAAGTCCAATTCTCAGACCCATAAAGAAGTGTGGGAAGAGTCACCACCTTGTAGAATTTAGGCGTGTTCCTTTACTTGCTGACTTAAGGATTCGCAAATAATAACACAACCAGATTATTTGTTAATTAACGTTTTAAGAATGTTACTTAGGTCCAAACGTTAGGGTGACTTGGTACACTGTGCCCATTGTTTCTAAAACCAGAGTTCACAATTTTTATTTATTTCTGGATCCGTTTATTTAACAGTAGAGATTTTCGCGACCGGTTAAATACTGTTTAGCAATCTGCAGAAGCTCTCACTACTCCAAGAGTTTCTACTGACGTTTCCATGACATCGATTTTCGCATCAATTTTCTATATTTTGACTACGATAATTAATGAAAAATTTCATTTAAGTAAGTGAAGAGTTGAGGAAAATATAGGTATTTACAGCAGGCCAGTCTATCTGATGACCGTCCTTCATCTTAGTAATGGTTAGTAGTAGGATAATCCACTGTTAGGAACGATATTGCTGTCATTATGTCGGCTCTGTCATTCGTGATTTCTGTATCTTCATTTCTACCGAGAGAGTGGTTACGAAAACAGATAATCTAATCACAACAGAAAGGACATACAACACAACCAACAGAACGGATAACATAACATAGCAATACCCCGGCCCAAGACACGTAACTAGTTGATCGACTCTCACGTTCCTACAGCACCAATTAAAACCTACATGATACATATGTACATGAATGACCACACACGTATACGGTTTCAGATGTAGGAAGACTCCTGTTAAATACTGACCTTGTGATGTGCGCGAGAGAGCAGAACAATACTACAAAATCGTTGGACACACAGACAGATAAGTACAAAAGTGGAGAAAAGTTTTGCCAAATAAAATATAAAAACAAAAATGAATGAAATACGCAGAATATCAGAGAGTGTGAGAGAGCGAGAGAGTAAAAAAGAGGGGTAAGAGAGGAGAGTGAGAGATAGAGAGAGAGAGAGAGAGCGAGAGAGATAAAGTAAACAAAATTAACAGAGTACTGATTTGCACTGATTGCTTTCTAATAATAAGTTCAAACGAAATTCAATAGAATTTTTCTAAAGACATTCACGTAGTAATCTTTTAAGAAGTTAGTATATTATTTCATTATGTAATAATACATAAAATCAGATTGTTTACAATTGGTAGTAAATTGGAATATTAGAAAGGGTGCCACTAAATCAAGTGTTTTCAAAACAACAATTGATGAGCAAATAACAATTCTAATCATACCAATAAACGAAATTATGTGAATAATTTGAATATGTGTTAAATTATTTTAACGTCATCTCATCCTAATCTAACCTGTGCTCAACGAGTTCGTCTAACGGAACTTGAGTCTTCTGATAAGGGAAAGTTTTTATTTTAACCTAAGTTTTCACGGGGAAAGTTGATACGGTTTTCACATTCCGTCTGTAAAAATGTTGGCGGTGACACAAGGGGAATTTGGAATCTTCTGGTAAGTAAGGTGAATGAAGTAGTATCGGGGCCTCTTCTTTCTTTCTTTTCTTCTCCTTCTTATTATTGTACAATTACAATTAATTCTACGAAAATCGAACAGTCAGAATCTTCGTGCACTGCAGTTAGATTCAAGCTACTAAGTTTTCATACTGGACGGAATCTCCATTTATACCCGCACTATTGTTCGTTCGTTATATGTCTTAATTATAGCTTCTGATATATGCCTAGTGAATCAAAATCTTTATTATAATCAACAAATAACACTCAAATTGGTTTGTCATTGATAAAAGTAGTTAATTAGCTAGGCGGCCAGACAAATTACTTCTTGTCTAGTAATAATCATTTTCAAAATAGTTAATCATTAACTAATGGTGATCTTCATGAAGACCACAAAATAAAAATTACTAGTAAGTTATATCTATTTACCACGTGAACGGTGACACGCAAACAGTAGCAGCTTAATGGAAACACAGATTGAGAGGAAATTAGTTTTACAAAGAAATATCCCCGCGATTAAAAATTTACTTATTATTAAAATTAATTTCATTGAACAATAACATGGCTTTCTGATTGTAAATTTCTGCATTGTTACAATGCATAATGCAACGTTATTGGACTGAGGTGGAGGGGTGGTTGCCACTAGTGACAATGTAGAACCAGAACATTTGTATTACTTATTGTTCGGTAATAATTGATGCTAATAATATAATAATAGAAATGAAACAATGAAGAAGGAAACAAATGGAAGGTGACCTTCCAAGTGAATTGAAATTATTCGAGTTTTTAAAAACACTAAACGTGGCAATAACGTACCCTGTGTGCATATGTAACCATTAAAACGTGTAAAAGAGCAGATTGATTTCAAAAACAGTAGAATAATCAAAGTTAAAAAATTCAAGTAGGTACGGAAAATTATAACACCAACAGAATAAAATAAGAAGGTATAAAAAGAAGAGTACAAAAGATGGAAATCACCTATTATCTAACAGCAAACATTTATAAAAAAACAATCTATAAATCTCTAAACTGAAATTAAAGACATTAAAAACAGTATTGTGTCCTGAATCCTTACATACATGTGAATGCTTGGAAGTCCTTTCCGTTGAAAAAAATGTCTTCTTCTCTTTTCCATCAGAAAGTAGGGGAATCAGCTGTTCCGGTCCCAAAGGATTATATCCACTTAACCAACGCTTTCTAGGTCTTCATATACCTCTTTACCTCTTTGTCTATGGACTTGTATTGTCAAATTTCCTTAGGCAACATGTCATCTGACATACTATTCACAAGCCGTCTCTCTTTGTTTTCTGGAATACAATTTTTGATTTTAAAAATGTTCAACTGTTTGTCTCACTATCTTTATTGCAGTCTATCTCTTCGTGAGCAGGTTTTAACGGATCTCAAGACTCTTATCTCCGGTGACCGTATCTCACTCAGATGTTTCTTCACGGAACCAACGTTTCAGACACTATAACAACACCGCCCTAGTGCCATATAACAACACTGGCATAGTCATTACGTTATACAATTTTAGTCGAGTCTCATTCCTTGTTTTCCTCGATAACGCTTGACGGGTTGTGCTACATATTGACTGAAAATCAGCATCAGAATCCACATCATAAGTGATGTCACAACCAGGAGCGCAAATGTGACACCTGTTATGCACTCTTATTATCCAATACAATGTTAATTCGCAAGGGGTACTTGCCCATAAATGCCACAAGTTTTGTGTTATGCACAGAAATTTTCATGTTGTAATTCGAACAGACTTGCTGTAACTGGAACATCGATCTCTCAAGGTCGCATTCACTGTTTTGGATGATTACTTGATCATGCGCAAACAGCATTATATTCGTGTATGGTCTATTATTTATTTTTGTTCCTGGATCCAACCGGTTTTTCCACTCTCTAACTATGTCATCAATATAGATATTAAACAATGTTGGAGACATGCTACAGCCTTAGCGCACTCCCTGATTAATATAAATCTCTCTGTCAGATCCTCTCTTATGGACAATATTATCCTTGTACCATAGTGAGATAACCCGCTCACATTCTACGTTGCCAAAGTTAATATGTCTGTAGTAGCCTATCAATTCCCTTATCTACAACCGTTCTTACCAGTAACCATTGTTTCGTTGAGAAGCATTCCTCTTCTGTCTTTAGGACCGATGACCATTTGTTACCTTTCATCCTTGGACGTGCTCTTACCGGGTAGCATGAAAGAAAAATAAAGAAAACAAGAATTATATAATGGAGCAAAGTATGACAAAATAGTTTCAGGGTCGATGAACAAGTTAGCGTCTGAACAACTTATTAGCGTATGAACAATTTATTAGCGTATGAACAACTTAATAGCGTGAGAGCCGAAAATACTAAGAGTTGGTCAAGAGATACCAGACAGGAAATATTAAAGAAATGGATTCCACCCAACTCAGGTTGAAGCAAGGTGAGAACGTTGTATATCGAGAGTGCTGAATTTGTATCCACCAGGTTTACTCTTGATAAAACAGCAAAAATATCGAAAATAGAAAGAAGAATATTAAGAAAAATTTATGACCCTAATCAAATAAAAGATTTTAAAATAGGTCAAGTTTAAATAAAGAAATTTAAAAAATATTTCTCTAAACATTCTACAGAAATCCTGAAGGGAGAATTAAAACTTTACAGACATTTCTTAAGATGGAAAAATAAACAATTAACGAAAATGATATTTGAGTATAAGAGAAACACAAAAACAAAATTTGGATAACACAAAGAAGTACAGAAATGTTTATAACAGATACCAGTTATAGACGAAGAAACAATTAAGGACAAGAATAATTACAGCAAAATAATAGAGCAATTCATCTTGGAAGAATAGATCAACTGACAAGGAAGGCAAGGTGAAGTCACAGAAGAACATAGAAAGAACAAAAGTGGAAGAATCAAAGCCTACTGGAAAAAGAGAAATGAACAAAATGTTCAACGCGGTCCAAAGTGGGATTAACAGTAGAAAGTTATACATTTGTATGCGTGTTTATGAATGAGGCAAAAAGTACATATGGGCAAAATGTCTCGTTAGAAACTAACTTGAAGTAAAATAAAAAGCAAAGACATGCACTAAAGCGTACTTATCACAATATTAAGTTAACTGTGATTCTGTTTGTCGACAGTAAAAGGATCCTATCCGCATTCACTATCCGCCCGTACGGGGTACACATTTTAGAGGCGACCTCTTGTCTTTGGACGGGCGTACCAAATTTAAACCACACAGCACCCGCAAGAACGTTGACCGACAAAGCATAAATCCCATACCGTCGCAAGGAAAACGGTAGCAAGAATTTGAACGTTAACAGTTGGCTCAAGACGATGGACACCTAATGATGGCAAAATGAAAGGGGGGAAGTACTTATAATTATCTTGACATCTTAATCCACCGAACGAGTGGACATTATCGTTAATTCTTGACAATTCTGCGGGTCATTAGGCCGTGGTCTACTACTGCCGTATAGAACAGACGTTATGGCCCCGCCGTTGGAGGCCATCGTGAGTGTAACAACTCGAGTAACTGGTACGTTGTTCAAGGTGGTCTTTTACCACAGTATTGTGGAAAACTGGTGATGAATGTACCAAAGAAAAATACACACATTCTGTGACTATAGCTACCAATTATTGTTAAAAATGATTGAGTGTATGTGATAAAAGCTCTCAACAATTGCTTAGAAAAAGAAAACGTAAAACATATTTATCGGCGGAAACAAAGAAATCTACTTTCAAAATATCGTGTGAGGACTACTTTCAGAAGTCGTCAATGAGATTCACCAGTAGCTTCCTTTGACATCGATGCAACAGCGGAGACATTATAACTAGGGAAGAGAAATAAGCTATTAGGAAATTATAAGGCTAATAAGTAGACTGGTTATCCTATGCGAAGAAAGAAAATGGTATCGCTGATGTTAACTTAATTTAATGATGTACTCAAATATGAATGGGGTCGTCACAAGAACGAACGAACCGCTGTCAAGCAATGTGACGGTATGCAAAAATTTCTTTGCTGAGTATCTGTTCTGCGTGTTGACTTGCACGTACCGTGAAATGTATGTTAATATTCACAATATACACGGAACAGAGAACATATTGTGTAATAGACATACGCAGTTCTGTTGTGTACGGTTAATCTCTGAATACGGGCGGGAGTGCTACACTCAGATTCAAGTCTTATTGTTCATAACGAGAGGCACTTCCAGTAACAACATTATTGTGTGTATTGTCGCTCGTGGATCCATTGAGGTTAAACTTAATGTATATAAGCTGTTCTGTGTGTGCGTATATTTCGAACAATCACTGTATTGTTCAGGAAGACCACACTATACACAAAACGGGCTGCATTAATTTTCAGACAACATAATGGTTTTTAGGTGCCGGTATGAATAATAATTACTGAGATACCAGTTACATCTCAACTATAAAGTGCATATCAGGGTCATTACAAAAATGCGATGGTATTTGTTAAAGATGAGCAAAAATCGCCATTGTAATTTAGGTTTAATAACTATATTAAATTAGTTAAATGCAGGTATTCATTAGCGGTAAATTTAGAAATAAATGCAATAAGTCTTTGCTTAACGTTGAGCGCTATACATGGTTGCGTTATAACGCCGTGCATAAGTTGATGACCATGCCACATTTAGAGTTTCGTATGTTTCGTTATTAATCATATTGGTCTGACTGATCGTCGTATGGTAGAGTGGGAAAAACAAAATACAAGACACCAATGCAGTCACTAATAACCAGCTTTAATTCTCACGAGCACAGTTTATAATCAACAAGTTATTCAACAAGATTATACTCGTACAATAATTCAAATTAATTTGTCTACACGCAGTAATAATGTCAACTAATAGAGCCCCGCACAATTATAAAACACATAACACTTCGCCACAATACTTCTAACCTCACTGGAATAAATCGCCACTTAAACTGAAACTAAGCGCCGCTGAATGCTTGTATTTATACCCCGCTGAGATTCCATAATAGTACATACTTACGCGTAAACGCGTCGTCAATACTACTTTATAGAAAACACTTGAGCGTAATTGTTTGCCGCCTTGCCGGTGAAGTCTGAATCAGTCTCGGCTACGGACGCACGACAAGTGTCACGTAATTGTCCTTCATCTCAGAGTAGCAGCAATATGAGCGCACACACACATTACAGAGGGGGCTCGGCTGGAATAGCCGAGCAACACGTAGAATGTTCTGTAATCTCGTAACGATATTTTAATAGCGTTTACAATGAACTCATACAAACTGACTGCAAAAATTTGTCATTGTTGCCTCACGACAAAAACATTTATTTAAGATAACTTTTGTCATCTTACAAAAGTACAAAAACTGTACGTAACGGCAACAGGTGGTATCCAAGTACAGCATCCGAAACTGTATAAGGTGGGAACGTTTTGCTAGAAATAGAAAACAACACATGAGAAATAAGAAACAGAACATCACAATAGAAGCTGCTTAAATAAATCATTATGCGATAGTCTGTGTTATGAGATACTGTGGGGGAGAAATGTGAGGCTGAAAACAATGTATCAAAGCATGGGTGTGTGAAACTGCTGACACGAAACAAGTGTATCAACAGAGGCAATAGTCAACAGCGCTTTGTAATTCACTTTACTGCTGAAGTTGAGTTGAGTTAACGTCACTTTATCTCTGCTGTTTTCTTAAACATTGTGAAACAAATTGCAATAACGGGAGATCGAAGTTTTTGTGACGTGTTAAGGTCGATAATTTTAGAGACCAGGTCGTGTCTAACAATGTTATTTAAACTTAATGGACTGGCGCTGTCTTGTATGGTGATGGCATAATCACACTTAGGTTATCGTCAATTACTCGGGGTTTTTATTCTCCTTGATATTACACAAACTTAACAAATTTCAAAGTATACTGTGTTACAGTGTTACAGCACAAGTTTGTCCACCCCGGTTATAACAAACTTCAGTTAGTCTACTGCGATCGGGCAGACGGAGCTCGTCAGCTGAAGTGAAAGCAAACTGAAATCAAAGTTCCTGGTTCTCCAGGTTGGGGGTTTGTGACGATTTAAATTGTAACCATTATAAAAAAAGAAAGAAAAAAAAAATTAAGGTTGCGAGCCATTAACCATTTAAATCTCACAATAATAAAAAAAAAACATGTAGGTACTAAGTGTGAAAGAAATAAGTAATTAATAAGGGCAAAGAAACTGTAATAAAAAGGCATATTGTAAATAATTATTATTGTCGTATTTAACCCTTGCTTGCTATCAGGTGCCTACCTGTTGATTCCGGACTCGACATGTTTTCCGAGTCTTCTGTAATTAAGAATAAAATAAAAAACTAATGTTAATAATTAAAGAATCTGAAGACACAGATAGTCACTAAAACAACTCATTTAAATTATGTATTTTTATCTAGGGATAGTTAGTATAAATAAAAATGTTTATTTAGAGAGAGACAGGGACTATATTCTCGCGGAATAAACACCCCACTACCCCGTGCAGTACCAGTGGAAGCGGGCGAAAAATCTCTCTCTCGCTATGAAGTCTCTAAGCAGTGCACACGCACGAGCAAAAGCTCTGTTGGAATGTTGTGTGATTTGTTGTTAGTTTGGCTTATTTCAAATGTAGTTTATTTTCTGCTACACTAAAGAGTGTAACATGTAACATTAATTAAAAATCAGAAACTTGGTAACAAGAAGAAATACTGACAACAAAAGTACGAGTATTAATAACGATGACTGCTAACTTCACCAACTGACGACACTTTTCAACATCCTACCTGGAGACGTGAGCTACCAGAATTTACAACTCTAGTAGACCCGACAGAAGATGCAGTTCGAGACATCAGAGAATCGACGCCTACCATCGTAGAAGGTTCGACCTAGACTGCAGACGTTTAAGCCTTTAATGACTGAGACCAGAGCTAGATGAGGACGACGCTTTTAAGGATTCCCAAGACGGACACTCCCGGAGGAAATTTCTACATACCAAATTAAAGGTGACTCGATAGCACGTCTATCGAGGAATAAATAATAATTATAATTGTAACACAATACACTTTAAAAGAGAGACTTTTCAGAGACGATTAAACTTGTAAAGATTAAAAAGAATTAACTCTAAGAATTTAATGTAACTATTCAGACATAATACATTGTAAAAGTTAAATCTTAATGTATCGTAGTATAATTAATACCATTCTTCAAATGGAATAATAATGAAGCATAAAACTAAAGGTCTTGCAAGCTAATATTATGAAGTGAATATAATTAAAGGTTTGATGACTAAATACCTAAGGTTACCCGGATCCGTGGTATAGCTAAATAAAATCTGTTGTGATCCCAAAGTTTAAATAAAGAATTCAAATAACTTTGATAATTCAATTAGTAATGTCATGGGATCTATCTTTTGAGTAAATGTTATTTTTTTTCAAATGTTTAATAAAGAGAAGTCTTCTTGTTACACACATATACTGAGTACATAAATCAACAGTTTTCCCATTCCCTGATTCCTTTTATATTTACTCTGTGTTGTTCTGATTAAATTTCAGCTCGTCGAATAAGGCAGCCTGAATAATTGGCAGAACCAATTATTTCGGGTTCCCTAAGTTATAACACTAGAGAAGATGTTATAGGTTGGATCGGAGAATTCACATGTCCCATCTGTCAAACTCTATTATGTGCAGAAACCAAAAAAAGGAGGCCTGGACTCAGTAATGGGTTGTTGCGCCTCTGAAGAAGAAGGTTATAATAAACGTTTTAAATGACGGATTTCCTACTACTCTACTCACTAACGTCTATTTTATATTATTGACAGAGAAAGTAAAAAGTAAAACATTATTTCATAAATTCGGTAGCCTGTAAATCGTGCTTTTCACTCTCACCTAATGTCACGATCTTTTTGTTGAAAACTTTGAACGCAAAAACGGTAGAAAAAGGTCGTCCGCCGTTTGGAAGAAATGGAAAAGTTATGATTATATTCTATAATCAATGGAAGGTTTAGTGAGGATCGGTCAATAAGTATAACACAAATTTTACTTTCTTTGTGTCGACGTTTCGATAATATTTATTGTCATCATTAGAACCTACGTACGGACAATTGAGAAAAAACAAACACAACAAGATCAGTTAATTGAATGAACATGTTTGTTTGTTTGTATGTGTGTGTGTGTGAAGTATTTGAGACAGTTTGCTTTACGTCAAGAAAAATAATTACATTCCTTATATATAGATATTCTTAAATACATAGACATAATTATAATATTCCAAAACAAAATTAATACAATATTACAATTTAAAATATAATAATCCCTTAATTATCTTTATAAATAATTTATAGATGCAGTAATAATCAAATGTATATTGGAATTAATACGGATGACAATGTATGTACTATATATAGCATAGCAATATATTTTTACGAAGGTCTAACTGACCGTCGTATGTTACAGTGGAAAACAAAATACAAGACACCAATTATGTCACTAATCACCAGCTTTAATTATCACAATTAAACAGTTTGTAATCAACAAGATAGACTCTTACAACAAATTAAATAAGAATTGTTCACACGCAATAAAAATTTCTACTAATATAAAACACAATTGTATTACAATTGTCCCGCACAATTATAAAACACATAACACTTCACCACAATACTTCAAACCGCACTCTAATATATCGCAATTAAATCTGGAACTGAGCGTCGCTGAGTACTTGTATTTATACCCCGCCGAAAATCCAGAAACATCCATACTACCCATTAACAACGCTACTAGAATAAAACAGATAGTAATTGGTTGCGGCCTTGCACACAGTGCACGCGGCCGCGCGACTTCTGACGCAGTCTAGCTAACGCGTTGAGAATCACGTACGCACACACATTACAGCCGGATTCCACTGGAACATTCGAGAAACACGTAGATTGTTCTGTAATGTCGTAACAATATATTTTAGCTGAATACAGATTGTAAGAATGTTCAATCATGTACGTACTGTTAAAAGTTATTATTACTATTTTTCACCCACTGCTGTTATTGAAAACACTATCCATACAGTAGAGAATTATGGACAAAATTACAGAATTACAAAATATTACAAACACAGAATTATGGTAAAAGAATCTGTCATGTGACAATGGTTGTTACTTAATATTTATATTGCTGTAGAATAATATTTACAGATTACTCAGTTTATATAGAATGGTATGGTCTCTTGTAAAATTATGTACATGTCGACAATGACACACTCTCTCCCTCTCACTCTCTCACCCGTTTAAGCTTTTCTACAAAAGGATTGTGGCATTAGATGAGATTGAAATGAACTATTTACAGGCTACCCAATTTATGACATAATTTTTTTTTTTACTTTTTTACCCTCTGTCAGTAACATAAAGTAGACCTTAGTGTGTAGAATTGTAGAAAATCCGTCACTTAAAACAGTTTGTTACAACCGGATTAGACAAACTTGTGCTGCAATATAGTGAATGAACTTTGAAGTTTGAAGGGGACCTTGTAGTCAAAAATTTGAAAAAAAACACATTTTAATTTTTTATTTTAAAATGATTCTCCATAATTTTCTGAACATTTTGATATATAATACTTGCATGTTTCTTAACTTTTTATACATAAACATGTAAATACAAGTAACAGACCCGCGAATTTAATCACATTTTTCTAAGTCTTTTTTCTATCTCAATCATTCTTGTCACAATTATTTAAGTTAAACAATTTACCTATTACTTATTAAAACACTTCTTATAGGCTTAACGTAATTATAGATTTCAGTATCAGTCATATTTTTTTTTTGAAATTGACAATATATTGATGGACAATATATTGCATTGTAAATATCTATGGATTTGTTTTTGCTCTCCTAAACAATTTACATTTTTAAACTTCAGGTACATATAGTTATAAGAGTATGACGCCTAGAAGATTAAATTTTTTCTGGTTGTAACCTAGTACAATGCCTATAATGTTAACTACTTTTAATGTAAAAAAATGTATTGCTCATTAATAAAATTTTATATATTTTTTAATAGTTTTTGATAAAATTATTTAAGGTGGACAACGTACATTAAAGGGGATAAAATGTAGTTAACATTACAGAAAAAGGTCTAAAATATTTGTGCAAAAAAATTTATTATTTATCTTGCATACTTTTTTATATAATGGTACCTAAAAAAGTCAGTTTAACAAGGGCGGTATAAGGACTACAAGGTCCCCCTTTGTCTGTGTAATGTCAAGGAGAATAAAAACGGAGTTATTGACAGTATCGCAACTGTGTTTACCCGTTGTCATACAAGATTGCCAGTCCATTAAGTTTAAATAACATTGCTAGACACGACCTGGTCTCTGAAAGTATACACCATAACACGATACAAAAACTTCGATCTCTCGTTATTGCAATTTGTTACACAATGTTTAAGAAAACAGCAGAGATAAAGTGTCGTTAACTCAACTCGACTTCAGCAGTAAAGTGAATTACAAAGGACTCTTGACTGTTGCCTCTGTTGACATATGGTTTTGTGTCAGCAGTTTCGCACATCCATGCTTTGACACATTGTTTTGACACAGCCTCTCATTTCTGCCTCACAATATCTCATAACACAGACTATCACATAATATATAACAAATGTTAGGTATTATTATTAATAATAATAATTGTAATAAACAGAATTATCACTGTTGCACACCACTATAGAAAAATTATTCCGATTAGTGCTCAAGCTTCACAGCTCATCGTCAGATCGTGAAACGATACTGTATAACTGTATCATAATTTAATATGTATGTAAATACCTATAATAATTAAGCAAATATTAATGATAATATAACCATATATGATAAATTAAAGTATTGAAATGTACGTAGTTTTAAGTAAAATTATAATTGAATAATGAATATAAAGAGGCTCGGCAGTGCGACAGACCGACGCCGGCAAAAATATGTACAAGACACCCTATATGTCGTAAACGCATAAATTGTTTTGTTGTATAAAACTAGCAAAAAACGCCTATATACCGTTAGGTTAACGGTACGGTGTCCTTCAGCAGACAAAAGATGCCACGCCAGTAAATATGACGATTTTAGAAAGTCGCGTCATTTTTAAGGTGTGTAAGGGACAACCGCGTAAAATTACCGCCCGCACTTTGGGAACCAATCACCAAGAGCGTCAGTAGTGAGCGCGAAAGAGATACGACACCAGACTGGATAGATTAAAAAATACCGGCAAATATTTGAATGTAAGACCAATGAGAAATGATCAACAGAAGATGTAGTGAGGGTAGAATTGAAAAAACTATAAAAATAACACGCGGAGCCCACAACGGGGGAGTCTAAGTCAAAATTTCACGAAAAACACGTGAAACCTGCGTCACTCGATGTGAGCAAATTAAATTACTCTAAGTTCAAATCAATATTCTCTCGGTTTAATAGTAGCAGTCATCAAGAAGTTTTATTTAGATATGTGCGCGAAAGTACGTGTGGACAAGAAGCTATTTAAATTGTGCGCGCAATTTGCAACAAAAGTATATTAGTTATTTGTGCGTGACGTATAGTAATAACGCGAGCGTGTGATGTGGTTAAAGAAAGTTAATAAAGAGTGATCAGTGAAAGTGTGGTGTAATGGTTAACGCAGGAATACAATTCGTCATTCGCCTGTCAGGAATTCAGCCACAAGTAACAATATCTCACTTATAAACTACAATACAATCAATTAACATAATTTTAATATCTCAAATAAACTCATCTCATTTTAAAAAGACCCACGATGTTCAGATACTAAACATTTAATTTATGCTAGATGACATGTTTGGGTGAATTATGATATCGTAAAGTAAGAAACCAATACTAATAATTATTGAAATGATAGATGAATTAAATAATTGAATATATATTGAATAGTATAGAAGTCGTAGCAGTTAAGAATTGATGATATATATATGTGTTTGATTGATAGTGATGATTTAAATTTGTTAATGGAGTAAATTGAATATACTAAGAACTCCTATGAATGTTATTTAAATAATATAAATTCAAAAGGAAGCGTAACTAGAATTATTAATACTATTTTGGTGTTATTATTGAATAAGGTTGATATAAATGATTATGTTTCAGATGTATTAAATGATAAGAATCTAACAATACAAATATTAGTATCTGAACAATTTGTTATTATTTCATAAACAAACCTGAGATCTCCTGCTCTGGCGCCCAAGTAATAACTAATAATATAAATTTGAGTGGAGCTCTTTCAAAATAATAATTATCATTGACGCCACAAAAAAACGTGGAGTTGTTAAAAATCTTTATATTTGTCGCCATCAACGTGGTGCAGTTCTCAAGAATCTTTATATTTGTCGCCATCAACGTGGTGCAGTTCTCAAGAATCTTTATATTTGGCGCCATCAACGTGGTGTAGTTCTCAAGAATCTTTATATTTGGCGCATCCAAACGTGGTGCACGATTAGAAATCTTTATAATCGGATATAACAATAATAGGACAAACAACTTCTTAATACTCCCACTTGCACACATTTTCTTAAACAAGCTGTAAGTTAAACGCCCTTTCTGGCTGTTGTTAACTAGCGAGTTCAGTCACCCATGTCTGTACAGTTATGTATCTTTCTAGCACATTCTGTGTGTGTGTGTGTGTGTGCATTCTTTTAAAACCTAACGTTGTACAACCACACTCTTAACTGCAACTTCTTTTTCGATACAGTTTTAGACTGCGTTATATTGTCAAAATCTTCCTTTTTTCTTTTTTCTTTTTTAAGATACGTAACTTTAATAAGAGCCAGAAAGGACATTTAACTTATAGCTTGTTTACGAAAACGTGTACAAGTGGCGGTATTAAGAAGTTGGTTATCCTATTATTGTTATTTCCGATCTGACGATGAGCTGTGAAGCTTGAAAGCGCTAATTGGAATAATTTTTCTATAGTGGTGGGCAACAGTGATAATACTGTTTGTAATTATAACCACTAACACAACTTTCTTAATTAAATAATTGTAACAATAATTGTGAGAAAATTAAATCTAATCAAAATATTGTCGATATATTGTTATTAATATCGACTGGGAAAAACTCTGAGAAGCAACAGCAAAATTTATAGCAACAGCAACAGCAATAGCAAGCCTATTATAGCGTATAAAGCTTGAATCCAATTTTGTAGCAGGGGCGTGTGATGTCAAATTTAATTAGTTCAATAATTAGTTTTGCGATCAGGGGATTTGGGCGGATTAATAGACCATTTTTAATCACAGCTAATATTGTAGCCGTTTCCTCGCAGAGAAGTGGAAAACAACGGATCACTTTTAAGCGTCACTCAAAGCGTCTGTTGCAACAACAAATGAAAAAATAAATGGTGTAAATATAATGGTAACGCATAATAAGTGGAATGCGATATCTAAATATTTATGATAATCCTAATTTTGGGGGGAAAATTTGTCACCATTTCTTGGATTAAATTTTTTATTATAAAATATCTTATTATAAAACATATATTTCTGAATATGCTAAATGAGAGTCCATTTAGCGTGCAGGTCATGCAATTCTATTGTGTAAAGGTCGTGCTTTATAAGGAAACGACGTTACGAATGATTATTATCGCTCAGCACATAATTTTTATGTTTTAACGGCGATGCAAAAAAACATTACGCGCGCTACATTAAGGATTCTTCAATCTTCAATGGACGTACACAACTATAAAATATAATCTAAACAACTAAATAATCTAGTATCGGATAACGTAAAACATGAATGAGTCATCACGTTAGGAAAACCAGCCGAGTAATATGGAAATGTATGCTCTTTCCGTTCTTAGTTCAATCCTGATGTAAACAAATCCACGTGGCAAATCTGATACGCTATTGGTCACGGGCGTTAACACTGTTGACACAGTAATGTATTATGCGCATGTGCAGAATGTCTGTATAGTCATGTGAGAGTTATCTTGCCACTTAAATCGGGACACGTCGTTTTAAGACTTCCTCCTTATCACTGTATCCTGAATCCTGAATTAATATGGAGTCAGTTGAAAGGTTATGTTGCCCGTCACAACACAACATTACCTGCCTGATCTAAAACAATTGATAGAGAAGGCGGTAAATGAAACAACGGCAGACAAGTGGAGTCACTGTACACAGCATGCAATCAAGGAAGATTATAAGCTATGGCAACTGGCCCACATTACCCACGTCGTTGTGGACAATGAACAATCTTATCAATAACGCTGACTCAAGTGATGATAAAAGTTCAGACACATATGGAAGGCATTGAATTAATTACTCTCTGACAGCAACTGATAGTATTCAGTACACTGGTAATTATCACAGCTTCTATTTTTGTTTTAAAAAGACTTTACTTTGTTGTTTTTTTAGCGGTATTTAAACGGTTAATTAAAAGAAGCCATTAGCTGGTGTCATAAAATATTTCACTGTCGGTCTGACAATGTCACACAAATTTTACTTTGGTCAGGACAAATTATTACAATTTACGTGTGTTTATACTATACTATCAATGTGTGTACTATCAATATTATATGTACTCTGTCTGCACTGCTTCTGTCAGAGTGACACGCCTCTAATTCAAGCAGCAAATAGGATAGGGTTTCAGATGTGCCACGCCTGTTTGTATACATCAGGATTAAGCTAAGAACGGAAACAGTATAGAATATTGTGTAATCTTCAGTTTTGTCTCCGGTAACCTTGAAGTTACGTTGCTTGTTTGTAACACTGATGTTGTACACAAAACTGTTACGAATAGAACATATTATACAAGAAAATTTTATAAAATACAAATTGTTACCCTTTTTTCCTCTAAATCCTTCACACTATTATTAATAAGAGTAAATTTGAATATACAGAAATAGTATTCAAGTCATCATCTTCTTAAAGGTTTTAGGTTTTAGCGGCCTGTTCCTATTCCACAGTCCACCTTTTCTTAGGTCTACCCACTTTTATTCTGCCTCTAGGGTTGTAATATTTCGCCATCTTCAAGTAGTACTCGAATTTAATAAATAATAAAAACATAATACAATCTGGAAAGTAGTAATACGGTCAAAATATGTAAAAATTGAAGTAGACTCCATTTTGTGCGGCTAGTTCCTCCCCCCCATTCCTTTTCCAACACGACAGTAGTTCATTTAAGCGACATCAGTTATTGGTGTGTGTGTGTTCATATACGAGATGCATGTGTTAGCACAGATTTACACTCAGGCAACTGAAATGCTAGTTTTAAACATGGGATAACTAGAGAGCACTACCACTTAACAACGGAATAGCAACAAAATAAAAGTAATTTTTATTATATTTTTCCTTTGGCAGAAATAACCATGCGAGCTAAACTTCTCACGTTAAGTTTATTCTGTAATAGGATCTTATATTTTTGTTACCTATTACAAATAATTAGATAATTTAGTGAGGCCCTCACAAATTGATAACAGAAACACGATATTAGTTGTCAGGTTATTGATAAGTTCGTACAAATTTGCTTTACCTGAATTATTAATGGGAAAAACGTTGCTGGTCGATTGAATTTGTCAAGTGAATGCGACTACAGTTACAACTTCCAAAGAAGTAAAGCTGCCTGCCTGCGGTGGCGAACTTCTTGAAATTATTTTAAAAACATTTCACATTATTACAGCGGGTGGAAACTGTGTTACAAAAGTCACACGAAACAAATAGCTAAGAGAGGGACAGAGAGAGGGCGTGCGCGCGCGTGGTTTTGTCGCTTTGTTCCCAACTTGCTAGACTGCGCTTTCGTAATCTTTGGTACGGCTTTTTCTCTTTCAAAGTTTCTGCAGGGCTGTGATCAGAATCCGAATGAGGTCTGATTCGATTATGATTACATTTGCGTAGCCAGTTCAACCTAAGACGCGGCTAACGTTGTTTTCAAACTGCACACGAATCCCAACTTTTATTTCAGAACTTTTTTCTTTTTCTTAGTTAAACGTTGCTTCGTTATTTTCTCATTGCAGTGGTTAATCAAGCTTACAAAATTTTAGAAAAAGGCTGTTACATTAAGAAATTTTATATTTGATGACGTTAGTAAAATCGTTTTCTAAATCGCAGGAACATTTAAACGTTATGTAATACTACAGTAAAATTTAATGTTAAATTTATAGGTCTATTACAAAAAAAAAAAAAATATATATAATATATATATTAATGAAAATATATATAAATATATAAATATATATATATAATATATTATAATATATATAATAATTGTTTTGAATAATGAGAGACTAATGTTTTAGTTAAAATTATGTACTTTTATATACGAATAGAATAAAATTTACCTCTTTTATCCGTCTAGTGGCTTTTCCTTTTTTATATTACACTACGCGTTTCTGGACATATCTCCCATCTTCAGGTGTAATCCCTCAGTAAAGTTCGTCAGATAATTAAGACAAATTACATATAATTTACACACATGTCGTTAATAAATATAAAACATATGAACTCGAAACACACGCAGTGTTGTTGGTACGCACCACAGTAACACTATAATTATACCAACAACACTGCGTGTGTTTCGTGTTCATATATTTTATATTTATTAACGACATGTGTGTAAATTATACGTAATTTGTCTTAATTATCTGACGACCTTTACTCAGTGATTACACCTGAAGATGGGCCATATGTCTAGACACGCGTAGTGTAATATAAAAATGGAAAAGCCACTAGACAGATAAAAGAGGTAAATTTTATTCTATTCATATAGGCTACGTATAAGTGACTTGGATACTAAAAGGCATGAATTGTTTTTTATAATTGATTAAACAGTTTAACTGAAATAGATTAAAATAGTATAAACTGACATGCCGGTTGGCTTTTTCCAAGCGTTGTAAATAAAACAATCTGTACTGTAAACAAATTCTTGGAGGTAGGAGGACACTTAACACTAAAATATATTTGAATTAGTATTAGTTTTCAGTAATTCTGTTTATTTTTATTTCCAGAATAACGTCGTAGTGAAAGAGAAGATCTACGTATGGGTTCCTCATTGTCACCAGTGTCTGTTAATGTTTTAGTGGAGTACATTACTTAAATTGTTACTCAAATTTAATACATTACTAAGAGTATAATACTCAAAGACTATCAACACACCTACAATTTGGCTTAGGAATGTTGGTTACTCTGTTGTCATTTGACTCACAGGAAGATGGGTTTGTAAGGAATATAACTGTTAAATAATATAACTATCCAGGAAGTAAAATCACAAGTGATGGGCATTATATCACAAATAAGGAAATTATAAGCAGAAATAACCGAGCTAAAATTGCTTCCAACAAACAGAAAAACCTGTTCACTTCAAATACTATCAGCCTAAAAGAAGGAGGAATCTAGTAAAGACATACATGTGGAGTGTTGCCCTATACGGGAGTGAATCTTGGACAATTGGAGAAAGTGACAAGAAAAGACTCCAAGCAATTGAGACCTGGTGCTATAAAAGAATATTCGAGATAAGCTGGAGGGAGAAGATAACGAATGAGGAAGTCTTTAGAAAAGCTCAGGAGGAGAAGAGCTTTCTACGAAATTTAAATGCGGAAGACCTAAGTTTATAGAGCATATACTACGTCACAATGGGTTGGTTAAGAAAATAATAGAAGGAACAATTGAAGGGAAGAATCACAGAGGACGACCCCGTTTAGACTACTACATGAAACAGCTTATGGTCGATATGAACTGCACATCATATTGGGAGTTGAAAAGAAAAGCAGAGAAGCATAAAGAAAGGTGAGCTGCTGCAACCAGCCTATGGGCTGCTAACCTAGAAGTGAGAAACAGTTCCTTATCATTTCGTTACCAACTGATCAACCTGAGTAATGAAAAAGTCAACGCTTCTGAATAAAGAAAATTACTTACATATAAGAAAATATTCGGAATTTATACAGCCATCGTCGCATGTAAGAGAAGGATTATTCGTTTCCGTATATCCAAGCAGTTAGTATCTGTTCGTGAGAAGTACAGCTTGATACTCACAATATCGTTACTATGGGTTACGGTAGCAAGTCTGCAGTAAATTGTATTCATAGTCACAGACAACATAACGCGGACGACAGTGAGGTAAACAACTGTGCTTTTTCGAAAACGTTAGAGTAAAGCATGATTAGTTAATCTACAAACTGCCTTTCATTCTCATATCATATTAAAAAACTTCTATATTGGCTTTTTTTCTTTTCCTACTTTAACCATTTGGAGACAGCCATTTCTACACCGATAGTTGCGAAAAGACCCAGGCCGTTTTTGCTGTTTTTCTAGTATCTGTCTAGTGGCTTTTCCTTCATCATCCAAATATATGAAACATACTTGGGGAAAAATGGTGTTTTTTAAAGGTATAATCTGTGAATACAGAATATAGCATAATATATAGTCTATTAATTACTTTCTAAATAAAAATATTAATAAAATATAAAAACAATAATGTGCAATTTGGGCGATAAAGTTGTATTCAACTCAATCCTTGTCTTACAAAAAAAAAATCTCGTACTCCAAACTGCCATAGTTAATTTACTTATATATTACTCCAAATGTGTACAATAAATGAATACTCTGTCTATAATGGTAGAAAAGATAATAGCGTAAGTGTATGTAGGCCTACTATACACGGCAAAATTCACGGATTCTGTAGTCCAAAACGTAAACACTCGCGGAACACCAAAGTTTAAATACAATTTTTAAAATTAGTAGACAGTTATTTTAACATACCCTCTTATAAAACTACACTAAATAAACGTAGAATTATGTTTATTCAAAAATATTTCTTATACAATTAGAAAAAAGATAAAAAACAGCATAAACATAACCAACATGAACGCCAACTATGAAAAACAACACAAGAACACTGCCACTTTAATATCAGGTAATTTATAAAAAAAAAATTATGTTATTTGGTGGTTGTATTGAAAGTACGAATGCTTGTTTACCATCTGACACGTTGGCAGCATTGAGAAACGATTCCTGTAAAAAAAGCGGCAATTTTAAATAACGTCCGACATATCGGACGTCGGTCCCTAAAGGGTTAATATTTACTGAATTTCTCTTTAAGAAAGAATTAAACAAATGTGTATGTAGTTTAAGCCTAAAGAATTTTAAATTTAAATTTAAATTTTATGTGTGTTGGAGACATAAGGTGGTGTTGAACTGTTTTGAAAATTCTTTGAGAAAGTCGTTTCCAAATAATTACTGCAGATGGTGTTTGAAATCGTTTATTGTTTTCTAAACAAGTTTAAAGTTATTGTCTGAATCAGTGTTTACAAAACAGGTTTTTACCTGCTGTGAGAATTTCACCACCAAGAAATCAACGAACGATTACAAAATTAATTCTTTGGCTTGGGTGTTGTCTCGATATGGGAGATTAACCGCTTACAGTCAATAGAAACTGCACTACACTTGTAATGTTATTTCAGATTGTTATTGAAGTAGAGAAGAGAAGACACAGGTTCGGGGTGAATTTGAATTGTTGGTGATAAGTGAAGTGCGTAAATCGTTGTACGTTACAGATTGGTATGTGTTATATGAAAGATATAGTTATATTTTGTTATGAAATGGAAAATTTTGTTGGTTAAAAAGTTTATTATAATATATAAAATTTTTTTTATATAGTAGAGACAATCCGTGTATTTATTTGCTTAGCAGTTAATCTGAAGATCATTATAGTTGTCTGCATGCATACATACATATATTCTTGGGTCTACAGCCAGATCGACCCTTGGCCTCCAAAAGTAATTTCCTCCACTTATTCCTGTCCTCAGCCTTCCGCCACCAATTGACTGCGCCCAGCTTCCTCGCATCACTGCCGATCTGGTCGAACCATCTGTTCTTCGGTCTTCCAATCTTCCTTTTTCCTCTTGGCTTGTGTTTCTTTTTTCCGTACGTTCGCCGTCCATTCTCTGAACGTGTCCTGCCCATCTTAGTCAATTAATTTTGGCAAATCGGACAAATGTAATGTCATTTTCCTTAGCATATAATTCATGATTATTTCTCTCTCTCCAGACTCCGTCCTGTTGAATTGGCGCATAAATTCTTCTCATTATCTTCCTTTCAAACACACCCTGCCTCTGTTCATCACAGAATATTCAAGGGGTATTTTCTTGAGCACCCAGCACTCAGAGCCATATATCAATACAGGCTTTACCAATATCTTATAAAGCGTGGCTTTAGTTTCTGCTGTTAATAGTCTTGATTTAAAATGTTTATTCAGCCCGTAATAGCTTCTATTAGCAGCCAGAATTCTTTTTTCAATTTCTGTTGTGCAGTTATTCTCAGCATCGACATACGTCCCCAGATGTACGAAGCCTTTTACTCTTTCAGAATGATAGCCACCACTTATTAGTGTATTTGAAATATTAGCACTATTACTTCCCATAGCCATAAACTTTGTTATATTTCATTTATAACAAGCCCCATACTCTTATCCGATGATTCAGATGCTCTAAAGGGATAACATTCAAGTGCTCTATAGTTGCCTAACTGAATAAAAAACAATTGTTTTGTTCTAAATCATTTTGATTTTATAGTGTACCGGTACTATCTGCTATTGTACGATATAACAACGGTAAAGTGACAATATAAAAACGATGTAGTGTAACGATAAGAAGACTAACAAATAGCCTATTATTGTTATCTCGTTTCTATAAGAAACAGGTTCACGAAATATGCAGGGTTTGGGCAGATTATTTTTATTGTAACCCTATAAAAAATGAGAAATTGCGATACAATGCTGCACATACACACACATTTGATCTGTTTTTTCCGGAATAACAATTTCACACTACTTGTGCACAATACAGTTGCAAGTTTTATTCACAAAACGATAATTGACATCATTATCTGCAAACAGTAGCGTGGCGTCTGTGTAACCTCTGTTATTTGTTTTGGCGGAGCGCGCCAATAATTGAGAGCCTGAGTAATGCGAATCGAAGCGATAACTTGACAGCGATATTTAGTGAAGATGACAAGTCTAGCGAAGTACTGTAATTTCATTCACTTGATGACTTTTATAGTTTGTGTATTAGTCTAAATCAGGTAATTATACAACTACAACTACTGTAATACGTGCGCGTTTGTTTTAGAAAAAATGGAAATAAAATGCCATGGCGTGCAATAATTTATTCCACTGTTTTAGGATAAACCACGCGTTTGTCGTAAAATGTATATGTTACGCAACGGAACATTCTCGAATAATGGAGTGTGTCTGTGTTTGTCGGTATCCCAGCAGAGCCCAGCTGTAATATCCGTGTGCGTACATATTGTTGTTTTGTGATGAAAAACAATTACGTGACACTTATCATGCTTCAACAATCGAGGCTGTTCCAGACCACACCGGTCGGGCACTGTGTTCAAGGCCAGAGAGTGAGGCCAGCGGCAATAGTACTACGAATAAGAGAAAATAATATTGATTATATCATAGGATAAATACTTTAGTTATTGAATAATGTGCAATCCGAACAATATTAGTAGGGAAACTTTAAAAAAAGCGTGAAAACTTTCAAACTGCTGGGTACTAGCACCATCTTGTGTTGCCGGCTCAGACATTGGCAATGTTTTACTGCGTGTGGTCATTGAACTCGTAGTAGTTGTCACTGTAAAAACTGTGGAGGGGAAGGATACACTCGTTAATCCAATGTGTTGCCGCTGTATAAACCGGCAAAATGTTCAATTTAGCAACTATGTTAAACTTCACATAGACTTTGAGTGTAATATAGTGTAGCTCGCCAATATTACTGGGTACCTAAAGAGAGTAGATGGAAGTTATTGGAGTTAAAATTAAAGTCTCCTTGAAATTAGTATCCATCGGTTCGGTAAAATAAACTTTGCCTAACTTGAGAAAGCGTTTCACCACTACCATAGTTTATACACTGTTTGGTATACTCACTTTCCTATGTCTCTTTACCCCTGTGAGTGTTTGTTTCATGACTTCATTTGTTTTGAATAATTATTTGTTATGTCTGTTTTTATGATTTACGTATCTGACGCAGCAGATACTACGTACCTATTTGTGTTTTGTTCGTTTAGTCATGTGTTTCTCTGTTTGTCTTTATTATTTTTAATTTGATTATTTGTGTTTTGATTTATTCTGTGTAAGTATAATGAGAGTCAGATCTCGTTGAACCGGGACCCTCTTCTTCTCCCAGCGAATGATAGAAAATGCTCTAAAAAGAACACTTGGTACAGGACAAAATTTGAATTAATTCTTAGGTTAACTTTTAGGCCTCTCACAGCCGGCAACAGGTGTTATGTGCCCACGCAACGCCACTCTGGAAGGATTAAACCAAGGATGGTTTGTTCCGGTCTCAAACAGACAAAGTCTAGAGCTGGTCACTCCAACGCTTCCTCGGACGTCCCACACCTTTCCGTCCCTTCGGCTTATAGTTCCACAGTTGTTTGGGGACGCGGCAAAGATGTTCCCACCAATTCAGCTGATACAGGGCAATCTTGTCGAGTATACTCATAATATTCAGTTAATAATTGATATTTAAATTAATTCATAATTTTGTATGTCATTGAAAAAGACTCGCAAATTTTTTTTCTCGCCCCCCCGCAAAGTCGTTACAAATGTCAGTTCTAAAATCAAATATATAGACAACATATTGTCAGTTCAAAATGTTTATATAGACAACATATCTGATATTAGAGCACGGCATAAAATTGAAAAAGTATTGTTCGTCTGAATTATTGTTTTTGACATCGAACGTGTTGCTAATAAGTTTATAATTTAGAACTTTACGAAGCACTAGCACGAGTTTCTAGGTCAGGCTAGTACAAAAGAGCAGAGGAAATGAATAATAGCATGGCTCCAGTCCTGAACTGTTATTATCTAAAGTAGAATGCAAATCGGTTCTTTCTCCAGAGAATGCCCCTTGAAGCGACATGCCTGCCTCCGTGGAACAGATGAGACTTGGGTAGCAAAATATGCAGGGTACAGGTGAGATGAGCAGAATCGGCGGCTAATAAACGCAGGAGCGAAGTGAAATCAAAATCAAAATTTCACGTAAACTTCCGTCGTGTATTGTCTGTCACTGTCCCATCGTATTTCTTTAACATATTTTATTGATATTTGGTTTTAGAGTGTAGTTCTATATTTCAGGGGCGGATCAACGGTGGGGGAAACGGGGAAAATTTCCCCACCCAACTGGTCGCTTTAGACGATTTTGTTTGTGTCGTTTTATAATATAATAAAAATATTTATATCAATTTATGTAGGTTTATGGTTTTACTATATAATTACTTTAAATATTAACTGCATCTTACCAGCATGTTAATTTTGTTTGATACATGCCATGGAAATAGCTATAGAAAAACAGTAATGTGTGTACCGTAGTAGTTTGTATTTTAAACTGTAAGTGAATATCATTAAAACGACAATGAACTGACAAATACAGATACGATTTTATATGTGTACACCCATAAACTTATTGCTTTGATAATGACAAACTGCATTTGTGATCTTCACTCATTCCTGTAATTTATATTTTAGGCCTCTAAATAATGTTCCAACTTTCCATAATCCTCCTTTCCCTAAAGTCAACTTTTCCCCCACCCAAAGTTGCTTGCTGCATCTGCTCCTGCATGCTCACATTTTAAGTTACAGCTGGGTTTGTTATATTATTATTGTTTACTGTTGTGTGTTGTTCATATTTCTGTATTGATACATGAAAAAATATTCAGGATTTATAACACAAACAGAGGACACAAATTGTCCTAAAAACTAATAATAAATTCTTAATTAAATTGTAGTTGCTGACGCTAACAGAAATTCTACCACTGCTATAACCATCATTATATTTTTAGGACTAGGTTATTCATACGTGTACATCCATTGATTACATCAAAACCGTTACGCTACTGCATAAATATAGAAATGAAACTACGAGAGTCAGTTGAAAAGTTCGCAGAGCGACATCTGTTACTTAGCGGTAGAACTAAAATATTTTGCGCGTTGTAAGAGTCATCTTTCTTGTAAACACCTGTTAATTTCCTAATCTGTCTGTCAATTTACTCATTGTTTACCAGCTGTTCGAAATTTACGTGTCACAAGTGTTTTGAAAAGTGGACAAAATCAAACATCGTGGTGTGATTGAATTGTGTGTTAAAACGGGTCTAGAGCCAATAAAAATTCACAACGAAATGCTAAATATGTTAGGAGATGCTGCACCTTCAAAAACTGTAGTTTGTAAGTGGGTAGTAGAGTTTAAATGGGGTCGCACGAGCGTTGAAGATGATTTCTGTAGTGGGCGCCCAAAAAAAGTAACAACTCCAAATATCATTTTAAAGAATGTGATATACGGTGTTGGAAGACCAGCGATTAAGAGTGGATGGCGTTGCAGGGATCATAGGCATCTCATATTAGCGTGTGCATTATGTTTTAACTCAAGAACTTCGTATGAAAAAAGTCCGTGCAAGATCTGTGCTGCATATGGAGTACTGCTTTTTTGGAAGTTAACTGCCGGGCACCATTTTCAATGCTTGTACGAATAAGTTTAAACTCGAGTCCCCACTTACCAACCACTGTTTTTGAAGATGCAAACCATCTCCTAACACACTTACGATTTCATTGCGAATTTCCGTTAGCGTTAGACCATTTTCAACTAAGAATTCATGATTTTGTCCATTTTTCAATGCACGTGATACGTAAATTTTAAATAGCTGATAAACAGTGAATAAATTGACAGATAGATTTGAAAATTAAAAGACGTTTGCATGAAATACGAATCTTACAGCATACGAAAATGTTAGTTCTAGCTATAAGCAATAGACGTCGCTCCGTGAACTTTTCAACTTACCCTCGTAGAGGGAGGTATGTATTAAAGCAAAGGAGCTGTGATTGAACGAAACAGTATGAAGTGTGTACAAAACCACGCGGACACTTGAAGCGCTGCAGACTGTTGACTTTACTGTCGAGTCATACTGCAACTGTGTATTTAACTGTTAGCGGTTACACGATAGTTCTCAGCTTATTGCTGCCAACGTTTGATGACGTGCTGCAATGTTTAATTCGTCAAGTGTTATACACTGTGTAGAACATTAAGATGTACGAAGCATCTACGGAAGTTAATGACGTCAGTTTATATATAGTACAGGCAAATTAGAATTATCAGTGGAAATAATTCGGAACAAGCTGAAATTTGGTACACATGTCTGGGTTAGGCCTAGAAACAACCCAGCAAAACTCAATTAAAATGAATTGGTGGGAACGGGCGCCATCTTGAAAAATCCATTTCCGGTATGTGTTGTTCAGCATATTTTTGTTTTTTGTGGAAAAACCATTCAAGATAGAATAAAATTGTACTAGACTTTTTTTAGAAACTAAAATTTCCTATACAAAGGAAAAAAATCATATCTGTGGGCTATAGAGTTTACGGCTAGGAACGGCCGGCATCTTGAGAATTATATTTCTGGTTTCGTGTTTTCCAGTATATTTTTGTATTTTTCTGAAATACCACTCAAGATACGATAACATTGTACTAGTCCTTTTTTGTAGAGCATATAATTTTCTGTCAAACTGTAAATGTTTGTGTCTGTGGGCCAAAGACTATTATTATTTAACTAGTGAACCTGTGCGGTTCAATGCGCCGGAATAAATCACCATTCGGTCTGCTAGACTTTAAGTTTTAAAAATGAACTGGACACCTTAAATTACTGTTTCACATAATCAAAGAAGACATTTTTTAAGCTATATGGTTAAAAGTTGAATGAACGCCGGAAAAGAATTGAATGGTTAAAACTAATAATAATAAAGAAATTAAACATACAAATGATTGTAATATAGCCTATTAGGGGTTTAAGGTTTGATTACTGTTTTTTACAAGGGGAAAAAAGGGGTTCGAATTTATCAAATTTCATATTTTGTTAATATTGAGCGCTTTCTTACTTAATTCATTTCTCTTATTTTTATATTTAGTTGATGTCATTGAGATTTTACAAAAAAGTAAAGAGAAAAAATTAAGCTGTTCTAGCACAAATAAACCTCTACAACTCTTAAGTGATCAAATTTAAAATTTACATGCAAGATGTCCTGTAATATTATGTGATTTACATATATTGCTGCCATGTCTGTCTGGTTTATTTTTAGTTATCGTACTATTTACTAGCATTATTTGAGCATTCTCGCAAAGAATAAATGAACAAAAATGTAGATATTCAATACATTTATTGGTGTTAAGTACAAACATTTAGTATTTCAAATGAAATAATATGTGACAATGTTTTAAAATAAGTCAAAACGTATACAATAAGCCATTGGCTAAATAAAAATATAAAGTAAAAACAAAATTTTCTTGTTACATGTGCTCGGCCGATCAAAGTGTGATGTCATTTCAATGGCCGACACCCCTTCATCTTCTTTGGTGTAATCCTTTGCTGTTGCATCCTCAGGTTGGTTCAAATCTTCATCATAATCTTCTTCAAGATTTTCTTCTTCCTCTTCTGCCACAGGCTGTGATGAGTTTTGGCAACCAATCCTCTTACAACGAGAGTATGCTAAGGTCCAACTTAAACCTGCTTTCACGCAGCCACATCCTGAGTGGCAACCTTTAATACATCTGCACACAACCAAATTTAAAAGGTTTTCAGGTGCGGGAGGCTTTAAGGTGGTAACTGGAACTAAGGAATTCCCATGCTGTTTCTGCCATCCCCACTTTTCAGGATCCAAAAAATTTCCGTACCACAGCTGCACTTGGTGAAAGACTCTTAATATATGTTGATGGGCAGCTTCAGTTGTCGGTGGAAGACTTGCCAAGTTCACTTCATGTTTTCCCTTTGACACCAACTGACAGAATGTATTGTATCTGTACTCGTTTAAAGAAGTTTGTTTATCCTTTGCTCCGTAAATGCGCAGCAAACATTTTTCTCCTGCAGCTTGCAAGACTTCAGGCTGTGCTGACGTATCATTGAAAACTGACAACATTCCTCTACGTCCAGGGTCAGATTGGACTAATTTGAAAATTTTCTTTTTCCCTTGTTTAAATAATGATGAAGTTGTGTCACACCCCCTTAATGCACGCAGGAACAGTAGTTGGTCTTTGATGTCTTTGAAGTCTTTCTGGTTGTCTTTCGAGTGGAATAATACATCGGGAATTTCGCCTCTTCCAGGTTTCAAAAAGTAGACAGATTTGTTATGGGTTGTAAGTGCAGTCATCAGAATTAACAAGTCCACATCTTCTGCCACTACGACGACAGGCTTGGTGGTGTTGCTTTGACACTCAACTATGGCTGTTTGGAAGATGAATGTGTCTGCATCGTCATTGGTCTGGATAACAGTAACGCCTTCATCTTTACGTTTCTTGGCCAGCTGGTTAATGAATCGGCTTTGATTAGTCAAATTCTACAAAAACTTGCTTTTTTCGACAGTTGAGCTCATAGTTTCTTCAAAGAGAATGTCAGGACACGAGATTTTTACGTCTCTGTCTTTCCATATTTTTAGTTAGAACCGAACTAGAATCATAACCATCAAACACGACTATCGCATCATGACCTACCACGTAATTCTTCGTATTGTTTAAATTAGCAGCCATCCTTACTATTTCTTTTATAAATTTGCTAACTGCTATAATTTTTTATTGTTCGACTAAGCTTTTCGTCATTACTGACATCTTCAGGTCTTAAACAACCTTCAGGGTTATTTAAGACCTGAAGATGTCAGTAATGACGAAAAGCTTAGTCGAACAATAAAAAATTATAGCAGTTAGCAAATTTATAAAAGAACTACCACATAATTACTGTACGCGTTGTATATACACCCGTAAGTCGTTTGAGAAGGCCAGATCACTTTGTGTAGAAAATGGCCCCCGTCAACTACATACTTGCAATTCTGTAGATGAAAATCCGAAATCGGTATGAAAATAGAGTAAAGAGCAAATTTGCGGGTCTTCCTCATACCGCTTTCATCAATCAATGACAATGGCACTGGCGATAACTCATTTTCAAAGTATGAACATATTTCGTTTTCTCTTTCACAGTTCTAATCATTCTTTGATACACGACGGTAGATGTCAAAGTAGATGTACACGACGCAGTATCGTTTACTCGAGAGAGTGGGTTAACTGCAGAGAGTGGCAAAACTCTTGTTTTAGGCTTGAATATGATCTGTGCTAACTTCTTCACTGCGATGACAGTTGATGCTTTTATCCCCAATAATACCTGTTGCTAGGGAGACTGTCATTACGATTTCTTGGAACCAGTGGTTGGTGATCTTTAAGCCACTTTTCGAAAATCTCCAGATCTTTTACATCACGTTTGACAGAAGAGTGGCATGCAGAAGAATGAGTGTACTCACGACTGACGAAGACTTCTAATTGAAAGCATATTTCAACACACACTGGCATTTCCAGTATCCAGTATCGCTAAAGTGGATGGCGATACTCCTCTGACATGGTTCAACCCCCATGAGGTCTTCGTAGATCTCATTAGAGTCTGTTCTATAGTCATATTTGACCATATACCTGCCCAAGCCGTTACTGATCTACGTATTGAGAAGTATCCCTTTTCAACGAATTCTTCATATTCAAAAGAAGCCAATTTCTCTTCGAGCTCAACCATTTCCTGCGAATATAAGTGCGCTGCTTTTGCATAATGTAAATGTCCAGCAGCATGAAACAAAGAGATCATGTGCCGCACACATTGAAGATGCAGATTCCAGTCGCATATGCGCTCAGCTTGGATGAATAGCCGAACCAAGGATATCATTATATAATATTGAATCCAAAGCTTGGATGTAGCACCATTTCCCTCGAGACGTTCCAGTTCCTTATTGAAGGTCTCTACAGTCATTGTAATCAATTCCGAGCTGTTGACTGTTGATTTCCTCGTTGGTAGGTGGATCAGCTTCTAACCTAGCAAAAATCTTGTCTTTTACTTCTTCAGATACCTCAGTTTTTCAATTCGTAGATACAAATTTTTCCATTTATGTAAAATTTCATGCTCTGCAAAAAGGACTAGTGGAATTGTATCCTATCTTGAACGGTTTTTGCACAAAAAACAAAAAATATTTTGTTTTGGCCGGAGATATATTTCTAAAAGACGTCGGCCGTTCCCAGCCATAGAGTCTAAGCTCCACAGAAAAGATTTTTTTTTTCAAATAAGAGGAAATTTTATGCTCTACAAAAAAGGTCCTATACAATTTTATCCTAGCTTCAGTAGTTTTTGCACAAAAAATTAAAAATACTAAAAACACATACCGGAAATAGATTTTTCAAGATGGCGGCCGTTCCCGGCCATTGATTTTAATTGAGTTTTGCTAGCTTATTTCTAGGCCTAACCCGAACACTTGTACCAAATTTCACCTTGTTCCGAATTATTTCCACCGATCGCCCATTTTTCGTCTAATTTGCCTGTGCTAATAGATTTTTACGACAAACGCGTGGTTTATCCTAAAACACTGGAATAAATTATTGCACTCCAGGGTATTTTATTGAAATTTTTTATAAAACAAACACGCACGTATTACAGTAGTTCTGGTTGTATAATTATCTGATTTAGACTAATACACAAACGATAAAGTCATCACGTGAATGAAATTACAGTACTCCGCTAGACTTGTGATCTTCACTAAATGTCGCTGTCAAGCTATCCCTTGGAACATTCTTAAACGATTATCTGAACAAACAGAAAAATTAATCAAGAATGGAAAATTTTGAATACAGAAAACGAAAAATTTGATAGGGAATTAAACAAGAAATAAAGAGCGATAAGAACTAGCCGGGGCAAAACAATTCTTCTGTAATTGGAAAAGGACACTAATTAAACAAAATTTGTATGATCAAATAAGTATTGGAAACAGCTGGCAAGAACAAGAATGATCTGAACACCTTTATGGTGAACCAGGAATGCTCGTTGAGATTGACCGAAAACAATCCGGCGTAATGGTTATCTACAGAGAAACGCGAGGAAAAACAAGTATTAAGAAGATGTCGAATAAAAACTAAAAATATAACAAATAATATAAACAGGGCGAATTATTAAAAAAATTGTTAGAAATATCTCAGGCGAATTACGGAAGATTCTACGAACAGAATGTAGGATTGTTTACATAATGATAGTTAAAGACGACAAGATTTTACACGGGATGCAGAATGGATGTTATAAACAGATGTTGTTACCACAACCTAAATCCAGTGAATTAACAGAAAACAAATCAATACGGAGAACCGTACATGACTTCCATGTTCTAATAATTATAACATTATTTTTAATATGTAGGCCTACACTCGGAACGAAACCAAATATAGCAGCATGTTTTTGGTAAAAAACGCTGAGAAAGATAATCAAAATACGAATTGTACCTAGTTGTTAATATTTTAAAAGTAAAGAATTAATTTGATTAAATTATCATTTATTTAAACAACGCAAAAAAAGCGAATGCCGCCCAGCGTTTGTTATCTGTAAACTTCTGAAGAAAAAAAATCATTTTGTTTACATATCCGTAGTGACATAGCATGGAACGATATCATCATCATTATCATCATCATCATCATCATCATCATCTTCAAGGATTAAACCGAGGATAGTTTGTTCTGGTCTCAAATAGGCAAAGATTAGAGCTGGCCGCTCCAGCACTTCCTCGGGCGTCTCACACGTCTCCGTCCCCTCGGCTTATAGTTCCAGAGTTGTTTGGGGATGCAACAATATCAATTGTTAATATTTTATTGAAATTTTTAAGTTTGCGGTCGAATAAATTTATAACACCAATACAAAAAATTACCCCTTCCTCTCCAACTACCCTTTTCATTTATACATATTTCATCTACGCTGATGAGTTACGCTGTTTGACCAAAACACTAGGATTCATGTCAAACAGATAAGGGCACTGGCTTACCAAAAATCCATAAAAATAACTTACCCATACGCCCTTTAATTAATTACACTTCAGCTGCAGACTATAAAATTGCTAAATAATAAATTACAATAAATAATAAAACAGTATAAGTTGGATAATAATCACAGAGTTAAAAATAATACTTTGTCAGTACATACTTTGTGTTGAAAATATTTTGTCAGGATACAAGTTAGTATCGTTTAATATCATTAATTTCTATAGTAATATTCCCGTAAGAGAAACCATAGAGATTTTTAAATTAGCTTAATTAAAACGGAGTTATTAAACCAACAACAAATCAGTGAATAACATCCCCATTTTATGGCCCTAACGTTGAAGTCTCCAGCAACAATGGTTTTTTCCCATCCACGCAGAGTCTGTTCTTCTAGTCTGACTCATGTATGCCCTCGTTTGGGGTGAAGTAGCAACTCACATATGCAACCTTGCCACTTCCAATCGAAACGAATCCCCTACATGAACCATGATTTCCTATCAAGACTCTCGCCATATTTGGCATCCAGATAGTTGCAGTACCTAAAATATCGAAATACCATCCTGTTACACTACTATTATCCGATGAACGTAAAATTAGCTTTGGTGTCCTGCAGAATCTGCAATATAATTTGGTCACCAGAAACTTTACATTCGTTGATTCTATTTTGCCTAGTCCAATACTTTCTTGAAGACAAAAAATTGCTCGTTCCTAGGTTATGGCCTATCTGGTCTAATGCTACGTTCTTTTCAATACACAGAAAGCACTTTGGCCAGTTTATATAGTCAGTTTTCTTGTGCCCTGCTTTTCTGCACTGTATACAGAGCTCTAGCTGCCTTCTGGCTGCTCTCTTGTACTTGGCATGCCGATGTCCGTTATTTTACGTCGTACTCTGCAATTCACCTAGCTAATTTTAATGCACTAGGACTTCAGCAGCTCTTCTGCGCCTTTTGTGTTCATTTACACAATGGCCATCTTTTGTTTCCTCCTGTTGGAACCTGTTACTGTTACCTTTGGTGCCCGTACAAACTCTCCAACCCCTCTCTTAATCACCTCAATCTCCTCTTCTCGGTTGGTGAGGCTGTCGAGATCTCTTAATTCAGGAGTCTCCTTCGGCTCCAGCTTCCAGACAGTGGCATTTTTCCCATAAAATGTTCTTAAGGAGAACATGCTTAATGTACAGAATGCTTCATTGTCCTGCGATTTATTGACCAGCTCTGAAATTGTTCCACCGGATCAAGTCTCTCTGATCGATCTGACTTCAACCTGAGAAGCTTCCGGATTTCCTTTGTGCCGGATTAGGCCCAGCATTTCGACATAAGTTTTGTCTTCTGAAGGCTCAATCATCAGAGCCTCTAGCCGGAATTTCATTGTCCCCTTTTTTTTCAGTTTTGTGAAATAAGTCAGCCCCCCTCTTGTTTGAGATCTCAGCTTGTTCTCCTGTTCCCAATTTCCTTATCTTACTCTTCTTCTTTTTGTTCCAGACCTCTGTCTAGGTTTCCGAGGTTTCCTCTTATTACTTCTTCTTTTCTAAATTTGCCTCTACTATACTTAAAGCTCCCCATTTTGAGACAGTCGGTTCGAAATCCCATAATAATAACAATAATAATCACGATAATTTTTTTTTTTTTACGAGGGAACTGGAAAACTGATGTTCGGCGCAGGAGGGTCCGCACGGGACTCGCACCCACAAAAACCACAAACCCTGTTGTTCACGGTATTGATCCACCTTGGGACTCAGCTTTCGCAAGACTTCAAGGTGGTTGCTGCCATTTGTACTTCATCCTGTGGATGAGATCTGTTTCACTACATTTTCCAGGGAATAATAATAATAACGATAATAATAATAATAATAATAATGATTATTATTATTATTATTATTGTATGATAAACGTCAGCGGGCTAAATTCTAGTATGCGACGGCTGTTTATGATCGCGACGCAGTCGGTCCTTTTGTACGGAGCAGAATTATGAGCCACAGGTCTCAAAAAAGAGACGCACAGTGACGTATGATTAGCGCAGGTGCGCGTTATGAACTGCGTCTACATACCGTATGGTATCCGAATCGGCTATTCTAGTTATTACCGGAGTTAATCTTGCCGCTCTTCTCACTAGGGAGAATCAGGTAATACGTATATAGAAGGAAAAGAAAAGACGTCAACAAAACTGCAGTATAGAAGGAGAGAAGCCGAACTCTAGAGGCACGGCAAATGTCCTGAGAGCAGGACCCCCAAGGAAGGTGGACAGCAAGGCTCGTCCTAGAAATTAAAAAAAAAAAAATGGGTAGAGAGCTGGAAGGGGATAGACTTCCAAAAGAAATGTTTGAGGCAAGAATTGCTGGGAGAGGACCCAGGGGCCGGAGAAGAATGACTTGGGAGGATAATGCGAGGTGCTCTGTGCATGGGCTGGAAGTGCAGTGGAATGAAGCCAAGGCCCTGGCCATGCAGAGACCACATTGGCGAGACCTTTGTTCAACGTGTACACCTTGCGGTAAAAGAGGATGGGAATACTAAGAAGAAGGGTGGAGAGCAAGCACGGGGAAGTAGGGCACTTCCTTACCCAGTTCCGAAGTGGGCACGGATATTTCCATAGGATGGTTAAAGCGCCAACGGCTCAATGTCTGTACTGCCCTGGTGTAAATGACGGTGCGCATCACACTTTTCTCTGTGGTAGGTGAGAACAAAGAAGCATAGAATTGGAGGCAGATTTTGACTCCTAATACCAGAGACCATAGTCGATACCATGCTCAGGCGGGAAAGCTCCTAGGATCTGGTTTTAGATAACACCGAGGCAATTCTACGAGTAAAGAAGACAGTTTTAGAGCGCGATATAGGCATTTGAGAGCACATCAGGAGAATGCTGTAGGAGCAAAAGGTTAAGGCCTAGCCTGAAGTAATGTGACAAATGGTTCCGAGCTGCTGTACGAGGGTCAGTTGAAAAGTTCGCGGAGCGACATCTATAGCTTAGTGGTAGAACTAAAATCTTTCGTGTGCTCCAAGACGTATATTTCGCGTGAACACCTGTTGATTTCTAGATATATCCACTTTTTACTTTTCACCAGCTGTTTGAAATTTTCCTGTCACGCAGGTTTTTAAAATGCACAAAATCAAACATCGTGTTGTGATGAATTCTCTGTTGAAAACGTCTTAGCACCAATGGAAAATAAAAACGAAATTGTAAATGTGTTAAGAGATTCTGCGCCTTCAGAAAAAACGGTAAGTGGGGCACACTCGAGTTTAAATGTGGTCGTACAAGCACTGAAGGGTATCCCAAAAGTGGACGTCCAAAAAGTGCTAACAAAATGGCATTACTGAAAACATTTCATAGGGTGTTGAAAGACCGCAGATTGAGGAGTGGATGACGTTGCTGAAATAATAGGCATCACATATGAGCGTGTGCATCATACATTAACTCAAGAACTTGGTGTGAAAAAGGGTTGTGCAAGATGGCTGCCGCGTCTTGAGTTGCATTTTTTGGTCGTCCAGTGCGACCACGTTTTCAGTGCTCACACGACCACGTTTAAACTCAAGTGCCTACTTACAAATCGTTGGTTTTGAAGTCGCAGCATCCCCCCTGACATTTACAATTTCGTTTTGAATTTCTGTTAGAGCTAAACAACTTTTAACAAAGAATCACACCACCATGTTTGACTTTGTGCGTTTTTCAAAACACTCATGACACGTAAATTTTAAACAGGTTTTGAACAATGAATAAAATAATAGATAGATTTGGAAATTAACAGCAGTTCATATAAAATACAAATCTTGCAGTACACAAAAAATTTTAGTTTTACCGCTAAGCTGCAGATGTCGCTTAGCGAACTTTTCAACTAACCCTCGTATGAGGAAGTGTATTAATCGATAATGGTCAATGATCGGCAGTCTATGGGCTGTGTGCCCCCGTGTGCTTAAATAGCATTTTCACCTCCCCCCACAAAAAATAAAGATAACAATTATTGTTATTAATGTTAATAATGTTATTGATAATAATACACATTAATGTTAATAACAGTACAAAGAAGGAACATAACCTTAAAAAAATTGCTGTAGTATAAATCCTGTTAGTGATCAGTTGCTATTTGTTGTAACAGCTTTTGCTTTGACCTTTAATCGCATTTGTATATTCGAATCTTAAATAGATATTGAATTGGTACGCAATGAAAAGAAACACTAATTTATATTTTTCCAGCTTTTCCTATCTTACCTATTTAAATTTTTGTTCGATTATAGTACATGTTCAATGATAAGTAAAGACTGTAAAAAAATTGCATATGAAAAGTAAAAGTTAACTGACAGTGTCATGGTTGAATGGTGGGATAAGTTTATGTTATTGGAAATGAGGGGTTGAAAACAATGTGTCAAAGCAGGGATGTACGGAACCGCTGACACAAAACAACTGTTTGTCAACAAAGCCAAGGGAGAAACTCTTTCAAATTCACTTTACTGCCAAAGTTAGATTACCGTCACATGTGATATCTTTTCTAACGCTGTACGGCGAAATGTAAATCAAGCTTGTTGCGTTATGTCTTGCTTCAGATACGTTATTAAAAGACGAGATCGTCTGGTTTATAATTATTATTCTCAGGGTTATTAATTTAAAATGGGGTCTTGTTGTTCATTTATTATTATTTTTCGAAAGCTCGTTCTTTATTATTAGGTTGTGGGTTAGTGATTTATTCCACCCAATTCAACCTATTGTTGAATCCGGTAGTGAATAAATCGGTTCCTTACACTCTTTATCGTCGTTTAATTATCAGTTTATTTGGTTTAAAATGTTTTTTAATTCACTTTCTCGAGTTGGTTCGCTGGAAGTTCCGTTGACTCTTCGAATATCAGCTGTGGTGAGTTGATCAGTAATGTTCTGCCTATACACTAACATAAACATACATAGACTATTTACTATAATTTATAATGTGTAGCAATAAATATAGGATGGTGGGGTTGGTAAAAATCATTCCATTTGAATGTCCGCTCTTGAAGTCTGGTACCAACCGTCTCGGATTTCTCACTAAGCTGTATCCACTGTTTACAATAAAAGCCAACTCTTTTAAAGATTCATATAACAATAGTGGTTTATTCAACTGTAGAACAATTAAAATTTGATACAACAAGATAATTTATCTTCCCTTTGGTTAACAATTAAATTAGAACATGGACTCTAAAACATTTAAAAATCTCAGGTTGGTATGACTGCATTTGGCTAGTCGAATATTTTTTGTTAATAAACAAATAAGTTATAATGTTTTATAAAATTTGTTATGGTAGTAATAGTAGTAGGTTCTTTGAGTCTGCAAAATACACATATCTAATAAAAAGTACTACTGTAATAATAAGTAGACAAAACCGAATATCATTGATGGTTAACTTGAAATAATATAAAATATGAACAACTGTTCATGGTTAATCTTGGAAGTTAATTCAGGTTCATGTAACTTTGTTTGTTTAAAATTTATTAGTTATTTTTCATTGATGCATTAATTATTTAATATGTGATAATAATTATTTAGATTCAGTGTCATGGTTTTGACTCATCTCCTAGATTGGATGTACATAACACAGGTACATGTAATTCATTTGATACATTTAGGTTACCCTCTCGTGTAACTCTTAGTTTAATTATTAAAATAAAATATAAAACATCCTTAACTTCCTACTGGTTAGGGTACAGGTTCACTTCATTGGTTATACAATGTCTTTGCTTATGCTAATACTTTAGAATCATTTGAATAGTTAAAATTGTCGTTACTGAAAGCGTTCAATTTTGTCCATTGTTTATCTATATTTCTAAGTTCCCTTCCTTTTTGGAATTGGGCAATTTATCGATTAACTGACGTTAATTCGATTCGCTATTAGCGTTCTTTTACTTATATATTACTTGACAAGCATAGTATAATAGTTATGGGTATTGATACTTGCGTAACTGGTCGTTCGTATGATTTACACTTTTTCGTAATTTTTCCAATTAATTAAAATTCTTTAATTAATTAAAATAATTTTAAGAACAGCACTGCACTCACTCCTATGCGCATATACTCCGAATTAGTTCACTTGAAAATATACTGCACTATCTTCTTCAGTTGTCATAACCTCCACTCAAGGTTTGAGGTTAGTGCGTGTGTTTACAGCTGTCAGCTGTCAAAAGCACGTTTTTCTGGACGATCGGCGAGCATGTAGTTGCTCTCATTGCTGGTGAAAAACTGTCTCCGATTCTTCTGTCGGAATGATGCACTTCGTATTTTTTATAGGATCTGATTGGTTAATACTTTTTAATTCGTCTAATCTCGGCGGGCTTCGTTAAAATAGACGCTTAAAGTCGCGTCAGTCGCTGGTTTTGAGATTATGAATCCGTGGTTCACAGACCCACGCGCAAGGGCTAAGCATCTCACAATTATTTTTATAAGTCAAATATCTTAATTATAACTGCACTGATGTTATTTTTATTACCCTTATCGTTTCTATTTTTTAATGAGAATTATTTTGAATCCCCTCATCATATATTTCGGATTCGGGGTTGCTGAAATCGCACTTGGTATAAATACATAGTGTCCATTAAGCTATTAATTATTTTTAATACATTGTTTTTATTCCATATTTGATGGTAATAACGTATTCTTATCTTACTATTCACTTTTCCCTTAAAACTATGCAGTAATAATTACACTATGTCTGTTTTCATAGGTTCAATCCTAAGTCTATCGCTATACATATTGTTTATTACTTGTATTAGACTAATATTAACATATAATTACCTTCTAATAGGGCCTATTTACACTTCATTGGTTTTAGTCACTATTGATAGCGTTCTTTTTCCTTATATTATAGGTTTATTGTCTTAATTATGGTTTGTCAAGTATGTTTGCCATACTTCATGGAGTTACATTATTATATGCTTAATACTCTTTCCATATTATTTTTATTGTTGTTTAAATGACTCTTACAATGGTTTTAATGATATTGTTCTCAATGTGCAGCAGTTCATTCTGCATTTGTACTGGTTGCTATCTAATCTTAAATGTTATTAGGATTAGTTGCAGCTAGTTGTTAATATAGTTTTGTTGTTATTATCGTTATTATTATTATTTAGGTAGTTATATTTGTTGAATTTATTCAATTGAACGGTATTCTGTCTCACTCAAAGTTGTCAGTTTAGTTACTACTCTTATATAATAAGTTTACAACATAATTTGGTTGCATCAGGCATCTTTGCTATTACAAGCATATAGTTATATTGGATTACATTAATATAGCTTTTATATTTATCCATTACATCATCTATTGTATACAAAACGTTTCTTATATCATATAGTTACTTCACATTTTAATACATTTTGGTTTGATATTATTTTGGCTTTGTTTTTCGTCAGTTTTAGTGAAAACTGGTTGCCCAGATTAGGTTATGTTGCATACTAGGTAGCATTAATGTGCTGCTGCTGGATTTGTATTTCTGCACTATATCTGATTGATTTGCTTTCATGTAATGTTGGTACATTTGTTGTTAGTTATTATAGTACCTTTTGTTTACTTTTTATTGTCTTAATTATTGTTAATTAGTGTTTTTTTTTCTAACATCAATTCCACTGTACAACTGGTTATTTATATTTTGGACATAGTCTTCTTTTTATGTTTACACATCATTTAGCTAAAATAAACTTATCCTAGTCTTATTCATTTTCTTGGTTATTCTTTATTTACAATAATTAGTCCTTATTGATTACAGTTTATTTTACATGGACAAGGAATGTATTTATTAAATGAGTTGTGGTCAGTGTTGACTTTACCATACAGCTTAGGGATTTATATCATGTAATTAATTAACATTTTTTCTTTCTTCTTGTACAATTATTCCTTCATAGGTTCATGTTAGTTTGTTATATTTCATTTTATTTCCCTTTTTGTGTCTGGTCTGGATATCTTTCTTCTTTTTTTCACTGATCTCTTTCTTACTCTTAGTTATTTTATACATGATGTTGTTTTCACTTGTTTCCTTCTGTTCTTCTTTCTTCCTTATTGAGGTCGTTATTGTTGTTTTCTTCTCACTGACTCTTCTTTCTTCTTGATATAGTCATCGTGGTGTCCTTCTCACTGATTCTTTTCCTTCTTTTTTTGGTTTCCATTGTGTTCTTCTCACTGATCTATTGGGTAAGGTATGTCAGTCGTCTCGTTGTTACTCTTCTTTTCTTCTTTATCTATACATTTACTAGTAATTCCTTTTTTATGATAATTCACTTAGTTTAACATATGATACTTTTTCCTTCTTTATCCATGGTGGTATTCCTTGACCTTTTATGTATTCTTAATAGTAGTGGCTTTCAAATTAAATTTTTGGTACGTTGGTGTATGTAGTGTCATATGTACCGTTACAACGTATACAATAGAGAATATTATTTTACATGATTTTCCTCAGATGACAGAATACGCAGTCCCGCGTACTAATTTTGCTTAAGACGTAGAGTTGATACTTGCATATCACAAGTACGGAACGGTCAACCGATATACCTGACACATAACGGACTGTCTTTCTAGACCCACACACGAAATTAATTTATTAAATAAACAACTCAAATGTCAAATCGGTGTTGCTGTATGGATGTGAGACCTGGAAAATGACAAAGGACATTACCACAAGATTACAGACTTTCATAAACCGTTGCCTGAGGTACATAATGAGAATTTGGTGGCCCAAGACCATCTCGAACAGAGATCTATGGAAAGCCACAAGTCAGAGTACCATCTAATTACAGATAAAGAGAAGAAAATGAAGGTGGATCGGTCACCCCCTGAGAAGACCACAGAAAATATCGCTAGACAGGCATTGAATTGGAATCCGCAAGGTAGCCGCAGACGTGGAAGACCGAGGAACACATGGAAGAGGAGTATGGAAAGAGAGTTGGCTCGTGTCAACAAGACATGGAGGGAGGTGAAAGCCCTGGCAATGGACGAACACTCTGGAGAAATTTTGTCGAGGCCTCTATGTTCCACCTAGGAATTTAACGACTTGAGTCAAGTCAAAGTAAGTCAAATAAAGAACAGTAACAAAGTGTTTACTTAATAAACATAAGACTTTCACAATCTTTATTTTTAATATAATAATTTTTCATTTTTTAACATAATAACCATCCATAAAAAATGTTATACGACCTTTCTTATTTCAATGAGAAAGGAATATTTACGATTTTTTGGCGTTCACACGTTCCCAAAAATTTGTTTTCGTGCATCAATTTTTTACTTTACAAAACAAAAGAATTGTTAAGACTATTGATCTGACGTTACATTTATTATAGTGCTTTTGGACAGCTGTCCAAGAAACCATAGTGAGCAAATTTTATGATTTTCAGTTTGTTTAAACAAAATCATTTAACAGTGATGAACGTTCTAAGAGTTATGCAGGGTACACTGCCTTATGTGAGCCGTTCGGCATACAAGGAAGGAAGCGTGGCCAGCACTACGCTTCAGCTGTTCATTATTACCTCAGGATGTTTTCCACAGGGTCAGCCGATCTAGGTGCTGAAAAGAACATCTGGATTTCCCGGGAATCGAACCCGCGACCTATAAGCTACTAGCCAAGCCACAGCCACTGGTCTCCTAAGCTCCTGACAAACTGTATTTGTTAAATTTTTTAAACATCTTGTTCAATAAAAGAGATCGTTTGATAATTAATTCGGCGCACACTTAAGAGGTTAAACACTTTAATAACTTAATATACTTTTTAATGTTAAAAACACACTAGGTAAATATGGAAACTAAGAAATTATACAATAGCAACTTAGTGATTTGTTCAAACTTCCTTAAGAAAACCATAGGACGACTTTTTTTAAGTGTTTATGTGCAATTGTTTTAAATTGGTTTATAATCCTGTTTAAATAGAATAAATGCGTTATTCACAAGTGGTTAGCCGTGTAATGCCACATATACTTCTGCGTTGCGCTATCCGGTTATATAAAGTTTATATACCTTTTAATAATACATAAATAATAAGTAATAATTATTTGATAAAAATATTCTAAGTCACAGTAAATTCAAGTAAATTGTATTCACTTGCATAGTCAAATTTGAAGCGAGTTTATGATGGTGATTCCGGCGACCCGGCTATCTCCACTGTAGATGCAGTCCAACGACAGGCATTGAGGTTTAACGCCTACAGGATATGGCACTGGCAACCCCCTACATCTTCCCATAAAAGTCCTTTCAAGTGTAAACAATAGTGTTACGACGGTCTACTGATAGTCGTATGGTACAGTGGAAAACAAAATACAAGACACCAATTAAGTCACTAATCACCAGCTTTAATTATCACAATTAAGCAGTTTGTAATCAACAAGACAGTCTCTTACAACAAATCAAATAAAAATTGTTCACACGCAATAAAAATATCTTCTAATATAAAACACAATTGTATCACAATTGTCCTCCACAATTATAAAACACATAACACTTCTCCACAATATTACGAACCGCACGCCAATAAATCGCGACTCAAACTGAACTGAGCGTCGCTGAGTACTCGTATTTATACCCCGCCGAAAATTCAGAATATTACATACTGTGCGTCAAGACCGCTACTAGAAAACACCAGAACCCGTAATTAACTGTGGCCTTGCACACAACGCGCGGCCGCGCGACTTCTGGCACAGTCTAGCTAACGCGTTGAGAATCACGTACGCACAGACATTACAGCCGGATTCCACTGGAACATTCGAGAAACACGTAGATTGTTCTGCAATGTCGTAACAATATACAAGTTTAAGGTAACGATACTTCAATGGGTTAAAAAAATTGTACATAACATACAGAGTGCAGAGATGTTATCCGCAGAGATTAAGCATTCACAGAATAGTTAAAAGAAAGGGAGCATAAGATCAACTGGAAAGGAGAGTAAGCTGCTTACTGCTTACTATGCAAGTTTGATTGAATGTCTGTAACGTTCGGTTTGGCAACTCTCTTGGACACACGCACACGCACGCACACACACACACACACACACACACACACACACACACACACACACACACACACACACACACACACACACACACACACACACACACACACACACACACACACACACACACACACACACACACACACACACACACACACACACACACACACACACACACACACGCACGCACGCACACACACACACACACACACACACACACACACAAGCGATGGCCCTCTCTCATTGTCTATCCCCTTAAGTTCCTTTTTCCTTCTTCCTTCCAGTTTCGGATTTGCTCTTCTATGGAAAAACAAAACAGTTTCACAAATCAGGACAACGTAATCTGGATATAATCTAGTTAACTGCTATCTTATGTTGTTTTACAACAACAAAGTTATATTACTCGTTGCCGTAATTTTGTTACAATGACATTAAGTTTTTGTGTCTAAATAAAACACAGTTCCTTCGAAATGTTTCGATATATATTTTTATCTAATCATTATTCCTAAAATGGAAAAATACAGGTATAATTTTAATTCTGTAAATTACTGATCCATTTTTATGTTTCATGATTGTAATCGTTGGACTTTAACGAAAGGCCAGGCCAGTCGCATCCAAGCGGCTGAAATGAGATTTCTCAGGCACGTAGCAGTATGTGCGTGGCCATTAGGCGAACGATGAAGTCAGCAAGTATAGGAAAACAGCTAAAATTCTACAAAGTGATGGTCCTTCCCATACTTCTTTTTGGGTCTGAGAATTGGACTCTAACGAAAGACCAGGCCAGTCGTATCCAAGCGACTGAAATGAGATTTCTCAGACACGTGGCAGGCTATACTCTCCATGATCATAGAAGAAACACAGATATACGGCAGGAACTGAATATTATGAGTATACTCAACAGGATTTCCCAGTATTGGGTGAATTGGTGGGAACATCTTTGCCGAGTGGATGACTGCCGCATCCCCAAACAACTCTGGAACTATAAGCCGAGGGAACGGGGAGGTGTGGGACGTCCGAGGAAGCGCTGGGACCAGCTCTAATCTTTCCCTATTTGAGACCGGAACAAACCATGCTTGTTTTAATCTGTGAAGATGATGATGATGATGATTGTAACCGTGACCTTGTGTTATACTAGATTAAAAATGTGATACTTAGGGCCAACATGTATTGTTGTGAGAAAGCGTTGTATGTAGCCAAGCGTCGCGATCTAATGGTTCGATGTCTGCGACACATGAGTGATATTTTTAGTAACCCGCAAATCGATAAAAGGTAGAAGGCCGCCGTTTTGATGCCCATGTAGGGCGACCGAAGGAGCGCAGAGATGTGTCACATAGAACGATGTTTTCGATCGCAATTGACAGGGTTCAAATTTTCTCCTCGGTCGCAACTGACAGGGTTTTGTACGGTTGGGTTGCAATTGACCTCGGTGTGTGTGTGTGTGTGTGAGTGTAAGTGTATAACTTCGCTTCTTATCCATGAGGGTTACTAGACTAAAACTGTAGAGAGGTTCGATCAAACTTTTACAGTTAAGTATATAAACAAAAATACATCAAATACAATCATAAATATATACTTTTACAACAAAAAATGTTTCTATAAAAACAATTCTACATTTATTTCCAAACGTTTCATTACCGGAAGAAATGAAATATAAAATTTAACACACAATTTTTAAACATTTACTATTATGATAAGAAATTGTAACACTGTATACAATGTTTGATATATACGAAGAAGCGTCTTTTCTACGATAAAACAGATACATTTGTTATAGCCTTTATTAGTTCTGCCTTACATATGACCACAGAATAATTACAGCTGAGTGTCAGAATAAAACTGTTCTATAGAATTGTTATAAAATTCGTGTATTCATGTAACAGACACATAGGCGTGCTCAATCCATAATAATTGGCTGAACTAATAAAGACAGAATTGATAAGATTTAACAGAGTCATGAGATAAAACATTATAATTAACAATACCTTTTTATTTTTGTAATTACACTTCACATACAGAGGATAAACACAAAGTATACAATAAAATTTAAAGAAAAACTAAACCGGTATGTATTTAGAAACAAATAATCACGTCTCATTTGCTTCCTTATTTGTCGTATCAAAACTCGAATCTTAACAAAACAAAAGAAATATGTCTTTGAATATTTTCTTTACATTCTATCGACCTGCTGATTCATAATGGTCTATGTTATTGTGTAGACCAGTTCTTGTATTATTTGTATAGTGTACGTTATTATCTGCTGTGGTATATATATTACTGTTTTGTATTTATTTTGTTAGGGAAAAAGGCACGGTATATGTAAGAAAAGCCAAGGAAACGTATGCGGTACCTTACGGCGGAAGAGGGTTGGGAGAAAAACTAGGGCGAGGGCAAAAATGATATATGCAGGATAAACAGGATGCAAGGTGGGCGAACAGAGGTTACAAACAAGAAACCAGGGGGCGTAACGAAGTACGTAATTGAATATATGAAAACATTTTTTAGTTAAATGTGTTTAAAACGATTTGGGGTTTATTGGTACTTAGGTTGTAAAACATACGTCTCACGAAGTATTAATATAGTCTAAAAAATATTTAAAAATACTTTGTGAGACGTATGTTATTAGCTTATTTGTCTAATATATAAGTATATTAGCTTATTAGCTATGGTTTTTGCACTCTTTCAAGCAACTTCATGTCATCGGTTTAATATAAAAATTAAATGGGAGCTGGTTGACTTGATCTTGACCAGTGCCTTCTGGCTATAGACATACAAGGAGCTACAGGCGGATAGGCATAACTGCAATACATAGCATACATTGGCAGACTCAGATTTATTGTTTGCAATCACATGTATTACAAGATAAAAACTTGGGTTTACTTGGATATTCCGGGCAACTGTATACATTTTTTCTAAGAGAATTAAACATAATTTTGTAGTGTAATAATTTGAATTATCCATTATTATATGATCTATTTATGCCTGAAAATTTTTAATGCAACTTACACAGAATTTTTTAAACCTTAAATAGAAGAAACAAGATTACAGTCAAACTTACAGTTTCCTACATATCATAGCTTGTGATTCATAATTTCATTTAAACAACAGTAATATTACAACAGTATAAGACAATTGCAATACCCACGCTGATTTATGCGAGTGAGGCGTGAGTCATGACAAAAAAGAAAGCGGCAAGATTCAGAGTGCTGAAATGCAGTTTCTTCGAAATACTTTAAAGTATACATTGCAAGATAGAATAAGGAATGAAGATATCAGAGCAGAACTAGAAGTAAAGATCATAAATACAATTATTTCAATTTTCAGAAGACAATAGTGGGATCATCTGCAAAGGATGACAGAGGATCGACTGCCGAAAGCGGCACTGAAGGTATTAGTAGAAGAGACGTGGGTCGTTCGAGGATGAGATAGGTACCGGAACAGGTTTATATAACCTAATCGTTGAAGAGTAGAGGAAGAAATTATCTTAGCTCGTTGTCGTAGTATGTGTGGTTCCTTTATCAACAAATAATGTAAGATATTAATAATTTGTAAAAGGGTATAATTTTTAAATTTATAATCAATTTAAAAAACCTATCATCGTAAGAAGATAAATCATAAAATATTTTTAAAAATAATGTTTCGTAATTTAATTTTGGCAATATAATAATATGGTTTCATAAACGCCACTTAAATACGTAAGAATTTTTCTTAATGAAAATTTTTAATATTCACATGCTTAAAAAAACGTAATAATATCGTTAGCGTAAAATTACTTGGAGTTTGTTGCCTAGAAGTCGTCGGTTCGCTTATACACAGGACAATAATGTTTTATAAAAATTTTATAATTTAAAAGCAATACACTTATTAATAACACAGCTATTGTTATGTGTAAATTAATTTTCGTTAGATCAATGTCCATTGTACATTTCTGGAATGTTTTATTGATGAAAGACAGGATCACTGCAAACGTCGCGTTGGTATTCACGCTATTGTTTGCGACATCGTTAAACTGAAAATTACAAATGATGGAATAATGAATACTAATTTTATTGTATACATAATAAAATATGGAAGGTTCTTATGATTAGTGTAATACATTAATGACTTCTTTTGAAATTATTTAGCTAGCTACAGTAACAAATATTAGTAATATTAATTTCCTGGGAAGATATTTCTTATCTCAAAATATATCACTTTTCTAATGTAAATTTCTAAATAAATCCTTAAATTCTTAGTGGCCGTCAATCAATGAATTTTTTCGGTGAAGGGTTTCTGAGAATCGGTCAAAAAGTATAACACAAATCTTAAATTATTTATGTCAACGTTTCAACAATATTTATTGTCATCATCAGGACCTGTGTATGAATACAAGAGAAAATGTCAAACACAAGAGATCAATTATTTGAGTAAACGTGTTTGTGTGTGTGTGTGTGTGTGTGTGTGTGTGTGTGTGTGGGCGCGTTCGTGTATCCATGTATACATGAAGGAGTTGAAACAGTTTGTTTTACATCACAATTGCGTTGTTACATATTGTTTTCATTAAATCCAACAAGAAAATTATAATATCCCAGAACATAATTCATACAATATTACAATTTAAATTACTCATAATATAATGGTATTTGCAATTAATTATGAAAGCAGAAATAAACAATTAAATATTAGAGTTGGTACAGAAAACATATAGCATAATAAACATATTATAGCTAAATACAGACTGTAGGGATGTTTAAATATGTAAATTATATAAAGTTAATTTTATCATGTTTCACTCACTATTAGTATTGAAAACACCATCATTAATTTAGAGAATTCATTATTATTTATGACGTATATTCATTAAACCATGAATTTACATCAATATTATTTACCATTAAAATATGATAAATATCATACAATGATGAAATGATAAATATGATATAATTACAATATGATACATATGATTACATTATGAGTAATTTAAATTGTAATATTCTATAAATTATGTTCTAGGATATTATAATTTTCTTGTTGTATTTAAGAAAAACAATATGTAATAATGCAATTATTTTGATGATGTAAAACAAACTGTTTCAACTCCTTCACATATACACGGATACACACATATGTACTCGCGCGCGCGTATTCAAATATTGTTGAATTTATAAAATTAGGAAAACTTTTTAATCATTATTTCTTATTTTATTAAATAATGCAACGTATTACTCAAGAAAATTAATTTAGTTCAAAATATTGTTACGACATTACAGAACAATCTACGTGTATATCGAATGTTCCAGAGGAATCCGGCTGTAATGTTGTGTGCGTACGTGATTTCAACATACGCTCGCGAGTCTTTTCGCCAGCCACGTGCTCTGTCAAGGCCGCAATCAATTGCGTCCTAGTGTAGAGCTGATGCGAAGTGTATGGATGTTTCTGTTTTTTTTTTTGCGGGGTATAAATACAAGTACTCAGTGACGTTCAGTTCAGTTTGAGTTGCGATTTATTGGAATGGGGTTCGTAGTATTATAGTTAGTTATTGTCGGGCGATTACTCTGTGCGTTCAAGTGGGTATTAGTGAATAGTAATTATTGTGGCGAATGTTATGTGTTTTATAATTGTGCAGGCCAATTGTAATACAATTGTGTTTTATATTAGTTGACATTTTATTGCGTGTGAACAATTTTTATTTGATTTGTTGTAAGCGATTATCTTGTTGATTACAAACTGTTTAATTGTAATAATTAGATCTGGTGATTAGTGACTTAATTGGTGTATTTTGTTTTCCACTGTACCATACGACGATCAGTTGGACCGTCGTAACAATATACTAACTAAAATGTATTTAGCTCTTTTAAATTACAAATATCGGTATGGAGAACCATACATGACTTCCATGTTCTAAGATTTATATTTAAAATCATTTTCGAAATGAAATATTACTATAGAAACTACTTCTTTCTACTTACTGCTTCAGCCTTAACCACATCTATAAGCATGTAGCTACTGCAAGAATTAGATAAGAAAGGATTAGGGGGGATAATAAAAAGTAGTAATTTTTGTTATGAAAGCAAACCATTAAATTTGTGATTTTACGATACCGTTCCTGCAGAAGATTTTCGATGTTTTTAATACGCGATTGTATCGATATATTACGATGTAGAAAAGAAGAAGTGTACTAATTGTAAATTGCTCTAATTCTTAAAGCAAGGCGAAAATAGTGGTTTTCGTTTGTTAGGTTAGGTAACAACGGTTCTTGGTTTTTAGTTTACTGCTGAGATAAATAAAAGCCATGGTTTAGGGAAACATAACGTTTAATGTGTATATACAGTGCTTATGACACAGTAACACTTAAAATAAAGAACCTAACGTTTTTGAGTTAACGGGTACTTGTGTTGACATAATTTGAAAATGCAGATACGTCTATATATGTTTAATTGTCTTAAACGATTATAAAATTTATGTTTATACGTACTGTATTTCTGATGGTGCAATGAATAAGTAATGAAATATATTAAATACTACTACTATTTTATCTCTCTCTCTCTCTCTCTCTCTCTCTCTCTCTCTCTCTCTCTCTCTCTCTCTCTCTCTCTCTCTCTCTCTCTCTCTCTCTATATATATATATATATATATATATATATATATATATACATGTATATATCTATGTATATGTCTATGTATATGTGTATGTATGTATATGTATCTTATGTATATATATATATATGTATGTATAACTCAATTCTGAGGATTTGTTTATTTGTACTGTACTCGTTAAAAGTCCGCACATTGATTTTTAAACCATAAAAAGTGGGAAAAAATTGTAAGACATTAAGATTTTTTTAGAGTAATAACAATGTAAGCTTAGACATTACAAAAATCCAACACGTTTACAAATTACTGTAAAGAACCAGCTTTTTCAGGTTAACATGGATAATATAACATAGGACAACGTTCTGTATCGACTTTAACAGTTCAGCAGTATATGTAGGCGAAAAAGTGACAGACTGGATTATACTGTATCTTATAATTGAAAATCACCTATTAAAAAAAAAGTATAGCAGAAGTCTATTCTTAGGTGCAGGCCGTAATATATCTGTCTATGTGATTTAATACAATATTATAAACTAAGTATTCGCTTTGTACAGTATTTCGAAAACACGTTAAGCTAAAGTAGGCCCACAGCTATGTTAACAAATAGAGTGCAATTAAAAATAAGTAAAGATGCTGTTTGAAAGAATTTGATGTTTCACATAATAGAAAACTATGTGATTCACATTAATTTTATCTGCACATTTTGTTTTTACTTATATGCCACGTTCATACACATATTACATTATATTACTACACATACGCCTAGGAAACTATGATGAAATTTAAGAAAATTTATTTCTCTAATGATAAGATTATTTGGAAATAAATATACATACGTTTGGTTGTCTCATTATTTTCTTATTCATATTATCAACATAACATTTAACTAAATGTGTAAGCGTAATATATCTGTCTATGAAATTTAATACAATATTATAAACTAAGTATTCGCTTTGTACAGTATTTCGAAAACACGTAAGTAGGTAGAAAACCAAGATACATATGTAAGGGGAATCAAGGAAATGTATGTGGTAGCTTAAGGCGGAAGAAGGGTGAGATCGAAAGTAGGGCGAGAGTGACGTATGTATGTGGAGCATGAAACAGGGCGAAGTTAAAGGTTCCACAGAGGTTGTGGACGAGGGAACCAGTCTTAGAATGTTTTCTTTTTGTAGATGAAACATGTTAAAAACATTTTTTATTTTTATGTATATTTAAAACTGCTAGACTAAAAGTTTTGTAACTTCTGCATTTTGTTTTCCATATTCAACCAATTACTAGGTGTAGTTTATGGTAAGTGCACATAATTTTTTATAATATTACATGAATCAAATAGTAAACTGAATAAATACCGTAATACTGTGAAAATCTGCTAATTTTCTGCTTACGTAACCAATCCCTTTAGTTATAGAATTTGAATTTTTCAGTTTTATTTTCAAATAAAGCTGCATGCACAAAGCATAAATCACTATATTAATAATAATATCTTATTTTACTTATTTTGGGCCCCCACATATTCCTTCACCCTGCCGATTTGCCTACAATCTACTGGGGGACAGAAGAAATGTACAGTATAGGCAGAGTAGAACAAGTGATAGAAAGTTGATCTCCAAACCTGGTATATCAACCAGGCACTTTTAAACCAATATTTATGGATAATCCGCTAAGTCCGTGAAGGTTACTGTGAAAAAAAGTCAGTAAGTTAAAAACAGTCAGTTCTGGTTGAAAGTTGAGCAAAACCGAAAGCTTTCATAATATCAACTTTACGACCCACTAATCCAAACTTGTCAGTCATCCACGACAAGAAACTCTTCTAGACTCCCTGGATTCCTTTACAAGAGTAATCACGGTTATTGTTCCAGTTAACAGAAAAAAATTGTAAGTGACTCCATGTACATAATGATAGAGAATACCATGCTTTTGAAATGCTTTCCAATATATTTAGTAAGACCCAGATCCTTCTGGGCTTGGAAACAAGGCAGTAAGTGTGCTGAGGGAAGGGCAGCTTCAAGTCTTTCATCTGTATTGTCATGCCGTCGATTTTTCGATATTTTTCGATAAATAAGGTATACATTTTCTAAACAGGCTATTGACAGAAGTCGACAGACATTAATATTATAAACGGCTAAAAACATAAATTGTGGGGAAGTTACAATAGTCTAGGCCCATTTTCTTTATCGTCTACTTCAAGAAATTCACGTGCCGACCTTTCTACACCCGGCTTTGTCCGCTACCTTTGTAAGCTATTGAACACTGTCTTCTAGCATTGCCATATACTACATACTGCTTACAACCATGCTGGAGCATGCGCGTAAACATTCACATGATAAAAACATTCTATCAGTACAGATTATCATTCGGTAATTAGACAGTTTGAGGCGGGTGTCATATTCTACCTTGCACTTCTGGTTTCTTATCAGGGGTTTTCTCCGTTAGCCTTATTCACAAGACAGGAGATAGCAATAGCCTAGTTATTTATTGGCGGTCGTTACTTGCCAGATCATTGTGCAGCGCAGCGGTGCCACTAGTTGCGCTCTTACGCACTGGTGGCCTTGCCATGTCGGTCCAGGATTGTTTAGGATTGCTTCTCTCATTCGGAAGTAACATCACTTTGGGGGCTAATTAACACCTCAAACTCACTCATTATCATTATTTGGGATGCACTTTCTTATGGAAAGATTTAATATTTGGTCTGAGGTGGATTGCCGCTAAGCAGTCTCCTTACATTGAAACATCCTAATATTCAGAAATGACATACCTTCATAGCCATTAAATATTATTTTCCTTGCTATGCTAATTAACACAAGGTTACAGACTTTCATAAACCGTTGCCTGAGGTCTTGGGAATTTGGTGGCCCAAGACCATCTCGAACAAAGATCTATGGGAGGCCACAAGTCAAAGTACCATCCAACTACAGATAAAGAGAAGAAAATGGAGTTGGATCGGTCACACCCTGAGAAGACCACAGCAAATATCGCTAGACAGGCACTGAATTGGAATCCGCAAAGTAGCCGCAGACGTGGAAGACTGAGGAACACCTGGAAGAGGACAATGGAAAGAGAGCTGGGTGCTGCAACAAAACATGGAGGAGGTGAAGGCCCTGGCAATGGATAGAATACGCTGGAGAAATTCGTCGAGGCCCTATGTTTCCACCTAGGAATTTAAGGACTTAAGTCAAGTCAAGTAAGTCATTGCTAACTAATAAATTAATTTACTAGTTGTTAACACATTAAATTAGTCCACTATTGTATATATGTATATTTTATAATACATATAGTAATACTAGTTAAAACAAAATAGTTTTTACAATACAGTGAATGCCTGCAAACAAAAGCAGCAGGGACGTATACGCAGTAATGTCGTTTTTATAGACTGAGGATTCCAGGAATACAGAGTTGAAACTGTGTTAACTGAAAATTAACGTACATGAAACAATTGGCTACACCATAACAACTAATTACCTAAAACAATACTCTACTTTATAAACAAATAACGTCATGTGTTTTCATCCTTTGGATAGGGCAACGTACTAAATCTTTTTTGTGCTGTACTGTTACAAAATGTGTGAAACGCTAAAAGCTGTCCCCTAATACCTGAACCAGTGTCCGTGTAGGTGAAATATTTCTATACAACTCCGCACCACCAATATCATATTGTCAGTGATAATTAGTGTTATGGAATTGACAATAAGAAAATAATGCTATCCCCTTCCATTGACCTTTGCATGTCTAACTTGCAGGACGGTAGTAGATAACGTCCGTACATATAACTAAAAAATAATTATATTTATTATAAAAAATATAAAATTAACAGGGTGTATTATTTTGCAAAAGTGACAAACATTGCTTCTTCACATGACTTTAGTGAATCTCTCTCATTTGCTACTATTGTTTTACCCTGCATCGTACACATTTAAAATGTGTTGATCTGATGTGTGTTATTACTAGGCATAAGAGATATTTGTCATTATAAGGAGCGTTTTCCACCACAAGTGACAAAAAAAGTAATGTTTACACTTTTGTTTGCTGTAATGTCTGCGAACTACCATTCTGTGATACATTGACGACTTTGAACGTGAAGTGACGAACAAGAAACAACTTCATTCCTTCCTAAATATAACTTTAATGGCTTCGAACAATACGTTCATATTTATTGATATAAGTGTCTAAGGCTATACGTTAAATAAGCAACTAAGTTACATGATATTTGAAATCACTCATTCAAAAACCAACAAAGCCATACTGAATCAATCAAAAGAAAGAAACAATATGAATATTTAATTAGAGCTTATCCCCTTTCAAAATATTTGCACCTATACATAAATTAAAAGTACTAATCTCTTTTTGTTTTCTAAAGAAATAACAATTTAAAAATTCGGTATGGAGAACCATACATGACTTCCATGTTGCAAGATTTATGTTTAAAATAATTTACTTGAATTCGGTTCGGTAATTTCTAAAAAAAATACCGCCTACCCTCAAACTAATTTCACTATTTATAGATATTTTTGTTATTATGGGGTAGTCGTTTAATATAATGTTATTTTCAGTCACTTTATTCATAAAAATTAGGTAGGCTTACTTTATTCTTATAAAGAAAGAGAACTACGCAGGTAATCATCCCTCCTCCGAAGCGCTCCGAAGTCACGCATGGACCCTCGAGCATCTTGCAGAGGGTTCATTCCCTAAAGACAAAACGTCTGTCTATGAGCCGTTCCTCTGTAAACACATGGAGCTACACTACCCAGCGATCCACAGGAAGCAAATCGCTATCCACGCTGGACACTTTTTAAGCTTGCACGCGTTGTGTTGGTGTGGGTTTCGGCTCTTTCCATTTAAACAGCGTGCAAATGTAAGAAAATAAACATGAGTGAGGCCAGCAGGAAAAACGCGAATTGTGTGTGTGTGTGTGTGTGTGTGTGTGTGTCTTGCCTACCTTTTTATTGCGGTAATCATACTAATAAAATGGAAACGTAAACATTACATAATTGAGATATGCTTGCCTGCCACAAGCAATATATTTTCTCTCATACACGATTTAAATTAAAATGAAAAAATATAGAATTTTGTTAAAGTTAAATGAAATGTTTCCACAGAAACTACTTCTTTGTTGTCAATAACGTAGTACACATATAAAACTTATAAAAATTTACCTCCTCCATCATCAACTACCATTTTAATTTATAAAAAATTACCCCCCTCCCCCATCAACGACCCTTTTTATTTAAAGATGTTTCATCTACCTTTCTACAGTGGATTATTATGACCTTCTTTTCAGGATATTTTATTTATCAAAATTAAGCACTTTACTCTTGTTAAAACTTTTGGTATTTCCAATCCCACTGAGGAAGACGGACACCACGTCGAAACGTTTGGGACATAAAACCAAAAAGTAAGGTTCAATAGCGAAAGTTTGTATATATATAATACTTGTTAAAACGTAAAACGTTGCTAGCAAACTACCCCTTTCTCTTAACCGATCTTCACCAAAAAAGATAGGCCTTGAGTCTTCTACAATTCATACCTGTATTAAAAAAATTATTTGATTCTGTTTGAATTTGCGGCTGTTATCGTTTGCCATAGAAAAAATTCCACACACACACACACACACACACACACACACACACACACACACACACACACACACACACACACACACACACACACACACACACACACACACACACACACACACACACACACACACACACACACACACATTTCGAAAAATGACTTTTTTTCATGTTTTGATGGTAGTAAAATCAGAATCTGCCGTGATCTCGAACACGATTTTTTTCGGCATGACCATACTTCCATTTCCTTATGGAACATGGAAGTAAAAACCGTATAGGCAAATTGAAGTAGAGTCCACATTATCGAAACGCATAAGTTGAAAGAAAAATTCACCAGCTTTCATGGAAGCAATATTGGTTAGTAACTTATTAAAAGGTTTGTCTGCAGCTCGCACGGCCGGTGTCAATAACCCGGGCTGTTAGGCCGTGCTCGGTTGCTGCTACACGCCATCACATCGGCAACGTTTGTCTGCAGCTCGCACGGCCGGTGTCAATAACCCGAGCTGTTAGGCCGTGCTCGGTTGCTAATACACGCCATCACATCGGCAACGTTTGTCTGCAGCTCGCACGGCCGGTGTCAATAACCCGAGCTGTTAGGCCGTGCTCGGTTGCTACTACACGCCATCACATCGGCAACGTTTGTCTGCAGCTCGCACGGCCGGTGTCAATAACCCGGGCTGTTAGGCCGTGCTAGGTTGCTACTACACGCCATCACATCGGCAACGTTTGTCTGCAGCTCGCACGGCCGGTGTCAATAACCCGAGCTGTTAGGCCGTGCTCGGTTGCTACTACACGCCATCACATCGGCAACGTTTGTCTGCAGCTCGCACGGCCGGTATCAATAACCCGGGCTGTTAGGCCGTGCTAGGTTGCTACTACACGCCATCACATCGGCAACGTTTGTCTGCAGCTCGCACGGCCGGTGTCAATAACCCGAGCTGTTAGGCCGTGCTAGGTTGCTACTACACGCCATCACATCGGCAACGTTTGTCTGCAGCTCGCAGGGCTGGTGTCAATAACCCGGGCTGTTAGGCCGTACTAGGTTGCTACTACACGCCATCACATCGGCAACGTTTGTCTGCAGCTCGCACGGTCGGTGTCAATAACCCGAGCTGTTAGGCCGTGCTCGGTTGCTACTACACGCCATCACATCGGCAACGTTTGTCTGCAGCTCGCACGGCCGGTGTCAATAACCCGAGCTGTTAGGCCGTGCTAGGTTGCTACTACACGCCATCACATCGGCAACGTTTGTCTGCAGCTCGCAGGGCCGGTGTCAATAACCCGGGCTGTTAGGCCGTGCTAGGTTGCTACTACACGCCATCACATCGGCAACGTTTGTCTGCAGCTCGCACGGCCGGTGTCAATAACCCGAGCTGTTAGGCCGTACTCGGTTGCTACTACACGCCATCACATCGGCAACGTTTGTCTGCAGCTCGCACGGCCGGTGTCAATAACCCGAGCTGTTAGGCCGTGCTCGGTTGCTACTACACGCCATCACATCGGCAACGTTTGTCTGCAGTTCGCACGGCCGGTGTCAATAACCCGAGCTGTTAGGCCGTGCTAGGTTGCTACTACACGCCATCACAGCGGCAACGTTTGTCTGCAGCTCCCACGGCCGGTGTCAATAACCCGAGCTGTTAGGCCGTGCTAGGTTGCTACTACACGCCATCACATCGACAACGTTTGTCTGCAGCTCGCACGGCCGGTGTCAATAACCCGGGCTGTTAGGCCGTGCTCGGTTGCTACTACACGCCATCACATCGGCAACGTTTGTCTGCAGGTCGCACGGCCGGTGTCAATAACCCGAGCTATTAGGCCGTGCTAGGTTGCTACTACACGCCATCACATCGGCAACGTTTGTCTGCAGCTCGCACGGCCGGTGTCAATAACCCGAGCTGTTAGGCCGTGCTAGGTTGCTACTACACGCCATCATATCGGCAACGTTTGTCTGCAGCTCGCACGGCCGGTGTCAATAACCCGAGCTGTTAGGCCGTGCTCGGTTGCTACTACACGCCATCACATCGGCAACGTTTGTCTGCAGCTCGCACGGCCGGTGTCAATAACCCGAGCTGTTAGGCCGTGCTCGGTTGCTACTACACGCCATCACATCGGCAACGTTTGTCTGCAGCTCGCACGGCCGGTATCAATAACCCGAGCTGTTAGGCCGTGCTAGGTTGCTACTACACGCCATCACATCGGCAACGTTTGTCTGCAGCTCGCACGGCCGGTGTCAATAACCCGAGCTGTTAGGCCGTGCTCGGTTGCTACTACACGCCATCACATCGGCAACGTTTGTCTGCAGCTCGCACGGCCGGTGTCAATAACCCGAGCTGTTAGGCCGTGCTAGGTTGCTACTACACGCCATCACATCGGCAACGTTTGTCTGCAGCTCGCACGACCGGTGTCAATAACCCGAGCTGTTAGGCCGTGCTAGGTTGCTACTACACGCCATCACACCGGCAACGTTTGTCTGCAGCTCGCACGGCCGGTGTCAATAACCCGGGCTGTTAGGCCGTGCTCGGTTGCTACTACACGCCATCACATCGGAAACGTTTGTCTGCAGCTCGCACGGCCGGTGTCAATAACCCGGGCTGTTAGGCCGTGCTCGGTTGCTACTACACGCCATCACATCGGCAACGTTTGTCTGCAGCTCGCACGGCCGGTGTCAATAACCCGGGCCGTTAGGCCGTGCTCGGTTGCTACTACACGCCATCACATCGGCAACGTTTGTCTGCAGCTCGCACGGCCGGTGTCAATAACCCGGGCTGTTAGGCCGCGCTAGGTTGCTACTACACGCCATCACATCGGCAACGTTTGTCTGCAGCTCGCACGGCCGGTGTCAATAACCCGGGCAGTTAGGCCGTGCTACGTTGCTACTACACGCCATCACATCGGCAACTTTTGTCTGCAGCTCGCACGGCCGGTGTCAATAACCCGAGCTTTTAGGCCGTGCTCGGTTGCTACTACACGCCATCACATCGGCAACGTTTGTCTGCAGCTCGCACGGCCGGTGTCAATAACCCGGGCTGTTAGGCCGTGCTCGGTTGCTACTACACGCCATCACATCGGCAACGTTTGTCTGCAGCTCGCACGGCCGGTGTCAATAACCCGGGCTGTTAGGCCGTGCTCGGTTGCTACTACACGCCATCACATAGGCAACGTTTGTCTGCAGCTCGCACGGCCGGTGTCAATAACCCGGGCTGTTAGGCCGTGCTCGGTTGCTACTACACGCCATCACATCGGCAACATTTGTCTGCAGCTCGCACGGCCGGTGTCAATAACCCGGGCTGTTAGGCCGTGCTAGGTTGCTACTACACGCCATCACATCGGCAACGTTTGTCTGCAGCACGCACGGCCGGTGTCAATAACCCGGGCTGTTAGGCCGTGCTAGGTTGCTACTACACGCCATCACATCGGCAACGTTTGTCTGCAGCTCGCACGGCCGGTGTCAATAACCCGGGCTGTTAGGCCGTGCTCGGTTGCTACTACACGCCATCACATCGGCAACGTTTGTCTGCAGCTCGCACGGCCGGTGTCAATAACCCGAGCTGTTAGGCCGTGCTCTCGGTTGCTACTACACGCCATCACATCGGCAACGTTTGTCTGCAGCTCGCACGGCCGGTGTCAATAACCCGGGCTGTTAGGCCGTGCTAGGTTGCTACTACACGCCATCACATCGGCAACGGTTGTCTGCAGCTCGCACGGCCGGTGTCAATAACCCGGGATGTTAGGCCGTGCTCGGTTGCTACTACACGCCATCACATCGGCAACGTTTGTCTGCAGCTCGCACGGCCGGTGTCAATAACCCGGGCTGTTAGGCCGTGCTCGGTTGCTACTACACGCCATCACATCGGCAACGTTTGTCTGCAGCTCGCACGGCCGGTGTCAATAACCCGGGCTGTTAGGCCGTGCTAGGTTGCTACTACACGCCATCACATCGGTAACGTTTGTCTGCAGCTCGCACGGCCGGTGTCAATATCCCGAGCTGTTAGGCCGTGCTCGGTTGCTACTACACGCCATCACATCGGCAACGTTTGTGTGCAGCTCGCACGGCCGGTGTCAATAACCCGGGCTGTTAGGCCGTGCTCGGTTGCTACTACACGCCATCACATCGGCAACGTTTGTCTGCAGCTCCCACGGCCGGTGTCAATAACCCGGGCTGTTAGGCCGTGCTAGGTTGCTACTACACGCCATCACATCGGCAACGTTTGTCTGCAGCTCGCACGGCCGGTGTCAATAACCCGGGCTGTTAGGCCGTGCTCGGTTGCTACTACACGCCATCACATCGGCAACGTTTGTCTGCAGCTCGCACGGCCGGTGTCAATAACCCGAGCTGTTAGGCCGTGCTCGGTTGCTACTACACGCCATCACATCGGCAACGTTTGTCTGCAGCTCGCACGGCCGGTGTCAATAACCCGAGCTGTTAGGCCGTGCTAGGATGCTACTACACGCCATCACATCGGCAACGTTTGTCTGCAGCTCGCACGACCGGTGTCAATAACCCGAGCTGTTAGGCCGTGCTAGGTTGCTACTACACGCCATCACACCGGCAACGTTTGTCTGCAGCTCGCACGGCCGGTGTCAATAACCCGGGCTGTTAGGCCGTGCTCGGTTGCTACTACACGCCATCACATCGGAAACGTTTGTCTGCAGCTCGCACGGCCGGTGTCAATAACCCGGGCTGTTAGGCCGTGCTCGGTTGCTACTACACGCCATCACATCGGCAACGTTTGTCTGCAGCTCGCACGGCCGGTGTCAATAACCCGGGCTGTTAGGCCGTGCTCGGTTGCTACTACACGCCATCACACCGGCAACGTTTGTATGCAGCTCGCACGGCCGGTGTCAATAACCCGGGCTGTTAGGCCGTGCTCGGTTGCTACTACACGCCATCACATCGGCAACGTTTGTCTGCAGCTCGCACGGCCGGTGTCAATAACCCGGGCTGTTAGGCCGTGCTCGGTTGCTACTACACGCCATCACATCGGCAACGTTTGTCTGCAGCTCGCACTGCCGGTGTCAATAACCCGAGCTGTTAGGCCGTGCTCGGTTGCTACTACACGCCATCACATCGGCAACGTTTGTCTGTAGTTCGCACGGCCGGTGTCAATAACCCGGGCTGTTAGGCCGTGCTCGGTTGCTACTACACGCCATCACATCGGCAACGTTTGTCTGCAGCTCGCACGGCCGGTGTCAATAACCCGAGCTGTTAGCCGTGCTAGGTTGCTACTACACGCCATCACATCGGCAACGTTTGTCTGCAGCTCGCACGGCCGGTGTCAATAACCCGGGCTGTTAGGCCGTGCTAGGTTGCTACTACACGCCATCACGTCGGCAACGTTTGTCTGCAGCTCGCACGGCCGGTGTCAATAACCCGAGCTGTTAGGCCGTGCTAGGTTGCTACTACACGCCATCACATCGGCAACGTTTGTCTGCAGCTCGCACGGCCGGTGTCAATAACCCGAGCTGTTAGGCCGTGCTCGGTTGCTACTACACGCCATCACATCGGCAAAGTTTGTCTGCAGCTCGCACGGCCGGTGTCAATAACCCGAGCTGTTAGGCCGTGCTAGGTTGCTACTACACGCCATCACATCGGCAACGTTTGTCTGCAGGTCGCACGGCCGGTGTCAATAACCCGAGCTGTTAGGCCGTGCTCGGTTGCTACTACACGCCATCACATCGGCAACGTTTGTCTGCAGCTCGCACGGCCGGTGTCAATAACCCGGGCTGTTAGGCCGTGCTAGGTTGCTACTACACGCCATCACATCGGCAACGTTTGTCTGCAGCTCGCACGGCCGGTGTCAATAAACCGAGCTGTTAGGCCGTGCTCGGTTGCTACTACACGCCATCACATCGGCAACGTTTGTCTGCAGCTCGCACGGCCGGTGTCAATAACCCGTGCTGTTAGGCCGTGCTCGGTTGCTACTACACGCCATCACATCGGCAACGTTTGTCTGCAGCTCGCACGGCCGGTGTCAATAACCCGAGCTGTTAGGCCGTGCTCGGTTGCTACTACACGTCATCACATCGGCAACGTTTGTCTGCAGCTCGCACGGCCGGTGTCAATAACTCGGGCTGTTAGGCCGTGCTCGGTTGCTACTACACGCCATCACATCGGCAACGTTTGTCTGCAGCTCGGACGGCCGGTGTCAATAAAACGGGCTGTTAGGCCGTGCTCGGTTGCTACTATACGCCATCACATCGGCAACGTTTGTCTGCAGCTCGCACGGCCGGTGTCAATAACCCGGGCTGTTAGGCCGTGCTCGGTTGCTACTACACGTCATCACATCGGCAACGTTTGTCTGCAGTTCGCACGGCCGGTGACAATAACCCGGGCTGTTAGGCCGTGCTAGGTTGCTACTACACGCCATCACATCGGCAACGTTTGTCTGCAGCGCGCACGGCCGGTGTCAATAACCCGGGCTGTTAGGCCGTGCTCGGTTGCTACTACACGCCATCACATCGGCAACGTTTGTCTGCAGCTCGCACAGCCGGTGTCAATAACCCGGTCTGTTAGGCCGTGCTCGGTTGCTACTACACACCATCACATCGGCAACGTTTTTCTGCAGCTCGCACGGCCGGTGTCAATAACCCGGGCTGTTAGGCCGTGCTCGGTTGCTACTACACTCCATCACATCGGCAACGTTTGTCTGCAGCTCGCACGGCCGGTGTCAATAACCCGGGCTGTTAGGCCGTGCTCGGTTGCTACTACACGCCATCACATCGGCAACGTTTGTCTGCAGCTCGCACGGCCGGTATCAATAACCCGGGCTGTTAGGCCGTGCTCGGTTGCTACTACACGCCATCACATCGGCAACGTTTGGCTGCAGCTCGCACGGCCGGTGTCAATAACCCGGGCTGTTAGGCCGTGCTAGGTTGCTACTACACGCCATCACATCGGCAACGTTTATCTGCAGCTCGCACGGCCGGTGTCAATAACCCGGGCTGTTAGGCCGTGCTCGGTTGCTACTACACGCCATCACATCGGCAACGTTTGTCTGCAGCTCGCACGGCCGGTGTCAATAACCCGTGCTGTTAGGCCGTGCTAGGTTGCTACTACACGCCATCACATCGGCAACGTTTGTCTGCAGCTCGCACGGCCGGTGTCAATAACCCGAGCTGTTAGGCCGTGCTCGGTTGCTACTACACGCCATCACATCGGCAACGTTTGTCTGCAGCTCGCACGGCCGGTGTCAATAACCCGAGCTGTTAGGCCGTGCTCGGTTGCTACTACACGTCATCACATCGGCAACGTTTGTCTGCAGCTCGCACGGCCGGTGTCAATAACCCGGTCTGTTAGGCCGTGCTCGGTTGCTACTATACGCCATCACATCGGCAACGTTTGTCTGCAGCTCGCACGGCCGGTGTCAATAACCCGAGCAGTTAGGCCGTGCTAGGTTGCTACTACACGCCATCACATCGGCAACGTTTGTCTGCAGCTCGCACGGCCGGTGTCAATAACCCGGGCTGTTAGGCCGTGCTCGGTTGCTACTACACGCCATCACATCGGCAACGTTTGTCTGCAGCTCGCACGGCCGGTGTCAATAACCCGTGCTGTTAGGCCGTGCTAGGTTGCTACTACACGCCATCACATCGGTAACGTTTGTCTGCAGCTCGCACGGCCGGTGTCAATATCCCGAGCTGTTAGGCCGTGCTCGGTTGCTACTACACGCCATCACATCGGCAACGTTTGTGTGCAGCTCGCACGGCCGGTGTCAATAACCCGGGCTGTTAGGCCGTGCTCGGTTGCTACTACACGCCATCACATCGGCAACGTTTGTCTGCAGCTCCCACGGCCGGTGTCAATAACCCGGGCTGTTAGGCCGTGCTAGGTTGCTACTACACGCCATCACATCGGCAACGTTTGTCTGCAGCTCGCACGGCCGGTGTCAATAACCCGGGCTGTTAGGCCGTGCTCGGTTGCTACTACACGCCATCACATCGGCAACGTTTGTCTGCAGCTCGCACGGCCGGTGTCAATAACCCGGGCTGTTAGGCCGCGCTAGGTTGCTACTACACGCCATCACATCGGCAACGTTTGTCTGCAGCTCGCACGGCCGGTGTCAATAACCCGGGCTGTTAGGCCGTGCTACGTTGCTACTACACGCCATCACATCGGCAACGTTTGTCTGCAGCTCGCACGGCCGGTGTCAATAACCCGAGCTTTTAGGCCGTGCTCGGTTGCTACTACACGCCATCACATCGGCAACGTTTGTCTGCAGCTCGCACGGCCGGTGTCAATAACCCGGGCTGTTAGGCCGTGCTCGGTTGCTACTACACGCCATCACATCGGCAACGTTTGTCTGCAGCTCGCACGGTCGGTGTCAATAACCCGGGCTGTTAGGCCGTGCTCGGTTGCTACTACACGCCATCACATCGGCAACGTTTGTCTGCAGCTCGCACGGCCGGTGTCAATAACCCGGGCTGTTAGGCCGTGCTCGGTTGCTACTACACGCCATCACATCGGCAACATTTGTCTGCAGCTCGCACGGCCGGTGTCAATAACCCGGGCTGTTAGGCCGTGCTAAGTTGCTACTACACGCCATCACATCGGCAACGTTTGTCTGCAGCTCGCACGGCCGGTGTCAATAACCCGGGCTGTTAGGCCGTGCTAGGTTGCTACTACACGCCATCACATCGGCAACGTTTGTCTGCAGCTCGCACGGCCGGTGTCAATAACCCGGGCTGTTAGGCCGTGCTCGGTTGCTACTACACGCCATCACATCGGCAACGTTTGTCTGCAGCTCGCACGGCCGGTGTCAATAACCCGAGCTGTTAGGCCGTGCTCGGTTGCTACTACACGCCATCACATCGGCAACGTTTGTCTGCAGCTCGCACGGCCGGTGTCAATAACCCGGGCTGTTAGGCCGTGCTCGGTTGCTACTACACGCCATCACATCGGCAACGTTTGTCTGCAGCTCGCACGGCCGGTGTCAATAACCCGGGCTGTTAGGCCGTGCTAGGTTGCTACTACACGCCATCACATCGGCAACGTTTGTCTGCAGCTCGCACGGCCGGTGTCAATAACCCGGGCTGTTAGGCCGTGCTCGGTTGCTACTACACGCCATCACATCGGCAACGTTTGTCTGCAGCTCGCACGGCCGGTGTCAATAACCTGGGCTGTTAGGCCGTACTAGGTTGCTACTACACGCCATCACATCGGCAACGTTTGTCTGCAGCTCGCACGGCCGGTGTCAATAACTCGGGCTGTTAGGCCGTGCTCGGTTGCTACTACACGCCATCACATCGGCAACGTTTGTCTGCAGCTCGCACGGCCGGTGTCAATAAAACGGGCTGTTAGGCCGTGCTCGGTTGCTACTATACGCCATCACATCGGCAACGTTTGTCTGCAGCTCGCACGGCCGGTGTCAATAACCCGGGCTGTTAGGCCGTGCTCGGTTGCTACTACACGCCATCACATCGGCAACGTTTGTCTGCAGTTCGCACGGCCGGTGTCAATAACCCGGGCTGTTAGGCCGTGCTAGGTTGCTACTACACGCCATCACATCGGCAACGTTTGTCTGCAGCGCGCACGGCCGGTGTCAATAACCCGGGCTGTTAGGCCGTGCTCGGTTGCTACTACACGCCATCACATCGGCAACGTTTGTCTGCAGCTCGCACGGCCGGTGTCAATAACCCGGGCTGTTAGGCCGTGCTCGGTTGCTACTACACGCCATCACATCGGCAACGTTTGTCTGCAGCTCGCACGGCCGGTGTCAATAACCCGGGCTGTTAGGCCGTGCTCGGTTGCTACTACACTCCATCACATCGGCAACGTTTGTCTGCAGCTCGCACGGCCGGTGTCAATAACCCGGGCTGTTAGGCCGTGCTCGGTTGCTACTACACGCCATCACATCCGCAACGTTTGTCTGCAGCTCGCACGGCCGGTATCAATAACCCGGGCTGTTAGGCCGTGCTCGGTTGCTACTACACGCCATCACATCGGCAACGTTTGGCTGCAGCTCGCACGGCCGGTGTCAATAACCCGGGCTGGTAGGCCGTGCTAGGTTGCTACTACACACCATCACATCGGCAACGTTTATCTGCAGCTCGCACGGCCGGTGTCAATAACCCGGGCTGTTAGGCCGTGCTCGGTTGCTACTACACGCCATCACATCGGCAACGTTTGTCTGCAGCTCGCACGGCCGGTGTCAATAACCCGGGCTGTTAGGCCGTGCTCGGTTGCTACTACACGCCATCACATCGGCAACGTTTGTCTGCAGCTCGCACGGCCGGTGACAATAACCCGGGCTGTTAGGCCGTGCTCGGTTGCTACTACACGGCATCACATCGGCAACGTTTGTCTGCAGCTCGCACGGCCGGTGTCAATATCCCGAGCTGTTAGGCCGTGCTCGGTTGCTACTACAAGCCATCACATCGGCAACGTTTGTGTTCAGCTCGCACGGCCGGTGTCAATAACCCGGGCTGTTAGGCCGTGATCGGTTGCTACTACACGCCATCACATCGGCAACGTTTGTCTGCAGCTCCCACGGCCGGTGTCAATAACCCGGGCTGTTAGGCCGTGCTAGGTTGCTACTACACGCCATCACATCGGCAACGTTTGTCTGCAGCTCGCACGGCCGGTGTCAATAACCCGGGCTGTTAGGCCGTGCTAGGTTGCTACTACACGCCATCACATCGGCAACGTTTGTCTGCAGCTCGCACGGCCGGTGTCAATAACCCGGGCTGTTAGGCCGTGCTAGGTTGCTACTACACGCCATCACATCGGCAACCTTTGTCTGCAGCTCGCACGGCCGGTGTCAATAACCCGGGCTGTTAGGCCGTGCTAGGTTGCTACTACACGCCATCACATCGGCAACGTTTGTCTGCAGCTCGCACGGCCGGTGTCAATAACCCGGGCTGTTAGGCCGTGCTAGGTTGCTACTACACGCCATCACATCGGCAACGTTTGTCTGCAGCTCGCACGGCCGGTGTCAATAACCCGGGCTGTTAGGCCGTGCTCGGTTGCTACTACACGCCATCACATCGGCAACGTTTGTCTGCAGCTCGCACGGCCGGTGTCAATAACCCGAGCTGTTAGGCGGTGCTCGGTTGCTACTACACGCCATCACATCGGCAACGTTTGTCTGCAGCTCGCACGGCCGGTGTCAATAACCCGGGCTGTTAGGCCGTGCTCGGTTGCTACTACACGCCATCACATCGGCAACGTTTGTCTGCAGCTCGCACGGCCGGTGTCAATAACCCGGGCTGTTAGGCCGTGCTAGGTTGCTACTACATGCCATCACATCGGCAACGTTTGTCTGCAGCTCGCACGGCCGGTGTCAATAACCCGGGCTGTTAGGCCGTGCTCGGTTGCTACTACACGCCATCACATCGGCAACGTTTGTCTGCAGCTCGCACGGCCGGTGTCAATAACCCGGGCTGTTAGGCCGTGCTAGGTTGCTACTACACGCCATCACATCGGCAACGTTTGTCTGCAGCTCGCACGGCCGGTGTCAATAACTCGGGCTGTTAGGCCGTGCTCGGTTGCTACTACACGCCATCACATCGGCAACGTTTGTCTGCAGCTCGCACGGCCGGTGTCAATAACCCGGGCTGTTAGGCCGTGCTCTGTTGCTACTACACGCCATCACATCGGCAACGTTTGTCTGCAGCTCGCACGGCCGGTGTCAATAACCCGGGCTGTTAGGCCGTGCTCGGTTGCTACTACACGCCATCACATCGGCAACGTTTGTCTGCAGCTCGCACGGCCGGTGTCAATAACCCGGGCTGTTAGGCCGTGCTAGGTTGCTACTACACGCCATCACATCGGCAACGTTTGTCTGCAGCTCGCACTGCCGGTGTCAATAACCCGGGCTGTTAGGCCGCGCTCGGTTGCTACTACACGCCATCACATCGGCAACGTTTGTCTGCAGCTCGCACGGCCGGTGTCAATAACCCGGGCTGTTAGGCCGTGCTCGGTTGCTACTACACGCCATCACATCGGCAACGTTTGTCTGCAGCTCGCACGGCCGGTGTCAATAACCCGGGCTGTTAAGCCGTGCTCGGTTGCTACTACACGCCATCACATCGGCAACGTTTGTCTGCAGCTCGCACGGCCGGTGTCAATAACCCGGGCTGTTAGGCCGTGCTCGGTTGCTACTACACGCCATCACATCGGCAACGTTTGTCTGCAGCTCGTACGGCCGGTGTCAATAACCCGGGCTGTTAGGCCGTGCTCGGTTGCTACTACACGCCATCACATCGGCAACGTTTGTCTGCAGCTCGCACGGCCGGTGTCAATAACCCGGGCTGTTAGGCCGTGCTCGGTTGCTACTACACGCCATCACATCGGCAACGTTTGTCTGCAGCTCGCACGGCCGGTGTCAATAACCCGAGCTGTTAGGCCGTGCTAGGTTGCTACTACACGCCATCACATCGGCAACGTTTGTCTGCAGCTCGCACGGCCGGTGTCAATAACCCGGGCTGTTAGGCCGTGCTCGGTTGCTACTACACGCCATCACATCGGCAACGTTTGTCTGCAGCTCGCACGGCCGGTGTCAATAACCCGGGCTGTTAGGCCGTGCTCGGTTGCTACTACAAGCATCACATCGGCAACGTTTGTCTGCAGCTCGCACGGCCGGTGTCAATAACCCGGGCTGTTAGGCCGTGCTCGGTTGCTACTACACGCCATCACATCGGCAACGTTTGTCTGCAGCTCGCACGGCCGGTGTCAATAACCCGGGCTGTTAGGCCGTGCTCGGTTGCTACTACACGCCATCACATCGGCAACGTTTGTCTGCAGCTCGCACGGCCGGTATCAATAACCCGGGCTGTTAGGCCGTGCTCGGTTGCTACTACACGCCAACACATCGGCAAAGTTTGTCTGCAGCTCGCACGGCCGGTGTCAATAACCCGGGCTGTTAGGTCGTGCTCGGTTGCTACTACACGCCATCACATCGGCAACGTTTATCTGCAGCTCGCACGGCCGGTGTCAATAACCCGGGCTGTTAGGCCGTGCTTGGTTGCTACTACACGCCATCACATCGGCAACGTTTGTCTGCAGCTCGCACGGCCGGTGTCAATAACCCGAGCTGTTAGGCCGTGATCGGTTGCTACTACACGCCATCACATCGGCAACGTTTGTCTGCAGCTCGCACGGCCGGTGTCAATAACCCGGGCTGTTAGGCCGTGCTAGGTTGCTACTACACGCCATCACATCGGCAACGTTTGTCTGCAGCTCGCACGGCCGGTGTCAATAACCCGGGCTGTTAGGCCGTGCTAGGTTGCTACTACACGCCATCACATCGGCAACGTTTGTCTGCAGCTCGCACGGCCGGTGTCAATAACCCGGGCTGTTAGGCCGTGCTAGGTTGCTACTACACGCCATCACATCGGCAACGTTTGTCTGCAGCTCGCACGGCCGGTGTCAATAACCCGGGCTGTTAGGCCGTGCTAGGTTGCTACTACACGCCATCACATCGGCAACGTTTGTCTGCAGCTCGCACGGCCGGTGTCAATAACCCGGGCTGTTAGGCCGTGCTAGGTTGCTACTACACGCCATCACATCGGCAACGTTTGTCTGCAGCTCGCACGGCCGGTGTCAATAACCCGGGCTGTTAGGCCGTGCTAGGTTGCTACTACACGCCATCACATCGGCAACGTTTGTCTGCAGCTCGCACGGCCGGTGTCAATAACCCGAGCTGTTAGGCCGTGCTCGGTTGCTACTACACGCCATCACATCGGCAACGTTTGTCTGCAGCTCGCACGGCCGGTGTCAATAACCCGGGCTGTTAGGCCGTGCTAGGTTGCTACTACACGCCATCACATCGGCAACGTTTGTCTGCAGCTCGCACGGCCGGTGTTAATAACCCGGGCTGTTAGGCCGTGCTAGGTTGCTACTACACGCCATCACATCGGCAACGTTTGTCTGCAGCTCGCACGGCCGGTGTCAATAACCCGGTCTGTTAGGCCGTGCTAGGTTGCTACTACACGCCATCACATCGGCAACGTTTGTCTGCAGCTCGCACGGCCGGTGTCAATAACCCGGGCTGTTAGGCCGTGCTAGGTTGCTACTACACGCCATCACATCGGCAACGTTTGTCTGCAGCTCGCACGGCCGGTGTCAATAACCCGGGCTGTTAGGCCGTGCTAGGTTGCTACTACACGCCATCACATCGGCAACGTTTGTCTGCAGCTCGCACGGCCGGTGTCAATAACCCGGGCTGTTAGGCCGTGCTAGGTTGCTACTACACGCCATCACATCGGCAACGTTTGTCTGCAGCTCGCACGGCCGGTGTCAATAACCCGGGCTGTTAGGCCGTGCTAGGTTGCTACTACACGCCATCACATCGGCAACGTTTGTCTGCAGCTCGCACGGCCGGTGTCAATAACCCGGGCTGTTAGGCCGTGCTAGGTTGCTACTACACGCCATCACATCGGCAACGTTTGTCTGCAGCTCGCACGGCCGGTGTCAATAACCCGGGCTGTTAGGCCGTGCTAGGTTGCTACTACACGCCATCACATCGGCAACGTTTGTCTGCAGCTCGCACGGCCGGTGTCAATAACCCGGGCTGTTAGGCCGTGCTAGGTTGCTACTACACGCCATCACATCGGCAACGTTTGTCTGCAGCTCGCACGGCCGGTGTCAATAACCCGGGCTGTTAGGCCGTGCTAGGTTGCTACTACACGCCATCACATCGGCAACGTTTGTCTGCAGCTCGCACGGCCGGTGTCAATAACCCGAGCTGTTAGGCCGTGCTCGGTTGCTACTACACGCCATCACATCGGCAACGTTTGTCTGCAGCTCGCACGGCCGGTGTCAATAACCCGGGCTGTTAGGCCGTGCTAGGTTGCTACTACACGCCATCACATCGGCAACGTTTGTCTGCAGCTCGCACGGCGGGTGTCAATAACCCGGGCTGTGAGGCCGTGCTAGGTTGCTACTACACGCCATCACATCGGCAACGTTTGTCTGCAGCTCGCACGGCCGGTGTCAATAACCCGGGCTGTTAGGCCGTGCTAGGTTGCTACTACACGCCATCACATCGGCAACGTTTGTCTGCAGCTCGCACGGCCGGTGTCAATAACCCGGGCTGTTAGGCCGTGCTAGGTTGCTACTACACGCCATCACATCGGCAACGTTTGTCTGCAGCTCGCACGGCCGGTGTCAATAACCCGAGCTGTTAGGCCGTGCTCGGTTGCTACTACACGCCATCACATCGGCAACGTTTGTCTGCAGCTCGCACGGCCGGTGTCAATAACCCGGGCTGTTAGGCCGTGCTAGGTTGCTACTACACGCCATCACATCGGCAACGTTTGTCTGCAGCTCGCACGGCCGGTGTCAATAACCCGAGCTGTTAGGCCGTGCTAGGTTGCTACTACACGCCATCACATCGGCAACGTTTGTCTGCAGCTCGCACGGCCGGTGTCAATAACCCGAGCTGTTAGGCCGTGCTAGGTTGCTACTACACGCCATCACATCGGCAATGTTTGTCTGCAGCTCGCACGGCCGGTGTCAATAACCCGGGCTGTTAGGCCGTGCTCGGTTGCTACTACACGCCATCACATCGGCAACGTTTGTCTGCAGCTCGCACGGCCGGTGTCAATAACCCGGGCTGTTAGGCCGTGCTAGGTTGCTACTACACGCCATCACATCGGCAACGTTTGTCTGCAGCTCGCACGGCCGGTGTCAATAACCCGGGCTGTTAGGCCGTGCTAGGTTGCTACTACACGCCATCACATCGGCAACGTTTGTCTGCAGCTCGCACGGCCGGTGTCAATAACCCGGGCTGTTAGGCCGTGCTAGGTTGCTACTACACGCCATCACATCGGCAACGTTTGTCTGCAGCTCGCACGGCCGGTGTCAATAACCCGGGCTGTTAGGCCGTGCTAGGTTGCTACTACACGCCATCACATCGGCAACGTTTGTCTGCAGCTCGCACGGCCGGTGTCAATAACCCGAGCTGTTAGGCCGTGCTCGGTTGCTACTACACGCCATCACATCGGCAACGTTTGTCTGCAGCTCGCACGGCCGGTGTCAATAACCCGGGCTGTTAGGCCGTGCTAGGTTGCTACTACACGCCATCACATCGGCAACGTTTGTCTGCAGCTCGCACGGCCGGTGTCAATAACCCGGGCTGTTAGGCCGTGCTAGGTTGCTACTACACGCCATCACATCGGCAACGTTTGTCTGCAGCTCGCACGGCCGGTGTCAATAACCCGAGCTGTTAGGCTGTGCTCGGTTGCTACTACACGCCATCTCATCGGCAACGTTTGTCTGCAGCTCGCACGGCCGGTGTCAATAACCCGGGCTGTTAGGCCGTGCTAGGTTGCTACTACACGCCATCACATCGGCAACATTTGTCTGCAGCTCGCACGGCCGGTGTCAATAACCCGAGCTGTTAGGCCGTGCTAGGTTGCTACTACACGCCATCACATCGGCAACGTTTGTCTGCAGCTCGCACGGCCGGTGTCAATAACCCGGGCTGTTAGGCCGTGCTAGGTTGCTACTACACGCCATCACATCGGCAACGTTTGTCTGCAGCTCGCACGGCCGGTGTCAATAACCCGGGCTGTTAGGCCGTGCTAGGTTGCTACTACACGCCATCACATCGGCAACGTTTGTCTGCAGCTCGCACGGCCGGTGTCAATAACCCGGGCTGTTAGGCCGTGCTAGGTTGCTACTACACGCCATCACATCGGCAACGTTTCGATTCCCCGTCGGCAATCTTCTTCAGGCCGCTAAGAAGCGTCAGAGAGTTAAAACATAATAGCGGCAGATGTAACGGTACAGGTTGATTTTACCTGATATAGGTATCGAGTAGTGTTCGGCGTACATCTGCCGCTACTATTTGGCCCTAACAGCCCGGTTTTTAGTCGTAATTTTGAATTTATTGAAACGTGTAATAAACTTCTCGTCTAGGTTAACTGTAGCATCTAGGATCTCACCTAGGGGATAAAACAAACTGAATATTTGCAAACAGGATTGTCGGAATTTAATTTGAGCCTAGTAGGAATCTGTAGATATCATCGGTAGAGCACAGCCAACATGTAACCTATTACGTGTTTTATTTGGGGGAAGCAGTAAATTAATGACTTACTATTCACATGGAAAATTACTTATTGTAAATAAATAAGCCTTACGAAACTGCTGAAGTGTGAGAACAAATTGTATGATATATGAAATGTAACTTTTCGTCTAATTTAACTGTAGTATCTTGAAACTATAATTTTATTTTATTAACAATCAATGTAAAATGGAACCCAAGAATCAGAGGGTAGCGTACATAAAAAAGATGATTTTTTGAAAGTTATTTGAATAATTTAAACTTTTTTTGAGTCCAGAGAAAAGTCAGATTAAGCTAGTAAGAAACTGAGCATTACAACTACAGCCAAGAACAAAATATAGAGGAACATAGTTGTTATTAAAGGAAACCAGGAAACACACGTTACAATGTGCGCTGCTTATAAGTTCCAAAACGCCTACAATTTATTAACTGCGCGTAGGTAATTGTAATTGACCTTGCTTGTTTACGTGTTTTATTTTGGTAAAGCAGTAAATTAATGACTTACTATTCACATGGAAAATTACTTATTGTAAATAAATAAGCGGCCTCAAAATAATCTGAGTTGAGTGATTCCTGATTACTTTTTAAGTTATAAACTTTGTGATTACAGAAGCAGTCAGTAGATAAGAGTAGTAGATATTCATATGTAGTGTATTGAAAATAAGTGCAGAATACAATTTTGTTGTATTACTACAGACAGTATGATGTAGGTAGAAATGTTAAATAACTTTTGTATACACTCTGCAAGAATTGTTGTTCACAGAAAGGCAGATGACATGGAGAGCATTATAGACATTGTTTCGTTTATTTACTACAAGCACAGTTGGTTATTGTGGGTATCGCTATCGCATCGGTTGGGTTGTCTATTGTATTGATACGAAAATTATGTAACGCTCTTGAACAGTCGGCCAGCGCAGTTACGTAATAGTTCTACGCGTTTCTTGGCTTGGGGAGCAGCTTTAAGTATATCTGTCAGGAACATGCATTCAAGTAGCTTCCAGACTGTTCCAGAGCACTTTTAACTACGCAAATTATGCCGCCGGCACGCCCTCAAAAGAATTACAAATTATTCTGGAACTTCTGCGGGGTATATATGAAGGTCCACGGCTCGTTTATAAGTTAGTTGCTGGCGTTATTGTAGAGTGCGGATCAAGTGATTGTTGCGAATTAGTGGAAAGTGATTATCGTGTTATGATTAGTGCGAAACTCTAATAGATGAAAATTATTATTGGGTGCGCACCAATTTGTCTTGAGTAATTGTATGAGACTTCCTTGTTGATTTCAAATTGTTGTTTGAGACTAATTAAAGCTGGCGACTTCATTGGTGTTCACTGAACAATACGGCGACACGTGAGAACAGTATGATCTCAGTTTCTCCATGCACATGTCATGTCAGTATAATTCAATAAAGTCTTTATGAACACCTGAGTTAGTAGCAGCATAAATAATACCTTCCTCATATTCTATTCATCAATGCACTAAAAGTACCACTATTATCTACGGTGTGTGTTGTTGCAACCTTATTCCAAAAACAAAGGGTGACCGAAAAATACGTGCAACTATAAACGTAGGGTATCACCAATAGAGCAAGGGCATGCAGTTATTACCCGCCCTTAGACTGGTGAAGAGCTTGATTTTGCTATTAAGGCGTTTAACAAAAATGGAGATAGTTTGTGGTTCAGCAACAGTTGTTTCGATGTCACGTAGATATCCAGCGCAATCATGCGGTACCATCAGAACGTGCTAATAAAATCTGCGTTTTAGGGTTTCTATTAAAAAAGAAATCTCTAGATAACGTAGAACTGTGCGCACGTCTGAAAACATTGCGTGCGTAGACTCCTACGTAGCCCCAACAGTTGTGCTCATCACCACGCAGTTTCACTTGACTTTTCGAATACCAGTGTTCGAAGAATTCTTCATAACGATTTAAACATGCAGCCGTAAAAATTTTAAATATTGCAAGCATTAAATGATACCGATAAAATGAACCGTGTGACTTATTGCCGCTACTTCTTGACTGTCATAAATAGCGACAACCACGAGTTATCGTAAGACATACTCCAAACGAACACATAGACAGATAGACTGATAGACAGCCAGATACATTCTCGATAAGGGGACAAGGTAACCCCTATTTTTGCAATGTTATTTTGTTAACAATTGTGACCCGTTTCTCTGTTTCAATTAAAGCCAGGTTTGCTTTTAGAAAAATTCCTATTTTAGCTTAGAAAAAAATATATTTCTGAGTACACTGACATTTTGAATATGACAACAAGTATTTAAATGCTTATATCAAATTTTCTTCTAATAATTAACTAACAATAAAGAAGAACATATTAAAAAAGAAACAATTGGTAGCCACCAATCGTTTTGTCTTGAAAAAATGTCCGGTGTTATAAACAGATGAGGTGAATTTGCTGTACAAATTTCATTCACTTATCTTTATTATTTTCTGAAATAACGGGTCAAATGATTAAAAAATTAACATCTTTCGGGAAATCGCGTGCAAAAGTTGTACTATTATGATCTTCATCTGCAGATATTTTCCCTTTCCTACTGTCATTTCTTAATATTTTTCTTAAAATATTTTTAATATTATATTACTGTGTGATAATCTTTCTTTATCTAACTGTCGGAGCCTATTTACATCATTTCTCCATGTTTTAAACTAAATTCTTTCAGCATCATCAGTTTATCCTTATTACGTACATTAAACAGAATAATGGCATGATGCACACCAAATTCAAGTGTTTTAAGCTCGACAAGTCCAGATTTTGGTATTGTTTCCTAACTGACACTATTACCTGACTCACTTGGGTTTCGCGTTTGTCTGCTAGGCATTTTTACAGTAGATCTGGGTTACTCGAATCTCTAAAAATTTGTTTAATTTCTGTTGCAACTAATTGTGGCAAGCTGTGTTTGTGTCTGTGTTTGCAGGGCTCTCCTTGTAAGTAAACTCATTTTGTACTTGCACTATGTGCCATTAAATGATTAATTAATGCGGTGACTAATAAAGTGACTATCTTGGGGACATAATCCTAAATTGGCGTCGGTTGACATTTTATGGAAATAGATTGCCAATACATCCTTCCTCATGTCTTCTAATTTTTTGCATTTCTTTTAATAGCCATGCCATATCATCCTTGCAAGTTGTCAATTTCTGCATTCGTTAGTCGTCTCTTACCACCTAATTGTTTAACATCTAGCGTTTTCACTTTGTAGTTGTTTATCAGTTTCCTCAACCATGTTCCCACTCGTTTTGCACATGTGCAATGCATTCTATTTTTTTCATTTCAACACTGTCTACATAAGGTTTTGATTCCCTAACGTTAAAAAATTCCTTACTATCACCATCTCCAAGGTATTTAAAACCCCTTGTTGCGGTTTACATTCCTAACCGTACCGTTCGCTAGAGTAAGGCGGAAATGCAAAATAATAAAAAAAAAATCACTAAAAAATTATTTTTCAACACATAAAAGTGATAAATACATCATTGTAAAGGGAAAAGTCTGAATTAAAAGATGACAGAAAAAAATTAGCACAAAATTCGATTTTTGGGAAACCTTGTCCCCTTAATTTAGGCGTGTTATATAGAATTTAAGAGAATTGTCTTTTAAGGAACTTAGTAAATGACGTATGAGGAGCTAATCTATATTCGGGACATTGTCAATCTTGTGAAACGACAAAATTATTCTTTCAGCAAAGTCATTATAGTTTAGTGATCTACGTAATAATCTGCAGTCACTTTGGTTAATCCTAGAGCGCTGCATACATTGTGGAGTTTATACCTCTGAAATGTCAGGTAAATATAGTGTAATATCGTTTGCTGGCGGAATAAACATAACATATATATTGTACTGGAAAATTGTATAAACTTTTTATACTCATATATTCGAGTATAAAAACTATAAAAACTACTTATTATAGTGTATATCAAGTGTGTATATCATAATACGACTCTTGTACCCGTAGTATCTTAATGGTATAATGATTTGCCCGTTTTATTCCTTGTATATGTTAATTTGTAATAACTAGTTGTAAATAGTGTATCAGCTGATCGTGGAATATTTATGTTGTGTGTTTACGAATGTGATTTAAATATATAAGTAAAAGAATCGAATTATTCTGCCTTGGTTGCTGAATCAGAATTATAATTATTCCAGTTCAGTAGTTAGAACTCCAAAATCAATTCAAAAAATAGCGGTCGAGTCATCCCAAAATTTTCAAGTCACCTTCGATATTAGGCTTTAACCTATTATTTGAGGTTAATCTTGGTTCCACTATTATTTACTATTCTTTTGTAACATTTTGTTTCGTTACAATATTTACTGATTTGTTTATTACACACATATTGTAATACACCTATTTTACATTATCAGATAGAATAACAACAACAACAACACAACAAAAACAAAAACAACAACAACAACAATTCGATCGGCCGGAAATAAATTAGAAACTACATTGCAATATATAATTAGAAAGCCACTGAAAGTGAAATTGAAAATCAAAATGGACTTTGGGTTGGTTGCTTACTCTTAGATAAAGTCTTTTACGTAAAGAAATCGTCGATAAGTTCACCTTAAAACTGTATATACGAGCAAACAAAATTTTGCATAAGGTAGTTACTACTCGGTATAGGTGAAATACTAGATGAAATACTAAAGAAAAAACGGAAAAGAAGTGTATATACATTTATTTACCGGATGATAGTAGGTGATTCTTTTTGACGGATAACCATAATAAAGTTAAAAAAAGTTTAAATTATATATATATATATTCTTGTTGTACCACTGTTTTTAATGAGAATTCAACATAGGTCAAATTTATGGTACAGAATCTTCTATATAATATTACTGTCGTCACCTTACAATGCTTTTTTTACATCCAACCAAATTCAAGATGCAGATTTAACCTTCTGTGTCTGTGACTAATCTTGACACTTATTAACAGTAAAAAGTTTTAAACTGTTCATTTTCCATAACGTTCACAATGTAATTTTTAATATTATTTTTATGACACAGAATCTAATAGATAAGATTACTGTCTCAACTTTGAAAAAAGATAGTTTCACAGCAAACCAAATTTTTGATAGGGATTTATTCTTGTATTTTCCTTCGCTCATCTACAATTCCCCAGACGTCAGGAAAAGGTATTACTGAATAAGAAACTAAAGTAGTAACCTTTCACAAGTTGAAGAAAAAATTTTTTAGTTGGTCTAGGCATTTGTGTAGAGTTTCAGGATAGCTTTGCCTGTGTCGTAGGTAGTACGCGGCTCAGACATGTAACCCTAATCGAATCGGACCTCATTCGAATTCCGACCACAACTCCATAGAAACTTTAGAAGAAGAGGAGAACGTACGAAAGACTACGAGAGAACAGTCTACTAAGTTAGTGAGGAAGTGTCACGCGCGCGCACAAACACCACAAATAGACTTAAATGTTAATTTTATTTTATTTCACTAAATCTAACGACGAACTGACTGGTGTTAAGAGTTTTGCCGTGTTTTATCTACAAAGTTTTTAATAAAATTTATTTCAATTAATGCATTTATTTTCGTATCAACAAATATTTCATTTACTTTTTTTCATTTTTGATGCAACAATATTGTTACGACGGTCCCGTATGGTACAGTGAAAACAAAGACACCAATTAAGTCACTAACCACCAGCTTTAATTATCACAATTAAACAGTTTGCAATCAACAAGATAGTCTCTTGCAACAAATTGACTAAAAACTGTTCACACGCAATAATAATGTCAACTAATATAGTCTCGCACAATTATAAAACACATAACACTTCGCCACAATACTACGAACCGCACTGGAATAAGTCGCCACTTAAAACTAACTTGACCGTCGTTGAATGCCTTTATTTATACCCCGCTGGTTTCCAGGATGATCTGTCACTTTGGATGACTTGTGAAACAAACAGGCGCTCTCGAGAATCCACTAGAAACAGTGTCCTTGAACACACTGCGCTAACCGGTACGGTCCGGTATAGACTCGATAGTTGACGCGTAATTGTCTTTCATCGCAAAGTAGCAGCAATATGTACGCACGCACACATTACAGCTGGGATAGTCGAGATACTTGTAGAACGTTCCGTATTACGTAAACTTTTCCGCATTACGTAGCAATATTTACTAGTTGTTTAAACACTAAAACAGTGTGCAGCTGAATTACGTGATACGAATGAAACAAAAAATTACCTGATAAACTTATAAGTAGTTACTATTTCTATTATGAATTTGCTAACTGCTATAATTTTTATTGTTCGACTAAGCTTTTCGTTTAAGACCTGAAGATGTCAGTGATGACGAAAAGCTTAGTCGAACAATAAAAATTATAGCAGTTAGCAAATTCATAATAGAAATAGTAAGGATGGCTGCTAATTTAAACAATACGAATTATAAGTAGTTGTTAATATTTCTGTTTACCGGGCTACCAGGCCGTGGTCCGAAGTTATTACACGCCGTCGGTGGCCATCTTCAGTGTCTAAAGGACTGATACATTGACTCAGGTGTAGACCTGTCACTGTAGAGTCAGTGAACCTCAGTAGCCTGAGTAGCTGAAACGTTTGCGTGTAAGAACATCGGACCAAGGCCTGACGGCCCGGTGACGGTGAACAGAACTAGAGCGCCGGCTGTTACAGACTAAGACATCAAGTGACAGTTTTAAGTATTACAACATATCGCTTATTATATACTGCAAAATAAAATTACAATTTTTTCAATTAAATATATTCAATGAACAAGTAGTAGTATTCAGCAATTCCATAATTTAATTTTGTACGACACATATTCGACTCAATTTTCGGTGGAAAACTCAATGTCATCGTAACGTTTTATTTCTATTGACTGTGCCACGCTGTAGAAATGAATAGGTTAAAATCTTGAATCGAGACGACGTAAAACTATAGACAGACTGTTAATGGGAAAATTCATGAGGCAGCGACACGCTGAGTTCAGTAATTGGACATGAGATTAATTCTTCTTAATGAGAACATTTGAAACAAGGATATATGAGATAAGGATTGTCTTTAGAAACTAGTTCTACAACGGACATACAAATATATGTGTGTGTGTGTGTGTGTGTGTCCTTTATAGTATCATGAGTTATATGTGCAGAAAGACTCATCACTGTAAGGAACGATACACCAATATCATAACAATTAACAAAATCACATATTGGGAATTCTTATTTTAATACCCTTACTAATTTCTTTATTAAATTAGTGCACACTTACAAGTACATAAGATTATCCTACATCCATAAATGATGTAACCATTTATGTATATTCATGAGTACTCAGAAATTATATTGTTACGACGCGTCGTATGGTACTAACTGATCGTCGTATGGTACAGTGGAAAAACATTCAAGACACCAATGAAGTCACTAATAACCAGCTTTAATTATCACACGTACCGTTTATAATAAACACGTTATTCAACAAGATTATACTCGTACAATAATTGAAATTAATCTGTCCACACGCAATAATAATGGTAACTAATAGAGTCGCGCACAATAATCACTTTTCACTAATAGCCTCTTGAACGCACAGAGTAATCGCCCGAAGTAAACTCGAACCTCACTTGAATACGTCGTCACTTAAACTGAACTAAGCGTCGCTGAAATGCTTGTATTTATACCCCGCTGAGATTGAAGAATAATCCATAATCCCCGTCAAATGCCAGAAAACACTAGAGCGTTATTGATTGCGGCCTTGAACATAGTGCGCGCGGACCAGTATGGTCTGGAATAGCCTCGTTACAGACTCGTGACAAGTGTCACGTGATTGTCCTTTATCTCAAAGTAGCAGCAATATGTACGCACACACACATTACAGTCTGGTTCCACTGGAAGAGCCGAGAAATACGTAGAATGTTTTGTAATGGCGTACAATATTTTAAAATCCCAAAACTAAAACAGCAAACCTTATATTGAGAACAATAGAAACGATAGGTACAAAATATCTTTCCACTTCTTATTATTTAGGTCATAAATCAAACCTTAAAATGACAGGTAAATTTTAGAAAAGAAATGTATGCATCTCATATATGCTTAATATCGTGTGAACACATTGATTCAATTGCTTTTGTTATTGTGTAATTTATATTAATGTTTATTGTGTTATATGTTACTGTTCCTGTATTTGTTAAACAAGAAGAAAAACGTGGAACATGTAAAGGGAACTAAAAAATTGACAGGGATTGCTTACACCGGAAGAGGAGCAAGAGAAAAACTGGGGTAAGACTGATATACGCAGCATAAGACAGAGTGGAATATGGAGTAAAACGGTGACCACGGGTTTGGGGTGCTACGGATTTAGAGAAGCGAAAGTTTTACTTTTGTTTTTATTTCCATTTAAACTTGTTACAAGCATTTACAGGTTTTGTGTACCGATATCTTAAATGTCCAGTAGAAAATATTTAAAGAGTTTTTCCAGTGGTAATATTTTTAATTCTTATATACATCGGATATTCACTTTTAATTTACATTTATGGCCAAGCTACGTTTTTCTGTAAGTAAATATGAACTTTTAAGTTAGACTGAAATGATATACATATACAAGCAAACATTTATCAGTTAGATACAAATTTTCATCGTAACAAAATATTATTACAATTGAAAACTACCGGGCTATTGGGCCGTGGTCGACAGCTTACAACATGATTATTATATTTATAAACGTTTCGGTCATCCACAGAAGGCATTTTTCAGTAGAAACGGGTTCAACAAAGGATGGCAGGCTGAACGGACTTCAATATAAGCATTGGTTGCATCCTGTATTGAACGCGTTTCTACTGAAGGACACCTCCAGTGGGTGTCCGTAATTTCAGACATTAGCCTTCGCAGGCTAATTTCAAACATTAGCCAATGATTGATTATTTGTAGTATGATACAAAATATAAAGACTAAAGTTGTTATCATAAGAATAAACTGTTTTATTATTTTTTGTTGTACATGTATCCTCAGTACACATTACTGAAAAATTTTAAAGGACCAAGCATCCAGGTGAAGTAGGCCTAATGGTGCCAGAGAAACCAGGTCTTTCATTTTTGTGGTTTGCAGAATTTCTGCGATCTTGCAGAGACACGTTGACCGAAGTGAATATGACTGTTCAACGTAGTAGGGGCGTACGTAACATAGTGTTGTGATCCTCTTGGTTAGCTTGTATAGCGTTAAGCCCTGTCACCACGGCAAGGTGGAACCACGTCGACAGGGGCCCTCCCTCCCATGGGGGCTCTAAGGTGGTGTGCGAGCCCCCCCGTTAGTGCGTTGCTGCTGGACTGCTGATGTTGATATTCCTTCATGTTCAGGTGTCTAGAACATGGCTGTGTCTCCGCCGTCCCCCGCGGCGAAGAACTGGGAGAAGTAATCAGACCACTGGAAACAAAGTATACCTTCGTTAACTAAAACTTATATAAATTCAAGTATTTAATACAAACTTTATTTAATAAGCATTCTAAACAAATGTGTGTTAATAATAACTATATAAAATATATGGTAAGTTAATTATGTAAATGAGAATCGTACAAAACTACAAGTAAATTTTTGAGGCAGTGACGAGGAGTTTATCAAAGACTCCTTTTGGTTTTACAGTAATATCAAAATATTCGGAAACAGTTGGAGCTGTATACCATCATGTAGAGCCAAATCTTCGAAAGGTGGCAATCACATCCGAAAGTAACACACACACACACACACACACACACACACACACACACACACACACACACACACACACACACACACACACACACACACACACACACACACACACGTATATTTTTGTAATTACTGTAAGTACTTAAATAAAATTCATATTCATCTATTTAAAAATACATACATATAACTATGTTCCAAATATAAAGCGCATGCATATTTTTAATTAAAATTTATGCGGATTCCAATGGCCAAGCCATCACATTTTTATTATTACATTGTGAAAATCAATTACAATTTTACATGACCCATTTAAGGTGTAAGTTTGTGATAAATGACAGAATAATAGAGCAAGTAATCCAGTTAGACTACTTAGGAACAAGGCTTACAAGTAACAAAAGAACAGATGAAGAAATAGAACATCAATTGATGAAAGCAAAAAGGATCCATGAAATAATAAATACCTCACACAAGAAGCAAAAACTAGGGTTTAACAAGGCACAATACGTCCAGTAATATCCTATTCATCAGAGACCAAACCAGATACAGCAACGACAAACAATAGGAATGACTATATAACGGAGGGTACTAGGCACGGTAGGTTGCCAAACGTGTAATGTGACAGATATTAATTCTTGGATTGCGGAAAGAAGGACATTTAATTAACACATGTCAAGAATGGATGACACAATGCTAGTGAAAAAAGGCAAGAGATAGCCGACCAAACACCAAGAGGAGCATTGGTCGGCCAAGGAAGTGGTGTAGTGACAGCATGTAGGACCGTTGTTATAGAACAGAACAGAGTCCTAACAGGAAAGTTAAAGAACAAGAAGAAGAAGAAATAAGAATCTGTTTCTATAAATATAGCAGTACAATTGCTTTAGAATTTGTGAACGTTTGTTTACTGTCTGCAGAAGATAAAAACGTATCATATGTTCATAGATGTACAACAGAAGATCTTGCTAGCATGGTAATCAGAGGGTGGCGAGGAAGGGCAGAGAACGGGGAAGCATAGAGGAGTATTGTAGAGGAGGGTAAAGCCCACCAAAGGCTGTAACGCCAGATAAGAAGACGATGTATTTGTCTGCGACCGTACAGATTCTATAGCTTGACGCTAATGACGTCTTGATTTGGTTGCTGTCAGTCGGAAGTGATTCGAGACTCTTCGAAACGTAGTTTGTATTGGTAGTGTTTGTGCGCGGTTACAGTCTGAGCACACAAGTCTGAGGACACCAAGTATCATTAGCTTGTATTATTCTCTCCGGGAAACTACTGCAGTTTTTTTATTTTGTGTATGTTTCAAAACTATTTATTTATCTTCTCTTTTATATCATATTCAGACTGCACATCCGAGATATTTAAAATCCGACTTGTTCTAACGTCCTGTTGTTTGTAACTATCTTAGTCCTTACTGAATATTTATCTTTAAAGGCCATGGTTTTAGTCTTTTTCTCTGAAATTGTCAGTGAGTACTCTGTTGCTACTTCTTGTAATTGAAACACAGCACTTTGTAAATCATCCTCATTTTCTTGCATAACAACTATGTTATCTGCATATAGCAGCGAACCCATACAAATTGATTTGTTAAGCTGTATTCCCAAAGTCAATGTGGATATCCTTGCTCTCAACATGTCCTCAAGATAAATAAATTTAGGAATACTTGTAGAACGGTTCATAGAAATTTTAGAAATAAAACAGGACACAGCACAAGGATTAAATTTTATAAGACAATTGCAATACCCACATTGACATATGCGAGTGAGGCGTGGGTCATGACAAAAAAGGAATGGGACAATATTCAGAGTCCTGAAACGCAGTTTCTTCGAAGTACTTTAAACTGTACATTGTAAGATAGAATAAGTAATGAGTATATCAGAGCGAATCTTGAATCAGAGGACATAAATGAAATTATTTCAGCTTACAGAAGACAATGGTGGGATGATATGCAAAGGACGACAGAGGATTGATTGGCGAAATGGGCACTGAAATATAAAACCACTGGTAGAAGAGACGTTGGTCGTCCGAGGATGAGATGGGTGCCGGACTAGGTTTGTATAACCTAATCCTTAAAGTAGAGAAGAATCACTAATAGTGTAAAAAATATTTCATTTAACATAAAAAAATAAATAATTAAATATATTGAGCCAGTTGAAACAAAAATAAATTATATTTGGTTAAAATAAACTAGAAAACAATTTTTGTTCAGACAACAAATTTGGTAATAGTGTTAAAGTGAATAAATGGATACGTAAACAACTCTCTAAGTATTTACATTATGTTTGTAACTTACAACTTCTCCGTCAAAGACGGTAGTTTCCACTCGGATTAGCTGCTCCTGGAACCAGAGTCGACGCCCTACCATGGAGTAATACTGGATTTCATAGAATTCTGTATCCTCCTGAAAAATTAACAAACACATTATGGTATTACAACGTTATGAGCAGGGCAATTTTACAATAAACTCAATTCTTTAGTTAAACTCTTCAATGAAATTTAATTTAATTTAATATATATTAATTTGAATGATGTTTGACATTATCTGTCAAGCTTCACACAGAACTACATAGGTGAACTTGTAATATATGACGTGTCCGGAATGACTGGCAATACATATTTCCTCGCGTACGATAATGTAAATACTATGAGAAACGCATCTAGGATGGCAAGTACTCAAAATAATAAAAGCTGTGAGTATTTGATTAATGTAAATGGGCTAACTGAAATTGCTAGTCACAATTAATTAAGTAAAATTCATAGATATTTAACAAAAACCAGTTGTAGGAAAAGCTCGTTAGGATTTTAACGCGCGCGCGTGTGTATTATCCTAATAAGGATGCAGAGTACAGGAAAAGAATAAACACGGCAAAAGACGGGCTCAATAAAGTCAAAATTCTGAATAAAGAACCTATTCTGTACTAACACCACCGATATGACTTAGAATTAAGTTTAACTTTACTGTCATATATAAATTAGTAACTGACGTTTCGGCCCAGTTTATTGTTTCTGGTAATATTGTCTACACGATATTTTGACTTCAATCATTTTATATTATACTGATGCAGACACGAGTGTATTATAAATGTTACTTACCACGAAGTATTCTCCGCTAGAATTGGCGAAGTAGTAATGCTCAGTGAAGGTCTGTAACAGACAACACAATAACTGTAAAAATTCTAGTGACAAGTGGAAGTCGACTACGTTTTACTGAAAAAAGAAGTGTAATAATGTAATTATTGCATATAGAGTTACTTTATCGACATCAGATATTCCTGATATCTGATATCAAATATGTGATAGTCGTGTAACATTTCAGTTGTTCTCCAGTTCTGTTTAGTACAGTTGTAGTGGGCAGGATATTTGAATTGGAAAGATGACATGTAGCTAGATTGTGTACCAAACTACGTAAGCAATATCAGATATAACCTTTTGCCCACCTACTTACGTGTAGATGACACGTGTCTGCTTATTTACAGTACCTTGTAAACTTCCGCAGCTAAGTGTGTCTCGCAGTTCAAGGTGCGGTTTCGATAGTTTCGTTCTTATCCACCCATCACCGTCTGAACATCTTCATCTATAAAATACTTTTTTCAAAAATTTAGTCTATGCTCTGGCGTCATATATATTTTGCCCGGCGAGTTCTAAAGCCATTTCTATTGGTTGGCGCTCGACTAGGGCCGATCCCATCGTTGGTCGGTATGTTGGCTTATTGAAAACGTAAGTTGCCACCTATATTCCTTATTTATGTGTATACCCAGTGTGGGTCACATTTCGTCCACTTGCGCACACACATTTATATTCAAACATATTTCCTAATACATAAAAAAATCACAAACAGAGCAAGTAAACCGTACATTCTAATTAATTTTCAGAAAAATATTAAGTGTCCATTGAGCAGTCTCACTCTTAATTCAGTATAGAATCCACTTTTACGTCAATATTTGTGTTGATAGGAGCGTGTGCACATGTCTGTGACTACCCAAGTCTCAGATTTCGCTTTGTAGCAGCTGTCTTTCTCAAAAGCACTGATTTGTCTTAAAATTGTGTTGCTTACATATTTGCTTCGGTATTTCGTTCACCCACTCTAAAGAGATTAGACGTTTCCTATAACGTCATTCACGTAACCCACAAATTCCCGCGTCATTCAATTTCCGTTCATTCACACCACATGAACTTCCTACTATCAGTCTTGCGTTTATTTGTGTTCATACTCTCTAAAATTATTCAATTTTCTTCTTCATCCTACTTGATCTCTTTCATTTCTCCTTAAAAATTCTAATCATTGTCAGCTGACACGTATGGCACTCAATTTTGGTGCTTCTGACTCGTTAACCCAAATCGTATTTTTAGTACTTTCTTTTATCCTTTCATACATAACAGATGATGAATATTGCAAAGACACAACATAAAGAATACATTGCCTATCGTTTCCACTAATTTTCATGTTTACATATATACACATAACAAACCAAAATATATTATTCCAAGGATTATATAAAATATAATTTTTATCAACTTGCGTTGTTAAATATTTCTTACACCTGCAAGTAACTTTCAGTTTTTAGCAACTCACGAGATAAAATTAACTACAGAATAAAACCGAAGTTAACTTTGAACTTTTAAGCTTTGGTACTCTGTGATATTAATTCATAGGTTTCTAATTATAGACAAATTAGTAACGGTACATACCTCAATGGCGACCGGAGCGTAGTACGGGGCTGGAATCCGCTGGACGGTGTCTGTTAACATGTAAGTAATATATGAAGAAATGTTAGTAGTGTATGAACGATTGTTAGTAATTAATCTAAATGGGTCAATATCACAATTCTTTAGAGAATAAAAAGATTAACGCACCTTCTGGTGAGGGAAGATACACGTCTTCAATGGTCACTAAGGCAGGAGCCTCTGTTGACAGGACAATAAAAAAATTACACTTCCCGAATATACATAATACGGGTATGATATCTAACAAACTCCTTTAATACCCCTATAATTACACGTAGTTCAAGAATAAATTTGGAGCTAGAAAATAAAAATCTAAAACTAATGTAAGGTTTGGAGCAAAACGTCACTGACCGAATATTGGCATAGGTAGTGATAAGGTAACATACAAGAGTATGATATTGTAGAAGTATGTGAACTTTGCGGCCTGCAAATAATTTTATGCTTTCTGATATCGCTGATAATAGCAAACTGTATATAGTTTGTTTGAGCATGTGTGTGTGTGTGTACACGTATGTATGCATGTAATAATTCTATGTATTTATGAACTTAGGTATGATGCATACGTAATACAGCCTATGTTTTTTGTTTCTTTATTGTTTTTTTCAGAATTTTGAATTCCAGATTCTTCTCAGTGTTACATAATTTGAGAACTTTGAACGTTGAACTGTTAAACCAAGAAGCCGGTTTACACTAGCTGACACGTAAATATCAGGTTTAGAGGCAAGACTAGTATAAATTTAAAGGCATTTCTCGTTCTGTTTTACAATTAACTCTCGTATTTGAACAGAAGTTAGGTAGTGTTGATATTCTTTTAAAATATTATTTGACAAGCTCACTTGCTTTAGTCAACACAGTCGCTGAATGACCACACGTAGGCCTATATTTTGTTTATTTTTAGTACACAAAGGTCATTTCCGTTACATGTTTAAGCATACATTACGCAAAGATGTAATACATAATGCTGTGTTTCAAATGGACACATATCGGATCACTTAATGGATTAGTCGATTAACTAATTTTGTTACTTAAAATATACGTATTATATTTACAAAACGTACTCTCTTCCGTCTTCTTCCGGGCACTGCGACCCGCGGAACAGCAGCAAAATAGGTCTGAAATATATGTTCAAAACGTTTGTAATTATATAACACATTCCAGCGTTCCCCATTATCAAGTCATACTTTTAAATAACTAACAAATCCTATGTAGCTGTGACAATTAATTCTGTCATCTGGAGTAAACATTTATTAACACAATTATTATTATTATTATTATTATTATTATTATTATTATTAGTAGTAGTAGTAGTAGTAGTAGTAGTAGTAGTAATATTATAATTCTTATTATTGTTACTAGTTGTAATAGTATTAGTATCATTATCATTGTTTGTATATTTATTTAATAAGTCAGTTTTTAAGAATAAACTTTGTTTTATTCTGCAAAATGTTTTGAGTACAGATTTTACCCTCTTCGCAGTGCTACTGCATAGTTTTGCCAATAACGAATGTCGTTATAAGAAAAAATCTTTAATTTATAATCAAGAAAGGTGAAAATAAAAATGTGTGAAAATTATACGAACGCACGCACACACACAGACACACACATCCCTCCACATAAGATACACATACATAAGTGAATATTTTTGGTGTTTGTGGTTATGGTAAATTTGTAATTGTAATTTTAAACGTTTCTTACCCTTATTACAATTGTTAACAAGAAAATAACCACCGCATAATAAATTAATTTCTAATAATACGCATTCCAATAAATACATTCATTTAGACTTAGATCTGAAAAATAAAGACTGAATCAATGTAGCCTACGGTGGACACAGATCTACAAATGTTAATTTGCTGTTAACAAAGAAACCCATTTTTTAAATCGTAAAATACGCACGTAAGTATATAATATGTGTATATGTATGTGTACAAGTATATGTATGAGATATCTGTGTATGTTTTATCAATAACTTTACGTGCATAAATTAAAATATTATAGACAAATTCAAGCCACAGTTATACTTATTATAATTCAAAGCACTGCACGCTTAGCAACTTAAGTGAGGTAAATGTATAGTAAAAATTAAAATCACTTACATCGGCAAACCTTCTTAAAAACACCCATAGCTAGAACTGGATAAATAGCTATATAGGAAAAAGAACAAAAAACGCTATTAAACAAGGAAAAAAGTGTGGCTAATACTAAAGTAGTTTTCTTTAACATAGTCCGTGCATTCACTAAAACAACAAACAGTTTCAACAAAGTCACCAATAATTTTGAATCAAACAGAATTAGTCTCGATCGAAAGCTTTCGTGGTGTTCACTTTTAATAACAAATCAGCTTAACGGTTTAACAAAGCATTTTATTTTTCTAGTAGAGCAGGTTTTGCCCCTGGAAGGTTGAAGCATCCTCGGCGGCTGGACTGAGTCTAATCTCAGAAAAATAAAACTTGAGTTAAACCGTAAATCTAAGAAGTTATTGAAATCATACAGGCATTAGTAATGACTAGACAACAAATTATTTCTACAGAAAATAGAAGTAACTGTAATACTTACGATGTCACAGTTCAGAAGTATATTAAAACGAGTTACTCTATTCATTAGTACGCATTAATAAAGCCTACCAATTAGGAGACCAGTTGTGTTTATCGAATTCCGAATATTGTGTACCATATACTGTAATAGACTTCAGTCGACATAAATAATTTATAATCTTAATGAAATTATGATTACTTTGGAAAACTTTTATTTACAAGAATAAACTATACTTTCGTGTTACCAACAGCCAACACTAAGCATGATTTGTCAACGAACAGTAAATATGTTAAGGCACACTGTTTGGTACAAGACATTTATAAATTGCACTGTGATTTAGTTAATAAACAAGCCCTTCCATGTAAACATTCATCTGTTACAAGATTAATATATTGAAAAACTATTTTAAAGAAAATAAATTCTTTCACCTTGACGTTAAAACAGAATGATTCATTTTATTTTGTAAGACAAGTTATTAAAATTCTAATAACACACTCTGTGTAATAATAGAAAATTTTAAATTAGTATTTAATTGAAACAACAAAAAACCCTTAAAAACGTAAAATACTAGCATTTAAAAAAACAAATAACACAAAATTTCAATAAAAATACAGAAAATTTGGAAGCGCTGATTTGAATCACGATTAAATTAAATCAAACAGACAATCTTATCTTTACTTATTGGCTAGCAAATATTAAAAATCATAAAGTCTAGTTCTATTTCATATAGTCTAGCACTAGTTCAATTTTGTGCGTGTAGAGCACAAAAATAAAATGTTTTCTATATTGGCTTTTGAAACATATTTTATTTAATCAGACAAAGCAAAGTCAGGAAATAGTTATTAAAGGAAATGTATAGTTAACTCGAACTGAAGAAAAATTTTTCTTAAATTATAAAAACTATAATAGGGTAAAAATGTTTTATCTAATAAAGATATAACTGCCCCTGACATAAGATGTAACTTAAGATGTTTGAGACAAACTTTTAACGAAAGAAAACCCAATAAACGTTTATGGATAACAAACAGAATATACAGCGTAGTAATTACAAGTAATATATTAATATTACTTAGATAAATGCAAAAGTAAAAATACATTATGTTAGTCGTAACTTTAGTAAATAAGTTTTAATTTCAGAATATATGTTTTACTATTATATCTGATAGTAATAGTAAAATATTAATGATGTTAATAAAATATTTATTAAAATATTAAATTAAAATAAAATAATAGTAATAGTTTTAATATCACGTCCGCTCCTGAAATGCTTGGACATCATGTAAGCCTACATAATACATATCTGTTAATTTACATTGATTATTAATACTAAAAGTCCTAAAATTATATATATAAAATCCTTATCTGGCGAAGATAAATGTATTAGAAACTATGAGTAAAGGAATACCTAGAATAATGTATAAAATGCATTATTTAATTAACGAGTGGAAAAAACGTCCTACTTACCTCAGTGTTTTAAAAAGATAAAAATATTGTTTTGAAAAAAAATTAAATTCCATATGTTACTATGGAAACAAGTTGAATTGTTGATTTTCTCTGTTAAATAAATTTATAAAAGTAACTGCTTCTTTAAATAAAAATAAGATTACCAAAAATATGGTAAAGTACAGAACCTTTGGTAAGGGGTGGCGGCTTGATGCGCACACTGTGTTTCGGAACAAGTGTGGAGTTGTCGACTGCACATTTGTATTTGCCAGCCGCCAGGTATGAACAAAATTCCTGTACGATGATAAAATACGATCCGTAATGAAAGGAAATGCCTACGATCTGTAGGCCTAAACCAAACCTGCATTTTGGCATTTCTTTTGTGGTAGTGGTACATTTCTATACAAGTGTAGTTTACTCTTTATAGTAAGTCTTAAATTTATTGTATTAACTGTATTTGTTTATACAAGCACACTAATAATAGATTTTTTCTATTAATAAATTCACATAATATACAAGTTAGTTGGATTCATAGTAACTTAACACAGAACTGTTAATACATTCGTATTTTAATTATAGCAGAAATTTAGTTTTAAGGCATAGCCTATTGTACATTTTAATGCATATAACAAAAGGCATACAGAAATCTGGCCTAAACCCGTTGGATCAAACTTCTTGACATCAAACCTTTCTAAGTAATTGTTTTTCTGAGTCAAGCAATTACTACATATATTTAATATTTTTATTTCCATACTAATGGATGAAAAAATACGTATAAAAGAGCATCTTTTCTATTTGCTCTCGAAGATTAACCAGTGACTCTCTATCCTTGTTACACCAGAGTCCCATGCTTGCTGAAGCAGGAACAATTTACCTTACCAATATACGAAATCAACAAAATTTTAAGTTCTTAAATCCACTCTTCGTAAATGCGAGCGAGCTCTTCGTGCTTCCGATTATATTTTCTATTATACAATAACAAAAGAGATAAAATAAATACACAAGCCTGTATAGTCAGATAAGGGAATGCCAGCTTATATAGCTTTTTCGTTAAAGTGATGAAATGAGCACATTCAAGTTTCGGTTAAAATTTCCGTTTAAAATGTCTTTTTTCTTACCAGATACACCAGCTTACCTTTTGCCCCTCCAGCATCTTGAAGAATCAGTGCTCTTTGTGCTCTTTGATAGAACTGCGGTCAGATATTTCAGTTCCTCTCTAAATTTTGATCCTTTCTCACAACTCACTGGACTCGATTGAAATTTTTGTTCACAAACATTCTACAGCACGACGGTTCTGACTGGCTGACGATTTAACACTCCTATGGTTAACATAAGCTGACGCTTAGAAAAGCAACGGACACTCGAAGATTTGGCTAAATGTATATTTATATTACATTATATGCTACATGCTGTAAATTTAATATTTATAATTAAATTTACCTCAAGATGTTATTTTTATCCTTTATTGGAACATGTTTCGGGTACTATCTTGTACCCATCCTCAGCCTTCCGGTTTTTTGTCTGGTGAAGTACATATGTTTTGTTGGTTGACTATTATTATTGTGGCTTCCTGTTGGCTTCTGGTATTTCAAATTGGTTTTATTGTGTGTGTTTATGGTGTATGTGTTAGTTTTTTGTGTATTTTCTATGTTGAGTGCTTTGAATATTGTGTCATGTTTTGTATTGATTTGTATTTGTTCAGGTATTAATTTGTTTTCTGTTTTATGTTTGTATATCTGTAAATTTTCCCAAATGTTCATTATGGTGCCTTTGTGTGGTATATGTTTTATTAGTGTTACATTGGTTATGTCTGGGAATTCATGTCCTGTGTTTATTGCATTTGTGGCTAAATTGGATTTATATATTTCTGGTTTTTTGTATGCATTTAGGTGTTCAAAATAACGTTTTTTCAGCTGTTTTTTTGTTTGTCCTATGTAACATTTATTGCAATCTTGGCATTCAATTTTGTATATACCGTTGGTTGTTGTATCTTTGTTGTGTGAGCTATTTAGATTTTGTAATTTATTTTTATTAGTTTTGTATGCTATTTTTATATCTGTGTTTTTAATAGTTTTGTTAGTTTTGTCATTTTATTATTTATGTATGTGAATGTGGCCCATTTTTTGTTGTTGTTATTATTTATGTGTTGTTCAGTTTGATTTATTCTTAATTGTTCAGTTTTTTACATACACAAATAATAAAATGACAAAACTAACAAAACTATTTAAAATAAATCAAACTGAACAACACATATATAATAACAACAACAAAAATGGGCCACATTCACATACATAAATAATAAAATGACAAAACTAACAAAACTATTTAAAAACACAGATATAAAAATAGCATACAAAACTAATAAAAATAAATTACAAAATCTAAATAGCTCACACAACATCGATAATACAACAACTAACGGCATATACAAAATTGAATGCCAAGGTTGCAATAAATGTTACATAGGACAAACAAAAAAACAGCTGAAAAAACGTTATTTTGAACACCTACATGCATACAAAAAACCAGAAATATATAAATCCAATTTAGCCACACATGCAATAAACACAGGACATGAATTCCCAGACATAACCAATGTAACACTAATAAAACATATACCACACAAAGGCACCATAATGAATATTTGGGAAAATTTACAGATATACAAACATAAAACAGAAAACAAACTAATACCTGAACAAATACAAATCAATACAAAACATGACACAATATTCAAAGCACTCAACATAGAAAATACACAAAAAACTAACACATACACCACAAAGACACACAATAAAACCAATTTGAAATACCAGAAGCCAACAGGAAGCCACAATAATAATAGTCAACCAACAAAACATATGTACTTCACCAGACAAAAAAACCGGAAGGCTTAGGATGGGTACAAGATAGTACCCGAAACACGTTCCAATAAAGGATAAAAATAACATCTTGAGGTAAATTTAATTATAAATATTAAATGTATTATATATATCAAGAAACGGACTGTAGCAAAAAGTGGCTATATATATATATATATATATATATATATATATATATATATTTCAATCACTTTCTGCTACAGTCCGTTTCTTGATGTATATAATACTATAATACTTATAACTAATTTACCTCAAGATATACTTTTTTCTTTAGGAACATGTTTCGGGAGATCTTGTTCTCCCATCTTCAGCCTTCGCCATCTTGTTTCTGGTGAAGTATTTGTGTGTTGGCTTCTGGATGTTATTAAGGTAGTTTGTTGGTCTTTGGTCCTTCAAAGTTGCATTATTGTGTGTGGTTGTGGTATCTGTTTTTGTATTTTGTGTATTTTCGATGTTGAGTGCTTTAAATATTGTGTCATGTTTTGTATTGATTTGTATTTGTTCTGGTATTAATTTGTTTTGTGTTTTATGTTTGTAAATCTGTAAATTTTCCCAAATGTTCATTATGGTGCCTTTGTGTGGTATATGTTTTATTAGTGTTACATTGGTTATGTCTGGGAATTCATGTCCTGTGTTTATTGCATGTGTGGCTAAATTGGATTTATATATATTTGGTTTTTTGTATGCATTTAGGTGTTCAAAATAACGTTTTTTCAGCTGTTTTTTTGTTTGTCCTATATAACATTTATTGCAATCTTGGCATTCAATTTTGTATATACCGTTGGTTGTTGTATTATCTTTGTTGTGTGAGCTATTTAGATTTTGTAATTTATTTTTATTAGTTTTGTATGCTATTTTTATATCTGTGTTTTTAAATAGTTTTGTTAGTTTTGTCATTTTATTATTTATATATGTGAATGTGGCCCATTTTTTGTTGTTGTTATTATTTATGTGTTGTTCAGTTTGATTAATTCTTAATTGTTCAGTTTTTATTTTGTATTTGATTTTATTTTCTATTTTGATCATAGTATTTTTATTGTATCCATTTGCATAACCAATTTGGTATATTATATTTCTTTCTTTGTCAGTTTCTTGTTTGTTTAGGGGTATTTTGTACATTCTGTTAAATAACGAATAAAATGCTGCCATTTTATGTTGTGGTGGGTGGTCAGAATGGTTAGGTATAATGATGTTAGTGGAAGTTGGTTTTCTATATATTGCATATTGTATGTGTTTGTTGTATCTTGTGATGGTTATGTCTAAATAGTTGATTTTGTTATGTTTTTCTTTTTCTTCTGTGAATTGTATTTTGGGATGTATGTTATTGATTTGTTTCAGTATGTTCTCTGCATTTGTGTTTTTGTTATTTGATACATATAGTCCATCATCTACATATCTTATCCATATGCCATCTGGGTCATGTGTTTTTATGATATTTTGTATTTTGGTGTCTATGTGTTGTAGGAATATTTCTGCTATTATGCTTGATAATGGTGATCCCATTGCTAAACCTTCTTTCTGTTGATAAATTTTGCTATTAAATTCAAAGTAATTTTGTTTTAGTATTAGTTGGAGACTATTTTTTATTTCGGTTATATATTGTTTGTTTTCATTTTGTTCTATAAGTTTGTTTATTATTATGTCAATTGTTTCTTCTACTGGGATATTAGTGTACATGTTTGTTATGTCATATGATGTGAAAAATGTATTTTCATTTATATTTATTATTTTTAGTTTGTCTATGAATTCGTATGTATTTTTTATGTTATGATGGTTATTTGTTAGGTGGTTATTTTTTAGTTTTTGTGCTATTATTCTTGCTATTTTGTATGTAGGAGCTTTTTTGAAATTGATTAATGGACGTATTGGGTTGTTTAATTTGTGTATTTTTATTAGGCTGTTCATTTTAGGTGGTTCTGGATTATTGTTTATATATATGTCTATGTTTTTATTGTTGAAAATGTTTTTATTTGTTTTTATTAGTTTTATTGTTTGTTTAAGATAGTTTTCTGTTGGGTTTTTATCTAGTTGTACGCATTTATTATTGTTGATGAAGTCTTCGGTTTTTTTTATGTAGTCTGTTTTATCAATGATTACTGTTGCTTGACTTTTGTCTGCTTTAGTTATTATTAAATTATTGTTCTTTACTTTATTTTTAATTTCTTTTATTGTTTTATTGTTTTTCTTTTGTTTATCTTTGTTTTTCATTTCGCTAGTGATTATTTTTTTAATTATATGTGTTGCTTCTGTTCTTTTTCCTTCTTGTATATTGTCTTTTATTAGGTTAATGGCAAATTCTGTTTCTACTATTAAATTTTCTAGATTTTTGTTTACATTTTGGGTTATGTTAGTTTTTGACATATTGTTTAAATATTCTGTTTCTTTTTTGTTAAAAATAATCACTAGCGAAATGAAAAACAAAGATAAACAAAAGAAAAACAATAAAACAATAAAAGAAATTAAAAATAAAGTAAAGAACAATAATTTAATAATAACTAAAGCAGACAAAAGTCAAGCAACAGTAATCATTGATAAAACAGACTACATAAAAAAAACCGAAGACTTCATCAACAATAATAAATGCGTACAACTAGATAAAAACCCAACAGAAAACTATCTTAAACAAACAATAAAACTAATAAAAACAAATAAAAACATTTTCAACAATAAAAACATAGACATATATATAAACAATAATCCAGAACCACCTAAAATGAACAGCCTAATAAAAATACACAAATTAAACAACCCAATACGTCCATTAATCAATTTCAAAAAAGCTCCTACATACAAAATAGCAAGAATAATAGCACAAAAACTAAAAAATAACCACCTAACAAATAACCATCATAACATAAAAAATACATACGAATTCATAGACAAACTAAAAATAATAAATATAAATGAAAATACATTTTTCACATCATATGACATAACAAACATGTACACTAATATCCCAGTAGAAGAAACAATTGACATAATAATAAACAAACTTATAGAACAAAATGAAAACAAACAATATATAACCGAAATAAAAAATAGTCTCCAACTAATACTAAAACAAAATTACTTTGAATTTAATAGCAAAATTTATCAACAGAAAGAAGGTTTAGCAATGGGATCACCATTATCAAGCATAATAGCAGAAATATTCCTACAACACATAGACACCAAAATACAAAATATCATAAAAACACATGACCCAGATGGCATATGGATAAGATATGTAGATGATGGACTATATGTATCAAATAACAAAAACACAAATGCAGAGAACATACTGAAACAAATCAATAACATACATCCCAAAATACAATTCACAGAAGAAAAAGAAAAACATAACAAAATCAACTATTTAGACATAACCATCACAAGATACAACAAACACATACAATATGCAATATATAGAAAACCAACTTCCACTAACATCATTATACCTAACCATTCTGACCACCCACCACAACATAAAATGGCAGCATTTTATTCGTTATTTAACAGAATGTACAAAATACCCCTAAACAAACAAGAAACTGACAAAGAAAGAAATATAATATACCAAATTGGTTATGCAAATGGATACAATAAAAATACTATGATCAAAATAGAAAATAAAATCAAATACAAAATAAAAACTGAACAATTAAGAATTAATCAAACTGAACAACACATAAATAATAACAACAACAAAAAATGGGCCACATTCACATATATAAATAATAAAATGACAAAACTAACAAAACTATTTAAAAACACAGATATAAAAATAGCATACAAAACTAATAAAAATAAATTACAAAATCTAAATAGCTCACACAACAAAGATAATACAACAACCAACGGTATATACAAAATTGAATGCCAAGATTGCAATAAATGTTATATAGGACAAACAAAAAAACAGCTGAAAAAACGTTATTTTGAACACCTAAATGCATACAAAAAACCAAATATATATAAATCCAATTTAGCCACACATGCAATAAACACAGGACATGAATTCCCAGACATAACCAATGTAACACTAATAAAACATATACCACACAAAGGCACCATAATGAACATTTGGGAAAATTTACAGATTTACAAACATAAAACACAAAACAAATTAATACCAGAACAAATACAAATCAATACAAAACATGACACAATATTTAAAGCACTCAACATCGAAAATACACAAAATACAAAAACAGATACCACAACCACACACAATAATGCAACTTTGAAGGACCAAAGACCAACAAACTACCTTAATAACATCCAGAAGCCAACACACAAATACTTCACCAGAAACAAGATGGCGAAGGCTGAAGATGGGAGAACAAGATCTCCCGAAACATGTTCCTAAAGAAAAAAGTATATCTTGAGGTAAATTAGTTATAAGTATTATAGTAATATATATATATATATATTATACAATGTAATTTTTAGACACTTACGTTTGCACATATGCTCTTACTCATTTGTGCGCACTTACCCACGTCTCGAAGGTATACTCTTCTTCTGCAGTATTTACCTTGATGTTCCCCGGCTGGGTCGCAGGCTTTGGTCGTTGGTTGAGTGTGGATAAGCACGTGAATATCGTTATACAATTTTAATACAAGTAAAGAGTACAGAGGATTTAGTATTAGTTGTGAAATTAGTACGAATGTGTTAATAAAATCATATTCATTAGATTTATTATTTTAAAAATTCAAATTATCATATTAAATATTATTTTGTGTGGGTTAATTACTATTTGAACCCTTATATTTCATACGAATATAATGTAATTATAACGTGTTTAAAAACTTAGCTCTTATATTCTAAGACATATTATACACAAATATAAAACATATATGACCTGAAATATTTACACAGACATATAATATATAACACATATATTAATATAATACGTGATTCACACGTCTGAAATTGACTATTTATCTTGTCTTTGCAAGTGTGGTTTTTTATTATATACCACTTAATAAAACAATCAATTAATTAAACATTTATTAAAATTACCAATAGAGAACATTTTAATACTTTTATTAATTATATTATTAATGTCTCAATTAATTAAAAATCATCAATTTAAATAACTCTCATACTTGAATTTAATTCTCTAATAAAATATAAAATATTATAAAATATGGTTGTATATTGACCATTTAGTTATGAGATTAATAAATTTAACTTATATGCTCTGTTTAATTATTCTTTGTACTTATTTATTACTCATTCTGGAAAATAAAAAAATATACTAATGTTTTTGTAAACTTGTATATGGAATCTAGAGCTTCTTTCGATAGACCTCAGGGTCATTTATAATATTAAATAAATGTCTGACTTCACCTGCATGTTTCTGCAACCATTTAACTTTGTCGTTACCGTCATCTGGACTCTCGAGATTGTTGATCCTCTTCAGTATCACCTTCTCTGTCTCTGCGTCGTTGAAATTCCTCTCTCCGTCTCCTGGATGCTGAGTTCTGATGTGGACATGTGGTCGTGATGATGTACGGCTGGATGTAGCTGCATGTGGCTGTCCCTGCGTCCTCTCGTATTCTGCTCTGGTTCCTCTCCTCTTCTTGTCTTGTCCCTCGTAGATGTCTCGAAGTTCTATGTTACTTCTTGAAGTTCATCGACGATACAACTCTCGTAGATTCGATATTATAGTCTTTTAAAATAAATCATGTTTCACTAATACTTGCACCGACGTAATGCCGGTTACATCGCACTTCAAGTTATGTACTACTGTTTAAAAACATTACTTGCCTTTGTAAAATTCGCGGTTGCGAGATGCATGGATTTCACGTAGTTTTCCGAGTTCATCTGAGAAAGAGTGTGTCGCTCACTGGGGTTTTATACTGCTGCCGTCGTTCCATTCCTGTTGGAAACTGTTTTGACAAAATTGAACAGGTCCGCGCGTCGATTTAATTGCTAATTTCAACTTACGCGTCTTTCTATGAAGCGCACACTTTTTTATAAATATTATTTCACCAATCGTTAGGTATATTATTATACTTTATTTATGCAAATTATGAATATTAAGGTGTGTAAATTATGGCAGTTATGGCAAAATCAAAATTTTACACGGTGGCTGAACGGTTCCCACGATCATTGACCAATTAGTCTTCAATGATAGCGCCAGGCGCTAGCTATGTGTTAACATATGTCGCTGATTCGTGTGACTTCTGGTTTTCGTCCAGTATTTAAAAAACTGTGTAAAATCTTCCACCCTCGTTTGCATAATTCAACCTGTCTCTCATTTACACACGTACACTAGCACACACACGCAGACTGATACATAAGCGGCGGCATGTCGCTCTGACGTCACCCTTGCCGGTCGGCGCGTGTTGGTTTCTCCCCTTCGCTACGATTAAAAACCAACGAAGCTCTTAATTCCATATGCAGGCTCACTTACAATATTTATTTATTTAAAATTAAATACTACGGTTATTTCTTTTATTATCTCTTATACCTAACGCTTAATTATTACATTATTTTTTTATTATTTAGATCTTATATATCTCATACGTGCGTTCGTATGTTATCATACCTCAGTCAGGGTTTGATACACAGACTTATGCTAAACGTATCGTTGCACTATATATATATATATATATATATATATATATATATATATTTTGTAATAAAACACGACGTCTGCCTCGTTCAAGCCCCGCGATGGAAGCCAAATTTGTAATAAAACAAAATAAAGAAATAAATATCGGTTGTAAAAATGTGTGTAGTGATGTAGCTAGAGTTATACTCTGCTAATGTTTCCCGGTCTTCGTTATGCTCTCACTGTTGGTCTTCACTTTTGTAATAAAACCATAATATACTCGTAATTGTAGTAGTGTTCTGGTATAATATTACCCAGAATAATTTTTATGGTGTGTATGTGTAGTAGTGACGTTCCGCTCTGGGAAACGTCGATTTGGTAATGTTCCTGGTCTTTGTTGATATCAAATAAACTCGGTGTATATTGCTGTGGTAGCAATTTGAAATAAAATATAAATTTAAAATTTATATTTATAAAAAAAAAAAAAATTCTGAAAAAATGTTTTCGGTGTATTTATGTTCTTAAAATTTAGGAATAAATCGAGGTTGTTGATTGTAATTATAATTATGATGGTATTGTGTTTATTCTGGTAATAAATTTCCGTTCTGTAAATTTGTTAACAAGATAATCCAGTTAACTCCAAGTTTAGATGAAAACGGCTCTCTTCTTCTTATTCTTGAAAGGTGGTAGGTTCACCTATACTGCCTTTAAAGGTTATCTAGTTTTCTTGATTAATTAACGGTTATGTCCTTTTATAAGAGAAATCAACTTCAATTTACCAAAAAACAAACGTTTATTAAACAAAATAATAAATTTGGTTGATTAAATATCGATGTTACAATACCGTATCGACTCGCTCAGGGCCGGTCGATATAAGAATTTTACATTTGTATTATAACAATAGGTTCTTTAAATGGTTATTAATATAAAAAGCCAGAGAAGGTCAGGGGCATGAAAGTATAACACTTACAATTCTAAAAATGTCTTAAATTTAAACAATACAATGGTAGCTATTAATAATAAAAGTTTATATATAATTTTATTCAAACCCAAAGTGCAGTCCACAGTCGTGTCTTATTGCGGTGATGATATTGGATCAAAATGGCCGCCTGACGCATGCGCGTTGATAGCTTCTAATGTTGACGAAGTACTTGTTGGAATAAATATGTCCTTTCTTCGGTTAAATGTTCTTCGCAATTGTATATGATCTTCTGGGGTATAGTTTATTGTCACTGGTGTATGATGGAATAGTTCACTTGGTGTAAAAATGTTGTTAAATGGGTATATCTACTGGTGTTTATGTGTGTCAGTTTAACCTCGAATTTTCACTTGGTATTTGGTGCGATTTCAGTGTTATTTCATTTAATTAGTTATATGTGATTCCGTTTATTGGTGTTATGTAGTTCATAGGTCAACTTCACCACTTCACAATAATTAAAATAGTTAAAAAATTTAATTTTACACAAAATGATTCCGAACTCTGTTATAACGTAACAGCCATTAAAGGTTGGTTCTATCAAATATTCACATTAAGTGCTCTCTTTGAGGTTTAATAATGAACTGTCTGGATTTCCTTCGTCTCATGAAAATCTTAGCCTATATAATATATCTCATACATTGTTTCAAATCATCTTAACTTCCGACACATTTTAAAATCGTACATTATGCTCAGAAAGTAATTTCGTTATTAGTTAACTGTTTGAAATATTAAATACATATTCGTTTTCACTATTCTATTCTACTTATTTCGATAGTAATTAAGTTGGTGTTACAAAGTTTTATCAGAAAATTATATTTCTTACATTTTTTGGGAGGTAGGCCTAAAATTATACTTCCTGTCTTCTAAGTAAATAATAGCCATTTTCCCTAATATAATTATTATTCTATTAAATCTGAAATTGGTATAATTGTAAATTCTCACTTATTTGATTGCAATTTAGTTTATTATTAATGGTTTTTAAAATACAATTCATTTGTATATGACTCCCCCTATGATAATGTCAGTGAATCTATTTCAGTTCTAATGGTATTTTATTAGACAAATAAATAATTTTACTCATATAATGACCATATCTTTAGAAAGCCTTATTTACATAGTATTTAATATGTTGAGTTTATTTTGCATAAATATTGTCAGTTTAACTGGCTTATAAGACTAGGTTTATTAATTATTCTGCAGTTTAAATTCATTATATGGCCTAGATTTGATGTGTGGCTAATTGCAAAATTTTTTACTAATGTAGTTATTTTATATCCTTCTCTGACTTCTGATTCTTATATATTTGATTAAAAATTAGTTCTTTGACTGGTATAACAGTAATTACTGATTATATAATTAACATATAACACCTCTCTATATCAAAACTGGTGTTCTGAATAACATTGTTTTGTATATCACCTAATAACATAATTAAAAATATTCTATTACATCGGAATGATATCTATTTTTAGATAGGGCATTCCTAAATTAAAATGAACAATAAAATAACAAATTATAACACTAATATTTCTTATGAATAATCCTTACTTATCTAATTATTATATGTAATAGGAACCTAACATCCTGGTTACATATAATGGTTAACATCTTTTACTACTTCAACATTAACAGTTGGTTCTGTAATTCCCCATTTTACAGGATTTATGCCCCCTCTTAAAGTATAACTCTGGCTATCTAAGTCATATTCCATTCTATGGAATGTTCATACAGCTTTAGTAGCTTTTTATTAGTAATATTACTATTTCATTATCAAAGTAGACACTGTTCACTAAACTTAAAGTTTATTACTTTGTACTGTAACTCATGCACCTTTTTAAAGTTTATTAGTTATAATTTGATCACTTACACTTGTCCATGGTGAATTATTAATATATTTACTAGTCTTTTTCTAGTTTTTAATATGAAATATTCAACCATGGGGGGAACTGTGAAGATTTGTTTATACAAACTAAACAATAACTTTTTGAATGCACTAATATTTAATACTACTAACACTTTTAGTTTTTTGTCAGTTTTACAGTGATATGGTTTTTTGGGGTGTTATACTTTCTCTTTGGACATTCATTGATTTTGGGGTTTTTGGGGTTCTTTCCCTATGGGGTTTTTGTTTTATATGGGTCGTCTCACTTTATTCTTCTTTCTTCTGTAGTTTTAATTAGTCTTCTTTCTTCTTTCTTCTTTGAGTTTGGTTATTCTTCTTTCTTCCTTCTTCAGTAGTTTTAGTTTTGATTATTCTTCTTTCTTCCTTCTTCAGTAGTTTTAGTTTTTCTTCCTTCTTCTTTCTTCAGTGATTTTAATTATTCTTCTTTCTTCTATAGTTTTAATTATTCTTCTTTCTTCTTTGAGTTTGGGTTATTCGTCTTTCTTCTTTCTTCAGTAAATTTGGTTATTCTTCTTTCTTCTTTAGTTTTGATTATTCTTCTTTCTTCTGTAGTTTTAATTAGTCTTCTTTCTTCTTTCTTCAGTAGTAGTAGTTTTAATTATTCTTCTTTCTTCTTTCTTCAGTAGCTTGGATTGTTCTTCTTTCTTCTTTGAGTTTGATTATTCTTCTTTCTTCCTTCTTCAGTAGTTTTAGTTTTGATTATTCTTCTTTCTTCCGTAGATTTGGTTATTCTTCTTTCTTCTTTCTTCAGTAAATTTGGTTATTCTTCTTTCTTCTTTAGTTTTGATTATTCTTCTTTCTTCTGTAGTTTTGGTTATTTTTCTTTCTTCTTTGTTCAGTAGTTTTAGTTTTGATTATTCTTCCTTCTTCTCTCTTCAGTGGTTTTGGTTATTCTTCTTTCTTCAGTAGTTTTAATTAGTCTTCTTTCTTCTTTCTTTAGTAGTAGTAGTTTTGGGTTATTCTTCTTTCTTCAGTAGATTTGGTTATTCTTCTCTTCTTCTTTCTTCAGTGATTTTAATTATTCTTCTTTCTTCTTTCTTTAGTAGTAGTAGTTTTGGGTTATTCTTCTTTCTTCTTTCTTCAGTAAATTTGGTTATTCTTCCTTCTTCCTTCTTTCGTAGCTTTAGTTTTGATTATTCTTCTTTCTTCCTTCTTCAGTAGTTTTAGTTTTGATTATTCTTCTTTCTTCCTTCTTCAGTAGTTTTAGTTTTGATTATTCTTCTTTCTTCAGTGGTTTTGGTTATTCTTCTTTCTTCTCTAGTTTTAATTCTTCTTCTTTCTTCTTTGAGTTTGGTTATTCTTCTTTCTTCCTTCTTCAGTAGATTTAGTTTTGATTATTCTTCCTTCTTCTCTCTTCAGTAGATTTGGTTATTCTTCTTTCTTCTGTAGTTTTGATTATTCTTCTTTCTTCAGTAGTTTTGGTTATTCTTCTTTCTTCTTTGTTCAATAATTTTAATTATTCTTCTTTCTTCTTTCTTCTTTAGTTTTAATTATTCTTCTTTCTTCTTTGAGTTTGGTTATTCTTCTTTCTTCAGTAGTTTTGGTTATTCTTCTTTCTTCTCTAGTTTTAATTATTCTTCTTTCTTCAGTGGTTTCGGTTATTCTTCTTTCTTCTTTAGTTTTGATTATTCTTCTTTCTTCTGTCTTCAGTAGCTTTAGTTATTCTTCTTTCTTCTTTAGTTTTGATTGCTCTTCTTTCTTCTTTAGTTTTGATTATTCTTCTTTCTTCTGTCTTCAGTAGCTTTAGTTATTCTTCTTTCTTCTTTAGTTTTGGTTATTCTTCTTTCTTCTTTCTTCAGCAGCTTTGATTATTCTTCTTTCTTCAGTAGATTTGGTTATTCTTCTCTCTTCTTTGTTCAATAATTTTAATTATTCTTCTTTCTTCTTTCTTCAGTAGTTTTAATTATTCTTCTTTCTTCTTTCTTCAGTAGCTTTGATTATTCTTCTTTCTTCTTTTAGTTTGGTTATTCTTCTTTCTTCTTTGTTCAATCATTTTAATTATTCTTCTTTCTTCTTTCTTCAGTAGTTTTTCGCTGAGTATGCCTTGGTTTCTTCTGGTCTGGTTTCTTTGACGGGGTATATTAATTGCCTGGTTCTATCTTACCTGGGTAATTTTGTTATTAACATTTTTAGTCTTCTGGGTTTTTATTTTTGTATTATATTATATTATTTGCAGAATTTTTCTTTATTTAACCTTTCTTGTGAATATATTAGTAAATAGTGCATTTTAATTGATTCTCATCTGGATATTCCATATATTAGAGCTTTATCAACGATCATTGAGTAATGTATTTGTGTGGATTATCTGTCACGCTACAATATATATATATTGTAACGACACAAAAGGATTACTACAGGTTATTTAGCCTTACTATTGGGATCGCCACAATGTAACGTGTATTATATGGGTTTACTCGTATATTTTACAGCCTCACGTTGTTAGCATGAATTCTGTACATCCAGTCTCGAATCTACGGGTTATTTATCAGAATTTGTATCTTGTTTAACTCGGTTATTATTTATATATACTTTTTTAATATTAGATTAAGGATGAGTACCTGTTCAGGGGGATGTTTGTTGAGCGCCAATTTGCAATTACCGTTTGCAAATAAAATTTATTGGTGAAATATCAATAATAAATTTTTATTAAAATTTATTTAAATAATATATGGTTTCTTTATTCTGTAATTAACTCTCTTTTAATCTTTTCTTTCAGCAATGAATATGATAACTTGTGCTCATCAAAACATATTTTAAAAAATATGTTTAGACTTTCAAATGATGAGTGTTGCCAACTTAATCTAATTACCGAAGTCAACTCACAGTACCAGATATCTTGTTCAGTATATCATACCCATTTTGTATTCATGAAATAAAGAAACGAATAAACCTTTTTCTGTATTTTGTAAACTCAAATCCTTTATTTATTCTTTAACTTGTTTTAAATGTCAAATATAATTCTTAACAAAGTTTGAAAGTTTGTCCAGCTGTATTTAATATGGTCAGAGTGGCAGCAGTAACTCTTATACCTCAGGCATAAACATTTCCTATTTTATATTTAATGAATAAAATACAAATATAATGTGTTAAGTTAGGTCTTTTTGGCTACGATATAACAACAGTTTTGATAGAGAAAGTACCAAAATACATGTGATTAGAAACAGTTACAATGTTCCTTAACAGGATTATATAAATAGTGTTAAACAGTTCAGTGTTTAGGTTATGTTATTAAAATGTTTTAAAGACTTAATTAGCTTTAGATTATAGTAACACTATACATCAATGGTTTTTTTATGCTTATGTCCATACTATTAATTATTATTGTTCTCAGTGGAAGTTCAAAAATGGTTTTTATGAAAAAGTATACTCAATGTCTTTGAAACCTTTAGTCTAGGCTTAACAGGGAATTGTTCAGATTAATTTTATATCTAAAATACTTCTCTCCCTGTGGCAATTGATTCACTTTCTTCAGAGATATCCTGGTTTAATTCGGTAGAGTCCTGTAGCACTTCCTTCTTCTGTTTTAGTCTTGATGAAGATAATTATTTAATGGTTTTATTTCGATGCACTGATATAAAAATGTCTTATAATTTACTTTTGTCACTATCAGTTGTTTAATTCAACCTTTCTTCATTCAGATGCCAATAATACTCCTTATTTTATTCTATCAATATATTAGTTGCTAAGGCCTATATAAGCTATCTCCTTGGTTTCCAATGTAACATTTTTATATCACCCTGGTGACATCATATTATTAATATAAACAAACTCTTACTATTTTATATTTCATTTTCTTTAAAAGGATATACCTTTTTTATAAGAGCTTTAATCTTCACTTGATTGGTTTCTTTGTTCTTCTGATGAAACACTGATTAATTTAACACCACTTTTGGCTATCTTCTGATCTATATTTCCTGAGTTATTCATTTACACTTTTTATTATATTTGTTCCAAACTTATTTATTATGATTTATTTTTGTACTTTTCACTTTCTTAAATTTATTTTATACATTTAGTAATCCTTTAACATAAACTGACATTGTTTCCTTATTATTTTAATAGAAATTCTTATTCATATAATTTAACAGACTAAGCTCAATATGCCTAGTTTTACAAAAATCTCTGACTATTATTTTGGTACTTTCTTGTTAAGAATAACATTAGTGTTATTAACACTATCATACATAATATTAATTAATGTGCCACAAACTAATTACTAATAACTATTAGTAATATATTTTAATTCCCCTTAACTGACTGTGTTTATAAATTTACAGTCTGCACAAATAAAACAAAATTCCATAAGTAAGTTCATTAACAGTTTCCTTCTTACTTATCATCATATATTGACATCATTTTAACTATGATAAACACAACATACATTAAACAATTAATATAAAACATGTTCAATCAAATCTTTCTTAAAAATCTTATGTCTCTTGGTACTTTTTACTAATATAATCAAAGTATATTTATGTTACTAGGGCATGGTAAAAATGTCATGTAACAATATATATATATATATATATATATATATACATTATATTCAATCACTTTCTGCTACAGTCCGTTTCTTGATGTATATAATACATTTAATATTTATAAATAAATTTAACTCAAGATATACCTTTTTTTTTCCTTATTAGGAACATGTTTCGAGAGCTCCCGTGCTCTCATCATCAGCCTTCGCGATCTTGCGTCTGGTGAAGTATTTGTGTGTTGGCTGGATGCTATTAAGGTTGTTTGTTGGTCTCTGGTATTTTAAAGTTGTATTATTGTGTGTGATTGTGGTATATGTATTTGTATTTTGTGTATTTTCGATGTTGAGTGCTTTGAATATTGTGTCATGTTTTGTATTGATTTGTATTTGTTCAGGTATTAGTTTGTTTTGTGTTTGTATATTTGTAAATTTTCCCAAATGTTCATTATGGTGCCTTTGTGTGGTATATGTTTTATTAGTGTCACATTGGTTATGTCTGGGAATTCATGTCCTGTGTTTATTGCATGTGTAGCTAAATTGTATTTATATATTTCTGGTTTTTTGTATGCGTTTAGGTGTTCAAAATAACGTTTTTTTCAGCTGTTTTTTTGTTTGTCCTATGTAAAATTTATTGCAATCTTGGCATTCAATTTTGTATATACGGTTAGTTGTTGTATTATCTTTGTTGTGTGGGCTATTTAGTTTTTGCAAATTATTTTTATTAGTTTTGTATGCTATTTTTATATCTGTGTTTTTAAATGGTTTTGTTAGTTTTGTCATTTTATTATTTATGTTGTGAATGTGGCCCATTTGTTGTTGTTGTTATTATTTATGTGTTGTTCATTTAAATAGTTTTGTTAGTTTTGTCATTTTATTATTTATGTATGTGAATGTGGCCCATTTTTTGACAAAACTCGTTATAAAAATGAGTGACATAATTACGAGCAACGTTGTGCAATCAAGTTTTGTGTTAAACTCGGCCACAATGCTACTGAGACTTTTAAAAAAATGACAAAGGCGTATAAAGATAAAGCTTTGTCAAGAGCACATGTTTTCAGATGGTTTAAAGCATTTTAAGATGGCCGGGAATCAGTTAAGTGTGATTCACTCTCTGGAAGGCCGTAAACGTCAAGAACTGACCAAAATGTTGATCGAATCAGGGACTTGGTGCGGTCTGACCGTCGATTAACCGTCAGAATCATCGCAGATTAAATAAATTTTAACTACACTACAGTTTATCATATTTTGAAAAGCGAAATTTAGCGTGAACACCTCAATCATGACAATGCGCCTTGCCGCACAGCACTCTCGGTTAATGAGTTTTTGGCAAAGACAAATATCCCTTTTTTCCTCAGCTATCTTATTCACGTGATTTGAGTCCTTGTGACTACTTTCTCTTCCCGAGATTGAAAAAACATCTCAAAGGACATCATTTTGGGACATTAGACAACATTAAAAAAAATGTAACCGACTAGTTGAAGGAGATTTCAGTGTCTGAGATCCAGCACTGCTATGAAGAGTGGAAAACCCGTCTAAAGCGCTGTGTGTCACTTGAGACTGAAGGAGATAGAGTCTATATATAGTTTGACTGTAAACAAAAGGTTTTACTGAAATAGTTTCATTAATTAATTTACAGACCTCGTACGTAATTTCGTATTATAACCAGCATTTTAAGATGAGTTCTCAGTAGAAATTTACAAGTTGAAATTATAAATTTTGCGAAAGAAAACAATATCTATGCAGTGTAGAGTAAACATGAGAATCCAGAAACAAGTGTTGGCACATTGGAGAAAGAAAAAAAAAGAAATGTTATTAACTAACAATAAAAAGTAACTAGACTATCATTTCCCGTAAGTTTGCAGAAAAAATACCATTGTTCTTATGTTTAATGTATTTTACGCAAAAACACTGTCAAACAGAAGGAAATTGCAATAAATTTTTAATAACAAAACAACGCACAAATGTCGGCGACAGTTTAAATGGTGTCGCATCAAACGCACACAAATATAGTAGAGGCCTATTTGGTTGACACTATGTAAATGTATATTGATGATGTCACTCAAAACTGGCAGATGTGTCTTCCAGAACATTTTATGATTGGTTACTCTACAATTGACACTTTGTTGTTTGCGGACGATCAGACTATTCTGTCGGACTCTGACAAAGAGATTGCAGATGAGTATTGTAACAAGACATATGACCCCGATATATTAAATGTCAAATATATAAGTAACATGTCACAATCAGTGAGGGGGACAAGACCCATTAAGTATTTACAATGAGAATGACAAGCAGGAAACTACATAAACACACAATTAAAGAAGAATGAACTCATAACAAGGTAGTTAATATAGTAATGGTAATAATAATTCATAACAAGAAAGAAATGCAATTAAATAGTAATTATACAACAGAAACAATTACCCAATAGATCCGGTCAGTAAGAAGCCAATAAACCAAGAAAGAAATATATTATAAGGAAGAAATAATAATACTGATGATATCAATCAGAATGGTGACCTAAGAAGAACCACAAAACTACAATGACAATGAGATAAGAAGGCCTAATGTGAAGTAAATAGCCAACACCAGTAAAGTACTAACTGAGAGACTTACTAATTGTAGACAAAACACTAACTGACTAACTTAGATGACCTGTATATGACCACTAGTCTAGTAAATGAGTAGGGCATCCAATATTAGCCAAAAGAGTGAGAGTAACAATAATATTAGTACAATAAGAAGCTGTAAACAACAGGATAATAACATATTATGAACAGCAATAATGTAAGTACAAAGAGAATCAAAATTGTTAAATAACAGTAATAATTGTTAACTAAGTAATGGAAAAATGATAATAGAAAGAAAAAAAGAACTAATTAATAAATTACAGGTGATAATTAATAACATAATACTAGTAAAAACAAGATTAAAAATGTAAATTTGCATCAACTCAGTTCACCCATTGTTGCTATAAAGGGGGAAGACACATAACCTAAATACAGGTACTTTCCACCTAGATTCATACTTATTAATAACTAAAACATGTTTAAACTAAAATCTCTTGGACACAAAATCAAGTAGAGGTGATAAGGTTTCTACCAGTATCAAGATCAGCTACCCAGAGCAGTATTTGTACGGTAATTAATGTAAACCAAATGAACAAAAACAGACAAAATGAGAAGCACCATGTAAAACTTAGATAAAACCTATTGTAAAATTGAACAGGAATAAAAAAGGGGATACCTGTAAAATAAATAAGATGTTATACCAGTAATATGATAGTGTAAGAGAATTGTTATCAGTAAAGTAGAGTATAATAATAATAATTAAGCACATCTGTCATGTGACACTAGACGTAAATACTGTTATTCAATTCTCTATACAAAAGAACAAACAAATGTATTAAACACACCAGATTAGAAATCAATGTAATAATTGCAGTGAACTATTCTGAACCAGATAGTGACCTGAAAGAACACTTATTAATTAAAAAAGAGATAAAATAAGGGAAACCTGATAGTACTATACAGAGGTCACGAAATAGACTAAAAAAACAGGGAATAACAATGTATTCACAGTAACTGAGTCAACCAGTAGTTGTAATGACACTATATATATATATATATATATATATATATATATATATATATATAGTAACGCAACAGAAATGCTAGCATTCATGTTACATAAAAACAAGGTTCACAGAATAATAAACAAGTCAATATCTAACCCCATAATAGAACAAAGATCCAATAATTACAATTATAATCATTGATAAAGGTAAATAAGGATGCAAGGTAGTGTTAACAAGAATAAACGAACCTGTAAGTTAGATAATAGTTGATGATATATGTTTAGTGAAAAGCAAACAAAAAAATGAAACAATGATTTACTTTATAGTAATAACAAATAAGAATTTTGAGTTAAGAGGTATTATTTTGTGACAACAAATGTTATGATAAAGTTTATGTTATGTTATACCAAATATGTGTTGAGTTAATGAAAGATAATGAAACAAGTTGTATTATTCAATGACTGCTGTAGAATGAAGTGTGAAGCAGCTAATTAATGTTAATAGATTTGAATTTTCTTATATGTGATCCACAGATCAACATAAAATTGTTATTAGATATGGAAAAAATAATTGTTTATGTAAATGTTAATAGTTAAGATTTGATTATATGTATGAATTTATGTAAAAGGGGCTATAGATGTGTACCAGTTATAAACACAGGTAGATCCGTTTACAATAAAAGGCCTAACAGCCAAAACTACTATATAAACACTCATAACATAAAGGTTAGGTACATCAATTAATAATAATTAATAAATACGATTTGAAGAGCTAGAAAAAACATTAAATTAATAATAATATATAATAAAATTTATACAAATTATGATAATACCATAATGCCATGATATCGATTAATAACATTTAATATCGAAAGTGTATTAAATATAAAAAAGGAAAAAAAACCGGCTTATATCAAAAAACCAGCAGAATATGTGTAGAAAATAATAAACCAACTATCGGTAAAGTTACATTCCGATAGGATAGCAAATTGATAAGAAATAGACAAAAAATATATGAAATAAACACTATATTCAAGATATGCGGAAGGAAGAAGTCATGTGTTGCTAGGGACGACAGAAGAAGAGGAAGTTGTTGACTTAACAATAATTGCTTTGATGATCTGAATGTGATGAGATTAAAAAAAACCCAAGAATAATCTATTTAATCGTGATATTATAAACTATCAGACACGATTATAAAATACAAAATCCTAATGACAATATTTACGTCTATCACCAGTACAGTTTAACCAAATAACACTACAATATGAAATCACAATAGAGAATAAATAAATGGATTCTACAAGAAAGAACTTGAACTGTCCCATATCCGAAGGGAATTGATGAGATATTAAACCAAATAGAAAGAATTAACAGTATCACAATTAATAATATTCACTACACCAGAAATTATAACCTTTCAAATACACGGAACAACACTAATTGCTTCAACCGAAAGAAGAACTTATTTGGATCCTGGCGTTGCAGAAGAAACATCAATCGGGCTGTAAATCAATCCAGAGAGCTGTATTTCCGAAGTGGACAGGACAAGAATTCCTTTTTATTAAACCGAAGAAGGAAAATCGTACGGCATAATCGTCCAGAACAGTAAATTTAGCGATCAACCGCCTACACGATTTGCTTCGTTCTAGTCTGGTAAATTATTATTATATTAATCATACTAACTACACAACACTTCAAATTTGTAAATCTTGCATTCTTATCTATGTATTTTTAATCTTCCCCACAGTTACAAGAACCTTCACACCCTGAATTAAATTAATTACAAATCAAAACACACTATATAACTAAATTTAAATAAAGGATTAGAATAATCAACAATCGATTCATGAAATCTATAGCCCAAGCATATGTTAATTAGAACATATCTTATTCAATGTTAAATAAGTAAACGAATAAAGAACCTTTATATATTTGTAAAATCTTGTTATTTGGAGTATGGTTTAATGAGCTGGGAACAAAAAAGTAACTGAATAAGTATAGAATAATTGGTTAACATAAACATCGAAATAATCTATAAGTTTCGTTGAGCCGATACTACAGCGCTTATAGCGGAATTATCTGACACCAAAGAGAGAGCGTAAAAATACAAAATTAGACATAACTCTCTTCAAGGTATAATAGGGTTAATATTAATTAATTACATCAATATATCCCACAACTCCAAATATCTCCGAGATTTACATAATTAAAGTAATTCAAAACAAATTGACAAACCCAACAGTGGGGTTTTAAAGGAGAAGGACACCGTTCCGTAACAAATTGACGCTCATAACGTGGGACCTAATTAGGTGACGCGAGAGAGTAGTAACAATATATATATATATATATATATTTTATATATATATAATTGGGACAACATAGAAATTGCCCAGAAACTATTTCTCATATATAATTAATCAATATAGCTAGTAGACTCATAGGCATAAAACAATGTTGAATAAGAGATGTATTTTGTTCATAATCATAAGTAAATAATAAGTAAGGAGTGGACAAGGACTTGAAAGGCATAATCTCGAAGAGATATGATTGTCATTAGCTAGTTATAATTAAGGAATATATAAAGTTATTTATAAATAGTGAAAAGTGTTCATTTCAAACAATATCTTCCTTAATCATGAACGAAAACATATCATGTGTGGGCTCTAAATTAAGAGCCAAATGTTCGCAATGCAGTGGTAAGCTTAGATTCACAATCTAAGGAGTAATAAGAAAGATATGTCAATTTTAAAAATATTTGAGTTAGTTTGGAAAAATGACTAGCGTCAGTTCATAATCTCGAACCCAGCCACCCACGCTTATTACAACAATTAAATAATTTCGCGAAGGGGGTATGTGCGCTAAAGTAAAGATCGTCAGCCAATGAAACAAGAGAAATCGACAAATTTTACAAGGATTGCAGACGGTAACGGCAGCAACATACGCCACCTCGAGGCACTTTTTGAATAACCTTTGATGAGTACAGACGGCAGCTCGACACCGCCAGGAAACAGCTGTTTAACCTAGCTTGTGCGTGTTATCGATCTAAACAAAAGCAAACCTAACCTCACTTTGTGCGATATCATATCAATTATACAACTGAAGCTTTATGAAGAATAAACAATACGAATATATGAATTGCTAAGTGTATAATCCCTAGCAATTCCGGGATTTACAGGGAGTAAAGTGATTTTTGATATTAAGTAAGGAAGTTTAGAAATTACGATATATTTATCGAACAACATTAATGCAATGTGTATAGACTAAAGTATAGAGGGCATTGCAACCTATTAATTTCCTTCAGCAATTGTTTAAAGAGAGAATCCTCAAATTCGTTTTTATAATTAATAAATAAGAGTTCTGAAGACAATAATAGTCTGTTCTATATGAACACTGAGTGTATTACGAATAGTCACATACAAATGAAGTCATTAACGTCAGCAACGATAGTTAGCAAGAGATTTGAGAATTGTCAGCTGACGAAATTAATTAACAACAGTTAACCAATGCAAATATAATTTATGTTTTTTAATTAAGGAAGAGTTTACTACTATTGAAATATTTCTATATATTATTAATAAAGGAAGGTCGAATCAAGCGACATCATATACTACATATATATACTCGTAATAAGTAAACGATTACCTTTTTGAAGGAATCCAGTATAACGGTTCAGATGATTCTTTAAGGAACACTGAATTGAGTTATCATTTTATTGTGTTCACATTTTATGTACTGTAAAGAATTCTTAATTCATTTTACGTTCATTGTCGATTGACAATTAAACAAGTTAATCTATAATGCCGGAATCAGGCATGGTCATTCATTTTTCTATTATACATTAAGATGTAATTGATTTGTAACGACTCTCCGACTACCTAATAATGGTAGAATAAGTTTTCTAGTTATTTTCTTTGTATTCTGCAGGCTAAAAGAACCTACACCTTAATAAAATAGTTAACCAAAAAATATGTTAATCTAGTCTGATGTTTGTAGATTAGAACTATCAACCCTGAGACAACATTTTTATAAATTTAAATTCCAATGTAAAACAATTTGAACCTAGAACGGTTTATGATATTTTAAATAAGTCAAGTGAAGTTAAGATGAAATAAATTACAATTTTAATACAGCAAATTAGAGTCAGACGGTTTATTTCAGTAGACTAGGTCATTACAGGATAGGTGAACGCCTCTCAATGGATGGCACGACAGACAGCGGCAATTTGAATTGTGGTAATTAAATCTAAAATTAGATTGCCACGTCAACACTGCGAAGTCAGTCAGACCCACTTCAAGTAAGTAGTTATTTCATACAAAACTAAATGTACTTTCAGTGAGAGATCAACTCCATAGATTCACCTAGTCGACTGAAGAACGTCACACCATAAACGAACTTCAAAGAAAAATAATCGATCAATTTTTAAACACTTTAAATATTTTTTAAACAACGTCAAGAGGCATTAACCGAATTAATTAATGAAATTAATTCAACATTCATTAATTTAATTAAACAATTAAATTAAATTAAATTCAAAACAAAAATAAATTAAATAAAAACAAAAATAGGACCGAACTACGTCTTTATTATAAATTGACGATACCGACGTGTGGCATTATAACACGTACGTATCCGGTTTATTACAAATTGACGCCAACAACGTGTGGCTTTTAACTCGACCGAAAAACTTCTATTATAGTATACATCTGTTAAATCGAATCTGCAAAGACTCTGGATTGCAAATATCCACACTTAAGACCAAGGTGATGGCTTTTCGTAGAACTCATCCCATACGGGCAAAAATTGTTATAGATGGTACTGTACCTAAACAAGATAGCACTTTTGAATACCTGTGCTACAATGTCTGTGCTAGCAACGACGTCGTGAATAAATTGCATAAGTTCAACTTTATGTGCGGTACCATTAGGCGAACCCCTAAGTCAGCAAGTAAAGGAACACGCCTAAAATTCTACAAGGTGATGGCTCTTCCCACACTTCTTTATGGGTCTGAGAATTGGACTTTAACGAAAGGCCAGGCCAGTCGCATCCAAGCGGCTGAAATGAGATTTCTCAAGCACGTGGCAGGGTATACTCTCCATAATCATAGAAGAAACACATATATACGGCAGGAACTGAATATTATGAGTGTACTCGACAGGATCACAGAGTATCGGCTGAATTGGTGGGAACATCTTTGCCTAATGGATGACTGCCACATCGCCAAACAACTATGGAACTGTAAGCAGAGGGAGGTGTGGGACGTCCGAGGAGTGACCAGCTCTACTCTTCGCTTATTTGAGACCGGAACAAACCATCCTTGGTTTAATCCTTGAGGATGATGATGATGATGGTGATGATGACTGTAAACGTAAATTTCCAGTCGATATTTCTGACAAATCCAATGACACCAAACAAAATTAAAACGTTTGAAATATAATGGCGAAATAAAATGTGGTATCCATAAAACGTAAAGTAATATGTATAAACCTTAATGTAGTACAATATGTTCCATAAACATAGCTCCTAACCTATATTTGAGGTGGTTAGTTTGCACTACATAACTATGCAGAAACGATAAAATTATTCTGTATATCGTGACATTGTGTGACAAGATTATTTACGTCATAACCTACAGTCATTGAGATCACGCCAAGCTTTTCAAACTCCAGCCACAGTGTTATTATGTCACTGAAGTAATATCGTATTATAAATTATTTGTTTTATAACATTTTTCAAGAATTATATCCACTTGTTTGCACAAAATGTTATCTCTTATAAAATTAATATGTAAATAACTCTAACGGTTGGCATAACAATACGCAAACTTAGTGTTATCTGCTCCACATCCATTTTACGTAGTCAGAAATAGGATGAACTTAACACTCTAGAAGGTTAGAAATAGGATCAGACGTAGTCAACTTAACACTTCAACAATTTTTTCAGTGTTGAAAATATTTTGAGTAATGACAGATTACATACAAGGTTTGTCTAAAAAGTAATGAGACTTAATTTTTTCCCAGGAAGTGGCAACACTGTGAGACTAACATGGCAACCGCTGATAGCTGTAACATTTGTTTACATTCGTAAAACTTTATAGCTTTTTAGCTTTAATAGATTTGGCTGAACCGTAGTTTTTGTAAGTGTTTGTTTTATGTCATGCCACAAAAATGGAGCTTAGTAACATTGAGCAGTGTTACACAATCAAATGTTGTGTCAAACTCCAAGACAGTGCAACAGAAACATTTAACAAAATATAACAAGATTTTGGAGATGAAGCCCGGGCCGGGCTTCAGATTTTTTGGTGGCACAAAGCATTTTTGGATGACCGTGAAACCGTGGAGGATAAACACTGTTCTGGACGACCAAGCACACCACGAACTGACGGAAATGTGTTGGAAGTGAGAGTTCTCATCAAGTCTGATCGTCGTTTGATGGTAAGAATGATTTCTTATGAACTAAATTTAAATCACCAGAGAGTTCATGAAATTTTGACATATGATTTGAACATGCGCAAAATCTGCGAAAAAATGATTCCAAAAAAGCTCACTCAGGAACAGAAGGACAACCGAAAAAATGTATGTCTTGACCAACTTGAGCGCATTGATAATGACACAGATTTTATGAAAAGTGTCATAACATGTGATGAATCGTGGATTTTTGAGTATGATCCAGAAACAAAACGGCAAAATGAAGAGTGGCGAACTGAAGACTCGCCACAACCAAAAAAAGCAAGTAAGAGCAAATCCAAGAGCAAGTCAATACTCAATACATTTTTCGACATTCGAGGTATTATGCATAAGCAATTTGTGCCTCAAGGACAGAAAACCAATCAAACTTACTACTTGTCAGATTCTCGAGAGATTCAAAAAAAGTGTCATTCGTGTCCGACCAGAGATTGTTGACTCCTGGTTGCTTCATCACGATAACGCTCCATGTCACACCGCACTTTCTGTGAACGAGTATTTGGTCAAAAAGGGCATTCCTGTAGTACCCCAGGCCCCTTACTCACCTGATCTTAGTCCAAGTGATTGTATCCTATTTCCAAAAATCAAAGCCTAACTTTGGGGCCACCATTTTGGAAGTGTGGAGAACATCCAAAAAATTGTGACGGACCAGCTAAAGGCATTGACAGTGTAACGTCTTTTCGCCGCGTTACAAATCCAGGGAACCCCTCGTAATTAAACTCCGTTAATTAGATGGGCTGCCTACGTTGTAACAGAATTGATCACAAATAATTAATGTAACAAATTACTTACTAACTGTGTAAGGAAACAATGGCAAGGTATACAATTGATTTAAGCACTCCTCATATGTGTGTAACAAGAAGACTTCTCTTTATTTAACATTTAAAAAACATATACTGACAGATCCCATGACTTTACTAATTCAATTATTAGGTTATTTAAAAGGTTTCTTTAAACATTGAGATCAAACTTGATTTTATATAGCTATACCTCAGATCCGGGTCAACTTTCTGTATTTCTGTAATTAAGACTTTTAATTATACTCATTTCATGATATTAGCTTGCAAGACTTTCTTTTATTCAACCATTGGAAGAATGGTATTATTGATTGAATTATATTACTCTACATTAGCATATAAACTGTTACAACGTATGAAGTTAGAATAGTTACATGAAATTCTTAGATTTAATTTATAAGTCTTTACAAAGTTAATAGTTTCTGAAAAGTCTCTTTCAAGATGTGTTGTGTAACAAATATTAGTAACCCTCGATAGACAGGCTATCGAGTCACCTTTTAATTGGTATGCAGAAGACTCGTCCTGGGGTATCCGTCTTGGGAAACAGGAACAGCTACGTCGTCATCTCGGTCTGGCCTTCCTCTGTAAAGGGCTCCAAAAGTTCGCAGGTTGAACAATATGTCGTGTAGATATCTACGATGATCTTGTAGATTCTCGGATGTCCGGATCTGCATATTCTGTCACGTGCAGTAGAGTTTGTGGCTGCTGATAGTTCACATCTCCGGGTATGACTTTGGAATTGTTGTTATTAGTTGAAGCACGAAGTCATCTTGTGTTACACTCCTTTTTTTGTTTCGATTTTTTTTTACTTTAAATTTCTTGTCTATTTACATGACTATATTAATTAACACATCCAGATGCTTTAAACAGCTACATCTGGTACACCATCTCAAGGTGAGACAAAATGTAGTTAACATATTTTAAGCGCACAGCTCCTACGTCTATTTAATTACTTATTTTTTGCGTACCGTATCACTTATTATATGATATATAATTACCTTAATATCCACTTTAGTGATACACAGTTTCGTCACTGAAGACGCGTTTCGGGACTAAGTCCCATCCTCAGATACATAATTAATATTATGTATTAATTAAAAAATACAAATTTTTTATTAATTAATTAATTAATTAAATTAATTAATTAATTAATACAAATTTTAGTATTAATTACTAAACTAAAAATTTTAGTTTATTAATTATGTATCTGAGGATGGTACTTAGTCCCGAAACGCGTCTTCAGTGACGAAACTGTGTATCACTAAAGTGGATATTAAGGTAATTATATATCCTACGTCTATACTGTACGAAGTCACCATTGCAAGAGAGAGAAATTCCGCTCCCTTCGCCTGGTACTGGGCAAAAGTTAGTGGGACAATTTCCGCGCGAGAATATAGTTCCTAACTATATTTAAGTTAACATTTTTATTTATACAAACTATCCCTAAACAAATATACATAATTTAAATCAGTTGTTTTAGCGACTATTTATGTCTTCAGATTTTTTTATTATTAACATTAATTTTTTTTATCTTATTCTAACTCACACAAGACTCTGAAAGCATGTCGAGTCTGGAATCAACAGGACAGCGCCTGCTTACAAGCAAAGGGTTAAATACGATATTAATAACTCTTTACAATTTATCTTTTTATTAGAGTATCTTATAACTAATTAATTACTGCTTCCTCTCATACTGAGTACATACAGGTATTTTATCTTAATACAGTGAGATTTAAATGGCTTAAGAGCTCGCAACCTTAATTTTTTTTTAAATTTGTATTTTCTTGATTATTTCTTTTATTTAAATCGTCACATACTCCACCGCTTAAATTGCACGCTACGGTTAAGCTTTTTGAGTCTAACTCACTATTGGGCACTGGGATATTGAATGGGGTTAGTGTGTGTAATTTCTTTCACATAGTTGTTGTACACTTTACAACGTTGTCCACATAGTTATTACCTATAGTTACAACACAGTACACTTTATATTCTTGTGAACTACCTTTTTTTTTTACATACTATTTACACTAAATATTTACACAATTAAAACACAAAACTCTTTCTTATCTCTATCACTTAATTTTACTACCGGTTTTTTGTTTGTCTTACTCTCTCTTCTATAGAGTAACTTTCTAAATCTTTACTATTTAGAATTCTATCTTTTCTTCTGTGAGTCCTATATAACTCATGTAGTTAATGAGTGTTAGTACCCATCTAGTTAATGATTATTCATTAATGCATGCTTCGCAGAACTGGAACTCAGGTTGATCAGGCCTCGTTTCCAAACTCTACGTTTTACATTTCTTACGTGGATTCAGAAATATAATTTTCTTTACTGCCTAGTATTCCCTTTTCTTTTTGGGTTATACTATAACGTCACTTCTTCTTATACAACTTTAGTTGCGAAATATGCGTTCTCCGCACATATTTCTGAGTTGCAGGTTCGCACAGGGCTACTGTAACTGGAGTTAGGTACTTTTGGATTTGGTAAGGGCCACACCATCTGAATGATAGTTTCGAGGTGGTCTTATCAATCGCACTACTAATGGGGTGAGTCTTGTACATTACTAAGTCACCTACTTGGTACCTGACTGAGTTGCTATGATTACCTTTCTCGAGGTATCTTCTGGATTTTTCCAAGCTTGCTCTCAAGTTAGAGCGGGCTTTGTTCCATATTCGCTTTATCTGCTTATCCGTTATTTGCGGAGGCAGCAGATCGTGTATATTCCATCTTGTGGACAAAGGGTGGTTTGGTCGATACTTGTATAGTAACTCGAACGGGGTCGACTTGTGACCTTCGTGGTAAGCTGAATTAAAAGCGTATTGAATCCAGGATAGATTTTGGTCCCACGACGTGTGATCGTTCGCATGATAGGCTATTAGCGCAGATTTGAGGTTTCGTAGATACCTTTCAGCAATATTGCCTTGCGGTCGATACTCTGTAGTGGTTATATGGTCTATCCCTAACTTGAAACACATATTCCTAAATTCTTTTCTTTAAACTGCGGGCCGTTATCAGATACTATACGTACTGGAGTACCGTAATCTTTAAATAATCTTTCCTGTAGTATTTTAACTGTTGTCGACGCTAATGCTCGTCGCATGGGATACATCCAAACAAATTTGGTGAACGAATCTACACATATCAGTAACATGGTATTTCCTGATTTGGATCGTGGATACGGACCTGAGAAATCTAGATAAAGTTTCGAAAAAGGGGTCTTTGGGATTTCTGATATCAATTGGCTTACTTGAGTATTTCTGGCGGGTTTGCTAAGGGCGCATAATGAACATTTCTTTACGAAGGTAGCTATTTCGCAGTTCATATTGTTCCAATGATATTCCTTTCGAATACGATGTATCGTCTTATTGATTCCCATATGGGCTCCTATGGTAGATGAATGGAAGTATTCCATTAGCATGGGCTTAATTACATCCGGGGCTATTATTCTTAATTCCTTTCCGTCTCTTATTTTGAGACACAGTACATTCTTACTCAATACGTACTTCTCGGATTTAATACCTTGGGTAAGTTGTTCTATAATAGGCTTCAGTAAGGGGTCTTGTTGTTGATATAGGGCAATGTTTGTAAAGGCAAGGGGGAATTCAGTAATTACGGCGTTCGCACTTGCTATTTCCGGCTTCACTACGTTTTCGGAAGTTTTAGTGGGTGACTGGAACATACGGGACAGGGTATCGGCGACTACAGTTTGAGTACCTTTAATATGCTGCACTCTGAATTTGTAGCAGTTTAATTTCAATATCCATCTGCCAATTCGTCCTAATTGTTTAGGGTGATTCAATAACCATGATAACGCCTGATTGTCGGTTTCTAAAAGAAATTCTTTATGTTCTAGGAAGGGTTTAAACTTTTCGAATGCAAAAACAATTGCTAAACATTCCAATTCATATGCAGAATACTTTCTTTCTTGATCGCTCAGTGTTCGTGATGCATAACTAATTGGTAGTCTACAGTTATCTATCTCTTGGTATATCACTGCACCTAACGCTACACTGGAACTGTCGGTTTGCACGACGAATGGTTTTGTGAAATCAGCTAATTGCAAAACTGGGGGAGATATAATGCTTTCTTTAAGTTGCTCAAACGCGTTTTGATGTATTGAGCTCCATTCGAACTTTGTTCCCTTCTTTCGTAAGGAGTTTAGGGGTGCTGCTATTTCGGCAAGATGGGGAATGTATTTGTGGAAATAATTCACCATACCTAAAAATCGGGCTATACCTTTTGCATCTCGTGGGGGTGCAAATTCTCTAATAGCACGGGTACGTTCGGGGTCAATGCTTACCTTTCCATTCGCTTTCACTATGTGTCCTAAGAAAGAAAACTGAGGGACAGCAAAACTTACCTTATTTGGGTTCACCGTTAATCCTGGTCTTAGTAAACGAGATAACACTTCACGCAAATGTCTGAGATGTTGTTCCATTGATTCACTGTATATTACGATGTCGTCCAAATAGTGGTACACATATTTAAATTTAATGTCGTGAAATATCTTTTCCAATAGTCTACTACATACGGAACTTCCTTGAGATATTCCAAAGGGTACCCTAGTAAATTGGTACAAGTTAAAAGGAACTGCAAACGCGGTTAGACGTTTGGATTCTTCTGAAAGAGGTATTTGGTGAAAAGCTTGATTTAGATCCATTACCGTAAAAACCATTGCTTTAGTAAAATAATGAAACGCACTATGGATGTCTGGAAGAGGGATTGATTCAAATTCTATTCTTTTATTTAATTGCCTGTAGTCTACAACTAGTCGGTGTTTATCTGGTCCTTTTGGTACTAAAAAGGAGGGTGAAGAATATGGGGACGTAGAGGGTTCTATGACTCCTTGATCCAATAACTTATTGATATGGTTTCGCATGACTTCCATCTTGGGGGGCGACAACTTGTACGGGGGTAGTCGTATTACTTTCTGATCACTCAGATTAATTTTATACTCTATTAGGTCCGTCAGTCCTAGTTTTGGTGTAAGAACCGAGGAAAATTCTTTTATTAGTTTTACTATTTTGACTCTATCTCTTCGTTCTAGGTGAGATAAATCTGAATCTTGGTGTATTACATGTGCAGTAGATGAACAACGTTTATCTTCATTACTATCAAATTTACGTTTTCTTGCACGGTCAAATCTGAAATAAAATTCTCGCTCGTAGATGTCAAGAATCATTCCTGTCTTACTAATAAAATCTGCACCTAATATTAAATCAGGTCCTAATTCTTTACATACTAACATTGTAAATATCCAACTTAGGTTTTTTATTTTAACCTTAACGGTAATGCTCAGGTTTATATTTATTTTACGTTTATCAGCGGTAGCACACTTTATATTCACAGGTTGGTTCCGTTTTACTAGATGATGTTTAGCTAACATGTCCGCTAATTCTTGGCTGATTAAGCTTCTACTAGATCCCGAATCAATTAAGGCGATGGGGGATGTAACGCCTAAGTCGACTCGTATTAATGGTAGTAGATTTTTTTTCCATTTACATCTATTAATCGCATTACACTTTTCACGAAATTCTCGCACATAGGGGTCGATATCTTTCGCACCTTTTTTGTTTTTCACTTGGTTACAGAATAATTCATTCTTATTGTTATTACTGGTTTCTTTTAGTTTACCCAATTTTGAGTAGCTGCGGAAGACACAGGTTTTCGGGTCTCCCTGCCTTACATGTTTTTTGAATTGGGGTTATTCCGTTCCAATGGCTTACTTTTGCACTCTCTTCTTATGTGCCCATATTTGCCACAATTATAACAGGTGGGTTTTCTGCGAGGTGGGTACTTGGTTTCCGCTTTATCTGGGTTTACAGTTAACTTACCAGCTTTGCGCACATGGTGAGGTCTACTAGAAACTTGTCTTTCATACGAGGTTGTTACATCAGGCAGTAGTGCTCGCAATTGATGTCTATTAGTTCCATAGGTTTTCATTGCTTCTCTATTTTGATCTGAGTACCATACATTTGAAGAATGGATACTGCACTGTTCTAGATCAGCAATTGTATTGGGTCTATTCATCAATGATAGTCGAGATCTTTCTTCAGGTGACACTCCTATTAAAATGGTGTCCACCAGTTGTGTTTCATTCCAGCTTACACGTAGTAGTCGAGAGGACTCCCTAATATCGGAGATGTAGTGGGCTAATCTCTCCTGATGTCCTTGTACTCGGAGTACTGTCTTTCTTTTTATTTCCTCATAGATGCCGGTGGGAATAAAGTGTTTTATTATAGAGCTATGTAGGTCTTCTACTGGGAATGTAGAGGTTAGGGCTTCTAGGACACGATTTTTTAACGGGGGTTTACACTTTGGTAACAGAACTTGTAAAATTTGCCAGTCATTGAGCTGCTGTAGATCCTTTATCTGAAGAAGATAAATAATAAATGTTAGTAATTTGGAAACATTTAAACCATCTGTATAAGGGATTTCGGTTAAAATCTTCTCCACAGGATGAGTCATTTTACCGTATAGATCCGCGTTATAATTCATAGGTGTAATTCCTCGATGAGGGAGATTGGATTCATTGGGGGTGGTGGTCAATTCATTATTTCCGGGACGAAACTGAAAATGCTCGGGAGGAGGGGGATTTACATCTGTATCAGTATTTGGTTTTGGGTTCGCTTGCACTTGCGATACGATAGGTGAGTTCCGATCCGAGTTAGGCGGAGGTAAACCAGTGGTGGGGGATTGTACTGGGGAGATGTGTAATTTCATTAATGATTTCTCTATTTCGTCCATCCTGAATGAGTCGGATTTTCGTCTTAAATCGTTGATAATTGAAGGTAAGCGGCGTAGAGCTTCGTCTGCTAGCTTTTGTACATCAACGGGTATTTCTGTGAGATTCGGCCAGATCGACAAATTTTTTATTCGCCTGGTTAAATGCTCTATTCTTTGGGTAGTCCGCAAAATTTTTGCCGGAGATTTCTCGTCTTGGAGTGTTTGAGACAATAAGTATAGTTCACTATACTTGGCATTACAAATTTCTTTCTCGCTTTCATAATCGAGTTGGGTTAGATTGTTTAATTGCACGGGCGCATCAAATCCACATTCGCGAATTGAACTTCGTAATTCCGCGACTGTTACATCAGCATGGGGTAGTCCACGCAAAAGGGCTTCGTAAGACAGCTCGTCTTTTAATAACAAATCCGGGTTAAATTGGGCCATTTTGTTCTAACACATTAGCACGTACTTACAATTAATACTAGTATATTACACATATATTACATATACATACAATAAATTCATAAGTAATCAATTTACACAAATTAGAAAAGAACAATTTCTCTTCTAAGGGAGAGACAGAAATCACACACACATACCTTTCAAGGTTAAATAGCCGATCAGCTGTTTACTGGAATGTAGGTCAGAGGGTGGCCTACATATTTAGTTAACAAAGGAGGGCTGCGCGAGTGTGTCAGGGACAGAGGGGGTTTTACTCTTATTGTTCTCCACAATACGACTGAATAACACAACTACTGTATACGTACTCTAAACCGGTATAAACACGAGAGAAGGGGAGCGCAATTTTATGCAACACATTTATTATTACTACGCTTGGCTTCGTTCATTCATAAACTTTTCTCAATTAAATAATTACTTATTTTGTTCACAAGTTTTAAATCACGACTTCTACTTAATTACTTTATTATTATTAACAAAGTTACTTTTAATCAAATTTTTTTTATAACACATACTAGTGTATGTAAGCTAGATAGTTGGACATACACTGTGCAGAATGATTCAGGAAACAACAGGTCATAGATTGTCGTAAACAAACTTGTTACAGATTGTTCGGTTGACCAAAATTGTTATGCTTGGTCACAATTCATGTCTGCGAGTACTTACATTGAATTATGCAGGTTCCTACTGGCCTATAGAATGCAAAAGCTACATGCATTGTATGACGCTAAGGATATTTTACTTATACATACTACCATCTACGTAACTTAATACACTATTAAATATGTTTTGAACATTACATTTATTAAAGTAACTTTCTGAGTGCATATATCAATATTATATATTTAGTTATTGATCTTACAATTTATCCACGCATAGTGAATGCAATTTTGTTTGTGACACTATATACACAATTAAAACTCTTTCCTTTGTTTCCTTTATTTTTTTGAATGACGCAATTTTGTTTGCTTAAAACACCTTTATAAAATTTAGCATAGTGGCACACTTTTGTGACACTCTGTAAACAATTCCCCTTTTATTTTTTTACAAGTAAGCAGAGTGGCGCAGTTTTGTTTGCGTCACGATGCTTAACAACCCTTTACATAAATCAGCAGAGTGGCGCACTTTTGTAACGTCTTTTCGCCGCGTTACAAATCCAGGGAACCCCTCGTAATTAAACTCCGTTAATTAGATGGGCTGCCTACGTTGTAACAGAATTGATCACAAATAATTAATGTAACAAATTACTTACTAACTGTGTAAGGAAACAATGGCAAGGTATACAATTGATTTAAGCACTCCTCATATGTGTGTAACAAGAAGACTTCTCTTTATTTAACATTTAAAAAACATATACTGACAGATCCCATGACTTTACTAATTCAATTATTAGGTTATTTAAAAGGTTTCTTTAAACATTGAGATCAAACTTGATTTTATATAGCTATACCTCGGATCCGGGTCAACTTTCTGTATTTCTGTAATTAAGACTTTTAATTATACTCATTTCATGATATTAGCTTGCAAGACTTTCTTTTATTCAACCATTGGAAGAATGGTATTATTGATTGAATTATATTACTCTACATTAGCATATAAACTGTTACAACGTATGAAGTTAGAATAGTTACATGAAATTCTTAGATTTAATTTATAAGTCTTTACAAAGTTAATAGTTTCTGAAAAGTCTCTTTCAAGATGTGTTGTGTAACAAATATTAGTAACCCTCGATAGACAGGCTATCGAGTCACCTTTTAATTGGTATGCAGAAGACTCGTCCTGGGGTATCCGTCTTGGGAAACAGGAACAGCTACGTCGTCATCTCGGTCTGGCCTTCCTCTGTAAAGGGCTCCAAAAGTTCGCAGGTTGAACAATATGTCGTGTAGATATCTACGATGATCTTGTAGATTCTCGGATGTCCGGATCTGCATATTCTGTCACGTGCAGTAGAGTTTGTGGCTTCTGATAGTTCACATCTCCGGGTATGACTTTGGAATTGTTGTTATTAGTTGAAGCACGAAGTCATCTTGTGTTACACTCCTTTTTTTTGTTTCGATTTTTTTTTACTTTAAATTTCTTGTCTATTTACATGACTATATTAATTAACACATCCAGATGCTTTAAACAGCTACATCTGGTACACCATCTCAAGGTGAGACAAAATGTAGTTAACATATTTTAAGCGCACAGCTCCTACGTCTATACTGTACGAAGTCACCATTGCAAGAGAGAGAAATTCCGCTCCCTTCGCCTGGTACTGGGCAAAAGTTAGTGGGACAATTTCCGCGCGAGAATATAGTTCCTAACTATATTTAAGTTAACATTTTTATTTATACAAACTATCCCTAAACAAATATACATAATTTAAATCAGTTGTTTTAGCGACTATTTATGTCTTCAGATTTTTTTATTATTAACATTAATTTTTTTTATCTTATTCTAACTCACACAAGACTCTGAAAGCATGTAGAGTCTGGAATCAACAGGACAGCGCCTGCTTACAAGCAAAGGGTTAAATACGATATTAATAACTCTTTACAATTTATCTTTTTATTAGAGTATCTTATAACTAATTAATTACTGCTTCCTCTCATACTGAGTACATACAGGTATTTTATCTTAATACAGTGAGATTTAAATGGCTTAAGAGCTCGCGACCTTAATTTTTTTTAAAATTTTTATTTTCTTGATTATTTCTTTTATTTAAATCGTCACAACAGTTGAAGACTTCCGGCACTGTTTCAATCAGTGGGAACAACGTCTTCGTAAGTGTGTGGCTTCCCAAGGGAACTACTTTAAAGGAGATACAATCATTTTGTAGTCAATGCATCAATAAATAATTTTATACTATCAGCCTCATTACTTTTTAGACAAACCTCATGTATCTAAGAAGAGACACAGCGAAATTCAACGTTTTTCCTATTTCATCTCACTCTAATTTTGTCTTCCTCGACATTCAACGTCGTTCATTTCATATTTCTTATTGCCCATTGGATGGACTAACCACAGCCAGCACTACCACCATATTTGTCTTTGCCATTACCCCATACCACTTATCAACAGACACTAATTTAATAAAAAACATATTTTCTTTTATAATCAACTATAATTTTTTCTGCAAGTAGTTGTAATGTATTTTTATTGTTTCAATTCATCTGGCGTACTTTTCACTGAATATATCAATATCTTCAGGGGTTTGTAAATTAATTAATTTTCTTTTTTGTGTCCACTGTATTAGTAATTCATAATAATTATGTTAATTTTATTCGTAAAATTTTTAATTATTTTATTTCCTCGCTCTCCTATGGCACTAGGGCCCTTGTTGGGCCCTGCTCCTTCAATTTTCCCCCCCATTCTCTTCTGTCGGTAGCCATCCTCCTCCAGGAACGCACTTTCAGTATTTCTTTCGCATCCTCATCCACTGCGTCCTTCCATCTTCTCGGTCTTCCCACTGGTCTTTTTCCGTGGATTCTGGTATTGAATAGTTTTCGTGGTATCCTGTCTTCCCCCATCCTGACAACATGACGAGCCCACCTTAGACGCTGTAGTTTTATGTACCGTGTTGCGGTGGTTCTTTATAGGTTTGATACAATTCAAAGTTATATTTTATTCTCCACCCGTGTACGTCATTAACTTCTTTCTTTGTGATGTTCTTCTTTAAAAAGATATCGAGAGTGTTTGCTGCTTTGGAGTTCAGGATACACGTTTCGCAGCCGTAGATTAGGATGGGTCTTATTATTGATTTGTATATCCTTGGTTTCGTGTTTCTGTGGATGTCTTTGAAGATACTTGATGTGGGGAAATACGCTTTATTGGCTTGGATTATCCTGTTCCGGATTTCGGCTTCTTCTGTGCCATTTTTTAATTATTTTATTTACTTACTACATATTTTAAAAATTGATTTCAAATGCACGCAACACATATTTTATATATGTTTTCTAAATATTTTCTACGGTATATATAGATATGTCGCAACATTTCTTCTATATCGTCTGCAGCCTAATCGATGTGAAGACTTCTGAGGGCGACAAGATAACCTGCAGTTGCCTCTTCTGTCTACACGCCAGACGGAGTCATGGCAGTCAGGACCCAGATATAGCAAAACAATAGGTACGTTAGTAGAGCCAATAAGTGCAGAACAATCCTAGACCATATTCCTTCCACACAGAGGCGTAACCAGGATTTCATTCTAGGGCTTCTGGGGATATTTTAGATTTTTCCAAATAAAACAGCACAAATTAAAACAAAAAGAACTCATTATTGTCATTTTTTGTTGTTCTCAGAAAGATAAGTAGAGAAATATAAGAGTTGCATTAACTTCCAATATTAAAAAAGCGTTGTGTATAACAAACAACTGACATGTAGTTAAGACGCATTTACGTTGATTTTAAAATATTATTCTATATATTATACTAACAGTGTAGTACTGTAGAAAATAATATTAAGGGTACGGATTGATAAATTTTGCTGTTTACAAAAATGCCGATCCAGTGGCACGGAAGGGATAAGTCAGCATTGGTTTCGTTGTGTATTACATGGCATGATATCAGTTCGTCCATGCGTGTATCTGTGTAATCCAACAAAGGGAAGCCTTGATAGGCACTTGAGTTGACGGCGTAACGAATACACAACATCCCCTGAACTAACTACCCCTTGTCTGCATGTACAACAACAAGGGTACAATTGTCGTTTCAATTATTTTTTGTGATTGAATATTCCTTGGCTGTGTTGAGTTATATGCAATTGATTCGAAAGCATATGTTTCTAAGAAAGTGCAACTTAATGTAATTAAATGTGGGTTTTTACTATCAGTAATTTTTACTCTTTACTTCAGTAATTTAAGTGTTATAAGATATTTCCATATCTCAACAATTGGTAAAAATATTTTGGTAAATATTTCAGCATTGATATTTACGCGTACATGTAGAGTGGAAGTCAAAATTACGTTATTTCATGAACTACCGTTGAAAATAATTTATAATGTGTGGATGTTAGTAACCTGCTACGAACAATTCAGAGCTTTATCTATGTTGACAGAGGGGGTCAGGAAACAGAGCGCCCCATAACTGTCGGTTTTCAGGAACAGATTACTAAGGCTGATTCACAGCTTTAAAACAAGTACTTTACTGTGAATTACACACACGCGCGCGCGAGCGTGCACACACACACAAGCTGTATGTTGTGTGCATGGGCGGCTTCACGATGCACCGCACCAAAATTGTCTTAATTACATCCCATAAGATGAATTGAGTTTACCTTGTTTGAATCACAGTTTACTCCCCTTACAAAATATCATCGTAAGAAAGGAAACATACAAAAGAGTTTAAGTTTAAAAACGCTCAATTCAAATTTAGCGAAAAAATAATACTCTTACGAACTTTACATAATGTAATGTCGCTAGAGTTCGTTGTGCGAGATGAAACAGTTAAACATGAAACGGTTCGTGCAGATCGTAGTGGGGGCAGGGAAGGCAATGCAGGAAGTGCGGTGCGAGGTGACCAACCATGACATACAATCATGTGATTCCCCATTCATACCCCTTTTCTGAACACGAAATAATTGGTCCGAAAACAACGTATCAAAGCTACTCTTGCGCAATGAGATCTTTTGACACAGTGCAACCAGACACTTGTTTCATGTCTAATTATTTTACCTGTACATCTCCTCAGCGTAGTGTAAAATCTACCACAGTAATTAATACCTCGCACTACAGTAATTCAATTCTATCCTGAGTCAAATAGTAAGTCATAATTTACTTTTTTCACTTATGTTAAAATTTTTATAGATTATAACACATATAACAGGAATGTAGATTGGTAACATGGACCAATAATATATTTCTGTATTTTGTAGGCAAGAAATGGAGGAAAAACTAAAGCAAGATAAGAAATATTTGGTAACAAACAGGATTGTCACTGTTGCACACCACTATAGAAAAATTATTCCGATTAGCGCTTTCAAGCTTCACAGCTCATTAGACATTTTTTCCGATCTGACGATGAGCTGAGAAGCTTGAAAGCGCTAATCGGAATAATTTTTCTATAGTGGTGTGCAACAGTGATAATCCTGTTTGTGATTATAACCACAAACACAACTTTCTTAATTATATTTGGTAACAGTTGTGAATATGTGAACTTTATTTTGGATATTAGGTATCAGAATTTTATTACAATTTTTTCATACAAGTACGTGTTTATCTTAAAAATAAGAATAAATTACATGCTCTAAGCCCTCAATGTCACACTCTTTATTATAGGATGCATTTTTTTCATAATACATTTAAATATTAATGTGTTTAATTTGTAGAAAACTAAGTAACAGTGCATACTCAATGTATCATGATTTTTGCAACGCAGACCACTGTTACACTTAATTAAGTGCCAGAGAAGACACAATACATTGTGTCGGTGACAATTAAGCAAAGAGAAGATTAACTAAAGACATTACGGACTTGATAAGGAAATGAAATGAGCGGTAAATGTGTCACAGTGCGGTCGCTCTCCTCACCAAGCATTCTGTCGCCGCAACTTCTTGTGTTTAATTTGTTACTACGTGATACGAACCTAGAAGTTTACTTCTTGCTACAAAATTGTTGAATCGTGTGGACGAAGCGAGAGGTGTATGTGTAAGTGGAAGTAATGTGTTAACGTATGTGTATTGCAACGATACATATTCGACCAGGGTAATTTATTTGTAGGCCTATGTATAACATTAAGATAAACAGTTGTAATAGTTTTAAATAGTGCATACAGGAACAGAGAAGAATTGAACAATTCTTGACCTGTTTTTGAACTCTTGTTTTGAATAATTAATATAATAATGTGTGTGTGTGTGTGTGTGTGTGTTTTGTGCGTATGTGTTGTGCCTGCTCGCGCTTGATCGTCACAGGAAATCAACCTGTCTTTGTGTACACACGTAACTTCGTTGTGGTAGTGAGCTCCGGTTCAGACAGTACCTCTACAGCAAAGTGAATTATGTCATTTTAAGGCGTGCGAACTGACGTTACAATGCGTGGTTACAATTTGAAGGTAAATGGTGAAATTGTAACCGAAGTATAAACAAATTAATTAATTATTCAGATAATTAGAAACTTTAAATTTACTGATTAATTAAAGGAAACTTAGTATTTCTTACCTTGCTCCAGTTGTTTCCGATTTGTTCTTTTACTTCTTTTGGCCAAGCAAGCCTCTTCTTTATCATAGCAGGTGAAATTGTAGCCTACTTTCGAGGACGGCGTGCAAGGAGTCCAGCAGCGATCAATTTTCGACGTATAGAAGAATCACAAACATTCACCCCATACTGCTCCATACTCATTTTCAAGTCTTTGCTGGTGGCTCTTCTGTTTTTCTTAGCAATTTGAATTAGTTTCCTCTCTGTTCTTGGGTTAAATTTATTCTTCCGACCACATTTTCCTACACGAGAGGGTGCATACTCAGAGCTAGGGTCTAAAGACTTCTTCAATCTACACTCAAATGTTTGCGAAATGTTTAACGTATCTGCTATTTCTCCTTGTGTATATCGTTTCTCTTGCAGAAGACACTTGGCCAGAGCCACTTTTCTAGGAGAAAGATCACTTGTCTTGCCCATTGTCTAAACATTCCTAACAAAACACTCTCAAAGTTCTGTAGAGTACAATATTCAACTTAAAAGTTGCGAAAATTTATGCTAAAACCGTAAAGACTGCACAAAACGTCTCCTGGTAAACTGTAACAACATGAAATAATGATACAACACCAAAACACAACGTAACATCATTTTGAAAATCGTCTGTTAACCAGCTGATTTTTCTATTCAGTGATGGCAACAAGACATATTTCTGAATATACTGATATATTGTTACGGCATCACAGAACAATCTACGTGTTTATCGAACGTTCCAGAGAGATCCAGAATGTAAGCGTGTGGGGTACGTGCTTGTAGACGCATCTACGAGAAAGTTCTCGATGCCGCCAGCCGTGCGGACTGTGTCAAGGCCGCAGTTAATTACGTAGTTCACACGACCGGTAAGACGCAGTTTCGAAGCTTCTGGTTTGTGAGCGGGTCTATAAATATATGGCGGCAACGGCCTTAGTTTTCAGTATCATTTGCGATTTTGGATAGTGCGGTCCGAGAGTTATAGTAGCGATATTACTGTGCGCGTTCAAGTGGTTATTAGTTAAGAGTGGTGTTTGATAATCGGACGGTATAATTGTAATACAATTGTCTTTAATATTAGTGGACATTTTATTGCGTGTGAACAATTTTCATTTGATCTGTTGTAGAGACTGTGTTGATAATTACGAACTGTTTTACTGTAACAATTAAAGGTGTGATTAGTAACTTAATTGGTGTCTTGTACCTATTTTGTTTCCACTGTGCGATCGAGTAGACCGTCGTAACAATATACACCAAATCATTCTTAAGAGATGAAAAATGAATTATATCAACAACTAGAAAGGTATATGTCATAAAATATTGCTTTTACTAAAAGTCGAAATAAAAAAAAAATAAATAAAAAAAATCACAATTGTCCTAATAATTTTCACACCTCTGTAATATGTAAAGACCAATTAATTAATTAGTGTGTAAAAAAAGGCAAAAGAATCACCAATCTCATGATTCTATTGGTTTGCGCATGAACACTAATTATGTGTGTGAAAATATTCAAAAAGTGATGTTTTGAAAACCTACTCGCGGAACAAGCTTGGAACAAAATTTTCAGGTTTGTGAAGGTGGCCAAGTAGCGTGGCTTGAGTATAAAGCCCCAGCCGATTCTGAACGACCGAACAGACGCTAAGTATTTACTCAGAGGGACACCACGTCAATTTAATCAGCAACATAGAACAGACGACATTCTTGACGGGAGACACTCTGTCCAACAGACAACCGACAACATACTCTAATCATTCCCGACGGAGGAGACTCTGCCTGACAGATGATCGAATTGGAAACTCCGGCATAAGAATTGTCTCCAGCATCGTCAACATTGTCCAGGACACTTGTTACGTAGCTACTGGACAGTCAGCAAAAAATTATTTTAAACAAAACTTTTTTGTGTTAACAGATATCTTGTAAGTAAAACTTTCGTGTTAACAACACAAACTCGTAAAACATAGACATACATGCCTGAGTCATACTTCGTGTTAACCACACAAACTGGTAAAATATAAACATGCATGCCTAAGTCATACTTCGTGTTAACCACACAATATAAACATACATGCCTGAGTCATGCTTCGTGTTAACCACACAATATAAACATACATGCCTGAGTCATACTTCGTGTTAACCACACAATATAAACATACATGCCGGAGTCATACTTCGTGTTAACCACACGATATAAACGTGCATGCCTGTGTCATACTTCGTGTTAACAACAAAATATAAACATACATGCCTGAGTCATACTTCGTGTTAACAACACAATATAAATTTTTATTTATAGAAAATTCCCCCCACCCCGTTCACCTAACCTCTTTATTTATAGATATTTCATCCACGTTTCTACAGTGGATATATAGTTTCTATAGTGCTCTACGTAATAATCTGCAGTCACTTTGGTTAATCTGTATACAGTGTGCAGTTTATAGGCTACCTCTAGAATAATGTTAGCTAAATATAGTGTAATATCGTTTGCTGAAGGAATAAATACTATATATATATATATATATATTTTATACTGTAAAATGTACAATTTTATACTCGGGTAATCAGACATCTGTTATGGACCGGATCAGATTCACATTTCTCTTACTCTTATATTTGAATTACAAATAATAATAATAATAATGATAATAACAATAATAATAATAACATTAATTAACAATAATCAGAATATTAATAACATAATTAATAAATAATAATGATGATAATAATAATTGTTGTTATTATTATTATCATTATCAATATTTACAAAATTAGATCGTGAAAATTTGTTTTAAAGTAAGGATAGCTTTATAATTTTGTTTAACTAGTGAAGAATATCTTATTAATCTTTGAAGATCGAGATATTTATATCGAGAAATGTTTATGATCGTTAGGAAACATGTTAAATTTCTAAATTAGTAGTAACGGTTTAATTAATGTTAATAGACTGAAAGTTTAATAAAAGTCCATTATACGGCAATGATCAAGAGATCGATACAGGTTGGTCACAAGTTAGCTCAGCAATTAACAGTGAAACACATCTGTACGTTAAAAGTACTTGGTCCGTATCCAATGTGATGTTACGTATGTGGTCACTCCGTCACAGAGGAGGCACAATCAGTCGCAGCTCGTCGTGGTTCTGGACACAGATGAGCCTTGTCGCGGCTCTACAATCAGTACTTAACTTCGATCACAGTTCGGCACACAGTGTCGTGAACAGCCGGTAAAATCTGCGTGTGTTTTAACAAAGTTAACTGGTTCAAAAATGAGCGCGCTCTGAATGAAAGTCTCATATTTATTTTAAATTACATGTTGAAACGTAACCAGAACAAAAGTTTAACGGTCTACTTATCTTTTAATTACATAGTTACAAACGGAGATATCTTTGAAAGTTCATAGAACGATATTTTGTTCAGTTAATAGATTCTTTACGGATTGGATAATACCGCATGAAACAATAATTTGATCTTTGGATTCAGTGACTAATTTCATCCAATATGACGAAATTGGAAAAAAAGATATTTATATTTATAATTTAACAAAAGTACTAGAGAGTGCTGGAATGAGAAGTAAAGTTTACTAGTAGTTGGAAATTGTTAACAGTGTATGAGTTTTAGGCGTTTTGGAGAATACAGTGTAAGCAACAACAAGGAAAATATTCCCAGCGATTTGAAATCAGATAATCTTCAATAGTCAGTATAAAGGTAAAAATATTCACAAATTTAAAGCAAATAATATTACTAAATAACTAAGCTTAGTTGCAGATTATTGCACATCTATGGAGGGTAAGGTTAAAATAAGGAGAAATCCAAACTGAGACTCCTTACACAAATACCAATACAGACAGAATAGGGGAAGTAGAAACAATGGGGTTTAATTGTTTTATTTAACACAATAAAAATTCAGAGTTATAAAAAGTATTTGGTTTAGTGCATATATCAACTGCGGTTGAAAAAAGTTCGTTAAATAAGTAGCCTATATAAAAATTGGTTAACAGAAGAAGCTATAACTCAAAAAAATTTACAGGCATTGCACAAATGCAATGCACAGAGAAGGGCATTGAAAATGCTTCAATAAATTTAAAAAATACGTATATATATTTATGTTCATTCACCAATCAATGAACTCATTCTTTATTCACCAATCAATGAATTCATTCTGCATTTACCAATGTACAGATTGTAAGTTAAATGTAGTCGCATTCATAAGCGAAGTTTTATATGTGTACTACGTTATTAACAATAAAGAAGCAGTTTCTATGGAACCTCACCGGTTCCTATTTTCGATCACGCACCAGCGACCGGCCGCAAATGTGCGACACGTCCTTACAAACATTTTCAATGTTAAAAGAAGAGCATAATAAGCTGAATAATGAAGTAAATAGCAGTTAGTAAAACCATAAATGAAATGCAGATAAAAGCATATGATAATATTAATAGCTCATCGAGCCATTCAAGAACTATAGAGGCACGGCAGTTTGTCAGAGGGACGAGAGTAAACAAAAACGAATAAACCAGACACATATCTAGATAAATCGGTTAAATACTATAGTAAAGTTTCGAGCCAGGCTCGAAAGGAATTTTAAATCGCTGTTACCAACAGATATGCCATTCTCTTTTATTGAGTTATGTAAAAAAATCGTGCTGATAAGTTGGGTGAACTATTATCTAACAATTAAATTATTTCCAAGATGCATGAAAATACTGCTCGAGTAAACGACGAATAGAGTACTACCAATGTTACCAATAGAACATTATATACAGTATAAACACGAATTAGCAAACAATAGAAACAATACAAATGTGATAAAATATATTTTATTAGTAAAATGATGTGGGCTTGAGGGATATTCGTATATTTGACAGGCCGAAAGTATATTAAGGAACAAGATTAAATACCGGTATACAAGTTGATAAAGACTGAAGGAGAAATTAAAACACGAAATGAATTTTGCGTTGGTTGCTCATGCATATATAAAAACGTTTGATTAAAGAAATCAATAAAATAATAATTAGACTCAAATATAATCTCCCTTACTAGGTGTAAAAAAAAACGGAAATAAGTAAATTTTGTTAGGACAGTGTCACAGATCGTCGTATGGTACAGTGAAAACAATATACAGATACCAATGAAATAACTAATTTTACCACCTTTAATGTGTCACAAATAACAATTTGAAATCAACAAGATACTCTCATACAGTAGTTCAAGTTAAATTTGTCCAAAAGCAATAATAATGTCAACTATAAAGAGTTCCGTACCAATAGTCACTTTTCACAACAACCACATGATCCGCACTGAATAAATCGCCCAACGTAACTAAGGCGGCCGCTGTTGCTTATATGCAGCCTGCAGATGTTCCAGAATAATTTACGTAGTTATCAAGCACTCGAAAAGTCTAGAGCGTATTTAACAACGCAGCCTTGACACAGACACTGGATCTGCTCTAGGTAGCCGAGGAACGTGGACAACGACACTCTCAACTGTTCGAGAGCGTTCCGTAATTGTCTCGTAACAATATGAATGATTTACCAACTGGTATTGTATGATTGTTTTTCACGAATAACTACAATTCTGCATACTGTTATCTTATCTTATGTTACAAAAATTTTGTTTTACGTATGCGATTAATATTATTACACTCATTATGTGTAAAAAATGTTTAATTATATAATTTGCCGTACGATTCTCTTGAATGAGAATTCAACGTGTTGAATTCGTGGTGCAGAATCTTCTATATAAGATTATTGTCGTTACCTTAAAATGATTCGTTTTGCACCCAATTGAATTTGAAATGCAGATTTACTCTTCTGTATACATTTCTCATACCACTGACTATGTAATTTCTTCTTCTTCTTCTCCTCTTCAAGGATTAGGTTATATAAACCTGTTCCGGCACCCATCTCATTCTTGGACGACCCGCGTCTCTTTTACCAATGGCTTTGTAGTTCAGTGCCGCTTTCGGCAATCGATCCTTTGCTGATGATCCCAACATTGTCTTCTGTAAATTGCAATAATTTCTAAATTTAATTAATTAAATTAAAAACACTACCATCTCGGAATACCATCATGGTAGCACTACCGTCTCGGAATACAAAGTTTTTTATAGGTAAAAACGTAAAAGTTATACGGTAAAACTTTTACGTTTTTATCTATAAAATCTTTGTGTTCCGATTCGGTAGTGAATTAATTATATTTAGTTAAGTAACGGACACGTCATGGACAACGAAATCCAAGTAATAATTTCATTTATGTCCTTTACTTCGTGTTCTGCTCTGATATCTTCATTCTTTATTCTGTTTTGCAATGTATAATTTAAAGTATTTCGATGAAACTGCATTTCAGCACTCTGAAACTTGCCGCTTTCCTTTTTTGTCATGACCCACGCCTCACTTGCATAAATCAACGTGGGTATTGCAATTATCTTATAAAATTTAATTCTTGTGCTGTGTCTTGTTTTATTTCTAAGATTTATATGAATTGTACCGCAAATATTACTAAATTTATTTATCTTCTCTCTTATATCATATTTAGATTCATAGCTTACTTCACAGGATATTTAAAACGGCTCACTTGTTAAAAAGTACTGTTGTTTATTATTATTATTATTATTAGCGGGGGTCCTACAGTCTATGCCGCATCCGCATTTCGATCGCCTTTTCTCCCTATCTTTCTAGTCATCGTCTTCAATAGCTCGATCTCTCATGCTTTTCGTAATTCCTGTTCTCCATTTTGTTGTCGGTCTTCCTTTTCTTCTCCTGTTATTAGGTGTGTAAGTCAGTGCTTTCTTTGGCCATCGCTTCTCCTCCATCCTCATTACGTGACCATACCATAGCAACTGTCTGGATTCTATTCTTTCTGCTGTTGTAAATATGCGCCCTGTTTTCCTTCTTATATCTTCGTTTCTAACATGTTGCATTCTTGAAATATTACACGCTCTTCTTAAGAAGTCCATTTCCACAGTTTGTATCATCTTTTTTTCTTTATCTGAAAGCTGCCAGCATTCGCAGCCATAAGTTAAAATGAGCTCCACAATAGTTGTGTAGATTGTCAGTTTAGTTTAAAGTTTCATTTTGTTCAACCAAAGTAACGAGTTTAGCAAACGAATAGCCTTTTTTCCCTGTTGTATCCTATTTTTGATGTAATTGTTTGTTGTTCCATCTTCTGAAGCTGTTGTTTATAACTATATTAGTCCTCACTGGATGTTTACCTTTACAGGCCATCCTATGTAATTTTAAACAGTGTTTTTATGACGCAGAATTTTTTACATAAGATTACTATCTCTATTTTCAAATGATCGTTTCCCAGCAAGCTAAATTGGAGGTACGTATTTACTCTTGTATTTTCTCATTCGATCATCTACAATTCCGAATACGTCAGAAAAGGGCATTACTGAATAAGTAAAGAAAGTAGCAACCTTTTACAAGTTAAAGGAAAGAAATGCCAGTTGGCCTGTATAGTTTGTGTAGAGTTCCAGGATAGCTTTGTTGTGTCGTAGGTAATACGCGGCTCAGACATGTAACCCTAATCGAATCAGAGCTCATTCGGATTCCGACCACAACTCCATAGACACTTTAGACGAGGAAAACGTCAGAAAGAATACGAAAGAACAGTCTACTACTTTGGTAAGGAAGTGTCACACACACACATACATACACAAACATCACTACATGACTTAACTGTCAGTTTTGTTTTAATTTTATTAAACTAAACGTAACGCTGTACTCTTTGAAGTAAAAACTTTTGCCGTCTCTTATGTTAAAAGTATTTAAAGATATTTAATTTTTTTTATCCTGCAGTACATTTTCGATTTTTTATGTATGCGATTGTATCGTTTATTACGATGTGGAAAAGAAGAAGTGTACTAATTGTAAATTGTTCTATTTCTAAATGCAAAGCAAAAATACGTGTTGTTTTCATTTGTGAGGTTAGGTGACAATGGTTTTTGGTTTTTAGTTTACTGCTAAAATAAATAAAAGCCATGGTTGAGGAAAACATAACGTTTAATGTGTACATTCAATGCATATAACACAGTAATACTTCAGATGCAGAACCTAACGATTTTGAGTTGGGAAATTAACAAAACTACAACAACAAATGTACACTGAAAAGTACAAGTAACTATTGTTAACAGAAAACACAAAAAAACAGTGTATTAAGGAATGATAACATACGCTCTAAATATTGTATATAATGGACGTTTCTTTTTTGTTAGCCACAAACGAGTACTTGTTGGAAAAAGAATATTACCGAAAAAAAGAGTCTTGCCACAAGAAAAGTGGCACGTATAGTAATAGGTACACCCCGCCTGACGTTCGAGTTCGGTCGTTTTGCAGTGATCTATTCAAAGGACGAATATTAATGCAAAAATATCGGTATGGAGAACCATACATGACTTCCATATTCTAAGATTTATATTTAAAATCATTTTCGAAATGAAATATTACCATAGAAACTACTTCTTTCTACTTACTGCTTCAGCCTTAACCACAGTACTGTGGTCACTAACGTATACCACCTCACGTTATCGCACTCGATTTTCACTGATGATGGAAGTCGATGGCATTGCCGAAATGTCTGGTTTTGTAGAAAACATTGGACTACGGCCAAATATCCCGGGAAGGAATTTTAACAAAAACTACTTCTTTGTTGCCGATAACGTTGTACACATATATATCAGTGGCGAAGTTACATGGAGGCAATTGAGGCAATGCCTACCCTAAAAAATTCTGTAGAATAAAAATTATAAATACGTATGAACTACATAACGTAAAGATTATACATTGTTACTGCGACTGTCAAATTTATTAAACCGAAACGTGCTTTATTGAGCGACCGCTAGATGGTGACAGGTGAGATTCGGCATAGTTCGTTTAAAGCGAATGAGGCAACCTGAACTTGCCTCAGCGTTTTTTGTATACATCGTATGTAAGCAATGTAGTGGTGTGATAGGGAATTGTAGGGAGGGGGGATTTTCCCGCGCTGTACACATAGAGCGTTGAGGCATGCCTCACTTCTGTGGTCCAAACAGTTAAGTTAAAGCGCCTGTGTTGTTTCTAAGTGTTTATTTTATGCGGTTATTAAAAGTGTCACTGTTATTCCGCTGAACTAACAGATGATCAAGATTGTTATTTGAATTATATGTAACATTAATCATATATATATAGAAACTAATCAAGTTTAAAAATTTGAAGTTCAATCAGTTGTATTATTGTGTATGACTAATACAAGGATTGTTCAATAGACACACGTATAGAGCTGTAAAGCATTTTTTATTCAACGATTTTAAAAGAAGTCTCCAATAACATTAAGACATGAGTTCCACTGTTGCGCTAACCTTAGATTCCCTGCTAGTAAAATTCTTACGGCTGTTTGTGGAACCATTCGAAACATTATTTGATTCTGTTTGAATTTGCGGCTGTTATCGTTTGCCAAAAAAAAAAATTTCCCTTGATAAAAAAAAACCGTTGCCGGTAAACTACCCCTTTCCCTAAACCGATCTTCACCAAAAACAATAGGTCGTGAGTACTCTACAAATCAGGGCTGTATGCAAAAAATTATTTGATTCTGTTTGAATTTGCGGCAGTTATCGTTTGCCATAGAAAAAAAATCTACAGACACACAGATAGACACACAGACAGACAGACAGATAGACACACAGACACTTTTCGGAAAACGACTTTTTTTCATGTTTTGAGTGTAGTAGAATCAGAATCTGCAATAATCTCGAACACGATTTTTTTTGCCATCACCATACTTCCATTCCTTAAGGAATATGGAAGTAAAAAGAATACTACTGAAAACACGATTTCTAATGCAAACCGAGTTCTACTAAAAAAAAAAGAAACATGTATAGTAATAGTAAATTACTTTCGAGTTGGGGGTTTCCCGTACTTTCTGCAAAAAAAAGAGTTCTGCTTTACACTCGTATCGCTTTTCACGTTTTATATGAGTTCTCTTGCTGTTGTTAACCTAACAACAACAACTTTTGGCGTCACAGGTACGCAACTTTGATATACTACTGCTACAATATTTTTCCCATTACAAAACGACTTAAAACACCAACAACAATCGTCAACCAACTATATTCCAACATAAAATTTAAAATTTGTAAAATTCTTTTAACAACTTAAAATTATGTGCGATATTCACTAAACATCGAAACCAAGCAATGGCATTATCGAAATATCGAAAATGACTACAGGTGGAGTACCCTTTTTACTTCCATATTCCTTAAGGAATGGAAGTATGGTGATGGCAAAAAAAATCGTGTTCGAGATTATTGCAGATTCTGATTCTACTACACTCAAAACATGAAAAAAAGTCGTTTTCCGAAAAGTGTCTGTGTGTCTGTCTGTCTGTGTGTCTGTGTGTCTGTGTGTCTGTCTGTCTGTAGATTTTTTTCTATGGCAAACGATAACTGCCGCAAATTCAAACAGAATCAAATAATTTTTTGCATACAGCCCGGTTTTGCAGAGTTCTCGCGACCTATTGTTTTTGGTGAAGATCGGTTGAGGGAAAGGGGTAGTTTACCTGCAACGGTTTTTTTTTAGCAAGGGAAATTTTGTTTGTTTGGCAAACGATAACAGCCGCAAATTCAAACAGAATCAAATAATGTTTCGCATACAGCCCTGAATTGTAGAGTTCTCAAGACCTATTGTTTTTGGTGAAGATCGGTTAAGGGAAAGGGGTAGTTTACCTGTAACGTTTTATGTTTTAACAAGGGTATTTCCTATGGCAAACGATAACAGCCGCAAATTCAAACAGAATGAAAAGATTATTTGCATACAGCCCTAAATTGTAGAGTTCTCAATACCTTTTGTTTTTGGTGAAGATCGGTTAAGGGAAAGGGGTAGTTTACCTACAACGTTTTTTTAACAAGGGTATTTTCTATGGCAAACGATAACAGCCGCAAATTCAAACAGAATCAAATAATTTTCTGCATACAGCCCTGATTTGTAGAGTACTCAAGACCTATTGTTTTTGGTGAAGATCGGTTGAGGGGAAGGGGTAGTTTACCAGCAACGTTTTTTATCATGCGTATTTTCTATGGCAAACGACAACTGCCGCAAATTCAAACAGAATCAAATAATTTTTTGCATACAGCCCTGATTTGTAGAGTACTCGCGACCTATTGTTTTTGGTGAAGATCGGTTGAGGGGAAGGGGTAGTTTACCTGCAACGGTTTTTTTTATCAAGGGAAATTTTTTTTTTTTTGGCAAACGATAACAGCCGCAAATTCAAACAGAATCAAATAATGTTTCGCATACAGCCCTGAATTGTAGATTTCTCAAGACCTATTGTTTTTGGTGAAGATCGGTTGAGGGAAAGGGGTAGTTTACCTGCAACGTTTTTTTAACAAGGGTATTTTATATGGCAAACGATAACAGCCGCAAATTCAAACAGAATCAAATAATGTTTTGCATACAGTCCTGATTTGTAGAGTACTCAAGACCTATTGTTTTTGGTGAAGATCGGTTAGGGGGAAGGGGTAGTTTACCTGCAACCTTTTACGTTTTATTTTCTATGGCAAACGATAACAGCCGCAAATTCAAACAGAATCAAATAATGTTTTGCATACAGCCCGGTTTTGCAGAGTTCTCGCGACCTATTGTTTTTGGTGAAGATCGGTTGAGGGAAAGGGGTAGTTTACCTGCAACGGTTTTTTTTTAGCAAGGGAAATTTTGTTTGTTTGGCAAACGATAACAGCCGCAAATTCAAACAGAATCAAATAATGTTTCGCATACAGCCCTGAATTGTAGAGTTCTCAAGACCTATTGTTTTTGGTGAAGATCGGTTAAGGGAAAGGGGTAGTTTACCTGTAACGTTTTATGTTTTAACAAGGGTATTTCCTATGGCAAACGATAACAGCCGCAAATTCAAACAGAATGAAAAGATTATTTGCATACAGCCCTAAATTGTAGAGTTCTCAATACCTTTTGTTTTTGGTGAAGATCGGTTAAGGGAAAGGGGTAGTTTACCTACAACGTTTTTTTAACAAGGGTATTTTCTATGGCAAACGATAACAGCCGCAAATTCAAACAGAATCAAATAATTTTCTGCATACAGCCCTGATTTGTAGAGTACTCAAGACCTATTGTTTTTGGTGAAGATCGGTTGAGGGGAAGGGGTAGTTTACCAGCAACGTTTTTTATCATGCGTATTTTCTATGGCAAACGACAACTGCCGCAAATTCAAACAGAATCAAATAATTTTTTGCATACAGCCCTGATTTGTAGAGTACTCGCGACCTATTGTTTTTGGTGAAGATCGGTTGAGGGGAAGGGGTAGTTTACCTGCAACGGTTTTTTTTATCAAGGGAAATTTTTTTTTTTTTGGCAAACGATAACAGCCGCAAATTCAAACAGAATCAAATAATGTTTCGCATACAGCCCTGAATTGTAGATTTCTCAAGACCTATTGTTTTTGGTGAAGATCGGTTGAGGGAAAGGGGTAGTTTACCTGCAACGTTTTTTTAACAAGGGTATTTTATATGGCAAACGATAACAGCCGCAAATTCAAACAGAATCAAATAATGTTTTGCATACAGTCCTGATTTGTAGAGTACTCAAGACCTATTGTTTTTGGTGAAGATCGGTTAGGGGGAAGGGGTAGTTTACCTGCAACCTTTTACGTTTTATTTTCTATGGCAAACGATAACAGCCGCAAATTCAAACAGAATCAAATAATGTTTTGCATACAGCCCTGATTTGTAGAGTACTCAAGACCTATTGTTTTTGGTGAAGATCGGTTAAGGGGAAGGGGTAGTTTACCTGCAACGTTTTTTTATCAAGCGTATTTTCTATGGCAAACGATAACAGCCGCAAATTCAAACAGAATCAAATAATTTTTTGCATACGTCCCTGAATTGTAGAGGTCTCAATGACTTTCGATTTTGGTGAAGATCGGTTAAGGTGAAGGGGTAGTTTACCTGCAACCTTTTACGTTTTAACAAGAGTAAAGTACTTGAAAATTTATTTAAACTTTTTGAAACAATGGTAATTGTTAAAAATAAAATAATTTTGTTGCCAGGCAATAAAATTATAATTTTTTCATTTTAATGTAATATAATATTTTTCATTTAATACAGCAATAAAAAGGCAGGTAAGACACAGCCTGGCTGTTTGGCTGAAAATGATTTTAAATATAAATCTTAGAATATGGAAGTCATGTATGGTTCTCCATACCGATATTTTACTTCCATATTCCTTAAGGAATGGAAGTATGGTGATGGCAAAAAAAATCGTGTTCGAGATTATTGCAGATTCTGATTGTACTACACTCAAAACATGAAAAAAAGTCGTTTTCCGAAAAGTGTCTGTGTGTGTGTCTGTCTGTCTGTCTGTCTGTGTGTCTGTCTGTCTGTAGATTTTTTTTCTATGGCAAACGATAACTGCCGCAAATTCAAACAGAATCAAATAATTTTTTGCATGCAGCCCTGATTTGCAGAGTACTTGCGACCTATTGTTTTTGGTGAAGATCGGTTGAGGGAAAGGGGTAGTTTACCTGCAACGGTTTTTTTTTTTAGCAAGGGCAATTTTGTTTGTTTGGCAAACGATAACAGCCGCAAATTCAAACAGAATCAAATAATATTTCGCATACAGCCCTGAATTGTAGAGTTCTCAAGATCTGTTGATGTTGGTGAAGATCGGTTAAGGGAAAGGGGTAGTTTACCTGTAACGTTTTATGTTTGACAAGGGTATTTCCTATGGCAAACGATAACAGCCGCAAATTCAAACAGAATCAAAAGATTATTTGCATACAGCCCTAAATTGTAGATTTCTCAAGACCTATTGTTTTTGGTGAAGTTCGATTGAGGGAAAGGGGTAGTTTACCTGCAACGTTTTTTTAACAAGGGTATTTTCTATGGCAAACGATAACAGCCGCAAATTCAAACAGAATCAAATAATGTTTTGCATACAGCCCTGATTTGTAGAGTACTCAAGACCTATTGTTTTTGGTGAAGATCGGTTAAGGGGAAGGGGTAGTTTACCAGCAAGGTTTTTTTATCAAGCGTATTTTATATGGCAAACGATAACAGCCGCAAATTCAAACAGAATCAAATAATGTTTTGCATACGCCCCTGAATTGTAGAGGTCTCAATGACGTTCGATTTTGGTAAAGATCGGTTAAGGGGAAGGGGTAGTTTACCTGCAACCTTTTACGTTTTAACAAGAGTAAAGTACTTGAAAATTTATTTAAACTTTTTGAAACAATGGTAATTGTTAAAAATAAAATAATTTTGTTGCCAGGCAATAAAATTATAATTTTTTCATTTTAATGTAATATAATATTTTTCATTTAATACAGCAATAAAAAGGCAGGTAAGACACAGCCTGGCTGTTTGGCTGAAAATGATTTTAAATATAAATCTTAGAATATGGAAGTCATGTATGGTTCTCCATACCGATATTTTAAAGTATTACCCTATCAACAAAAATTACATATATATAAGTGTTATTTTTGTATCCTGTGTGCAACAATATTTTCCTTGTTGCTTAATCACTAATACGATATGAAGGCTAATCACACTGTATGAACGTAACAAATAAGTATTTGATAAACGTATATAATCCATAACACGGTTTTCATCAAATATTGGAAAGTTATATGTTATAATTTTTCATTAGGTGTATTCAATGGAAAAGAAGAAGTACTCAACAACTAATAATGTTTTAAGGCTGTGGGAAACGTACCTCATCGTAACGTTTTATTTCTGCTAACTATAAGACGTTATAGACACTACAATTACGCACATCCAGCCATACAAGGTACTTGTACAAGATGGTAGAATGTTAAGTCTATGAGGACAAGCTGCAAACCAGTCATATTCAGTGATTTGGTATTCAGCGCTTACTGTTCAGTAATTAAATATTCAGAGTTCAGAGATTGATAATCCCTGTAAAGATACATTTGGAGGGAAGTGTTTCTCTGACAGAAGGTTAGTTCATTTCATATTTGTAGTTTATTGTCTAAATTCTTGATGATATTGGTGAATGTCTTGTTGTCTTGTCTGAAGTTTTGATGGTGAATAGGTCAGTGGCAAAAATCTTAACAGCGCTTAACAAAAGAACAAAGAGTTATCACTGGAAAACACCCAAGATAAACGATGTCCTGCGATGCTATTTCATGTGATATTTTTTACCATATGAATATGATAGATTCAAGAAAATTATAGCAGTTCTTATGTATTATGCATAATAGCAGGCTTTACTTATTTATTTAATAGTCAAAATACATGGTGCAATGCCATTTGTCTTTTTGCTTCCCAATTATGTGAGTGTTGGTATTGTCTCTGATGCTGAGGGCACTACAATTACGCACATCCAGCCATACAAGCCACTTGTAGAAGATAGTAGAATGTTAAGCCTATGAGGACAAGCTCCAAACTGTCAATGGAAAAATGCATTGTTTCAGTGACAGATGAAGTCATTAACTGACGACGAGATTGAGTCATCGTTATGAGAACAGATGAAGCAAGTCCACCAATCAGAATGAGTTTTTATGGATCGAAAAAGTAGTTCCAGGCAGATACGTCAAATGATTACAAGAGAAGTAACACTTCTATGAAATATTTGTTGTTATGCGTACGATAAAAAGAAATTAAATCCAAACAGCTTTCATATATATATATATATATATATATATATATAGTATTTAAAATTTATATTTATATTACCTCAAGATGTTCTTTTTCCTTATTTGGAACATGTTTCGAGAGCTCCCGTGCTCTCATCCTCAGCCTTCGCGATCTTGCGTCTGGTGAAGTATTTGTGTGTTGGCTGGATGCTATTAAGGTTTCTTGTTGGTCTCTGGTATTTTAAAGTTGTATTATTGTGTGTGATTGTGGTATGTGTATTTGTATTTTGTGTATTTTCGATGTTGAGTGCTTTGAATATTGTGTCATGTTTTGTATTGATTTGTAGTTGTTCAGGTATTAGTTTGTTTTGTGTTTTATGTTTGTATATTTGTAAATTTTCCCAAATGTTCATTATGGTGCCTTTGTGTGGTATATGTGTTATTAGTGTCACATTGGTTATGTCTGGGAATTCATGTCCTGTGTTTGTTGCATGTGTGGCTAAATTGGATTTATATATTTCTGGTTCTTCGTTTGCGTTTAGGTGTTCAAAATAACGTTTTTTCAGCTGTTTTTTTGTTTGTCCTATGTAACATTTATTGCAATCTTGGCATTCAATTTTGTATATACCGTTAGTTGTTGTATTATCTATGTTGTGTGGGCTATTTAGTTTTTGTAAATTATTTTTATTAGTTTTGTATGCTATTTTTATATCTGTGTTTTTAAATAGTTTTGTTAGCTTGTTGAATGTTGCCCATTCCTGTAGGCATCGCTGGCATATACTGCAGACGTACCTCGTATTGCATGAATTCAGCTAGAAACTGGTTGCGTCGGAAGTCGGTGTTGAAGTCGCTAGTTAAAACGATCGGAGTTTTCGTTCCGGGTTTGAAGTTGGGAAAGATTTTCCTAACGCTCTTTGAATATTGCTTGAGCGATCGATACAGTCAGAATTCAACCGCAGAGGGTTGTAAGTATACGACTCTGAAGATGAACTTCGTGTGATCGTTGATGGTAAATCCAACTAAGGATATGTAACCACCAGATGATTCCTCTAACTTCATTTCAGTTCATGGTGCGAATCCGTTTCCAGTCAGTTACGCTGTTTACGTTTCTGTAGATCGCAACATCCCTTGGGCTGGAAACGTTCATACTGCGTAGACGGTCATTTGCGACGATTATCGATATCAGTGTTCTTGCAAGCCTTTACCTCGAAGCCGCAGACGTGGACGAGTTTTACATCGTCCATCCACATCTCGCTGACGGCCAGACGGCCCAACTCTGTTACCACACGATCACTTTGCATGAACCACCAAACTCTGGACGTCGACAGCTGAGACGAACGCGACCAGTTGTCGGGAAGTTTCGCCGCCTTCGTTCCCGGAGTCTCCCCGATGTTTACTCATCCGTCGTACTCGTCGCAAATCTAACTGCCGGTGCCATGTTTCCATATCCATGATAGAATTTGTAATCGTCCCGTTCATTACTAAGATAAAACCTGCAGAGCACGTTACTCTGTTCATCGCGACGTATATCAGTTGATTCTGCTGTGACTTGTCATAGTAGAAGAAATGTCGTCGAACTTGCCGCCTTGCGACTCGTGAATCGTGATCGCGCAAGCAGGCATAAGCAGAAACTGATTCCATCTCCTTTCTGCCTCGACTAAACTCATCTTGTGCAGTTTGCGTCTACTGGTTGCGATTTCCGTGCAAAGGATCTATATTGTCAGAGTCTTCGCACATCAGTTTTAATTCTTCGATCACCTTTGTGATGTCGATATTGGACTCGTACTCGATTCGCTTGGAATGATGTACGCTTTCCTCTCGTCTCTTCGTATATCGCCAGGACAGCGTTGCTGTCTAGAATCTCCACAGCCTCGTTTTTGAATCTCGCTTTTAATTGACCACGTCGTCCCACTCGTAGCATATATAGAGAAAGACTTGTGGCGCAGATCTCCTTCAATACTTCCTACCGATGACAGCCGCCAGATCGTAAGGAAAGTTATCCGTTCTCAGTGCGAGCTTATCGTCACTTATGTCGCCTTCTTCGTTGTTGTGTTAACCGGTGTATACCACGCGACGAAATCAGCGAGGCACTCGTCTTCGAGCTCCACAGTTCTCGCCTCGTATTGCTGCATTTCCGTCTAAGTCCACATATTTGTGCTGTTCTCGTCTGAGTTCTGTTTGTCCATGACTGCTAACCGTTTAGGCGCCGCCTGACATTCGTGGAGCCATACAGTCGGGATGTAATTCACTTCTCAACTACTACGGCACATCGACTGCCACAGGAGATACCAAGCGTCCTCTTGCGACGACATATCTACCGTATTCAAGAGCTTTAGTCTAATCTGCTTCATCAGTTGTACACAATCTTTGTCCGGATTCTGTTCCTGAAGCTTCATGATTTTGCGGTGCCGGTTGGTTATGCCTCAGTTGTATTTGATAATGTACTCGGCAACTGTACTCCTCCAGTATGAACTGCAGATCGGTGTCTGAATTAAGCGTCCTCGCAATCCACGGATTGAACATGTTCGTGTAGATCTCCGAGAAGTTGCGCTTCAATACCAGCGAGGGGCGGCGCAACATCACTCGGATAATATCCAAGTAAGGTGTCATCGTTAAGTTGTTATAAACCAGAAACTCCTCGAGGAATTGATCAGTTTAGCAGCATTCGATTTGAAGCCTCTCTTCCGCCTGTCGTCTTTGCCAATTGGCAGCAGCACTCTGGTCTCGTTCGTCGGCCAGCACGGAATTTTGAAACGACAAGCAGTCTCTCCTCGCTTTGCGCACGTGAACGTGTGCTTATGGTCTTGGTTGACATATAACCGGCCGGATAGATCGTCTCTACTAACCGAGCACAAGTCGGTTATAAGGTGAATCGTTTAGGTATGCTGTCGGAGACATTCTCGCGCGGATGGTTGTTCAGCCACAGCAAGATATGGGGGTGTGGGCTGCCTCGATGCTGAAATTCTATGCACAGGAAGTAATCGACACACGCGATGCAAACCGAACTGGTTGTGCTTGGTCTTCGATTGCAGCATGAACTGAACGTGTAAAGTAGCTTCTGAAAGTACACCCAGCAAGAAACCAGGTCTTCGTTCAGCAGAAGGCTGCGCTGTTATCGCGTCAAGTCCGATAGTGGATCGTCAACATGTTCCTATTTGAACGAGTGGCTCAGATCGTGTAGTTTCTTGAGCAGCTTCAGCCAATGAATCTTGTTTGCGCTGATTGTAAGGAAGATAGTGGGCTTGCCCAGCTGCCGCATCATCTATAAAAGACCCTTTTCGCGATCTGTTCAGTATTGAATGGAGTTGGGGACTATTTAAAGAACGTCAGATTCTTGTCCATGGACTCCCCTAGGAACGTTCGATCGTCGAGTATCTTGCGCATGATCGACTCTGTTTACTTCACTTTGTAGATCCTTCTACGCCGCTTATGCGCAGTATCTTTGTAACCACGTACAGAACATGGTCGGGTGTTCCGATCTCTGCGACGGATCTCGCTTGTGGACATCATGGCTCTTACGTTGAGATCGAACTGGTGTTGTACTCCATAGTATATCTGAGGGAACGACAGCACTTCGAAGTAAACGTTGAGATCGAACTGGTGTTGTACTCCATAGTATATCTGAGGGAACGACAGCACTTCGAAGTAAACGTTGAGATCGAACTGGTGTTGTACTCCATAGTATATCTGAGGGAACGACAGCACTTCGAAGTAAACGTTGAGATCGAACTGGTGTTGTACTACATAGTATATCTGAGGGAACGAAAGCACTTCGAAGTAAACGTTGAGATCGAACTGGTGTTGTACTCCATAGTATATCTGAGGGAACGACAGCACTTCGAAGTAAACGTTGAGATCGAACTGGTGTTGTACTCCATAGTATATCTGAGGGAACGACAGCACTTCGAAGTAAACGTTGAGATCGAACTGGTGTTGTACTCCATAGTATATCTGAGGGAACGACAGCACTTCGAAGTAAACGTTGAGATCGAACTGGTGTTGTACTCCATAGTATATCTGAGGGAACGACAGCACTTCGAAGTAAACGTTGTACATGAGGCTGATCTGTGTAGCGTGCTAGTCCCGTGCTATGTCTATACACTGGTCTTCATTCCAAAGCAACGTGGGCTGTCTCGCGAGCAAGACCTCTGATTCGAGAACAGAGTCAGGTTCCATGCACTCAATCGGGCAGTCGTTATCGCCGTTCTCTTCTTCGTCCATGTCAGACGCATTCCAGTCCCTTTGGATCCATACTGTATTGTTTGGACAGTGGCTGTTTTACTAAGTAGAGCAACCAAGCCCTCAACTCTGCCTTTTGCACGAAGTCACTCAGATAACTAGATTTGTGTATCAAATTCCTTTTGACGTTAAAAGCGAAGTCATCGTCCCAGCGCCGCGGCAGCTACTTCACCATGGTGTTAATGTCGACCGGAACGTTTACGATTTGGCTCACTATCCCGTAGTTACCCTCGGATAGTCTTCCGTAGTTGCCGTAGCGAGTCTTCTGATTTGCACAAAAGGCAAGAGCGAAGTCATCGTCCCAGCGCCGCGGCAGCTACTTCACCATGGTGTTAACGTCGACCGGAACGTTTACGATTTGGCTCACTATCCCGTAGTTGCCCTCGGATAATCTTCCGTCTTCTGATTTGCACAAAAGGCAAGAGCGACGATATCAGCCGAGCGCTGATTGGATCCAACTCTAGCAAACTGAAGGGCTTCGGTGGATATCTGAAGTCGTTCGAGCGCGACTTATTGCAAGTACCGCGCAACTGAAACACGGCTATATCCTCACCGGGAAACGTAGATTCGAGCAGTGGGATGTGACAAGCCTTCACCTTCATCAAATCCTTCGCAAACCCCGCAAGACAAACCGAACGGATTGTTAAAAAACACAGCTTCGAAATGCTCGTCGGTTGCTCCACCATGACATCGATTCTGTTGAATTCCGCTTTCATGGGCTCGCAGTCGTCTTTGGTAGATGCGGGATCCTCGCCTGAGAACTGTGCCTCTACCGGCTCAGCGACAGCGGCCATCGAGGTGCTTGCGCAGTCGTTCACTTTCCAACGTTTCAGAAGTCGTAACTCTTTTCGCCACGGACATGGCGGTACATAACGATGGCTGATTAGACTTCCTTTCCGTTTAGATTCGTTATTTGTATTTCCTTTGGGTTTCTTGGTGGGTATGGGATTACATAGCAAAATTCAAAATTTTTCACAAATTACTTTTGATTTGTGACCAACAAATGTTTTACAGTGTTCACTTTTTCTGTCAGTAATTTTCGACAATCGGCCGCCAGATTCAAGGTCATGCAGGTATCGTAGTGGTATACTCGATGGAACGTGACCACATTTATGTCATTCGTCTTATTAGTCACGATGTTATAGAATTGTAATGGATTACCCTGAAAACGTTATATCGCCGCCGTTTTTCGTTCTGGTACCCCGTGTGTCGGTCTGATTTTAAAGACGTATTGACGTCAGAAATCGGTATGCAATATAAAGCAAGGTGGAAAAGGAGTACAAGGGTTAACAAAGTTTTGGAGTGTTACGAATTTGGACATACAGAAATTAATTTTTATTTTCATTTGAATTCACTTGAGTATCTATGGTTTTATTTATATCGTTGAGTTTTGTATTGTTTAAACATATTTAAGAAACTTGTTCAAATATATTCAGTCATCGTATACATTACACTTTATGTTTCAATTTTTATATAACTCCAAGCTACGGTACGCAATAAGTAAATTTATGAAGTTTTAAGTAATACTTACTCTGAAGTAACAACCATATACAGTAACGCTACAGATAAATAGTTTACCTTATCAAAATATTTTTGTTTCTGTATGTTTAAGCGTTTAATGTGGATTTTTCAGTATATGGTTTAAAAAAGCAGAATGTATGTGACGTTTCGTAAATCGATAATGGTCACAGTATTAACACTTTGACGTAAGGGAAACGAAATCACTGAATCTTCCTTTGTACATAAGTCGTACGTAAGTTGTACTACAGTAATTTAGCTCTAACAATATGTACTTTTCATATCACATGAGTGGTGGGAGGTATGTAGTTTATGTTACCTCATTAGGTCGGACTACGGCAAATCAACAGCGCCGATGCGTGGAGATGTTGGATGAGACACCTTAAAAATAATTCCATTAACACTGGCTTCGTTGTAGGTACACACGCGCACGCGTGTTCCGTCCAAATTAAAGTACAAAACAAGCTCGGCGCCGTAAGAATACACCCTCTGATTGCATAATAATCTGAAGCCTAGTATTTGTATCTGATCACGCATCACTTGACAATGTTACCGGGAGATTCTAGAAAGTTTTTTTTTTACAATTACGTTTTACTGCTTTATTATATTTTCTGGTTCCTCCAGTGCCGAATTTAAAATTTTTGAGGCCCTAGGCCAAGTTTTCAGAACCCCCCCCCCCGGCTGCGACTTTGAAGTAATATATGTACTGCAGAAGTAATTTTATGTCACATTAATACTACCTATAAAATTTAAAACCAGTGGGCTACTATAAAAAAGCGTGCTTTCATTTAGCAAACGTTTTCAAAATATTAAGAACCATGCAAAATAATTGGGCAAATTAATTTATTTTTCAGGTAGAGCAACTTAACTAAGCTTACTCAGAAACTTAACATAACAATATGCGTACGTATACGTTTAGTGTACGGATTCAATTCTATGTTCATAAAGTTTAGACACTAATAAATATCAACGAAACAACACGCTGCCCACCACACAATGCTAAAAACCTTCTTTACATTCAAAACAAAATAAAAACATAGCTTCAAATCGCAAACCGTTCAGTCACAACACAGATCAACAATGATAACAAACAAGGGTGGTACCACGGTCTGTAAATTCGGGGGCAATATAGCGGAAATTCGCATGCGCAGATTAGTTTTCAAGGATGCCGACGTCTTAAAAATAAGCGCGCAATATTTAAATAAGGACTGTCTTCCTTTTGTATTATTAACAAAAATTTATTATTTAATTTCAAAAAATCATATTTAAATAAATCAAAGTTCCTACTTTTATAAAAATACTTCTGTTTAAAAAATATATATCTGTAGCTTGCGGCCCCCTCTGAGCCCGTGGCCTAGTCGGCCTACTGGTAAATCCGGCACTGGGTTACTCATGACGTGTTCCGTCTAAATTAAAGTACAAAAGAAGCTTCGCGACGTCAGAATACACCCTCTGATTGCATAATAATCTGAAGCCTAGTATTTGTATCTGATCACGCGTCACTTGACAATGTTACCGGGAGATTCTAGAAAGTTTTTTTTTACAATTACGTTTTACTGCTTTATTATAATTTCTGGTTCCCCCATGACACTATATTCCGTTAATTCTATACATCAAAGTTGGATTGTACAATGTAGTCACTATAACGTTCCAAGTTCAATAATTAATTATTTTTACAGTTATTGTGAACGCTGACAAGCAAACAATAGACGTTTGATGCCAACGTGACACATGCAGTGATCCCGGTGTTTTATTTACCAAATACTCACAGGAATACGCATTTAAAATTATTTAATTGTAAAATTAATTTACACAAAACAATAAGCTCTGCCATAAACAAGCACATCGGTTTCTGATGGGCAATACGTTATATTGATTGGCTACATAATAAAACGTTATTGTTCGTCGTGGTATTGTTATACAGGGGGGGGGGGGTGTTAGTACACAATGATGAAAACTGTTGCCGGAAGCTATCCAACACGGTATAGATAAGGTATTATTTTAATTATACCTTGCTTAGACATAAACTTTCAATTAGAATATTGAAAACAATAACTGTAATACAAATAAAATAATAAGAATAAAAAAAATTATTATTATTTTAATACTATTGTGAAATTGTTCAATATAGTTTCTTCTGCAAGCAGTGTATTGTGTTTTTGTCGTTTCAATACCTTACTCACGTTTCACTGAAAAAAATTAGTACATCAGAGGTTTGCAAGTAAATCAGTAACAATCGAAATAATTCTATCTTAATATAGAAACTATCGAATAATCAAATTTGTTTCGATTTTAATGGAAAATAGCGGTCGATTAGTTTACGATTGTTTTAATGCTTATTTACTTAAGCAGCTGTTTTGTCTGTTATATTGGAAATATTTAATGTTTATTTTTTATTTACTTTTTATATATGTTAATAAATTTATAACTTTAAATAGATCATCTTTTTGTGTTTTTATTTAAGTTTGTTCTTTAATCAATAAATTTGTATTTTGTAATTTTAATTCTTTTGTTTATTGCTATTGTGTTTGTAAATATTAAGATTTTCCCGAATATTAATTTTTAACCTTTTTGTATAGTTTTAATTAATTTTATATTTTTGATGCCTGGAAATTGGTGGTTATTATTTAGATAATGCGTGGCTAAATTAGATTTATAAATATTTGACTTTAAAAATGCACTGCTGTGATGAAGGAATCTATCGAGTAGTTTTTTTCTTTGACCGGTCTACATAAAATTTATTGCAATCTGGACATTCTATTTTGTATATTACAATTTTATTGTGAATATTGGTTTTAGTTTTAGGTTTCATTTGATTAAATATTATATTATCTGTGTTATAAGATATTTTAAAATTTGTATAACTATATTATATTATAATAAAATATAAAATTTATATTAATACTGTAATCATCATCATCATCATCACCCAGGTTAGTAACGTATACCTAATAATATGGTTATATAAAGTGACGAATAAATGTTCTGAACCTATAAGAAAGTGTTGAAATCTATGTCTTATTACTTATTAGGCCTATATGTTGCTTGACAAGCATACGTTAGAATTCTTTATTTTCATAAGTACTTCACGGATAGCTTATTTTGTTTGTAAATAATACCCTGAAGGGCCGATTATAATAGTATTGTAAAGTAGATATAGGTACCTGAAAAATAAAGCACGGAAGGATACCCGAATGAAATTTATAAATCTTTGGCTGTCCCCGCATTCCTATATGCTAGTGAGACATGGACTCTTGGTAAAAGGGACGTGCAGAGGATTCAGGCAGCCGAAGTGAAATTTTTAAGAGGGACGCGAGGTTGTTCTATCTTGGGTCTGAGAAGGAATGAGGATATTAGACGCGACTTAAACATTGTATCATTGCACCAGAAGGGGATTGTGTGAACACTTGAATCGCATGCCTGATACCCGTGTACCTGTGGCTGCGTTCGTTATCACCCTACCGGGAAGAGAGATGTCGGTAGACCGAGGAGGAGATGGGTTCCGGAACAGGCCTGAGGCCTAGTCCTTGAAGTGGTGATGATGATGATGATGATGACTTTCTAAAAACGTGTGTGCCTGTCTTCAACAGTATCGCTGTCCTCTCGACATTATTCCCAAGTACAAATGATTATTTGATTTTTTTTTATTAACGAAAATGTCTAAGTAAAATGAGTTAACACGAAATAAGGTGGCTTGCTAGTCTCCCGAAGCATCCGGTATAATCATTACATACGGTACGTATTCGTATACGGTACGCATTATACTATTATATACGGTATATCATTATAATCTTCTTCTTCTTCAGCGGCGCAACAACCCATTACTGAGTCAAGGCCTCCTTTAACAGCCTCCGCCAGTTGTCCCGGTCAAGTGCAGCTGCTCTCCACTTCCGGGTCCCAAGGATATGGCGCGCATCGTAGTTCACACCGTCTTCCCAACGTAGTATGGGTCTACCAACTCTCCAGGTGCCATAGATCTGTTCTGTGAGTGCCTTTCTTGGTATTTCATTCTCCCCCATTCTGATCACGTGTCCAGCCCACCTGAGTCTACCACGTTTTATAATTTTCACAATATCTGGTTCATTCAGAAGAGTGTTCAGTTCTTGGTTGGTTCTTTTCCTCCAGTCACCTCCTACACATATTGGACCAAATATACTGTGGAGGATTTTGCGTTCATGGACCAGCAGGCTTGACTCAGACTTTCTAGAAATGGTCCAGGTCTCAGAACCATAGGTGATAACTGGGCGGATCAGTGTTTTATACAAAAGCACCTTGATGCTCCTGGAAATTATTCTGCTGTGAAACAGGGGTCTGAGACCAAAGAAGCACCTATTAGCTAAGATGATTCTTCGCTTTATTTCTTCTGTTGTTTCCCCATCGGAGTTAACATGGGATCCTAAATAATCAAAGTTGTTGACTTTTTCAAAGGAATAGATGCCAATTTGGATGTGCTCTCCTTTTATAGCCTCCTGTCCTGTGGCCATGTATATCATAATAAAAGAGGTTAATTAACGAGAATAATTTATAAATATAACTTGATGACTTTGAACGTAATATCTTTTGATATCCGTCTACCTGTGGATGCCTTGGGTTATCACCCTACTAGGAAGAGAGATGTCGGTAAAGCGAGGATGAGATGGGTTCCGAAACAAGTCTAAGGCCTAGTGCTTGGAGTGGTAATGATGATGATAAAGTATATATTCATTTGTGCTGTATTGCAGCATGGGGGCAGTGATAACATCCCTCACTCAACTTTATCGATCATTAAGTTCGTTTTGTCAGGGCTAGAGTATCGCTGTTGTCTAGGGACAAAATTAATAATTTAATGAGGAAGGAAGTCAGCGTCGCTTTAAAGTGTTAGTAAAACTTCCGCAGCCAGTCATTTACACATAGGAAGTGGTAAATATTAATTTTTTTTTAATATAAACAAATTAGTCTTCCAATGTGTGTACTTTAAGGTAAAACACATTTTCAAGAAGAATAAATATTGTTACGACGGTCTCCTTGATCGTACAGTGTAAAACAAAATACAAGACATCAATGAAGTCACTAAAAACCAGTTTTAACTATCACAATTAACAGTTTCTAATCAACAAGTTTATTTTCTTACAACAATTCAAGTTAATCTGTCCACACAAATAAAAATGTCAACTGTAAAGAATTCCGCACTATAATCACTTTTCACTAATACACCACTTGAGACGCACTGTGTAAATCGCCCGACAATAACTCGAACCTCATTGAATAAACCGCCACTAAAACTGAAACTAAGCGTCGCTGAACGCTTATATTTATACCCCGCTGAGATTTCAGAATAATACATAATACGTGTCAACACTACTAGAAAACACTAGATCGTAATTGCTTGCGGCCTTGAACACAGTGCGCGCGGACCGGTGAAGTCTGGAACAGTCTCGGTCAGGTTGACGTATGTTAATGTTAGTCACGTACACGCACAACATTACAGCTGGGTCTGCTGGGACAGCCGAGAAACATGGGAACGTTTTGTAATGGCGTAACACTATATATCTGCATTAATAATGAATGAAACTGAAAGAAGTTAAGTATGAAGCGCACTTAAAATAATTGACCTTTTTAACGAGTGATACCTATAAATCCGTATGAATATAACGGGGTACGTAGGTAGGTGTTCAAACCGGTAGGTTAATAGCCCCTAATTAGAATTCTCTTTAGGCAAGTGGGACAACATTAAATATCATAATGGATGAACAATTTTGACTGTCAACAGTTACATTACCGCGTAGCTATACGACAGTGCCTTTTAAACTGAAAACGAAGCAAGCTTAGCAAAACCAATATTCAGCTTTGCGTAATATACTTTATTTTTAATTGCGAACAACACGATTACAGTTCTACTCCATGCTCTGTAAAAACGGCACTTAACCAGATCACACGTACCACTTCCAAACCTTGTTATTTTGAAACATAATAAACACTGCACCACTTGTTCTTTATTGTTTTTAATTACCTAAAGGGCTTAATTACTTACTACAGAAATACACACAAACATCGGGTTCCACCGGGATTACTAAGAGCACTACATTTTATTCGTTAAAGTTTATTCACGATGTGAATCAGTGTTGTTACTTAATAAATCGTATTGTAGAGTTGATATTCATAAAGCATAAAATGTAAACCGATAATAATGATTGATGCAATACTTAGATGAATTATATAAGTATCCGTGCGTAGCACAGATAAACCTCTTTCTGCCAGCAGCATTTTAGCTGGAATAACTTTTTGTTTTAAAGGCAGTGGCGGTTCATGGTTCTGACGGTTGGGAGTTCAATGTCTGAATGTTTCTAGTAAAGTAAGAGCAATTTATCCCCATTCCGAATAACACTTGGGGAGTCGCAACATGAAGAAATGACTGTTGTATTAGTAATAGTAGGTTGTGTTTGTGCTATTTGTAAATTATTCTAAAAATATATAGTTAAAATAGTAGGGTAGTTAAATTTCTACCTTATTTTGGAATAGCGTATTTTGTGGATAAATTCTTCAAGAGCCAGTAGGTACGGTGCTCCCAGCATCTTTTAGACTTTGTATTGCACTGTTTATTGTTGAAGTTGCTCAGTATTTACGTGAAAAATCCAAACTTCTTTCCTTTTCAGCACTAAATTTATTAATAACATTGTCATTGAAATCTACAAGTTGGCGAACAAATTGTTTCTCCATTGGCAGCATAACGCTATTTTATTTGATTTTAAGACTTTACTGCACAATTTTCATTTCAAATGTATGAAATAAATAAATCTGACACAAAACTGAAAGTAAAGGGACATTTCATATGGTAAAGATCATAATGATGGTGGTATGAAAATGTGGAAATTCCCGGTCAAGGGGGTTCGGCACTCGTCGGAACTATTCGTCTCTGTCGCTAAGCCGGAATGTTAGGGACAGTTCAATGTAATTTTGCGTATAGTCAGTTCCCCCTCCAAAGCTGTCTACTTAGCCTAGGAGGTGCTGAGAGCTGATTTGCACCTCGAGCAATAGTAGCGCAATTAGCTTATTAAGCGAATCGATTATTGGTCAGTCAGCACGATAAATCTCACAGAAATCTCGTTATTTAAAAACCAAAACAAATCCTTACAAATATTTATATTATTTAGGGGTTCAATGAACCATTGAACTTTATGGACAAGCCACTACTGTTTAAAGCATTAAAATTTTAAATTGAAGTACCTAATTGCAGGCACCAAGGACAAAATTTAATGTTAACTATCTTTCCATCTTTTAGGACAACATCGAAACCTCCCTTTATAAAAAAAGAATTAGGCAGAATACACGTAACGGCACAGACAGTAGCGTCCGACTCCATTAGTTGGTGGCACTATGTTCTGGTCCAAGGTCAAGCAGCGCTCTCTCGCTTTCTCACATTGTCTTCCCCATTACGCTGCTTCCTTTTCGCGCCTCGGCGGTTGATTCATGACCGTCTCATTTTGTTTGTTAATTTTTCTCGCGTATCGTACTTGACTCATAACCTGTAAACACTACTACTACTACTACTACTACTACTACTACTACTACTACTACTACTCCACGGCGCTACAGCTCATGAAGAGCCCTGCCCTCCAGAATGACGTGCCTCCACTCCCCTCCATCATGTGCGACTTTCTGCCACCTTCTGACCCCCAGTCTTCTCGTATCTTCATCTATATCGTCGACCCATTTTCTTATTGGCCTCCCTCTTGCTCTTCTTTCTCCCGGTCTTCCAATGGATACTTTTGTCACGGCTCTTTCCTCTGTCATTCCTTGTACGTGACCTGTCCACCTAATTCTGCCTTGTTTTATAGCTGTAACTATATCTGGTTCCTTGTATAGATCGTACAATTTGGCGTTTGTCCTCACACGCCACATTTCAATGTCTAGCACACCTCCATATATCCTCGTCAGAATGTTTCTTTTCCATCTTCTGATTATATCTTCTTGGGCTGAGGTCATAGTCCAGGCTTCTGAAGCATATAATACTGCTGGCCGCAATACAGTTTTGTAAATTTAGATCTTGAAGCTTCTAGAAATGTTTCTGGACTTTAGGGTAGGCAGCAAAGAAAGTAGCACCTATTTCCATGGCCAGTTTGTCTTGAAGTTCCATTTACATCTGATTTTTTGACGTCAAGAGGGACCCAAGATATCTAAAACTATCCACCCTCTCAAATTCATTGCCATTGACTTTAATTTCTGGGACTATTTCTTCTCGGACATTCTTCTTCATCAGCATATATTTTGTCTTCTGGCTGTTCACTTTCAGCCCTAGGTTGGTTGAAACATGCTCTAGAGAGCTGTATGCTTCTTCAAGTGCCTGTTTGTTTCTTCTCACGAGAACAATATCGTCAGCATATGCAATTCACTGCGACCTTCTACTTATAATTGTGCTACCAGGGTTTATTGGTAGCTGCCTTACTACTTTCTCAAGGCATATATTAAAAAGGAGGGTAGACAAGACATCCCCTTGTTTTACGCCTCTTCGAACTTGGAAATCCTCTGTTAATGGTGCTTCTACTTTTACTTTACATCTTGTATCTTTCAGGGTCACGCGAATCAAGTGTATTAATTTGTTGGGTATTCGGAAGCCTTGCAAGATGCGACATAACTCCTTTCTGCCTAAGGAATCGAATGCTTGTTTATGGTCAACAAACAGGTTGTGCAGTTCAACATTATGTTCATAAAATTTCTTAAATATTTGTCGCATTATAAATATTTGATCTGTGGTGGAACGATTTCTCCTGAAGCTGCACTGATAGTCTCAGACTATATCTTCCGTAAATCGTTCCAGCCTTACTGCCAATATACTGCTGAACATTTTATAGGCAAAATTGGACCGTTAAACACGTTGATCCCAAAAAGAAAGACCATGCAACTGTAAATGGTAAATTATATGTCACAAATATAACCTCATATTATATTGATTAATTATTTGATATCTATTAGTCTTAAATCACTAACGTCTTTGGTATTTAAAAGCCTTCTCCGTCATTTGTGCTGGTCCATCACTGCTGCTGCACTGTTATAATCTTGGCGGTTAATTACAGAACGTTTTACGCCGTGGTCGTTGAGTGCTTGTTCCATTAAATCTTGTGCTTGTAGTTGCTTAGAATGGCGCAAACGCTTCAGTCAGCCTTCAGTTTCACAAGTCATAATGCGTCTTCTCACTTCCTTTACCTTGAAGGTGGTATTTTCTGGACTACATTTCCTTTCACTTGTGCTCATTAGTTTAAAAGTTTTAAAGGTTTGTATTAGTAACAGTAGGGAGGTGGGAGAACTCCTTCATGCCGTGTCTCCAGAGTTATGATGTCTCATGGTGTATGTACTGGTCTCTGTGCTGTTTACAGTAGTTAGCAGCTTTCCGGATGTGTGGTTTGATTCCGAGAAAAATCTTTACGGGTCAGCCATTCTACATAAACTGTTTTAGTGGTAGCCTAGGTGTTTCCATAAGTTTAGTGCGGTAGTCGGAATTATTCCTAACAGTATCGCAGCCCTCCTCTAATACCCCACTCACTCTGTGAAAACGTCATAGTAATCTTTGACTTAAAACAGTTGATGAATATTTTTGTGGTGGTTATGGTTTCATTCCAAGCTAGGATGGGAATCCCGACGAATCTTTCTGGTTGAGGAGTGGCAGTATGGCATACGGCTGCTCTCACTTTTCTTTGGAGATATCCGACTCCACTGGTGTACACCTTCTTACGTACTCCTAGACCAAACTGCTTACAATATCCAAGCTAGCAGTTACTATTTTAAGCAATTTGTGAATACAAAAAGCACTAAAATAGACAAGAAATTGTAATAGAAGAGCTGCATAGTATGTAAATTAGTCAAAAAAATATTTCGAAATGAGCTGAAAGAATATGAGCAGTCATAAATCAGAACTGTGTAAAGTAATACCTTGGCAGGGTAGGCGGCAGGACGTGCTTGACCTTGAAGCGCCAATGGATTTGTATTGAATAGAAATCCACACCGTTACACCGATTGCCACCAAATTTTGCACAGGTAACATTTGACACAAAAAAAAGAAAAGAACTTTTGAAAACGGGCTGCTTCTCAAAATGGAGCAGGACTTTGCATATGGAAAAATAAGGAATGCTTATAAATATCTTAAGCATCTCAGGGAAGGTTATAAACCATCTATAACACTATGTAGAGACAGAGAGAATAGAATTGTCAGTGACCCAGAGAAAATTTAAACTATCTGGCGAGAGTACTTCGATGGCCTCCTTGGTGGTATGATAGAGGGAGGAGAAATTGTTGCTCACATCCCGCGGAATGCAAACATTGGGGAGATGGAATCTGACCCACCATCAATTCAGGAAATAGAAGAAGCTATTAGTGCCCTCAGGAACAACAAGGCACCAGGTACAGACTTAATTCCTGCAGAACTGCTTAAAGCTGGAGGTACTGATGTGGCAGTCGCACTGCACTCCTTAATCGTGGACATATGGCAAACGGAACAAATCCCCATGGAATGGAATAAGTGCATTATATGCCCCATTTATAAAAAAGGCGACAAACTTCAGTGTAGAAATTGCAGAGGCATTTTGTTGCTGTGCACCTCCTACAAGTTTTTACGTACATCTTGAACCAAAGGCTGAGACCCCTCACAGAAAATATAATACGGGAATACCAAGCTGGATTCCGACCTGGAAGGTCTACATTCGACCAACTCTTCTCGGTAAAACAGATACTAAGATGCGGATGGGAACGTGATATTGATGTGTACCAGATTTTTGTGGACTTCAGGCAAGCGTATGACTCTATTAATAGAGACAAACTATACACCATAATGCATGAATTTGGAATACCAGGCAAGCTGGTAAGATTAACGCAAGTGACCATGGAGCAGACAGAAGCCCAAGTAAAGGTGGATAGCCAACTAACTGAACCCATAAATATTACACGAGGACTAAAGCAAGGAGATGGGTTAGCCCCAACACTATTTAATATTGCATTGGAATATGTAATTAGAGGCTTATCAATAAATAGGTCCAATCTGTTAACAAATAAATCTGTACAGATAGCCGCATATGCAGATGACATTAACATCATGTCAAGACGGATCACGGCAGCTAAAGAAATATTTATAGAGCTTAAAAACAAAGCTAAGGAAGTTGGGCTAGCCATAAATACGGATAAAACAAAAATGCTTATCCAAACAAGAAGGGACCAGGTTCATAACAACATTGAGATAGAAGAGGACACAATTGAAGTGGTGGACAATTTCACGTATCTCGGAGTGAACCTAGCAAAGACTGGATCAGAGGAGCCGGAGATCCAAAGACGGACCACCATGGCTAACAAGGCATACTTCGCATTGCTGCCATCATTTAGGTCTGGGGATATGCACAGGGAAACAAAAATGAAAATATATAGGACTGTCATCAGACCGGTGCTATGGTACGGGTGTGAGGCATGGACAATCACACAGAAAACAGCCGACATAGTAGACACCTTTGAAAGGAAAATCCTCAGATGCATTATAGGCCCAATACAAGAAAATGGCTCATGGAGACTGAGATACAACAATGAACTGTATCAAATATATAAAGAGATACCAGTATTAAAATTTATAAGAATACAAAGATTGCGTTGGGCCGGACATGTTATGAGAATGGAGGATGGCAGGAACCCCAAGAGGGCTTTGCTGGGTACATGGGAGGGAACGAGACATAGAGGCAGACCGAGGAAGAGGTGGGAAGATGGCGTTGCAGAGGACGTGAGGGACATGGGGATAAGAAACTGGAGGAGGGTTGCAGTGGATAGAGTGGATTGGAGGCGGAGATTGGTGGAGGCCAGGGCCCGACTTTGGCTGTAGCGCCACAGGAGGAGGAGGAACCTTTGACACAAGGCGAAAAACACTGTTTAACTTGGAATTTGATATTCTGCTCCGTCCGCACGATTTAGGCCCTTTTAATTATGCCCTTTTGTTGACGTGTATAAAGATGTCAACAACACCATGGAGACCAGAACTAATTACCATAATAACAAGTAAATAAACAAATGCTAATTAGTTGCATCAGAACTGTACCTTTATCCGTTCCTGCAGTACATTTTCAATGTTTTTAATATGCGATTATTAATATGCATCAATTCAGCGGTAGCCGTCGTCCATACTCGGGCTTTCGAGAAACGTGTGTTCCTGCTTTCTCAAACTGTCAGCATCGCTCACGGCATCGCACAGAAAGCGGTCAACGCCCCACAGCAATCGCGGCCTCTGGTCCATTGCATGTTCACTTCCAAGCTACAGAGCTGCCGCTTCGGACGTGTTGGGACGCAGCGATGCAACAATTGCAGCAACAACACTATGAGTACATAATTTTAGGACGTGTTACAAACGGGTCACACCTATCGACCACGTCAACGCTGCTTTAACTACTCCCGGGTTAGACACGGAATCACAGCATCAGACACCGCAATTGCAGCCAGTAACATCAGAACTCCACGCCCTCCTGGCGCGCCCATCGGGCTGAGACCTAAAACAACTTGGCTCAAGTCATCCCTTAAGTAGGGGGAAAATGGGGGTTCTAACGCAACACAATGTCAACTAATAGAGTCCCGCACCAATCACTTTCACTTTCTACTGGACCACAGCATCCGCGTTATTTTTTTATATGCCGCCTTTCGCGAGCTTAGATCACTTTCACTTTCTATCACTTGATGCATTATAGTGTATATATTAAATATATGATCGGGGGTTACCAACCTTGTATGAGTTCAAATTTGTTATAATGTATATTAAATCTATATGATCAGGTTTACCAACCTATGGTGGGGGGTTCCGACTTGATGCATTATAGTGTATATATTAAATATATGATCAGGGTTACCAACCTTGCATGAGTTCAAATTTGTTGTGTGTTATAATGTATATTAAATCTATATGATCAAGTTTACCAACCTATGTATGGGTTCAAACTTGATATGTGTGTGTGTATTATAGTGTATATTAAAATATATGATCAGGGTTACCAATCCTGCATTATTGTGTGTGTATAGAACAGATCTGCCAACATTTTTCTTCGGTGGGAAATTCAAACTATATTATAGTAAATTGTTGACGACGACTTCGATATCAACTCACTCTCCCCTCCTCTCTCTTTGTCTCTAGACACAGTTGTCGATCACGATGTAAACTCTCTCTCTCTTTATGTCATCAGTTTTACATAAGCGTCGTGCTACTTATGGATTATTGTAAGTAGCGATACTAAAATGTAATCACCAGGAAATATATATATTTATCACCTACCTCGTTGCGTCCTTTTTTTGACACATGACAGTCATTGACCACGATTTAGAAATTAATATACTGCCAAGTCTGTGTGTGTGTGTGGTAAAGTGTTACGCATAAAAAAATCTCCTTGAAATAAGGTATTTTCAAAAGTTTTGTGTACACACATTGTATAATAATTTTCGTAATTGTAAGATACAACCTGCAAATTATTAAAATGTCTCTCTCACACATTTCTGATTACTATACAAATAATTGGATGCATATTCGAAGGTTTATAACGAAATAAATTAAAATAAACCATAATTTGTTTTAAATAATTAAATATATATATTTACAACACTGTACACAAACATAAAATATATAGTTTACAAACCGCTATAATACAATTATTGATTAAATGTATATATATCACAAACATTGTTATATATAAAATATTAATAATAATATTGTTTTAAATGATTAAATATATATTTACAGCACTGTACACAAACTTAAAATATAGTTTACAAACCGTTATAATACAATTATTCAAAATACATTTTACATTGATTAAATATACATATATCACAAACAAACATTGTCATATAAAATAAATATTAATAATAATTTTTTGACATTGTAAGATTTTAAAATAATAATTTCACGGCTGTAGATACAGTTCACAAGGAAGTTTATCTGTAACATAACAATACAGTCGATATTAGAATCACTGATACGATAATATTCAATTATCACATGCACACACACACACACAGTTAGTGGAAAGAATCAAATGTGTTAAGTAAGTAAACTTTTTCAAGTATATGTCATTTTTCATAAGTTAATGTACTTTCAAATAATTTCTAATCAAACCAAACCAAATATTATTCACTGGAAATTTGTAAATACTACTTAGAATCAACGATACATTTATCGCATAAAGGTAATGTACTTTCAAATAATTTCTAATCGAACCAATTATTATTCAACGAAACTAAATAGAATCAATGATACATTTATCATGTACATACAAATTCAATTATTAAAGTGTTAAGTACAGTGAGTTGAAACTACACACACGCACACACACACACACACACACACACATCAATAAATTGTTTGTTAACACGCTTGCTACTTACGACGTTAGGACTCGATCTCTACTTGTGTTGTTTGATTTCTCGTTCCTCGATACACTAAATGTAGTTCTTTAGGTTTGATATGTCTGAGCTCCTCATTCGTGAAGACACCTGCATACCTCTTGGGAAGATAGACACGATAGTGACGGTCGCCATCCTCCAACGTAGCAAGCACAGAGTTCCCATATTTTGTGTCCACATTTGTTAAGACCATGATGGGATATTTTTTATTCACTGTCAATTCTGAACATCGTTTGTACTCGATAGCACTTACAGCATTAAACTTTACAAGAAACGACATTATTAGAAGACACTAGTGAACACGTCTGTATCAAGCGAGAGAGAACCAAACAATGACAGAATATTCGTCACAAAAGGACAGTAGAATGTGATAGTGGTGGTGGTGGTGGTGGTGGTAACGTCGGTGTCCCACTTTCATTTGCATGTATGAACATGTCCCACAGACGAAATTAGAGACACCAAAAATATAACAATGTCATTAGGAAAGTCCATTTTCATAAGAAAATAGTCACTGCTTACAGCTATGCATGTATGTACATGTCCACAACAGAATGAGAGAGAGAGATATAAATGTCATCATTCGCGGTGACCTACTTTCTAAATTTGTTACATTAAAAATGTTTGTTTAAAGCAAAAATCATGAATCATCCATTCCCGAATAGCATGCACCTTATAGTTGGCACAACGGTCAGAAGAATTGAAATGTCTAAGACATTCTGTTCCATGAATTATATACGGTATGTTTTTAGGACAACCAAAGTCATCGAGATTGATGATATTATTGTGTATTATCTTTGATTGCAAAAAACGTTTTTTCTCAAAACCCTTCACAAACACATATTTATATATACGTGTATGTGATGTTAACAATGAAACAAGATTGTCGTATGGTGTCTCTCCTTCGCTCTATCTAAGTCTATGATAATTTGACGTTAACCAGTGGTTTGTCCTAACGTATTTGGGATTCGTAACGGATGTAGCAGGCGGTGTCAAAATCCAATGTCTACCAGCAAATCTCAGAACGTCCATGATTGACAGTTCCTTCACAATATATTTTCCGTTGTCGTCGAAAAAGCACTGGAAGTCGATTATAACCGCAGTGTTATCCATAATACTGTAAGACAAAGAAACCACACACATTACAAACTCTATATATATTATGTTTAAACATACAAATATCGTTGAGATATTAATATGTGAACTTACGTTTACAGACGTCTGGACTGAAGCACCGAGAGACATCAACTGACGAAAGAAACAAGTGTTGAGGGGGGTTACTATACATGGAGACGAATTTTTTTAGTAGGTGGGGAGGTGTCGTCGTTCTCCATGTTGATGCGTTGTCGTATCCGATAATGACCGTATGCAAGCGTATCATGACCATTGTCTAATATATAACGCTTATCATCATACGGTGACAACGCTTGCTTATTTACACGCATCGTGTACAGCGTATGATGATCGCTACGTAAACAAAGCGCACTGGTAGAAAACTGACAATGATCAGTGAGACACTTGCGATACATATCGTGTCGCAGACTCCTCTTAATTGCAACTCGAGGCACACCTTTACATACACGTTTTTGACACTCTTGGGTGGGATCTTCGTGGGCCACAAGGAACGAATAACATTTCGCACGGAGACCCACGAATTCTCTAATAGGACGACCACAGGTTTCATCCTTGAACAGACCGACAACCTTTTTGTTCTTAAGGCTATAACAAGGATGAGACGTAGGGTAATCCGATGTGTCAAAAACGTGTAGGTCCTTCTTCATGTCTGCATACAAGTCTGATGTTTGAATGCTATACATCAGACTGTCTGTATCTGTCATTAATAATTTAACGTTGCGGCCGTACTTGGCGACAGCATAACGATAATGAAAGTCGTACATTATCGTTTTGCTAACGTCAAGCACCGTGAAGCCGACATACACGGGACGGGAAAGAACAATGGATTTTTTACGGAGTGAGAGCCCCACCAGATCGTTCGTATAACGAATCATACGTTTTAGCCTAGGTGTGGAAACTAGTTTTTGAAGCCGTCGTTCATTCGAGACTAGTTCAAAGTCTATATGTTTCCGTACGTTCTCCAGCGACTTACCGTATACGGCGTTGTTCATCAGTTTGAAAAGGTCTTTTTCAAAGCTGTTGACGGCTGTTTGCCTCTTGCGGGTGTTGAAATCGATAAACGGTTTCAACCAAGCGCTTTGCTTAAAACACAACACCCTATGAGTCGCTTTCAGCTCTAAGCCAAGACTTAAATACAATTTCAAATTTCGATAATGGAGAACGTAATTTTGTTTGTCCTCCAAAGTTGTTAACAACTTCTCTACGGATGACCCTGATTCGTTATACGATGATCTGTATATACTCTCGTGTAAACGTTTGGAAAAGGGAGAAAGGATATCGGGTGTTACGCGCTGGCGCACAGGTGCAAGTGGGTAGTCGGAATGCAGGTCGTGTAAGGTATCGGGATAGTGTAGGTCGACTTCGAGGATGTACCCGATGTCGGAATCATCACTCACATTACGTACGTCCAAGGACTCGATTTCGTTACGATCGAGCCATCGGAAGTCTGCGTAAGGGAGTGGTTGCGACATGGCTGCACCGTATAAATTATTACAGTCTGTATACAGAATGAAGGAGGTCGGTTTCGATACATCGTACTGATCTGGAATCAGAGGATTGTTAGCGACTGCGTGACGGTTGGATATGACCGCGCAGCCTCCGCGGATCCCAGACTCAAGGAACAGATGCAGATTTATCTCTGTTAACAGCTCTAATTCGACCCCTGTCATTTTTAGCATCGCGTTCCAAGCGAGTCCGGGAAGCGAGTAAAAATGACACGGCTCCAAGCAGTAATCGCGTAAGGCTATGTCTCGGAAACTTTCAAAGACATCGGCCAGCAGCATTACGTCTGTCAACAAATACAAATCGTGGTAATCGCCAAACGTACGCAGATTGAATGCACTCCACACGTTTTGTGCGTGCTCGTAATCTGCGTCCGAAATAGCCGATTCCAACAACCGGTTATCAAAGTGTTCACGAGCGGGTAGACTTGTTTCGTTGAACCGATCAATGCTGTCAACGTACTCGTAAGGGTATACTCCTTTGCGTACGAGCAGATTGGTCTGTTCGTCGAAACCCCGTCTAAGCATTTCCTCTCTGAGCAAAGGAAATTGGCTCCCGGACGTGGACAGATTGGTAACGAGTGTGTCCAGAGAGCGATTAAGAAATTGAAAGGAGTCTACGAAACGCAAGGGACCCAGGGAGAACGACACATAACGCTCACTGGATGTTGCAATGCAGGATACGTGTTGGTCCTTATATTTTCCTAAACCCAGCATTAAATGGTGACAGTCGTAGCCACGAAGGTTGTGAAAGAAGACGGGGATATGACGAGGCATCTTGTAGCTTAGATTACAGCTATTGTGGGCTGCTCCCAAGAATTTCCCCGTAAGATGACAATGATTGCGTACCTTGTCATCGTCTGTCAAAGGGCGCTCACACAAATGACAAACGGTGGCGTTAGTGAACGCAACATTGTCATCATCGGACATAATTATTTGCACGTTATGTCGTACTACCTTCATCATATCCTCGGCGTCTTTCATCAACCACGAGAGGAAAGTGTCTACAACGTTTTCACCTCGATAAACTTTAGCCTCTCTCCAGAGTCTGTGTGTATGATCCACGATAGCATAGGAGAAACCTGACGGAATATGCATCGCTTCGTATGATGTGGACGATACAGGAGGAGAAGTTATTTTCTGACGGGCACCGTTGCTATCAACTGAGTAGAATTCGCCTAACTCGTGCACTGTCGTCGGGACGTTGTTACCAGGTGAACACGATTGAAGCGGAGTGATGAGGGACTCGAAGTCGGCGTAGACGGTAAAGGGTACTTTAAGACAGTGCGCGTAATTTTTAAATGACATAAACTTCTCCTCCTCTGTGGGCATTTTGGTTTTCTGCTCGCCGTGAGGTGTGCAGTAGGGGAGATGATCGGACAGACCATGTTCTGTGGAGAAACGATGCAGGCAGTAGTCGCAGTAAAATGATTTTTCTTTGTGTTTTGTAAGGGATGATAATAATCTACTCATGTTACTGATAAGACAGTAATGTTTTCGGCTATTTGTATCGGACAGAAGTAAAAGATTAACGTGATGTAATCTGTCCTTATTGGGGGTAATTCTTAACGGATAAACCTCATTTTTTGATTCGTTTCTGATATTGTCTTCTATATCATAGCCGAAAACGTTTATAGAAATGTTGGGATTGTGTGCTTCAAATTTAGAAAGTGAGTTTATAGAAACAGGGTACTCGATACCGGACATATTTAAGGTGTTTTTGAAGGGAGCGTATTTTGAAGCACGTTCTTTATCTCTTACTTGAGGGTGTATGTGAGCTAGTACGGACCATAGAAAACACATTTCATCTTGGGGGTTCTTGATGTTGACTACTGCCTTGGTGAGTGCAAGTTTTCGCGGGGTTGGAAAGTAGGAGGACGCTGCTAGAGGCCGGTACCGTCCAACAACCAGTTCCAGCTTCAGTACAGCATCCACCGACCATCCACTCCCGTCACGGGTAAAATTGGATATGCTATTCATGATTTTATCGTAGGATTCATCGAGTAGACAGTTCAACTCGTCGTTGTCGTCCGTGAGCAACGTACGACAACGTCCGTGGAAGACGGCGTCTTTGGTTACCACTTTTGCTTCGCCGCTGTCACCATCTAACATAGTTTTAGTGAAACGTATCCTGCACGCAATATGCCATTTGATACTGCGTAAACGTGCTTGTTCTGCCAGAATATCCTTGCACAATAAAGGTCGCACCTCGGTCATTATCGGTACTATATCTTGATCTTCTTCTTCTGTGTACACAGGCAGGTAATTAAAAGTTGTGAGACATCCTCTAATACTACTGTTTCGCACAATAAAAAATCATGTCATATCTGAAACAATAGAAACACATGTATTAGCTAATAGGAATGATGAATAACACACATTCATGTTTGTGGTAAATAAATAGATAGTACACGTTAGTAATACGTTAGTTTATTGCAAACTGTGAAGATGGCAGCTACTCATGATTTTAGCATTGAAAGTGAAAGAAGAAAATCGTTCAAGTATTGGGAAGTGACGTTTGTCAGTCCCGACGAGTTAGCGTTTGCTGGGTTTTACTACTATCCGCTAAATTATGATGTTTGTGGACATAGTATGTCATTCATAGACGATAGAGTTAAATGCTTTTGTTGCGGAATTGAATTAGTTCATTGGAGAGAAGGTGACATACCTATGGTGGAACATGAAAAATTTTCTCCGTCATGTCAATTTCTAAACGATGTCAAGAGACAATACATTGGGGAGAAGGTGACAAACCTATGTCAGAACATAAAAACTTTTCTCCGTCATATCAATTTCTAAACAACGTCAAGAGACTATCTTGTACAGGTTAGACAGAGTTAATTCATATCAAACAAATTTGGTTTGTTGCATAATTATAGAGAGAGACAATTGGTATTTTAAAAAAAATTTTTTACCTTGTTGAGGATGTCCCTGTTCCTGCTGATGTTGTTCTGGATTCTGTTGAAGGTCAGCCATGGTGATATTCAGATGTGTGAATGAATACTGAAAAACAAAGAAACTGTTATAGATATATATAGTATTTTTAACGCCGGTATTATGTTAGTGTATCTTAAACCATGAAAAACATACGCAAGACTATAGCTCTAGAGCTACACAGAGCAGCGAGAAGGAATTTCGTTAGGCGCGCGGTTGAATTGAAGGGTCTACACGACTTGTACCAGGCAGATCTTGTGGAGATGATACCATACGCTCGAGTGAACAAAGGGTACAAGTACATGATGACAGTGATCAATGCGTTTAGCAAGTACGCGTACGCTGTACCATTGAAAACAAAGACAGGAAAAGAAGTAAAGCATGCACTAGAGCCTATACTAACTGCTAATCGAATGAAATATTTACAGACAGACAACGGGAAGGAGTATTACAACAGCACAGTACAAGCGTTACTAAAAAAGTATAATGTGAAACATTACTCAACCTACAGTGAGAAAAAAGCTTCCATAGTGGAACGTTTTAATCGCACACTGAAGACACACATGTATCGAGCTTTCAGTGAACAAGGACACTACCGCTGGTTGGATCTACTACCTACATTACTGAAATCGTACAACAATACAACACACAGAACCATTGGTATGAAACCGAGTGAAGTGAATGACGCCAACGAACATATAGTGTTGGAACGAATAAGGAAGAACACAGCGCCTAAAATCAGTCCAACGAAACCACCCAAATTTAAAGTCGGTGACCGTGTTCGTATAAGTAAGCGCAAAATGACGTTCGCCAAAGGTTATACGCCGAATTGGACTAACGAAATATTCACTGTGGATAAAGTACAATCCACTACTATCCCCGTCACTTATCTGCTAAAAGATCATCTAAACAAAGTGTTGAAAGGTGGTTTTTACGAGCACGAGATTAGTAAGTCCAAAGTCGGTGACGTATACCTAGTGGAAAAGGTGTTACAACGCAAAGGTGACAGAGTGCGTGTTCGTTGGCTCGGTTTCGATGGTAAACACGATGCATGGATACATAAGAAAGATCTAATATAAAAAAGGTGACAGCACGTGATGAAAACAGTATGCTTTCGGTATTCACAAAGATGAAGATTGTAGAGCAAGCAAACAAATTACCAATAAAGGATATGGACTTTTTGGCTGGTGACGAAGGTAGTGCTAAGCGTAAACATGGCCCGCTATTACCGAACAGTATTCGCTGTATCGTTACAGGCCCAAGTTCCTGTGGGAAATCAAATGTGCTATTCAACCTACTGTTTGATGCCAACGGACTACGTTTCCGCAACGTATACGTGTTTTCAAAATCATTATTTCAACCAAAATACAGAATGCTAGAAACAGTGATGAAATCACTCGCTGATGAAGGTTTAGGTTATCATGCATACAGCGAGAACGAAGAAGTCCCGCTACCGAGTGAAATCACTGGTCTCGACTCTGTTATCGTATTCGATGACGTATCGTGTGAAAGACAAAACAATATTCGAAAGTATTTTGCTATGGGGAGACATAGCGGTGTGGACACATTCTATCTATGCCAGACATATAGCCAGATACCGAAACAATTGGTACGTGACAACGCTAACTTGTTGATATTGTTCAAACAAGACGATCTAAATTTACGACATGCATACAATGATCACGTTAACATAGATATGAAATATGATGCTTTCAAAGACGTCTGCATGGAAGCGTGGAAGGATCGTTATGGATTTCTAGTCATAGACAAAGACTCGCCAATAAATGAAGGTAGATATAGAATCGGCTTTGATCGATTCATAATTGTTTCCGACGAAGTATAAAAGTGGTTGCACTGTAGTAATGTAATCAGTCCTCTTGCTAACACACGATGACAATGAATAAGGAGGAACGACTCGCGTATGATATAGACACGATAAGCGACAACATAAGGAAAAAATATCATGCATTACAACACGGTATCAGAGAAAGCTACGAGGCGTTTAGAAAAAATTACAGACCGATTCTGGAACCGTTAGAAGTTATTTCACGAAAGTTAAGTGGTGACATGATGGAGGAGGAGGAGGAGGAGGAGCAGATAAAACAAGAAGAGCCTACACAACACGTAATAACAGAAAACGAAAGTGGCACGCAGAGTCATAACGCTTCTCATTTCAGTGACAATAGCGCATGGAACCCTAACGCTTTACATTTCAGTGAGGATTCATTAGCAAACAAATATATGCGTTTGTGTGAATCGGCGGACTGTAAACGGATTATAGATCGCATGTATGGTGTTCGATACGAAGGTGGTAAATTTATGATAGGTGATTCAAATGTAAAAATCGATGATAACGACAACTTTCATGTCAAAGGAAAAATTTACGAGGGTACACCTGGTCTGTATGAACTTTTGTTTATGAAACTACCGAAAAAATACAATAATGATGATATGAGGAAATATAAGTCTATACTACTAGCAACCAACGGACACAAACAAAAATATAAACACAATACGCGAATAAACAGTAACAGTGGCGTCAAGTACCGACTAGTAATATCTAAATTGTTTGCACGAAAACGTACAGGGAGTGGCTATATGGAGATGAAACCGAACACTGCAATCGATTACGTGCATTGGGATGATCCTAACGAGTTGGTTAATAGATTGAGACTGTTAATGGCGTCTCAAAATAGCGGCCATACTGGTCATAGGAATGAAATCGTTTCGATATTGGAAGAATTACGTGAAACTGGCATTATCATATAAAAGCAGACACACCGTTCTATAACCATCAGTTCTTCTTCATAAATATGAGTGTAGACAAGTTCGGTAGACACGACAGCGCTGTAAGAGTGCGAAAAGAAACTCATCGAAGTCTGCGTGAGGATATCGGTTTAGGAGTGACTAACGACGGTCACTTTGATGTGAAAAACAAAAAGATATGCAACTTGGGTGATCCTGAAGAGTTGCACGATGTTGTTTCTTTACAGTACGTAAAGGACACATGCTTACAGTACAAGAACGATGACAACGCTACCGTAGACGCAAAAGATCATCGAATAATAAGGCTAAACGATCCGCTTAAATCAAGAGATGCAGCCACAAAACGATACGTAGACGAGAAGAGTTTGAAAAAAGATCGTGCAGGTAACGTAATCGTTAATGACTGTCGACTAACGCATGTGCAAGCGCCTGTTGACTTCAAAGACGCAGTGAATTTGGAATTTTTACATGCACACACAATCAGTTTGCAAAACGATACTTTCTACGCTGCCGGAAGAAAAATTACGAATATAGCGAACGGTGTCAATGACAAAGACGCAGTCACTGTACGACAAATGCATGAATTAAAATTACATATAAAGACCGAATTGTACAAGGTCACTCAGGTATTTCACGCTCATATAATCAATCTAATAAAGTTTGTCTATAAATATCAAGACAGCACGACACAGCGTTCAGTCTCGTCTGAATATATTGAAGAGGTGGGGCGTTTAATAGACGTTCTCGATACGGAAACGGAAATCAAGGATTTGAGATCTGTTTACAAGAATGCACGTACTTCGTAAGAAAAGAAGAATGGGGCGTGGTGTAATTGGAAAAATACTTAAAAACACTGTGCCCGCTATCGTTTCGTCAGTACCTACTTTGATTAATCGAGCGGTGGACGCATTACCAGTAGAATTACACCTACCGGGCTACCGATTCTGTGGACCTGGAACAAAACTCAAAGAGAGATTGGCACGTGGCGAGCGCGGAATCAACGAGTTGGACGAAGCCTGTCGCGAACACGATATCGCTTACGCTAAGTACAAGGACAACGAACGAAGACGCGTAGCGGATCGTGTGCTAGCCGGCAAGGCGTGGGATCGAGTGAAAGCTTTGAATTCAGGCATCAGCGAAAGAGCGTACGCGGCGGCCGTAGCGGCAGCGATGAAGGCGAAATCGGCAGTGGGTGGAGGGAGCTCGCGTAGTGGTTGCAGAAAAAACAAGAAGAAGAAGGGTTCAGGCATTAAACGTCAATCCGTGAACAAACGCAAAACGACCTGCAAACGCAAAACAGTCCCAAGACATAAACGTAACAATAAAAAAATAGCGTCAGGTCTATACCTACGTCCTTACAGACAAAAAAAACTAATTTGCATACCAGTGCGTGCATTGTCTGACAGTGATTTGTATGTGTACGCAAAACTTTTGAAAATACCTTATTTCAGAGGAGTTTTTATGCGTAACACTTTACCACACACACGACCATGGAAGAATGAGAGTGCAGTTGTTAATCTAGACAGTGCAGAAGGACCTGGTACGCACTGGGTTTGCTACAAGAAGCGAAACAAACAAATTTACTACTATGATGCGTATGGTAATATGCAGCCACCTCTTGAGCTGACACAGTATTTTGGAACCGACACTGACATTTACTACAATTACGAACGTGAACAGCCACCACACACAGTCATCTGCGGGCATTTATGTTTGGACTTCTTAACGCGCGAGTGATCAGTAAGCGACAAGATGTCTTCGCTGTCGGTCACCTTAACAGGTACGAATGCTGCTGCTCTTGTATGTGACTTTTTCCCGCCTCTCGAACTAACAAACGGCGAATGGTATGTAGGTCTATTGGACTTTACTACATACAACAGTATACCGAACGTGATTGAAGGAAAAAACAACGTGTTTCCAGTACTACGAGACGGAACAACGTGGGACTTGATAACTTTACCTACAGGTGCTTATGAAATCGGTGACATAGAAGCCTTCCTCAAAAAGCGGTTAGGAGACTCAAAGATTAGTCTACGTCCTAACAACAATACACTGAAATGTGAGCTGACTTGTGCACTGGATATTGACTTTCAACAAACAGTGTACGGTATCGGTGATATGTTGGGTTTCAAGGGAAAGCGTCTGCTTGAAGCGAATAAAACTCACACGTCTGACGCCACAGTTAACATTATAAAAGTGAACAGTATACTGATAAGGTGTAATATAGCGCAAGGATCATACAAGAACGGTAAAACCGAGCACACACTGCACTCGTTCTATCCGTCAGTCGAACCAGGATTCAAAATAATTGAATCGCCTACAAACGTCATATACCTACCTGTGAATGTGAGTCGTTTGGACAACATAACATTATCTTTACACGATCAGGACGGTGACGTAATAGATTTTCGCGGAGAAGTCATCACTGTGCGTTTACATCTAAAACGACTATAGACATGGGCTTGTACTTTGTTTCTTCGCCACCGCTGCTACCACAGTCGTCGTCAGTAATAAAAGAAGAAGAAAGATCAGTTAGGAAACGCATCAGTACTCGTTCGAAACTGAAACGATTAACATCAGTTAACCGCCGTTTCCTGATTTCACTGGGTTTTGTTGTTGTAAACAAGTAACATGGCGAGTGGAATATTATCAGTGGAGCAGCAACCGTTCTTTGAAGACAGTATCACACACTTTTCATTTCACTCACACGCACCGTATGCAACAACAAGATATGGAAACAATGATGAAATACGTGTGCCAATACAACAACAGGACGTCTTTACACTGCCGTCAGAAAGTTTCCTCTACATCGAAGGCAAGTTGGTTAAAAAAAACCCTAGTGCGGCTGCAGATACTGCACTAAATGTGGAACTGGTGAACAATGCTATAGCATTTCTCTTTGAAGAGATTCGTTACGAGTTGGCCGGCGTGGTAGTGGACCATACCAGAAACGTCGGTGTTACGTCAACTATTAAAACTTTTCTATCACTCAACAACAACGCACGTAACGCAATGGAAAACGCAGGTTGGGTGGCACCGACCACGAACATATTAAAAGTGAATGATGACGGTGAATTCAATTTTTGTATACCACTGAAAATGCTAATGGGATTCGCAGAAGACTATACACGCATCGTGTTGAACGTGAAACAAGAACTTATACTCCTACGCGCTTCTACCGACATAAATGCTATGGTTTTAGTAAGCGGACAAACGACTGCTAATTGTGTTCTTGAACTAGATAAAGTTTACTGGAAAATGCCTTATGTACATGTAGCTAATGTGTACAGATTACCACTGTTACGACTCATAGAGAAAGACCACCCGATAACTATGCCTTTTAGGACCTGGGAGTTGCACGAGTATCCTGCCTTACCACAGACTGAAAGGCAGAATTGGATTGTCAAGACCTCGAGTCAGCTGGAAAAACCACGCTTTGTTGTGTTAGCGTTTCAGACAGCAAGAAAAAATGTACTGACAGCACACGCTGATGAATTTGATCACTGTAACGTGATCAATGCGAGACTGTTTCTAAACGACAAGTATTATCCTTACGATAATTTAAACTTGGATATTGGGAAAGACCGTTTTGCATTATTGTACAATATGTACACCAGTTTTCAAAGTTCGTATTACCACCGTTTAGACGGCAGCCCAGTACTGACACCGGAATTATTCAAATCAAAAGCCCCGCTGGTTGTTTTCGATTGTAGCAAGCAAGACGATACACTTAAGTCTTCAGCAGTTGATGTACGTTTAGAATTTGAATCGTCAATGAATTTTCCTAGACAGACAACCGCCTACTGTATGATACTACATGATTCGCTTGTAGAATATACACCATTGTCCAACACAGTACATAGACGTGTTGAAGTCTTATTTTATACATATTTTGTAAATACTAGTTTTAAATATATATATATTTTCATCATATTTGTAACATTATAATATTGGAGCTATGTGTGTGTATGTATTTTTAATTGTAAAACTAGTTTAGATATATTTTAATACTTGTAACAATATAATCTTGGAACTGTGTATGTTTTTTTTTTTTTAAATTGTAAATATTAGTTTAGATATATTTTCATACTTGTAACAATATAATCTTCGAGCTGTGTATGTATTTTTAATTGTAAAACTGTTTAATATAATCTTGGAGCTGTGTGTATGTATTTTAATAAATGTATATATATATTACACACACTTTATTATTATTTGTATAACCCACTCCATAATAATTTGATCATACACATACACGCGCACACACACATGTATTAAATTCAATAATGCGTTTGATAATGTTTTAATGCAAATAATTTTAGGAAAGTCTACATTCCGCATTCATAAGGAGATAGTCACCGCTTACAGCTATGTATGTCCACAACAGAATTAGAGAGAGATATAAATGTCATCATACGCTGTGACCTACTTTCTAAATTTGTTACATTAAAAACGTTTGTTTAAAGCAATTTTTCAGAAAATTTGTAACAGACATAATAATTTGATCACACACACACACATGTATTAAATTCAATAACACGCTTGATAATGCAAATAATTTTTACGTTTAAATAAAAATCTGTACATACATTAAAATTAAAATTAAATAAAATCTGTACAACTTACCAAAACTAGTATGTACGTTGTCTACACTGAAGGCGTACAAACAGTCTTTCAACTATTAAAAAAAGATGTAGAGATTTCACGATGTATCAGCACACGTTGGTGAGAAATTGCCACTATAAAAATACAGTAAGAATATATTTTCAGAAATTGTAATTTGATCATACACACACGCGTACACACACACATGTATTAAATTCAATAAATAATGCACTTGATAATTTTTACGTTTAAATAAATTCTATACACTTACCAAAAGAAGATGTGTATACTGGAAGACACGTAAAAGTGCAGTATCAGCCAAACTAGTATGTGCGTTGTCTACACTGAAGACGTACAAACAGTCTTTCAAAAGAAGATGTGTATACTGGAAGACACGTAATACGTGCAGTATCAGGATGTACAAGTCGACAAATAAGAAATTGCCGCTAACTTACTTAGCGTATATATAGTGTACTCTGTAGTGGGGAAAGCACGTGTGTGTGTGTGTGTCCGTTTTTAGAGTAATTACTGTAAGCGGTGTTAATGCTTGACAGGTGTCAAATTATAAAGTAGAGTTGTCCGTTTTTAGAGTAAATACTTTATAATCCTAATTACTGCTAATGACTAGCAGGTGTGAAATTAGAATGTAGGACGTCGTACACAAGGTTAATGACCTCTGGTTTAATTTAGCGAATAATAACTATATCTAATTCAGTATCGTTGTGTGTGTGTGTGTGTGTGTGTGTGTGTGTGTGTGTGTGTGTGTGTTTGTGTGCATAGACTTGTTTCGCTGTCAACGTACTCCGAATATGCATGCAATTATTTGTATAGTAATCAGAAATGTGTGTGAGAGAGACATTTTAATAATTTGTAGGTTGCATCTTACAATCATGAAAATTATTATTTAAACTGATAATTGTTTTATTAAAATCTTACAATGACGAAATATTATTATTTCATTGTTTACGATATATATTTAATGCAAAAAATGAATTTTTAAAATTACAATCGTCTGTATTTAAGTTCGTGTACACACATACAAATCGTTTGAATAAGGGCAATCTTCGAATATGCATCCAATTATTTGTATAGTAATCAGAAATGTGTGAGAGAGACATTTTAATAATTTGCAGGTTGTATCTTACAATTACGAAAATTATTATACAATGTGTGTGTACACAAAACTTTTGAAAATACCTTATTTCAAGGAGATTTTTTTATGCGTAACACTTTACCACACACACACACAGACTTGGCAGTATATTAATTTCTAAATCGTAGTCAATGACTGTCATGTGTCAAAAAAGGACGCCACGAGATAGGTGATAAATATATATTTCCTGGTGATTACATTTTAGTATCGCTAATTACAATAATCCATAAGTAGCACGACGCTTATGTAAAACCGTTTTTAGAGTAAATACTTTATAATCCTAATTACTGCTAATGACTAGCAGGTGTGAAATTAGAATGTAGGACGTCGTACACAAGGTTAATGACCTCTGGTTTAATTTAGCGAATAATAACTATATCTAATTCAGTATCGTTGTGTGTATGTGTGTGTGTGTGTGTGTGTGTGTGTGTGTGTGTGTGTGTGTGTGTGTGTGTGTGTGTGTGTGTGTGTGTGTGTGTGTGTGTGTGTGTGTGTGTGTGTGTGTGTGTGTGTGTGCATAGACTTGTTTCGCTGTCAACGTACTCCGAATATGCATGCAATTATTTGTATAGTAATCAGAAATGTGTGTGAGAGAGACATTTTAATAATTTGTAGGTTGTATCTTACAATCATGAAAATTATTATTTAAACTGATAATTGTTTTATTAAAATCTTACAATGACGAAATATTATTATTTCATTGTTTACGATATATATTTAATGCAAAAAATGAATTTTTAAAATTACAATCGTCTGTATTTAAGTTCGTGTACACACATACAAATCGTTTGAATAAGGGAAATCTTCGAATATGCATCCAATTATTTGTATAGTAATCAGAAATGTGTGAGAGAGACATTTTAATAATTTGCAGGTTGTATCTTACAATTACGAAAATTATTATACAATGTGTGTGTACACAAAACTTTTGAAATACCTTATTTCAAGGAGATTTTTTTATGCGTAACACTTTACCACACACACACACACACACACACACACACACACAGACTTGGCAGTATATTAATTTCTAAATCGTAGTCAATGACTGTCATGTGTCAAAAAAGGACGCCACGAGATAGGTGATAAATATATATTTCCTGGTGATTACATTTTAGTATCGCTAATTACAATAATCCATAAGTAGCACGACGCTTATGTAAAACTGATGACAACTGTGTCTAGAGACAAAGAGAGAGGAGGGGAGAGAGAGTTGATATCGAAGTCGTCGTCAACAATTTACTATAATATAGTTTGAATTTCCCACCGAAGAAAAATGTTGACAGATCTGTTCTATACACACACACAATAATGCAGGATTGGTAACCCTGATCATATATTTTAATATACACTATAATACACACACATATCAAGTTTGAACCCATACATAGGTTGGTAAACCTGATCATATAGATTTAATATACATTGCGGATGCTGTGGTCCAGATACGCGAAAAAGTCGCGGATCTTGACACAGATCAGCGAAAAAGTCGCGGATGCTGTGGTCCAGTAGAAAGTGAAAGTGATCTAGGCTCGCGAAAGGCTGCATATAAAAAATTATATTCGCGGAAATTAGAAAGTGAAAGTGATTTAGGCTCGCGAAAGGCGGCATATAAAAAAATAACGCGGATGCTGTGGTCCAGTAGAAAGTGAAAGTGATTGGTGCGGGACTCTATTAGTTGACATTGTGTTGCGTTAGAACCCCCATTTTCCCCCTACTCCCTTACATCTGCCTTTCTGTTCTCCCTAGCCACGTTTATTCAGTTTTAAAATATAAAGTAATTAAACTTAAACATAATCGATGATGTATTGTCTACGCATCTCACGTAGAGATACCAAGTATGTTAGTAATTTACATGTTTCCATTCAGCACTTTATAAACTATAAAATTTCCAATTATTAATTTTAACTTCAATCTGTAACTATAATCTTATTAACTGTAAATAAATAATTGCCATTAGCAAGTATTCTTTTTTTATTTTCATTTAGGCAGGTTTTCTTTATTTTACTTTCGTAGGTTAGGCAGGCCTGTTTCTTCCGGAAACTTTCTCTTACGTGGGCCTGTAGCCGATACGTGTGTATTCTTTGGCTCTACTATACTTACATACCCAACCAGGCCATGAGATCTGAGCTTATTTGAGCTGAGTTAGATCTGAGATCTGAGCTGAGTTATGTTTAAACACTACTTTACATTTTAAGATTAAATTTGTAGAGAAGAGAGAGTATCATGAAATAAAATAATTAAGATGAATTTTAAAACATAAAAGTTGCGTTTTATTTAAAAACAAATCTGAAACTTAAAAACAATGTATGCCCTTTCTTATAATTGTGCATGTCTTATAATCACGGAATGTAATAATCGTTATTTAAACAACTTACACTTATTACAAACATCATATTCCTATACTCTACCATAAGAAAAAAATTTATTTAAACAAAATTTATGGTGTGCTTGACAGACATTAAGGAATTACTGATGCTTAATAATTAACAAATTAACATTTTAATATTCTGATAATAAATATAAAAAAATAACTCTAATAGCAACAATGTGCACCCAAAGAATTTAAATATTTAGTGTGACCATTAAATTTTTATATACAATTTTTACCTCAGAAAGACAGATTGGCATTAATATATGACTGGCAATTAACAATCAGCAATTTAAGTAACAATGTAACAACTTGAAATTTTTATAATATTTTTCAAAGAACATCATTAGAGTAGCTACAATGTGCATTCAAAGAATTTAAATGCCTAGCGCGCTCAATTAAATCTTGACATCAACTCTCTTACTTTATATTCTTAAATCAAAAAGTTATATTAATTTTACTACTTACAATGTACACAAAATATTTACACATTTATACTTTTTACAAATTCTTTATTGTTGTCTCTGTTTCATTAGTGTCTCCGTTTTTATGATTTGCTTTTTATTTAAATAATTTAGTTCATTGTCACCTGATGCTATAGATTGTTGTTCCCTGGTGTGTGTGTGTGTGTGTCCAGTGTCCATGGTGATCCTACAGACGATTGGGTCTGCTTATGTAAGTGTGTGAGTGGTCCAGCAATGTCGGACGTCTCCATAACAAACTAACAAACTCTATAAATTTCCTGAACAACAACAACAACATGGAATTTTTCCTAAATATAAAAATTAATAACTGTATTTAGGCAATTAAATTCTTGTTATCGCAACTTAATAACTTGTTGATTTATCAAACAGTTAGTACTAAGTTTTATCTTAAAACTAATTTTGTTCAGTATTTTATACCTTTTATTGCTTATATATTCTTCTGTTTCTTTAATAGTTTTGACAAAACATTTAGTTCTTGGAACATTTAGTTCGAAGAATAAGGACAGAAATTTATTACGTTGTGGTTACAATCAAACTTCAGTTATGCTCAACTCCTGACTTATGTGCAACAGTAGCGACTGTTGAGACGTAATGTCAGACTAAACAAATTGTACTCATCTGCTGCAGTATTTTGTTTTACTGTATTAGAGAAGTCAATGTTACTTTGAGATAATTTTGTAAGAAAGAGAATTTGAAAGAGTTTGGCTGTTGACACATTTGTTTGGCGTCAGCTGCTCGCCGCATCCCAGCTGACACATTGTTGTCAACCCCTCGTTTCCAGTTACCCACCCTACTTACCCCATCAACATACCATAACACGGCCCGGCAGGTTATACTTTCTTCCAACACGTTTCCACCCTTCTACGCTTTAGTTCTTATTTTATTCTGTTGCTTCTCGTAAAATTTATCTTGATCTCGCCAAGGATTTCTTGATTACAGGGTTCAATATCTTACAATTTAACAGTGAAGAAATGAATTAATTCAGCTCTTTTTACAGTTAAGAAAAGCTCTACAAATACAAAATGCTGAAAACATTTTATAAAATGTTTGATTTACAACATAATTAATGTGATATCTGTAAAGATTATTGTTTACTACCTATATAGGATAGGCTAGAATAGGTTGGTGGATAGGCTATCACCAACTAATAGGTATACTACATAATAAATATCGGTATGGAGAACCATACATGACTTTCATGTACTAAGATTTATATTTAAAATCATATTCGAAATGAAATATTTCCATAGAAACTACTTCTTTCTACTTATTGCTTCAGCCTTAAACCACAGTACTGTGGCCACTAACGTATACCACCTCATGTTTTCGCACTCGATTTTCACTGAGATGGAAGTCGATGGCACTGCCGAAAAGTCTGGTTTTGCAGAAAACATTGGACTACTGCTAAACAGCCCGGGAAGGAATTTTTACAAAGAACTACTTCTTTGTTGCCGATAACGTAGTACACATATAAAAAATTCTCCCCTCCCTCTTCAACTATAATTTTCATTAATAGAAAATTACCCCCACCCCGTTCAACTAGCCTCTTCATTTATAGATATTTCATCTACGTTTCTACAGTGGATTATTATGAGCTTCTTATCAAGATACTTTATTTATCAAAATTAAGTACTTTACTCTTGTTAAAACATAAAACGTTGCAGGTAAACTACCCCTTTCTCTAAACCGATCTACACCAAAATCAAAAGACCTTCAGTCCTCTACAATGCAGGGATGCATGCAAAAAAATATTTGATTCTGTTTCAATTTGCGGCAGTTATCGTTCGTCATGAAAACATTTCTCTTGTTACAACATAACATGTTTCAGGTAAACTACCCCTTTCCCTTTACCGATCTTCACCAAAATCAACAGACCTTGAGTTCTCTACAATTTACGAAAGTATGCAAAATATTATTTTCTTTTCTTTGAATTTACGGCAGTTATCGTTCGTCATAAAAAAAATTACCCTTGTTAAAACATAAAATGTTGCCGGTAAACTACCCTATTCCCTTAACCGATCTACACCAAAAACAACAGATCTTGAGTACTCTACAAATCAGGGCTGTATGCAAAACATTATTTGATTCTGTTTGAATTTGCGGCTGTTATCGTTTGCCATAGAAAAAAATCTATAGACACACAGATACACAGATACTTTTCGAAAAATTACTTTTTTTCATGTTTTGAGTGTTGTACAATCAGAATCTGCAATCATCTCGAACACGATTTTTTTTGCCATCACCATACTTCCATTTCCTTAAGGAACATGGAAGTAAAATGTATACTGTATTAATATTGTTCCACATATTATTTGTATATATTTATGATATATACAATTTAGTAACGTAAATTATTATTATTGCTGCTGTAATTATTTTATCTTTGCTACTATATTATTGTTTTTTTTAATAATATTATTACGACGGTCTCCTTGATCGTCGTACGGTACAGTGGAAAACAAAAACAGAACACCAATTACGTCACTAATCACCGGCTTTAATTAATCTCAATTAACAGTTTGAAATCAACAAGTTATTCAGCAAGATTGTACTAGTACAATAATTCAAGTTAATCTGTCCACACAAATAATAATGTCAACTATAAAGAATTCCGCACTGTAATCACTTTTTACTAATACACCACTTGAGACGCACTGTGTAAATCGCCCGACACAAACTAAACTGATCGTCGCTGGATGCTTACATTATACCACGCAAAGATGCCAGAATAATGTGTCACTTTTGGATGACGTGTTAATAAACAATTGCCTCTTACGGGCGCTCTCGAAACCTCTAGAAACCGTGTCGTGTCTGGCCTTGAACACAGTGTGCGCGGACCGGTGAAATCTGGAATAGCCTTGCTTATTGACGCGTGATAAGTGTCACGTAATTGTCTTTCGTCTCAAAGTAGCAGCAATGTGTACGCGCACAAACATTACATCTGGGCTCTGCTGGGCTAGCCGAGATACTTGCAGAACGTTCCGTATTACGTAACAATATATAGTCATATTTTTATTTTTGTTGCGAGGGAAAATAATGTCCGTCACAGGAGAGGCCACGCTCCACGGTGAGTGGGACTCACCCACCAAAACGACAAACTCTTGGCCCGTTCTCACATCAGTGATACGCTACCGCGACGGGACACAGTTGCGACGTCGCTTCGAAATCGTAGCCTGTTGTTATGAATCTATGTTCTTCCACCAAGACTACGGTTACGCTACCACGACGCTACCTACAGGCAACCTGTAGTGAGCAAATCGACTTATTCTACTTCTATACGACTAGTTTCGTGCAAATCATAGCGGAAGAAGAAGCTAATATAGTTTGGAGATTGATTATTGTCTGTTTGACACTTGTCCAAAAGGACAAGCCTTGGGTTGATCTGGGGCCCCCTTCAGCCAGTTGATAGGATATGGGCAGACGCTCGCCAGCGCAGGCCGGAAGTGAGGAAGGTGGAGGCACATAGAAGGTAGAGCAGTGCGTGTGTGTGTATTTGTGTGTAGATGTTGTTAGTAGCTATATAGGAGAAGGAAGTGGCTGATGGAAATGCCATTAATTATTGTTTATTTCATTTTTTAGGGCGGCCAAGACAGGGACGTGTAGCGCAGGTCGCCAAAGCAGGAAGAAGACGATAGATAGGCGTCATGGTAGGCGGGGGACACAAAGAAGAGGGTAAAGACTTGGTAAGAAGGCAGAAAAACTTAAATTATTGTGTGATAAGGAAGGATGGTAGGTTGAATGTGTTTGTAATTTGTCATTAGGTGCTTCTATATGTTTCTATTTTTCTGACACTGACGGCGAGGATCTCTGGGAGGATGTGTCCATCGTCTATGGTAAGGTGACGGTTTATGAGGAAGGAAGGTCTGCGGGTAGTTCTGTTGATGGAGGTGGCTATGGATTGTAAGGAAGTGCGTTGTGAAGCGGTTTTGGAGTATTCCCAATTGAGCTTGTACAGGAAGGAATCGAGGCTATGTAAAAGTGTATTTAGTTCATACAGAGCAAGGAGATTGAAAAATATCCATGCCGATATAACTACAATTTGTCTGAGTTGTTGAGAAGGGATATAACTGGAAAATGCACAACAACAAAACACTACAGGTAACAACGTTTAACGTTTAATGTAAGGTTAATTTTTATTATATATTTACGTTTCTAATCGTAAACCAACTTTTTATTTTTCATCAATACGATAACAATCTAAAAAATAAGCTACACATTTTCGTCTCGTTTCTTGAGGTGTAGAACACCCTCTACGTAAGCAGCCTTAACAATTAACATATCAACCTTTTTACATCGTCCTGTCTTAACATGGTGTTTAAGTTGAGACCACACCATTTCTATTCCATTCGAAAGTTATGGTGGAAACATCAAAATCTCAATGTCAACGTCTTTTACCTTCTCATACCTACAGTACTCATACTTTGCGTACCTTTCATATTTTGGCCTGTTTTCGCTGAACAATACGAAATATACAAACACCACACACTGAACAATACGAAATATACAAACACCACACAACACAACCAAACAACATACTTAACGACCAATTACAATATAAATCACATACACTTTTTGACACAATTATACAAAAAACAAACATTAATTTGAACCCCGCGCCAATCCCTTTCCTCCACGCACCTCCCCCACTACACCTTCCATACAACAACCGTTACTAAATACTGGCAGTCTGTCTCTAGCTGGCCGTCTTTGCTACCTGCATGGACAAATAGAAATCGCGGTCCACGGGAAGCAGAAGCTTTAACTTCTACCGTTAGTCCTTTCATGAAGTCTTGGCGAACACCCTTAATATTTTTGTCTTTCCTAATTTTCTTTGTGGTTTGGGTAACATTTATCCACGACTCATCAATATTCCTTCTTTTTGGGCATATTTTGCTCTTCTTAGGCAGTTATGTAGCTATCTGATGATGTCGTCTCGTTCAAATAAGTAACAGTTTTTGCCTCTGGTTTCATACACAAATCTTATTTCACGAAGTAGTCTATGTAACGTGCTCCTTGAAACTCCTGGCAAATATTTTCTTCGTCATTCATACCTTTGACTCAGAGTTGGAGGTAAGTTGTAGAACTGATGAATGTAGTCTCAAAGCAGAGATGTAAAAATCATCACAATTTTGTTGAACTGAGTAACGTTTATTTAATTTTATTTCTTTGGTGAAGACTTCAGATGACTCGGTGCTAACCTTTTTTTTTTGTTAATAATAGATCTTTTGCTTACTTCGCACAGCGTACTAACTTTTGGAATGCAACACATATGCTGGGATGTTTTCTTTATTAGTTTTAAAAAGCAGATTTAAAATTGTCTGTTATTGTCTTCTCCTAAGACTTTCTCCCTGTCTCCTTTTTCTCACAAATGATTCTGCTTAGATTATAAATATCCAACATATAAACTAATTACCGTAGCGTATACTTATTACACTTCACTGTAGAAATATGACACGAGAATTCAGACACTATTAAATTAACAAGAAACAAACATAGTAAAGATGTAAAAACGGATCACTGCTAACTTTAATCGCTAGAACCGAATAGGAAAAAACATCCAAGAACCAAATTAACCAACACTCTACTGGTGGTAAGGATGTGGCTTCCACGTGGTCAATGGTTTCTCTCCCCCCCCCCAGCCTCATTTGTTGGATGTGTGACTAGGCAATATTATGTTTAAATTTTTAAAAACTTCAGAAGATCACTTCAGCGAAATATTCATGTGAATGCATTGCTTTATGCAAATTGTAAGGTAACGATACATAAAACAGAAGACCAGTTACAGCGGGCGATATTTACGTTCAATAGCATCATACAAGACTATGGGTTACAGATCTCTGCTACAAAATCTAAAACGATGGTATTTCAGGGCAGGTATCCTATAAGAACTAAGATAGTCGTGAATACTCAGATTTTAGGTCAGTCAGTATAATTACCTGGGTTGTAATATCTCATATGGAACTGATATCGATTGGGATAGTAACTAACAAAATTTAGACGCATCTGTAGAACGATTCATAGGTAGCTGAAAAATAAAACACGAAAGGATACCCGAATGAAATTTTATAAAACTGTGGCTGTCCCCACAGTCCTGTATGCTAGTAAGACATGGACTCTTGGTAAAAGGTACGTGCAGAGGATTCGGGCAGCCAAAATGAAATTTCTTAGAGGGACGCAAGATTGTTCTGTCTTGGATCGGAAAAGGAACGAGGATATTAGTTGCAATTTAAACATTGTATCATTGCACCAGAAGATTATAGACCACAGAAGGATATGGTGTGAATACTTAAATAGCATGCCTGATATCCGTCTACCTTGGGTTATCAGCCTACTGGGAAGAGAGATGTCGGTAGACCGAGGAGGAGATGGGTTCCGGAACAGGTCTATGGCCTAGTCCTTGGAATGGTGATGATGACGATGGCTTTCTAAAAACGTGTGTGCCTGTCTTTAACAGTATCACTGTCCCTCTCAACATTATTCGCAAATACAAATGATTGTTCGATTTTTTTATTATTAACGGAAAAAGTCTATAAGTAAAACGAGTTAACGCGAAAAAAGGTGGCGACAAGACTTAGCGCCAATGTCTTGTTAGTCTCCAGAAGTGTCCGGTATAATAATTACATACGGTATGTATTGGTATACGGTACGTATTATTCCGGTATATCATTATAATAAAAGAAATTAATTAACGAGAATAATTTGTAAATATAACTTGATGACTTTGAACGTAATATCTTTTGTAGGCTCCATTAAGCTGTGAGCCACTACCTTTGCGGGGCCGTTAGATACTCTACTGTTGAAAGGGATCGTCAGAACGAAGCAATTAGCGCTTGGCAACAACATACGACAGTCATCGTGATCATCATCTTCATCAAGGATTATACCAAAAATGGTTTCTTCTGGTTCCAAGGAGATAGACTAGAGTTGTGCACTCCTACGCTTCTTTGGACGTCCCACACCTGTCCTTCTTTCGGCTTGTAATTCAGTAGGTGTTTGGGAATGCGGTTATCCATTCGGTTAAATTGTTTTAACTATTTTAGCCCACATTAGGCAATTCTATCGAATATACTAATAATATTCAGTTCCTGCCGTTATCTGCATTGCTTAAAGAGTATATGCTTTACAAATTCGTGTAAACACTGGCGCTCTATGGGTCACACCCTTCTCCACCTACCTGGAATACTAATCTTTGATATGAGGAGAAAATGGTCAGACTCGAAATTACATCGTCTAAAACCCTTTTATCATCCACTATACTCTATAATTTTCTACTACTAAAACATAATGAATTAGTGACTGAGATCCTCTAGCGTACCAAGCATGCGGAAAGAACGTGTTTGTTATCCTAAAATTGTTGAACGTTCGAAAATCAATGAGCCGTCGTCCATTCTCGTTGCAGGTCTTATAAGGCAGTTTCCAACGTAAATGACAGCTTTCTGTAGGATAAGTCTTCTTTGTGACCATCCTCCAGGTTATACATAGCTACCAGTGTTGTGTATCGGCTGACTGTTTTGTATCGTGCCGTTAAAATCTGTTCAACTGCAAACTTGTAGCTATGTATCTTGCTTTTTAATGTGTGTTTTTGTCATCACCACTACTCCTGCAGCCACGCGTCTTCCAGAAGATACACCACTTAAATATTATACAATCCTCTAACTCTGCTGAACTTTTACGCTTCTTTTTAGTTTCAGGTTGGACCTACGACAGTGTTGTAATAACCTAACATAATCTAACTGAACCTACGATAAAGTTGGAATTACGAGAATGCTAACAAAGTTAACGTGACTAAGAAGAGTAATAGTCTGTATCAGTGGCGTGGCGTGGGTAGATAACATCTGTTGCCGGTTGTGTTAAGCTAAAACTTAGCCTAAAAATTAATTCGAATTTTTTTTAGTACGAGATATTCTTTTTAGAGCCAAAATACGTTTTTAGTGTATATTCTACGTATCATTCGCTAGCAGAAGAAGATCCCGGTTCGATGTAATCTGACTCCATTATATTTACACAGAATAAATCCGAACACAAATAATCGAATTAAAAATTAATAAAGAAACACATAACTAAACGAACAAAACAGAAACAGGTGCAAGTAGTATCTGTTACGCGTAGCTCTTCCGAAAACAAAGGTAACTTCCAACTGAACGTTTTGCCGGTTTATACAGTGGCAACACATCGGGCGGACGAACGCATCTCCTTCCCTAGTCTGTACAGTGACAACTACTACGAGGTCAATGACCATCTACAGTAGACCGTCACCGATATCTGACCCGGTAACACAACATTAAAATGACTGTACAAGCGACCAGCAGGTCGAAAGCAATATTGTGCTTTTCCTCAAGTTTCTCGAGTAATGTTGTTCACATTTCAAATTAATCAATAACCAAATTATTTACTCTTTGATTCATTTTATTTTATTTCATTGCTTGTACTATTGCCGCCGGCAACAGGGGTTACATGGACTGCCTCTCTATTATATCACTTCTGTAACAAAGTTTTAAATTCCAGTTTCAAGTGTATAAAACTAATAAAATAATGCGAAATATTTAATCGCACATAAACGTGAATTGTTGTATTATTAGATAACTAATTTAGTCTACAACCTTTAAAATACTAAACTTACATATCAGAACCCTATTGTAACGCGTACGCTCTTTCTGATATACTACTAAATGATTTTTGTTACATTTATTACGCTGAAAAATTTAAACTTTTTTTTTAATACTAGCAACTTTTCAATTCTCTTTAACTTATTCCAGCGTTAAGGGAAAATACGTTTGCTTTGCGATAGGTAGTTTTAGAAATTGAAAGTAGACGGAAGTTTATGGCAATTTGAATTTCAAAAGTATCGCTTTGCTGCTAGAAAGGGAAAAGGCGCACACACAGCGATTGTAATCAGAAATGCTGCAAAGGAAAGTAAAAAACTCGCCCGCGACGTCGCTGTACGAGTTCACAATTCCCACTAATGATTTGAGTTAAAATGGAAACAAAAGTTCTGTAAATACAGCTTTTTTCCATTTTTAAATAATTGTTATGTACTAGATGCTTTTCCTTGTTATTTTTAGTCAGAAATGCATATACTGAATCATTATTTAGAAACCACTATTTAAACGTTTTGCTGTTTTACTTAAAATTCAATCTACAAAGAAGTATAGAAAAATAGATTAAAGAATTTTTTTGTAGATTAAAGATTAAAGAAATCTAGAGAAAAATACTCTTTAAGATTTTTGGATTTTCATCAATAGAACAATAAATTAAATTTATAATACCAAAAACGAAGTCTGATTGCTAGTTGAGATAATAAAAGCGAAGATAAAAATAATAAATGGAATAAATCAAAAATGCAATAAAGAATTACGTGCAGTAAATAAAACGAAAATCCGATAAAATTTTAATGACATTGGCTGTTTCATTGTTAAGTATTGAAGTCAAGTTTAATTATCTTTAATGTTAACATGTTTAATATCAAGTGTACATCTCATGTTAGGGCTACTACTGACACCGCAGATTTTTGTTTGAATGTGTACTGTCCTAATCCAGTCTTGTAGTAAAAGATTCCCTCAGTGTTTTAGTCTGCAAAAGGTTAAAGCCGTATATACACAGTTTATTATTGTAACCATTATTTAAAAATACAATTTGTGAAAATTTACAAATTGAAAATACTGACAAAAAAGGAAAGCGGCAAGATTCAAAGTGGTGAAATTCAGTTTCTTCGGAATACTTTAAATTATACATTGCAAGATAGAATAAGAAATGAAGATATCAAAGCAGAACTCGAAGTAAAGGACATAAATGAAATTATTTCAATTTACAGAAGACAATGGTGGGGTCATCTGCAAAGGATGACAGAAGATCGATTGCCAAAAGCGGCACTGAACTATAAAGCCATTGGCAGAAGAGAAGTGGGTCGTCCGAGGATGAGATGGGTGCCGGAACAGGTTTATATAAACTAATCCTTGAAGAGGAGACGACGAAGAAGAAGATCATTAGATAAAATACCATAAATCTATATATCCAAAAAGTAGGCCTACTGTGTTCATACTTAGCACACTTACATAACATACTTAATACACTAACATACTTTAAATAACTCATACTTACCATATCACAAATTTCAGGTGGGAGTTATTGTCTCTCATCAAACGCATATAAATATGACGCAGGCCTATTCAGTTGATACAGTGTACAAAACAAATACCTTAACAATACCTTAACAATACGTAGTGTGACTATCTTACAGAATGAAAACAATTTACGTGTCATAGCGAAATAAAATATGTCGTCCATAACTGACCCGTATTTAAAAAAAATAATATAATATGACAGAACCATAAACACAGCTTTTAACCTATATTTGAGATTAGGTTACGCTATATAAATATGTAGAAACGACATTATTCTGTCCATCGCAGCATTATGGGACATATTTATTTACATCATAACCTACAGTTATTGAGATCACGCCAAGCTCTTCACATTATAGCCATAGTGCTATTATGTCACTGAAGGGATATCATATTTTATGTTATTTGTTTATGACGTTTTCCATAAATTTATCCACTTGTTTACATATAAAATTATCTGCTAAAGAATTAATATGTAAGTAATCCCAAATGTTTGTCATAATAATTACAGAATGGCGTTCTTAATATTATCTGCTGCAGATACTTTACAGGAAGTCTTAAATAAAAACGGGAAAACTGATACTTTCAACGTGTAATCATTGTTAAAAAACTGTTGAGTTGGAATTTGACATTTGTCTAAGAAGAGATGAGGCGAAATCCATCCATAGTAATTGCGCCTTCCCCCATATAGACCCTCGTTCAGTTCTTATTTGTTACTGCCTAGCATATAGGCTTATTACTGCTGACCACAGCATAATGCAATACCTACCATAGAAATCCATCCATAGTAATTGCGCTTCCTCCATATAGACCCTCGTTCAGTTCTTATTTGTTACTGCCTAGCATATAGGCTTATTACTGCTGACCACAGCATAATGCAATACCTACCATAGAAATCCATCCGTAGTAATAGCGCCTTCCTCCAAATAGACCCTCGTTCAGTTCTTATTTGTTACTGCCTGGCATATAGGCTTATTACTGCTGACCACAGCATAATGCAATACCTACCATAGAAATCCATCCATAGTAATAGCGGCTTCCTCCATATAGACCCTCGTTCAGTTCTTATTTGTTACTGCCTAGCATATAGGCTTATTACTGCTGACTACAGCATAATGCAATACCTACTATAGAAATCCATCCATAGTAATAGCGCCTTCCTCCATATAGACACTCGTTCAGTTCTTATTTGTTACTGCCTAGCATATGGGCTTATTACTGCTGACTACAGCATAATAAAATACCTACCATAGAAATCCATCCATAGTAATTGCGCCTTCCTCCATATAGACCCTCGTTCAGATCTTATTTGTTACTGCCTAGAATATAGGCTTATTATTGCTGACCACAGATTAGCATAATGCAATACCTACCATATCTGTTCTGTTATTAACCCTTATCACATATAAACAAATATGAATTAAATTAAAAAACATACATTTTTCCTTCTCAACTATTTCATTAACAAGCAAAGATAATTTCATGAGTATTGTCTAATAATATAAGCCGTATTTTATTCATACAATTTTTACTAATTTCAAAATGCCAAAGAACATTTACTATAATTATTTAAATTTGTTTTTAAAAATATGCAACAAATGACGTATGAAAAGGATGGAACAGCCGAGAGCGTCCCCCCCCCACAAACTAGTCGTGCAGGTGTAGCCTCTGTCAAGGCCGCACTCAAGTACGTTCCAGAGAACACTTGCAATACGCCTTAACAATGTGAGGAGGAAACAATTGCTAGAACACGTGCACTACGTATACAAGGAACAGAGGCTGGCTTTGTCAGATCAGTTGTGTTGAGCGATTTTTCTTAGCGCGGATCGACTGGCGATTTATACAAGTGCGGCGAGTGTTATTGTGTTATAGTTGGTGTGAAATTCAGTTACAGTCAATGTAACATTCAGGATACACATTTAAACTTTGTTCAGTGCAAAAATGATATGAGCTACCTTGTCTAACACGAATACGTTATTTAATATTAGTTAATAGGCTCTATTGTTGTAATTAATAATTATACTTCACTTTTAAAATCCAATTGTTGATTTTTGTTTAGTAAAATAAACCGTCAAATTAGAGAGTACTTCAATGGTAACACTTGAGTGAAAAAGTAGAAAACGAGAAAAATTATAGGCTCTAATATTATATATATTATACATTGCAAGGTAACAGGTTTGAAGCTGACTACTACACTTACAAACATACATTTTGATTAAGTGAATTAATCCATCTGTTGGTTAGTATTTTTTTAAATATAAAACATATACAGTTATATCTGATAATTTTTAATTTGGAAAAACATAAATTTTGATATATTTGACAATTATGAATTTAAAAAAGAGTCTTTAGTTGATTTACACTTTATAAAGTGTTTTATAATTTCACTTTCCTGGATTTGCTGGGTCAAGTTGGATCGGTCCGGATGATCTCGCGAGCCTGCTCACATACGCTTTCTCGCCGGGCTGATCTCATACGCTTTCACATCGGCCATTGTCCACTTAAGACGGGATGTCGAGCTCAGGGTTTCCTCGTGGGAGTTGTGTCCATCCAAATTGCTCCTCAGCCATCGGTCGTTGAAGTTCTCGAACGTCGTGTCTATCTTCGTAGTCTAATTCAGCCGCTTCCTCGACGATCCACTCCGCCTTCCCAGAGACTGAGAGACTGCCTTATTAGAGACTTCCTAACTCACAGATCACCCGTGCCGTTATAGATCTACGCACATGACTCAAACAAGTTAGTACATTACAGACTGTACTAGAAAATCGACCACGTGCTGGTGAACTTGAACTTCCGGTTTCTAGACATTTCCAAACCACGTGCAAGAAATGAAATGTATCCGTGCATGTCATTTCATGACTAATTACTTTGTCAGTTGAATAAATGCCAATACAATTTATTTAACATTAAAATAATTAGTTATTAAGAGTTACTCAAATTGCACGCTAATATAAATGACTTTTAGTGTATCTGTTGATTGGCTTACTGTTGATTATCTTCACATAATTCGTTCCACGCACAACACTTATTCACTTTCATTACACTACACTGCTGTTTTTTTTTAATTGTTTATAATTATCTTAAACTATGTTAACACGAAGTACTTATTCTAATAACAATAGTGTCTTATAACATCTCATCCCTTCGCACAAAACACCAACTAAGGTTTATTGTAAATATGTCCCTATATATTCACACATAGTGTGAATGTTTGTCACATACACTGTAACTAGACGTGGTTACAAATAATTGTTTTTCTGTTCGTGTACAAAAAAAAAATTTTGTTTAATTTAAAAATTTGAAAAAAAATTTTATGTTTGGTTTTTTTATGTTCAATATTTAATAAATAATTCTTGTAATGTGATCGTGTTGAAATTTTAAATTCCTTTGAGTTATTTTTATATATAATATCACTTGTGGTTTAATGTAAGTAAATTCAGCGTTAATTGGATTGTCTCGTTCACTAATCGATTTGCGATTATTCTTCTTTCTCCAATATATTACTTTTACTGGAGTAATGGCTGCCCTTCTTGCAGCTGATGTTGTTCACTAAACTCTATTTATAGTTTAGAAATAAATTTAATACCAAAAATGTTGAATTACTATATTTTATTAACAATTATTGAAAAAAGATCGATTAAAAATCGATTAGGTTATATTGTTCGACTCTTTCAGAGGGGTAATCGAGTGTTGATACATGTGTTATTTGATATAATATTTTCAAGGTTCTTTAAACGGTTATGTTATATAGTCAGAGAAGGGGCAAGGCTCGAAAGTATAACATTACAATAAAAAATCTTAATAGTTAATAATTACAAATTTAGTTATGATATATAATGTTTATTAAGTGAAAAATCAGACCAATTGGCTGCGGCTACGAATCTTATTCCTTGTGGGCGCTTTGCGTGCTGGGAACCGCTCGTTTGCTGTTCTGTAAAACTGGAACCGTCGTAGTGAAATTTTCTTACAGTAAAGATGCCTTCACGGCTGCTTCCTCGTCTCCGCAATATTGAATAACGTTCTGGTGTTGTTGGATTATCACTCGTTCACTGTTCTGTTGTTCACTCGAGAAAATGTGCGTTTTATTTTTAAGATATGGTGTTGTAAAAGTTCGTTTCAGTTGTCTGGAAATTATTAGTGTCGGTGGTTCAAATTGTCATTTCACTAGTTTATGTTGTGTATTCACTGGTTTCTATGTGTGTAGTTGTTGATTTTTCACTGCATTTATCATTGAAAACTGTTTTGTCCAAATTCTCAAAATTTATAGTAGGCTACGTTTTAACTGTTATCCGCCATTAATCGTTCCGGTATACTGTTATTAGCACGAGTTTAATTCACCCGTACTCTTCGAATGTCAATTAAGAACTGTTTTACTTCCTTCGTTTCTGAAATCTCTTAGCCGATTTAATATTAGAAAAGTATTGTTCAAGTTTTATCCACTTCCGATGCATTCAATTAAAGTACATTATATCATAGAATACATATTGTGGTTATTAATTAAATACATTTAATAGTAAATACATAATCGGTTTCTTCAACTCCTTCTGCTCAATTTGATATGCAATAATCCATCTTTATAAAGTTTTTTATCAAAATTGCTATATTTCTGTCATTTTGGGAAAGTAGGCTCAATATTCCGTTTCCTGTCCTTGTCCAAAATTTAGCCATTTTATGTGTTGTAATTATGATGATATTAAATCTCAGATTGGTATAAATGTTTATCTTTCATCAATTTATTGTAAATTTATCAATTGATCATCCTTTTAAATATAATTAATGAATTTCTGATTCCCCCTCTGAAATTGTTAGGTATTACATTTGCAAATTTTTTGAATAATTTTATACATCTTTCTATATTATTCCTTTGAAGTATAGTTTTAGTTATAGTACTTGGTGATTGATTCACGTTACATAAATCTCATCTTCCATAAAACCTACTTGGTTTATTTTAACTTAATTACTCCAATATAATGTTATTGAAATTTCCTATCTGGCCTAGATTTTATGGTTTTACATATACTGTTTTTTGAATAATACTATGTCTATAGCCCTTCTGACTTTCTGAAGTTAATATAATATTAAATACAATCTCCTTAAATAACTATTGGAACATGTAGCATTGTATTCATGCTCATAATACACAAACAATATTTAAAATTAATTATTGGTCCTTAAAGTCAGACATTTTAGTTTCAATTATTAATAATAACACATAACAAACATTTTATAAAATAGTATGGTATTCATACTGAGACTTTTTAGTCTGTACTAACACTGTAAGACATAATAAACATAAATATAATAAAATAAATCTTATTCTATACACCACCTTGAAATGTGGTGTTCATAGGCTTTAACACAAACATAATCAGCCATTTAATTTTATTTTACTTAAATTTAATTTGTTTACAGTCCTTTCTGTTTATTTTTTATTATTACATTTTAATCCCCTTGTCACTGTATTTATTCCCCACCTGCTCTCTTTATCATTCACATCTTAAAGAATGTTTTTTGATAAAAAGTGGCATCTTCTTTGAAACATTTGTAATGTTTTCATAAGAATACTTCCTAACATTTTATATTTGTATTTATAGCAAATATTAAAGTTGTTTAATTGTACATAGTTGAAATATCAGTTACACTTATACTTGAAGTTTATTTAGTATATTGAAATAACTTGCACTGGTTCACTTATATTTTTGGTTCTTATTTACACTTGAGTTTTACAATACTCCAAGACCAAAATCTTAAAGATAAGGGACAATGAAGATTTGTTTATTTCATTACATAATAACTTTAGTGGGTGCACTTCTATTCACTACCCTAAATACTTTTGTTTATAACTATTTTACATTTTTATATGAGGTTTTGGGTTGTTATACTTTCATGGGTGACATTTAATCTTTTTTGGGGTTTGTTATTCTTTGTAATAGGTTTTCCTTGGGTATATCTTGTAGTTCTTCCCATTCTACATTTTCTTCTCTTCACAATTCTTCCATCTTGGGTTCTCCAAGGTAATCTGGTTTTATGGTTCGTCGGTTTGTTCGGGGTAACTTCTTTACCTGCTCCTATCCTACCTGGGTATTATCCTGATTTTATTTTAGTTTTTGTAGGATTTATTTCTCTTGATACATTTTTGTTGCATTATGATGATTAACTTTTATTTTTTCCTTTTATGGTGGTATATTACTTCGATATTTAATTATTTTCATTTGAATTTTCTGTTTATTTAATGTAATTTATATTAAATTATGATCAGATTGGATTTATGATTTAGTGGATTATCTGTCATGCTACAACACATATATATATGTATATATATATATAATATATTTTATAATAACTTTAAAGTACCAGAGACCAACAGGAAACCACAGCAACAACCAGCCAACACACAAATACCTCACATGGCTCAAAATCAGGAAGGCTTAAGATGGGAACACAAGGCTTCCCAAAACATGTTCCAAATAAGGAGAAAACATCTTGAGGTAAAGTCATTATAAATATTAAATATATTTTATTGTTACGACGGTCTACTCGATCGTCGTAGGTACAGTGAAAACAAAATAAGTACAAGACACCAATTAAGTCACTAATCACACCTTTAATTCTTACAGTTAAACAGTTCGTAATTAACAACACAGTCTCTACAACAAATCAAATGAAAATTGTTCACACGCAATAAAATGTCCACTAATATTAAACACAATTGTATTACAATAAATTGTAATTATACCGCCCGATTATAAAACGCAACACTTCGCTAATAACTACTTGAACGTACACAGTAATAACACGAACTGCTATGGAAATATGTCGCAGCTGTACTGAAACTAAGGCCGCTACCGCCATGTATTTATAGTCCCGCTCACACACCAAAAGCTTCCAAACTGCGTCTTATCTCTCGTGTGAACTACGTAATTAATTGCGGCTTTGACACAATCTGAGAGCCCGAGCGGAGCCCGGCACAGTTGAGAAGATTCTCGCAAAATGCGTCTACAAGCACGTACGCCACACGCTTATATTCTGGATCTCTCTGGAACGTTCGATAAACACGTAGATTGTTCTGTGACTTCGTAACAGTATACATCAAGAAGCAGAATGTAGCAAAAAGTGTTTGAATATATATGGGCCAATATTATTTATTACAATAAAAAATGGGCTACATTCACATACATAAATAATAAAATGACAAAACTAACAAAACTGTTTAAAAAACACAGACATTAAAATCGCATACAAAACTAACAAAAATTATCTACAAAAACTAAATAACCCACACAACAAAGATAATACAACAACCAATGGTATATACAAAATTGAATGCCAAGTTTGCAATAAATGTTACATAGGACAAAAAAAACAACTGAAAAAACGATATTTTGAACACCTAAATGCATACAAAAAACCAGAAATATACAAATCTAATTTGGCCACACATGCAATAAACACTGGACATGAATTCCCAGACATAACCAACATGACACTAATAAAACACATACCACACAAAGGCACCATAATGAAAATTTGGGAAAATTTAAAAATATACAAACATAAAACACACAAAAACAAACTAATACCTGAACAAATACAAATCAATACAAAACATGACACAATATTCAAAGCACTCAACATCGAAAATACACAAAATATTAATACATACACCACAATCACACACAATAATACCATTTTAAAATACCAGAGACCAACAAGAAACCAAAATAGCGTCCAGCCAACACACAAATACTTCACCAGACGCAAGATCGCGAAGGCTGAGGATGAGAACACAGGGGTTCTCGAAACATGTTCCTAATAAGGAAAATAAAATATCTTGAGGTAATTAGAGTACAAATATTAAATATAATATATATTTATAATTTAGTTTCATGGCTACGTTCTTCTTTTTACTTTATAAATATATATTTTTTGAATTATTATAAACTTTTGAAAAGTATTATTTTCTAAAAAATTAGAGTAAAAATATTACTGACCGAGACTTTATAAATTTAACTGATTCTTTTTACGTAAAGAGATCCTGTAAATATTTCAAAACCAAATGCAATAAAAGCGCTGCATGTAGTAATTAATAATTGACATATAGTTAAGACGTATTTATTTTATTTTCCTAATAATACATTATTAACAGTGTGGTACTAAAGAGTATTAAGAATACGCACTGTAAAAAATTACTACATACAAAAATGCCAGTCCAGTGAGATGGAAAGAATAAGTCAGCATTGGTTTCGTTGTGTATTACATGATATCAATTCATCCATGCGTATATCTGTGTAATCCAACAAAGGGAAGCATTGATAGGCACTTGAGTTGACGGCGTAACGAATACACAACATCCCCTGTACAGACCAACCCTCGTCTCTATGTAGAACAAGATAGGTACAATTGTCGTAAATATTCACTGGTCTGTTACGAATGATATGAAACGACTGACATGTTTGACAGGAATAAAATTAACCTTTACGTGTCTACATTCAATTATTTAAGCGTTGAAAGTAATCGATGTCTGAGTCTTTCACGGCCGGCGTCAATGTTAGAATTTTATCTTGCCGGGCTGTAAGGCTGGCTGCGATTACTTAGTCAGTGTTACAGCCTTATCTTGCCGGGCTGGCTGCGATTACTTAGTCAGTGTTACAGCCTTATCTTGCCGGGCTGGCTGCGATTACTTAGTCAGTGTTACAGCCTTATCTTGCCGGGCTGGCTGCGATTACTTAGTCAGTGTTACAGCCTTATATTGCCGGGCTGGCTGCGATTACTTAGTCAGTGTTACAGCCTTATCTTGGCGGGCTGTAAGGCTGGCTGCGATTACTTAGTCAGTGTTACAGTCTTATCTTGCCGGGCTGGCTGCGATTACTTAGTCAGTGTTACAGCCTTATCTTGCCGGGCTGGCTGCGATTACTTAGTCAGTGTTACAGCCTTATCTTGCCGGGCTGGCTGCGATTACTTAGTCAGTGTTACAGCCTTATATTGCCGGGCTGGCTGCGATTACTTAGTCAGTGTTACAGCCTTATCTTGGCGGGCTGTAAGGCTGGCTGCGATTACTTAGTCAGTGTTACAGTCTTATCTTGCCGGGCTGGCTGCGATTACTTAGTCAGTGTTACAGCCTTATCTTGCCGGGCTGGCTGCGATTACTTAGTCAGTGTTACAGCCTTATCTTGCCGGGCTGGCTGCGATTACTTAGTCAGTGTTACAGCCCTATCTTGCCGGGCTGGCTGCGATTACTTAGTCAGTGTTACAGCCTTATCTTGCCGGGCTGGCTGCGATTACTTAGTCAGTGTTACAGCCTTATCTTGCCGGGCTGGCTGCGATTACTTAGTCAGTGTTACAGCCTTATATTGCCGGGCTGGCTGCGATTACTTAGTCAGTGTTACAGCCTTATCTTGGCGGGCTGTAAGGCTGGCTGCGATTACTTAGTCAGTGTTACAGTCTTATCTTGCCGGGCTGGCTGCGATTACTTAGTCAGTGTTACAGCCTTATCTTGCCGGGCTGTAAGGCTGGCTGCGATTACTTAGTCAGTGTTACAGCCTTATCTTGCCGGGCTGTAAGGCTGGCTGCGATTACTTAGTCAGTGTTACAGCCTTATCTTACCGGGCTGTAAGGCTGGCTGCGATTACTTAGTCAGTCTTACAGCCTTATCTTGCCGGGCTGTAAGGCTGGCTGCGATTACTTAGTCAGTGTTACAGCCTTATCTTGGCGGGCTGTAAGGCTGGCTGCGATTACTTAGTCAGTGTTACAGCCTTATCTTGGCGGGCTGTAAGGCTGGCTGCGATTACTTAGTCAGTGTTACAGCCTTATCTTGGCGGGCTGTAAGGCTGGCTGCGATTACTTAGTCAGTGTTACAGCCTTATCTTGCCGGGCTGGCTGCGATTACTTAGTCAGTGTTACAGCCTTATATTGCCGGGCTGGCTGCGATTACTTAGTCAGTGTTACAGCCTTTCGCTACAACTCTGCACTGAAGATGGCCGTTAAGGTACGGCCGAAACGTCTGCAACCGACAACTTTAGACCCCGGCCTTACAGCCCGGGAATACAAAATTCTAACGTTAAAAATAATTTTTTGGTATCTACATGTTTTTGCATACCGGTAAAAATATTGATATTTACGTATAAAATATAACCCAAAAACAATTTATTTCTTAAAGTACGTTGAAAATATTTATAATGGGTGGATGTTAGTGATTTTTTACGCACCAAATCCGAACTTTTATCTACTTTCACAGTAGCGAGTTATAAAACGGCACGCAATAGCTTTTCGTTCCCGGAATGGTTTACTAAGACTGATTCACAAGCTTTGAAACAATTTCCTTATCGTCTCTCTCTCTCTCTCTCTCTCTCTCTCTCTCTCTCTCTCTCTCTCTCTCTCTCTCTCTCTCTCTCTCTCTCTCTCTCTCTCTCTCTCTCACACACACACACGCGCGCGCGCGCGTTATATCAAATAGGCTCACCTATACATACTAATCCTATACATACATTCTAAGCTGCATGTAGCCAATTTTCATTATTGTGTATAACTATTTTTTGTTCAAATCACAAAAAAAGACATACATGATATTTTTATTGTTATGCAACTGTTTTACTGATAAAAATTATTAAATACTATTCTTACTGATACTGTTTTATTGATAAAAATTACAAGCGTATTAATTTATTTTATAACACGAAAAGGACTTATCTCAGGGTTGGCAGTGAAAGGACTATGTACCCTCAAGCACTTTGTTTTAATAAAACATCAATTAATATACAGCACTAAACATGACAGGTGTTGTAAAAAAATAGAATTTATGAAATATAAATAATTAAAAATTATTACCTGTAAGTTAGAAAAAGTAATAAGTAACACAAGCGTTACTAACTTAAATAATACATTTAGTTATATAACATTTCTCAGGAAAAATTAACGTCCCCGTCGTCTAGATAAACTAATTCTGACACTTAAAATGACGTCATACTTTTAGCTTAGTATTTTCTACTGTACCCATGTATTCTGCTCATTTACAATAAAATTAAGACTTTGTCTATTTTTCTCACTTGTTTGAGTGCTGTTAATTAGTCTTCAAAGTGAATAGGCTTGATTAATTTTGACCTAGCATTATCACTAAACGTTATTCTCTTAATGCATCTGAAGTTACTTCACGAGGTATTTTGTTTGTAACTCAGATAAATATTACTCTGTAAGTTGTTCTATTGCTATAATCGCTACATCCATTAATAGCTTTTGTTGTTATACAACTTTCTTTGCAAACGCGTTATTTTCAAATCAAAAATTGGAATTTTCTTTTAAAAACATTTCTTTTAATATTTTAAGCCTTTTTGTAATTTTTATTTAGAATTTCTAGGACATTGCTAAGTGTTTTTTCTCTTTGGAGTCGAGAATAAAAGGAATGATAACTTTTACTTACTCTTTCGTTAAGTACTGCCAGCAAAGCTTGTATCTAGTTCTTAATTTGTTTATAGAACACAGTGTTCGTAGCTAATATTTTACTGCATAACATGCTTAAAAGTAGTTATCTGTTTTTTTTTGTAGTTTCTGACAGGTTAATTACATACTTTTTAATCCAACTTTTCAAACATTTTGTAGTATTTTTGATTTAATACTAAATAATGTAGACCGTGTTTCACATAAACCACATAAGCTTTCATGATTACGTTGGTTTACAGATTTAAAATACATTATAACTTAATTTTCATTTAGTTTCCTTGTTTTACTTGACATTAATTAATTAATTAATTTAAATTTTTGCAATTTTACATTGTATATATGTTTTGTTAATTATCGAAAATAACTAAACAAGTAGCTTTTCACAAAATTCATTACACTCTATTGCCGATATTACTGCCAAATATTAACAAAATTCCAAGACAGCATATCGACGTGTATTAAAAAACATTGTATACGTTGTTGGTCTAAATTTATGTTTATGCACGCATACTGAAATATCAGTTTATACATCCTAAACTTGGATAAAGATCCAACATCCATAATAACTATGCTCCATTAATATTTTAAATAGTTAAAGATAGTGACAGCTAGCTGTAAATATTTTGTCACCTTTATGCCCATTTGGTAACAGAAAAATCGTTACTGTAACATAAGAAAAATATTATTTACATTTAATAGATACTGTGTTGTTTTAACTATCTTTAAAGTATGTAACATATCTACAGGAAAAGTTAACCTACATTTGAGACTTTAAAATTTGAAAAATACGCTATTACACTTTGTGAAAAAGGTGCAATATGTAAAAATACAAGCCGTTACGTGTCTTATAAAGAAAGTACATTACCTACAATATAGCAACAAACAAATTGAAAATCAGTATTGTTCCATTTAGCTTTAGATAATCTTGAAGCTCACATAACCAGCAGTCAACCTTGGCTGAAGAAATAGCGATTAAATATTAACTGGACTAGGTCGGTGTATGAATTTTTTACCATGAGTAAGAAAATTAGCTCCGAATCAAATCAATATTTTCAACTAACCCTAGCAGATATGTAAGTCAGACTGCTCATGCTGGTGTTACAACGTTGGACCAGTCTTATAATTTGTCGGAGAATATGAAAGCTAAAATTGGAAAATATTCATACCTGCTTACTGTTTGACATACAGCACTGCGGTTTCCACGACCGGTAGCAGGCCACATCTACTAATCCAGTGCAGTATGGTCCCCGCGGCGGGAGCTCTATAAGAAACTCCGGACGCGGCGCAACAGCGAGAATCGGGCATGCCCATCGTTTCGCACAACCCCTGGTCATCACTGCGGTTTCCACGACCGGTAGCAGGCCACATCTACTAATCCAGTGTATTATGGTCCCCGCGGCAGAAGCTCTATAAGAAACTCCGGACGCGGCGCAACAGCGAGAAACGGGCATGCCCATCGTCTCGCACATCCCCTGGTCATCACTGCGGTTTCCACGACTGGTAGCAGGCCACATCTACTAATCCAGTGTATTATGGTCCCCGCGGCAGGAGCTCTATAAGAAAATCCGGACGCGGCGCAACAGCGAGCAACGGGCATGCCCATCGTTTCGCACAACCCCTGGTCATCACTGCGGTTTCCATGACCGGTAGCAGGCCACATCTACTAATCCAGTGTATTATGGTCCCCGCGGCAGGAGCTCTATAAGAAACACCGGACGCGCGCAACATCGAGCACCCGGAATGCCCATCGTCTCGCACGACCCCTGGTCATCACTGCGGTTTCCACGACCGGTAGCAGGCCACATCTACTAATCCAGTGTATTATGGTCCCCGCGGCAGGAGCTCTGTAAGAAACTCCGGATGCTGCGCAACAGCGAGAAACGGGCATGCCCATCGTCTCGCACATCCCCTGGTCATCACTGCGGTGTCCACAACCGGTAACAGACCACATCTACTAATCCAGTGCAGTATGTTTCCCGCGGCGGAAGCTCTATAAGAAGCTCTGGACGCTGCGCAAAAGCGAGCAACGGGCATGCCCATCGTTTCGCACAACCCCTGGTCATCACTGCAGCTTCCATGACCGGTAGCAGGCCACATCTACTAATCCAGTGTATTATGGTCCCCGCGGTAGGAGCTCTATAAGAAACTCCGGACGCGGCGCAACAGCGAGAAACGGGCATGCCCATCGTCTCGCACATCCCCTGGTCATCACTGCGGTTTCCACAACCGGTATCAGGCCACATCTACTAATCCAGTGCATTATGGTCCCGCGGCAGAAGCTCTATTGAAACTCCAGACGCGGCGCAACAGCGAGAAACGGGCATGCCCATCGTCTCGCACATCCCCTGGTCATCACTGCGGTTTCCACGACTGGCAGCAGGCCACATCTACTAATCCAGTGTATTATGATCCCCGCGGCAGGAGCTCTATAAGAAACTCCGGACGCGGCGTAACAGCGAGAAACGGGCATGCCCATCGTCTCGCACAACCACTGGTCATCACTGCGGTTTCCACGACCGGTGCAGGCCACGTCTACTAATCCAGTGCAGTATGGTCTTCACGGAGGGAGCTCTATAAGAAGCTCTCGACGCGGCGCAACAGCGAGCAACGGGCATGCCCATGGTCTCGCACAACCCCTGGTAATTACTGCCGTGTCCACAACCGGTAACAGACCACATCTACTAATCCAATGCAGTATGGTTCCCGCGGCGGAAGCTCTATAAGAAGCTCTGGAAGCTGCGCAAAAGCGAGGAACGGGCATGCCCATCGTTTCGCACAACCCCTGGTCATCACTGCGGTTTCCATGACCGGTAGCAGGTCACATCTACTAATCCAGTGCAGTATGGTCTTCACGGAGGGAGCTCTATAAGAAGCTCTCGACGCGGCGCAACAGCGAGCAACGGGCATGCCCATGGTCTCGCACAACCCCTGGTAATTACTGCCGTGTCCACAACCGGTAACAGACCACATCTACTAATCCAATGCAGTATGTTTCCCGCGACGGAAGCTCTATAAGAAGCTCTGGACGCTGCGCAACAGCGAGCAACGGGCATGCCCATCGTTTCGCACAACCCCTGGTCATCACTGCGGTGTCCACAACCGGTAACAGACCACATCTACTAATCCAGTGCAGTATGTTTCCCGCGGCGGAAGCTCTATAAGAAGCTCTGGACGCTGCGCAAAAGCGAGCAACGGGCATGCCCATCGTTTCGCACAACCCCTGGTCATCACTGCGGTTTCCATGACCGGTAGCAGGCCACATCTACTAATCCAGTGTATTATGGTCCCCGCGGTAGGAGCTCTATAAGAAACTCCGGACGCGGCGCAACAGCGAGAAACGGGCATGCCCATCGTCTCGCACATCCCCTGGTCATCACTGCGGTTTCCGCGACCGGTAGCAGGCCACATCTACTAATCCAGTGCATTATGGTCCCCGCGGCAGAAGCTCTATAAGAAACTCCGGACGCGGCGCAACAGCGAGAAACGGGCATGCCCATCGTCTCGCACATCCCCTGGTCATCACTGCGGTTTCCACGACTGGTAGCAGGCCACATCTACTAATCCAGTGTATTATGATCCCCGCGGCAGGAGCTCTATAAGAAACTCCGGGCGCGGCGCAACAGCGAGAAACGGGCATGCCCATCGTCTCGCACAACCACTGGTCATCACTGCGGTTTCCACGACCGGTGCAGGCCACGTCTACTAATGCAGTGCAGAATGGTCTTCACGGAGTGAGCTCTATAAGAAGCTCTCGACGCGGCGCAACAGCGAGCAACGGGCATGCCCATGGTCTCGCACAACCCCTGGTAATTACTGCCGTGTCCACAACCGGTAACAGACCACATCTACTAATCCAATGCAGTATGTTTCCCGCGGCGGAAGCTTTATAAGAAGCTCTGGACGCTGCGCAACAGCGAGCAACGGGCATGCCCATCGTTTCGCACAACCACTGGTCATCACTGCGGTTTCCACGACCGGTGCAGGCCACGTCTACTAATCCAGTGCAGTATGGTCTTCACGGAGGGAGCTCTATAAGAAGCTCTCGACGCGGCGCAACAGCGAGCAACGGGCATGCCCATGGTCTCGCACAACCCCTGGTAATTACTGCCGTGTCCACAACCGGTAACAGACCACATCTACTAATCCAATGCAGTATGTTTCCCGCGGCGGAAGCTCTATAAGAAGCTCTGGACGCTGCGCAACAGCGAGCAACGGGCATGCCCATCGTTTCGCACAACCACTGGTCATCACTGCGGTTTCCACGACCGGTGCAGGCCACGTCTACTAATCCAGTGCAGTATGGTCTTCACGGAGGGAGCTCTATAAGAAGCTCTCGACGCGGCGCAACAGCGAGCAACGGGCATGCCCATGGTCTCGCACAACCCCTGTTAATTACTGCCGTGTCCACAACCGGTAACAGACCACATCTACTAATCCAATGCAGTATGTTTCCCGCGGCGGAAGCTCTATAAGAAGCTCTGGACGCTGCGCAACAGCGAGCAACGGGCATGCCCATCGTTTCGCACAACCCCTGGTCATCACTGCGGTTTCCATGACCGGTAGCAGGCCACATCTACTAATCCAGTGTATTATGGTCCCCGCGGCAGGAGCTCTATAAGAAACACCGGACGCGCGCAACAGCGAGCACCCGGAATGCCCATCGTCTCGCACGACCCCTGGTCATCACTGCGGTTTCCACGACCGGTAGCAGGCCACATCTACTAATCCAGTGTATTATGGTCCCCGCGGCAGGAGCTCTGTAAGAAACTCCGGATGCTGCGCAACAGCGAGAAACGGGCATGCCCATCGTCTCGCACATCCCCTGGTCATCACTGCGGTGTCCACAACCGGTAGCAGGCCACATCTACTAATCCAGTGTATTATGGTCCCCGCGGCAGGAGCTCTATAAGAAGCTCCGGACGCGGCGCATCAGCGAGAAACGGGCATGCCCATCGTTTCGCACGACCCCTGGTCATCACTGCGGTTTCCACGACCGGTAGCAGGCCACATCTACTAATCCAGTGCATTATGATCCCCGCGGTGGGAGCTCTACAAGAAGCTCTGGACGCTGCGCAACGGGCATGCCCATCTTCTCGCACAACCCCTGGTCTTCACTGCGGTTCAACTTCGGATTTCAAATTCCGTTGTGGTCGTATCATGGGATGTCCAATAGTGTTAAAACGCGGGACGTTCCGATGACGTTTGTCAGGGGAACAATCAAGACAGCAATTTTTTTACATTTATTTATGGAGTGCGTTTAATAAAAACAATATGTATAATTTATAACTAAATACAATGCCATGGAGAGAGCTAGTCCAATGACTAGTCCAATATAAGAAATTAAAAGTGACATGTTATGTATAATAGATTAATTCATGTTCTTAATGTCTAAATAAGTCCAGCAGCAATGCCAATTTCAAATATGATATGTAGCAAATTTATTGCTAGAAGATTTGTTTACTCTTCTAGCCGTTTCACTTATCTTTCACTGAATAGTGACTGTAAGCAGGTCGGGGTCCGTAAACCAGTACAGTAGTTATTTGTATTGCTGACAAACCATATGGTTTGTTGTTTGTCCAGACAGTTAGTGTTTTACCGTAAAAGTTATATGTGCTGAAAGTTTGTGGAAGACATTTTGTGAAAGTTATATGGGCTGATTTCATTTTGTTTAATTGGGTTTTCCACTTTTCTCCATTTTTAACGTAATTTAGATTGCTTTGAAGTAAAATGGTTGCTTCCACTCGGTATTTATTTATAGCAAGGATTGCAGTATCGTCAGCGTACGTAGCATTGATCATGTTTTTATGTACACATGTTGTATAAAGAAGGTACGAATTTGAACCGAGAACACTTACTAATTGGGAACAATTAGTTTAGTTGCGCCTTAACATTAATATTAATCGATGGAGCAATAAACTCATTACAAATTATAAGGTTTCGGACATTAGCCATCGTCAGTTAAAATTAAGAAACATGACGTTTCGATTTATATGGAATCAGAGGTCGTCTTTAGGCGAAAAAAAATTAATACAATGATAAATCTATCACTAACAAATATATATATATCGTTGTATAAGATGCGGCTCGATATGAACCAAAAAAAATGTTAATGTTAGGAAGAATGATGCTTGTGGTGCTATTGCCAGGATGCAGAATAATGACGATAGTGGACTGTATAATACATTTATTAAGTTCTGTACACTTATATCATGGTGTTGAGATTGGCTAAGTCTGATCAAGGTATTGCTAATGTATTGCAAGTGCAATATATGTTGTGGCCTAAGGCCTACAATGATTGTCTGACGACAAGAAAAATGATGATGACAGAACAAGCGAGCAAACGTTATGACGTCTGCCGCCTGCCGCAACTCGGTTAACTGTGACGTTATAAAAACGAGATAAGAACATGATAGCGCAATATCAGAAAGCACAGATTATCCAACCTATTAATGCTAAAATTACCACATTACTGTCCATAACTGCCCGCAAAAATCAAAGGATTTTTTAATATATTTTAATAACTTATTATGGAAAAATACAGAATTCTTAATAATAAAATCAATCTCAATAAGTTGTACTAAACCTTGAGTTTGAATCTTAGATAACAGTTATGACATTAACTGTTTAGAGATAAGCTTGAATGATGATAAGAGTTGAACAGGCCTAAGTCGGCTTGCAACCTGATTATACATGAGTATAAATGTAAGATTAGCAATGTATTGCCAATATATATTGTATGTAATCGGTGACTCATCACATGATGGGCCCGATAAATTGTAACATTTGTGCAAGTCATAATGGTTATCTTGAACCAGATAAGGCCAGTAGACCTATACAATAGTATGAATACAATGAACAAACAAAATTGTTATAAAATTATACATGTAAAGACAAGCTATACATAGTTGAATGATTGTAAGCACAAAGTATAATGACATGTATGTCATAATTACAGCATGAATAATAATTGTGCAATACACGATCACAAAATACAAATACAAAATACAATATAAAAATATAGGCGTGGCGTATGGTTATAGACAGTAGATCCGGATAAAACAATGTGTTTTACATAGATACAAGTTATACATAATAAATACAATAGAAATTGGTTTAGATAATTACAAATATATGAATACAAGGCACAACGGCATAAGTGACAAGTACAACAATATGGTTATACAAATGTAATACATGGTTTGTACAGCTGCAGACCATGCGAATATTATACCAAAATTTTTACATAAAAACAATAGTAAGCAAAGACATGAGGCATAAATCAAATGTTGCATATACGAAAATACAAAATAATAATTAAAGCCTTGCATATTAAATAAACTGACACTTGCTTGAATAAAACAAACAGTTTCTGAATCAAAAATATACAAATTAAAGCTTATGCTAAAAACAATGGTGCTTATAACTAACAAAGTCTTCTTTGAACATCTGATTTATGTATTACAGATTACAAATATATACAAAGGAAAATAAACCCTTTTTTTACTGTTCGTCCCTAGTAGGGACCAAACATAATTTATGGATTGGTCTGCGATAGGTGCCAGTAGGCGTGCGAACGTCAACTACTCTAATTAAGTTGTCTGGGCCGGGAAATGTGGCGGTAATTACACCAAATTTCCACGCTAATGGAGGTAAGTTATCCTCAATCAGTAAAACCAGGTCACCAATGGAAACGTTGTCCTTGGCGAATTTCCATTTGTGACGTTGTTGTAATTGATGTAAGCAGTCGCGAGACCAAGCTTTCCAAATGACTTGGACAAACTTCTGGAGAAGTTGCCAATGTCCAAGACGAGAGATGGGAATGTGAGATAAGTCTGGATCAGGTAACGCCGTTAATGGTGCGCAAATCAAAAAATGGCCAGGTGTAAGTGGCACCGGATCATTTACATCCGATGGAACGGCAAATAATGGACGTGAGTTTAGACATGCCTCTATCTGAGACAAAACTGTCGTAAACTCCTCGAAGGTGAGTATAGACTTGCCTACCACGCGGCGCAAGTGATACTTTAAACTCTTTATACCGCTCTCCCAAAGACCACCAAAATGAGGTGATGAGGGCGGAATAAATGACCATGTAATACCCTGAGAGGTCGTAAAGGATTGGATTGATGAGGTGGCATCCTTATTACGTTAAAGATTGTAAAGGTCATGCAAAACATTGCGGGCCTTCCTAAAGTTCGTGCCATTATCAGAATATAACTGGCTGGGTATGCCCCTACGGGACATGAAACGACGTAAGGCAGCTATAAACGCGTTGGCTGTAAGGTCGGAAACTAATTCCAAATGAATAGCCCTAGTTGCTAGGCAGATGAACAAAGACACGTACGATTTTGACAGAGTCCTAGATTTCTGCCCGCCATGACGAATCATGAAGGGACCACCATAGTCAACTGCGCAGAATAGAAACGGCCACGAAGGAGTGACTCTAGGAGATGGTAAAATACCAAGCCTCTGAACCTGTTATTTGGCACTAAACCTGAGACACTTGACGCATCTACGAATGATAGAGCGAATGACTATCTTGGCGTTAATGCTCCACCAACGTTGACGAAGTGAGTGATGCACGAGTTGAGCACCAGCGTGGAGTAGACGAATGTGTTCGCGTTCAATAATAAGGCGAGTAATATGAGCCGATGGTTGCAAGACAATAGGATGCTTATTGCCATAAGGTAGTTGCGACTGCTGTAATCGTCCGCCGACGCGTATTACGCCAGACTCATCAAGGAACGGGTCCAGAGAATTTACAACTTGCTACTGATAGAGACAGAAGACCCATTACGCAGACAATTAATCTCGGCAGCGAAGTGGATGGACTGAGATTGTTTTATGAAAAAATTGAGAGTGGAATGAATTTCAACGGGGGTAAGAGCGCCCGATATTTTCTCAGCCCTGGAGAGTCTAATGTTTTTGATGAATCGAAAGCAGTAAGCGTATACGCGAGTCAGACGGTGCAACGAAGAAAAGTCCTTAGAAAGATCAATAGCCAGGGTAGACATTAGAGAAAGTTTGGGGGTTTGTTTTTCCTCCGCAGTGAATTCAGAAGACGACAGATTAGAAGGTAAAAAGGGTGGAAAAAGATTGGACTCGGAAGATTGAGACAAACAAGCGGGACCATGCCACCAAAGCGAACAATCGCGCAAAACGTCGGGGAGACATCCCCTAGAAGTAATATCAGCAGGATTATGTCGAGAATTGATGTGATGCCATGTGTAAGCTTCCGTAAGACGCTGAATCTCGGCAACACGATTAGCGACGTAAGTTTTCCACCTAGAAGACTGGGCATGAATCCAGTAAAGGGACACCATAGAGTCAGAATAGAGGTGAACACTATTGATAAAGGAATGAAGAGCAGGGGCGACCTTGAACAAGAGTCGCGATAACAACAAGCAAGCGAAGAGTTCATTGCGAGGTAATGACACCTGTAGTAGGGGGGCTACGCGAGATTTAGAACACAGAAGGTGACAAGAGGCCGATGAATCTTGATAAATGATTCTAATGTAAACGCAACACCCATATCCCCTTTCAGAAGCATCCGAAAACCCATGTAATTCAACTATCCTTGCTTTAGACTTGCAGCGAATAGAACGTGGGACAATGATTTTACTGATCAGACATAATTTATCGCATAATGATAAGAACATGATAGCGCAATATCAGAAGGCACAGACTAGCCAACCTATTAATGCGAAAATTACCACATTACTGTCCAATCGTTATAATTCCAAATCTTAGTTAAACAGATATATTACTAAATACTACTACTGCTACTACTACTACTACTACTACTACTACTACAACTACTACTACTACTACTACTAACAATAATAATAATAATAATAATAATAATAATAATAAAACAGTACTCACCATTCCAGGCAGGAAGGATCCTCCTGCGGTTGAACGGTAAACAACTGTTTAGCTAATTATAATAACTGTTTTATTATTATTATTAGCAATATATCTGTTTAAATAAAATTTCGAGTTTTGACGATATCTGTTTGTTAGTGATCATTTTATCTTTGTATTAATTTATTGTTCGCCTGAAGACGACCTCTGATTCTATAGAGGTCGAAATATCTCATAATGGCTAATGCCCGAAACCTTATAATTTGTAATAGTTTGGTTGTTGTAGTTCATGGTGTACACACAAGTGGCACTCCTGTAAATAAAACTTTAAAATGGTAAACAAGGACTCAGACAAGTTAATTTTGATTTTATAAATTATCAAAATAGTATTTTGATTACTATCCTCGATGCAGACTTTGTGGAACGTTTGGCTGACAACAAGAAATACCAACGACAATAGCTCTTTTCACATCTAATCCTGGGTACGCGTGTTCAGTCGTGGAATGCGGTGTCTGCTGAATTCAAACTGATAGTCGGGGGAAAGATTCTTATCTACGATAGTGTTTTTTAATCTAAGAGACTTGTAGATCGATACAACGTTACCTTATCGGGAGTGTTTCTGAATAAGTACTTTGTTACTTTCCAACTGTTCAGGAAAGTATTTCAGTTCACTATAGCTTTGAAAAGTTGTGTAGCCATAACGTTTACTCTACATGGAGGTTCTTTCATGATTTGATCTGTTATGAGGTCGTATTCCGGTGCCATTTCGCGAATTTGCTCTGCTTTGACAATATATTAGGCTTCTGTTGGAGTAAGTGGCTTCACATACTCGTTTTGTTGTTTTGTGTAGCGAGAAATTTGTTAATTGCTTTGTAAATAAGAAAATCAGCAGACGAATATTGTTGAAATACGCAATATAGATATTTGACAATTTTCTGGCCATATAGATCCAGAATATTCATCATTAGTTGTTTTTGTCTAAGCCCCGTGGGCTTTCCATATGGGTGGAATTTGCGTACACCCGATGTGGTAAACCTTTTGTAACTTTCCGAAGAGCATGATGGGGCTACGTGTACCTGAGTGGTGGGGTTATGTTTACCAGATTTTATCAAAACATTCATTCTTGGTTTTCCTTAATAATTCTTTAAGGTGCCTCGCTCCTCAGTTGTATAACAATTTGGCCTGCACACACACACACGCACACACACACACACACATAATCCATTTCCTCCTTAGACTCTTTTCGATTTTTTTTTTGCTATCTTTTACCTAATGTTAAGGGGACGAGTGAATTTTTTGTTGTTTTCGTAAGGACATAAATTGCCAATGAAAAAAATAACGAGGGACTGGTACAACAATCTGTGAACACTTGCCAAGTTTCGCAAGGGTAGACACGTGTGATGTGTAAAGGTTGAAGAGATTCAAATCTCTTCGACTTATCGAACAAATTTAATCAATCGTTCATCATCATTATCATCTTCATCTTCAAGGATTAAACCAAGGATAGTTTGTTCCGGTCTCAAAGAGGCAAAGATTAGAGCTGGTCACTGCAGCGCTTCCTCGGACGTCCCACACCTCTCCGTCCCCTAGGCTTATAGTTCCATAATTGTTTGAGAATGCGGCAGTCATCCATTCGGCAAAGACGTTCGCACCAATTCAGCCGATACTGGGCAATCCTGTCGAGTATACTCATAATATTCAGTTCCTGCGGGTATCTGTGTTATCAATTGTTTAGTTATTCAATTATATTGTGTGTTCTCTTACATTTGTATACCGTTCTGTTATAATTTTGTTCATTAACAATTTATTTTTTTCACAATAGTTAAATGGAAAATAATTTAAGATTCAATCAATTAATTTAGCCATAGAATTCCGACTGTGTGTGCCAGCAGTGTTCTCAGTTGGGAAAACACTGCTCATGATATCATACCGTCAAGTGTAACGCTTGTTACTTAAAGACTGGCTGCGAATAAATTTAAAAAAATTGTTCTTGTGTGTGTGTGGTGTCGCATTGTTCTTAACTTAGTAGACAGTTCTTTTGTATTCATTAGGTACGGTTTTCTTCTTTAAAGTTTCTGCAGAGCTGCGGTCGGAATGCGAATGAGTGCTGATTCGATTAGGATTACTAGCTTGTATGTCGCGTTCCACCTAGGACAAGACTAAACTGTTCTCTAACTCTACACATAACTTAATACCACCGAATGTTTTTTATTAGCTTCTTGTTGCAGTTACTACGTAATCTGATGTAAGGAGAAGTAACGCTGAGTAAAAAAACAAAAAGACGAGGTAGAAAGTTTAGTTACGATTCCAGTTTATTGGAGCATTCAGGAAATTCTATATGTTTTCTAAAAGTAAGCAACGTAGTGTGAAACTGTGTTTGAAAATCTGTACACCACTCAGGGGTTCTTTCAACCAAAATAACCACGTGCCAAAATATTGAAACATCTTCAGGCTAACGTATTTTACGTGTAACGCTACTCCATAAGCTCTGTCACGGTACCATAATTACAGTACAATTATCGATACCACGGAAGGGTCGTAAAATTACACGCACATCGAACATTAAAGTATCGTTGCTTAGAAAACAGTCGTCAACGTTGTCTTCATTTCTTAATATACGATAATATCTTGTTCCATCTTCACTGGAAGATCTCTGCAGGAGTACCCCACGGACTCTTTTCTTTTGTAGTCCACTCACGTTTTCCGACCTTTCATTCTGTAAATGTGCTCCATCCACTGTAGTTTTCTTTTTTATTTTCAGAGAAAATATTCTTTTTGGCCGGCCCTTATATCTTCATTACTTTCTAATCTGTGAGTCGAAATCCCTTTAAAGTCTTTAAAAATTGTATCCTCAAATGTTATTTTAGAACGCAATGGAGATTTTCCTCTAAAGACCATACCCTTCGTCTTCTTAGGAGAGATTTTAAAATATACGTCCTAGACAATTGCTGGAATCGGAACCCACCGTTCTTAATGAACATATGTAAAACTTTTGGCATTCTCTCTAGGGCACTAAATACAGAAAAGCTCGGAGCGTCGAAATTTAGCGCTTCGTAACATAAATAATAATAAAGACATTGTAAACAACAAAATAAACAACTTCATTTGAAAATATTATCACTAGTATTATTAAAATTTTATTTAGATAGAATTTTGGATCACCAGATACGAAAATGACATTAAAAATATAAAATAGCGGATTCAAAATACCAAACTAGACTCCAAAAAAGTATATATTGTAACGTAACAAAATCAAGGTCCCCTACGTTACATAAAAATTTATAATTATCATAATAAAAAACGCTAGTTATTCGGGGTAATAAAGGTCAGAAGTGAAAACCTTATTAAGTAAACAAATAAATAAAATCAAATGAGATTACAAGGTAATAGAGTCACAAATAAATGTTTATAAATACAAACTATGAAGTAGTCAGTGCAAAGTGTGAGTGATAAATACAGTGTCAAGTAATGTGGAAAATAATATAGACGGTTTAGTCAATGATCGAAAATGATTACATTGAGAGTAGACTAATTAATTGATGTTAATTTAATTTATCATGTTATCATGTTGTTTTGTTATCATGGTATTTATGTTGTATTTTGTATGTGGGAGGTGTTAAGCAATTGCTTTAAGAGGATATCAAATAATTGATGTTAATTTAATTTATGGTAACGAACATGTCACCATAGAATTTGTGTTAAACTTTATAAAGAGTAAATATTTTGGTACTCACATTAAATAGATAATGGAGGTATTGCGAGATTATAATTGTAAACTTGGCCAGGAAGGCAATAATTGGTAATAAGATGCCGAAGGGTTTATTGTAATTATGTTGTAAACAGATGAAGGGTTCTATACTAAACTATGTAATAATAAATTAAAATCAGAATGGAATAAAAATTGAATGATTGGTGTAATAAAACGGGGTTTATCACAAATAAAATAATAAATTTAATAATATATTAAGTCTCACTGTTGAGCTCGCCAATTTGTAATAAAACGTGCAAATAGAAGATGATGATGCCCCACTGTTGTGAGCGCCAATTTGTAATAAATCTATTTGCTAATTACAAATAATAAATTTAATGTTGATAATAAAAATTTTTATTGTTTATGAAGTAAATTTAAAATTTTTTAATAATGTTTTATTTTATTTATTTATTTTTTAATTTTATCTTAATTAATTAATTAATTAATTAATTATACATTTTTTAATTACTTTCAAATGTGTAAATTAGTTAATGTGTGACAAAATATTTGTTCACTAGAGATAATCTTGTTACGTCAGTTGGATCAAGGATTCTCTCTTCTGACTTAGCTCCTCTTCTTCTTCTTCTTGATATTTTTTTTCTAATATTCTAATTTATGTTTAGAAGAAATAAAAAGCTAATATTTATAATACAAATAATCATGAACACAAAGTATTTGAGTAATTCTGATGTTTATTTTTCAAAATTTGAATTTTTCCGCCAATCTTACGCGCATTGACTATGGCATTCGCTGAGATTCACTCAGGTCGGTCGTGATAAAATGACAAAATATAACATTACAGAATTAATTATTTCGAGTTCTTTTAACTGTCGAAATGGTCAGAGAGGGCAAGGAACAAGATACAATACTTACAATTACTTTAAAATAAATTATTATTGCTAAAAATAACAGGATTCTGAAAATATTGTCAATGAATAATAAAAAAATTCGAACCAAGTCGTAGAATGACGTCACTGGCTCGTGAAGGCTGTGTCCCGTTCGCTCTGCAAATCCAGTATGGCTGCCGTTCACCTCGATTTTCTGCTATACAATGCTGACGCTATGTTTGGTCTTCTCCCTCAAATATAAATGTGGATTCCTTCCTCTGCGATGTTGTAGTACCTCTGGATAATTATGTGAAGTGCTTTCTTCTCCTCGGCGATGTTGTTCTGTGTTGGATTAATGGTACTGTGTTCCGTGTTCAAAATCTGTTGAGTTCGTTGTCCAGATAATATTGTAGTTGAATTAAATTTTTTCTCAAAATGGCGGTTAATTTCTTGTGCTCGTGCTGGATCGTATTATTGTGGTTGTTCGTTTCAGTTTCGTTATCGGTTACGTTATTATGTTGTTAAATTCAGTAGTTAACCTCTGTAGTACCTTTTTGGGTTGTACTTCAATTTTTTACAACCATTTATAATTTTTAGATCTTCCGTCCGTAAAAATTGATCTGCACACATTCACGATTAACAATAGACTGATGACTTAAAGTCGTCGTTTTCGGTAGTAATTTATAAAATGTCTTATTCCTCTTACCATTGTCTGTTCACATTTACATGTCTTGGATTTGGTTTCAACTCATAAAAATACATGACAAGTTTTCCTATTAATGCTGTAACTTAATTATTTATTAATTTTATGAAAATTTAACTATTTAGCAATATTCTTAAGCTAATTTTACATAATTCAAAATATAACTGGGTTTGTTTTAAGTTCAGATAAGCCTAAAATTTACAGTTTTTGATAATTATTATAGGCCTTGTATTTTTTACAGTTTTAGTAATTAAATGGTTTACAAGTGATTTAATGTTAATATTTCTTTTAAATAATTTTACTCACTTCATGATTATTGCTTGTTGTTAATAATTTGTTGTTATAATACTCCAATATTGATTAATTTACATTTTATCTGAATAGTGTACCTTTCTAGGCCTAGTATTACATATTTCCAAATAAAGTTAATTTTATTCTTTTGTCATTACATTTGCTAATATTTGGTTCTGTGCTGATTACATTTTCATATCTTTGTTTTACATGGACTAGTTTCTATTAATTATATACAATTCTATTGAATTTATTCATTTGGGTTTGACTCTATGATTGTATTTGATTTTGGTCTAGAATGCTGTTTTGTTTTTCTATTGGGGTTTGTTAGTTATTTTGCCCTATTATTCTTTGTATGGTTTACAGTTTCATAATACAATATTTATATTACCTACTTGCCTTCTCTGCCTTAACAAACTTTGATATCATTGAACATTAATTAAATACAACATATTATCTTATATCTATTAATTTTTATATCACTTAATCATAACAAAAATATCTTATACTTATTATTTTTTTTATATATATAATTTGGTTAAAATAAAACATTTTATTAATAAAAATACCTTCAGTTTTTCACTGTCTTTTGTATTTACTATACATAATTTTATTAAACTATAAACATTTTATCACTAATAATACTTTCAGTTATTAAACTGTCTTTTGTATTTAGGTTGCTTTTTGTAACACTTAACTATAATAAAAACATCTTATATTTATGATTTTTCATTTATATCTAATCTTTAAAACATTCTTATCCCTAATAATATTCTCAGTTAGTAAACTGTCTTTTGTTCTTATGCTAATTTTATATGGTATCTCTCTACACTAATGGTAGTCTCTTTTAAATAATTTTATTTTCTTTCACTATTTATTTCTTATAGTATGTCACTTGTTATTCTCTACACTCACTGTAGTCTCTAACTTTTATTATATTTTATCATGGTATTTCACCTTATAATTTCTACACTAATGGTAGTCTTTGGTTTTTACACTATGGTAGTTTTTGATTTGTTTCTACTCTGTTCTTAAATTAGGCTTACATTTAGTTTACAATTTATTTTAATTGCATTGTATCCTGTAACTTGAGTTATTTGGACTGACATTTATTATTGGTTTTAATTTAGTTTCAATTGGTATATTCATTCTTCATAAAGTTTTAGTGAATAGCCTTTATTGTTTCTATATTTCTTTTAGGAACCTTGACATATTTTGTCTCTTCTTTCTTATTATATAAGTATTTCCTTTTATTGTGGTTTCATATCCTTATCTTATTAATTCAATGAATCTTATTTGATTATTCGGTTTCATTCATTTTATCATTTACAGCTCCTTACTAACTTGTTATTGGTTTTGTTATCTTGGGGTTTTCTGCTTCTTAATTTAATAAATTTTCCCCTTATTTAGTTTTTATTTCCTTTCTTGTTTACTTTTTACTTTTATCTTTTCATTTACTTTTGTCTTTTCATTTACTTTTGTCTTTTCATTTACTGCTCCTCAATCTACTGGGTATACTGCTGTCGTACTGGGGTTTTATATAGTTGGTTATTTATATATGGATCAAGAGTTTTCTTTGTTATTCAGTTTAATTTTATTAACATTTTATCGACTTAATGATCTGCTTCTTTAATTTATTTTTTAACCATTCATCTTTCTCACTCACTATTGATAGTTTCTTCTTTATTAATGTTGTATTAAGTTAAATTTTTAGGTGATAATTCTGTTATGCTACATATACTCTCCTGTAAAAGTGATTAGTTCAGATCATACTCTTAGTATGGATGAAATAATTACTACTAATTCTTTTTAATTACTATATTTTATTCGTGATTTCACTTTATATACCTTCTTTTTCCACCATTGCTTTCTCTGAGATGATATGTATCTCCTTCGTTAGCTTCTTTTTTCATTAATAAGTAATCATCAATCTTGTGTATAACATTATCATTTTTCTTATTTGGTGCTTGCTCACCTGTATGTTTACTCCCTAACATGTGAGTTACAACAGTTCAGAGTGGCACATTTCGGCTTCAAACTCTGCTGGCCAATACTTCACTTAACTGAGCTCAGAGTCATCATCTCTGCTCAAAATATAAGACTGATGGAATTTTTCTACATCCAGTCATAAAAATAAATAATCATTAAAAGTAGTCTCTTCCGACACATGAACTTGTGTTCATGATTATTTGTATTATAAATATTAGCTTTTTATTTCTTCTAAACATAAATTAGAATATTAGAAAAAATATCAAGAAGAAGAAGAAGAGGAGCTAAGTCAGAAGAGAGAATCCTTGATCCAACTGACATAACAAGATTATCTCTAGTGAACAAATATTTTATCACACATTAACTAATTTACACATTTGAAAGTAATTAAAAAATTTATAATTAATTAATAAATTAATTAAGATAAAATTAAAAAATAAATAAATAAAATAAAACATTAAAAAATAAATAAATTTACTTCATAAACAATAAAATTTTTTATTATCAACATTAAATTTATTATTTGTAATTAGCAAATAGGTTTATTACAAATTGGGACAACATATTATCTTATATCTATTAATTTTTATATCACTTAATCATAACAAAAATATCTTATACTTATTATTTTTTTATATATATAATTTGGTTAAAATAAAACATTTTATTAATAAAAATACCTTCAGTTTTTCACTGTCTTTTGTATTTACTACACATCATTTTATTAAACTATAAACATTTTATCACTAATAATACTTTCAGTTATTAAACTGTCTTTTGTATTTAGGTTGCTTTTTGTAACACTTAACTATAATAAAAGCATCTTATATCTATGATTTTTCATTTATATCTAATCTTTAAAACATTCTTATCACTAATAATATTCTCAGTTAGTAAACTGTCTTTTGTTCTTATGCTAATTTTATATGGTATCTCTCTACACTAATGGTAGTCTCTTTTAAATAATTTTATTTTCTTTCACTATTTATTTCTTATAGTATGTCACTTGTTATTCTCTACACTCACTGTAGTCTCTAACTTTTATTATATTTTATCATGGTATTTCACCTTATAATTTCTACACTAATGGTAGTCTTTGGTTTTTACACTATGGTAGTTTTTGATTTGTTTCTACTCTGTTCTTAAATTAGGCTTACATTTAGTTTACAATTTATTTTAATTGCATTGTATCCTGTAACTTGAGTTATTTGGACTGACATTTATTATTGGTTTTAATTTAGTTTCAATTGGTATATTCATTCTTCATAAAGTTTTAATGAATAGCCTTTATTGTTTCTATATTTCTTTTAGGAACCTTGACATATTTTGTCTCTTCTTTCTTATTATATAAGTATTTCCTTTTATTGTGGTTTCATATCCTTATCTTATTAATTCAATGAATCTTATTTGATTATTCGGTTTCATTCATTTTATCATTTACAGCTCCTTACTAACTTGTTATTGGTTTTGTTATCTTGGGGTTTTCTGCTTCTTAATTTAATAAATTTTCCCCTTATTTAGTTTTTATTTCCTTTCTTGTTTACTTTTTACTTTTATCTTTTCATTTACTTTTGTCTTTTCATTTACTTTTGTCTTTTCATTTACTGCTCCTCAATCTACTGGGTATACTGCTGTCGTACTGGGGTTTTATATAGTTGGTTATTTATATATGGATCAAAAGTTTTCTTTGTTATTCAGTTTAATTTTATTAACATTTTATCGACTTAATGATCAGCTTCTTCAATTTATTTTTTAACCATTCATCTTTCTCACTCATTATTGATAGTTTCTTCTTTATTAATGTTGTATTAAGTTAAATTTTTAGGTGATAATTCTGTTATGATACATTGGCCATAAGCCAGTGACACATTGTATAGGAAGTCAGGTCAGAAAAGTTAGGTAACTAAAAATGTAAAAACACTAAATGTAATATAATGAATTAGAAGAAAGCAGTAGTAGTTAATAATAAAACAAATAAGTGACTTAAAATACAATAAAATCATAATATATGTAATAGAAAAAATAGGCCCAAAATTAGTATTTTGTAATGAGAAGATAGTACTTGTTAGACTAAGGAGATTAAGAGGAAAAAGGTAGCAAAATGAATATAATTTTATAACAAAGGATATGAGAAAATTTAATATGATATAATGTGACTTTAGTAAAGGAGTATTTTTTATTAAGTAAGTGCAAGAACATTTTTTTAAAATTATGGCCCTAGGGTTACAAATATTAACCAATAACAGAAGAAAGACTGGTTGTCAAGGACGACAAAATGCAAGAAATTTTATTTATTAAATTACACTCAGTTGTTATCTATGAACGAGGACAGTTCAGCTTCATGAACCGCGAAAAAAGAGAAAAATCTAAAGAATAAATTGCCTAGTAAATTAAAATAACTAATAACTAACAAAAAGGAAAGTTCATTGACTTATGATGGTTATCTATAAGAGAGCATAATTCAGCCTATCAGTAAATTTAAAGGAAAATCTAAAGGAATAATTTTCCAAATTAATTCCAATAATATGATCAATAACGAAATTTAAATAATAAACAAAGGACCGAAAGAAATTAACGTAATCACGTATTACAAAAGACAAAAGGAAACTTAAAATTGCACTCTGAACCTCACTTTCTTACGACTAAGTGAAGAAACTATTACTACACAAAATCCATTGGAACCCGTAACCACAAGAACTTTAACATTAGCGAATATTAAGAATTGGAATTTCTGCTTCATCCAGGGATCAAAACACCAACCTTTATTTCGAAACTGGAGTGGAGGCTGGCGTGACCATAACAAGGCACGAGTTCATCGGTGCGCCGCCATTACAAGTAAACTTCGCCGAAAGACGGTAAAACTCTACTTATGTTTAAGATATTAATTAATACGATTTTATAATTAAATTGTAATACCTTGTAATTTTATTTTGCATTTTCTGACCTTCCTAATAGTCACAAGATCCCTTCGAACCCTGAGACTAAGAAAAAATAACAATATAATTAAAATTAAACATCTAAAATCCGAATTCTGTAACTAATCGATGCATTCCAGTGTGATCGATGTGTTGTACCTATGCCAAGAGAGAACATCTGTTTTAAAAAATATAAAAATAAAGAATCCTTCCTGAAATTGATGAATTATTATTATTTGTTGATGAGTTAGTGTGTTTTGAATAATTTATAGCGTATTAAGAGAGAAACGAGAGGAATACAGGGCTTAGAACAACTTAACCTATAATAACCGGCTGACTAAAAACCACAGCGCTAGCCCGCGTACAGCTGTTGAATTACGAGAGAAGAAAAAAACTATTTACGGCTCTTACTCTCCTCTCTTAACGTTGTGTACAGACTAGGCCTGAATAGTAATAACATAATCATCCAATATACTAACTAATATTGTACACTACTCTTTCCGAACAGATTTAATTACTACTTAATATATTAGAGATAATATTATCTCTCAATAATATTTATTACAAATTAACGCTTACAGCAGGTGACTGTTGACAAACAGGAAAACCATATCACAAGTTACCTTTTATTACAAATTGACAATTTCAACAGTAAGGTAAAGATAAATACGGGAGTTAGTTAAGTTGTAACAATATATAGGCCTACTGTCGTCACAAGATCTTCCAAGCGATCAACTACTGTCGGCTGTCCACGTCACATCTCCATTATCTGCTGATCCTGTGTGCTATGATAAAGTCATTGCCACCCGTCCTTTGTGCAGCGACTCAAGACGCCATTTTCTTATCACTTTATGGAAAGGGCAGTCACTTACCCATCGCCTCATATTCGGGGGATATATCGTTTGAAACAATACAAGAATTAAGGAAGCCAGCGAGATTATGCTTCTGGCGCAAAATGTACTGGACCAGGTTTCCATCAATGTGTAAACGTCTCATTCAAAAAATTTATTACGTCTAACGACGAATGGCCGTGTAGCGTGTACTGTCACATATTGACACTAACTTGTAGATAGCGACGTCGGAACAATTTCAGTAATTTGTAATATAATATATTATAATATAATTATATTATATATATAAATATATATATAAATATTATATAAATTTTATATAATATATAATATATAAATTATATATAATATAATTAATTATATTATAATACAATAGAATTTGTAATGTAGGCATTACAAATTAACAATAACTTAAATATCTTATAAATAAACAGCGTAATTAAATAGAAATGACTTTAAAAATATATAAACACTTGGTACGTTTCACAGTTTTTATTTAACTCTGACAGCTGTTTCAGCTTATTAGACTATTCTAAAAGACAATCAAGGAACAACTAAACTAACAAAGAATGTAAGTTTTTACAGACACTTGACCTTCCCACTAGGTTCAACACCCCTCCATCATACCCCACACATGTCCGAACCACACCCTAAACACATGTTAACCATCCTTACAGACTTTGTTAGCTTAGTTGTTCCTTGATTCTCTTTAAGAATAGCCTAATAAGCTGAAACAGCTGTCAGAGTTAAATAAAAACTGTGAAACGTACGAAGTGTTTATATATTTTTAAAACCCTTTGTATTAATATGTTTCACCAAGTGCCCAACGAGTCGTCAATAAATACCGTAATTAAATACATTATCAATTTTGTCTTTTGGTGTTGTAAATACATAGTTAGTACTCAAAATTTATTTAATTAACAATAAGTACATTACCTATTAACATTGTAACGAGACCCTGTATGCCGGTCCTTACAAAAATAAAAAGTAGATGGAAAATATTATAAAAAATAAAATTTTTCAATAAAAAAATAATTTTGTTTATATTAATAAATGTGTGTAAATAAGAAATAAAGCTGTTTTAAAAGGTTTTTTAAAATTTTTGATAATCAGGCAGGTATTTATTAACTATCGAGCACTTCTGGAAGATTTGAACCAAGTCTGGAGTTAAATAGATTAACTCCAGACAGCAATCGATCGATGATTTTTCTTGCTGGTCCAATATCTCACTCAAATAAAATATTTTCTTCTTCCTGAAGTCCCTCAGCCTTAATAAATAATCTTAAATTAGCCTGTGAAATAATAATAGATAAAAAACACTTGAAATATATAGATTTATTGAACAATTTAATAAATAATCGATTTTTTATCGATTGAGAACAAATATCGACTCCGTCTCAGGGAACTATCGATTGTGCATACAGTATAAAAATTATTATAGGTATTATATAAAGGACAGGTTCTTTGAGCGATTAAATTAATAGTCAGAGAAGGATGACGAGAAAGTATAACATTAACAATTAAAATAAATTCAATAATTATTATTTAATAGTATTTAAATAATTCTGATATATAATGTTTAATAAATTGTTTTGTCAGACCATTGGCAGCTTTTATGACGTCACCACGATGAAGAAGGCAGGCTTAGAAAATTCAAAGATGGCCGCTACTAGTTCTGGCGTAGTTACTGCGAAGTCGTCGTGTCAGAAAATCACAACAAAATTACCTTCATGCATGTTTGAAATCTTCCCGCACTGGTGTAATTTGTCTATTAGGTTGTTTGGTGTGTTCTGAAGAAGTGTTCCGTGTATATTGGTGTTAATTAAGTTATTTGGTATGTGTTCACTTCTGTTGGTTAGATGTCTGTAAAAGTGATTAGGCTTTGTAGCGTGAATTGTGTCAAATATATTGTTTTACTGTTTTATATCACTCGTATCATGAAGTTAGGTGTTATTTCTCACTATTGTCGTTAAAGTTTTGGTAAATTTAGCTAAGAAAGTGTTCAATTCATCTAACTCTCGATGCACTAACATTAATGGCAATTTGTCGTACCATTTTCTACTCAGTTTTATAGAACGTTTTATCACACAACTATTCAGCTTGATATTCAACAAAAGACTAATTAACTTGGTCAAAATCTGGCCCAGTTAATCTTTGAAAAAGTATTGTTAACATATATCGATTACCCAATACACATGATACAATATTACATTATATGTGGAATTTATTTATTTTATTCATCACTTTCATGAATTATGAACCTTATCATTGGTTTGATCATCTCATTCCTTTTAAATTGATATATTATAGTCCATATCTGTAGACATTTTGTGGAAATTAACAAATTTCTTTCCCTTTTTGGAAATATAGGCTCAAAATTGGATTTCCGTCTTTATACAATTTTCCTCCATTTTAATTATCATTAATACTATTATAATAAATTTTAATTAGTCATATTCCTCTTCCTTTCCTTAAATACATATAAATTAAACCTTTGAACTGGTTTTTTGTGTTAATCTCTGAATTTGACATTGCTCTTTAAAATTAATTAATTTATATATTTTGAAAATTTACAATATTTTAAGGTATATTTCCTTATTATCACTTTAACTCATAGGATCATTCCCAGTAGTGGTTAACTGATTTACCTTATCTAAATCTTGCTAGTTTACAGGATTTATAAGTGAATTATACTGGTTTATATGGTTTCTGTGAATTCACCAAATGGCCCAGAGTTTAGAATTTTATATTTCTGTCTTTCTCAAATAAATTTAATCCTACTTCCTCCTCTGACTTTACATAGTTACTATTACATGAAAATAAAATGGTTTATAACTTATTGTGAGGTGTAGTATTTAATTAACACTACTGTTATACAAAATAATTATGAACATTATTTAGCAATCTGTACAATTGAACATATTGCTGACATGGTTTGAACATATACTTTTAACTCTTTTTGAGTTAACATAGCATACATACTGAAACATTATTAATGGTATGTATGCTGTTAATTAGCAAACATTATTCATTTTAAACACATAATATAAATCTTATTTTCTAATAACTCCTACAAACATATTGATTTTATGGCTGTGAACAAACAGTCTATTTAAACATTTTAAACCTATGAATACTAAATTAATGCCAGTCCTTTCTGGTCTAAACCATTATTATTTATGATCCCCTTCATCAGTAAACATGACCACCCATACTCTAGTTATTATGCATTTTTTACAAATGTCTTGTGAATAAAGAGTTACATTAAAATAATAAAATACTGGAAATCTTCCATTTTATTATTTTATTATGCTGTTTATTATTGGATATTAAAGTTGTTATATAGCATATTGATAAGTCATAGTATCACTAACTTTAAGTTTATTGCATTTCCAAAAAACACTTACACAAATTCACTTTCACTGTTGGTTCTGATATTTTGAGTCTTATTATCTCAGACCAGACCTTTAGTAATCATGGACTGTTAAGACTTGTTTATTTTCTTATCACACAATAGCTTTAGTCGGTTCACTTCTTATAATACTATACAGCACTTTAGTTTTCTAAATAATTACATTTTATAGGATTTTGGTATGTTATACTTTTTTTTAATCGTTTTTGTGGGTTTGGGGTTGATGGTAGTTAATAATAATAATAGGTTTTACAACGGTGTTTCTTTCATACTATTTCTTCCTCTCCTCCTGTCTTCTTTCTTGTCCTTCTTCTTATCTTCTTTCTTGTCTTCATTCTTGTCCTTCTTCTGGTCTTCATTCTTGTCCTTCTTCTAGTCTTCATTCTTCTGGTCTTCTTGTCTTCCTTCTTCATTCTTGGGTAAACCAAGGTACTTTGTGTTATCTCGACTGATGTTTAGTTTGGAGCATCTAATTTATTTACTGATACGGACCTTGTTCTTCTCTAAAGGTTTCAGGGTATTGTTTTCTTCCTGATCACAAACTTTATTCTTCCTTCTTCTTGTTTTTTGGGGTATTTTGGTATTCACCACTCTTAAACTGATTCTCTTTCTTCTTGATATGGTGTTATTTAATTTGTTTACTGCTCCTAGCTTCCTGGGTAAATTACTGATCTTATAATATGAGTTGCTTTCAATACTTTCTTTGATATTTAAACAGTGGTTTTTGTATAATGTAACGAGGATTTTTATTTTATCGTGGTTCATTTCTTTGATTTCCTTAAATTTCATTCAATATTATTTTAACATATGTGGTGTAATTAAACTTTAGGATTTTATATGACTTAATAAGTAGTGGATTTTCTGTCACGCTACAGAATGCCCTTCTCCAGAAGTAAATTTTTCAGACTATACTTGCTTTGTTTGAAACAATTGCTTATGATAATTATTCTAGGTTTGTTCTTATTCTGGACTTCCTTCCATTTTAAAAATTTTCTTATTTATATTTGAGTTTATATCTTTCTCATTCTCACTGGATCTTCCTTGATAGTAATAGGATCTGAGTTTCATATTTATTATTTCATTTTCATATTTCTTCTTAGTATTTTCTCCTTGGGATATTTCCTCCCTATCGTTCCCTACTTTGTGAGCTGGTTCAGTTCAGAGAGGCACTGTACGCTACTTTCCTCTGCTGTCCAATACTTCACACATATTTGAGTACAGAGGCAAATCATCTCTGCTCAAAAAACATATTAATACTGCTGGAATTATCTACAGACAGATTAAAAAAATTATTCAGAATAGTACACATTTGTTACTATTTAAAAAAAATATCTTTGGGATACTTCACTTATTACTTATTATATTTCTCAGAGATTTTAATATTCCTATCTCAGTCGTTCTTCTGACTCGTTAACCGGATGTTTCTTTCATTTGATATTATGGTAGGAAGCTCTTCTATTATTACATTTTTCAACTTTTCTTATCATATAAATCTTTTGGTTATAAATTCTTTATTACCTTCTGTTTTTTTTTTATTATAATCTGCATTGTTTATAGTTGCATATCTTTATGACATTTTTAGACTGTTTCTTTGTTCTTATTATTTCCACTTGTTCTATTTTCTAGAACTTTTTATAACTGTCATTATCATAATTGACATTTAATTCATAAATCATTTTACATTAATTCGTTTAATTACATAAATCTTTGATATTATTCTCACATTATTCCTGTCATGGTTATTATATTTTCGAATGAATGTTTTTTTTGTATTAATTTCATAATGAGGTCATAATTTCTCCTCATACCACTTCAAAGTTTAATTATCTCATAATTCCAAATAAGTTTTTTGTACTTTATTATATTCAATCACTCAAATCGTATCAACTCAAATCGTATTAAAAAAAAAAAATTTTTTTTTTTAATTTCCTTTGTCATCATTTTATGGAAAGGTTTTTACTCTTTATATTGAAATTAGACATGATCATACTGTCCAGAATTATTTGTTTTAATTCTAAAGTCTGTTTCCTTTATTCATCCCATTATGATCCTTTATTAACATGGTAATTATATTTTATGCTTACCATAAATATGGTATTAAATCTCTTCTGTTTATCTCACCAAAGTGTTTTATTAATAATTGATTGGTAAGTTGTACTTATTCTTGGTTTGGAAACTTGATTTATACACAATTCAAAATTCACTCTTCTTATATTATTCCATAAAGTTTTCTCAAATAATTTGTATGTAATATGTGCTTACTTTCCTTTTTAGAACTTATATTTTATTTCAATCTAAATTCTGTTTTATATTTATCCCTTCAAAATGTTTTTTCTCAAATTCTTGGTTAGTAAAGTGAACTTACAATCTTTTTTTTTTTTTTTTTATTTTAGATGATTTCTCATTCTAAATTCTTTTTTATATTCTTGCCATAAAGTTTTCTTCAAATAGTTGTTATGTAAAGTATTACATTGTTTTTGGAATTTTGAGTTATTCATAAATTCTCTTGGTATTATTGTCAAAATGTTTCTCTTCAAATAATTGTTATGTAAATGTCTTACATTGTTTTTGGAATTTTGTTATGATTTCTAAATTCTTTTTTTCTATCCTCTTCCAAAATGTTTATTTCAAATTCCGGTTTAGTAAGATGGTCTTACCTTGCTTTAAAATTTTGATGATTTTATTCTAATTCCTGTTTTATATTCTCTTCCAAAATGTTTATTTCAAATTCCGGTTTAGTAAGATGGTCTTACATTGTTTTAAAATTTTGATGATTTTAAATTCTTCTCTTATATTCTTGCCATAAAATTTTCTTCAAATAATTTTTATGTAAGGTGGGCTTACATGTGTTTTAGAATTTGGCTGATTTTAAATTCTAACTTCTTTTTTTATATTATTGCCATAAAATTTTCTTCAAATAATTTTTATGTAAGGTGAGCTTACATGTGTTTTAGAATTTGGTTGATTTTAAATTCTAACTTCTTTTTTTATATTATTGCCATAAAATTTTCTTCAAATAATTTTTATGTAAGGTGAGCTTACATGTGTTTTAGAATTTGGTTGAGTTTAAATTCTAACTTCTTCTTATATTATTGCCATAAAATTTTCTTCAAATAATTTTTATGTAAGGTGGGCTTACATGTGTTTTAGAATTTGGTTGGTTTTAGTCCAAATTCTTTTTCTTTCTCATGATGCTTTTCATAAATAATGGTAATAGTTTTCTATATTATGTGGTAAACATATCATATCAGTTTCATAAATATTGTATGACTCCTTTCTCGTCTTTATTCAAACGTATTTCTTATTATTATTTTTCCTTTATACCCAGGTGGATTATTTTTATTAGGTTGCACAGTTGCTCATATTTCCTTTGTAAGGTGTAGTTTCTTAATTAATTTTCTTTCTTAAAACCCCGTTTCGGTTCTTCGTTCTTTCTTCTTATTATTTCTCCTTATTGGTAATTATTTTCTTCTTCTTTGACATTAATTTTTGCCGTTGTCGGTTATCATGACATCCATCCCTTTTACCACCTCATTATGTATCCGTATTCTGGCTTATCAGATCCAAACTTATCGATGTTAATCTTGGAGTAATCATTCTCCTTCCTCTGGCTGGGATCCTTTTTAGGTTTTTGGCTACCTTCTGCTTTGATATGGTTGACTTGAGCTATTCGGGGTCCTCCGTCGTTTTTTGGTTCGTTATGCAGTATTGAATGACTAGGATATTCCCCGACTACTACCCAATTTTAATTCTCACTGTTATCTCGGTTAGATCCGACCGGGGTGTTGGTCGGTAAACCTTGAGTGGTTGCTGTCCGCTCCGTATAAGTGTTAGATGGTTGATTTCGGTTCATGTTCCGTTCAGGGTCATCTAAACTGTTACTCCTTCTTGCCGGATAGTACCTTGGTTGGTCCCGTTCTAGGCTCCTCCGACGATCCTCCTCCTCATGGAAACTGTTACGCCGCTGATAGTAGTTTCTTTGTTGGCGGTCGTCTTCAGCTCGTATGAAGTTCACTCTAGGGCGAGGAAACCTATTATTAGCGGAATTACCATTATTGGGACCCGCACGATTATTGTTATTATGGTAACGACTATTACCATAATTGGGGCTTCTCTGACTATTTGTGTTATTAGGGTAGGGATTGCGGTTACCCTGATAACCATTAGAGGGTCGACTCGGGTTTGGATGGTTTGGACCCGTATTATTATTATTATTGTAACTCGAATTGTTCATATTATTATTATTACTAAAACTGTTATTTTGCGGGTATGCCCGGCCTCCTTGGTACCCAGTGTTTATGTTGTTCGTACCCTGGTTATTGTTCTGATACGTCCTTGGTTCGGGCCCATCACTTCTTCTACGACTCTGTCGGTAGTAGTCTTCATTTTCATAGTTTTCGAGGAGTTCTGTCATTGCCTGGATGGTTTTTATTTGGCTGCCCCTCCTCGCACGAATTACCTCTTCATCATAATGATAGGACAACTTATTTATTAGGCACTCCTCAGGTATGGCCGGTTCTAAGTGCTTGGCCATACATACCTTGCCGAGGAAATAAGCTGTCATTGAACTACCGACTTGAGGTTTGTAGTGGCCGTGGCATATATTGTCTCTTATCAAATTTTGAGTGGTCTCTGACCAGTACTTGGCCTTGAATAGGCTCTTAAATTGCTCATAATTGTCGATGTCGCTCCGGTTGGCCATCCACCAATGGTCATTCACCTCCCGAAACGACTCGTCAAGGATTTCCCTGTTCTGGACCCATCGGTTCCCTCTGTGTTTTTCGAACTACTCCTCTATGCGTGCCAAGAACTCCATAGGCTTCCGTTTATATTGCCGGAAATTGAGCCATTCTCTGTTTTCTGACATGGGGAAATTATGATATCCAGATGGTCTGTCCCTTATCAACTCTATCTCCTCCTGGCTCTGACGCACCTGTCCGGTTATGTTCGACATAGCGGCTTCCACGCCGTCGCATCTTTTGGTTACCTGTGTCCGCACTTTATTCACTTCCTCCAAAGCAAATTTCTTGGTCTCCTCCATTTTAGTTTTCTGTTGTTCTTGGACCTGAGTAATCTCCTTAGTTATTACTTCCCGGACTTCCAGCACTTCGTTTTCTGTTTGACGACATCTTTCGTCTACTTCTCTGATCTGCTGGTTAACAACCACGACTTCCTGTTCTAACTTCTTTACGATGGACTTCTTCGTCTCAGTTATCTTTTTATTTATCTCCTCCTTGGCTAACTCAATCCTCTCGTCTAACTTATTCATGTTCTCTTGGTTAACTTCCCTTAATTCTTCTCTCAGCAGTTGATTGTCCTCTCTCAATTCTTCCAATCTTTCCCCCACCGTCTCTTCCATTTTCCTGTTATTTTCCCTTAATTCGTCTTTTAATTGTTGGTTGTCACATTCTATTTTCTTACTGGTTTCTTCCATCTTCTCTTCCAAATTCTTATTATTTTCTTCCATTTTCCTTTCCATCTTCTTACTCAAGGATGGGTTGTCCCTTTTCAGGTCTTCCATTTTCTTATTCAAAGATTGGTTGTTTTGCTCCATCTTCTCTTCTAAATTTTTGCTGGTTTCCTCCATTTTCTTGCTTAAATTTTCCTCCATCTTCTTGTTACTTTCCGTGGTGGAATCCATTGTCTTTTCCATCTTCTTGCTGCTCTCTTCCATTTGCTTATTCATCTCCTGCTTACTAGCTTTTATTTCTTCCTGTGTGGAATCCATTTTCTTCATCATTAGCCTGAACATTTCTCGTGTTGTCATGTCCCCTGTCGGTGAAGGTTTCTCCTTTTCTGGGACATTGACTTCCCCTGTCTGCGTTGTTACTTCAGGTTGTTCCTCTGGTGGCGCTGGTTGTTTCGGTTCCACCGGGTTTAGTAACACTTCCGGATCCTCCACAGGCGTTGCCTCATTATTCCCCATGTCAACTTCTTTTTCGGCCTCTGCCGCCCTCTTTTTTGAAGTAGCTCGTCTTTGCATTTTTTCTTTTCTTTTTCTATTAATTAATCGCTGCCAGGCTTATCTTATCAAGCCCTCTAAGTTGGACGCAACTTTGTAACGAGACCCTGTATGCCGGTCCTTACAAAAATAAAAAGTAGATGGAAAATATTATAAAAAATATAATTTTTCAATAAAAAAATAATTTTGTTTATGTTAATAAATGTGTGTAAATAAGAAATAAAGCTGTTTTAAAAGGTTTTTTAAAAATTTTGATAATCAGGCAGGTATTTATTAACTATCGAGCACTTCTGGAAGATTTGAACCAAGTCTGGAGTTAAATAGATTAACTCCAGTCAGCAATCGATCGATGATTTTTCTTGCTGGTCCAATATCTCACTCAAATAAAATATTTTCTTCTTCCTGAAGTCCCTCAGCCTTAATAAATAATCTTAAATTAGCCTGTGAAATAATAACAGATAAAAAACACTTGAAATGTATAGATTTATTGAACAATTTAATAAATAATCGATTTTTTATCGATTGAGAACAAATATCGACTCCGTCTCAGGGAACTATCGATTGTGCATACAGTATAAAAATTATTATAGGTATTATATAAAGGACAGGTTCTTTGAGCGATTAAATTAATAGTCAGAGAAGGATGACGAGAAAGTATAACATTAACAATTAAAATAAATTCAATAATTATTATTTAATAGTATTTAAATAATTCTGATATATAATGTTTAATAAATTGTTTTGTCAGACCATTGGCAGCTTTTATGACGTCACCACGATGAAGAAGGCAGGCTTAGAAAATTCAAAGATGGCCGCTACTAGTTCTGGCGTAGTTACTGCGAAGTCGTCGTGTCAGAAAATCACAACAAAATTACCTTCATGCATGTTTGAAATCTTCCCGCACTGGTGTAATTTGTCTATTAGGTTGTTTGGTGTGTTCTGAAGAAGTGTTCCGTGTATATTGGTGTTAATTAAGTTATTTGGTATGTGTTCACTTCTGTTGGTTAGATGTCTGTAAAAGTGATTAGGCTTTGTAGCGTGAATTGTGTCAAATATATTGTTTTACTGTTTTATATCACTCGTATCATGAAGTTAGGTGTTATTTCTCACTATTGTCGTTAAAGTTTTGGTAAATTTAGCTAAGAAAGTGTTCAATTCATCTAACTCTCGATGCACTAACATTAATGGCAATTTGTCGTACCATTTTCTACTCAGTTTTATAGAACGTTTTATCACACAACTATTCAGCTTGATATTCAACAAAAGACTAATTAACTTGGTCAAAATCTGGCCCAGTTAATCTTTGAAAAAGTATTGTTAACATATATCGATTACCCAATACACATGATACAATATTACATTATATGTGGAATTTATTTATTTTATTCATCACTTTCATGAATTATGAACCTTATCATTGGTTTGATCATCTCATTCCTTTTAAATTGATATATTATAGTCCATATCTGTAGACATTTTGTGGAAATTAACAAATTTCTTTCCCTTTTTGGAAATATAGGCTCAAAATTGGATTTCCGTCTTTATACAATTTTCCTCCATTTTAATTATCATTAATACTATTATAATAAATTTTAATTAGTCATATTCCTCTTCCTTTCCTTAAATACATATAAATTAAACCTTTGAACTGGTTTTTTGTGTTAATCTCTGAATTTGACATTGCTCTTTAAAATTAATTAATTTATATATTTTGAAAATTTACAATATTTTAAGGTATATTTCCTTATTATCTCTTTAACTCATAGGATCATTCCCAGTAGTGGTTAACTGATTTACCTTATCTAAATCTTGCTAGTTTACAGGATTTATAAGTGAATTATACTGGTTTATATGGTTTCTGTGAATTCACCAAATGGCCCAGAGTTTAGAATTTTATATTTCTGTCTTTCTCAAATAAATTTAATCCTACTTCCTCCTCTGACTTTACATAGTTACTATTACATGAAAATAAAATGGTTTATAACTTATTGTGAGGTGTAGTATTTAATTAACACTACTGTTATACAAAATAATTATGAACATTATTTAGCAATCTGTACAATTGAACATATTGCTGACATGGTTTGAACATATACTTTTAACTCTTTTTGAGTTAACATAGCATACATACTGAAACATTATTAATGGTATGTATGCTGTTAATTAGCAAACATTATTCATTTTAAACACATAATATAAATCTTATTTTCTAATAACTCCTACAAACATATTGATTTTATGGCTGTGAACAAACAGTCTATTTAAACATTTTAAACCTATGAATACTAAATTAATGCCAGTCCTTTCTGGTCTAAACCATTATTATTTATGATCCCCTTCATCAGTAAACATGACCACCCATACTCTAGTTATTATGCATTTTTTACAAATGTCTTGTGAATAAAGAGTTACATTAAAATAATAAAATACTGGAAATCTTCCATTTTATTATTTTATTATGCTGTTTATTATTGGATATTAAAGTTGTTATATAGCATATTGATAAGTCATAGTATCACTAACTTTAAGTTTATTGCATTTCCAAAAAACACTTACACAAATTCACTTTCACTGTTGGTTCTGATATTTTGAGTCTTATTATCTCAGACCAGACCTTTAGTAATCATGGACTGTTAAGACTTGTTTATTTTCTTATCACACAATAGCTTTAGTCGGTTCACTTCTTATAATACTATACAGCACTTTAGTTTTCTAAATAATTACATTTTATAGGATTTTGGTATGTTATACTTTTTTTTAATCGTTTTTGTGGGTTTGGGGTTGATGGTAGTTAATAATAATAATAGGTTTTACAACGGTGTTTCTTTCATACTATTTCTTCCTCTCCTCCTGTCTTCTTTCTTGTCCTTCTTCTTATCTTCTTTCTTGTCTTCATTCTTGTCCTTCTTCTGGTCTTCATTCTTGTCCTTCTTCTAGTCTTCATTCTTCTGGTCTTCTTGTCTTCCTTCTTCATTCTTGGGTAAACCAAGGTACTTTGTGTTATCTCGACTGATGTTTAGTTTGGAGCATCTAATTTATTTACTGATACGGACCTTGTTCTTCTCTAAAGGTTTCAGGGTATTGTTTTCTTCCTGATCACAAACTTTATTCTTCCTTCTTCTTGTTTTTTGGGGTATTTTGGTATTCACCACTCTTAAACTGATTCTCTTTCTTCTTGATATGGTGTTATTTAATTTGTTTACTGCTCCTAGCTTCCTGGGTAAATTACTGATCTTATAATATGAGTTGCTTTCAATACTTTCTTTGATATTTAAACAGTGGTTTTTGTATAATGTAACGAGGATTTTTATTTTATCGTGGTTCATTTCTTTGATTTCCTTAAATTTCATTCAATATTATTTTAACATATGTGGTGTAATTAAACTTTAGGATTTTATATGACTTAATAAGTAGTGGATTTTCTATCACGCTACAACATCAATTATCGTTATTTTACATTATTAACATTACTAAGAGTGTCACTGACAAAAATGGGCGGAGCATTTGATATTCGTAATAATTTATCGATATTTTACAATCAACAAAATATATACACTTTTATGATACACACTTTTTATTGAATACACTGCATTATAGTACAATATACATTAATTGTCATTAGACAAATTCTACAACCTCTGCTACTCATCTCTACGATCAACCATTGATGGACTTCTATTAATTTTTAGCAGTCTATCAAAATAAACGCCGGTTTTAATAATAATCCTTCTAATGTTTTCACTCTTGAAAGAGTAACAAACGTTAATCCAACCTGAAATTCATTGTTTCCTAAATTAACAATTGTCTTATCTAATGTTATCCCTTGCGATCTATGTATACTAACACCATATGCTAACATTAACGGAAATTGTTTGCGAGTACAAGAAATTTCATTTTTCTTGAATGATGCCACTACTGGTATAATGGGCATTGAATTATCGTACAGAACTGGTCCTGTATATTTTTTCGAAAGATACAAGTATACATATTGGCATGTGATCGTTATAATTTTCGCATCCAACTGCCGGGTCATAAATAATATCAGTTACTGTCCCAACTGAACCGATGGCTAGTCCTTTTGTGATCCAAAGATTTCTTCTAAGGATACTCGAGCATCTTTACATAAACGTAATTGGGCAAATAATCCATGAGCATCGTCAGATTTTGCTAGAGACGCTTCTGGGCAATTATGGATTACATTGATTTGAGCCACGGGTTGTTTATTGCTTTCTAGTTTTTCATAATTAAAGCGTTCGATTTCAGCAATTTTCGACATTATACAGACACTATCTTTAAAATTGTCCCCGATATTGTTTACATAAAATCTTTTTAGATAAGAGCTGGTACTCTTGTTCAGTGATTGTTCCATTTTCGACTCTATTTAAAGCCTCTCTGAAATTTTTTGCTCATCACCTTGGTGTTTCATTATCTCCGTTAAAAAGAAAACTTTTTTGAACTGTTTATATAAAAGATTCGAGTGAATGGTCTGAACATTTTTACCAATATTGTAAAGATTCCTGTCACAAACCGGTGGAAGCTGGGACCAATCACCGACTAAATTCACACAAAGGCCACCAAAAGGAACAGCTGAAAACGCTGCTTTGGTTGTTTGAGTCGCATATCCACTTTGAAAAACAAATTCAAACCCAACATACTGGCTTCATCAATAATAACGAACCTCACATCTTTTAATTCTTCTTCAAAAGCAATTTTGGATTCACCTTCTAAATCTTTGAAAATTCCTCTCCTTTGCTTTGAATTATTTATTCTTAGAACTGAATGAACAGTGTGTCCAGCAATATTGTTAACTGCCACACCAGTAGGAGCCATTAAAAGAGTTGCATCGCAGCCAAAATATGAATTAATTCTCCTAACCATTTCATTAGTTACACAGCTTTTACCAGTTCCAGCTTTTCCCTAAATAATTGCAAGTCTTTGATTGCAATCATCATAATCATTTAGCTGATATTCTAAAAAAGATAATATCTTATTTTGTTGGTCGTTGAAAATAACATTGTATGATTCATGAGAATCATACTGATTCCCAAATGTTTCTCGATTCCTTTTGATGAAAGAGGTTTTATTCTTTATACTGTATCTGGATATTTGTAATAGGCTGCTTCCCAATTATGAAGTAAATCGATACCACGATTACCTAGACCAACATGAATTGGTAGTGCATTAGGCATTACTGCTGCTATAGCCATCCAGTCTCTATCGTCAAAAATATCAAACTCGTTATTATTATCATGATCAATTTCAGTTTCTTCTGTAATTAAAGACATAGTAGTGTAATTGTTCGTGAAACTGTCCAAAATTTTGTCGGGTATAAGCCATGAACCATGTTTCATCTGTACTTTTCAAGTCTTCTTCATAACGCCAATGCTTATGTAAAATCAACATTTGTTTACAATATAATTCAGTATTGATTGCATTGTTATTGTTGTTTACTTTAGAGAAAACTTGTACAATTCTTTGTTTTCCGTTTGTGCTAATTGAATTATTTCTTCCCTTAGTAATTTTTTTAGCAATATCGAATAATGTTATTTCTTCCATGTCTAGTGGTCTACTACTATAAAACTGAATGAATGAATTACTGTCATTTTCACTGTTGGTTCCATTAATTGCAACATTGTCTTCTATTGTTATGAGAAGTATTCTAAAAGTTCTGGTACATTGATAGAATGGAATTCCATAGAGTAAATGACATGTTTCGCAAGCCCCGATGTCTCTTTCTTCGATCACTCTTATCATCAAACTTGTACATGCTCGACGAGATTCTTCATCCGGGGTTCTCGATTAAACGATTTCTTGAAATATTTCCGTCAAATTTTTCGAAGCAGGTTCTGACTTTGAAGCATATTTGGATACATATTCAACCACCTGGTATAAAGAGGTGACTATACTAAAATCAGTATTTGCTCTCCATGTTTGTGCGATGAAAGGATTATACTGATTCAGGAGTTCATCATTCCTTATTGGTGTATATATCCAAATACCTTTCTAATTTTTATCTAGAAGAGATTGCTCTTGTAATTCTTTAGGATATTTGAACCTGTAAGTATATTCTTTGCCATTCCACTTAAGACAATATCCTTTGGTACATCTGGTATGTCTTTGGAATCGATTCAGTAGTTCTGAAAGAGAACGATCGTTGTCGATAACATCACAACATCAGTTGATCTAATCCTTGAAGGATGTATAGTTGCCGGAGGAGTGAATGGCAAAGGACTGAATGCATTAACCAAATGGTCATAATACATCTTGTCACTCAAAATGTCTTCCTCAGATGCATTATCAAAAGTTCTTGGATCAGGAGCACCAGAGATCCAAAGAAGACCGTGTACATGACATGGACCACGATACTGGAATTCGAAACGAAACAAATAATCTGAAACTGAGAATATCTTACAGACGACATTTTTTATGAATAAAGTTGCACGAAACGAAAAATAATCTTTAACAATTGAGGGATTCTCATTTATAAGTTTTTTCCTTTGCTGAGCGATTCTAGATTCATCTAACGTTCCCTCTTGCACGAAATTACAACCCATGAGTCGTGCCAGATCAGGCCACCAAAGATCAGCTGCACTCATAGTAAAAAAACCCATAGAAAGATTATCACAGTGCTCAATCTTTGATTCAAGTTCACCTCTTCGTTGAAACCAGTAAGATTTTGATCCTCTTATTTTTCCACACCAATAATATAAACATCTTATTATTTGAGGATTACTCGACAGCGTGTTTCTCAGTTGCTGTGTTGTTGCATTGAAATGAGATTTTCTAGCAAATATTGTCCCTAGTTGAGTAGCTTGATGACGCTGAACAGTGTTCAATGCAAACAATCTGAACCTAGGATCTTGTGCAAAACGTCGGTCTTTAATTGCTTCAAATATTGAAAATATTCAAGTGCTGTAAGTTTCATACTACTTTCTCGAGTACTATCGTTTAGTTCAGCAGATCCGTAAGGTAGTAAAGCGGGAAATGCCATGCTTACATATCCTTCGCACGAGAATTCATTTATGATATCAGTACCTTGTGGTCATGGAATTACATTATTCACTGCAGATTGGAGTCGATCAACTTCTGTGATTCTAATATTCTCCGGGATCATACTTTTATAAATTTTATCAGAAAAGTTCTCTTCCTCTGTATTCACCTCAGGTAAATCAACAGTGAGTGTCATTACATAAATACTATCATTTAATGGAAGTTGAGATATTTGTTCTATATCAATGATGATATCACTATAGAATGGATTATTCATTTTCAAAAAATTGAGTGCTTCTAAAATTTTATCACGTCTCACATGAAAATCCCGATGTCCATTAACACTTTCCTTTCTTACAACTATAATGCTCAGTGAAGCGGTTGTAGGGGGCAAGGAACTAACAATCTCCGTTATACTTTGACCAATATTTATAATATTTCCCTTATAAGGATATTGACCGGGAAAGCCTCTCGATTTCACCCTATACACAATCATCACTGGTGGTACTCTTGCTATAAAGAGTTGTTCTACATAAGTGAGATCCATCAGTTCTATAGGTACATCTTTAAGATCCATACGATTAACTGCAGTAAACTTATTTGGGTTTCGCTTACACTGCGGACACATATCAAAAAAGATTTGCTGCATCAACCCTCGAAAACAATTTACACATTCACAGAATTCTAGAGATCGTGAATTATCTTCAAATTCATTCTGAAGATTCCTATATCCTGTGTTGTTTTGTTCATATAACACATGATTCATGTTATATTCTGCAGGGCCTTCAACAGTTGCTGCAGCAACATTTTGTCGGTCTCTCATCCGTCTTTGATTTGTAGTTAAACGACCAAACACGTTCACCCAAATAATTGTTCTGTTGTTTTTGACATTTCCTTTTTATTCATACACAGGTCCTGATGATGACAATAAACATTGTCGAAACGTCGACACAAATAAGTTAAAATTTGTGTAATTTTTGACCGATCCTCACTAATCCTTCACTGAAAAGTTCATTGATTGACGGTCACTACGAATTTAGGGATTTATAAGAATAATAATTTAAATAGAATTTGGATTAAAATTTACCTGAACTGTGACTCGTTGCAATATGTAACAGAAAGTTGCAGTTGCATCGCGATTAAATAGATTCTCTTCTAAAAATTGACACTTGTTCAACACTTAAGTCCAGTCCGTACATCTGGCGACACCATAGAACAATGCTCTACTTCTGTTTGAATTAAACACGTGTGAGGCACGAATACAAGTGTATACAGCAAAATCTTATCTTATCGAGCGACAGCCAGCGCGGGCGGCGGTAGCCGCACAAGCACACGTACCGGCATTTTGATACAGCACAATCTTATCTTATCGGGCGACATCAAGCGATATCTCTATCTCGCTTCCTCTCACACGTTAAAGCTAAGATTTAAAAAATCGTAATATCTTTTGAACCAAATAATTTAGAGAAATAAAAATTGCATGTGTGCACCCTACAATACATTCCGGATATGTATGCAAAATTTTATAACATTCGGTTGAGTAGTTTCGGAGGAATTCGCGGTCTCATTTGTGCATCGAGTCATGGATAGAGGGCTATGCTTGATTTCGCTTCGCTCGTCAGGCTCCGCCCAATTACTATTTGAACAGAAAGAATACGCGGTTTCATTGGATGAACTAGTAAGTGACGTTAACCAGTTTTTTGTTTTTTGAAGTGGGACAAAAAAACGTAACAGCTTATGTATGTATATGTATTTCATACATAATTGCTTGTAGATATTCCGCGGAGTCAGAATAAAAAAACTGCCCTTGGATAAAGAAGTGGGTTATATATTTTCTTAAACAAGCATTTTACCAATAATTAAACTAATTTATCCTTGTGTTTGTGATGTACACTGCACTTTAATCGCACTGGGAAACGAGAAATAACCCTCTTTTTACTGATAATGGGTTGTTGCCTTTACAGGTTAAATTAAATTTGCTCGTTCCGAATACACGCACTGTTTAAAAAGATTCACTATTAACTTTCGATGCACTTATAGACGATGACTCGCCTTTCCAATAGTTAATTCGATAAAATTTGAAGTATTTACTACCATTGTGCTGTAGTAGGTTATTAAAATATAAGACAACGTCGAGCCGCAACTGGTTAGCTCGTGAAGAATGAAGCGAATGCGAAATTTTTAACGTCCCTCCGATTATATACCCAGCTTCTCGATCGCCGTTAGGAACAAATTTCGTTAAGTAACCTCTTTTGTGATTGGTACAAAATTCCGTTATAGTGACGTAATGTTTTTGGTAGACACCACCGGCGACTGTTATTGTTATTAGTATTCATCGGTAATTTCTTAAATCTGTTTAAAAAATGATGCTAACACTCATTATTAAATTATGACAATTCCAATCTCTAAGTTATTATCATCAAGTTAAAACTTATGTTCTGCTCTTTATTTTGATGTGGCGTAATGCCGGTTTGAACTTAGTTTTCACTGACAATACATAGAAATGCCGTTTTGAAACATGGTTTCTTAGTGTCGTCTGCTAATAATGCAAAATGCGACTATTTTCCTATCTTTTACATTTGATTATTTATATCTGTGTTCTCTTTTGAACGTTATTACATGAATACAAGTACATACATTATTACAACTAAAAGCTGTTTATGGCTGAACAATATTAAATCTTAGTACAATTATGACAATACATTATTCTGAAAATTCCTTATTCTCTAAATACATTTTTACATAGCCTACTCATTTTAAAGGCATACAATATTAATTGAGTGGTGGTATTTCACACCTTATTCATTATATTTACTATTCTGTAAATTTAACGTTAATTAGGGGTCCTGTTTCCCTATTAATTTACTGACATAAACTCGCGTATCCAGGGTCTAGATACAGTTATAGTACCAGGTTTATTCCCTGCTTATTATTATTTCTAATTACATCTCGTTTAATCAGGAAGTTGCTTATACACATAAGGCTTCCGTTTATGATTACCCTTATTCTATATTGCTACATCTTTGTTGGTAAAGCTAGCTTTTTATAGCTTTGCGGCTACAGCTAGTATAGTAATAGTCTTTATTATTTATTTATCATTGTTTTACTATTTTCAGCAAAAATGCTGTTATTTGTGATTACTTTATTAAAGTCATTGGTTATTTTCATTTATATTATAAGACTCTACACATTAATGTCATGAACTGGTTCACTTGACAGCTTATTTGTGAACTTGCATGTCCATTAGTTATAGTCAGTCATTGTGTTTAAGTTGTAGTGTCATGCAGTGTATTCATCATTGCTTCTTGGGATCCCTCCTCTTCTTTCTTCTATGCTGGTCCCTTCTCTTCTTTGTTACATTCATTATAATTATTCACTTTTTAACTCTAGTGTCATATTTTACCCTTCTGGTGTGTGGTTTGGTTATGTAACATTTTGTGCTGTTACAATATTCAACCACCTGGTATAAGGAGGTGACTATACTAAAATCAGTATTTGCTCTCCATGTTTGTGCGATGAAAGGATTATATTGATTAAGGAGTTCATCATTCCTTATTGGTGTATATATCCAAATACCTTTCTCATTTTTCTCTAGAAGAAATTGCTCTTGTAATTCTTTAGGATATTTGAACCTGCAAGTATATTCTTTGCCATTCCACTTAAGACAATATCCTTTGGTACATCTGGTATGTATTTGGAATCGATTCAGTAGTTCTGAAATAGCACGATCGTTGTCGATAACAACATCAGCTGATCTAATCCTTGAAGGATGTATAGTTGCCGGAGGAGTGAATGGCAAAGGATTGAAAGCATTAACCAAATGGTGATAATACATCTTGTCACTCAAAATGTCTTCCTCAGATGCATTATCAAAAGTTCTTGGATCAGGAGCACCAGAGATCCAAAGAAGACCGTGTACATGACATGAACCACGATGCTGGAATTCGAAACGAAACAAATAATCTGAAACGGAGAATATCTTACAGACGACATTTTTTATGAATAAAGTTGCACGAAACGAAAAATAATCTTCAGTAATTGAGGGATTCTCATTTATAAGTTTTTGCCTTTGCTGAGCGATTCTAGATTCATCTACCGTTTCCTGTTGCACGAAATTACAACCCATGAGTCGTGCCAGATCAGGCCACCAAAGATCAGCTGCACTCAAATTTAAAAATCCCGTAGGAAGATTATCACACTGCTCAATAATTGATTCAAGTTCAACCTCTTCGTTGAAACCAGTAAGATTTTGATCCTCTTATTTTTCCACACCAATAATATAAACATCTTATTATTTGAGGATTACTCGACAGCGTGTTTCTCAGTTGCTGTGTTGTTGCATTGAAATGAGATTTTCTAGCAAACATTGTCCCTAGTTGAGTAGCTTGATGACGCTGAACAGTGTTCAATGCAAACAATCTGAACCTAGGATCTTGTGCATAACGTCGGTCTTTAATTGCTTCAAAAATTGAAAATATTCAAGTGCTGTAAGTTTCATACTACTTGCTCGAGTACTATCGTTTAGTTCAGCAGATCCGTAAGGTAGTAAAGCGGAAAATGCCATGCTTACATATCCTTCGCACGAGAAAGAATTTATATCAGTACCTTGTGGTCATGGAATTACATTATTCACTGCAGATTGGAGTCGATCAACTTCTGTGATTCTAATATTCTCCGGGATCATACTTTCATAAATTTCTTCAGAAAAGTTCTCTTCATCTGTATTCACCTCAGGTAAATCAACAGTGAGTATCATTACATAAATACTATCATTTAATGGAAGTTGAGATATTTGTTCTATATCAATGATGATATCACTATAAAATGCAATATTCATTTTCAAAACATTGAGTGCTTCTAAAATTTTGTCACGTCTCACATGAAAATCCCGATGTCCATTAACACTTTCCTTTCTTACAACTATAGTGCTCAGTGAAGCGGTTGTAGGGGGCAAGGAACTAACAATCTCCGTTATACTTTGACCAATATTTATAATATTTCCCTTATAAGGATATTGACCGGGAAAGCCTCTCGATTTCACCCTATACACACTCATCACTGGTTGTACTCTTGCTATCAAGAGTTGTTCTACATAAGTGAGATCCATCAGTTCTATAGGTACACCTTTAAGATCCATACGATTAACTGCAGTAAACTTATTTGGGTTTCGCTTACACTGCGGACACATATCAAAAAAGATTTGCTGCATCAACCCTCGAAAACAATTTACACATTCATAGAATTCTAGAGATCGTAAATTATCTTCAAATTCATTCTGAAGATTCCTATATCCTGTGTTGTTTTGTTCATATAACACATGACTCATGTTATGTTCTGCAGGGCCTTCAACAGTTGCTGCAGCAACATTTTGTCGCTCTCACATCCGTCTTTGATTTGTAGTTAAACGACCAATATTTGGACCTCTTCTCCGTCGAGGCATACTATAAATAATACGTATATATAAATTGATGAAGAAGAATGTATATAGAATATGCGTATAACAGAACAAAGTACATAAACAAAAAGTACAAAATTGAATAAAATGTATAAGAATAATAATTTTAATAGAATTTAGAAAGTTGAATAAAGAAGTATAAGAATAATTTTTCAGTGAAGGGTTAGTGAGGATCGGTAAAAAATAACACAAATTTTAACTTATTTGTGTCGACGTTTCGACAATGTTTATTGATATTATCAGGACCTGTGTATGAATTCAAAAGAAATGTCAAACACAACAGAACAATTATTTGGGTAAACGTGTTCGTGTATGTGAGTGTGTGTGCGTGTGCGTGTGCGTGCGTATATACGTATGTATCATTGTATATGTGAAAGAGTTGAGATAATTTGTTTACATCTTCGAATGTTTTTTTTAAGAAAACGAGACAATTTTAATATCACAGAACTTAATTTATACATTACTACAACTTAATATTACAATGTTCACGTGTTACTTTCATTTCCTTCAAAAGTCAAATAATGTACAAGCGTCATCTGGTTCTGTTTTATGAATAGGGGGGTTGGTCTGGGAAAATTTACAGTTGTGTGTTTGGCGTCAGCAACAATTGTAAGTGCCTCACTGATCTTATTATTTAGTATCAGCTAGGTAAACATATAGCAATTCTTATAGACACATATTCTGATTAGTTTTAAATTCAGTACAGTGGCCATCTGCATTTTGCATAATTTACACTTAGGTGACAAAAAGAAGAGAATATAATTGTGTTATACTTAAGTATTGATGCTCGAGTGTGTAGTTGTGGTTGTGTGTGTTGTGCGAGCGTGTGTGTGCGTACACGTCTGCGTGTTAGATTGAGGGTATATATCTGTTTAAGATTGTGAGTGAGAGAGAGAGAGAGCGCCTGAGTGTGTAATATGAGTGTGAGAAGGTGTTGTGTGAGTCTAGAAAGAGACAAAGACAGAGAGAGAGTGAGAGAGTGTGAGAGGGAGAGAGAGAAAGCCAGATAATGTGAGAGAAGGAGAGATACTGACAGAGAGGGAGAGAGAGAGTGTAAGACTATGAGTGAGAGAGATTATGACTACCAACATATGCATTAACTACATGAGACTATGGTACTCTGTATAGACCAAGTTCTAGGTAAATAACATTGTACAATAATATTAAGTAATAACCATTTTCATATAATAGATCTGTCCTCTATAATGTTGTGTTGTAATAGTTTGTAACTCTTCAATGTAAGTTGTTAATTCTATACTGTTATCTTGTACATAATTTTCTAATTTATGTGAGGACGATAGTGTTAATAGAAATGGTCAGTATTTTAGAGTGCCATTTGAGAAAGAGGGAGAGAGAGAGAGAGAGAGAGAGAGAGAGAGTGAGGGAGAGGAAGAGGGAGAGGGATATAAAGAGAGAGATAGTGTGAGAGGGGGATAAAGAGAGAGGGAGAGAGAGAAGGTTGAAAGAGTGAGAGAGAGTGTGAGAGAGAGAGAGAAAGAGAGAAAGAGCGAGGGAGAGAACGAGTGAGGAAGAGAGCAAGAAAAAGAGTGAGATGGAAGGATAGCGGGTGAGGGAGCGATTTCAAGTTAGAGTGAGAGGTTGCGATAATGAGAGGTAGAGGGAGAATGGGAGAGAGGGCGGATGTGATTGTGGACATGTACATCAATTTACAATATTCTATAGTACTCTGGACTATAATTTACAACAATTTGATTACAATTATTATCCAAGTTTACTTGTTAGAAAAATTTACCATAAACTTGTGTTTGTAACATTATGTTAACTATCTGGGGTAAGGTCGTAAAATTCTACAGTTATTGTGTAATTTATATGTTTCTAAATTATGATTGTTTTTAATACCAGTATTGAGTGAAACGTGTTAAAAATAACTTTCAATAATTACATAGTTGAACATCCTTCAATCTGTTTTTAGTTATAATATATTTTACTATGCTATATGTTGACTGCTACATGTATAAACGTTTTCTGTACCAATCTAATATCTAATTGTCGATTATTGCTATTATAATTATTTAAAAATATCATTACATACAGCAATTTAAATTGTAATAGTGTATAAATTAAGTTCTGTGATATTATAATTTTATCGTTTTCTTAAAGAAAACTTTTGAAGATATAAACAAATTATCTCAACTCTTTCACATATACAATGATACATACTATATACGCACGCACACGCACACGCACACACACTCACATACACGAACACGTTTACCCAAATAATTGTTCTGTTGTGTTTGACATTTCTTTTGAATTCATACACAGGTCCTGATAATATCAATAAACATTGTCGAAACGTCGACACAAATAAGTTAAAATTTGTGTAATTTTTGACCGATCCTCACTAATCTTTCACTGAAAAATTCATTGATGGACGGTCACTACGAATTTAAGGATTTACAAGAATAATAATTTAAACAGAATTTGGATTAAAATTTACCTGAACTGTGATTCGTTGCAATATGTAACAGAAAGTTGCAGTTGCATCAGCGATTAAATAGATTCTCTTCTAAAAATTGACACTTGTTCAACACTTAAGTCCAGTCCGTACAGCTGGCGACACCATAGAACAATGCTCTACTACTGTTTGAATTAAACATGTGTGAGGCACGAATACAAGTGTGCCGTATCTAAGCGTTACGGCGAATTCTGAAAATTGGTTATATTGAATCGGGGTGATAGACTCCTAATCTGTGTAGTTTGCGCCCGTGGACTCTCCCGCCATCTAGGAGACGTTACTGTAACTTGGGTAATTGTTTGTCGCTATCTGTCTGTGACTTCGGACTACTGTATCTTTCGTTCCCGCTGCTAGAGTGAGCCTACTATACTTCGTCGTGGTGTGTAGTGAGCCTTTGGTAATCGGTTGGTTGGTTATCAGCTGTGGAGAGATGCCAGCTGGCTTTTGGGTTGGTCAGCTGTTCACGACACCACGTGGGGAGAGACATGTGAGAGAGCTGTTCTCAGCAATAACTGTCTTGGAGATCGGCGTTTGAAAAGTGGTTTCATTTTGTTTTAAGGCCTGGGTTTTTTGAAATTAATCATGGCAGGCTAGAGGGAAAGTGTGCCAGGGGGTCTCTGGGGCCGGCGTCCGTGATCCTGTGAAGACCAAGAGATGATATTTATGTGTAAGTAGTTAAGGAACTTGGACACCACGTGCATGCACTATGAACAGGTATGAAAAGTGAAAATTATTAACTTTTGCCGGGGATGCGCTTTGCGCTGCTTGTTTAAGTGTCAGGTGGGCCTGGCCGGTTTCAAGCAAAAAAAAAAAAAAAAAAAAAAAAAAAAAAAAAAAAAAAGAGGGACAATAGTTTCTTAATTCTGGAGTTTTGTTACTTCACGGTACACTTGTAATCTAACATGCAGGTTTCTGCAGAACTTGAATAGCTTCTGATATTTCTCTCTAATGATGAGTAGCTTCGCCGCTGTTTGCGGTGACAGTGTATTTTATGTGCTAAATTTTTGTTACCTACAAAAAAAAAACAAAAAAAAAGAAAACAAATATAAAAACTTAAGAAAAATATGTTAGGAATTGGCCAAGGTGTTCATTTGGCCTAGTGAAACAAAATTCAGTCGAGTTCCTTAATTGCTCTTTGAATGATTCAGTGTCATAATTGTCTTGTGTTGAATTGTCAAAGTATGTAATGTCCAGTACAATTTTTTACTATAATCTGTGTGGAACTTATATTGTGGCTGCCTTTTATTGGACCTTGTACATCTGATTATGAAAAGAGTTGCAGAGCACCTACAATTGTAACAATACATTGTCCTGTACAATACTGTATTCAGGAGTATTCAGCCTATTAATAAAAATGAGTAAACTGTTGTACAAGATGAAATTTTCACTATTTATAAGATTTGTATATTTATATTTTCATATTTAATTTTATTCTCTATCCATTTACAGTCATTGTAAAAATTCGTTTGTATATGTATATTCTCATAATTTCATGCACATAACATATTACATGGCTGAGAGATATATGTACCCGACTCTTTGTTAGTTTTTTTTAATGGGGCACTCTGAAATCTGCAAGCCTTTGTGCTACTCAAGTTTATGCAGGTTTAAAGAATATTGAGCACATGCACTTGTGAATTCCACACAGAGTGTATAATCACCTATCTTATGTTTCCATTATATTTTCCTAATTACATGATTCTCCTTTTTAATTTTTGATTTAGATTTCAGAGGGCGCATGTTGTTATGTAATATGATTGTTTAAATTGTTGTGGCTGTAATAATTGTTGTAGGATAGAATTGCTTGTTAATGCTTGTTAAATGGTTTATAAAGTTGTTTATATTATTGAAAGCTGCATGTCAATGGTGATTTGTATGCCATGTAAGAGATTTTAAATGTTTTATATATTTTATATAATTTTCATGGAATATTTCTTAAATATTAAATTTTGAATATTTTGAAATTTTAAATTCTGGATACCCTGTCATAGATTTTAAATATTTACATATTTTCTATAATTCTAATAGAATACTTTCAGTCTGGACACTATGAATCATTGTAAGGAAAACATGTAATATTTTGCAGATATTTTACAGATTTTGTATATTTTTCATGGATACTTTTAAATGTTAAATTTTGAATATTTTGAAATTTTAAATTTTGAATGTCATGTAATATAGTGAATATTTCACATACTTATATATTCTAATGGAATATCTTCACAGCCTGATTTTTATGAAATTTCATTGTAACAAAACAAAATATGATAGCCTCAATAAACTTGTTATTTTGGAAATTTTAAAATTGAGGTCACCTCATTCGTCCAATTCCCCAATGGTTACCCAGCATGTGGACATTCTTCCACTACGAGGCCTCTCCTAGTTCAAGTGAACAAGTGAGCCGGTCATCAAGGTAAGTTGTAGGTTTTTTGAAAAATTTTTTTTTAAGATGTGAAACTTGGAAAGTCTAAAATTTTGTTGTGACGTCATGGGTGATGAGCGGCTCACAAGTGTATACAGCAAAATCTTATCTTATCGAGCGACAGCAGCAAAACCGGCATTTTGATACAGCAAAATCTTATCTTATCCGGCGACATCAAGCGATATCTCTATTTCGCTTCCTCTCACACGTTTAAGCTAAGATTTAAAAAAATCGTAATATCTTTTGAACCAAATAATTTAGAGACATAAAAATTACATTTGTGCACCCTACAATACAGTCCGGATATATATCAAAATTTTATAACATTCGGTTGAGTAGTTTCGGAGGAGTTCGCGGTCTAAGTTGTGGATCGAGTCATGGATAGAGGGCTATGCCTGATTTCGCTTCGCTCGTCAGGCTCCGCCAAATTACTATTTGAACAGAAAGAATACGTGGTTTCATTGGCTAAACTAGTAAGTGACGTTAACCAGTTTTTTTGTTTTTTGAAGGGGACAAAAATACATAACAGTTTATGTATGTATATGTATTTCATACGTAATTGCGTGTAGATATTCCGCGGAGTCAGAATAAAAAACTGCCCTTGGATAAAGAAGTGGTTATATATTTTCTTAAACAAGCATTTTACCAATAATTAAACTAATTTATCCTTATGATTGTGATGTATATAAGTGCACGAATAAGAATGAAAACCGCCTAAAACATCGCGCAATCAACATAACTTAAAGATTTTACCGAAGTCGGAAAGCGGATATTTACATAATTTTTTCCTTTTGACTCAAATCATTAGAGGAATTGTGCGCTCTCTCGCAACGGCGCCGGGCACGTTTTCTACTTTCCTTTTTTCGCAAAGATTTCTGATTACGATCGTTGTCGTGTGCCCTTCCCCTTTCTCGTATCAAAGCGTTACTTTTGAAATTCAAATTGGCAAAAACTTCCGTCTACTTTCAATTTCTCAATTTAGCTATCGCTCAGTGTATACAGCGTTTATCTGAATGTTCTGATACACTAATGTGTTTTGAAATGTTTCAGAAATTTCTGAAATATTCTAGTGTAGTAATAAAAGAGTAAACGCATTGTGTCGTATACATAGAAACTCTTGTTACTATAATATTCCCTTACATCTGATGTAACATTTTTATCTCAGTAACCATTTCTCCAAAATAAAAATACGTAACTAATATTGGAAACTTGAGTCACATTAATTATTAATTACTTTAATGGGTAAATATTGTTACGACGGTCTAACTGATCGTTGTAATGTACGGTGGCAAACTAAATACAAGACACCAATGAACTCACTAATAACCAGTTTTAATTTTCACAAGTAACAGTTTGTAATCAACAAATTATTCAACAAGATTATACTCGTACCATAATTCGAGCAAATCTGTTCACACAAATAGTAGTGTCAACTATAAAGAATTCCGCACTATAATCACCTTTCACTAATAAACCACTTGAGACGCACTGTGTAAATTGCCCGACATAAAACTGAACTAAACGTCAGGTGTGGGCTATTTATAGTCTGTAGGGTTCCATAATATGCGTCCTTAACAAGCAATCGAAAATTCTAGAGGATACTTCAGCACGGCCTTGGTAGAAACACGCACCGTTGGGCTAGTTGAGAAGCTTCTCGAACAACACTATCGAATGTACGAGTATGTTCCGTATTACGTAACACTGCCTCGCATGTTAAGTGTCACGTACGCACACAAACATTACAGCTGGGCACTGCTGGGATAGCCGAGAAACATGTATAGAACGTTCTGTAATGGCGTAACGATATGATATTAATGTTTTATGAAAAAAAAAATTAAGAAGTAGAGTGGAAGTACAATAATAATAAGAGGTATTAATGGTATCGTAAGTTTAGAAGCTAGTCTGCAGCTTCATTAAACTGTTGTTTTAGACATTAAACAGTCAACTCTGTGATATGGAAATGATCCGTCTCGCTTTAATCTGGCATAAGTTCATATAACAAAGGTTGAACGTAATTCAACAAAGGTATCCGCCCCCCTCCAACAGTACTTGAGAGAGCAGCAGTCTTTACATTTTGTCCCACGGCTCAGTTATCTCTGCAGTGTTCTTCACAATAATCTATCTAGGCAAGAAATACCTGTGTTATCCACGAAACCGACGCTAAAAATAAATTCGACGCACGATTATAATGAAAAGCGTACACGATTTCCTGTATCCAGCAATGGTAACATAAGTGGTTAGTATTCCGTATGTTGATAGTCATCATCATCTTCTTCCTCAAAGATTAAACCAAGGATGGTGTGGTCCGGTCTCAAATAGGCAAAGATTGGAGCTGGTAACTCCAGCGCTTCCTCGGATGTCCCACACCTCTCAGTCCCCTCGGCTTATAGTTCCATAGTTGTTTGGGGATGCGGCAGTCATCCATTCGGCAAAGATATTCCCACCAATTCAGCCGGTACTGGGCGATCCTGTCGAGTATACTCATAATATTCAGTTCCTGCCGTATACTTGTGTTTCTTCTATGATCATGGAGAGTATACCCTGTCAGGTGTTTGATAAATCTCATTTCGACCGCTTGGATGCGACTGGCCTGGCCTTTCGTTAAAGTCCAATTTTCAGACCCATAAAGAAGTGTGGGAAGGGTCATCACCTTGTAGAATTTTAGTCTTGTTCCTTTACTTGCTGACTTAAGGGTCCCCTGAAGGTCCCGCACACAAGGTTGAACTTATGCAACTTGTGTTAAGAGTATTTACATAATTTAAAACTAATTATTTAAGGTGAATAATCTTCAGTGTTACGGTTGCGACAGCAGTACTACGACAGTCAGGGAACAAACAAAATTGTAATTAAAAATTCACCCACATATACAAGTATCAATGGGATTAGTATTTTCATATCACCTTGTCTTGTTGTAAATGATATTTACGTATTTAATGTAAACACAAGCGAGTTTGAAATAAGAACCTACTTAATGTATTATTTTTCAAAGAATAAATGTAAAAAAAATAATTAAAATTAACCGTGTTTTGTGTCAAAATAATTAAAATTGTACCGGTGTGACCTTTGCTTGTGTAAATCTACATAAGATCTAATGTGCAGATCCATCCAAACACTGCAGTCATTTTGAACATTGACGGAACTTTTGGGGAGCCCGTAGCCTGACTTCTTCTTAGAAATAGTGGAAACATGTAATAGATGGTGTTGTATAGACCTATAACAACAACATATTATTGATTGGTGATTATTGAAGTATTTACTAAATACTTAATTTAATGGCTTAGTTTAATATTGTTACGAATGGAACCACCTAGAATAGCCGAGAGATTCCTCGTCCCGTCCTCCCTCCTAGTGTGGCAGGTGTTGCCTCAATCAAGGCCCGCACAAATAGGTTCTAGTGTCTTCAAGAACACTTGAAATACGCATAAGCCGGCGTGCAGTTTACTGGACCTCTGTGCGACCTATGAAAGCAAGAGTGTCTGGCGTTGTCAAGTTCAAGGTGGTGTTGAGCGATTTCTTTAGCGCGGATCGAGTGTTTTTAGCGAAGTGTTGTTATGATGAATTCTTTATAGTTGATATTGTTATTGCGTGTGGACAGTTTTTACTTGAATCGTTGTAAGAGACTATGTTGTTGATTACAAATTATTAATTGTAATCATTGGTGTCTTGTATTTTGTTTTCCACTGTACCATACGACGATCAATTAGACAGTCGTAACAACACCATACAATATTACGATCTATGTAGGCCTATGTGACACCAATTGAGTCACTATGAAGAACTTAATGAAGAACTATTTATGAAGAACTTTTAATTAGTATATTGTTAGACGATTGCACGTTAAACATATGAATAAATAACTGATCGTCAGAAAAATGTGGTAAATTAAAAGCTAAATTACAGTCCTAACAAACAATCAACAATCAAACAATAAATAGGCCTACTCATGTACAACAAGTCTCCGAGCTTTTACTCCTATAATGTAACAAACAATAAATGTAGGCGTAACCTAATTAACACTGTTGCATTAAATACTACAGGTACAAGTAACTACAGAAGTCCGCATACGTTAATTCACTATTCTAAAATTACACGAAACCAAATTCAACACACGCACCAAATTTACTGTGGTGCTCTGTTTATAATCGCCAGGAACTGTGGAGTCTAAAGGTGCCTATACATGGGGAAAGTAGAGGCGACCGACCAGCATAGGAGGCCAGTGCTGGCGGCCAGCAACTTTCTCTCTACTTACCCTCTCTATAGGGGTACTTTTCTCTTCAGTGGTCAGTTGAGACTGGCGGCCACAAAACTGAAACATATTTGATTTTACTGGCTCGAAAGACGGCCAGTAGCAGTCACGTGACCGGTCATGTGACCTACTGGCGGCCAGAACTTTACATCACAAGAAGCACTGGCCGGGTGGGATTTGCTTTGCATTAGTCTGTTGTTGGTCGCTGTTGTGGTAGTTGTTCAAGATGAGTGCTAATGTTAACAGTTATATCATCGATGTAACAAAAGAAAAAACAGGTCTATAAAGGGGAGTGCAGATGATAAAACAATATTTTTGGAAGAGTTCCAAAACTTAGAATTACCATGGAATGCCCGCCATGACGATCAAAAGCCTCACCAAACTCTTTATTAAAATCTGACATGGTCAAAACCAGATGAAAAAAAGACACCGATGTTGTCACGGTCACTCATATAGACCTACTGACGGCCAGAAGAGACGAGAAAGTGGTGGTCAGTACTTGCCTTGTGTATAAGAAATTTTACCGGCCGGTGACCACATGGCCAGTACTAGCAGCTAGTATTGGCCGGCTCTACTTTCCCCGTCAATAAGCACCTTAATGCGCGAGGAAATCTCCATGCATTGTTGCATAACCGAGGGAAATGAAGGCGCACGTCAGCTGCGTGGGACGTTGAACGTTACGTTGCCCGACCACTTAATACTAGTGTTGAAGATCACAATACTACTACGCCAGTTAGGCATAAGAAGCTGATTGTTGTTTCTTATTTGGAAGCTGCAGTTTGAGTTGACATTGTCCCACATTGTTTATGTAACAATATGTTTAAATCGCTGTCTTATATTTACACTTTATTTCAGATTCTTCCTCGTAACTTGACATCTCTTTTTCTCATACACGGGACGAACATTAAAACTTGATATTAACACTAGATTTTTTTTAAACCTGAAAACTCCAGATCAAATATCACACTACATTATTAATGTTGCCCCTTCTTCTTCTTCTATGGCGTCACATTTCGAAGTCGAACCTTAGCCTCCATAATCATCCGCCTCCATTTTTCCCTGTCCTTGGCGATTAATGTCCATCGTTTTATTTTAAGTAATTTATCAGCATCCCTCGCCACTGCGTCAATCCAGCGATGCTTGAGTCTTCCGACAGGCCTTCTACTCTCGATTTGACTAAACAATACCTACGTAGGTATTCGGTTGCCTTCCATCCTGATGATGTGTCCTGCCTATTGCAATCTATGCAGTAGGATGATGGTGGCCAGATCATTGTTTATACAGATTGTATAGCTCCTCATTGTGACGCATTCTCCATATCGCATTGACATTGGATTGGTCCATATATTCTCCTCAAAATTCTCCTTTCAAAAGTATTGGCTTAGTTAGCGGCTTGTTTGTTTAGAGTCCAATTCTCGGTGTCATATGTTATCACCGGTCTAAACATAACCTTATATAATGTGACAATGTTACCCCTGCACCAGACTCTAGAATTTAATCTCCTTTATACAAATATACGCGTACTATTTTCCAACGATCAAAAACTCAAAAGTGAGAAAAATATTTACTTAAACAGTTTGAAGATTCTTATGAAGAACGGTAAATACACTCCTTAGTATTCAAACGTCTTTGTATGCATCAGGAACTTAAATAATATGTCGTTCAAACATTGTGTTGCAGATAAGTAACCTGGAATATTGTTGACATCTTCTCACCTCTATTGTGAAGCTATCGGCGTTACAGCAGTACTTTAGAAATCCCGATAACTGGAGATTCGCTGCCACTGAATACAGTAAACTCAATACAGTTGTAGAAATAATACTATGGCCAAGAAAACTTTCTTTTAAAAATTCCAATAAAATACAAGACATCATGAATTGACGCGTAAGCTCAGAATCGTAACATCCATTTGAGGACACGTTTTACAACAACTATGAATCGTAATTTTAATGCTTTCGATGGCATATTGTCTTAAATTTTAAAATAATACCGTGCTTGATGTTTGGTTTGGGCGCCCCAGTCGATCATCGTAGAACCGAAGGTTATAAAGCGTCGCCGAGATGTCAAGACGAATAGCAGGCGGTCGCCTCCGTTAGTCAGAGAAAACCCAGTACGGGCCAGAGAAAAGATTCATAGCCTTGAAAGTCTTGAACTTCAGAGGAGTTTGCGATGGGAATATCGGACGATCGGGCTCGTGCCCTGTCGTCGGCAGATTCAACACTACCGGACAGAGACTGGGGAGAGGTGTCATCGTGTCTGGCTGGATACGCAGCGCTTTGACACAAACAAAGGTCTCATTGATGGCGTCAAGTGTTGGCCAGGTACCGTTTTTACTTCCATGTTCCATATGGAAATGGAAGTATGGTGATGGCAAAAAAAATCGTGTTCGAGATAATTGCAGATTCTGATTGTACTACCCTCAAAACATGAAGAATAAGTCATTTTTCGAAAAGTGTGTGTGTGTGTGTGTGTGTGTGTGTGTGTGTGTGTCTGTCTGTCTGTCTATCTGTGTCTGTCTGTGTGTAGATATTTTTTATATGGCAAACGATAAGATCCGCAAATTCAAACAGAATCAAATAATGTTTCGCATACAGCCCTGAATTGTAGAGTTCTCAAGACTTATTGTTTTTGGTGAAGATCAGTTAAGGGAAACGGATAGTTTACCGGTAACGTTTTATGTTTTAACAAGGGTAATTTTTTTCTATGGAAAACGATAAGATCCGTAAATTCAAATAGAATCAAATAATGTTTCGCATACAGTCCTGAATTGTAGAGGTCTCAAGACCTGTTGTTTTTGGTGAAGATCGGTTAAGGGAAAGGGGTAGTTTACCGGCAACGTTTTATGTTTTAACAAGGGTAATTTTTCTATGACGAACGATAACTGCCGTAAAGTCAAACAGAATCAAATACATTTTTGCATACTTTCCTGAATTGTAAAGGACGCAAGGTCTATTGATTTTGGTGAAGATCGGTTAAGGAAAAGGGGTAGTTTACCTGCAACGTTTTATGTTTTAACAATAGTAATTTTTTCTATGACGAACGATAACTGGCCGTTGGATTCTGCTAGATATTTTATCGTGTTAGTTCGTCTTTGTAGTCTTTTTCTATTCCATCTTCTGGTATAACTCCCCATTCCATATGCCAAGGATAATTCAACATCGATTTTGGAGAGTATTACATGATATCAATTCGCCCTTCTTATTGAGTGCATCCAAACATACGGAAAGCCCAGATAGACACTTGAGTTGTGGGTGGGGTGGTGGTCTTGTCGCTTGTTTGGGATTTGTCAGTTCTTGTCTCTGGTGTTGCATAAAGCGAGGCAAAGTTTTGTAAGAAATACTTTTAATGCGACATAAAATCACGTTAGTGTCGTTAGTGGCATTTAAAGTGTTAGTCACCGGCTTAAATGAAACGGAGGTGAATATATATGCATATAATTGCATATAAATGCATATAATCAACAGAATTCTGCAAGTGAAAGTATAAACTGCTGTTACAGCATGCCACCATAACAGTGCGCGCGTGCTGATATATAGATTAATTACGTGAATATAATGTGGTAGGTACATGAACGACGTTAAAGTACTTTAACGAAAATAATTAAGTACTTAGAAAATAATTTAATTGGTCACTCAAGGCAATTTAATATTGTATTACAATTTAGTTTAGTGCTTATTGTCAAGAAAGCTCGTAATTGTATCACAATTAATACAATTGTTATTGATGTTTCTGTCAATATCCGAAGCTAGTTATTCGTGCGGAGTGTTGCAAAAATGTTTTGGTAGAAAAATAGTATAGCCTAAATGTAAAAAAAAAACTAGTCGTAAGAAAATAATTTGCAGCTTTTAATTTTCATTTTCCGTTGCATGGCATAGGTGGCCTCTTTGTATCTGTAATGAACGTATTTGGGGTAATAACCAACGCCCTCTAACACTCGTAAGCGTACTGCTTTAATGCATTATGTACACTACACCACGTGTTCTGTTCGGTTTTTTATCTCACCGTTTTAATTACTTACGGGAGAAAAACAGGAAAATACACTTATTATTACTAGACGTAAAGTGATATTTCTAGCGACACAAAAACAAATTGAAATTAAAATTTTTGTTAGCCATATGTTTTAACAACAAACAGAATAAATAGAAACCTTTTTAGTTGATACTGTGTGTTAAACCGATGACAATGAGCGCGGATAACATTTTTTTATACCTATTTTTCCAATTGACGTGTACAAAATATTATTGATGAATAATGTATTCTTCTGTAAGATAAAGTACCACATTGAAAACTGTACTATTAGCATAGCCTATTACACCCCCACCCTCACGAGCACGCGCGCGCGCGCGCACACACACACACACACACACATATATATATATTTAAATGGCTAGAATTATAATTACCTTTTTCACGAGCTAAGAGCCGCCTACATCAAGCTGTACCAGTCAAAAGTCTCCCAGCTGGCCGCTTCGACAACAAACAATACATTCATTAAATAAATTATAATTAATTTCGCTATCACATTTCACACACTGGTACATAACACATATAGAGACCCGTTTGTTTAAAAGTACGTTTATGAGTTACTACTCCAAGTGAAAGGATCGCGTTAATCAAGATCGATCTGTCCGGGCGATAAATTGCTTCCTGGAAACCGGCTGGGTTGTATAGTTGTAGTACCTCTCCTTTCTTCAAGACTTCGCATCAAGTCCTGTGGACTTCGCATCAAGGAATTGAACTATGGGACTAAAACGCTTACAAGAAATATACTTTTTCAATGCATGCTTCCATTGCAAGTCTTTTACAGCTAGTGCAAAACATGAAGTTGACTCCTGATATTCTCATGTCTGACACACTGGAGCCTGGATACTCCACAAGATCTTCTCCAGTAGTCTGTTTCCACTGTTCCATATTTTCACTGTTCAGGAGTACTTACATAAGCTGCTACTTTATATCATATGAGCGGATCGACATTTTTAGAGCTAGGACGGACGGACTGGAGGATGCTGTACAAGGAATGAACGGATAGGTGATTGTGGGTGGCGATTTCAATGCTATGACTTTGGTTCATTATATTATAGTCTCCAAGTCACGTGTATAAGTATTTAAATGTAGTATGTAAACACATGGTTACTCACCGTCTTGTAACTTCTTTAAACTTCCAATAACAACGCGTTTCAAGGATAAATCCTCATCATCAGGGTATAAAAACATCAATCCTTCCGGAGAAGTCGTCAAGAAATCAAAAATTACTATCAAGCATCACAAAGCACTTGACACCACGTGGCTACCTGGTGAGCACCACTACACACGATCAGTAGTAGTAAAGTAATTTCTCTCTGTACATGGCCTATCATTACCATGCGTGTTAATAAAACTTACACATATGCAGTGACGCAACTAGTGACGCTTCTAGGAACCCATGAGACTGGGAAGCTTCTGAGGGGCTGAAACTAGCTTTAAGGTTGCCATTCCCTTTTTCGTATTAATTTACAAATATTATTCCTTTTATTTCTACAATTATTTATAAGCTTTATTTTAAAACACACAACTGGCTATTTTAAGTGATTATAGAATTTTGCTGAACTTTCTAATAGCTTTAGAGGGGGATTGATCCCTTGATCCTCCCGTAGTAACGCCATGTACTTAAGTACATCTATGGTGTTACATGGAACATCTGAAGGACTGTTGATCTACCATAAGAAGTATTATATTGACAATGAGTCGATAAAACCAGTATAGTTTTATTAATTTCTGGCTTCCAGACCACAGTTAGTTCAGCAAGTCTACACAGATCCAGTAATTCAGTAGCCGTGTTCATTATAAAGCAACTAATTACTAGAAATTAAGTTTACTGCATTAGTTAAAAATAAATAAGTACTAAAATTTTCTTCAAATCTCTGTCTCGCACTACTCTGCTGTCTACACAATTATTGATGGGGTCTCTCATGAACGTGGCGGACAAGGACATTGATAACGGAGAATGTTATGTCTGCATTAGTGGAAAGCTGTTGTTGCTGGAAATACATCACAAATGGTGAAGCAACAGGCGTTGGTTATTATTATTATAGTTCAATAATGTAGTGAAAATGTGAAGTTGCTGATTTTTCGAACACTTCGGCGCGTGACAATTAACAGACTATCAGTAGCAGCTTTGAGATACAAGACTACAGGAAAGAGAGATGTTGCTAGTCCGAGGAGAAGTTAGGTTCCGAAGCCGGTCAACTAAACCCTAATGCTTGGAGTGAAGGTGATAATGAGTACTGAAACTAAGATAATGAATAAGTAACATGAAAATACTGTCGCAGCAACACTTTTGCTACCGAGCAAGGAATGTGGTGACGTATGCCATTCCACTGCACGCATCACTGTAATACTACACTTTTAAAATACGTTTAACACAGTTTCGGTGTGACTTGACTGTCTCTCACACGGTATTTCTTGTAGCGAATAAGAAAACACAATTTAACAAAATATTCAGTAAATTACACCGACATGTAATGTGCGAACGCTTAATCTAATACGCACACAAAATCACAACTAAGTACATCTTCTGAACGTCTGAACAATGTTTTCAGAACCAGTAATACCTCACCAATACAAGCACGCACTATCATTCAGAAGACCCCCCCTCCTCTGGCGTCTCGGCAGCAAAACTGGTGGGCGTGCAGTACAAAAATCGTGTTTTCTAAAAGTTACTTATTAGTTACATCTGTATTTGATAACTTGGAATATATGCCAGATTTTATGACATAATTCTCCGTAATCAGTACACATTTTATGGTTCTGAAAAAGCAGTTAAATTGTTATTGTAGCTTAACTTAAAATATTTAATGAAAGAAAGGACAAAGCTCATAATTAAAATAAAATATATAATGCATTTTTAATTTTTTCTTCAATTTTATGTGTTACTAAGTGAAACTTAAACTATAATATGACTACTGTTTTTATAACTTGATTTAGTAAAGATGTTTATATACAGCCATATTGTATACTTTCGCTTTGCTGTGAAAGTTCTCACTTTTAAATTCAAATTAGCTAATACTTTATATTCAGTAACTTCACGTAACTTCACTGTGGTTGCGGATAACTACCCGTAAAAATTACAATAAGCTACGCACCAAGCCAGAAGAATAAATGAATATTTTTACAAAATACTGGGTCGAAATTTGTATACACATATTAGACGAACAATTTCTTCACTCGATGCCCTTTAGCCGTTAGGTGTTTAATGTTCAAATTGTTTTAATACGTCAAAGGGTTCTTGTGGTTACTGCTTTCAGCATTCTTAGTATTTTTATGCACTTTTTTTTTAGAAACCAAATGATTTATTAGTAATTTTATTAGCAGCAGGTGTCATAACACATTACCTTTTATCAGAAATGAAATAACAACAGAAACGCATTACGAAAACCGATGTAATGGAACTATGTAGTATTACAATTTTACGTATAGTCTACATCATAGTAGTTAATTAGAAATAAAGCTTGATCATAGCAAAAAACTGAATGGATATCGTGAGACTCCCATTTTTAAAGCTTAGTTACCGGAAGAAGAATGAAGGAAAACTAGAAATATCAGAGCCGATTTGAAACAGTGAAGTACAGAGAAGAGACAGGCAAATTGACTATAAGACTGAAGTACAGAGAAGAGACAGGCAAATTGACTATAAGACTGAAGTACAGAGAAGAGACAGGCAAATTGACTATAAGACTGTAAATTTACCCAAGAGTATGCAAGACTTAAAAGCAAAGTTTATGGCCAAGAGTGTATCGATATTGCTACTATCTTAGTCTTGGGGGTGAAACACTTGAGTTTAATTTGACTCATTCTGTGTTCACTCTGTAACTGAAAAGTCTTTCGGTGAAATTGATGGTGCTACTAACCTTATTGCAGAAAACGATACGTTAAGAAGATAAATTGTACTTATTCAGTTATAATTTTAATTTTACATGTAATTCTACTTTTAAAAGTAAATAAATATCTTTATTAATTGTTTACATAGGTTTGTTGGGAACTAAAGATCTCTTTTTTTGTAACGGCTATTTGAGGACTTCATGCCAATTTTTTCTTTTTCTCCAATATTCTTTCATCTTTTCACTGTGTCTCTTCTTCCTGTCTTCAGTCCAGTTTGAACCTGCGTTTTTCTCTCTCCTACCCTGAACTCCTTCCATTTTTAACACTTTTATCCGAAAAAACACTCTTTCAATTGTTTCTTTTGTGTATATATTATTTTTTCTAAATCCTTTTGGACTTCTTTAAACAAACTTGATGATGACTTCTTTTCCCACAGATATCTGAAGATCTGCTTTGTTAACCTATTGTCGTCCATTCTATATAAATGTCCAAAAAAATACTAGTCTTCTTTTTCTCATTGTTTCTGTTACATTTTTATACTTTGATATATTTCATCGTTACTTCTTAATTTCCAACGTTCTAAAAATTTTCGTGGGTCTAACATTTTCCTAATAATTCGTCTTTCCAATATTCCTAGTTTGTCTAAATTATAATTCAATGTTAGATATTCACTTGCATATAGGCATTCTGGCTTTACTACTGTACTGTAATGCCTTATTTTTGCATTTTCAAATATTCACCTTCTATTGTAAATATCTTTACTTATACCACATGCTCTTTCCATTTTATGAATGCTTTCTTCTATAGCAGATTTCTCTAAACCATTCACTAAGGAACTTTGTTGTAACTTTTATTTATTATTGATTGCAACACTATATTGTAGAAGTAGGAGGGGTACTTTGTTATTACCGTACTATCCAACGGGAACATAATAACGATACCCAGCAAGGTCATTAATTACAACAGAAAATTCAAGAAAAAACATGTAAGCTGTGCGTGCAAAATGATAATGAATTAAAATATAAGGAAATTAAGAGAACGAGTAAACGTTAAGAGGAGGCTATAAGCAATAATGACTACAATTTTGGATAGTGACTACCATTAAGATAATGTCATCGGCTCGCGGGGACTTTACACGTGTCTCTCACATACTGTTGTTACACACTACATTCATTGGAAATACCAAGAAAAGAGAAGAGTAAAAATTAAATTCTGAAACCTTACGTCCCTCGCGTTTGAAACAGTATTAATATAACTTTTTTGAAGGCGAGCTTCAGAAAGTAAGTAATTGAAAATAGAAGATTATTTTCACAGTGAACGTAACCGACTAAAAAATACTGTCACACATATCAATACTTGTTACTCTACATGCTACATGTCAGTATACTCTTTTCTCTGAAGTGCTTAGGCATTTGGCGTATGCAAGAGGAAATAGTTTCTAAATATATCACTACCGACTCGGAACACAAAGTTTTTATTGGTAAAATGTAAAAGTTTTACCTTATAGCCTAAACCAGTTTTCGCTTATTATAAGCTTCCTCAGTGGCTGCCACTGGGAGCGCTGTCCGTCTTCTTCTTGGCGACGGTGCCGTCTTTTGAAGGATCGATGTTGTGTGTGTGGGGTGTGATATGTTCAAATAATATGTGTGATCTGAATTGTGTCTGTTCGTTTAGGATGTCGTTTTTATGTGTTGTTGTGTGTTTGTATATTTCCAATTGTTCGAGAATGTCTAGTTTTCGGGCTTTTGTGTGTACGTGTAGAATATCCATGTTGTTTTGATGTTTGTGTATGTGTGGTTTGCTTCAATGAGGTGACTTGCAAAGGTGGATTCGGTAGTGAGTGTAGTGCCTTTGTGTGTTTAATGTATCTTTGTTTGAAGCAACATCCTGTCTGACCTATCTAGAATTTGTTGCAACCTGAGCAATTTAGTTTGTAAACACCAGGTAGATCAAATTTGTTTTGTTGTTTTTGTATGTGTTTTGATAGTGTGTGATCTGTTTTGTTTGTAGTTTTGTATGCGGTTTTGTATCCTGCTTTTTTAAATTTGTGGGCTATTTTTTTCAGAAATAGTTTTGTCCTCATCTGAAGGTTACCACTCACTCTTTCCGTAGCTGATCGGTTTAAACCTACGTCAATTGTACATATAATCATTCACCAGTTACTTCCAGCCCGCATACAAATTAATTTGTACGCTTAACCTCGGTGGTTGGTGATATATTTCTTATTACTACTCATTGTTTAACATTCATGGGCGACTCTTGGACTTCGGTTTTGTCGGGTTTGAGAAAGAGAGGCTCCCACTTAGCAGCCTTGGCGTTATAAAATATCCTTAAACGCGTTGAGGGTCATTTCCAAAATTTTTTTCCAAAACTAGTTAAAATAAAGCCTAAAATCGTGTTTCAAATCCGTTGACAGTTCAACGTCGACAATTTGATTATTTTAAGGGGAGTCGTAAAGGTCAAAAATTAAAAATTTTGACATTTTTACTTATTGTGGATATATGGATCATTCTGGTTAGTTTGGTGTTTGTTTTATTAAAATATTCGAATATTTACTATTTTAAATTAATTTTTAAATATATTGGTGAATTCCTACTTTTAAGAATAACGTAGTGCAACACTTCACAAAATAGCACTTATCTTAGGAAGTATTTGATCTAGAAGGCTGTGGTTTGACTTGTTTTGTACAGAATTTCTATTTCATATGTTGGCTACACTACACTAACCAAGATTGGGACAGCTGTTGTGGTAAATAATGTGTATGTTTGTCAACAAGAGTAACTTTTTCAAATTTTTTGTGTTGTTTTGATGTTGTTGTGGTGTATTGTGTGTCCATCTATATAATTTTCACAATGACTAAACCAAAGGGAATTTTTAAAAAAAGAAAGAACAAAGGTAATCAACATTACAGAACAAATATAGTGTTACAAAATGAGGTTAGTTTGAACAGTGATAACATAGTTGTAAATACTGAAAGTGTTACTACTCCTCCAAGTGCTTCAAAAAAAAAACTACAGAAAATAGAAGACAAATACTGTGAAACAGGTGAAAGTGAATTCAGTTTTGTGTGATATAGTGTGTTGTAATATTTGTGGAGGAAAAATAACAATTTCTGAAAATGTGTCCCAACGGAATGGACTGGTGTGTAACCTGTAAATAAAATGTGTGAACTGTAAGAGCACAAAAACTTTCTGGACTTCAGAGAAAAGTGAAAAAAAAACAATCTTTTTGACACAAATTTGAGATATTACTATGGACTTCGATGCATAGGAAAAGGCTACTCAGCTGGTAGGGTCCTTTGTGGAATGCTCAACCTTTCTAACCCACCAACGAACACCATTCGCTACACATCTTTAGTTGGAAGTAGTGTGAAAACCTTTGCTGAAAAATCAATGAAAGCTGCTACAAGAGAAGCTGTAGTAGAGAATGAGGGAAACTCTGACATTGCCATATCCTTCGACGGATCCTGGCAAAAAAGAGGGTTCCAATCTAAGAATTCCTGTGCGTCAGCCATTAGTGTCGACAATGGTAAAGTTGTAGATGTAGAGGTTGTTGGTATGTCAGCCTTTGAACTTGGTGTGCTAGATGCTGTTATTACATTCAATGATGGCTATTCTGGGAGACTACAGGTTTTGGAGGACCTCGGACTTCAAATAGGATTCAATACCATGAAAAGCATGACGGCCTTGGACAAAGAGCGAATCAAGAAAGCAGAGATAGCAGTGTCAAATATGACTAAAGAAGCAAGATCTAAAAGGAGGAGGGCAGCATTGGGTGACCAAGATAGAGAGAAAGATGAAGACTACCAACCAGGAGGGTTTAAAAGTATTTCTTCTGCAGTAGGTGTTTTTATAGAAATTTTGTACTTTAAACGCGATTTACTCAAAACTACATTTTTCAACATAAATGACCCGTTTTCTTAGGAACTACTAAGTATATCTCCATGAAAGTTTTACCACATACTTCACACAGTATAGTAATGTCGTGGATCCTCTTGTGCTGAATTTACTTAAATAGTTTATTAAAAAACAAAAAAAAAGTGCTAAAAATTTATGAAAAAAATAGAGGTGTGTAAAAAAAATCATTACTTTTTTCCTAATCAATATTTTAAAGTGATTGAGGATCAGTGAATCCACAAGGAATCAATAAATATTGTGTAAAAAAAATTATGTTTCTATACCTAACAGTTTCTGAGAAAACGGGGCATTTATATAGCTGTTTTAACATTGGTAAGATAGGGCTTTACGACTCCCCTTAATTAAAATTAGCCCCCCCCCCAAGTATGAAGGCTTAGCGTCGGTTTCATTCTTGTTTCTAACTGACGGAAATGCATTTACCTAACTCTAATTTATTCTAAAACGTATAGATTAGAATTGGAGGACACCGTCCCATCTCTTACCAACACTGATGACGGCCTCCGAAACGTCTGTCAGCATATACTCTAGACCACCGCCTAACAGCCCGGCCGATAAGGTTTCCGACTATGTGGGGGCCGACCATTAAAGCCTTAGCAACTCTATCGCACTAAAAAAATTTTTTACTGTGTGTCTCCTTGTACGGTAAAAGAACTTGTATTTTTGCCCTACTGCACTTGCATGTATCTCCTGCTTTGATAATTCTGACTACGAAATTTTATCCTGACACAACCTTTACTTTGTAAAGGCTCTGTATGGTCTTGAGATAATGTCTGAAAAATGCCTGTGCTAGATACAAGTGGTGATATTTTTTGTTACATGTTTTTGTTATAACGATTTTGATCTGTTCAAAGAAATCATTAGTCCAAGGAGATCGTCGATTGCCTTCAGTTTATTTAACTTCCATTAAGCCCTTCATTCGTTTTTCTTTATCAACATAAACGTTTGATTATACTATTAACTATTAGTACACGAATATGTAATAATTAGTGCTCAGTAATATATTAATTATTATAATATTAGAATTACATCAGAGGTCCACATCTTGTGAATACGGGTTTCGCAATCCCGATGTGCCCTAACTGGATTCTCACTTTGCTTCAACTTGTCTTGGGTGAGATCCCTTCCTTTAGTCTTTTCTGTCCAGTCTCTCTTGACTGACTCTTGTTCTTTTCTGACCCCGACACTATTAGAGTAATTGAGGGCTAGGGTGTCTTCCTTTTTCAATTCTAATTTCTTAATTTTGGGTGGCTTAGGATCTTAGAGTGCTCACTGATGCCGATAGGTGAGAACTAGAAATACTAAGAAATGTTCGGTATCAGAATAACTGATACAAACCACCAAATCCTATCTCAGAAAGTGAAGGGTGAGGGCGAATCTTCTGTGCTTCCAAACAGGGGCCTTTCGGCTAAGGTATGGTAACCCTGATAGGAGAGACTCCGGTCCTCCTCGTAGAGGGTTGTGCAACAGGCCAGTAACCTGCTCATGTAAAACTTTATAATACTTCTAATACCCAAAGCAGCGTCGGAGTAAGGTCTGGAAAGACGCGGGACGTCCGAGGATGAGATGGGTGCTGGAACAGGTTTATATAACCTAATCTTTGTAGAGGAGAAGAAGACTATTAGAATTGTCTTCTATTAGAATTGTATTCTGGAAAACCTAAGCTGATATTATAGGTTTATTATATGGTCATACAGATTATTCAAACAAACACTTATATAATACATGATGTACACGTTGCATTAAGTTTATGCCTAGTCAAGAAAAACTTTTGACTCATTACATGAAGCTTCGGAGTGTATCTAGAAAATCCGGTACTCTTGTGAAGATTTACTAATTCTACATCTTGCTTTCTGTGCTGTTGTCCTGTAATTTTTCCTAGAGCACAATGTCTTATGAGAATATCTGTGTAAATGTTCGCTATACAAAAGCAGTGTTCCATTGTGTTTTGCAATTTAAAATTCCGAAGCATAAACTTCGCTGAAAAATAGGATGCTCTTAATGACTGCGTGTATATCTGATAATGTACGACATAAAGACGTGCTGGGGTAAATTAGTGTTATCGTTTCCTCTGTATTTTATGAAGGAAATATATAGTCAGTAAATTAAGGTTATCAGGAGCATTGTATAGGCCTGCTCATTTTCATGGGTACTTTAAAATAGATTTACTATGAAACCTTGTAGCACAGTTTGTGTTTTGTTGAATGCTTTCCGTAATTCTCCGTTCTTGCGTCTCACCTGCGTTTTTCCGCTCCAGAATGTACTTTGTAAGCTATATATTTAACGATTAGTTTCTACCGAATATACGCAAATGTACTAAGTTTCATATAGGCCTACTTTAAGTGAAGAGTTCAACAGAAAACTTCAACAAATATTTTTATACTATATAGAATAGAACTATATAGATACTATATAGTACTATATAGAATTATAATAGAACTTTTTACAAGAATATATTTTATTTTGTAAATTACCTATGTTTTGATAGTAATCCAACTATCATCATCAGATATAAATTAATAAATTCTTGTAATTAGTATTAATTAATTTGAATTTATTAATTTATATGTGATGATGATAGTTAGATTACTATCAAAATATATGTAATTTACAAAATAAAATATATTCTTGTAAAAAGTTTTATTATTAATAATAATATAAAATATTACAACAACACGAATTGATTATTTACCGTATTTTAATTTGTGCTGTGCTAACATATATCTGACATTACTGTTAGAAGGTAACAATTACTGGTGTTTGGGTGTAATCATAGTAAGAGTAGTAATTTTTAAATTGTAACATGTTTTCATTAATTTATTCAAAAGACATTATAAGTGTTTTTAAAATAGCATTTACTTCGGCATAAAATATTCATTATCATTTGTTTAAACGTTTCTTTGTTGCAGTAAATTCATCATAAAATAAATCTTATATACTATATTCACAAAAAACTATGTTAAACATTTATTTGTTACTCTAAAATTTCTCGACCGCTCAGTCTGACTGTGTGCTTTATTTGCAGTCTTGTTTTCTTTGCTTTATGTATTTTTTCTATATTACAGTACTCTATGTATTGCATACATCTTAATGGTTTATAAAATTTTAAATTGACTACTAGAATTGTTAGTCTTCTTCTATACTTCCAACTACGTTACTTTATACATTGCGTGTAATATTACTCACTGATTACACGCTTTAAATGAAAATTTAAATTTATTACATTAATCGTCAATCATGCAAGCAATGATTTAAATTAATTGTTCATCATCAAAGAAAATTCTTACTAAATTTAAATTGTATTCTATTATCTCTATCTATATTTGACACAAATTTTCTTTATTTAAAAATTTTAAAATGTCTTTTCATTGTCTTTATTCTTTCATTTATTAATTATAGATTGGTTATTTGTCACCTCAATTCTGCAGATTGTACCCCTGTCCTCCGGTAATCGGTAGGTCCTATTCTAATGGATTTTCCTGCACGTTATCCGGTTCCACTTGTCGTCCTTCAGTTACTCGTTCCTTCTGGTCCTCTCTGGTTGCTGTAGAATGATATGTCGCTCTGCATCAGCTGCTGTTGTCCTAGCAGACGCCTTGATTGCTCTGCATATCGTTCCTTTGCTTGATGTGACCTCGCCAGTTGTCTAGAGTGCTGAACATTTGTGGTTGTAGACTGGTGGTGTATGTTCGCTAATTGTATTTAAAATAATCAAACTAAGAGTTACTGTTTGATACTCGGATGAACGTATTGTCCATCCGACTTTACAGTTTATTTAAAAAAAATCGCGTCGCTAACGGACATAGCGTCCCGCTGCTTCTGAAGACTGATTGAGAGTAAAATTTGGCTCTCCTGGGCCCGTATTTATATTCAACAAAAAAAACACACCTGTCGGCTCAGGATTCTGCATGTCAGAAACTGTCCGTGGCGTCAGTTTCCCCACTATCGTCCAATTTCACATATTCGCACATTTCTGCCAATTGCAATGTCTGATGCGGATTTCAAACTGATCTAACATTGTCTGATTTAACTGCACATATTATATGTAATTACCATAGTGATCGCATAATTAGTGTAATTACTATGCTCTTAAAATCGCACAGAATTCGCACTGAACGTCATAATCACACCGTTTTCGCACTGCACATTTGCATGATTTTTACGCATATTTAGAAGTCTTTGCAATCTTTCTAACTTTTATGGTTTGCTTATAATTAAATAAAACTCTAATTTAGTATCTATTTGGGGTGAGGTTTCAAACTTTCAGGCTTGAACAGGCTCCACGCACACACACTGTTTACTAATGTACACTCTCTCAGCAATAATCGCGTGATCATGCATGTTTATTCCTGCGTCTAATTCAGCTTTCAACTTCACACCTGCTTGTCTATTACATATTACTAAAATTAATCTAAATATATATTTTATTTAATAAATGCACATTACAGTATATGCTTGTACTGTCGCAATATATAACAAGAAAAATTTGAGCATTTATGAATTTATATGTTGATAAAATAATTTAAATCCTCCGTAAAGTGTACATTAAAATAAAGTTTTGTTCAATGACCAAGTTGTAAATATTTTATTTTGCATTAATAATAAAGAAAATAACGCATTTAAATTTTAATTTTACATTGGTTTAATAACAAATTTTTAAAAACTTCAAAAATTCTGTGAAAGCCTTTAACAGCGACAGTTGGGAAGTTAATATAGCAAAGTGACCTAACTATGCATGTGATCCTTTGCTCTCAGCCTTACGGACAGTTGTTGAAGTTGTATTAGTTATTAGCGCAAAAACAGGCGTAAAAGCAATTTGTTCAAAACGACGCTTATGCAGGACGAAACAAAATTTAAAAGTCCGGAATGGCATTCACCAAAATCAGACCTGCCGACTTACACCACACTATAAATACCACGCACAATTTTGAGGAAGGCAGGGAGACTTTGGTGATAACGGCGGTGTGGACATGTCTCTCTGATTCTTGACGTGGAAGAAGGAGAATCGTCATCATAATCATCATCACCAGTGGGAAACACACACGCGCGCGCGCGCGTAACGATAACTTCGCCCTGTAACAACATCATTGAAAGTAGGTGATAAATGAACAATTATTTATTCAAAGGGAGACAGTATATAACTAGAGACATGATATAATCAAAGAAAAATAAATACATAATTGCATATAATGAAAATAGAAAAATTAAAATAATTCTTTATTAACATGTGTTTCTTATATATTTGTATAATAATGATTTTTCTCTATTAAAATAAAAATGGGTTCTGAGTAATTAACGTTTATTGAATTGAAATAAATATTATTTTAATTAAAATACTAAAAGTAAACTTTTTCTTTTTTTGTAATAATCATTTGAATGGTATTTAAATATATGGTTTGCAATACTTAAATTTATTATTTAAATTCAATATTTTTATATCAGTCACCCAAGTAGCTGAGACATTTTTCATATTATGTTCTTGTACGCGATTTATGTTTGGTGTTTTTATATTATTATTTATGTGTGTCTCAAGTGTTTGTATTTATGCTTTGTTAACAGCTTGTTAAATAAAGGTGATATTTAAATTTATATTTTCTTTTCTTTTTAAATATTGTTAAATTTTGTTTGTGGACAATGTTTTGTTTGAATATATTTAAGTAGTTATTTTATATAATTAAAATCTTTCTCTTCTTCTCTTCTCAACTAACAAGATTTCTTATGAACTGAACGTAACGCCTATAAAAATTCTAAGATCTAACGGGTAATTTGTATTGTTACACATTTGTATAACAAACGCGATTACTCCTCTCGAGTGGCTAAGGAAAGCAATCTGATTAAATGTGGTATATTTACCAAATAAAGATATAAGAAGTTCAAAATACTCTGAATATATTAATGATTTAGATAAAATTTATAGTGCTTAATTATAAACAAAAGAGACTTAGTACAATTAATTATAACGTCTGATACAATAGTTATTAATGTAAACAAGAAAAGAATATTCAAGACTAACTCTCTATCCTTACTCTACAACTCTTTGCTAAGCAGTGCGCTAAGGCAGATCGCTGGAACTGATGAATTTATATTACATTCCGTCAGCTTTCATACTATACTTTTTTACTATTCTCATTACTAGAATAAATGAGAAAGAATTCTTTGGCAGTAGATCTTTTGACAGTAGACAAAAATATTTTCATGAATAGTTATATAAAGCGCTACATAATTAAGAACAAACATAGCTTGTCCTAAATCTCCCTTACAGCTAAATACATTCAAATTGGTATATCGTACAGTTACTTTTAGGATAACAATAAACTAATGATTAACACAATGAAATAAAACGGTACTAATAACATGAAATAAAATTAGTGTTTATTAGTACAGTAGTTAATGTAGAATAAATTAATATACAGTATTACAACAGTATACTACAGTTGCGTTCAGTATTTACACTTAAAGGTTTTTAATTAAATGTATCGTTGCAAAAAATATATAATCGTACACACACACAAATTTGTGTGTGCGTGTGTGTGTGTGTTTGTGCGCTTGCTTACTTGCGTCTTTACGGACATTAAAACGCGTCGGGCATTTGAAACGGTACTGTGATACTGGTATAAAGCTAAAGTTCTTTCAACAAAAGAAAGTAAAATGAGGTACGGTACGCAGGACTATTCCGTAAAAGTGAATATTAAGTACCTTCACAAGTAAGAGTTCAACCGCCAAGAATGATGTTGATTAAGCGTAGGGACTCAAAATGAATCCGGAATTTGTGAAGGAGCTGCGCATTATGTAAACGAGCTGCCTGCCGAGATTAACTTTACTATCAAATACGAACTACACTTTTCTCTGCCTTTTAGAAAATATTAAAGAAGACGGAGCGTAGGTTCTTTATTGTAATTCCTAAGTAGCTTTTCTTTTCGTTCCTAACTCTACTTCAGAACCTGTTAGGTTACGTTAGGTTGTATGTAAACTTCCTGTCGGCCTGTCTGTGTCTGTCAGGGTCCACATTCTCATATTTTCTCTTTAAATTCGCAGTGAAGTCTCCTCGTTTATCATCATCATCATCATCATCATCATCATCATCATCATCATTATCATCTTCTTCTTTTTCTTCTTAACGGTTTAAGGCTTTAGCGGCCTGTTCCTATCCCACAGCCGACCTTTTCTTAGGTCATCTTCGGTATTCTACTTTCTTCCATTCTATTTATGTGTTGAATCTATTTTCTTCTGTATTCTTTAATCCTTTCATTAACTGTAAAAATATATAAATCACTTCTTATCTCCTCACTTCTTATATGATCTCGTCTATTATACCTTTTAGCTGATCTCAGAAATTTCATTTCTGCTGCTTGTATCTTCTGTTCATCTTTTTTCTTTTTTACCCCAGTTTCATAACCATACAGCAGTGTAGGTATTGCCATTGTTTTATACAATTTTATTTGGGTTTCTTTTCTACATTTATTTTTCAACGTTCTCCAAATCGTTCCACACATTCTTTTGAATTTTGTCACTTTATTTTCTATATCTCTATCTTCATCACAAGTAATGTCACGTCCAAGATAGTTGAAATGTCTTACTTGTTCTATGCGTGTGTTGTCTACGCATATTTTAGTCCGTACCCTCCTTGTTTTATAAGGTCTCCAATTAAGTCTTCGGGGAACGTAAGATGTATTAAATTGGTGTGTCTGAAACTTTGAATCTATGTTACATATTTTCAGATTCCGCATGATTACGAAAGATCCTAGGTAAGCACTCATATAGACTTGTAAAAGGAGACAGCTATTTACAACTGGCTAAATTCTGTCGGTGGCACATTAAAATTTTCTAATTTATAGTAAGAATAACAGGATAATTTTACTGACCTCTTCAACATAAAAATGTTTAACCAATTTTTTATGACAGCATAGTATGCCCACTTATTAATTTCATATTTAAATTGCTTTTGCAGGCTTTACACCTTTAATAATTGTTGTTAATTTATAAAAATGTGTTTTTTATCTTGTTAATCTGTTTTATAATAATTACACGTATCGATGGGAATCATTACTACTTTCAAGGTAAATGTCTGTATTTCAATATTATAAAAAAACGTGCACGTCGACTCATTAAGCTATAGGAGAAACAAGCGACTCTCTAGACCGAGATGTTGTATCAAGTTCACAAGTAAGGTAATGAGAAACAACAGAATCATTGAAACATCTGCACATACTATCACGTGCACAATGTGACAAACTAAAGCATTAATGTATTGTGTGGTTAACTGGTGCACGGGATTCATTTGAACCGTTCATTTCTTTATTAGGCCGGCAAAATCACATATTTGTAGTTACGTGGATAAGTTATGTGTGCAGAGTATAAAAAACATACGTGGAGGCGTGTGCTGTATATAACAAACTGCATAAATGTATGTCTGATATTTGTGACTTTCGTCATAATACCTGTGTCGCGTTTACTATATTAAAATAACACAATTATAACTAAATAAACAAACGGTAATCTTTTTTAGTATTGTAACGAGAATTGTATCGAACTGCGTAGAACAGCTGAGAGCTTCCTTCCACTCGTCCCCACCGCTAGTAGCCAGGTGTTGCCTCAGTCAAGGCCGCGTTCAAATTTGTTCTAGAGTCTTCAAGAGGCCACTTGAAATACGCATTAGCGTCAGCATTAAGTGGTGTGTACATTGAGGATGGCAGATTTCTAGAAAACGTGCGATACCTATAAAAATCCATAGCAGCCGGCTTGTGAGTTCAGTGGTGTTGACCGATTTCTTTAGCGCGGATCGAGTGTTTGTAGAAGTAGTGCACTAATTATAAACATTAGAACTGTGTTATAATTAGTGCGGAATTCTTTATAGTTGACATTATTATTGCGTGTGGTCAATTTTTACTTGAATTGCTGTAAGAGACTATCTTGTTGATTCAAATTATTAATTGTGATAATTAAAGTTTTTATTAGTGATTTCACTGGTGTCTTGTATTTTATTTTCCACTGTACCATACGACGATCAAGGAGACCGTCGTAACAATATGTACAACACTTTGTCCAGAGTATAACAACACACGTGGGGGCGCGGGCGTGTGCTGTATATAACAAACTGTATAAATGTAGGCCTATGTCTGATATTTGTGACTTTCGTAATTGATCGTAATACCTGTGTCGCGTTTACTATGTTAAAATAACACAATTATAACTAAATAAACAAACATTAATTTTTTTAGTATATTACCTACACGTTCCGTGTACACTTAGTACGCTTAGACGTATAGCAAAATTGAATGGGCATGGGAATCCCCGAAACGCTTACGGTCAGAGGGGAGTGGTGATGTGGTGGGAGTCGCTTTGAGATGCGAGAAGAGAATTGTTATGAGCGTCAGTGCAGCCAACGTATGAATATTATTTCGAAAAGTAACCAAAACTCGCATGTAAGGTTTGTTAGTAATCTGTGTTTTGCTTACCACGTCTCTCTCTCTCTCTCTCTCCCCCTCTATCTCTCCCCCGTCGCTCTCTCTCTCTCTCTCTCTCTCTCTCTCTCTGAATACTGTGTTACCATGCCCGCATGATAATAACATCACGATAAAAAATGTGGTCCTGTCATTATACACCGGTTAAAAATGTCTTCATATCAACAGTGCAAGTGTGTCTACAGATTTGTTTCTTAAAAAATTTTTTTTTTTAACTTTTATAATTTTCTTGTGGAACTCATTTTTTACTGTACTGTATTTTCTACTTTGTTTCCTGCTTTCTTTTCTTCTACTATATATGTTTTAGGAGCAAGGACGATGAGATTCATCGATTTTTAAATTTATCGATTTTTAATTTATTTTATAATCAAACATATTTCTTTGTTCACATGTAAAGCAATCGAACTTTGCTGAAAATTGGGAATCTCTTTCTATGCAAAATTTGTTAGGGTTATATATGTCTGAATACTACTATATTATAAATCGTGTGCATTAAGGATTAAATAATTGGTAAAATAAACAAAGCTGTTTTTGGGAGGGAAGTAAACATAGCTAACATGAATAGCCCCATGAGGCGATATTTTTAATAACCGAGAATTTAGCCGCGGAGATGTACGCTTTTCATGTCTTGTATATTGAATATAGAGTGGAAAACAGATAAGGTTCTAAAAAATAACCATATTATTTTTTGAAAAGAGGTTAGTTGAATTTCTGAATTATAAAACATTTTTTAAAAATATAAATATAGAAAAATAAAAAAAATCTAATAGAATTTTCTGTGACTAATGAATAAAATGAAAACGAATTTAGTGCAAAAACTAAATAAAAACCCTAACTTTCACAGGGTTCGTTTGACATGTCCTTGCTTTCAATGGCGCCATAATGATGGTGACATTTTGACATAGGCCACATAGAAATATTTTGCGATGTTCATTATATGTTAGAAACAAATACATTTTTTACATTGACTATTATTGTATATGGTTAGATTACCAACAGTCACATAATCCAGAAGTATTTTTTTTTAAATCTTCCCTCTCTTTCAAAAGTCTGTTTATCTTATTCCATTTTATTTACACACTAAAATATTACGTACGGCAAACACTAGCAAACAAAATTTCATTATTGTAGAGTGTCTTTCCACTTCTGTTACTCTAAAAGTCAAATAACTAAGTCTGGGTCTATAATTTATTAATAAATTAATATTTTATTTCAAAATGGCCTTTAGTATTATAAATATAGACTATATTGAATTTTGGACGTTTGGATGTTTCGTTCTTTCAAGCTTATGTTGGGAATTTTACAAATAATATGACCATCTGGATGTTTTACCTGAGATTATAATCAATGTTCCTACAATTAATTCTTGAGTGATCTCAGGATTTAATTTCATGGTAAGATAACTGTATTGTGCCAGTTAGAATAATTTTTAATTTTACATACACAACATTATAAATACATTTTGTGGATAAATATTACAATCATCTCTTCCCATTATAAAAATAATTTGTTTATTAATATTGTAAAGTAACGAAAATATGGTCCTCGACGTTACATAAATCAACTTATAAGATTTAGAAGAGAGAAGAAAATTTATTAATTATCCACACTTGTAAAAGGTCAGAAACCCAACCCATGATTGTTTAAATAAAATAAGAATACAAGGTAGAAAGATAAGAAAGTGATAATGTTAATAATAATAAACCTCAAGGTTCAGTGAGAGGTAAACAACAGACATTGACAAAAATGTAAAAACTAATTTTGACTGTTTCATAATAATTGATGTTTTAAAGTAGATGAGAAGGAATAAATTTTGTATGACTTAAGCTACTTAAATGCACTTGTTATTAATTGTATCATGTTATATTGTTATCATGATAGTGATGTTATATTTTGTGTTAGCAAGTGAAATTATTCTGGTAATAGAATACCAGGTAATTAAGTATTATGTGTTATCAATTTACCATTATAGAGCTGTTGTTAAACTTAGTAATTGATTACTAATTAATTTCATTTTATGTGTTATCCATATGTCATGAAAAAGCTTTTGTTAGATTTTATAGAGTTAATTATTTGTATACATGTACTTAGATAATAAGATGATTATAATTGTAAAATTGGCCAAAAAGGCTATAATTGTTAACGAGATACAAAAGAGTTTAATACAACCATGTCATAAATAGATAAAAGATTCTATAATATTGCAGATAGTAACAAGTTAAATTCAGAAGTAGATCAAGGTATAATGATAGGCCTAATAACCAGTGACATTATATAGTAAGTCAGATCAGAAAGGTTAGGTAAGAAAATTAGTAACAAATACTAAATAAAATCTAATGAGTTAGGAGAAGTTAATAATAATTGATAATAACAAATAAATAAACTCAAATTAAATAAATTCTTATAATGCCATAGTGCAATGATACCAATAGATAATGTTTAGTAACATAAAAATAATATTTGTTAAAATAAATAGACTAAGAGGAAACGACAGCAAAATATATAAGAATTAGTAAACAAGCCATAAGTAAAATTATATTCGGATATAATGGAAATTTAGAAAGGGATTATTTTGATGAGTGGAAGAACACTGTATGAAATGATTATAATATAACATAGTATCCAATAAGAATAAAAAAGATGGTTGCCAGGGACGACAAAAGAGATAGAATTTGTTGATTTGATTATTGAATAAATTTACATGAACGAAGACGGTTTAGTTAAAAGACGCTCAGAAAAGATTTGATGTAATTTAAATACAAAGTCCATCCAAATTTAAGCAAAATGAACAATAAATCATAATAGTATGGTCAATTATCATTTAACCGTATTATATAATTGGACAATCTAAAACCTTATACGTGAAAGTAACGAAAAATAAAAAGGAAGAACTCTGATTGCAAAATTCAATAAAATGAACAAATGTTAACTTAATTAACTAACAAAACCAGAGAAATAACTACCTGCATAAAGTGATATAATCCTATATCGTAAAAGGAACGATAATAAACACAAAATTATATCGGAACTTCAGTTTACACCATTCAATAGAAAAACGTAATTGGAATCGAAAGTCGTCGAAGCACGTAACCACAAACTCGGACATTGGTGAATAAAAGGAGCGGTACTTCTGCATCATCCCAGGACCAAGAATTAAACTTTATTTTCAACTTGGAACGAAGACTGACGAGAGAAAATTCATCTGCATGCTGATCAGTTGCTGTCAAGACGGAAGGGTTATCTGTACACGGTGTTATCGAGTCACCATGCCGAGCGGACGGTAAACTACAATAATTTTAAATATTATTTAATAAAAACTTAACTCTATATTGTAATACCTTGTATTCCTATTTATGCATTTTCTGATCTTACTAACAGTTGAAAGAACCTTCACGCCCTGTATTTAAAGAAATATAAAAAATCATAACTAAAAATAATATAAAACCTTGATCCGATCGATAATCGATTACTTCTAACATATCGACTTTTGTATCTACGTAAAAGAAACAACTTTGTTGGACAAGAAATATGAAATATTAATAAAGAATCCTTTCAGAAATTCAGATATTTTATCATTGATATAATATTTAGTGTAGTGTGAACAAGATATAAGATAAGTAGCGAGTGTAACTGAGAATTATCGTACGCGGTGGGTTAACCTACAAATTTCCGTTGTATGGGAACCACAGCGCTATTCGCGGACTGCTTAGGAATTAAAGAGAAAGAGAATAAAATAAAAATTTCTTCTCTTCTCTCCAACGCAGAATAGGCTTGAGCGAAAAATTCTAATTACACACTATACGCATAATTTTCACTCACAATAACACAATTATATTAAATAGAGAGGAAAGGAGATATCCTTAACATTATTATAACACATATTAAAATAAGATACATAATAAATTAGCATTAATCGGAGAGAGGTTTAACGAGGAGACACCCGTTACATAATAATATTAATGTTTTTTTATTTAAGAAAAATTATAAATATTATTGTTTCTTTAATTTGCATCTACTATTATTGCATTACATAAATATATATATATATATATTATTTATAAAATTAGACTCTATTTGTATATTTATGTAATTACGTTGGTATCTAATGTCATAAAATATTAGCAATATTATATAAATACTAATATTTATGTAGTGCTTTTATTTTGTTAATTGTACAACAAAAAATTACCAGCGGTTTCTTTTTCAACACATTGGACAGGTAAAAGTTTTACTATAATAATGTGTAAATTTGAAAGTTTTATCGCCAACAGTTTGATTGTAGCGTACAAATAATATAAGCAGAGAGGAAGCGAACACATTTTTTAAAGTAAACTTGATTTTTAAATCTTTAATGATAGTGATTAATTATTATTTATTATGCAAAGATTTACACAAAAATATGAAATGAAACATGTAAATTATTTCTAACGAACACTGAAGCGCTGAAAGTAAATTACTTTGGCAGAGACTACGGTAGGCAGTAATTTAACATGAAAATAGTGTTTTGCCTTTCGCGCTGTAATAGGATCAGAAATCAGTAAGCGTAAAAACATTTTCACCTAGCTTTGCATGTATATTAACGGCGAAGAATTATAAATATTCAACGATGTAACTGAATTAGTCGCCTGGTATATGTGTTTAAGGTGTTCGTTTGTGATGAAGAGAAGAGGCAAGAGAGGCCGCGATAAAGGAGAAGGCCAGAAATCATTTATGCGAGTAAATAAATGCGTTTAATACTATGAAGGTATATGAAGTATTTTGTAATATTTTAAACTGTTTTTATGAGATAATGGTTTTTTGATAAACCCATTAGCAAGGTATTTCAGTCTGTAAAAGAAGAAGAAAAGTAATGCATCAGATTTAAATTAGCCAACAGGCTTAAAATATTGTGTATGCCAGCAGAAACCTAGTACACCATACCAAAGTGCAACGAATTATTTGTAGCAATTTACAAATATTTATAAATGTAAATATAATTATAAATATTATACGATTAAAGAAATCAGTCTCAGATACAGGCTTGTAGTCTAGTCCCACTTATACTACTCGTAGCACAAAGGCTTAAACGTTGATAACATTTTCCAATTAATTAGCAATTTACGTAGTACTATAATAAATAAGCTATCTATAATAAATCGTACAGTTTAATATGGAGGCAGAATTTTTTTAAAAGCCTATGTTTGTTTGTTTTTAATTTTTTATTGTTAATAGTAGAACAAAATTTGAATATAAATTTTATATGAAAAATAATAAGCCTAACAATTACTAATTATTTAAAAATAATAATACATACTAAAAAAGAAATGTGCTGATATTATTTTTTATAATTAATCCTACTCAACAATATGTAAAGCACAGTACTTTAATTTCTAATAAATTGTACCTTTACATTTAAAGTAACAAATGATTGAATACAAAAGCTTTAAAGAAATAAAAAGTTATTCACAAAATAATTGGTATAAATAGACAGAATATGAACACTAACAGACTAACAAACAGCATTTAAAAAAATATTCTGAATTCAAAACTAAAATTTAATAACAAAACAACACAAGAAAACATAAATTTACTACAGTCACTTATAATGGAAACATAAATTTTAAAATTTTTAAAAATTGAAAAATATTAATTTAAAAGTATATAAAACTCCTGATAAAAATTTTCAACTAAATTTACTCTACAAACATATGCCATAATAACGTAAATGGTATATATAAATCATATGTTGTGAGTGTTCTACACATATTATAGGTTAAACAAAGTAAATAAGAGGTTGAATTCACATCATAAAATTTTGTGCGTCAAGCCTATCATCAATTAACAAACTTTGAACACACTTTCAGTACTTAATTTAAATAAATTTTTAGTTTTGAATTATTTAAGGGAAAAATGTAAATTGAATTATTTAATAATGTATTCGTATGTGAAGAAGTAAGCATCTGAAAAAGTTTGTGTATGTATCATTAATGCACAAATGAACAATTTATTTGTAGACGCTCAGGAGCAAACCTATTCAGAAACATTTAAACTATCTGCCGGGCTGTTTGGCATTAAAACCAAACGTTTCAGCAGCACTACTGGCTCCCATCTTCAGTGGATGTATCGAGTCAAACCTAAGGCGGGGTTGTCGTACGTTAGGACGACAGAAGGCTAAAGATGTGTCGCGATGCTATGAAATGAAACTCGGCTGTAATTTAACAATAACAACTTTTATTTTGCCCCCATAATTAGTTACATATAATATCCTGCAAATCACATAGTTATCACATGGCCAGGGCAATAGCCCTCAAATACATAATAAATAAATAATCCTATATCCTTAATCGTGTCAAAGACAATATCGATCTATCCATATAAACATATATATATATATATATATATCGGGCAACATTCTGTAATTATATAATTCCCCCCTTTTGTTACTAACACTTAACATTGACAACACGTACAGAAACATAAAGACACATACACTCATAATTAGATACACATATTATAGACACCTAGTGCCCTTGGAATACCCATGCTCAACAGGCAGTGTTTCTACAAAGCCCCAAAACCGGCAATCATAAATGTTCGACCTTCAGTCACCATGATTCATTAATTCCCATTAATTTAAATAATTAAGAAAAACCCCCGAAAGGATGATAATCACTCACAAAGCATAAAGAGAGACCGGACTGCCCATATGTATAGATAGCATCTGATAACTGGCCCCTCATGAGCATATGAAAATCTTTAAGTTTCTTAGACACCATATAAATGAAAACAAAACCCTCATCACCTGATTTTAAGCGATTGGTATGAGTTTCTAAAATGTTAATTTGTTTTACAAATTCAGATGGATTCATGTATCAGTATACGCTTTTACAAGGTGAAAAATTAATCAGTATATGCCCACAAAAAAATATAAAATTTCTTTTCTGTTAAAGCCAGATGGCTGTGTATAAATGAGTTTATAATAACTGACTGTTGTATCCTAGCAGATGTGGGAGCGCGCCAGCCTGTACTTGACCATGTGTGACAGGAATCAAACCTGCCTTAAACTGAGTGAACATGTGCCTGGCAAAAACTATGTCCCCTTTTACCCCCCCCAGAAAACAGCCTGAAAACGAAACCCCCAGTTAAACCAAAATAAAATTAAAATATAAACCCTGTTCTGAACCAGCCGGAACAAAACCCCTAACATGTGACTTCAATCTTTGTAGTGAACAGTGTAATGACTATTGGCTATATATCAAAATATTTAAGTGTAAAAAAAAATCTCTAGCACGCTCCCCCAGTGCAGCACACAATTACAAACATAGTACTTAGTTTTACGAAGTTAAATTATTAAAGTCACATGATGTTCAGAATGAATGTTCAGCTGACACACCCCAGAGCAGACTGTCTAGCCGCGTGGGCACATGGTTTCAAAAGAAATTTAAACTGTGAATCAGGAGCACGGCAGGCCCGGCCAACGAAAATAAAAGAGTTCGTATCACCTTAATTATGAGCATGTGATGCATCCCGTGTTTGTTCACCAGACTCCCTCTTCCGAACAGGTGCGTGTGTGATGGCTCATGGCTGATGAAGATTTAGTTCCATCAGCATCGACCAGAATCTCCGGCTTAGACGAGAACCCGGGAAGTCTCGTAAATTTAGCCGTCCAAATCTAGTCGCTCTAACCGACCTTTGCGTTCGCGTTATTTTAAAATTAATTTTCTAAAACCTTCGACCGCCGGGTTAGGCAAACACCGGCACAATACATTTCCGTGTACTCAACGCAACTATGAAGTGTATTACACCGGCCAGGTCGCAGGATTTTTTTATCCTCGTTGCGTCAAGTATATGTAGTTCCACAATAAATCAGATAATTTTCTAAGAGTAGTGAGATGTTGTTGACATGAAATAATTAATTAAAACCGTTTCAAAATAATAATTCTATGATTTATTAATATTAATAGAAAATATGCAAATATTAAAACATTCGAATCTTAGATAAATAAAAATATTTTCTTTTATAAGTTTACACAAATACAATGTAACCTTCTACGCTGTTCATGACATATAAAATAAACAACCATATAATCTTACTAGCTAAACAGCCATGTTAAAAAATTATTTAAAACTTTTTATTTCAGTGTGTCTGACTTTGACTCAAATTTTAAATAATAACAACTCATTTACAAACAAAAATAATATTCAATCACAAGAATAAAATTAATTGTTGCTCTAAACAAAATAAAAAATATAACATTTACTTCCAACCTATTATTTATTTCTATTGACACACCCAAATTTTAATATACAACAAAAAAGGTTAGTATTTTTAAATTTTCTTGTTAAATTAAATTCTTTTCTTTAACTACCCTTTAATTTTATGTACAGTAATTATATTTAAAACTTTAAGTCTTTACTGTTCATATATAAGTTTATTTTGAGAGTTCTTTTCACAAACAAAAATATAATTGTTTATTCATCACCTGCGTACTGCCGACGTTACCGTTGCGTGTGTGTGTGTGTGTGTCCTGAATCCTGAGAATTTGATGATGATGCTGATGCTGTGTTCTCTGTCTCTACGGTTTGTTGTTTGTGATGGTCCAGAGTTCATCCATAAGTCTTGGTGTGTGTGGTAAAGATGTCGATCAGTCGGCAGACCGGCAGCGTGACGTTGTGTGAAGATTTCTTGAGTCTGACACCGCCCCAAAATTGCCGGTGGTATTTATACTGGACGGCAATCTGACACGTCCAGGACTGTTTTCGACCTGTTAGATATTGTCACTTCGTGCAAAGCTTCCTTTTAATTACAATTCACTTTTTGGTTCATTTTCGCGATTTCGTAAAAATCCTCGTAGCACAAGCAATATCATCGTTTTCGTAATTTTTTTCTGGTCACTCACATATAACACACTTATTAATTACTATTTAATTACACTAGTAATTAACATTAAATTACCTGGCGTTTTTATTAATGCAAATTTATGCAATACTTTTACATCACTATATTCGTTAAAAATTCCTTAATATAATGGTGTTTTTATAATTGGGGTAAGTCTTTGTTCACAGGTTTAAAAAGTATTAATTAGTTTATTTTTATCCGGTTAAATCCTGATTACAGAGAATTCGTACGCATCACCCTAACGTAGAATCTTGCCTGTCGTAGCTTGCGTTCACACGCACAAACACACACGTGCTGTATTCACTCGCGGGGGCACATGTACGCTTTCTGACAATTCCTAGCCTGCATAATGTTGTTAAAAATTGTTCATCATATATTTTCTATGCTAAATATTTACAAACATACCGCCCTGGGCAAATATGCAAATATATGTATTGGCGCAATATATATATATATATATATTGTAGCATGACAGATAATCCACACAAATACATTACTCAATGATCATTAATAAAGCTCTAAGATATGGAATATCCAGATGAGAATTAATTAAAATGCACTGTTTAATAATATATTCACAAGAAAGGTTGAATAAAGAAAATTTCTGCAAACAATATAATATAATACAAATTTAAAAACCCAGAAGACTAAAAATGATAATAACAAAATTACCCAGGTAAGATAGAAGCAGGCAATTAATATACCCCGTCAAAGAAACCAGACCAGAAAAAACAAAGTTACTGAAGAAAGAAGAACTAATTAAAACTACTATTACTGAAGAAAGAAGAACCATCAAAGATACAGAAGACAGAAGAAAGAAGAATAATTAAAACTACTATTACTGAAGAAAGAAGAACTAATTAAAACTACTATTACTGAAGAAAGAAGAACCATCAAAGATACAGAAGACAGAAGAAAGAAGAATAATTAAAACTACTATTACTGAAGAAAGAATAACTAATTAAAACTACTATTACTGAAGAATGAAGAAAGAAGAACAATCAAAGATACAGAAGACAGAAGAAAGAAGAACTAATTAAAACTACTATTACTGAAGAATGAAGAAAGAAGAACAATCAAAGATACAGAAGACAGAAGAAAGAAGAATAATTAAAACTACTATTACTGAAGAAAGAAGAACTAATTAAAACTACTACTACAGAACTAGAGAAGAAAGAAGAACAATCAAAGATACAGAAGACAGAAGAAAGAAGAATAATTAAAACTACTATTACTGAAGAAAGAAGAACAATCAAAGATACAGAAGACAGAAGAAGGAAGAATAATTAAAACTACTACTACCGAAGACAGAAGAAAGAAGAATAATTAGAACTAAAGAAGAAAGAAGAATAATTAAAACTACTATTACTGAAGAATGAAGAAAGAAGAACAATCAAAGATACAGAAGACAGAAGAAAGAAGAATAATTAAAACTACTATTACTGAAGACCGAAGAAAGAAGAACAATCAAAGTTACTGAAGAAAGAAGAACTAATTAAAACTACTATTACTGAAGAATGAAGAAAGAAGAACAATCAAAGATACAGAAGACAGAAGAAAGAAGAATAATTAAAACTACTATTACTGAAGAAAGAAGAACAAACTAAATCTACTGAAGAAAGAAGAAGGAAGACTAATTAAAACTACTACTACTGAAGAATGAAGAAAGAAGAACAATCAAAGATACAGAAGACAGAAGAAAGAAGAACTAATTAAAACTACTATTACTGAAGAATGAAGAAAGAAGAACAATCAAAGATACAGAAGACAGAAGAAAGAAGAATAATTAAAACTACTATTACTGAAGAAAGAAGAACTAATTAAAACTACTATTACTGAAGAATGAAGAAAGAAGAACAATCAAAGATACAGAAGACAGAAGAAAGAAGAATAATTAAAACTACTATTACTGAAGAAAGAAGAACAAATTAAATCTACTGAAGAAAGAAGAAGGAAGACTAATTAAAACTACTACTACTGAAGAAGGAAGAAGGAAGAATAAAGAAGAACCAAACTCAAAGAAGAAAGAAGAATAATAAAAATAAGAACTACAGAAGAAGGAAGAAGGAAGGATAATCCAAAACTACAGAAGAAGGAAGAATAACCAAACTCAAGAAGAAAGAAGAATAATTAAGACGACCCATATAAAACAAAAACTCCATAGGGAAAGAACCCCCAAAAAACCCCAAAATCAATGAATGCCCAAAAAAGAAAGTATAACACATTAAAAAACCATATCACTGTAAAACTGACAAAAAACTAAAAGTGTTAGCTGTAGTAAATATTAGTGCATTCAAAAAGTTATTGTGTAATGTGCATAAACAAATCTTCACAGTTCCCCCATGGTTGAATATTTCATATTAAAAACTAGAAAAAGACTAGTAAATATAGTAATAATTTACCATGGAAAGGTGTAAGTGATCAAATTATAACTAATAAACTTTAAGAAAGGTGCATGAGTAGCAGTACAAAGTAACAAACTTTAAGTTTTGTGAACAGTGCCTACTTTGATAATGAAGTAGTAATTTTACTAATAAAAAGCTACTAAAACTGTATGAACATTCCATAGAATGGAATATAACTTAGATAGCCAGGGTTATACTTTAAGAGGGAGCATAAATCTTATAAAATGGGGAATTACAGAACTAACTGTTTATGATGGAGTAGTAGAAGGTATTAACAATTATATATGGATCCAAATGTGGGGTTCTAATTAAATATAGCATTTAGATAAGTAAGGGTTAGTCATAAGAGATATTAGTATTATAATTGTTATTTTATTGTTCATGTTAATTTAGGAATGCATTATCTAAAATTAGATATCATTCCAATGTGGTAGAAATACTTTTTATTATGTTATTAGGTGATATACCAAAACAATGTTATTAAGAACACCAGTTTTATATATCTGGGTGTTATATTTTAATTGTATAATCTATAATTACTGTTATGCCAGATCAGAGAACTAATTTTTAATCAAATATATCAGAGTCAGAAGTCAGAGAAGGAAATAAAATAATTACATTAGTAAAACATTCTGCAAATAGCCACAATTCAAATCTAGGCAATATAATAAAGTTAAAATGCAGAATAATTAATAAACCTAATCTTATAAACCAGTCAAACTGACAATATTTAGGCAAGATACACCCAACATATTAAATACTATGTAAATAAGGCTTTCTAAAGATATGGTCATTCTATGAGTAAAATTATTTATTTGTATAATGAAATACCATTTGAAACTGAAATAGGTTCACTAACTTTATCAGAAGGGGAATCATATACAACTGAATTATATGAAAAAACCATCATTAATATACTAAATTGCAATAAAATAAGTGAGAATTGATAATTATACAAATTTCAGATTTCATAGAATAATAATTATATTAGTTAAAATGGCTATTATTTACATAGAAGACAGGGAAGTATAATTTTAGGCCTACCTCCCAAAAAATTATAAGAAATAATTTTCAGATAAAACTTTGTAATACTAACTTAATTACTATCAAAATAAGTAGAAGAGAATAGTGAAAACGAATATGTATTTTATATTTCAAACAGTTAAGTAATAACGAATTTACTTTATAAGCATAGTGCACGAAATTAAAGTGTGTCGGAAGTTATGGCAATTTTAAACAATGTCTTTTTAATATTAAATTGGCTAAGACGTTTCGGATGACGAAGGAAATCCAGGCAGTTCATTATTATACATTGAAGAGCACACTTGACGTGAATATTTTATAAAACCCAACCTTAATGGCGATTACGTATAACTAAAGTTCGGAATCAGTTTTTGTGTAAAAATTAAATTTTAAACTATTCTAATCATTGTGAAGTGGTGAAGTTGCCCTATGAACTACATAACACCTATAAACAGCATCACATATCACTATTTAAACGAAATAACACTGGAATCACACCAAATACCAAGTGAATATTCGAGGTTAAACGGACACACATGAACACCAATTGATCTACTTATTTAACAACATTTTTACACCCAGTGACTTTTCCATCTTACTCCAGTGACATTAAACTATACACCAGAAGATAATATACGATTGCGAAGAAGATTTAACCGCAGAAGGGACATATTTATTCCATAAATACTCTTGTCAGTGTTAGAAGGTGAACTCCGCGCATGCGCCAGGCGGCCATTTTGAACCAATCTCGTCATCTCAACTCGACAACTGTTTGCTGAACTGGGGTGAATAAAAATTATATATAAACTTTTATTATTAATAACTATCATTATATTGTTTAATTTTAATACATTTTTAGAATTGTAAATGTTATACTTTCTGACCCTGACCTTCTCTGGCTTTTTTATAAATAACCGTTAAAAGAACCTATATGTGTATAATACCAATATAAAAGTCATAGATCGACCGGACCTGAGTGAGTCGATACGGCATTATAACATTGTTTTCAATTAAGCAAATTCATTATTTTGTTGAATAAACGCTTGTTATCTAGTGAATTGAATTTGATTTCTTTAATAAAGGAATATAACCATTAATTAATAAAGAAAACTCGACAACCTTTAAAGGCAATATATGCGAATTACAACCTTTCAAGAGGAAGAAGAAGAGAGCTGTTCGCGCCTAATTCAAAGTGGATTGTCTTTTTAATAAATTTAACGAAGGGAAGATCATTACTAGAAGACACACCATACCATACTATTTATAATTACAATCAATAATCTCAATTTATTACTAAATTTTAAGAATATAAACACCTCGAAAACAATTATTTCAGAATTATAAAATTATATCACATTTCAAATTGCTACAACAACAACATACACCAAGAACATTTGATAACAGCATTATTTAGGAACATTACCAAATCGACGTCTCCCGGAGCGGAACGTCATTACTACACCTACGCACCATAAAAGTCAATCTGGGTAATATTATACCAGAACACCATTACAATTACAATTATATATTACCAAAGTGAAGACCAGCAGAGAGAGCCGAATGAAGACTAGAAGACATCATCTATATTACTACACACAATAGTGAGAGTACAATTCTCATACAAATACACATATTTTTATATTTGTATATTTTGTAATTTACATTTATATTACAAAATTGGCTAGCCCAACCAGTGGGGCTTACAGGTGAGCACAATCTACATACATCAACCTTTTATTTATTTTATTATACCCACTCAATCAAAGTTATGTTACAATATATATATATATATATATATATATATACATATATATTGTAACGTAACAAAGTTGAGGTCCCCGACGTTACATAAAAACTTTGTCAAAATAACTGAAAACAATGCCCAAGGTATGCCATAATTAAGGTCAAGAGGGCCAATCTCACCCAAAAAATATATTGACGATACCTAGTAAGGTTACAAGGTAATAAATTAGTAAAAATGTAGGTAAATATAAAATATGGAGTGATCAGTGTAAGATGTAAACTATAAACACTGTGTCTAATGAGATGAGTTTACTGTGGATGAGTTTGAATATAATAGATTGTTTAATTAATATTTAATGTTTTATAAAGATGTACCTGTTGTTGTGCTTTATCATGATATTGAGTTTACATGATATTTGTTTTGTGTTTTGTAAGTAGTAAGTGCGGAGCCATTGCTTTAAGGAAGTACTAAGTAATGGGTACTCTTTTCATTCATGTTAAACTTGTATTTAAGTAATTAAATACAAGTATATTTATTATGTATGGTATTATGTTAAGTGTATTTACTTTAAATAATTAACGAAGATGTTTTAAAATAATTTTTGTAAACTTGGCCAGGAAGACAATAAGTGTTAATAAGTTGTCAAGTGGTCATTATAATTATGTTAAAAACCAAGAAGGGTTCAATGATGAACTAAATAATAATAATGAATTGAAATCAGGAAATTAAAATTGAAATAATGGGCCATAAGCCAGTGACTCTTTGTACAGTAGGTCAGGTAAGAAAAATTAAATTAAAAACAAAAAATTATAACACCTGTAATAAAACTAATAGGCCTAAAGATTAGTATTTTGTAAAAGGAAATTAATACCTTTTAAAATAAGTCAATTAAGAAGAAAATGTAGTAAAATGTATACGGTTTAATAAGGCAGATTAAGTGAAAGTTTTATGTGATTTAATGTAATTCCAAGCAGGGAGTATTTTATGAAATAAGTGTAAGAATATTTCCTAATTCTGGCTCTAGGATAACAAATATTATCCAATGACAGAAGAAGCAATGGTTGTTAGGACAACAAAATGCAGGAAATCTTGTTGATTTAGACATTCAATTGTTATATATAAACGAGGACAGTTTAGTCATTAAAAATCGCCAGAAAACCACAAAACCTCATTAATAAAATTATTACTAATCAACATTAAAATATAATCACTAATTAAAAAGACGGATTGGACGACTTCCTAAACTATCACTTTGAGAATATAAACTACTTATCTACAAAATTCAAATCAAAAACCTTAAGAAAAATGAACTAAACTTACCACCAAATGAGTTATAAAATAAACCATAAATAAATGCAGATAATCCAGACCGGGAGAAGTTTAATTGAATAAATACCATACAACAAAAATTAAAGAGAATTAAATTTACCTACTGAACCTCACTTTTGACTGCAGAGCAAGAACTTAATACTACACTAATTCCATCGGGACCTGTGACCACCAGAAACGAAAAAATCAGCGAAGATCAAGAACTGAACTTTCCATTATATCCCGGGACACTAACAACAACTTTTATTGAGAAGCTGGAGTTGGAAATATTCGAGCCATTCTTCATCACTCGTAGATCTGACATCGTTAGTGGAACACGGCCTGAATGAGTATCTTGTAAACGTTTGGTAAAAACCTGCTTATGTTAATACTTTATATAATAAGATTTTAATTTAAATTGTAATACTTAGTAACCTGAATTTGCATTACCTGGCCTTACTAATAGTTAAAAGAATTACATGTACCCTGAGATAAGAGATAAACTGAAAATTATAATTAAATTGTAACATAAACCACGAGTTCAATAACAAATTGATTCGGTATTGTATGATCGATATGATGCTTTAATAACCGAAAAAAGCAACTGTTGGAAATTTAAAATAATATAAAATAAAGAATCCTTCTTGTATTTGACGAGTCTGTGTTATTGTAGAATAGTTATTGTATTTCGAATAGGGTGTAATTTACAGGGAAAGAAAGTGATAAAAGCGTCAAGTGGAACAACTTAACCTATAAGAACGGGTCATTCGCTAATGACAGCGCTCGATTGCAAACAGCTGGTGAATACGGGAGAATAGAGAACTAACTTACTCTCTTCACACTCCGCTCTTTTCAATTTAGATAATACATAGTGACTAGGGTTGGAGAAAAATACTGAATTATTCATTATAATAACCGTAATATAGCGTTTTCTCTGGTAAAACACTTGATAACTAATTAACACAGGTCTACAATCAACAACCGAATAATATCCACAACATAATAAATATTTTTCCTTATAAACAGATTGAATTGGTAACAAATTGGTGAATTCAACGTGGGCTGAATTAACGATAAACCTGTAACAGCAGTACACTAGTTCCATACACAAAAAGTAACATCATTACATTTGTTACAAATTGGCGAACCCAACAGTGGGACTTTTAAACATCCTCAAATATAGTTAATAAAGAAACAAACATTTAGATTGGTTACAATATATATATATATATATATATATATATATGTATATATTACTGTAAACTTACGTTCCTTATAAATAAAAACAAGTTAGTTTATGCATTATAGAGCATATGCTTCGTTGACATATATATTCAAGACAAGGAATAATGTTAAACAACCAAATTACAGTTTATATAAATTAATAGGGTCTCTAATATTGCAGTAATTATTATTAATAATTGATAAAGTTTGTTGTTATTATTAATGATTTGGTTTATTGATTTATCCAATTCAATTCAACCTATTGTGGAATCCAATGTAGATAAATCCGTTTACTTACACATGTCGTCGTTTAATCAATGTTTATTTCATTATGAGTAAATGTTTACTTGTCGATGCGTCGATGAATGTAACTGATGCGTAGATCTCTTGAAGTTGATATCCTCTTCTGTTAAAAGTGTCGTCTATGTACGTCAGAGTATTGTCCAGACAAGGTTATTAATATAAATTACACTTCACGTACCTGTGTTGAGGTACTGGATGTTCAGTTGTTCACAGTTAATTAATAAACTGTCAAGTCCTTGGTTAATCAGTATATCATTACTGTAAAAGGTTTTACAACACTTTAAATATTACTTGGGCGCCAAATGGGTTGTTTCAACAGAAATGTCCCATAAACATAAAACTTCTGATTTATTAATTGTGAGTATTGACCTTTAATGATTCTATCAGTGATCGGTTATTTAAATTGAGATTAATCATTAAGTTTTACTTGATTATTCACTGTTAAATGCACCTCAGTGTTTTACAATACTGATTGCTGATTATTAATTAAAATAATTAATAACAAATGTGTTACTGTATCATACTGATTTTTTATTATTCCCTATTGAATTAGGTTAACGAATACTTCAAAATAATAACCTACGGATCACAAGTCGTCCGGTTTAATTACTGGCCTAGCTCAGTTTTGAGTACAATGAAAACTCTTATTTCTTATTAACAAATTATTTATCTTAATTACTTACCTCAAGGGTGGCTTCTTTTAAGCTACAGAATAGAACGTTATTTTCTTTCAAAAAACATTAATATGATATCATAAGTTAGGTTAGACACCTTTAATAATTTTCGATTAAATAACAAAAAGTTCGTTTGTCAAACTCAAACTGAGTTTAGCTATAAAAATATTAATGCATATAATCTTACTTCGGGAAGTGTTAATCCCTCTAAATAAATTTGATACAATGTTGTCTACAAATAGTCTTATTGTTTTGCGTCAGTACAATAGTGTATTAGGTTCTACGGTTATCTGATGAAAATGTAAACAAATAAATTTTGTCACTTTACTACCTGTGTATTAATCGTATCGATTAATTTATAAACACATTAACGATCGGATTATAATGATCGTTAAATCACTTCACTTAATTCGCACTTGGAACGAAAAATTTGCTTCTTACTAAACAGATAGGTTATCGTCGATTGAGGTTATGATTATATATCTCGTTCAGATGCCCGCACTGCTGGTTAAAGTACACTACTAACTCTCGATGCACACAGGTGAAATTATACTTCTTCTCAGTGATTGATTTCCAAAATTACAATAATTATTTTAATCTGGACTGTTGTTGCTGGTTATGTGATATTGACAAAATGCCTCGTTTTATCGCCTCGTCTCAATTATATAGTTCTTCATCATCCCGCTTAGGGAATATTCGGTCTTACTAAACTCGTCCGTGATTGGTGCGAAATTATGTCATGATGACGTAAATTCTATTAATAGACACTACATACTGTATTTCGTACGCTGTTGTCGTTTTTGTTTGTTTGTATGTACTTCTTCCAATTTCGCCAAATTTATGATGCTAACGTTAATTACTTGACTATTACAATTCCATTTCGGATTCTATTAATATCAAATTATAGCTTATTTCCTTATCTTTAATTTGATGTGGCTTGAGGCCAGTTTAAACATAGTTTTCATTAACAATTCATTAATTTATTGTCCTAAGACATTGCTTACTAGTGTCGTCTGCTGACAATGCAAATTCGACTATTTACTTTTCTTTAATATTTGATTAATTATGTTTGTTTTCTATTTCGAACATTATAAAATGGTTAAAATTAAATACATTATTATATCTAAATGCTGCCTACAGCTGAACAATATAAATTATTGGTCTTATTAAGTTGATACATTAACTTGAACTTTCCTAATTCATTATTTATTTATGATATGTCCTTCTCGTTTCTTAAGTGTATACTATTAGCCAAGTGGTGGTACTTTACACTTTATTCGTTATAGTTATGATTCTATTATTTTATGCTAATTAGGGGTTCTATTTCCCTATCATTTCATTGAAATAAACTTGGTCATACAGGGTCTGGGTATAATTTTATTACAATGTTTATTCCCTGACTACTATTATCTTTTATATACACATTATTCACTTAGGAAGTTACCTGCATACATATAGTGCTTCCATTTATAATTACTCTTAACTTATACTACCACATTTTGGTTTTTTATTCTATTTTTTACAATTTTGTGGCCACATCTAGCATAGTACATGGTATTTGTTACTTCTATATAATGGTTCTACTCATATCAGCCAATATGCTGTTACTTATTACCATGCAATTAAAGTCAGTGGTTAATTTGTTTATTCTGTATGACTTTACTCATCAATGTTTTTATCTGGCTTACTTGACAGCTTATTTGTGAAACTTTGCTTGCCAATATGTCATAGTCAGTCAGTTTATTTAAGTTGTAGTGTCATTTGTTCCATGTAGTGGATTCATCACTGCTTCTTGGGATCCCTCCTCTTCTTTTCTTCTTGGCTGGTTCATTCTCTTCACTGTTACATTCATTTTATTTACTCATTTACAATTCTAGTGGTATACTTCACCCTTCTGGTGTTCATTATGGTTATGGAGCATTTTGTGATGTTACAATATCCATCATCAGCCCAAGGTCATATTATATACAGTTATAATTAGACCGGTGATAACGTATGGCAGCGAGACTTAGACTCTAACAAACAAGCCGCTAAAATAGTCAATACTTTTGAAAGGAGAATTTTGAGGAGAATATATGGGCCAATCCAAGTCAATGGGATATAGAGAATGCGTCACAATGAAGAGCTATACAAGCTGTATAAAGACAATGATCTGGTCACCACCATCCGACTGCATAGTCGACAATGGGCAGGACACATTTTAGGATGGAAGGCAACCGAATACCAAGGAAGGTACTGTTTAGTCAAATCGAGGGTAGAAGGCCTGTCGGAAGACCCAAGACACGCTGGATTAACGCAGTGGCGAGGGATGGTGATACTTAAAAAAAAATGATGGACATCGATCGCCAAGGACAGGGAAAATGGAGGCGGCTGATTATGGAGGCTAAGGTTCGACATCGAACTGTGACGCCATAGAAGAAGTAGAAGTGTATGCATTTACATTTTAACTGAAAATTAATTAGGCCTAGTATTAACGCTGACAAAACGAACGGCAGGAGAAACTAGTCAGAACCTATCAAAAAAAAAAGTCAACACAACAGTTATAGAAAAAACGAGTCACAGCTTTTTGTTATGAGTCCCTTACCGTTACATTCCAATAACAGTAACAATTACTAGGTGGACTCCAAAGAATGAAGAATTTGCTGGACGACAAAGCGAATTTACAAAGCAACGACATATATTAGGTTCAACATAATACAATTACAGTGCAACCCAACGTGATAACAGTGCAAATAGATTTTTGATTTGTGTACCTAGCATACAATTTAGAAGAATCTAATGATATGTCGCAAAAATAAAAATAAAACTAGAGAGACGTTTCATATAATCTGCTTTAAAAATTAATTTAATCTGACGTGAATAAAATTAGATTTATTAATATTACACGGCAAATGTACATAGATATAAAACGTATATTCTTCTATTTAGTATGATGCAAACAAAAGGCATAATAAAAAATCTTTTTTAAAAATAAAAGCGTGGACATTAATGTGGTAATGGAGATAAAGTAGACATGAAGTAGATATGGTTTTTGCATGATAATGGAGAGTCCACATCTTATTACGAAATTATTATTGTCGGTCTTAGCACGCCATGATTTCACCGATTAAAATGTTAAAAAAAAACAGTAATTTTCCCAAGATTCACATATAGGTTATAACTAAATTGTAAACCACGTGATCTGAGCAAGCATGTACGCGAACCAAATCTTCCGTCGTTTGTGGAAGTGCTTGTGCCTTTGCGTGCACGCGAGAAGACATGAGTAATTTTTACTTGAATATGTTTAATATTTATACCACAATAATGGCGACAAGAAAACATTTCCCTTGCTTTAAAACAAAGTTTCGTATCTACTCGGTAAAGTTAAATATTTATTAACATCTTGGTAAGTACAATCTCAAAGAAAAAGTAACGGGATAATGACTTTGGCTGAGCTTGGTGTCTGAAAATGAGTACAGTATTTATGAAAAGCGGGAATTATGTAAACGAACTAGCGAGATTAACCTTTACTTTAGCAAAGACCAACTTCACCACTGTGAAGGAGCTTAAACACAACGGCTCGCATATTCTGAATTTTAATATTAAGAGGTGTGTACTTATTTTTCTAAGGGGTAATTTTTAGTAGTTGATGTTTTCTTCTCTGCATCTTGTCTTAAAAATCGGGTCTACGCTTTAAAGAACGGTTTAACGTTAGTGGTCAAAGAACACTCTCGGCTTTATGAAGCACACTTCATATCCGAATCTAGTTTGAACTGGTATGTAATGACTGACTCTGAATACAGTCGGCCATAAAACTACGTCAAATTAAGTCGTCATTTCAACAAGTTCCCGATATTCTTATACAGGTTTACAAGTACGCCTATACATACAACTACTCTCTTCCTGAGAAATTTAAAAGATAATTAACATGGTAATTGTAAAGACAAACAGGGTAATTAACGAGGATAATTAACTTATACGTTTCTATTGCTGTGGATTATAGTTACTTTATATCCATTTATTCTGATATATAAAACTGATGGAGAGGACAAACTCTAATATAAGAAGACAAAGGAAAGTCGGGGTACAAATATAACTAAAGAGGGAAAAATAAATAGTGGAATATTATTAAATAAGGATGCAGATAACCCAAATAATCGATGACTAATCCCGGATGTGTCACGTTTGTAACCACAAAGGAAACATCCTTGTATCAGTAGTTTTCAAGTACTGGCCAACAGTAGCAAATCCTTTTTAATACCCAAAAACAAATAGCTTTTTAAGATTACAACAACAAACTAAAGTTAAAAAAAAAAAAGAGCAAAAATGGTTTAAAATTTAGTAAGAGTCTCGTTAATTGAAATGTATTTGCCATTATGGGCGGTGTATAGCTTCTTAAAACAATTTAGCACAGTGGTTCCCAAAGCGGGGTCCGCGACAATGTTTTAGGGAGTCCGCGGACACTTTTAAGAAAATAGAATATGTCGTAATTTTCTCAGATTTTTTGTAGTATAAAACCTAAAGTTTTTAATCTTAAAAACGATTAGTAGAAGATTCCAGTACTTTTTTTGGTGCAAACTAATTGAAATTGTAAAACTAATTTCAAATTAATGGCTTTAAAAATGTCTTTAAATCATGTCGCGTAGCAGATCTGTTTGCCAGCCGAACTGACTAGAGCGCCGCATCAACCCAGAACTGATCGCACTGTTTTAGTCCGCGTATAAGCACTGTATAACGTTTTTCCATGTACCTGGTTTTACGCCTAAGTAGCTGGATTTCGACACGTGTGGCTGGAAAGATAGAGCCGAGGTTGGTAAAGTTATGAAATAAACTTGATGTCGAGAATGACATAATATTGAAATTATCAGACATTAAACTTAATATTGTTCAAAAGCAGCTTCATTTTTCACATTAAACTCTGTTTGATATCATTAATATTATAATTTTGCAAGTTAAAATAACTTTGATTTTACTACATTTTAATTAAATATAAGAGTTTGTATCATATTTACTGTTTGTTTTATTTCATAACTCAGACGGGGTCCGTGAAATTTTTAAGTTTTTGGAGGGGGCCCGCGGACTGATAAGTTTGGGAACCACTGATTTAGCTTATTCAACGTACGTAGTCCTAATTAATGACTTACCTATGACTCATAGGCTATGAGTGATGCTCAAATAATAAGTATACTGATACTGCCCTTAGCATGTGTTTCAAACAATTTATGCAACAAACAGTAAAAAAATATATATACCGTAGATAACACAGCTGACACGAATAAAATTAATTTCCGGACCATCTCAACCAGTCTGTGTCCCAAAAAAACTCGGAAGTCAATGTAGTTTACCTGCCCTTTACGCCGTGTGTCTCAGGTAATGATTCTAACTTACTTCAGTTAAACATAAAAAATTTCAGATAAAAAAAAACCGAATGGTGTGAAGTTTACGTAACGTCATTAAATATTTAAATTTACCGGTATTTTAAAACTTTCTTTAAATTCAAATTTGGTGTTATCGTTACATGTACTTAATACCATGTCCAGTAACGAACAAGTAATTTGTTTATATTTTGGAAATAATAGTTGAATTTAACGGTTAGGTGAAAGACACCGTTTCTTTTAGTAAAAAAAGGAGATTATTTCTTCTGGCGTGTAGGCCTGTCTCATGTACTTTCGCGGTTTCGTGTAGTAGTAAACTTAAAAAAAAATTTACAGGCATTGCACAAATGCAATGCTCAGAGAAGGGCATTGCAAATGCTTCAATAAATCTAAAAAATGTATATATTTATGTTCATTCACCAATCAATGAATTCATTCTTCATTCACCAATCAATGAATTCATTCTTCATTTACGAATGTAAAATTATAAATTATGTTGTAAATTGTAAATTATGTATAAATTGTAATGTATGTATTTATGTAGTCGCATTCATAAGCGAAGTTATATATATGAATGTGTATATTATTGTATATGAATGTGTCGCATGTGTGCTACGTTATTGACAATAAAGAAGTAGTTTCTATGGAAACTCACCGGTTCCCATTTTCTATCACGCATCAGCGGTCGTTTTCAAATGTGCGACACGTCCTTATAAACATTTTCAATGTTAAAAACTCTTGTAATAGTCTTACGTATGTGAGTAATGAGTGCTACATAAGGTTTCCTACTAAATCGTCGTGTAAAGTGTCATTCCTAGACAGACTAGTTCATTCCTTGGCTGATCTAATTGTCGCTGTTGTCACTTCTAATTGTAGTAAAATGTAAATAGCAAAGCCAGGTAAGTTGTCAATATCAAGTTTTTCGTTCTCAGTGATACTTTTCTTGAATATCTATTCAAGCCATAACCAATCTAAAATAGTTTACATAGTCTTACTTACGCAATGATAGTCTTGTTTGGTACATAATCTAAAGTAGTTTACATAGTCTTACTTACGCAATGATAGTCTTGTTTGGTACATAATCTAAAGTAGTTTACATAGTCTTACTTACGCAATGATAGTCTTGTTTGTTACATAATCTAAAGTAGTTTACATAGTCTTATTTACGCAATGATAGTTTTGTTTGGTACATAATCTAAAGTAATTTACATAGTCTTACTAACGCAATGATAGTCTTGTTTGGTACATAAGACGTTGTGTCGAACGCCTCTTTAAACTCTTTAATACGAAAATCTCGTGACAGATATCTAATAGTGTCTTTTATTTTTAACTTACATTTTTCCGTTATCGTTAATTGTTATTCACGATATTGATTGACGACTCGTTGGACACTTGGTGAAACATATTAATACAAAGGTTTTAAAAATAATATACAAACTGGTTGTTCCTTGATCTCTTTGAGAATACCTTAATATACTGTGAAACTTACCAAGGGTTTATATATTTTACTTATTATTTCTACTAATACAATAATAGCTTGATTATTAAAGACTGCAGTAATTTTAAACAGTAAACACAGAGACTTCTTAGCCACTGTCAGAGATTCACTGCTATAGAAAATAAAATAAATTGCATTTATAATTTCTTAAAAGACATCAGTGATGGGTTAGTGACATTACTCCTAGAGAGACGAACGTTTTCAGTCACTGCTTTTTTTAATATAAAGCGACGTTTCGGGGCAACAAATCTGTACCCGTCTTCAGACAAAAAGATAAAGAGAATGTTGAATGCTTAACGCTCTCGAAAATTTCTAGAGTTGGTATGGCAAACTAAGGGTTGCTGGCATAGGAGTAGATGTGTTTGAATGAATTAGTGGACTGTATGATCTGAGTTAAGTAGCGTTTATTGCAATATTATGAAGAAACGCAGGCCCACGCAATTACGTTCGGCGTACATAGCCAAAATACAAATACGTGTGGCGTGAATTGTCAAGATACATAATGTATAGAAGAGAGAAACAATTGTATGAGAAGTTACATTAATAAATTTACATTGCCGCGGCTAGCAAAAAAGGAAGAGTGCAGTGCACAGATGAAAGGCTGAGTATTAACTAAACTGATCGCAGCAGCTGGCGACGCGTGCAGTACTGCGGCGAATGACGGAAGTGTGTGGGCTGATTGCGCGTGAGCAAGTAAGCAGATACAGTGCATTAACACAGAATAATAGTAACAAAAATATTGTTTTTCTAAACTGTGATAACAAAAACTCGTTAATTTAATTTGTAGGAAATTTCTTTTTTAAGCTGTTTCACTCAATGCGATGCTATCACGTCTTCATCAGTGACAATTTCGAAATACATCATCTTAACAGTTTTAATTTGCGAAGTCGTTCAGTTTCATCTCTGGCTGAAAGTTATGTACTCATTGAATGCCTTGCATTCCCACATCTAAATTTTTCCAGACAGCACTAGTTTTCTTAGGGGCTGCATATCGCTACTTAATACAAATGAATGTGTTTGTTTTTCAGATTATGTGATAGTCACTACTGGAGAATGCTACCGTCAGAACGACGCTTGAAGCCGAATTTTACCAAACTAACTACCTGTTTTCTTCAGTACGAAGAAATGTGACATCGTGATATAACCAGAGTTCTGCAAGACGAATGATTATATAAATCATATATAAACTTGTGTTTTAGTTGTAACACTGAACACTTTTCTGCGTTTTCTATTAGTACGTTCTTTTTGAAACACACACATACAAGTAAGATTACTTCTAAGGATAGATGACCTTTTTTCACAAAACGTGTCTACACTTTCTCAGCAGTATGTTCTGTATTATGTCACAATATCTTGACATTTTTGTGAATATACAAAAACTGAATAGTATTGACGAAAATATTGCTTTTCTAAAATGTGATAACAAAAACTCGTTAATTTAGTTTGTAAGGAAATTCGATAAATCCTTTGGAGTTGCAGAAATTAATACTCCATAATCAAAAAGATATTGCATTGACGATATATACGAGACGACTTAATTCGCCGCACGTTGGATTCGTCAAGTTGTAATAAATTTATAATTATGTTTGATCGATAACTTATTATGCTACGGTTGTATTCTGCCGTTCGCTCCCACTATGCATCCAGTCCCACTGACGCCACTCGGAGTTGCCAACAGTTGTTCCGTCCGCTGTGCTATGTTATCGTAATTCTTAATTGGAACAGTAATAATAATGCAAAGATAACACCATAACACCAAACAGATATATTCGTTTTATCAATCTTTATTCAAATGAAGTATTGATTAATTACTTCTCGTTTTTCTTTACTGTGTAACGTCACAGAACGTTCCATAAAAAGAAATCATTTATATAGTAAGTTAGCATAGGAGGAAAGTGAAGTGAACAGTATCGAACCCAAGTAGTCCCAAAAATTGTGTAATTTTGTATAATAATTATTTCTATCAACTTGAAAAAAACGACCAAACTATGACTAAGACAAAACCCCATATATATTATTAAAGTGAATAAGAGTGAAAAAACCATAAGACACTATAAGAGAGAGAAATAATGTCAGAATCTACCAGAATGAAGTCAATAATTATTAAGTTTTATAACTATGAATATAGTATTAAAAACTATTTTTTGTGAATAAATGGACATGATCCATCATTATATTATGTGATGTAAATAAAATAAATGTATTAAATGACTTAAATACATTATTAGAAAGAGTTTAAGTTAAAATAAAAATTGTATATTTGCAATGACAAAAAAATATTAATGTGTTGGATTTGAGACCATACACCAAGATTTCATGAAAAAATTAATTATTATCATATTTAAATAAAAACTATATGTAATTGTCAAGCAGACAATAGTGAACAATTTATCTTAAATAAAGGAAGCTGTCAAATGAATAAAAAGCAGTCAAAATAGCCAAAAACAGTGTTAACTAAAAACATGTAATAGGCATCTAATATTGTATAATTTATGAATTTAATGTTGCCAAAATGCAACCAAACTGTATTAGAAAGCTGTAATATGATATAAAGCAACTATACTAATATACCTGACCAACTTTAACATTGTAATAGTCAAGTCAGCAAAATATTTACTTATACCATGTATGGCTGAAGCCAATTATCCAGTACAAAATAATCAGATCTGGCTAAAATACTTACATAATACTAACAAAAATAAGATATAAAGGTACAATACATCAGAATACCTTAATAAGAAACAAACTCAGTTGAAAGTAAAGTCAATTCTAAAAGAATTTAACTAATTAGAGTGAGATTTGTCACACCATAGAAAATGACATCTCAAGACAATCAATGATGCTATGTCATCTTGTGATAAATATAATATATGTACAAAGTAACCAGGTATCACAAAAGATAGGCAAAATAATAAACTCTGTGTGTATAGTGGTGAAATAACACATATATTAAGGAAGAAGACTAATCATTGTATTAGAAAACTGACAAGAACCTAGGCCATGAGCAGAGGCCATATAAAATTGTATTTATTTGTGTTTTATTGATGTTAAAATTTGTTTATTTTGTTGTAGGAGAGTAGTAGTAGTAGATGTCCAGCTTGTGAAGGGAACTTTATAACTCCACAACAATTTTTATTATAAATATTGAGTTTTTAATGACTACAACTCAAGGTGAGGGTTGTAAATTGTAATGTTTTTTAGACTTAAGTTAATTAGATACCAATCATATTTAGTATCGCTAGATTCAGTAAAAAACAAGGAATCTAAATACATTAATGGCATACAAATTGTAAGTACTAATGTGAAACTGTTTGATAAATACCAGTGTAAATTTTGAAATATCCATTGTATGAAGAATAAGAAATTCGTTCTAAAAGCTTCTACGGAAGTGAAAATTGTTCTATGACATTCCATTTCGTTTATTCTCGAACAATCTAGAAAGAATTTTTACACAAATATACCGGAAGTCGACGAAAACAGTCATCCCGATTTAGTATAAAAGCGAGACAAAATTTGACCAAAAAACACTTGAAGATTGAACTCCAGAACTGATGCATCTCACACAACACTGATCAACGCAGCTAAGGCGAAACCAAAGAGGCGAGAAATCGACAAGACGGCAGGAAGGCTTTTTCCCGTACATAGACATAACCGACTGACTTAACCTCAACGAGAGTATACGCCAAAAAATATCGCTGAAATAGAGCAGCGATACGGCAAATTTTAATAGAAAGCACGCAGCCAGAACGTCGACGGCCCAGGAGGGTCCCAAACATTTAATAGAGAACGAATTCTGCTGTGTTCGCATTGACTGACTAACGTGACAAATAATTCCCCCGAACGTAAACAAAACAATACACCAAGCCTTCCTCAAAACTGCATGGGGATCAGCGCTGCGGTGGCAGATTTCTGAATCAACGCTAAACAGATGATTCGTAGTGGCGGCGTTTGAACGAGATTTTACTGCCAAACGTTTTGACAAAAAGTGCGGAAAAAGTAACGATCGAAAAAATTGACTTTAAATAGATTCAGTGTACACCCGAAGAGGCGAGATCGAGAAACTACCCGAAGGAAGTGTCCAGTGAGAGAATAAACGACCATTGGAACGTGAGTTACCAAAATTAAAATCATTTGTTACCTGGTTACATTTATCACACAGTTGTACTTTACACGCCACACATACACCTTCAAATCACTTAGTTTTTTTTCTTGTAAGCCATCTAATTGATATGTCTTGGTAGTTCAAAGGAGTCACGTCCTGAGATTAAAGTTTTTTCACATATTAAACTCATGCTTGTCAACTGAGTCAGAATCTGAAATACTAGCCGATACTTGATTGGACATATAAAAAATTGTCAATAATAATAACTTGTAAAATTTTTTCTCTGCAATTTTATAATTTTTATGAATGATAGTCCTTCAGACGATTTGTTTGTTGTTTTTAAAGAACCATTAAACTTAACTGATTTTTCAAAGCTAAACTGACTTGTTTAAATTTTTTCATAGATTTAAAAATTTTATCAATCACATTTAATTTTTCTTGGAACAAACGTTTCCAAGTGGCGCCCACAAAAAGCATAGTTTTAAGTTGTGTTACAGGACTACATCACTGCAGAGGATCCAGTCAACAGAGTAAGTAACAAAAGTGCGCGGAGGTAACGCCCGACAGATTACAACACCCTATACTTGTTTTACTATAACTGTAATTACAAATTATGACAAAATTGTGCGTCTTTATTCATAAGTTGGTAGTAGATAAAAATATTGTGCTGAAGTCGACCAACCCAAAATGATGCTTTTCGTTTTATTTCTAGTAAAATAAATTATCTCAGGGCGTATTTTGTTCGGAAATTATGGTTAAACAAATAATACAACTCTTAAAATCAAAATACAAACTTCACAATATAAGGATATAACAAGGTTTTGATGTGTATAGTGCAAACTGGTAGTCGTGTATGTGTTACTCACTATTATAGGTTATTAACAGTTTAGATGCTTATTAGTTATTAAAGTTATTAAAGTTTTTATGGTGTTCAAAAAAGGTGTAATACTCAATTGGTGTTATTTTCAAGTGTTCTTTAGTGTTGGTGTAGGATAGTGTCTGTAGTTTTATTTATTGTTTAATTCCTAAATAGTTGTGTACACAAGTGTAGGTGTTGTCACATAAGATGATAAATTATTCCAATTCACCCAGATCCTCTTCTTTATTCTTCCAGGACGAAGATAGGGTCCAAGTCTTCTTTGCTTCTTCTCCCCGGATTTAAATTCTTCTGAATTAAATTCTTGATGTTCTTTTGTTATTATAATATTTTGTATTGACTATACCAATTCGTTTTACAAAGTCTGGTAGGTGTTTTCACTAATTAAAATGTAATTATCTGAGACGTTTTTATGACGCATCTGTCTTCAATGATGGTTGCTAAAGAAGTCCTCATTTTATTTATCTGAATTTTCGGTTGCTAAGGTAAAAGTTGAAATCTAGTTGGTTGATTCAGATATACATTGTCATACAAATTCATTATTTCAATGTCTGAATTAGGTCAAAACTTTTAAATTAGTATAACTTTTTGTACGGATTGGGAATTTAAAACTATTTAAAACTATAAACATCATTATTTTGGTCTTAACATTTGTGACATATAGACACCAAACATGCCTATTTTTGCTTAAGAAATACTGATGTTACATTTTTGCTATCTGAATTTTTCTTAAATAACTTAAAACTGATTATTTCGATTCCATATTTTTTGTGTATACTACTAACTATAAACCTATCCATATTACAACATTTGTTTTATAAAATTCTAACAGTATTTCCTAAAATTTACAAAATTCCGAAGTTTTTATAGGCCTATGTCTTGACATGTTAAATTTCTATTTTCTGTTATTGTAACGCCTATTAATTATGCAACTACCATCAAAACTACTCCCTATAACTCTATTAGTATTATCATTTAAAAATATAACAATAATTATTACAGTAACAACATAAAAAACATAATTCACATTTTGTGATTAAATATGCCTGGTTACATACATACTGCATAAGGCATATCATACATATATTATTTAATAAAACTATAAATAACATCAACACAACTCTAAACGTGTTTTAAGAACATAAAAAGGAAAATTTAATCATTTAATAATGATTTTCTCTTTTTTTCCATTTTTCCTAGGTAGTTCAGCCATTGCTTGTACTACGTATTTTTTCTGTTTCTTTTTATGCATTTGAGAATTATTATTAGATTATACATTATTTTCTTGATAACATTATGTCCACTATTATTTACAGTTAGTTGCATGTTTCCATGTATCTATAATAATTGTTTTGTTGTATTATTTCATTATATCATTTAGTTAACAATTTACTAATATATTATTTTACATTATATTGTATATTTGGGCGGATTATCCCTCAATTTGTATATTGATTATTTTTATATTTTGATACATTTAATAAAACCATTTGTTTACTTATAGTAATGGTACATAATGCTGTCTGTCTTTATAAGTATTATTATTTTAATTATTTGAACTTCATGTCATCATCGGGGTATTTTGCATCACTTTACTAAACATTAATTTGGGTACGGTCAGTTATAGTACAAGTCAGTCTAAATTTGTCATTCGTTCATCTTTACTATCATTTTTAAAAGATATTTTTTCTTCTTGTTAATTTTCTTATCCATGATCTTCATTAAATCTGGTACGATATCAAGCTGTGCCAAATGTAATGATACAATATGTACTTAGGCGTTTTAAAAATATATTTAGCACAATTTTATTGACTGAGTTTAGATTATCCTTTCCTTCTTTCCTTATTTTTTTATTTTGTCAGCGTACTTGTTTGTCCAGCATGATTTTGTTTTGTAAAATACAAATGGTTATGGTTGTGGTTTAACCTGTTCTAAACGGTATATGAAATCTAGTAAGCGACCCATGTCCAAGAGGAGAAAAAATTTCCAAAGAAATATAATGCTCGACCGTTTTGAAAAATAATGAAAAACACCAAAAGAATCTTATAGGTTTTAGTGGAAATTGAAACAAATCCGAAGCCGTAGATTTCCACCCTAATAGTCATTGCTTATTTCGTAATTATAGAGGTTTAGAAAACTCCTATTCTGTTACACTATGAAGTTTCGCTTACGATTCCACATTAAACATGTAGATATCCAAATACTGACACCGTATAAAATACATAAAACGGTAAAATAAAAATGCACATCTAGTAGGCCTACTGTGCCGGTTTTTGAGAAACCGGCCGTCTGTATAAAAATATTATTTATTAATATTTTGATTTATTATTCACGTGGTCAGCGCGCCGTGTTTTGTGGTCACTGAATGCCCGCGAAATCTGTTAGTGGAGCGGGCAATTACGGAGGAAAGAGACCTCTGTTGCTGGCTGTCCGCGTCGGTCCGCCCCAATCTGAGTTGTAAGAGTTCAGTCTAGTCTTGTCTGCCGCCTGTGCACAGCTGTTCTTCTGGCAGGACCGAGTTCGATTGATTGTTGTATTTCTATTTTATCATGGCTAGGTAAATTCGCCCAGAACTTCGGTAAGTAAATTAAAAATATAGATTATTTATTGCTTGAAAGAAAAATATGTATTTGAGCATTATTTGCGTAGATGTAAACGGACAATGTTTGAAACATGCCTGCCTCGTGTCTGTGTAAATCTAATGTATATTCCTTGTCGCATATTTTGATTATTTAAACTCTGACACAGCATTATAAATTGTAATTAGTATATAGTAATTGCCTATGTCCAAATGGATGTAAAATTATGTAAATCGGAGGAACTTTGAGGAATTGTGTGTGAGCACGTGCAGTTATAAACTTGTAACCTGACGTGGTATGTTAACTTTGCCTATGCATGTAGGCGTAATTTATAGATTGAAACTTTATAAATTGATTTTAGGTCTTGTGTGAGAGTTATTGGTTTGAGATACAAAAGAGAAGATATTAAATCTAATTAGAATGAACACAGTTGAATTGGTCAGGGGTGCCTGTTCGATTTTGTCTAGTCTAGCTCAGGCGGGGGTGCATGTGTGTGTACGCTCGGGAATAAGTGTTTGGTCAGCAAATAAATTACTATTTATGTTTAGGGCTCCCGAGGCAGCCTAGGATTTGATCCGAGCATGGAAATTCTACCCTTCATCTTGTCCTGAACCCACACACAGGCTCTCGTTCTCACGTGCCGGAAGGCGAAGCAAGCTGAGCATGCTCCTGTAAACCCCCATCAGCTAGACGTCTGACTCTCCAACCGGGCTCGGACCTCCTGGATATCATCTGGACCAAAATGAGGTGATATTATACGTATACTTTCACAATCTGGCCTTTTCAGACACACTTGTAACGTGCGATTAACATCCACAGAAAACTCGGTTCTACTTGAATTGACTTTCGACATCTTAATGCCGTTTTGGTTGTGCTCCTGTCCAAATTGACATAATTTGGATGCGACTTTCTGTAACATTGCCTTGATAATATACTTACTCTCTTAAACAATTGTATGCCTGCTCGCTGGCATGTGTCCGGCGGTCACTAATTTTATGCTCTATTTTTTTTTTACTGTGGTACTGAATGGGGTTGTAAAAGTTTAAGAGGAACCTGTATTTCCGTTAAGTAGGTGGGTGCTGTCTGTACATGCCGGGGCTGGACCGGCTGGTCTAGTTTCTATTACAATCTCGGATCTTTCTGCTTCTAATTATTTTTTCATTTCATAATAGGGTTGGGGGTTTTCATTATTCTGCTATCAGGTCGGGTTACCTTTAAAATTTCACAAATTTAGGTGTAGGCACCTGTTGGTGCAAATCCATGCAAGCGCCCGTGTATGTTACCCTATGTCGGGTCAGGCTCTGGAACATGTCAACGGCCGGGTCAATTCAGATTGTCTTTAAATTTATAAATTGCAATTTTTATAAAACTATACAGGCTGTACTGACACTTAAATTTATAATTGTATTTTCTGGTTATTATGGCCAATTCAGTTTATTTTCTTGAAAATTATAAATGGTTTTTTTTTTACAAAACCTTACAGGCCGTTTACTGGCAATTTAATTTTGTAATTTAGAATTTCTTGTTATTATGGTCAAGCCAGATTATTCTAAATTTCTAAATTGTACTTTCATGGAATTATACAGGCTGTCTCCAAGCATTTTAAATTTATATACATATTATATTTTGAGAAAACCATACAGTCTGTTAACTGGCATGCTAAAGTTGTATATTGTCTTTTCTGGTTGGTACGGTCAATCCAGATCATTTTAAATTTATAAGGTGTGCTTTTCATAAAACATAATAGCGTCTGTTTACTGGCAATCTTTAATGTTGTAATTTATATTTTCTTGTTATTATGGCCAAGCCGGATTATTTTAAATTCACAAATCGTACTTCTATGAAACTATCTAGGTGTTTAAATTTATAATTGTATTGGAGATTTATATTTGTTATCTTTGTGAATTATGTGTTATCTTTATGTTATGTGTTATGCGAATGAATGATACGCATATGTGTTATGATATATAAAATAAGTAATGATAAATTTTGAATTATACTCAATATACAGTATATATATTATATGAATTATGGAAATCAAGAAATAATAAAGGGTTGTTATCTTGTTTGTTAATAGAGAGTTTTAATTCCAAGTCCCGTCCCATTGGACCCACCACACTTTATGCTTCTTCTTGGCCTTCTTCCTAGTCCTAAATATCTAGTAGCCCCCTTTAAAAAAAAAAAAATTTGTTAACACAAATAAAAAGCGGTTACAAGAACGTTAGGCTAGAAGAACGTTAGGCCTATATGTCTGAACGTTTAATAATATTAGGTCTTCGTTGCATAATGGAAACGAATGCACAATGAACAACGAACGACTCTACAATGGAAACAAATGCAAGCAGACTTTGCAAATTCAGATTTGAAAATATTTCACTTCAGTTCCTTTCTGTTGACGTTTTTTAACACTTTAACAAAGGAATATTTATTTTAAATGTTGTAGTGTCATCACAGTGTCTTTGCTCCTCCCCTACGGTGTTATGCGAAAACAAGCTTCCGAATCAAATAAAAATCGTGTTACAATACACAATTAAAAAAATTATGAATTCTATAGACGAGCTTTCTCCCTGTATCTTCCATTGGTGGATGTATGCGATCAAACAGGAAGCAGCTGAGAACTGTATGTCATAACATAAAGCATTTTCTTTTACCGAAATCAATACTAAAATATGTTGTATTAAAATAATGTTGTTATTGTCCGTAACTAATAAATAATTTGTTTACGGACAATAACAACATTATTTTTGAACTGCTGTTAACACATGTTACGTTTAGTTAAATAAATACATTTCTGATGCAGAAGAAATTTATAATTCCTCATTGAAATTATGTTTTGCCTTTATGTAAACGCCCTCATATAAGAATAGCTTTATAATAAATATTTTCAGTTAAGTTTTTAGCATTTATAGTCACTTTGAGTATAACTCCTAGAGGATCAAAAAGTTGTCTTATTAGCTTTCACACCACAAGATAGTCTTTAAAGTCGATTTGTCGTTCTTTAACTACAGTTTTACATTAATTATTGTCCTTTACAAAAGAGTGCAGATGTCTGACAGATGTCTTGTTATTGACATGATACACCAATTACTATTGAGAAATGTTTTAATTATATATTTGATTATTAATCAGCGGTTACATGCATTGCAAAATTTATTTGTTCCAAATCTGTTTGTTTTTTTGTGACTTTATAAAAAAGCATGACAAGACTGTGTTAATTTAGTGTGAGGCAGAGGCGGCTCACTCATAAGGGCACATGGTCACGTGCCCCACCAAAAAAACATGAAATAAATAAATAAATATCGTAGAAACGTCCTCGTTTCAAATGATAGCAATAGTTTGTAACAGTGAGAAGTCTGGAGAAATGTGGCAACGCGAAAACAAATGTGGCAACATAGCGACGGTCACAGATACGGTGTGACCCAGATGGTACTACTCCCTTCCACTTCTCAACTCTCTTGTGGTGGGAGAGCGTAATGCTAAAATCCCATAGCGTTCGGTCACACTAGACTATGTGACCGTTGACCAAACATTTAGAGTCTTCAAGTAGTAAACTCTGAATCCTGTAGGTGCGCCACATTACTGCAACTAACGGATATGAATCGGAGCTATTTAGTAGACTATTACATTTTACCGCCATCTGAGCTGTTCTATAATACTAATAATTACTGTTACTTTCTTAGTGTATATTGTTACGAAATTATGTTATTATAATGTTTCTATCGTGAATATGATTATAATAATGTTTGCGATTTTATATAATTTTAAATTATATTCTCATTGAAGGAAATATTAAAATAGAACGTGTACCTAGAGCGGTTATGTTATGTGCTACACGATAATTGTGGTTGCAGTGCTTATAGTAATTGTATAAATTGTAGTGTTACAAGTGGTTTTCAGTAATCAGTGTTACGCACGCGTGTAAATAACGGTGTTGAAAATATTCAAGTGTCGGTATTTTGTGTGCTTGTGTAAATCTCTGAGACAAAATGAATGATGTCAAGTATTTACAGAGTAAAACTTTGTGCTATGAAGATAGGTTAATAGCAAAACAATTGGGTCCACCAAGACCGCAGTTGTCTATCAACCAAGTGTTTAAGGACAAAAACAGAACCTATAATAGAACTTTCAATACCACAGTGTACGAAAAATGGGAATGGATGTGCGGATGCCCCACAATCAATGCTTTATTTTGCTTTGCTTGTCTTCTGTTTGGCGGTGAAGACACGTGGACTAAGTCGGGCGTTAAAGATCTGAAACATTTACCAGAAAAGAGTAAGAAGCATTCGCTGTCTAAATGTCATTTAGACAATGAAATGAGTTTAGCCGTGCTAGGTATTGCAAATATTAGGTTGCAACTCGATGATGGTTACAGAATTTCTGTTCGTAAACATAACGAACTTGTAGACAAGAACAGATACATCTTGTCTCGAATAATTGAAGCGATTAAATTTTGTGGGGAATTTGAATTAGCTTTACGTGGCCACGATGAAACGGAAGAAGCAGACAACAACCCAGGGATTTTTAAAGGACTAATCAATTATACTGCAGCACTTGACAGTGTTTTGAAAGATCATTTAGAAAATTCAACAGTGTTTAAAGGAACCTCGAAAACAATTCAGAACGAACTTTTAGATGCCATTTTGTCAGTGTGTCAAAAAATATTGTGACTGAAATTTCTACGATAGACTTCATATCACTTCAGACTGATGAAACAACTGACAGTTCGTGCAAAACACAGATGGCACTGATTTTGAGATATCTCATTGAAGGGAGAATAATTGAAAGGTTTTGGGGTTTTTTTGAAGTCCCTTTTGATAAAAGTGCTCGAAGTTTAGCCTCGACAATTTTAGGACAGTTGGAAGAAATAGGAATATACAAGTCCCCGGAAAATCTAATTTGTCAGACTTACGATGGTGCATCTGTTATGAGTGGTCAGAAAGGAGGGGTCCAGTGTTTGGTTAAAGAGAAGTATCCAAATGCAAATTTTATTCATTGTTATACCCATCAAGGGAATCTGATTCTTCAAAACTCACCATCGTCTGCCTCCCAGAGTAGAATATTTTTTCAAGACCTGCAAGGGATAAGACCATATTTTTCAAGATCTCCAAAGAGGATGGATTATTTAGTAGAAATTGTAAAAAAAAATTGGGTCAGTGCCTCCTACAAGATGGTACTTTCAACACAGGGCTGTTAATACTGTGTTTGAACATAAAGATAATCTAATAAAATGTTTTGAACACATTAGGGACATAGAGATTTCTGACAAAAGTGCTTCTAGCCAGGCTGCAGGATTTGTACGAACTTTGAGGGCTCCTCAGTTCATTTTCTGGTTGACTTTTTTCCACAAAATTATGCCTCATGTGGCGATTTTCTTTGATTGCATTCAACAAAGAAACATTGATGCAATAAAAATGAGAACATTTGTTAAACATTTTGTGAGTGCAGTGGTTAATATTCGTAAGACCTATGAAGACAGTGAAGTGTCTGTAATTGAGCCTGTGACTAAGAGACAGTGTGTTGAACAATTAAGTAATAGGAGCAACCGTGTGGCCGCTTTGGAAGTATGTGATATGATTGTGAACAATATTAATGAAAGATTTCAATTTTCAGATCATTTATGTGTTTCCAAATTGTTTTTAGTTGAAAAGTTCTCACAGTACTGTGTTGAGTTTCCGGAAAATGATTTTCAGACTACAATTAAATTTTGTCCAACAATAAATGGTCTGAAACTGAGAACCGAACTAGAAGTGTTATACAGTCGTGAAGATTTACGTATTGCTTCTGGTGCAACACCCTTATTACAGTTTTTCCTTGATAATAACATGTTTCGTACCTTCTCAGAGTGTGTGACTATTTTAAAGATAATTGTTACCATACCGATGACAACTGTTGAAAGTGAAAGGTGCTTTTCTACATTGAAAAGAATAAAAACATTTTTAAGAAATTCCATGGGCACTGATAGACTGAATGCATTGGCTATGCTATCCACAGAAAAAAAATGATTCATGGAATTCAAGATTTCAACAAACAAGTGATTAAGGAATTCGCTACATCTAAAAACAGGAGAATGGAATTGTTATACAAAAAGTGAAATACCAGGTAAGACATTCTATATTTTTTTACCTAAGTACTAATTACCGCGAATGGTGGCCCACCTTAGATCCTCCCCACTGTGTGCCCCTCCCATTTCATTACTCATGAGCCGCCACTGGTGTCAGGAAAAACGTAATGATATGTTTGTCTTGATGAGCAGAATTTGACTTTTACGCTTTCTTTTATCCGTATTTAGAACTTGAATTGCAGGTTAAAAAAATCAAAGACTTCATAAACACTCGTATACAAAATCTCCAAGTCCACGAATGTCAACAAACTATAAGTGTCACCTAATCGTTATCGATTACGTTATCGCACTAACTATTACAAGTCACCAATTATGGATGTCCGCACACAGTCATTCATAAGTCACAAAAACAACGACTTCGATAACGCACACAAATATTGCAGATCCAAAACAGACTAAACTCCGCTTCGGAATACCTGTACCGTACTGTATTTGTACCCCCGCTACGGCGTAGTGTCAAAGTGGCGGTAGACTAACCGACCAACGTCGGGAGGCAGTGTTTCAAAAAACTAGAGATTTGCGTAATTCTATCGCTCACACAGCGCGTGCAAGCGGCCACGTGGGCACACATGTCCTGTACATCCTCAACGTAACAATATATTCTGTGTCGTGCCTATCTACCCTTGACGATCTTAAACTTTCCTTGAATTCCATTGCAGTTTATTGTCCGAGTTACTTAAGTACGAGTCTGAAAATCCTGGAACCTGAAATTTAAGTTTCACGACTGAGTCCTTCTGAGACAAAAAACATTTATATTTTTATTAGTTTAGTTATTTATTGAAAAGGGTATTTCTTATATTAACATTTCATAAGAGTGTTAACATTTTACAACATTTTATTTCTTGTAATTTACTATTTCTCGTATACAACTATGTATAGTGTAAAACATTGTACAATACACCACTCAACATGTCTCAGTTGATTAGCAGCACTAATTTTATGTCTCAGTTACTTGCATAACATATCTTTAATTTCGCAGAGTACATCGAACTTCTGCATAACATGTGTCTACATTACATCAACATACATGTCAATTAAATGTTGAATCTAACATTCGTGTCACCATCAGTTATTAGAATTTTACTATATAGTAAATTTAAGTATATAGTTTTTCAGTAAACAGTGACCATAGAGATTACAAATGTATTTAGTGATAAGTTTTTAAACGTAATTTGGAAGGTTTCATTTTGAATTTTTTATGTTGTGCATCTTGTTTTATTTTGATGAATGTCATAAACTATTTTGCAAAAAATTTTATGTACAACTTGAAATGCCAGAAGAATCAAAGTACTGGATACTCTTGTATTCTCGTACGAACTAATAATTAATAGACAATAAAAAAGTTACCTGACTATGAAAGAAATAATTTAGAAAGTATTAAAATATTATAGTTAGAAAATCTGTGTAAAAAATAACATATAACTTTTCAAATTAATAATTCGAAACTGTTTTAAACTTGCCACAAATATTTATATTCATTTTTTTTAGTATTAATAATATTAGTTATACTAAAATATTATTTATAGGAAAAATTCTTTTTGCTAGCTAGCCTAGTACTGGTGCGGAGACCGTGCCCAGCCACTTGGCAATCTGCTCAGTGACATGCCTGTATCAGACTGTTATATATTACGTTATCGGAAGGCTGTTTTACGTAATTTCTTGGAAAGCTGCTACGAATGCTACTGCTTGAGGCGCAAAATAGATGGATTTCTTCAATTATTATATTTTTAGAGAATAGATTAAATTTTTGTTCATTACATCATACTTCTTACATAGGCAATATTTTAGGCAATATTAGAAGTAGCAGATTTCCAAAAAAAGTCTTAAAATACATTATATTAAGGTAAAGCCATAAACAACTGGACTAGAATTAGAGGTCATATACAGTTCTAACCTTAAATTGCCATTAAGGTACAATAAAACTTTAATTTTTTGAAGCCAGAGTTTTAACTGCAGTGAAGTACGAATATGACAACTTCAGCACCTGCAACAGATAGACAACGTAGATAGATATATACACATAACTAATGTTTGCCAGTGAAAAAGCAACAGAGTCAATTTGCCAATAAGATAAAAAACTGCTCACATTAATTGTAGTTTCAAAGTTTAACGTTATCAGACCCATCATTCCTGTCAACTTCAGTGGACGCTGGCTCCTGATAATAATCATCTGGACCGCAGTCTTCATAGATGCAGAGCTGTTTATCCAGTCAGCTTCATACGCAGCGTTGGCAACATCTGTTGACTGAAAGTCAGTGACTTGGAATACATTACAAGTCTCTTGTCCGTAGACTATTTTTTATAAGCCTACAAATTGTAGCTAACATGTTTCTAACTTTCTACGTTTTGAACTGTATAAATAAAGATAATACATAATAATGGATAAAATTTATATATTTAAGGGTACCCGGAATCCCTGTACCAGTTAATGATACGTAAGGAACATTTCCTCAGGAACTACTTGCACTAACTGTATTATATGTTTTGTACTATCTAATGGGTCATTGTTACGTATTTTAACGGCGTTGTTTTTAAATTGATGTTTTAGTTCGCCTAAAATAAATTATTTCCTCATCCACGTTAAATGTAAGAACAAAAGTGATATTTTAAATAAAATAAAATTAGTTTTACACCTTATTTTAAAAAAAAAACTCGTTAAAATATGTGCCTTTATACAGTAAATATCATGCTAAAGTTTCAACAAGATTGGTTAAATAGTTTTTGAGAAAATATTCCTTTTCCTGAAAAACAATTGAATCTGTGAAAAACAAAAAAAACAAAAAAGTACTTTATAATAACTTTATATTGCAGTTAACTTACAACATTCCTGGATTATAGTCTGGGCAATCACTAAGTTCTTCTTCTTGTTTCTTTCTTTTTAGTCTTCTTCGCTGTCTAGCCTCTTTTTCATACTCTGATATAGTTTTGTCCAAAGTGCGTATCCTTTCTTCATCAAGCGTTTTCAATGCGTTAACCATCCGAGTACCAGGATTAATTTCCAGTTTCTCAAAAGCTAAGCATTTAATAGCATTGCCATCATTGTAGCATGCCACTGAATCTAAAACACCAAATTGAAGTGTCTCTAGGCCCACAAATGTTGATTTTGGAATCGGTGTCCAAATTATGTGACTCACGTTCTTATTCATGTTTTGCGTTTTCTCAGGAAGGCATTTATTTAGAAGATTTTCACTAGATAAATCTCTAAAAATAGGTTTGATTTGAGACATAATTGCAGGTGACATACTGCGTTTGTGACTATATTCTGTATCGTCATGCATCAATCTGTTATACTTGCACCATATACTTTCATCATAGGCATACTTGTACCAGTATGCCTAGGGTACAATCCATGAGCTTGTTCAACGTCACTCAATACTGTCTGGAAATATATTTTAATAATTTATTTAAATATGAAGAAATCTTTAAACCCCTATATATTATATATTCCTGTAAAGAGAAAACCTTGTATTTTAATGATTCATTAAAAAATAAAAATGTGAAAACAATTATTTTGCTTTCCGGGTACCCTTAACTTATATTATCCTTTCTGAGCTTTGTCTACCGATTAACTATTTTAAGGTCCTGATGTCAAACGTAAAGTTAAAATTCCAAATTACAGCCAGTGGCGCGATTATAATTTTAAATCGAATTAAATTAAATTAATTAAATGAGGTTCTTTTTTAACAGTTGTAAACAAAATTGTTATTATTTGTTATTTAACGGTTATTATTAAAAAATTGTAATGAATAAAATTGAAATTTAACAAAACATATTATCTTGTTCCATTTTATAACTGCTTCTGTATACAAAATATAGGTATAGTACTGTTTATTGCTATCTACCAAAATGTTCATATTGTCTGAGAAATAGTTTTTGATAAACATTAACAAACTGCATGTAATGTTGTAAATATACTTTTGATTTTGTTCTTTAAAAATGTATACTATGATTTATAATGAAGAAATTTGTGTTAGTGGTTGAAATCACAATCAGAATGATCACAGTTGCACACCACTATATAAAAATTATCCCGATTAGCGCTTTCAAGCCTCACAGCCCATCGTCAGATCGGAATAGGAAGAAATTATTTTAAAACAAACCCTTCACCCCTCTCCCCTACCCTGCTCACACACAACAAGCTATAATAGGGGGTGGGGAAGGGTCATTTATATTATAGCTTGTTGTGTGTGAGCAGGCTGGCGGAGAGGGGTGAAGGGTTTGTTTTAAAATAATTTCTGCCTATTCCGATCTGACGATGGGCTGTGAGGCTTGAAAGCGCTAATCGGGATAATTTTTATATAGTGGTGTGCAACTGTGATCATTCTGATTATGATTTATAAATTTATAATTTTAGTGGTTATTACATTTTATAGTTATAATGTATATTGCGATGTACGGGTATGGCATAGAATGTGTAGTCGATGAAGCCGTATATTGAAATGTTTTTGGATTTATTAATGATGATTACAAATTGCACTATCTTAATTTAACACTAGTAAGTTTGTACAAACCACTATGTTGTCTTTGGTATTGACGAGGGCTTTCGGCAGTCAAACCATCTTCAGGTCATTTACCAACAGAGAAATATGAAACTGTTCTCTTCTTATATACCGTTCTACCGGACCTATCTATCCCCGCCCCTGACGGAGTAACGTCTTACTTAGCTCCACCCATAGTGGGTTGTCTTACATTACCAATTTTGTAGCCGTTACAATTCACGTTTACTCACGATAATTCAAGATTTATTGGAGCACCAGCATGTAAGTTATCAAAAGAATGTAGCAAGATACTAAAAGTATATTATGATTTCGAGAAGAAACATAGTATAGAAAATAACAACAAATTGATAGAAACACTGAAAGAAGAAGTACAAGTAAAGGAAAGTTCAAGGTTAATATCGCTTGATGTAGTAGATATGTCTACAAACATTCCGGTTTGAAAAACGTTAAAACTAATTGAAAAGAACAAATTGAAAGGATACGAAAAGAAAGAAGAATTAATAAAAGTAATACAAGAGTGTTTGAAGCAAAATTACGTTAGGTTTAATAATAAGTTTTATATTCAGAAGAAGGGACTTCCAATGGGATCATCAATGTCACCGATAATGGCAGAAATTACATGAACTACTTTGAAAATAAAATAATGTCAACGGTGAAAAATAAAGACAAAATTAAGAAATGGATGAGGTATGTAGACGATATCTTGTTAATATGAGCCGATGATGAAGAATTAAAGGTTATTTTTTGAAGAGGTTAACAAATTAGTAGAGAGTATAAAATTTAAAATGGAAGTAGGAAACAAGGAAATAAATTTCTTAGATTTAAACATAAGAATAACAAGAGAAAATAAACTAAAATTTGACATTTATAGAAAAAGCACATATACGGATGTTATAGCCTAATACCAAAATGATTCATACCATCCAATACAGTATAAAATGGCAGTGATAAATAATTTCTGTCATAGAATAAACAGTTGTATAGAAGATGAGGAAAAACAGAAAGAAAGAAATAGGAAAAATAAAAATAATTGTAAAAAACGACAAGTATAATACGAATGTAATAGATAAAATATTTAATAATATAAAACGAAGAGAAGAAACAAAAAATGGGAATAGTAAAGAAAAGAATTATTATAAGGGATCCATATCATATATAGGTTATAACACAAGAAAGATACAAAAATATTTTAGAAATATATAGTGGTAGCGGTTAAAAAATCGAAAACCGTGTTTGATATAATAAAAACTACGAATTTTGAAGAAGATTACTTACTGAAGAAAAGTGGAGTATATATGCTTAGTTGTGGGGAATGTGACAAAGTGTATCTGGGCGAAACGGGTCGTCAATTTTGCCAGAGATTTAAAGAACACAAGAGGGGTGAAGGAGAGTTAACGACGAATTCATTATACGCTAGGCATTTTATAGAAGAATGACATAAATTCATATACCCAGTTGTAAATTATAAGATAATAAAAGTGATGAGTAAAGAAAAAGAAAGGAAATTAAAGGAAGAAGTGGAAATATTAAAAATAAGAAATAAAGATGAAAAAATATTAATGAATATAAAAACCAAATTTGAAAATGAAGAAATATTTAGCAGCTTATTATTAGACAACAAAAAAGCGTAGAAGATGAGTTAACGTGAATTGTAACGGCTACAAAATTGGTAATGTAAGACAACCCACTATGGGTGGAGCTAAGTAAGATGTTACTCCGTCAAGGGGCGGGGCTACATAGGTCCGGTAGAACGGTATATAAGAAGTGAACAGTTTCATATTTCTCTATTGACCTATGCGGCACCCGCCTGGTGGTCTCTTTTATCCACCACCAACAGATGTAGGCTGGAAGCTTTCCTGTCCCGAACACTCCGATCCTTGACGGGGTCCCCTTGGTTTGTAAGGAACGACGTGATTCGAAGGGGTCTCCGTGTTCCTACCTTGACTTCCTTTGTCCGGTCGCTGGCTCTAACTCTCTTTGCTAAAGCCTCGACCTCCACCTTCCCGTACCTACGAACCATCAGTGCATCAGAACCACCACCGCCCATTCGGGTCAAGCGCCCTCGGGCGCTTCTTGATGACCCGCCATAACGCCATCCTCTTTAAATTAAACAAAAACAAGTAATCATCAGTCCTAGACCAGAGTAGTTCACCAAACTGTCCTTCTCTCCTTCCTGTCCACCTCCTAGCACGCTGAGCCGGCTGCTTGTCGCTGTCATCAATCACTGGCACGGAGGCTCTCCGCCTCGCGGGGAGCGACCGACGCCCTCAGGGCGTCTGCTGACTGGACTTGAAACGGGCAACATCTGTTGCTCGAATCGGTACCAGTGGCAGTGCATTAAACAAATAAAAGTTATACTCCCCCGCCTTCTCAGTTAACTGGTTGGCGGTTTCCTTTTCCAGTTTTAGGTAACCTGTCGACATGTACCAGCACTATGTTTACTTCTGGCAGCCATTGGACACGATCCAGATGCTGCAATCAAGCCACGGGTGCAAAGACACCCCGCATCCATAATGCAATGCAATATTTCTCTGTTGGTAAATGACCGAAGATGGCTTGACTGCCGAAAGCGCTCGTCAATACGAAAGGCAACATAGTGGTTTGTACAAAATTACTAGTGTTAAATTAAGATAGTGCAATTTGTAATCATCATTAATAAACCCAAAAGCATTTCACTCAATTTTTCTATTACTTTTTTTTTGTAATAATCTAATACATAACGTTTTAATGAGATCTTTTGTCTTTTTAGTTTACACGTTTTTCTAGGTTCACAACAAAATATAAAATCATTTATGACGAATGACGATCACGGTGTTGATGATCCGGTCTGGACAACAGATAGCCCAGATAAAATTTTAGGTTGATGGAAAAAGTAGTTTACTTTTATTACTTTTCTGCAGTGTCATAAAACTTTATTTTGTAAGAAACTCATATATTTCATTCTTTAATTTTCAAACAAATACTGCCCCTCGAGCACTTTTTATATTGTGTATTCTGGTGCAAGTCTCGTGTCAGAATTTTTATTTTAACGAGAGTTATTTAATTTAACAGGTTTTTTATAATTTTCGTGTTTCATAGTTATATATTTTCGCACATGCGCACTCGCCACGTGCCTACCCTTATTTTGACGTGATAACGTCTTATAAATTGATGAACACCGGCTGCACGCACGAAAAAGTGTCACGTTCCGTCTGAGCCTGAGCGTGTTGTGTTTATTTCTACAATTTAATAAGATTTAATTGATTTCCTTCATAATTTTCAGTCTAATTTCATTTTGTTCACCTTAATTAACTGTTTTTCTCAAAATAGCGGCAAAAAAGTAATTAATTCTTGCATTTTAAGAATAATATGACTAATAATAAATAAAGAATAATATGACATAATATGACTATAACTAATTGTTCGTGATTATATTTAAACAAATTATTTAAATTAAATTTGCAAAAACTGTAAATAATATTTGAAAATTAAAAATTAATGTTTTTAACCAGTTTAAAAAAAATGTATGTCAAATTATATCAATTATATCAAATTATTATTATTGATAATATTATTATTGATAATATTAATAATTATTAATAATTAATATTAATTAGAAATAAATAAATTAAGAATAATTATAAACGATAAATTAATAAAATAATTAATAATAAAATAATAAAATAATTATAAAAAATAATAAAATAATAATAAACAATAATAAATTAATAAAATAATTAATATTAATTATAAATAAATAAATTAATAATAATTATAAACGATAAATTAATAAAATAATTATATCAATTATCAAATTATTATATCAATTTTTAATTAACAATGTATCAATAAGTACTTTTTTTTTGTTAAAATAATTTTTAAAATAAATTATTAACAATTTCTTTTGCAGAACCGCTTACAATCACACCATGGCAGACCAACCTGACGAACCTATGGATCTCACGGATCTGCCACTACCTTCAAGGAGTAATGTACTCACGGAAGCGCAAGACGCTGCCGCACTCACGTCTGCAACGCCATTCGCTGAGCCACTAATAATCGCTGCTCCAAAATCGAAGGCACAGAAACAACGTGAGTACAGACAGCATATAGCAGCATCCAGAACTTCTGCACAGGCGATAACTGCGAGGAAATCGGATGCCGAAAGACAGCGCAACCGCAGACTACGCAAAGCTGCTAACTTGGCTCGTGTCAGTGGTTCATTAGAATCGACTACTGCATCCTCTTCTCGTTTAGAGGCAAGATCAAATGACGTCCAAACTAGTACTCAACGACAGCTCACACACCAACAACGTCGAACTTCAGCAGCAGAACCAGCACAAATCACTGTTCAACCAGGTACTTCTTCTGATCAAATTGAAGTACAACAGGCACAATCTACTTGGAACACCAAATGGGCATTCTCGATCATGAGATTCAAATCAACTTTTCTGGACAACGATTTTGGCTACGCTTGTTCGGTTTGCGACAGACTGTGGTTCAAGAAAGACCTCAAACCCATCACTGCGGCACAGCTGGAGGTAATCTCGGAATGGTTCATCAAAGAAAATCGACGACTGTGCAGAGAAGAATATGAAATGGTTTGCAACACTTGTAAACGTTCACTGAACAAAAAATCGATGCCGCCCCTTGCAAAAGTTAATGGATTCTCATATCCAGACCAACCACCAGGTCTACCACCGTTGGATCCCATCAGTGAACGATTGATATCGCCACGTCTGCCATTTATGCAAGTGCGTCGTCTGCGTCATGATTTCTCTTATGGAATCATAGGGCAAGTGATCAACATACCAGTAGACGTACAACAGATGGTAAAATGTTTGCCGCGCCAATTAAATGAGGACGACGTCATTAATGTTAACATCAAGCGAAACCTTGCCCACAAATCGGTCTACATCAGCGGATACATGTCCATAAGTACAATCAGTGCGTGGCTAACTGTACTGCAGGAGTCTCCATTATATCGTTTGTACGAAATCAACGTGGATTTGTCGAGACTGCATCCTACTGTGCCGTTTCTCGATGACATACAGGATGATCCGTCCAACCGTATAGAAAATATCTCCGCTGAAAACACACCTGAATCTGAGATTCTCGCTTCAAGACAACATACCATGATGTGGAATGAAGAAGATTGTCTCAATATCGCACCAGGACATCAGGCAACACCTCTCAACATCATTTATGACCGTCATGCAGAAGAGTTGTCGTTTCCATCGATATACTTCGGAGAGCCACGTCGATTCAACATGGGAGTTTCAGTAACACCTTACATGGTAGCGACCAGTGAAATACGACGTCGTGACAGACGCGGAGCCACGCCTCAACAAATCTTGTACGTTGCAATGAAAATATTGCGGCTGCGCATGGTGGATGGAATTTACAGCACGTTTCGCAATGTTTCGGTCACGGAGAATGTTACGCGACTTATGTTAGAGGACACAGAATTTCTGAAAGAATATGTCATACAAAACCTCGCATTCATGAAGACAGTGCCAAACTCCGTCCAATACTGGGCCTCTCGCAAACGAGAGCTCTTTGCAATGATTCGTCAACTTGGTAAACCAACCGACTTCCTCACTATAAGTGCCAACGAAATACGCTGGATGAAACTGCTCACTATACTTCTCAAACTGAGCAAAAAATATCCTGGAAAAACAGCAAAAGATCTCAACACTTCTGAGCGCTGTACTTTAGTGAGCGACGATCCTGTTACGTGCTGCATATACTTCTACAAGCTCGTTGGTTCCTTGATGAAAATGCTGAAATCCAAACAGTCTTACAATCCGTTCGGCAAGTATTTCGTTAAAGATTACTTCCTTCGTATTGAGTTCCAGCATCGAGGAAGCCCACACGCACATATTGTATTATGGTTGAACGACGACCCACGTGAGACCGTGTCGGAAAATATGCCAAGAACCATCGATCTCGTGGAAAAATTAAGTTCGGTTGCTCGAGATGATGTGCCAAACATCTTTATCTACGCCAACCAGATACACAAACATACTTTCACTTGCACAAAGCGAGGCGAGACAACTTGCAGATTCGGGATCCCGTACTGGCGTATGCCCACGACCCGTGTACTGGTTCCGATGCCTCAATCTGATGGACGCCGCCAAACGCTACAACAGAAGGCCAAGGAGCTGCGTGCCTCTCTCGGTGAACGTCGATACGCATGCATGGATAAGTTTCTTAATGCTAATGGTTTGACTTACGTTTCATACCTCGACATTGTGCGTTCAATGTTGCGCAGACCGACTCTGGTGTTCAGACGAAACTTCGACGAACTTATGACAAACACGTTCAATCCGTACCTTGCCGGCGAAGTCAACTCTAACATCGACATTCAGTTCATCTTGGATGAGTACAGCTGCGCAGAGTATGTCGTAGAGTATGTAAATAAATCAGCCCGTGGAATGGGTAACCTACATCGTGAGCTTACCACGATGATGCAAGAGCATCCCGATCAGGACTACACAGGCCAATTGAAAGCGTTAAGTATCAAACTGCTTAACGCAGTTGAGATGTCAGCGCAAGAAGCAGCATGGTATCTACTACGACAACCAATGGGTAAGGCAAGTCGTCAAATTGTGTACATCCCAACGGTGTGGCCGACAGAAAGACAATGCTGCCGCAAGCGTCGTCAACAAATGGACCGCGAAGGCATCGATGGAGACAGCACTGATGTTTGGACCAAAAACATAATACAGCGATATGAAGAACGACCTGCATCTTTAGAACAAGTGTATTTGGCTGAGTTTGCTTCGTGGTATGCTAACGCTAGTGATTTCGTTGACGAAGAAGACGACGTGCACGTGGATGACGATGAAGATTCTGAATCTGTGCCTGAAGCGAGGACGTCGAGAGCACCAAAAGAATATCGCAGACGACTGCTCGGACGAGTCATACGATACAGACGCTACGATGTTGATGAAACTGTCAATTATAAACGAGAGATGGTTCTACTTTACGTACAGTTTCGCAACGAAATGTCAGAGATTGTTGATCAAAATAAATTTTTGCAATTATTTGACGACAACAAAGACACGATTATGGAACGCCGTAGCCTATTCGAGACGAATTTAAACATTGAAAACGTCATGAAGGAACTTGAAGGGATGATGATTTTGCAAAACGATAATAACAGCAATTTGCAAGAAGAAGAATCAAGAGCAGCGTTTGTCCAACGATTGTTAGGAGAAGATGGTGCCGAGAACGTCGATGATGTTAACCAAATCGTCCCCCGACAAGGATTCTCGATTGTGAAGAAACGCAGCAATGTGATGACAAAACAGCAGTATTGCGAGTTTCTAAGAACCACCAACCCAGAACAACGGGAGATCATTCTTGAGGTCATACATCGATTACATGGTTGTGGAGATGACACTTTTGAAGCGCTACAAATATTCTTCACGGATCCCGCGGGCTGTGGAAAAACTTACACCTTAAAATGTCTTATGGAGACGTACAACCGCTACACTCAGGAGCACAACTCGATGAACAACGCCTACATTGCCTGTGCCAGCACAGGTAAAGCCGCTGTACCTCTTGGTGGCACTACTGTGCATTCAGCGTTTCGTCTCACAAATTCTCGCGTGACAAAACTCTTATCCACGGAGAATTTGCAAGCCTACAGAAACATGTTCGTTGGCGTCAAAGCTGTTTTCGTGGACGAGATCAGCATGTTAAGTTCAGCTATTCTCCAAAAAATGAACTACCGACTGCAGCAGATTACCGGCATTTACGACAAACCATTTGGAGGCATCCACGTGATCCTATGCGGCGATTTCAGACAGCTGCCACCGGTACGAGCAAGTCCATGTTACAGCATGCCGATCAACCAACTTGGAGGACCAATTCTGTGGCACAGCATTGACTACTTCCCGCTGGTTCGTGTTGTGCGACAGACTGATGAGAGGTTTTCAACGATTCTGACCAAAATTGGAGATGGACTAAAACTAAGTATCGATGAAATCACACTTATTCAGTCCAGACATAAATCTGAGTCTTGGTGCAAGGAAAACGTGCCTAATGCTGTCCGGCTGTATTATAGCAATACTGAAGTTGATTCGTACAACCGCAGCGCAATCATCAACCCATACAACTGTCTCGCACATGATATTATGCTCAATTATTCAAGTGAGCGAGAAAAGGCACAATGCCGAGGTCAACTTCACAAGATGACGGTAGCAGAGACTGATGGATTGCCCTACTTGCTGCCATTAGCTGAGGGGTATCCCTACATGATAACTTCTAACATAGATGTCGCTGATGGGTTGGTAAACGGAGCTATTGGTGTCTTACGACATATCGAACGCCAGCAATCAAATGTAGATGACCATTCTGCAGAGGCAGGACCATCGACCAGTACAACCTTGCCGGCATCTCGAGAAAAAATCATTACTCTATGGTTCGAGTTTCCGGAAAAAACAACAGGTGTCAGTGCCAAAATAAAATGTCGGCCTCACGTGCAAAGCAAGCCAAATACTCTGTCTCTCAACTGGGTGCCGGTGTATAAGAAAGTGGTGAACATTACACTGACAAAAACTGTCAAATGCAAACGAAAACAGTTTCCCTGCGTCCCTGCTTGTGCTATTGGGGAATAGTATGGTTATTAATAGAACATAAAACAATTAAAAAATAAAATAAAACAGAATAATATTATGGTAACAAAAGCGGACAAAGGCAACTCCGTAGTGCTAATAGATAAAGAAGAATATATAAAGAAAGGGAATGAATTTATTAAAAGTAATAATTATGAAGAGATTAAATATGATTATACTAATAAATTTCAAAGTAGAGTGAAGAAATTAATAAAAAATTCCACTGTGTTTAAGAATAAAATAAAACTAACAGAATGAAATCCGGAAGCGCCTAAATTTAAATGTCAGATAAAACTGCACAAAGAAAACCTCCCAGTTAGGCCAATAATATCGTTTATTGGAGCACCAGCATATAAGTTATCAAAAGAATGTAGTAAGATACTGAAAGTATACTATGATTTCGAGAAGAAACATAGTATAGAAAATAACAACAAATTGATAGAAACACTGAAAGAAGAAGTACAAGTAAAGGAAAGTTCAAGGTTAATTTCGCTTGATGTTGTAGATACGTTTACAAACATTCCGGTTGAAAAAACGTTAAAAGTAATTGAAAAGAACAAATTGAAAGGATACGAAAAGAAAGAAGAATTAATAAAAGTAATACAAGAGTGTTTGAAGCAAAATTACTTTACTATTTCTTTTATGAAATTGCTAAACTGCTACAATTTTTGTTCAGACAAAGCTTTTCGTCATCTCTGACATCATCAGGTCTTGAACAACAAGACCTGATGATGTCAGAGATGACGAAAAGCTTTGTCTGAACAAAAATTGTAGCAGTTTAGCAATTTCATAAAAGAAATAGTAAAGACGGCTGCTAATTCAAATAATACGAAAAAAAATTACGTTAGGTTTAATAATAAGTTTTATGTTTAGAAGAAGGGACTTCCAATGGGATCATCAATGTCACCGATAATGGCAGAAATTTACATGAACTACTTTGAAAATAAAATAATGTCAACGGTGAAAAATAAAGACAAAATTAATTAATGGATGAGGTTTGTAGACGATATCTTGTTAATATGGGAGGATGATGATGAAGAATCAAAAGTATTTTTTGAAGAGGTTAACAAATTAGAAGAGAGTATAAAATTTAAAATGGAAGTAGGAAGCAAGGAAATACATTTCCTAGATTAAAACATAAGAATAACAAGAGAAAATAAACTAAAATTTGACATTTATAGAAAAAGCGCATATACGGATGTTATAATACCAAATGATTCATACCATCCAATACAATATAAAATGGCAGCGATAAATAATTTCTGTCATAGAATAAACAGTTGTATAGAAGATGAGGAAAAACAGGAAGAAAGAAATAGAAAAAATAAAAATAATTGTAAAAAACAACAAGTATAATACGAATATAATAGATAAAATATTTAATAATATAAAACGAAGAGAAGAAACAAAAAATGAGAATAGTAAAGAAAAGAAGGAGTATAAGGGATCCATATCATATATAGGTTATAACACAAGAAAGATACAAAAATGTTTTAGGAAATATAATATAGAGGTAGCGGTTAAAAAATCGAAAACCGTGTTTGATATAATAAAAACTACGAATTTTGAAGAAGATGACATATTGAAGGAAAGTGGAGTATATATGCTTAGTTGTGGGGAATGTGACAAAGTGTATCTTGGCGAAACGGGTCGTCAATTTTGCCAGAGATTTAAAGAACATAAGAGGAGTGAAGGAGAATTAACGACGAATTCATTACACGCTAGGCATTTTATAGAAGAATGACATAAATTCATATACCCAGTTGTAAATTATAAGATAATAAAAGTGATGAGTAAAGGAAAAGGAAGGAAATTAAAGGAACAAGTGGAAATATTTAAAAATAAGAAATAAAGATGAAAAAAGATTAATGAATAGAAAAACCACATTTGAAAATGAAGAAATATTTAGCAGCTTATTATTAGACAACAAAAAAGAGTAGAAGATGAGTTAACGTGAATTGTAACGGCTACAAAATTGGTAATGTAAGACAACCCACTATGGGTGGAGCTAAGTAAGACGTTACTCCGTCAGGGGGCGGGGCTAGGTAGGTCCGGTAGAACGGTATATAAGAAGTGAACAGTTTCATATTTCTCTGGTGGTAAATAACCGAAGATGGCTTGACTGCCGAAAGCGCTCGTCAATACCAAAGACAACATAGTGGTTTGTACAAAATTACTAGTGTTAAATTAAGATAGTGTAATTTGTAATTATCATTAATAAACCCAAAAGCATTTCACTCAATTTTTCAATTACATTTTTTTTGTAATAATCTAATACATAATGTTTTAATGAGATCTTTTGTCTTTTTAGTTTACACGTTTTTCTAGGTTCACAACAAAATATAAAATCATTTCCATTTATGACGAATGACGATCACGGTGTTGATGATCCGGTCTGGACAACAGATAGCCCAGAGAAAATTTTAGGTTGATGAAAAAAGTAGTTTACTTTTATTACTTTTCTGCAGTGTCATAAAACTTTATTTTGTAAGAAACTCATATATTTCATTCTTTAATTTTCAAACAAATACTGCCCCTCGAGCACTTTTTATATTGTGTATTCTGGTGCAAGTCTCGTGTCAGAATTTTTATTTTAACGAGAGTTATTTAATTTAACAGATTTTTTATAATTTTCGTGTTTCATAGTTATATATTTTCGCACATGCGCACTCGCTACATGCCTACGCTTACTTTTGCACCACTTCACAACATTAATGTTTTTTTATTCCCTGAAATTTACTTAAAAATAACAAACTTAACATGTCTCTTACTGTCTAGGATACAATGTAAAAACCCTACATTACAATATATAATATGGATATTATAGTAATTTTACATAGACTTATTAGTTAACTTTTACTAACGAGAGTCATTCACCTGTGTAATATCCTATTACATCCAAATTATACATAAATGATAATAAATGAAACTTACTTTTATTTGAAAGTAAATAAAAATAGTAAGTTTTAGTTAATTGTTCCTTTTGTTTGTTACGTAAATACTGTAGTATGTTTTGACTCTCTGTCGGTTGATTAAGTTAAGTCTTAATTAAGTTAACCATGAAAACCCTATAAATAAAATTTTTTACAAGATAAAAAAATGATGTATTAACTGCTAATTAACAGTTGATTCCTAAACCAAACAAACCAACACGTTGCTAATAAAGACAGAGTTCACAGACGTGTGTGACAGTTTAGACCGTTGTACACTGCCAGTTCAGTTCAGTTCGGTACATATATACTGCCGTGCAATATTATCGGAACTAAAAGTAGGCTATATAATTATGTAGCATAATATAACCGAGTTACTTACAAGATCGATGAGCTTTGTTGCTTTCCAGCACAGAATCATGATTTGTGCGAAAAGGGCTAATAAGTAAATCATGCCTTGTATATACTCCGTCATACTTGCACCATCCTAGAAATATGTTTCATGTACACAGCGTTAATTTTTCATACTAAGTCAATAAGTATTTTATGATATTAAAGTATTTTTTATCTGTGATACGAAAACCTGGTGTAGCTATATTTGTATAAATTAATTTCTAATGCTCTCTGCTACAGTCTACAGACATTCCGAAATATACAGTGTGTCCTCGAAAAGATTTATGCTTTTGATTGTATGTTTTTATTTAATTTATGAATTTGCTTAATTAAATGTTCGTAAAGGCTGAATAAATGATACAAAACCTGTTCACAAACATACCAATACTGTTTCTTACAAGAAACAAAATGACGGTTGTTGATATTGTTACGAAGGTCTGCTGATCGTCGTACGGTACAGTGGAAAACAAAATACAAGACCCCAATTAAGTCACTAATCACCAGCTTTAAGTATCACAATTAAACAGTTTGTAATCGACAAGATAGTCTCTTACAACAATCAAATAAAATTTTTACACGCAATAAAAATGTCAAGTAATAGAGTCCCGCACAATTATAAAACCCATAACATTCCGTCACAACACTTCTAACCGCACTGGAATAAATCGACCCTAAAACTGACTGCTAAGCGCAGCTGTCACAAGACGTAGATAGACATAGGTAGCACAAGTGTTCCAGAATAGTCCCATAATACGCTTGAAGTATAAAGAATAACACTAGAGCGTAATTGATTGCGGCCTGGGCACAGTGCGAGCGGCCAGCGAAGTCTGGAACAGTTTAGCTAAAGCATGTTGAGAATCACGTACGCACACAACATTACAGCTGAGAATCACGTAGAATGTACTGTAATGGCGTACACTTTTCCGCATTACGTAACAACATTGTGGGTAATGTCCACTAATGTCCGCTGTTAGTCGAGAAACGAATTCACTTTAATTATGGTTTGGTTGGAAATACTTTATATCCAGCCTTCAAATTTATTACATTAGAATCCAAGTAATTTGTAATCTTGACTCTGACCGTATCACTGAGGGTTGGCTATGACAGTGTCTTTATGTGTTTATCTGAATGTGGCTGAGTCGTATTTGTGTAGCTAGATGACAAAAGAGTCTGATGATTTGACTTTCTCAAATTTGACTTTCGGTCTAACCGTCAGTTAGACCGTCGTAACAATATCATTGCAGCAGCTTTTGCATTCTCTCTGTGGAAAAGTCTGCCGCTAAGGTGTCCAGGCAAATGTTGAAGTCATTATTGAGATTTATATTGGTTTTGCAGTGTTGCGCAGACCGCCAGGCATTTATCTTGTGAGTCGATAGCATCTTTGTCCGGACTCCGCACAATTTCTTGAAAAAGTTTAGCCAAAAACTTCATTCAGCCAAGTAAACTATCTGTTTTAAACTAAACTGTAAAGAGCCAAAAGCTATTGATGGGACACACTGTACAAAACGGTATTGTACTTAATTTTATTAATACTAATTTAGCGAAAATGTTTCACTGTCAGCAACATTTGAGTCACGCAGTGAATATATTCTTCTCTTAAGAAAGTGTGTCAGTAAATTCATACAGTCTTACATAATGACTAAAAAAGCGATAGTTTCTTGTAATGAATTATAAATAATTATTCTCCTCTCATTTAATCAAACAAATTTTATTTAACGCCTTTAATATTTTGTTTTTAAAAGATTAAAAGTGTTGTGGTGAATTACCTTTGTAACCATAAAGGCAACTGCAGCTATCTGGGATACACTAAAAATGATTTGAATATTGAAGACTGCGGAGTATGTTGACTGAACGACTTGTGTCAGCCTGAAACAAGAAAAGCGTTAGTAGTTTCACGTGTGTTAAAGAATAAATTTATAGACCCTAGCGGAAATGTCATCATCATCAGCATTATCATCTGCAAGGATTAAACCACGAATTGTTTGGTGACGTCTCAAACAGCCAAAGTCTAGAGCTGATCACTTCAGCGCTTCCTCGGACGTCCCACACCTCTCCGTCCCTTCGGCTTATAGTTCCATAGTTGTTTAGGGATGAGGCAGCCACCAATCAGCCGATACTGGGCAATCCTGTCGAGTATACTAATAATATTCAGTTCCTGCCTTATATCTGTGTTTCTTCTATGATCATGGTGGGTATACCCTGCCACGTGCCATTTCAGCCGCTTGGGGGTACGACTGGACTGGGCTTTCGTTGAGTAGCGGAAGTGTAAATTATAAAAACTCGTAGGCTATAATATGAATGCTTAAATCGATCAGTTGACAAAATGTTTTGTAAGGAGAGAACAGTCAGTTTACTGCAACAGTTTAAAACCATCGTGTTAACATTTCGACCACATTTTTTACCATCTTCAGGATATTCGTCAGCGGTGTGAGACAGACGTCAGTAACTTGTAATGGTTTTTAGTTGGTAGGTTGAGTGGGGGAGGTGTGTGGTGGAAGGGAATTGGCGCGGGGTCCGAATTATTGTTTTTTTATGTATAATTGTGTCAAAGAATGTGTGCGATTTATAGTGTAATTGGTCGTCAAGTATGTTGTTTGGTTGTGTTGTGTAGTGTTTGTATATTTCATATTATTCTGCTGTGTTAAGTTTTTCACTTTTAGGTAAGTAGTTTAATATCTCAAGATTTGTATCTATGCTGGTGTAGGTGTGGTTTTTTGTGTGTATGTGTGTGGCAAACGCGGAATGTATGTTATGCTGGATTCAGCTTTTAGGTGTTCAAAGTAACGTGAAGAAAAAGATCTTCCCGTCTGGCCTACATAGAAACTATTACAATCATTACAGTTTAATTTGTAAACATCTGTTTTGTTGTATTTGTCTATGTCCGTGTTTGTATCATTGTTGTGTTTTTTGAGGGTACTGTTTGTTCTGTATTCTATTTTGTACTTGTGTTTCCTGAATGTGTTGGCGATTTTGTGTGTGTTGGAGTTATGGTATGTGAGTGTGATGTATTTATTTTGTTGTGTGCTGTTGGTATTTATTGTTATGTTGTTTTTGTTTATGATGTGTTTGTGTAGTTTGTTTATTAAATTAGGGTTGTAGCCGTTTTTTATTGCTATATATATTTGATTGTGTTGAGTTCTTCGTTATAATCCTGTTTACTTAATGGTATTTTTGTTACTCTGTGTTCTATTGTCTATACCCAACACAATCAAATATATAGCAATAAGTTATTTCATAAGTCTGAAGACCTAAAAATAACTGTTATAAATTTACAATAACTGAAAAGTTCTCATTATGATGAATGAGTTTTAATGATCATAGGTGTAATCTTACCTGATTATTTTCTGGTGGTCCTGTATGCAATCAGTCAACTGCCAATAGGCTACCAGTTGTAAATAACGAAATCTCTTATACTCGTTGCTACATTTAATCGAACAAAGCGATGAAGACAGAATGCTAATCTGAGTACATAACATAGAAGTAATGTACAGAAATGTCACTTCGCTTAGACGATACTCTTCGATCGTTAAAATAATTAAAACACACTCTAGCATAAAAATTAATTCATACACAGGAGAATAATTAATAGAAAATGGGTAAGCAATAAATACAAGAGTAGAGAATTCAGATACATAACCCCTAGGCGCACTGTAAACATCTGTAATATAAGTAAGAAGAGGACTTAATATATAAAAGGCAATAGAAACGTACGAGAAACGAGAGAACACAAAATGTATAGTATTGCATTCCTTTAAACCAGAGTTGTACATTTTCTTGTGTTTGCTTAAATTATGGTTTACGCATTTCAGAAAGTCTGGTCTTAATATTTCCAGGCACTCTCTGATACGAACACGTTTTGTGAAAAAGCATAAAGTCTTAGCCGCGGCTAAGAGGAAACCAGATCCACTAGAAAAATAGTTCATAAAATCGTGAGAATTACCGGCGGTTATTAATGAGTAAGCGTAGATGTAAAACAACCAACACATTGAGAAACACAAACACACTGAAACAACTTTTCTCGTAAAAAACATACAAAACCGCCTGTTCTCGTGAAACGATAATCCAGGATAAGCCGCAAGCCACATGAAACTTGTGTTCAAGCCTTCCACGTACATCGGTTCCATTTTAATTCGTCGGCTCGGTTTTATCGTGGAATGATCTACTCCCGTGTCTCGTTACCAACTAACTGTAAACGTCACAAAACTATCGACAAAGTAAATCGACTTTTTACGCTTTGAGATTTGTATATATTTTGTATGTATTTTTTTCATATGCAGTTGGGTTCTCTCGATTAATTGCACGTATAATTTTACAAGGAACTGTTGTAGTTAGTATAGACATCGCTTTGGAATTATAATATTCAGTTTAATGATATACCATTAGAGAAATATTTTCATGACAATAGCTGGGCTTTGGCTACAGTCACTCGCGTATTAAACGCGAGTCAATGAAAAGAATGCGATATAAATATTGGGTTCGTTTGATATCAATTAGACATTAATAAATGATTTACCCTTCAAACTTCCGAAGTCTTCCAGTGAGTGCTTCCATCGAAAGTTGGGACCTTGATATGAACTGCCCCAACTGCAGGCAAACTTATTTCCCTAGTGTCTTATTTTCTCAAATACTCGTATTTTATCAAATAGTGACATTCAACTTCACTTTTAATTTGTTATATTGTGTTTGTAATTGAGTCTAGTACTGTATATATTTTTGTTGGAATAGCTTCTTCCACACTTAAGACAGATTTTTCTAGTTCAGCTACTTCATTTGACATTGATTTTAGCTACGTCAGTTATTTTTAATGTCGCTGACTCTTGTACCTCCCATATTCTAGTTGCTTGTTTATTCAGCTCATCTCGCAATGGACTCAGTACTGGAGCAGTATGATTCCTGCCTACTTTCCTTTTTTGTCGTATCCCCGACTCAAACAAGAATGCTTTTTGCCGCACTTCTGCCTCTTTTCTTTACTCTCTGCGTTCTTCTTTTGTCACCTTTCCGCCTCCTGTCGGCATTTCTTATGAGTAGATTTGTTGTTATTTTTAATGTACTTATGTTGTTACTTAATAGTATTAGTTACTTGAAATATTAAAAAAAATTTTTCTTATTCGAACATTGTAGCGTGACAGAAAATCCACTACATTTCAAGTCATATGAAATGATAAAATTTAATTACATCAACAAATGTTGTAATAATATTAAATGACATTTAAATAAATCAGAGGAATGAAACACAATAAAATAAAAATCCTCACTACATAATATATCAAAACCACTGTTAAAAGAAACCAAAGAAAGTATTGAAGCAACTCATCAACTCATAAATAATACCAGTAAGTTACCCAGGAAGCTCAGAGCAGTAAACCAGTTACATAAGACAATATCCCGAAAAAAGAGACTCACTCAAAGAGTGGTGAATACCAAAATACCCTAAAAACAAGAAGAGGGAAGAATAAAGTTTGGGAACAGGAAGAAAACAATACCCTGAAACCTGTATAGAAGAATAAGATCAGTTCAGTGAAGAAATTAAATACTCCAAACTAAACCTCAGTCGTGATAACACCAAGTACCTTGGTCTACCCAAGAATGAGGAAAGAAGAACAGAAGAGTGAAGACTAGACGAGGGACAAGAATGAAAACTAGAAGAGGGACAAGAATGAATACCAGAAGGAAGATAGGAAGAAGGACAAGAAGGAAGACAGGAGGAGAGGAAGACATAGTATGAAAGAAACACCGTAGTAAAACCTATTATTATATAAACTACTATCAATCCCAAACCCACAAAAACTATGCCAAAGAAAGTATAACATCCCCAAAATCTTTTTAAAATGTAATTATTGAGAAAACTAAAGTGTTGTATAGCGTTATAAGAAGTGCACCGGCTAAAGCTATTGTGTAATAAAGAAAATAAACTAGTCTTAACGGTCCATGATGACTAAAGGTCTGGTCCGAGATAATAAGACTCAGAATATCAGAACCAACAGTGAAAGTGAATTTGTATAAGTGTTTTTTTTTTAAAATGCAATAAACTTAAAGTTGGTGATACTATAACTTAGTAGTATGCTATATCACAACTTTAAAGTCTAATAATAAACAGCATGATAAAATAATAAAATGGAAGGTTTCCAGTATTTTATTATTTTAATGTAAATCCTTATTTAAAAGACCTTTGTAAAAAAGGATGATAATAAATAGAATATGGGAATTAATGTTTGATGATGTGGGGAATCACAATAATAATGATTTAAACCAAAAAGGACTAGTACTAATATAGTATGAATAAGTGTAACATGTTTAAATAGACTGTTATTTCACAGTCCTAAAATCAGTGTATTAAATAAATGTATTTGTAAGGTTTATTAGAAAATAAGATTTATGTTATGTGTTTTAAAAAAAGAATTATGTTTGATAAATAATAACCTACATACCAGTAATAATGTACTAAAAGGTATGCTATGTTAGATTAAAAATATTCAAAAGAGATATGTTTAAGCTGTATCTGCAATATGTTAAATTGTGCAGATTACTAAACAATGTTCATAATTAATTATTTTAATAACTATAGTGTTAATTAACTACTACACAAAACAATAAGTTAAAGATCATGTTATTTTCATATAATTGTAGTTATGTAAAGTCAGAGGAGGAATTAAGTTTAAATTATTGAGAAAGAAAGAAATATAAAATTCTAAAATCTAGGCCATTTGGTAAAATCAGAGAACCAATATAAAATAGTATAATTCACTAATAAATCCTGTAAACTACCCAGATTTATATAAGATAACACAATTAACTACTACTAGGAATGATCCTATAATTTAAAATGACAATAAGGAAATATACCTTAACATTTTGTAAATTGTCAAAATATATAAATTAATTAATTTTAGAGAGCAATGTCAAATCTACAAATTAACACAAAAAACCAGTTCAAAGGTGTAATTTATATGTATTTAAGGAAAGGAAGAGAAATATGACTAATTAAAATTTATTATAATAGTATTAATAATATTTAAAATGGAAGGAATTTTATATAAAAACGGAAATCCAATTTTGAGCCTATATTTCCAAAGTGTGAACAAAATTTGTTAATTTCCACAAAATGTCTACAGATATGGACTATAATACATCAATTTAAAGGGAATAAGATGATTAAACTAATAATAAGATTAGTAATTCATAAAAGTAAGGAATAAAATAGAAAAATTCCATATATAATGTAATATTTTCTAATGTGTATGAAGTCGAAAAATGTTAACAATACTTTTTCAAGGATTAACTGGGCAAGATTTATGACCAAGTTAATTAGTCTTTTGTTGAATATCAAGCTGAATAGGTGTGTGACAAAAACGTTCTTAAAAATCGAGTAGAACATGATGCTAACGTTTAGCCATTGAAATCAGTGAACGAGAGTTAGACAAATTAAACACTTTTTGAAGCCAATACTATAAAAACATTCACGACAATAGTGAAAACAAACCTCTAACTTCACTATACGAGTGACAGTAAACGGTAAAACATTATATTACAACTGATTTACTCTACAAACCTAACCGCAACTTGAAAACTTAACCGTAATAGTTGCACAAATAGAAAATACACAACTAACGCAAGTTTTACACAGAACACTTCACCAGAATACACTAAATAGATTAACAGACTTATTACACTAGTACGGGGACATTTTAGACCTTGATGAAGGTAATTTTATAGTAATTTTCTGACTCGACGCATATACAATAGCCAAGACCAACCCAAGGAGCGGCCATCTTGAAAACGAAACCTGCCTACTACATCATAGTTACTGACGTCACATCAGTCTTCATTGGTTCGACAAAACATTTATTCTAATATCATAACCTGAATTATTTAAATACTATTGAATAGTAATTATTGTATTTATATGTGTTAACTGTTAATGTTATACTTTCTCGTCACCCTTCTCTGACTATTAATCCTAATCGCTCAAAGAACCTGTCTTTAATATAATATAACATAAAATTTTGTTCTGTATGACAATCGATAATTCCTGAGACAGAGTCGATAATTGCTCTCCATTGATAAAATATCGATTATTTATTTAAAATTGTCAATAAATCTTTATATTTCTATTATTTTTTATCTGTACTTATTTCACAGGGTAATTTAAGGGTATTTATAAGGCTGAAGGTATTAAGTGAAAAGAATATAATCTATTTTGAACAAGGTATTGGACCAGTAAGGAAAGTCACCAATCGATTATTACCTGGAGTTAATCTATTTAACTCCAGACTTGGTGCAAATCTTCAAGAAGCGCATCGACGGTCAATAAATACCTACCTGTTATTACAATTTTATAAGAATCTTTTAAAAAAACAGATTGATCTTGTATACATACCTCTATAAACATAAACAAAAGTATTTTATTGTTTGGAAATTTTGTTATTATTGAAATTTCCATTTTATTTTTATTCTTTTGTAACGACCGGCATACAGCGGTCTGGTGACCTAGCGGCTAGCCCAAACAGTGGGATTTGATCAGATTACAGCCATATAAAAGGGGTCTTGTTACAAAGTGGCGTCCAACTTAGAGGGCTTAATAATCTAAGCTTGGCAGCGATTGATTGATAGACAGCAGAAGGATGCAGAGACGAGCTACATCGAAAAAGAGGGCGGCAGAGGCCGAAAAAGAGATGGACATGGAAGATAAGGAGGCAACACCCGTTGAGGATCCGGAAGTGTTACTAATCCAGGTGGAACATAAACAACCTGAACCACCAGAGGAACAAGCTGAAGTAACAACGCAAACAGTGGAAGTCAATGTCTCAGAAAAGGAGAAACCGTCGCAAACCGCGGACATGACAACCCAAGAAATGTTCAAGCAGATGATGGAGACAATGAAGGGAATGAGTAAAGATTTAAAGGAGGAAATCAAATCCAAAATAGAAGGAGTAACTAAGAAAATGGATTCCACTACGGAAGATAACAAGAAGATGGAGGAGAATTTAAGCAAGAAAATGGATGACGATAACCATTCATTAAATGAAAAGCTAGAGGATCTGAAGGAAGATAACCGATCCACAAAGGAAGAATTGGGCCGTAAGATAGAGAATACCAATAAGAGGATCGAAGAAACCAGTAAAAATTTGAGTAAGAAGATGGAAAGGAAAATGGAAGAAAACAATAAGAATTTAGAAGAGAAAATGGAAGAAACCAGTAGGAAAATAGAAAATGACAACCAACAATTAAGGGAAGAATTGAGAGAGGACAATTTACTGCTGACAGAAGAATTAAGAGAAGCGAACCAAGAGAACATGAATAAGTTAGACGAGAGGATTGAGTTAGCCAAAGAGGAATTAAATAAAAAAATAACAGAGACCAAGAAATCAATAGTAAAGAAATTAGAACAGGAAGTTGTGGTTGTTAACCAGCAGATCCGAGAAGTAGACGAAAGATGTCGGCTAACCGAAAACGAAGTGCTGGAAGTCCGTGAAGTAATAACAAAGGAAATTACTCAGGTCCGAGAACAGCAGAAAACAAAAATAGAGGAGACCAAGAAATTTGCTCTGGAGGAAGTAAATAATGTAAGAACCCAAGTAACAGAAAGATGCGACGGCGTGGAAGCCGCCATGGTAAACATAACCGGACAGATGCGTCAGAGCCAGGAGGAGATAGAGTCAATCAGAAACAGACCATCGGGATATCACAGTTTCCCCATGTCAGAGAACCGAGAATGGCTGAATTTCCGACAATACAAACGGAAGCCAATGGAGTTCTTGGCACGAATAGAGGAGTACATCGAGAAACACCGAGGGAACCGATGGGTCCAGAATAGAGAGATCCTTGATGAGTCGTTTCGGGAAGTGAATGACCATTGGTGGATGGCAAACCGGAGCGACATAAATAACTATGAACAGTTCAAGAGCATGTTCAAAGCCAAGTACTGGTCAGAGACTACACAGAATCTCATCAGAGATAATATCTGCCACGGCCGCTACCAACCACAAGTCGGCAGCTCAATGACAGCGTATTTCCTCGGCAAAGTGTGTATGGCCAAGCACTTAGAACCAGCCATACCGGAGGAATGCTTAATAAACAAGCTGTCTTATCATTATGATGAGGAAGTGATTCGCGCTAGGAGGGGCAGCCAGATAAAAACCATCCAGGCAATGACCGAACTCCTGGAGAATTACGAAAACGAAGATTACTACAGGCAGAGTCGCAGAAGAAGTGATGGGCCCGAACCAAGAACATACCAGAATAATAACCAAGGTGCGAACCACGTAAATAATGGGTACCAAGGAGGTCGGGCATACCCGCGAAATAATAATTATAATAATGGAAATACTGGAAATAATACCAATTACAATGACAGTAATAGAACGGGTCCCAACCAGCAAAACCCGAATCGACCCTCTAATGGTTATCAGGGTAACCACAATCCCAACCCTGGTAACGTAAATAGTCAGAGAAGCCCCAATTATGGTAATAGTCCTTACCATAATAATGCTAATCGTGTGGGTCCCAATAATAGTAATTTTAGTAATAATAGGTTTCCTCGCCCAAGAGTGAACTTCATACGGGCCACCGATGGAAGACAGCGAGGTTTCAACCACCATAGAGGGAACAGTTACCGAAGATACGAAGAAAGGCGGAGGAGCCTAGAACGGGACCAACCGAGGTACTATCCGACGCGTAGGAGTAATAGTTTGGACAACACTGAACAGAGGTCGCACCATGAACGACCAGAAGACCATAGAACCGATCGGCAAGTAACCACCCTGAGCATCCCGAATGAGGCATCCAATAATATGGCTCAAAGAAACAATGATGCCGAGCCTTTAAACGGGCACAGGCAGTAAGAAATAACCAGAACCCATTACTGCTTCTGACTACTGGGTATGATAATGAGAATGAGTGCAATATCGTAAATAATCACAATCGTATTACCATCATCGGGTGCAACTACCTGAAAGACATCAGACAGGAGTTATTGGAAGAGGATAACAGGAGTCCCACCAATAACTTCAATAATGAAATTATACATGTTGACGCCAAGGTAGAAGGCATCCCAGCCAAGTTAATGATCGATACTGGGTCAAACGTATCAATAATAAATACGACGGAACTGGAGAGGATACAGCAAGAGTGCGGGAGAACTTTACCAACATTGCCGTTGAATAATATTGTTTTGTTGGGAGCAACCGGCAGACAAAACAAAACTATACGTAGACAAGTCTCCGCCAGTGTGATGAGCTGTGGTATAGCGATAGACATGGAATTCTTGGTGGCGAGCGGTCTGCCATTTAATATACTGGTCGGGTGTGATGTGCTTAGGAGAAATTCCGCCATCATTGACCTAAGAACTGAAACGTTATCACTGTTTTCTAGCGGACATACTTGGACGGCGAACTTGGTGGGTAGTGACCAAGTCGTTCCCGATAGTATCCATCAGCAAATCCGAAAAATCAATTACATCCAACCAACATCCATAATTGAACAGAGAATAGACGACACCTCCAATGAAGATTTATGGTCGCAAAAAATCCAGGAGATCAGGGATTTCCGGAGCGGTATAACTGGCGAAGGTTTAACAACAAACCAAGCGAAGAAATTAATCGATATATACAATAAATACAAATCAGTCTTTTCTGATGAGCCCGGTAAAGTGAAGAATTTCCAGTGTACTCTACAATTCCGAGACACTGTAGACTTTAACCGGAAGTCTTACCCCATTGCGCAATCACGAAAGCAGGCAGTAAGAGCTGAAATAGAGCAAATGATTAACCGTGACATTATAGAGAGTAGCCATTCCCCTTACACAAGTCCTATCGTGGCTATTCCTAAGAAAAACGGACAAGTCCGTTTATGTTTAGATGCGCGCGAGATAAATAAAATGATCATAAATGACAGGACTTCGCCCGGTGAGATTGAGGAGATATTAAAACGATTCCACGGTACCAAATACTTCACTACCTGGGATACGGTGTGCGGATACTGGCAGGTGGAATTACATCCACAGAGTCGCCAGTATCTGGCCTTTATATTCGAAGGGCGGAACTACCAGTTTAAGAGGTTGCCCTTCGGACTGGTAAACTCAGTCGCAGTCTTTGTGCACTGCATGGATCAAATACTTGGCCAAGAAGCACTAAAATTCACCACCGTATACGTCGATGACTTGCTAGTGTCCTCAGAAACTTGGGAGGAACACTGCTACCGTGTGGAACATGTCTTACAGAAGCTAGCAGCAAACAATATTACTCTGAAGTTAGCAAAGTCTCATTTTATTGCTAAAGAGATACAATTCTTGGGCTTCATATTAAATGATAAGGGAATCTCACCGTCGGCTGAAAAAGTCGAAGCAATTCAGAACTTTCCTACACCAAAGAATCGAAGGCAGTTACAGTCGTTCCTGGGACTCTGTAACTACTACCGCAAGTTCCAGGAAAAGTACTCCGAACTGACTGCCAGATTCCAGCCGCAACTGTCATCTAAAAATAAATGGATCTGGGGTAATGAACAACAAAACATATTGACTCTCATAAAACAAAAATTTCTTAAACATATTATACTCCGTCACCCAGATTTTAACAAGCCTTTCTTTCTTAATTGCGATGCCAGTGACATCAGCCTTGGCACTACTTTATATCAAGAGGATGAGGAGGGCGAGCATCTTGTAATCTGTTTTGCCAGCAGAGCTCTGAACCAGAGTGAGAAAAACTATTATGTGACAGAGAAGGAGTTATTGAGTGTCGTGTTCGCGTGCGGAAAGTTCCGTACATATATTCTTGGTTATCCCGTCACCGTCCGGACAGACCATAAATCTATCTCGTTCCTTAAGAGATGTAAGCTGAGCCATGGAAGGTTAACGCGGTGGATACTATTGCTGCAAGAGTACGACCTGAAATGGGAGTATATCCCCGGAAGGAAGAATGTCGTCGCGGACGTATTGTCTAGAGTTGACATTGACAAGCAGACGTTCGAGGGGGAGAAGGAGAGTATTCTGAAGGTGTACCATATTCTCAGCAGCAGTGCCGGTCTACAATCAGTTCTAGAACAACTAAGCACACACCAACAAACTGACCCGAAATTAATTAATATTATCTCAAGATTGGAAGCAGGAGATGAGACCATATCCCGATATTATACTATACATAAGGGAATCCTGTTTTCCAAACCATCATTATTTAAGGAGGAATGGAAGGTAATAATTCCAACCCATATCGAGAAAGAGGTAGTGATCAGTTATCATGTTCGATATGGGCACATGGGCGCTTTAAAGGTGGTAAAGGCCCTGGAAGAAAACTGTTATATAAAGGACATCAATCGGAAGGTACGGAGGTATATTAGAAACTGTCGCATCTGCCAACTCGTAAAAACTAATAACGAGAAAAGAGAAGGGCAGATGATTCCAATAACATCACAGTTTAAACTTGAGAAAGTATTCCTGGATATCTGCGGGCCATTTCCCCGCAGTGGAGGCCGCCACCGATACAGATATATCGTCATCGTTATGGACCATTACACTAAGTTCATAAAGCTATACCCAGCAAATCGGGCGACTACGAAGAAAGTTCTATATATCCTGATCGACCAGTACTTCCCAACCGTCGGAAGACCGGTATCGATCATAACCGACCACGGAACGCAATTCAAGGGGAGGAGATGGCGGGATACACTGCTATCCATGGGGGTTCACACATACAAGACATCCGTATACCACCCAAGCAGTAACCCGGCCGAAAGAGTCTTACGAGAGGTAGGGCGCCTATTAAGAACATATTGCCATGATCAGCAGAGAAGGTGGCAAGAATACTTGGAGGCCACTGAAGAATTCCTCAACCTGGCCTACCATCCAGCAATAGGAATAACGCCATACTCCGCAATGTACGAGAGACAACCCCCTAGAGAAATTGCAGACATCTTGGAGTTCCCAAGAGAACATAAATATAAATTCAATAAAATTCAATTTTGTAATAAGGTGGCCGAAGATCAGGAGAAACGGCGGAACAAATACAATAAATGCATGGGTAAGGTTATCCATTATACCATTGGAGAGAAGGTGTTGTTGAAGAATAGGGAATTACCCAGTTCCCTAGAAGGGATAACAAAAAAGTTATTGCTCCTGTATACTGGTCCCTATATCGTCTCAAAAGACAATAACAACAACACCTACGAAATCAAAGAAATAAGTTCAAGTAAAGTCAAGGGTGTTTTTAACCAGGCATCCATGAAGAAATTTTATGATTAAAAACATAAAATCCTCTAAATTCTAAAAAGGTGTAAGTTCACCTTACATACCAAGAAAATGTGAAAAACTTTATGGCTAGAATAGAAGAGAAGAAGTTTAAAAACATAAATTCAACTAAATTCAAAAAAAAAAAAAAAAAAAAAGTAAGTTCACCTTACATACCAAGAAAATGTGAAAAAACTTTATGGCTAGAATAGAAGAGAAGAAGTTTAAAAACATAAAATCCTCTAAATTCAAAAAAAATAGTAAGTTCACCTTACATACCAAGAAAATAAGAAAAACTTTATGGCTAGAATAGAAGAGAAGAAGTTTAAAAACATAAAATCAACTAAATTCAAAAAAATAGTAAGTTCACCTTACATACCAAGAAAATAAGAAAAACTTTATGGCTAGAATAGAAGAGAAGAAGTTTAAAAACATAAATTCAACTAAATTCAAAAAAATAGTAAGTTCACTTTACATACCAAGAAAATAAGAAAAAAAATTTATGGCTAGAATAGAAGAGAAGAAGTTTAAAAACATAAAATCAACTAAATTCAAAAAATAAGTAAGTTCACCTTACATACCAAGAAAATGTGAACAAACTTAATGGCTAGAATAGAAGAGAAGAAGTTTAAAAACATAAAATCCTCCAAATTCTAAAAAGGTGTGAGCCAATATTACATAAAGATTATTTGAAAGAAATTATTTGAAAAGAAGAATAATATAAGAAGAGTTTGAAATAAGTCAACAAAATTTTAAACATAAATGAGATCACCTTACATACCAATTATCTAAGAAAAACTTTATGGCTATAATATAATAATAAAGAAGGAGAGAATTTAGAAATAAAACCATCTAAGGTCAAAAAACAAATAATTCTAGACAGTTTAATCATGTCTAAGTTCAATATGAAGAGTAAAAACCTTTCCGTAAAATATTGTTGAAGGAAATAAAAAAGAAAAAATTCTTTAATACGATTTAAGTGAGTGAATAAAATAAAGTACAAAAACTTCTTTGGAATTATGAGAGAATGAAACTTTAAGTGGTATGAGGAGAAAATATGACCTCATAATGAAATAAATAAAAAAAAACCAGCACTTGCAAGTATAATCGCAATGACCGGAATAAGGTGAAAATAATGTCAAAAATGTATGTAATTAAATGAATTAATATAAAATGATTTATAAATTAAATGACAATTATGATAATGACAGTTATAAAAAATTCTAGAAAATAGAACAAGTGGAAATTTTAAGAAACAAGAAACAGTCTAAAAATGTCACAAAGATATGCTACTACACATAATGCAGATTATAATGAAAAAACCAGAAGGTAATAAAGAATTTATAACCAAAAGATTTATATGATAATAAAAGTATAAAAAGGTAATAATAGAAGAGCTTCCTACCATAATATCAAATGAAAGAAACATCCAGATAATAAGTCAGATGAACAACTGAGATAGAAATATTAATATCTCTGAGAAGTATAATAAGTAATAAGTGAAGTATCCCAAAGATATTTTTTAAATAGTAACAAATGTGTACTATTCTGAATAATTTTTTTTAATCTGTCTGATGATAATTCCAGCAGGATTAATATGTTTTTTGAGCAGAGATGATTTGCCTCTGTACTCAAATATGTGTGAAGTATTGGACAGCAGAGGAAAGTAGCGTACAGTGCCTCTCTGAACTGAACCAGCTCACAAAGTAGGGAACGATAGGGAGAAAATATCCCAAGGAGAAAATACTAAGAAGGAATATAAAAATGAAATAATAAATATGAAACTCAGAAGACTATTACTATCAAGGAAGATCAAGTGAGAGTGATATAAACTCAGATATAAATAAGAGAACTTTAAAATGGAAGGAAGTCCAAAATAATAACAAACTTTGAATAATTATCATAAGCAATTGTTTCAGACAAAGCAAGTATAGTCTGAAAAAATTACTTCTGGAGAAGGGCATTCTGTAGGGTGACAGAAAATCCACTACATTTCAAGTCATATGAAATGATAAAATTTAATTACATCAACAAATGTTGTAATAATATTAAATGACATTTAAATAAATCAGAGGAATGAAACACAATAAAATAAAAATCCTCACTACATAATATATCAAAACCACTGTTAAAAGAAACCAAAGAAAGTATTGAAGCAACTCATCAACTCATAAATAATACCAGTAAGTTACCCAGGAAGCTCAGAGCAGTAAACCAGTTACATAAGACAATATCCCGAAAAAAGAGACTCACTCAAAGAGTGGTGAATACCAAAATACCCTAAAAACAAGAAGAGGGAAGAATAAAGTTTGGGAACAGGAAGAAAACAATACCCTGAAACCTGTATAGAAGAATAAGATCAGTTCAGTGAAGAAATTAAATACTCCAAACTAAACCTCAGTCGTGATAACACCAAGTACCTTGGTCTACCCAAGAATGAGGAAAGAAGAACAGAAGAGTGAAGACTAGACGAGGGACAAGAATGAAAACTAGAAGAGGGACAAGAATGAATACCAGAAGGAAGATAGGAAGAAGGACAAGAAGGAAGACAGGAGGAGAGGAAGACATAGTATGAAAGAAACACCGTAGTAAAACCTATTATTATATAAACTACTATCAATCCCAAACCCACAAAAACTATGCCAAAGAAAGTATAACATCCCCAAAATCTTTTAAAAATGTAATTATTGAGAAAACTAAAGTGTTGTATAGCGTTATAAGAAGTGCACCGGCTAAAGCTATTGTGTAATAAAGAAAATAAACTAGTCTTAATGGTCCATGATGACTAAAGGTCTGGTCTGAGATAATAAGACTCAGAATATCAGAACCAACAGTGAAAGTGAATTTGTATAAGTGTTTTTTTTTTTAAATGCAATAAACTTAAAGTTGGTGATACTATAACTTAGTAGTATGCTATATCACAACTTTAAAGTCTAATAATAAACAGCATGATAAAATAATAAAATGGAAGGTTTCCAGTATTTTATTATTTTAATGTAAATCCTTATTTAAAAGACCTTTGTAAAAAAGGATGATAATAAATAGAATATGGGAATTAATGTTTGATGATGTGGGGAATCACAATAATAATGATTTAAACCAAAAAGGACTAGTACTAATATAGTATGAATAAGTGTAACATGTTTAAATAGACTGTTATTTCACAGTCCTAAAATCAATGTATTAAATAAATGTATTTGTAAGGTTTATTAGAAAATAAGATTTATGTTATGTGTTTTAAAAAAAGAATTATGTTTGATAAATAATAACCTACATACCAGTAATAATGTACTAAAAGGTATGCTATGTTAGATTAAAAATATTCAAAAGAGATATGTTTAAGCTGTATCTGCAATATGTTAAATTGTGCAGATTACTAAACAATGTTCATAATTAATTATTTTAATAACTATAGTGTTAATTAACTACTACACAAAACAATAAGTTAAAGATCATGTTATTTTCATATAATTGTAGTTATGTAAAGTTAGAGGAGGAATTAAGTTTAAATTATTGAGAAAGAAAGAAATATAAAATTCTAAAATCTAGGCCATTTGGTAAAATCAGAGAACCAATATAAAATAGTATAATTCACTAATAAATCCTGTAAACTACCCAGATTTATATAAGATAACACAATTAACTACTGCTAGGAATGATCCTATAATTTAAAATGACAATAAGGAAATATACCTTAACATTTTGTAAATTGTCAAAATATATAAATTAATTAATTTTAGAGAGCAATGTCAAATCTACAAATTAACACAAAAAACCAGTTCAAAGGTGTAATTTATATGTATTTAAGGAAAGGAAGAGAAATATGACTAATTAAAATTTATTATAATAGTATTAATAATATTTAAAATGGAAGGAATTTTATATAAAAACGGAAATCCAATTTTGAGCCTATATTTCCAAAGTGTGAACAAAATTTGTTAATTTCCACAAAATGTCTACAGATATGGACTATAATACATCAATTTAAAGGGAATAAGATGATTAAACTAATAATAAGATTAGTAATTCATAAAAGTAAGGAATAAAATAGAAAAATTCCATATATAATGTAATATTTTCTAATGTGTATGAAGTCGAAAAATGTTAACAATACTTTTTCAAGGATTAACTGGGCAAGATTTATGACCAAGTTAATTAGTCTTTTGTTGAATATCAAGCTGAATAGGTGTGTGACAAAAACGTTCTTAAAAATCGAGTAGAACATGATGCTAACGTTTAGCCATTGAAATCAGTGAACGAGAGTTAGACAAATTAAACACTTTTTGAAGCCAATACTATAAAAACATTCACGACAATAGTGAAAACAAACCTCTAACTTCACTATACGAGTGACAGTAAACGGTAAAACATTATATTACAACTGATTTACTCTACAAACCTAACCGCAACTTGAAAACTTAACCGTAATAGTTGCACAAATAGAAAATACACTAACTAACGCAAGTTTTACACAGAACACTTCACCAGAATACACTAAATAGATTAACAGACTTATTACACTAGTGCGGGGACATTTTAGACCTTGATGAAGGTAATTTTATAGTAATTTTCTGACTCGACGCATATACAATAGCCAAGACCAACCCAAGGAGCGGCCATCTTGAAAACGAAACCTGCCTACTACATCATAGTTACTGACGTCACATCAGTCTTCATTGGTTCGACAAAACATTTATTCTAATATCATAACCTGAATTATTTAAATACTATTGAATAGTAATTATTGTATTTATATATGTTAACTGTTAATGTTATACTTTCTCGTCACCCTTCTCTGACTATTAATCCTAATCGCTCAAAGAACCTGTCTTTAATATAATATAACATAAAATTTTGTTCTGTATGACAATCGATAATTCCTGAGACAGAGTCGATAATTGCTCTCCATCGATAAAATATCGATTATTTATTTAAAATTGTCAATAAATCTTTATATTTCTATTATTTTTTATCTGTACTTATTTCACAGGGTAATTTAAGGGTATTTATAAGGCTGAAGGTATTAAGTGAAAAGAATATAATCTATTTTGAACAAGGTATTGGACCAGTAAGGAAAGTCACCAATCGATTATTACCTGGAGTTAATCTATTTAACTCCAGACTTGGTGCAAATCTCCAAGAAGCGCATCGACGGTCAATAAATACCTACCTGTTATTACAATTTTATAAGAATCTTTTAAAAAAACAGATTGATCTTGTATACATACCTCTATAAACATAAACAAAATTATTTTATTGTTTGGAAATTTTGTTATTATTGAAATTTCCATTTTATTTTTATTCTTTTGTAACGACCGGCATACAGCGGTCTGGTGACCTAGCGGCTAGCCCAAACAGTGGGATTTGATCAGATTACAGCCATATAAAAGGGGTCTTGTTACAACATATATGACGCAACACACACACACACACCACAACGATCTTGTGAATAACGGCGCCATCACCAAAGCAGGATGGACAGCCTCTGATGAAGCTCTGAGGCCTCTATTACACTGCGCAACTGACTGCAGGCAACTGATTTCAAGCCTATTTGAAACAAAAAACAAGTTTTAAAACAAACAAATATTGAAAATAAAATTTTCAACCTCAAAATTTACAAAGTAACAACTGAACATGATGAATTCAGAAAATATTTTTATAATAACTTCAAAATATCGGTATGGAGAACCATACATGACTTCCATATTCTAAGATTTATATTTAAAATCATTTTCGAAATGAAATATTACCATAGAAACTACTTCTTTCTACTTACTGCTTCAGCCTTAACCACAGTACTGTGGTCACTAACGTATACCACCTCACGTTATCGCACTCGATTTTCACTGATGATGGAAGTCGATGGCATTGCCGAAATGTCTGGTTTTGTAGAAAACATTGGACTACGGCCAAATATCCCGGGAAGGAATTTTAACAAAAACTACTTCTTTGTTGCCGATAACGTTGTACACATATATATCAGTGGCGAAGTTACATGGAGGCAATTGAGGCAATGCCTACCCTAAAAAATTCTGTAGAATAAAAATTATAAATACGTATGAACTACATAACGTAAAGATTATACATTGTTACTGCGACTGTCAAATTTATTAAACCGAAAGGTGCTTTATTGAGCGACCGCTAGATGGTGACAGGTGAGATTCGGCATAGTTCGTTTAAAGCGAATGAGGCAACCTGAACTTGCCTCAGCGTTTTTTGTATACATCGTATGTAAGCAATGTAGTGGTGCGATAGGGAAGTGTAGGGAGGGGGGATTGTCCCGCGCTGTACACATAGAGCGTTGAGGCATGCCTCACTGTGGTCCAAACAGTTAAGTTAAAGCGCCTGTGTTGTTTCTAAGTGTTTATTTTATGCGGTTATTAAAAGTGTCACTGTTATTCCGCTGAACTAACAGATGATCAAGATTGTTATTTGAATTATTTGTAACATTAAACATATTTATAGAAACTAATCAAGTTTAAAAATTTGAAGTTCAATCAGTTGTATTACTGTGTATGACTAATACAAGGATTGTTCAATAGACACACGTATAGAGCTGTAAATCATTTTTTATTCAACGATTTTAAAAGAAGTCTCCAATAACATTAAGACATGAGTTCCACTGTTGCGCTAACCTGTAGATTCCCTGCTAGTAAAATTCTTACGGCTGTTTGTGGAACCATTCGGTTACAGCAAACTCTACCTCAGCGTCCGATTTGACCCACCGTCCTTTTAGTGATTCCTTAAAAAAAATTTAAGATAAGATTTTTGCCTACCCATTCATTAACTACTAGCTTCGCCAGTAAGCAAATTGATGTCCATTTTTTCGGCTTGCACGCGTTATGTTGGTGTGGGTTTCGGCACTTTCCATTTAAAAAGCGTGCAAACGTAAGAAAATAAACATGAGTGAGGCCAGAAATAACGTGAATTGTGTGTGTGTTTGTGTCTTACCTGCCTTTTTATTGCCGTATTAAATGAAAAATATTATATTATATTAAAATGAAAAAATTTTAATTTTATTGCCTGGCAACAAAATTATTTTACTTTTAACAATTACCATTGTTTCAAAAAGTTTAAATAAATTTTCAAGTACTTTACTCTTGTTACAACGTAAAAGGTTGCAGGTAAACTACCCATTCCCCTTAACCGATCTTCACAAAAATCGGAAGTCCTTGAGACCTCTACAATTCAGGGACGTATGCAAAAAATTATTTGATTCTGTTTGAATTTGCGGCTGTTATCGTTTGCCATAGGAAATACCCTTGTTAAAACATAAAACGTTACAGGTAAACTACCCCTTTCCCTTAACCGATCTTCACCAAAAACAATAGGTCTTGAGAACTCTACAATTCAGGGCTGTATGCGAAACATTATTTGATTCTGTTTGAATTTGCGGCTGTTATCGTTTGCCAAAAAAAAAAATTTCCCTTGATAAAAAAACCGTTGCCGGTAAACTACCCCTTTCCCTCAACCGATCTTCACCAAAAACAAGAGGTCGTGAGTACTCTACAAATCAGGGCTGTATGCAAAAAATTATTTGATTCTGTTTGAATTTGCGGCAGTTATCGTTTGCCATAGAAAAAAAATCTACAGACACACAGACACACACACACACAGACAGACAGACACACAGACACTTTTCGGAAAACGACTTTTTTCATGTTTTGAGTGTAGTAGAATCAGAATCTGCAATAATCTCGAACACGATTTTTTTTGCCATCACCATACTTCCATTCCTTAAGGAATATGGAAGTAAAAATAAGAATCTCTAAGCAACATCATTATTTTTTGTTTTAACATTGTTGGTATTTTAAATGAAATTCAAAGCTAAATTGGTCTATCACTACTAAATTGTGAAAGTGACGTTAAAAACTTAATGGATCTTTCAAACTTGTGATAACGCCTTTATCAAGTAAGAAAATTTTAATTGGTAAATGAAGAGCAAGTAAATACATGGATCTGTAACGTAGGAAAACACCCTCATACAGTAGACATCGGCTATTAGGTTTAAACATTGACGGGTGCAAATTATTCATATTTTTAGATTAATAATTAAATTTCCTATCAAAAATGTAGATATAAAATTGACACGGAAATAAAAGAGACACATGACCACTGTTGTCCTACTTGATTTGACGGTATTTGCCGAACGACATTGTACTCACTCGAGCGAAAATTAATACACAAGAGGCACTTTACTTATTAGGAGTTTACTCAACGACGTTCAGTTTCAGTTATAGTTGCGATATATTACAGTGCCGTTCGAGTTTATTGTCCGGTGATACTGTGTGCGTTCAAGTGGTTATTAGTGAAGTGTTGTGTTTTATAATCGGGCGGTATAATTGTAATACAATTGTGTTTTATATTAGTTGACATTTTATTGCGTGTGAACAATTTGTATTTGATTTGTTGTAAGATACTGTGTTGTTAATTACGAACTATATAGCTGTCAAAATTAAAGCTGGTGATTAGTGACTTAATTGGTGTATTGTATTTTGTTTTCCACTGTACCTACGACGATCAAGTAGACCGTCTTAACAATATTCAATAAACAAGCTACCGATGCAGGAAAATCCTTATTACGTTTCACGTTAACTGGTTTTATCTAAACAAATGATTGTCCTAATTTCTCTCATCTTCCGAATTTGTGTGGCTTTTGAACACAAAGCATTATTTCTTTAAGAAAATTACAGATAGGCCTGTCCGAAATAACAATATTATCCTGGTACGTTATATTGACGCAGATAATGAACGGGAATAAGTTGTTTAAGTATTTTCCTTACACTTATTACTGGCTTAATGTTATGTATATGAAATTAAATTTGGAAGCAAAAGCGTGTAGTGTTTTCGATCATTCACATATAACCGTACTTTAAATAAAATCATTAATGAATCAAACAATAATTGTTTAACATTGTTGAAATTATTATTATCTGCCGGACTGTAAGGCCGTAATCCACAGTTGTCGTTATTGATAAACGTTTCGGCCCCACCATCGGAGGGCATCATCAATGTCTAGATTTACACGTTGTCCGCTAATTCACCTCAGAGATAAGGCACAGTGTTTTGCCTGACAAGGTTCACTTTTATAACTTGTGTACCAGTACGATCTAAACTGGAAAGCAGCACCAACCAATCAGCATCAAGTGCTATCTGATTGGCTTGGGATCACAGCAAGCCAAAGCTTAAGAACTGGCATAATAATCGTTTAATTTTAGATTTTTAATTGATATCTAACATTTATATATATTTAGATTCATCTAACTGTTTGATATCTAAAATGTTATGTAACAGATCTGACGTCAATATATTTGTTATAACCTAGATGTAACCTAGATGTGACCATTTGAAATTATTTACAAAAGTGTACCTGAAATATTCAGACCTCTACCTTTTTAACAGTACCTTTCAGCTTACAACATAACCGACTGCAAGTCGAAATTAAAAATATTTTAGTTTACCACTGTTTAGTTGATGTTTAATGTGATTGAATAGGCATGCACTGGCGTATGTTAAGAAGGTGGAAGCTTTGGTCCTCCCCTTCCAATTTGTACGGAAGAGACTTCCGAATTAAATAAAAACTTCTAAGTCGTGCTACAATTCAGAATTCAAAAAATTAAAATTTCTTTAGACGCGCTCTGCAAAGTTCTCTTCGATTTGTGTAAGTTGTACGTGACCACCAAGGTAGGAACTGTCAACTGCTTGACGCGACACGTACCACTTTACTAATTTGAATGTGAATAAATATGTAAAATTAATACTATTATGGAGTTAATGTCACCGTATGCTTTACTGATTTTAAATAAATAGATCTTAAATACAAAAAAAAACCCATTTAACTTTATATACGAAGCGATTTATTTAATTTTTACATAGTAACTTTGTTAATACATTTACTTAGCTTTTATTAAAAATATGTAATTATTCATAAGCATATTTATAAATTATAAATTTGATAGTAACTCCCTAAGCTGCAAAACTCACCCAATATTTTGAACAAAAATACATTTATTATTATGTAAAATACAATAAGTAAATTTTGATTTTTGGAGGGGGGAAGAAGTCAACATCAAGTGGGATTAAAGAAGTCCAAAAGGATTTCAAAAAAAATAATATACACGCAGAAAAAGTAATTGAAAGAGAAGTTTTTCGGGCAAAAGTGTTAAGAATAGAAGGAGTCCAGGGTAGGAGAGAGAAAAACGCAGGTTCAAAGTGGACTGAAGACAGGAAGAAGAGACAAAGTGAAAAGATGAAAGAATGTTGGAGAAAAAGGAAAGAACAAAGCATAAAAAATTGAAATTGCCATGTGGTCCTTAGATGGCCGATAGAAAACGAAAAAAGTTTGATTTTTTAAAGCTCTAAGTAAATTTCTTCGTTTATATATTTCTTATACCGAGTTAGCCGAGAACACTACCAGAAGGTGACCATACGCCGTTTCTGTCATTTCATTTTGTCGTTTTCCTTACTTTCTGTGTAGCTGTCTGCACATACAAATGAAGAGGTTACAAATAATGTGAATATCAAAGTAAATTAATCTATTTCCTTTTTTCAAACAGCTTACTAGCTTTTTTGAAGACGGTCCAAAAATTTACAAGGGTGCTGACAGATGTTAATTTTGTCACATTATTAAAGACACCCAGTTTGTATTTTGAATAAAATTACTCAAAATTCAATGCTTTTTATAGACTTTTATACTTTTCTCAAAATGTTGATTTCCATTTTGGTGGTGCCCCTAAAGTGAACAAAATTTTAAACTACATTCAGTCCTGGAGCCTTTCGTGTCTTTTCGTTTTGTTGATTTTAAACCAAATTCCTCTGTTATTAATTTTGTCATACTACTACGGTTCTTTAAAAAAACTTCATTTTTTTTTTAAAGTTGATCAAAATTATTAGTAAATCTAACTACGAATGTACACACCTGCAAACATAAAAACATATTGAACTGATTTTTGTAGTCGGAAAGAGATTATTGGTATATGGGTAAAAAATTAAGATAAAATAATTATTAGACTTTAAAGTTAAAACTTATTTCGTATTGATACGATAATCACGAAACGCTCACAAGAATTATAGAGCGTCAGTCTACACTAGCCCAGCTTGTGTCAAGGTCGTGAACTAACGTAGCCTCCAGACTGTTCGAGCTCATAACCACGCAGATTGTGCCGGCACTCCGCCAAAAAATGGAGAATTATTCTGGACCTTCTGCGGGATATATATTAGTGTCTACAGACGGCTTAGAAGTGAGTTACAGTGGGCGATTTCTTTAGTGCTGATCAAGTGATTGTTGCGGATTAGTGGAAAGTGATTATTGTGTTATAATGGGTGTGGAACTCTAACAGTCTCCAATTATTATTGCGTGTGGACAAATTTAACTTGAATTATTGTTGAGAGCACCTCTGTTGATTACAAATTGTTGTTGTGACTAATTAACGTTGGTAATTAGTGACTTTGGTTTGCATGTATGACCGTCGTAACATTATGTTTCTGCAAATTATTTTTACTCCTCGATCCTAACAATTATAGTAATGACGTGTTAGCTAAGTAATGTTTGAACTTATTTATATTAGCGTTACAAAATTTTCTGCTGCATAATAATAAACTTTAAAATTAACTAGAGCAATAACTGTGGGAATTGAGACCATATAAATTGTATACTCTCTTACACTGGTCAGAAATTCGGCATTTGGTTAGTACATCCCTGCATATATATTCATGGTGCATGTGTACATAATTTCTCTCTTATGAATGTGGTACCTGAAGCTTAACGCCCCTTTAAAAGCCAAACTTGGAAGTACTAATTCAAATTTCTGATCTGCTGTTGGTTTGTAGATTCTGTGTTTTCTCCGGACACTGTAGTTAGAAACACTCCTCGGTAGTATCAAATATGTAAATAGTATGTTCTACAGATCTGTACTGTATTGCTTGTACGAGGGTCATTTGAAAAGTTCGCGGAGAGACGTCTATTGCTTACAGCTACAACTAACATTTTTCGTATGCTGTAAGATTCGTATTTCATGTAAACACCTGTTAATTTTCAAATCTATCGTTAATTTATTCACTGTTTATCAGCTATTCAAAATTTACGTGTCACGAGTTTTTTGAAAAGTGGACAGAATCAAACATTGTGCTGTGATTCAATTGTTAGTTAAAACGGGCCTAGAGCCAATAACAGTTCACAACAAAATGTTAAATGTGTTAGGAGATGCTGCGCCTTCAAAAACAGTAGTTTTTAAGTGGGTAGTAGAATTTAAATGCGGTCGCACAAGCGATGTAGATGATTCCTGCAGTAAGCGTCAAAATAAAAAATTAACAACTCCAAATATCATTTAAAAAATGTGATACAGAGTGTTGGAAGACCAGCGATTGAGAGTGGATGGCGTTGCAGGGATCTTATATTAGCGTGTGCATATGTTTAAACTCAAGAACTTGGTGTCAAAAAAGTTCGTGCAAGATCGGTGCCGCATTTGGAGTGCTGCTTTTTTGGAAGTCCACTGCCGGGCACCATTTTCAATGCTTGTTCGAATAAGTTTAAACTCGAGTCCCCACTTTCCAACCATTATTTTTGAAGATGCAAACCATCTAGTAACACACTTACTATTTCACTGTGAATTTCCATTAGCGTTAGAACATTTTTAAGTAAGAATTCATGATTTTGTCCATTTTTCAATACCAGCGTGACACGTAAATTTTGAATAGCTGGTAAACAGTGAATAAATTGAGATAGGTTTGAAAATTTACATGAAATACGAACCTTACAGCATACGAAAAATGTTAGTTCTAGCTGTAAGCAATAGACGTAGCTCCGCGAAAATTTCAACTGACACTAGTATTAATATTTAACTTAATTGTAAAATAATCGCTTTGCAACTGACATCGTAGCAGAATTTGTTAGTAATTTTCATAACGAAATGAGTCCCAGATTTACTACAGCTTCATAAACAATTTAAATTAAAGAGTGATGCTTGGTTGTTATACAGAATCCGGCTGTAGTACACCGTCTTATCAATTGTGTGAATATTCATGCAGAACACGTCAGATGTTCCTGTAACGTCTTTATCACTGCCGGTCGTGTTTGAACAGCTTTCAGTCGTGTTGATTTTGAATTGCTTATTTATTCATGTCACTAAAAGTAAATTTTGGCAAACTAAAAAAAAATGTTTATTTTGAAACTATATAAAATTTCTTGTATTTTATTGGTACAATTCAACTTTGTTACATGTTATAAGTATGTAAAACTTTTAAAAAAATTTTCCACGTATAATTTTGAATTAATATGTACTTAAAAATTCACAACTAAAGTCCTTTCAAAAATAAACAAGGGATATTTTTAATAATACAAAAGAAGATAGGCCTATATACTGTTTTATACTAAATTTAATTGGTTTGATATAAATAAAATTATTTACGGAATTAGTCATAAGCTTATTATTGTAGTTTTATAGTCATTGTAATCTTAAAATAGAACATTACAGATAGATTTATGATACTGTTTGATACTCGTAAGAGAAAAAAGACACAGATATTCTGCAGTTGATTTGCCAATATAAAAATTTTAAATATCTCCTAAAAATAATAATAATATGCTTAACTCTTTAATGTTTTAGGTTTTTAATCTCTGCCTTCAATTTGGCCAATGCAGGAGTTAATTGTAAAATTCGTGGTACTCGACGGTAACATATTGGACCTTTTTCAAATAATTTATTTTTATTCAATTGTTTTTTGTTATAATGTTATAAGCTTGTTGTGTTTATAGTATAACTTTAGCTTGAATGTTTTATAATCGACTCCCTTGATGGAATTTGACGATGAGGCTGACCCCGTCTTTGATTGTTCAGATGTTCCTGTAACGTCTTTATCACTGCTGGTCGTGTTTGAACAGCTTTCAGTCGTGTTGGTTTTGAATTGCTTATTTATGAAAGGCCCATGTCACAAAAAGTAAATTTTTGGGAAACAAAAAAAAATGTTATTTTGAAACTATATAAAACTTACTGTATCTTATTGGTACTATTCCACTTTGTTGCATTTCTAACTATGTAAAAATTTTTATACTTGTAATTTTGAATTAATGTGTACTTAAAAATTCCCAACAAGAGGCCTTTCAGAAACAAACAAGGAATATTTTTAAATAATGGAAAATAAAATATATATTGTTTTATACTCAGTTTAATTGATTTGATAAAACTGTAACAAAACCTTTAAATAAAACTAGTTACACATTAGTCACAAGCTTATTATTGTGGTTTTATAGCTATTATCACCTTAAAATAACACATTACAGATATTTGATACTCGTAATAGAAAAAAAGATACAGATAATTTTCAGTTGAATTTTCAATATAAACATTTTAAATATCTCCTAAAAATAATTATAATATCCTTAACTGTTTAGTGTTACAGGTTTTTCAAAGTCTGCCTTTAATTTGAGACAATTTGGCACAAGTTAATTGTGACAATCGTGGTACTCAACGGTAACATATTGAACAACCTTTTTCAAATCAGTTGTTTTTATTCAATTTTTTTGTCATAAGCTCGTTGGGTTTATAGTATAACTTTAGATGGAAAAGTTGGTGGCAGTTCGAATGTTTTATAATCGACTCCCTTAATGAAATTTGACGCCAAGACTAACCCCGTCTTTGATAGTTCGCAAGTCAATGTAATACATAGTGAATTACTCCCCTTTTCTTTGATTTTTTTATTATTATTTTAGTTTCTTCTGAAACTGTTGTGTCCAGCACAGACATTAAGACGGTCGTTCAAGTGCAGACGCCAGGAAGTTAGAATGTGTGCCTGTGGTTTGTAAACGTTTTTGGAGTTTGTTGGGAATTTTAGATAAAAATTCGTAATTAAGTTTGCGGAAGGAGGTTGTACGTTTAGAGAGTACGAACACTGTTACGAGGACCAGGAGCGTAGAATATGTAGGAGCAGTCCGTAACTGTCCCACACTGACGCCTGACGGAGGTTACATAACGCGTGTACGTAAGTTACTATACAACTTTCTACTGGTCAAGTAAATGCAATAATGTTATTGTGAAAGTAAAATCAAGGTAAGTAAAAAAATCTAATTTTAATAATGTTGATTATATAGGGGAAAGGTAAGGATTGAAAAATAAAATAAAAATAAAAACAGTAAAAATATATCAGACAGAACACAAATTATTTTTTAGGTTTTATATATCTGTTTTTTATGTTTGTCTGTTAATACGTCCACATTTGAGACGTACAACTGCTAAAGCAAGCTCCTGTTTCCCAGTATATTCTCAGATATCATCGACGACATACCGAAGAAGCCCGACATTCAGATTTACCTGTATGCGGCCTAAATTTTGTTATATGGCCGGTCGTAATGGAGAGAAGGCCGTGAGTGCTAACTGGAGTCATACATTGACTGGGCTGGTAAAAGAGTGCTATAATGCTGTTCTTAATGATAAGACTTAAAAACCCAATAGGACACAGACACCAAGGCGGTCTGTGATTAGATAGACCTAGAATGTATACGCTCTGATGCCTTGGACTCCACTCAGATCATTGCTTTACTTGATGCCCTGTATTTCAGAAGCCAACTTTTTAGCTACATAAGCTGTTATGTATGACACGTAAGACACGAGGAGACGTCACGTGGTTAGCATTGTTTGCTACCAATCCTGCTCGCATGTAACACAATGGCGGTTATGGTTGGAGCGTCGCACAACCACCAATATAGAATAACTGAACTACAAAATAATATACTAAAACATTAAGCAGCTAAAAGTATCATAAATTTCAACGGAGAGCAATGTTCGCGTACAATTTCAAATGTGGCGCGCAGGCTGGTGATTGTAGGCCGTTTGCAACTTCAACAGTACATGGCAGAGCTTACTATACAAACATAAAGGAGGACGTGCGATGCTCTTCACAGCTGCCCTGTGTTCCCAATATTAGCTAGGCGGTTGCAAAGTGTCTGCAACTCTCCACTAGAAGCGCTGTAGCGCAACTTTGTATTATGAAATCAGCACAGCTTTCTTGATTTATAAGTTATGCAGGTTTAGTGTTCAAGGTAAACGTTATCCGTTGTATGAGGTTATAAAATTATAGTAATAATTTTGTATAACTGTGATTATGATAGTTTAATGTCTTTTAACCGATCTTCCATCCGCTCAACGAACTACTGCAACCACCAAAAATTGTGAACCACCAGTCGCCACCGATGTAATATCTTATATTTCTGTGCACCAAGTCAGACGTAAAGCTTTCTCTGTAGACGGAATTGGCTAGCGGCTAAAATTACTATTGTCTTTCGTTGAGAAGCCCAGTTGTTAATTGTACATTACTAATACCGTCTGGCAGTTTTATTTGACAGCAAGTCGGGTTTCAACTACTCCGTCATTTTCGGCTAGCCAGGTATTGTCCAGGTGATTCTTTGAAATCTTCATGGCTATTTCTGCGCTTGAATGATTTACCAAACACTATGATTCTGTAGAACACGTTACAAGTCAAATAATTTCATGCAAGCTCTATTTTATGTGATTCGGTCTTGACCATAGTAGCACACAAATTTCTTCTCGAAGCTGCTTTATTGTGACTTATCATTCCGCAGCTATATTTTCAACTGTAATATTCTTTTCGATCAAGAAACACTTCAATTCTCGTGCATATTCCTCCCGTGGGTTCGATTATTTATACTGACGTCTTGTTACATGTTTAGGCGTGTTCTTTAATTTTGCCAGTTATTGTATTCCTCGGAAATCGGTATTTTATATTTAGAGTGGTTGCTTTCCATGTCAAGGTCGAAGGAGTGTTAAAGGAGCATGTGAAGTTTTCATGTCTCCAACAGATGAAGTTATCCATACGTATATTATTAATAGTACGTATGAGAGCGTACACTGGTAATGTTCTGTAATATCATTTCAAGAAAAACTTATAAAATATATTACAGCGCCCAGTTAATTTATTACCATTAAGTTCGCTGGTTTCTTAAGCCGTTTTTGTCAGCTGGGTGTGTTGTCGATTGGCGGAGGATTGGTCAAACATGGAACAGAAATGTTGCCATATCTGTTACGATTTCTGTAACAGTGTTCGCCTATACAACGATCTTCTCCATACTGTGCGACTAGATGGTGGTACACAACCATGATCTTAACACCAATAAACACACACACACACACACACACACACACACACACACACACACACACACACACACACACACACACACACACACACACACACACACACACACACACACACACACACACACACACACACACACACACACACACACAAACCAAATGTGATATTAAGATGCAATAATAATTGTAAACAATCCGTTAACTGAAAATAAGATTTGTTGAATAAAACAAAAAAGAAAAATAGTCCATTGGTTATTTGAATTAGCAGTCTCTCTAATTCCAACTTTGTCGTGTTTACTTGGTGAACTGCTACTTGTTATTTTCCGGATGAAGACTTTCAGTGTCTCCATCATTATCAAGTCGTAAACCACTATCAAGTCGTGGTTTAGGAGTTGATAATGGTGGAGACTCTAAAAGGCCTCGTCCAGAACATGACAAGTAGTAGTTCAGCAAGTAAACAAGAAAAAGTTGGAAGAAATAGTTATTTAACGCTAGCATGGAAAAAGCTAGGTGCGCTAGAATGGTAGTAAAAGAGAGAGAGAGAGAGAGAGAGAGAGAGAGAGAGAGAGAGAGAGAGAGAGAGAGAGAGAGAGAGAGAGACAGAGAGAGAGAGAGTGAGAGTGAGGGGGGAGAGAGACAGACAGACAGAGAATAAACTGGAAGTTTGAGAAAAGTAAAACAATTACATATTTTTCCGCTGTTGTGTTTTCGACTTCAATGTCAGTAAGAAGAGAAATGAGGAGACGAGCGGTACACAGTTATTTGTATAGAAAAATGTAACAGGCAATGGATGGCATAAATCAGCTGAGAAGACAAAAGCACCATCTGTGTGAATCGTTCATCTTACACGTACTGTGTTACACACGTAGGCCTATTACTAACATATGACACTGATGAATCAAATACGTATGTGGCGTTTATTGTTCAAGCGGTACTTTATCATCAACTTGGTGCAGATACCAAGATAGACAAGTACGCAGAATGTGCGCGCGCAACAGACAGAAACACACACACACACACACACACACACACACACAAATACGAAGTGTCGGCCCTGATTCTGCTTGTAACTGTACCATAGCACGGGTTATGGAAACCTGACAGGGCATCTAGTCAGACTTCTTGCTTTAGTCATAAACCATCGCATTTACGACCTTAAAAGGGTCGCTTATTGTTCAAAGCACAATGACTGCAGGAATAACAGATAAAATATAGGATGGCCCTGTTAAATTGTTTGAGGTACATTTTAAAATAAAATGAGCGTACTCAGATTGAACAGTAATAACTATTCTCTTACTGTTTGTCCTAACAAAATAAGACTGATGTCTTTAAGTACTTACTATATATTTTTCTTAACCGCTTCTGTAGATTATATCTCTAGCCGCTTAAGATAATATGAAAAGATGCTGAATATTTTTGGGTTCCACCGACACCCAACGAATCTTACTTAGGCGCCCGCGATTGTATTTCCGTCTACCGAATGCACTTTCATCAATTTCGACAGTTTTCCCTACGCGCCGCCAATTTTACAAGAATTTTCAATCAACCACACAACAAGAATTTCTCTGAAAGAATGTATTAATTTTCTTGCCGTTGGTTGTGACAAACCAGTCTCTCTCACAATGACAGAAAAAGCATACTTCCAAATCCATGCAATTAAAACGGACAACAAGGTGACGAGAAGAACGCCTGAAGTCCAAAGATAGTACTATCCCGTACATTTTTTTTCACTCTACAGTTTTTGCCCCACACCTGTAAATCAAGTTACCATCTTTCCCGTAATTAATATGCATGTTTCCTCCACACTTTACACAGTTAGTTGATTTTTTTTCATAAGCTTCCAGTCTTCAGCACAGTTTTTAAGGCCTCTCTTTAGTATATAATTTTTCAATGAATCTATACTGTTGAAATCCATCTCGCTGTTTAGTTTACCGCTTAAAAGTTGATCCAATGGCACTCGATTAGACACTGTAGTTTTAATGCTCTACGCTTCAAGAAAATAGACGGGACCACGTTGGTTGGGGATTTTCTTAAACATTTATGAATAGACGACTTGCTTAGGTGCAATGAAAATAAACAATAGGAGACCCTTTCGAAGGTTGTTAACGTAGTAGGCAGGTCTGATACGATGGCCCCGTCAGGATTCCAAAACCCGTACATCTTAGTTAATAAACATTAACCATTACCTGTATGTAGGCTGTAGCGTTAAATATATATACCTAGCTATTGACGAAGTGTAATTAATAAAAAAAATTTGTCAATCAAGTTGTAATATAAATAGATATGATAAATATGAAGTTAGTAAAGTTTGTAATAAATATAAGGGTAATAAGAAGTTATGAATGATAACAGAAATAAGTAAATTCGGAATTAAATGCGTATTAAATAAAATAAAAACGTAGTAAGACTAATAAGTAACTTGCAGGGTTCTGTTATCCGATACCCCGGCAAACAGAAGATACAATACTGAGGGGAAACGGTGCCGACCATAAAACTATAAATGCATTGTATTCGCGATACAGCAAAAAACTTAGCATTACTGTTAGTTAGAAAGTAGTGTTAACGCCCTTAGCCAAACAATGGAATTCGCCCACTCCAATGGCTGATTTTAGGAAGCGAAGCGTCATATTTTTAAAGTAACGGAAAACGCGGTAGAAGTCAATCGCCCAAACTATGTACCAATCATCGAAGGCGTCTCTACTGAGCGGGAACTAAAGGAGCCTCACAGATGAATGATTTCAAACTAAGCGATGAAAAATTTAAACATAAGCCAATTGGAAAAACAGACAGACATCAGCGTAGAGGGAGGAACTCTGTCAGCACATAAAAAGAACGGGCAACAGCGAAACGGGGGTCTTCGATAACAACCAGACGTGGAGTCCATGTCACTCCGAACGAGGAAATCTTTGTTGAAAGTTTGAGTGTACAGACGCGGGGATGAGACGAGGAAGTATGTTTGAAAGTTAGAAGAATAAGGAATCGAGCCGCACGTTAGAGTAAACGAACGTAGCACTATCAGAACAATGAAAGACGTATAGTTTTGTCAATGGTAAATGAATATAAGTGTATGAATAACGGACGGACAAACGCGAAAGTCAGTATCGGAAAGTATAATTATGTTATGTGCGCGGAATTGTGAGTTAACCAGTCAATTTATAACCTGTGCGCGGCGACCAGTAAAAAACGTGAAGCGAGTGATGTGTGAATCTCCCAGACAAGAAATTAAGTGATTGTGAAGTGCAGTGCACCCAGCAGGAGAACCGCTATTGGAATTCAACAGAACAAGTAAACGTATTATAGCCAAATCATTGTTCATTAGTTTATCAATTTACTGAAACATACTTAGTTGTCTGACTCAAATGCTCATTTCATTCTAAAACAACCCACAAATCGTTCAGAGTTAAGTAAATTTTATAACAATGCATTTATATGTAATATGAGAGGTACTGGTGCGAGTAGTAATATAGGGATAGAAATATTAATATGGCAGGTTGAAACTATTAATTATTAATGATAAACGATAAATCAAATGCTAGAATGTGAGTTGAATGGAAATACCAGTATAATAAATATGTTTTGTTTATATTAATTAACAGAAGATGTTATAAACCTTGTAGTAATGAAGAATAATTCATAAGAAATATTGAAGGATGTTTTAATCAGTGATAAATATTAAATGTATGTAATCTTATTCAGTCAATATAAGTTCTTTTAAGTCTGAACGATCTGAGTTATTATTTACATAACCCCTTGAGACTGAGTCCAGCTCTGGCGCCCAACAATTTAATAAAACCACAAGCAAGTAAGTACAAATCAAGTACATCAAAGTAACCAAAGTTACTTATTTTAAGTACAAGTCACCATCAGTTATTAAAATTTTACTATGTAGTAAATTTAAGTATATAGTTTTTCAGTACACAGTGACCATAGAGATTACAAATGTATTTAGTGATAAGTTTTTAAACGTTATTTGGAAGGTTTCATTATGAATTTTTTATGTTGTGCATCTTGTTTTATTTTGATGAATGTCATAAACTATTTTGCAAAAAATTGTATGTACAACTTGAAATGCCAGAAGAATCAAAGAACTGAATACTCTTGTATTCTCGTACGAACTAATAATTAATAGACAATAAAAAAGTTACCTGACTATGAAAGAAATAATTTAGAAAGTATTAAAATATTATAGTTAGAAAGTTTGTGTAAAAAATAACATATAACTTTTCAAATTAATAATTCGAAACTGTTTTAAAATTGCCACAAATATTTATATTCATTTTTTTTAGTATTAATAATATTAGTTACACTAAACTATTATTTATAGGAAAAATTCTTTTTGCTAGCTAGCCTAGTACTGGTGCGGAGACCGAGCCCAACCACATGGCAATCTGCTCAGTGACATGCTTGTATCAGACTGTTATATATTACGTTATCGGAAGGCTGTTTTACGTAATTTATTGGAATGCTGCTACGAATGCTACTGCTTGAGGCGCAAAATAGATGGATTTCTTTAATTATTATATTTTTAGAGAATATATTAAATTTTTGTTCATTACATCATACTTCTTACATAGGCAATATTAGAAGTAGCAGATTTCCAAAAAAAGTCTTTAAATACATTATATTAAGATAAAGCCATAAACAACTGGACTAGAATTAGAGGTCATATACAGTTCTAACCTTAAATTGCCATTAAGGTACAATAAAACTTTAATTTTTTGAAGCCAGGGTTTTAACTGCAGTGAAGTACGAATATGACAACTTCAGCACCTGCAACAGATAGACAAAGTAGATAGATAGATACACATAACTAATGTTTGCCAGTGAAAAAGCAACAGAGTCAATTTGGCAATGAGATAAAAAACTGCTCACATTAATTGCAGTTTCAAAGTTTAACGTTATCAGACCCATCATTCCTGTCAACTTCAGTGGACGCTGGCTCCTGATAATAATCATCTGGACCGCAGTCTTCATAGATGCAGAGCTGTTTATCCAGTCAGCATCATACGCAGCGTTGGCAACATCTGTTGACTGAAAGTCAGTGACTTGGAATACATTACAAGTCTCTTGTCCGTAGACTATTTGTTATAAGCCTACAAATTGTAGCTAACACGTTTCTAACTTTCTACGTTTTGAACTGTATAAATAAAGATAATACATAATAATGGATAAAATTTATATATTTAAGGGTACCCGGAATCCCTGTACCAGTTAATGATACGTAAGGAACATTTCCTCAGGAACTACTTGCACTAACTGTATTATATTTTTTGTACTATCTGATGGGTCATTGTGACGTATTGCGACAGTACAAATAAGTGATGTACTGAGCATTGAATATAAAAATTTAAATGTACCTAATAAACTGTAAATAATTAATAATATATTAGAAATAAGCATGTCAGGGATTGCAAGCTTGGCTCAGACAAAAATATGAACAGGTGTTTCGACCTGAATCGACGTGCACACACACAAAAGTAACTGAAAGTGTGTACACCAGTATTTTGCTAGTGTGTGTGAACGCAGGTCTATGCAGGCGAGTTTACCACCCCAAGATGAATAATTGCACAATTACTGTTTTTCTGTAATTATTCATAAACTATAATTAAGAATTGAAATCCAAAACCACAATAAAATGTAATAAAATTTACTAAATACTGTGTACGGAAACCACGCGAAAGTGCCACACCGTACGAGTGTAATAGTGAAATAACTGTGTACAAATCGAAAGGGTTAAGTTGCAATGTCCAAAATTACAGTGAACATGTGTTGTAAAAATAGTTATAAGATAAGTATAAGAGTATACTTACAGGACTCTGCAATTCGCAGCGAATTTGACAAAGAGTGGGGGAACTGAATCCAGAGACAGTTTCTGACATGTCGATTTCGTACCACTGCAGGTGTCGACCAAGACATGGGTATAAATAGGACACGCAAGCTACAGTGGTTCTCTTTCTTAAATCATCCACGGTGCAGCGGGAGCTTATGCCCGTCCGCACGGCGTATTTATTTTTTTTGTAAATAGTTTAAATTTTCCAGTTACATACAACTATGTAACTAAGTTGTAAAGACAATCATTTTTAAATAATAACAGCAGTACATAAGAAGAATTACATAAGAAGATCCATTGACGTCAGAAACAGCACGAGAAGAGTTCCAGAGAGTGATACGACGCTGGACAAGAGGAGGTGATTCGACGCTGGACAAGAGGAGAAGAGAGACAGCCGACGCTGGAGTGCGAGACGAGGACAACTACAGATGGATCAAAATGATCGAGTATGATTGACGACAATAAGGTGATAAACAACTTATTTATATCTTAATCATACAATGAACTCAAAGACAATTAAAGACATTTCTATTTTATTTAAAAGTAAGAGCCAATGTTTCTTGTAAAGTAGAATTAAAATCATAGAGGTTTTAGAATTACGATTAACGTAACAAGAGCTCAAATTAATATGAAATAAAATGAATACAAAGCATTTAAATGAAAACAATTAGTATTTGAGAAAACAGTACTGAGAAACAAAAGATAAATTCAATAACTATTAATATTTTGAGTACATTACAATATATAAAAAGAGATTTAAATATTGATATTTTGAAACACATTAATCGACTGAGTAGTCTGAAAATGAGATTTTTCTGTAATACAATAATTAGTATAATAGAATATTTAGTCAGTAAGGATGTATATAGCATAAACCTTACGGCATAATAACAAATAATAACGAATGTTTTAAATCGAAGTCAGTGCCATGTGCACAATTTTTAATAATATCAAATAAATTTGAAATACCGTTACAAGTTACATAGAGTTCTTATTGCAGATACACCTGAAACCCAATTTAAATGTTATATTGTTACATAATTTGTCAATCCTGAACGTGAGACCGGTCATATGTATATGTTTTTATGTATGTGTTGTTGTATATTTGGCGCTCCAAAGAACGTGGGGCTATACAAATTAAAGTACATATAAAAATTCACACACGTAAATACGTTGCAGTATTTTAACGACGTTGTTTTTAAATTGAAGTTTTAGTTCGCCTAAAATAAATTATTTCCTCATCCACGTTAAATGTAAGAAAAAAAGTGATATTATAAATAAAATAAAATTAGTTTTACACCTTATTTTTTAAAAACAACTCGTTAAAATATGTGCCTTTATACAGTAAAGTAAATATCATGTTAAAGTTTCCACAAGATTGGTTAAATAGTTTTTGAGAAAATATTTTTTTCCTGAAAAACAATTGAATCTGTCAAAAACAAGAAAAACAAAAAAACGTACTTTATAATAACTTTATATTGCAGTTAACTTACAACAGTACTGGATCACTAATAGTCTAGGGAATCACTTAGTTCTTCTTCTTGTTTCTTTCTTTTTAGTCTTTTTTGCTGTCTAGCCTCTTTTTCATACTCTGATATAGTTTTGTCTAAAGTGCGTATCCTTTCTTCATCAAGCGTTTTCAATGCGTTAACCATCCGAGTACCAGGATTAATTTCCAGTTTCTCAAAAGCTAAGCATTTAATAGCATTGCCATCATTATAGCATGCCACTGAATCTAAAACACCATTTGAAGTGTCTCTAGGCCCACAAATGTTGATTTTGGAATCCGTGTCCAATTTATGTGACTCACGTTATCATTCATGTTTTGCGTTTTCTCAGGAAGGCATTTATTTAGAAGATTTTCACTAGATAAATCTCTAAAAATAGGTTTGATTTGAGACATAATTGCAGGTGACATACTGTGTTGTGACTATATTCTGTATCGTCATGCATCAATCTGTTATACTTGCACCATGAGCTAGGACTAGTAGGCCTAGGGTAAAATCCATGAGCTAGTTCAACGTCACTCAATACTGTCTGGAAATATATTTCAATAATTTATTTAAATATGAACAATTCTTTAAACCCCTATATATTATATATTCCTGTAAAGAGAAAACCTTGTATTTTAATATTTCATTAAAAAATAAAAATGTGAAAACAAATTTTTTTTTGCTTTCCGGGTACCCTTAAATTACATTATCCATTCTGAGTTTTGTCTACCGTTTAACTATTTTAAGGTCCTGATGTCAAACGTAAAGTTAAAATTCCAAATTACAGCCAGTGGCGCGATTATAATTTTAAATCGAATTAAATAAATGAGGTTCTTTTTTAACAGTTGTAAACAAAATTGTTATTATTTGTTATTTAACGGTTATTATTTAAAAATTGTTAATGAATAAAATTGAAATTTAACAAAACATATTATCTTGTTCCATTTTATAACTGCTTTTGTATACAAAATATAGGTATAGTAATGTTCACTGCTATCTACCAAAATGTTCAGATTGTCTGAGAAATAGTTTTTGATTATCATTAATAAACTCCGTGTAATGTTGTAAATATACTTTTGATTTTGTTCTTTAAAAATGTATACTATGATTTATAAATTAATAATTTTAGTGGTTATTACATTTTATAGTTATAATGAATATTGCGATGTAGAGGTATCGCATAGAATATGTAGTCGATTAAGTCGTATACTGAAATGCTTTTGGATTTATTAACGATGATTACAAATTGCACTATCTTAATTTAACACTAGTAAGTTTGTACAAACCACTATGTTGTCTTTGGTATTGACGAGCGCTTTCGGGAGTCAAACCATCTTCAGGTCATTTACCAACAGAGAAGGATGAAACTGTTCTCTTCATATATACCGTTCTACTGGACCTATCTAGCCCCGCCCCCTGACGGAGTAACGTCTTACTTAGCTCCACCCATAGTTGGTTGTCTTATATTACCAATTTTGTAGCCGTTACAATTCACGTTAACTCACGTTAATTCACGAATTGTAACGGCTACAAAATTGGTAATGTAAGACAACCCACTATGGTTGGAGCTAAGTAAGACGTTACTCCGTCAGGGGGCGGGGCTAGATAGGTCCGGTAGAACGGTATACTGTATAAGAAGTGAACAGTTTCATATTTCTCTATTGGTAAATTACCTGAAGATGGCTTGTCTGCCGAAAGCGCTCGTCAATACCAAAGACAACATAGTGGTTTGTACAAAATTATTGTAGAAATACTTGAGACCACTAACACTCCAATACAACAATAAATTAATAGATTGTCAAATCTAAGGATTTGATGAATAATGGAGCAGAGAAATAAAGTAGGAGATTTCTATAAATATTTGAAAACAAAAGTTAAGTTAAAGATAACTTAGTCTAAAATTTGGTTTAATAAGTAGTGTTTACTTAATAATATAGTACCAAAGTATGCAAAAATCGAAATAAAAGGAAGTAGTGACATACGGAAAAAAGTCAAGAAGTTAAGTGAACAGTTATGGGTAAAACAGGAAATAAAATATTTGTATCAGCAACTGAATACGTATAATAAAAAATTACTAAAAATGCACTTTGAACTACATCAAAAATATAATTACATAGAAATAGAAGAAATTTTGTACGATTTTGGTGAGCGGTATATGAAGACGAAATTGGAAGAAAGAAACAAGAAGTTGAAAACTAAATTAGAATGTTTAAAAGAAATGAATGATACGAGAATGAAAAAACCGGATCAAGCAGATTTGAAGATATCCGAGAGAACAGTTAATTTAACAGAGGCGGTATTCAATAATGAAGAAAAGAAATTATTAGAAAAAAGCCTAAAATATGCACCACCAAAGAATTTGAATAAAGAAGGTTTATTAATAGAATGTGAAAGTATAATAAGCAAAGAAAAAGAGGAAAAAGTAAAAAAAATTAAGATTTGTAATTAGTAACATTGTGGGAGAATTAGAAGATAAGAACAGAAGGCAAGGGGGGAATAGTATGGCTATTAATAGAAACATAAAACAATTAAAAAATAAAATAAAACAGAATAATATTATGGTAACAAAAGCGGACAAAGGCAACTCCGTAGTGGTAATAGATAAAGAAGAGTATATAAAGAAAGGGAATTAATTTATAAAAAGTAATAATTATGAAGAGATTAAATATGATTATACTAATAAATTTCGAAGTAGAGTGAAGAAATTAATAAAAAATTCCACTATGTTTAAGAATAAAATAAAACTAACTGAATGAAATCCGGAAGCGCCTAAATTTAAATGTCATATAAAACTGCACAAAGGAAACCTCCCAGTTAGGCCAATAATATCGTTTATTGGAGCACCAGCATATAAGTTATCAAAAGAATGTAGTAAGATACTAAAAGTATATTATGATTTCGAGAAGAAACATAGTGTAGAAAATAACAAAAAATTGATAGAAACACTGAAAGAAGAAGTACAAGTAAAGGAAAGTTCAAGGTTAATATCGCTTGATGTAGTAGATACGTTTACAAACATTCCGGTTGAAAAAACGTTAAAACTAATTGAAAAGAACAAATTGAAAGGATACGAAAAGAAAGAAGAATTAATAAAAGTAATACAAGAGTGTTTGAAGCAAAATTACGTTAGGTTTAATAATAAGTTTTATATTCAGAAGAAGGGACTTCCAATGGGATCATCAATGTCACCGATAATGGCAGAAATTTACATGAACTACTTTGAAAATAAAATAATGTCAACGGTGAAAAATAAAGACAAAATTAAGAAATGGATGAGGTATGTAGACGATATATTGTTTATATGAGAAGGTGATGATGAAGAATTAAAGGTATTTTTTGAAGAGGTTAACAAATTAGAAGAGAGTATAAAATTTAAAATGGAAGTAGGAAACAAGGAAATACATTTCCTAGATTTAAACATAAGAATAACAAGAGAAAATAAACTAAAATTTGACATTTATAGAAAAAGCACATATACGGATGTTATAATACCAAATGATTCATACCATCCAATACAGTATAAAATGCCAGCGATAAATAATTTCTGTCATAGAATAAACAGTTGTATAGAAGATGAGGAAAAACAGAAAGAAAGAAATAGGAAAAATGAAAATAATTGTAAAAAACAACAAGTATAATACGAATGTAATAGATAAAATATTTAATAATATAAAACGAAGAGAAGAAACAAAAAATGAGAATAGTAAAGAAAAGAAGGAGTAAAAGGGATGCATATCATATATAGGTTATAACACAAGAAAGATACAAAAATGTTTAAAAAATATAATATAGAGGTAGCGGTTAAAAAATCGAAAACCGTGTTTGATATAATAAAAACTACGAATTTTGAAGAAGATGACATATTGAAGAAAAGTGGAGTATATAGCTTAGCTGTGGGGAATGTGACAAAGTGTATCTGGGCAAAACGGGTCGTCAATTTTGCCAGAGATTTAAAGAACATAAGAGGGGTGAAGGAGAGTTAACGACGAATTCATTATACGCTAGGCATTTTATAGAAGAAGGACATAAATTCATATACCCAGTTGTAAATTATAAGATAATAAAAGTGATGAGTTAAGCAAAAAAAAAGGAAATTAAAAGAAGAAGTGGAAATATTAAAAATAAGAAATAAAGATGAAAAAAGATTAATGAATATAAAAACCACATTTGAAAATGAAGAAATATTTAGCAGCTTATTATTAGACAACAAAAAAGAGTAGAAGATGAGTTAACGTGAATTGTAACGGCTACAAAATTGGTAATGTAAGACAACCCACTATGGGTGGAGCTAAGTAAGACGTTACTCCGTCAGGGGGCGGGGCTAGATAGGTCCGGTAGAACGGTATATAAGAAGTGAACAGTTTCATATTTCTCTATTGGTAAATTACCTGAAGATGGCTTGTCTACCGAAAGCGCTCGTCAATACCAAAGACAACACAGTTGTTTGTACAAAATTACTAGTAGAAATTCTTGAGACCACTAACACTCCAATACAACAATAAATTAATAGATTGACAAATCTAAGGATTTGATGAATAATGGAGCAGAGAAATAAAGTAGGAGATTTCTATAAATATTTGAAAACAAAAGTTAAGTTAAAGATAACTTAGTCTAAAATTTGGTTTAATAAGTAGTGTTTACTTAATAATATAGTACCAAAGTATGCAAAAATCGAAATAAAAGGAAGTAGTGACATACGGAAAAAAGTCAAGAAGTTAAGTGAACAGTTATGGGTAAAACAGGAAATAAAATATTTGTATCAGCAACTGAATACGTATAATAAAAAATTACTAAAAATGCACTTTGAACTACATCAAAAATATAATTACATAGAAATAGAAGAAATTTTGTACGATTTTGGTGAGCGGTATATGAAGACGAAATTGGAAGAAAGAAACAAGAAGTTGAAAACTAAATTAGAATGTTTAAAAGAAATGAATGATACGAGAATGAAAAAACCGGATCAAGCAGATTTGAAGATATCCGAGAGAACAGTTAATTTAACAGAGGCGGTATTCAATAATGAAGAAAAGAAATTATTAGAAAAAAGCCTAAAATATGCACCACCAAAGAATTTGAATAAAGAAGGTTTATTAATAGAATGTGAAAGTATAATAAGCAAAGAAAAAGAGGAAAAAGTATTTGAGTTAACGTGAATTGTAACGGCTACAAAATTGGTAATGTAAGACAACCCACTATGGGTGGAGCTAAGTAAGACGTTACTCCGTCAGGGGGCGGGGCTAGATAGGTCCGGTAGAACGGTATATAAGAAGTGAACAGTTTCATATTTCTCTGTTGGTAAATGACCGAAGATGGCTTGACAGCCGAAAGCGATCGTCAATACCAAAGACAACATAGTGGTTTGTACAAAATTACTAGTGTTAAATTAAGATAGTGCAATTTGTAATCATCATTAATAAACCCAAAAGCATTTCACTCAATTTTTCAATTACATAATCTTTTAATGAGATGTTTTCTGTTTGAGATGTAATTTTTTAGTTTACACGTTTTTCTAGGTTCACAACAAAATATAAAATCATTTCCATTTATGAGGAATGACGATCACGGTGTTGATGATCCGGTCTGGACAACAGATAGCCCAGAGAAAATTTTAGGTTGATGGAAAAAGTAGTTTACTTTTATTACTTTTCTGCAGTGTCATAAAACTTTATTTTGTAAGAAACTCATATATTTCATTCTTTAATTTTAAAACAAATACTGCCCCTCGAGCACTTTTTATATTGTGTATTCTTTTGCAAGTCTCGTGTCAGAATTTTTATTTTAACGAGAGTTATTTAATTTAACAGGTTTTTTATAATTTTCCCGTTTCATAGTTATATATATTTTCGCACATGCGCACTCGCCACGTGCATCGCTTTATATAAAAAAGCAGTGATTGAAGATGTCCGCCTCTCTATTGGGCGTAGCAAATTGCACTTGCGTCATAAGCTGCATTAGATATGAACATTTGTTCTTCAATCTGTAATTAAGTCAACCATGAAAACCCTATAAATAAAATTTTTTACAAGATAAAAAATGATGTATTAACTGCTAATTAACAGTTGATTCCTAAACCAAACAAACCAACACGTTGCTAATAAAGACAGAGTTCACAGACGTGTGTGACAGTTAAACCATTGTACACTGCCAGTTCAGTTCAGTACAGTACATATATATATTGCCGTGCAATATTATCGGAACTAAAAGTAGGCTATATAATTATATAGCATAATATAACCGAGTTACTTACAAGATCGATGAGCTTTGTTGCTTTCCAGCACAGAATCATGATTTGTGCGAAAAGGGCTAATAAGTAAATCATGCCTTGTATATACAGAGTCATACTTGCACCATCCTAGAAATATGTTTCATGTACACAGCGTTAATTTTTCATACTAAGTCAAAAAGACACTAGTCGGTAGTACTGTTATTAAAGTATTGTTTATCTGTGATACCAAAACCAGGTGTAGCTATATTTGTATAAATTAATTTCTAATGCTCTCTGCTACAGTCTATAGACATTCCGAAATATACAGTGTGTCCTCGAAAAGATTTATGCTTTTGATTGTATGTTTTTATTTTATTTATGAATTTGGTTAATTAAATGTTCGTAAAGGCTGAACAAATGATACAAAACCTATTCACAAACATATCAATACTGTTTCTTACAAGAAACAAAATGGTGGTTGTTTATATTGTTACGACGGTCCCCTTGATCGTCGTATTGTGCAGTGGAAAACAAGACACCAATTAAGTCACTAATCACCAGCTTTAAGTATCACAATTAAACAGTTTGTAATCAACAAGATAGTCTCTTACAACAATCAAATAAAATTTTCACACGCAATAAAAATGTCAAGTAATAGAATCCCCCACAATTATAAAACACTTAACATTCCGCCACAACACTTCTAACCGCACTGGAATAAATCGACACTAAAACTGACTGCTAAGCGCAGCTGTTACAAGACATAGATAGCCATAGGTAGCACAAGTGTTCCAGAATAGTCCATAATACGCTTAAAGAATAAAGGAAAACACTAGAGCGTAATTGATTGCGGCCGTGGCACAGTGGGAGCGGCCAGCGAAGTCTGGAACAGTTTAGCTAACGCATGTTGAGAATCACTTACGCACACAACATTACAGCTGAGAATCACGTAGAATGTACTGTAATGGCGACACTTTTTCCGCATTACGTAACAACATTGTGGGTAATGTCCACTAATGTCCGCTGTTAGTCGAGAAACGAATTCACTTTAATTATGGTTTGGTTGGAAATGCTTTATATCCACCCTTCAAATTTATTACATTCGAATCAAAGTAATTTGTAACCTTGACTCTGACCGTACCACTGAGGGTTGGCTATGACAGTGTCTTTATGTGTTTATCTGAATGTGGCTGAGTCGTAGTTGTGTAGCTAGATGACAAAAGAGTCTGACGATTTGACTTTTGTTTTTTAGATGGTTCTAGTTTTTTGTTTGCTGCTTTGTATTAGCATCGAGAAATTTCTCTTAAAATATCCTTTTTCTACGGCAGCGAACTTCACTTGTCGGCAAATGTTTACAAATACTCTATTGTTAAGTGATTATACTTGTCTCTTTTTGTGTGTGCATATGTGGTGTAAATTACTGCTGCAGACGTGTGTGTGTGACGGTTTGTGTCTGTGTGTGCGTAGTTGACTAACAAAAGGTTCTGACATCGTTTTGTTTGTGTCGACTCTACAACTTAAACTCAAATTTGTACAGAGAATCACAAAAGAGCATACAATTAATTTTTACAAAAGTCATGTTAGGCTGGTTTCCGAGGCTACTGTTGAAATTATGAGTTGTTGTTTGAGACCTCCGTATAGGAGAACAACCATATGCCGGCTAGATTTTTTTATCGACCTTCTGTGGTCTAGTTCCGTCGTGTTCTGTTATAGGACCATATCTAAAAGCAAGATAGAGATATAGAAAATCAAGTGACAAAGAATGTGTGGAACGATTTGGAGAACGTTGAGAAATAAATGTAGAAAAATCCCTAATAAAATTGTATAAAACAATGGCAGTACCTACAATACTGTATTACCTACAATACTGTATGGTTCTTAACTTGGGTCATAAAGAAATAGATGAACAGAAAATAGAAACAGCAGAAATAAAATTTCTGGTATCAGTTAAAAGGTGTAGCCGGAACATCGCTTTATACAAAGCAGTGAAGTTGTCTGTCAAGCGATAATATCAATGTGTAGTTGTGGATGTATTTCTGTTTGGATAGAGGTATTTTTGGTTTTATTGTTTATTCCGTTTATCTTTTATTCATTAAACGTTTCTAAATATCTACCAGTCTTTAGTAAAAACTGTAAATTAAAAGTAAGTATACTCATCTTTTGGTCTATAAATTAAATTTGAGGACTATAAAAAAATTAACATCCGATTGTCTGACAAAGATAAACTAAAATAGATAAAAATATTTTATTACATAGAAAAGTTACGTACACGCCTACATTACTTTACGTCATCATCATAACCCACGTACAGGTACTTATTATTATATTGTTACGTAATACGGAAGATTCTCGTACGTTCGGTAGTATCGTTCTGCAAGCTTCTCGAATAGCCCAGCCGGTGTCTGTTTCTGCCAAGGCCGCGCTGAAGTATCCTCTAGAATTTTCGAGTGCTTGTTAAGGCCGCATATTTTGGAACTCTGCAGACTATAAATAGCCCACCCCTACCTCGTAGTTTTCAATTTACTTCGGGCTATTACTCAGTGCGTTTCAAATGGCTATTAGTGAAAAGTGATTATTGTGCATGACTCTAATAGATGACATTATAATTTTAATTATTGTACGAGTATAATCTTGTCGAATAACTTGTTAATTACAAACTGTTAATTGTGATAATTGAGGCTGGTGTTTAGTGACTTGTATTTGGTTTTCCACTGTACGATACGACCATCAGTTAGACCGTCGTAACAATATCATTGCAGCAGCTTTTGTATTCTTTCTGTGGAAAAGTCTGCCGCTAAGGTGTCCAGGCAAATGTTGAAGTCATTATTGAGATTTATATTGGTTTTGCAGTGTTGCGTAGACCGCCAGGCATTTATCTTGTGAGTCGATAGCATCTTTGTCCGGACTCCGCACAATTTCTTGAAAAATTTTAGCCAAAAACTTCATTCAGCCAAGTAAACTATCTGTTTTAAACTAAACTGTAAACAGCCAAAAGCTATTGATGGGACACACTGTACAAAACGGTATTGTACTTAATTTTATTTACACTAATTTAGCGAAAATGTTTCACTGTCAGCAACATTTGAGTCACGCAGTGAATATATTCTTCTCTTAAGTAAGTGTGTCAGTAAATTCACACAGTCTCACATAATGACTAAAAAAGTAATAGTCTCTTGTAATGAATTATAAATAATTATTCTCTTCTCATTTAATCAAACAAATTTTATTTAACGCCTTTAATATTTTGTTTTTAAAAGATTAAAAGTGTTGTGGTGAATTACCTTTGTAACCAGAAAGGCAACTACAGCCATCTGGGATATATTAAAAGTGAAATGAATATTGAAGGCTGCGGAGTATGTTGACTGAACGACTTGTGTCAGCCTGAAACAAGAAAAGTGTTAGTAGTTTCACGTGTGTTAAAGAATAAATTTATAGACACTGGCGGAAATGTCATCATCATCATCAGCATTATCATCTGCAAGGATTACCACGAATGGTTTGGTCCCGTCTCAAACAAGCAAAGTCGAGAGCTGATCACTTCAGCGCTTCCTCGGACGTCCCACACCTCTCCGTCCCTTCGGCTTATAGTTCCATAGTTGTTTAGGGATGAGTCAGCCTCCAGTTCAGCCGATACTTGGCAATCCTGTCGAGTATACTCATAATATTCATGATATTGGCCGTATATCTGTGTTTCTTCTATGATCATGGAGAGTATACCCTGGCACGTGCTATTTCAGCCGCTTGGGGGTATCGACTCGACTGGGCTTTCGTTGAGTAGCGGAAGTGTAAATATTATAAAAACTCGTAGGCTATAATATGAAAGCTTAAATCAATCAGTTGACAAAACGTTTTGTAAGGAGAGAACAGTCAGTTTACTGCAAACAGTTTAAAACCATCGTGTTGACATTTTTTGCCAATTAATATTTTACCATCTTCAGGCTAATTTAAAAATACGTTTTCTTAGGACTTATTTCATAGTTCCTGTAAAATTATAGACTTATAATAACAAAACTCTTTAACAACTATTCAAATTAATAATAATAAACTCATCATAACTCACAATTCCTTTTTTTCTGTCATCACATTTTATTAATACTACAGTACTTTTAACACTTGGAACAAATATTTCGCCCATTCTGTATGTAGCATCCTCATTGGTAAAGCTGAGAGTTAAATCAGTTTGATACGCCTCCTCGGTGGATGGCTCCACACTACAACATGGACAACACAGTGAACTACAAAAGATCGTAAAACAAAGGATCAAGCATAATAATACTTCCTTAAATTCGTAGTGACCGTCAATCAATGAATTTTGCGATGAAGGGTTTGCGAAGATCGGTCAAGAAAGTATAATCATCTTCTTCAGCGGCGCAACAACTCATTACTGAGTCAATGCCTCCTTTAACAGCTCCACCAGTTGTCCCAGTCAAGTGTAGCTGCTCTCCGGGGCTGGCGAAAGAAACTGACAGGTTTCTGCACATAAAAGTTTTACACCATGTGAATTCTCCGATCCAACCCCCAACCTGGAGGACCAGGAACTTTGGTTTCGGGGTGCTCTTCCCCTAGAGAGTTGCTTTCACCTCAGCTGACGAGCTCTCTCTGCCCGGTCGCAGTAGGCTAACTGACTCAGCCCATGTGTGCAGCCGTTGAGCTACTATAGCCTCCTCTGCCTCCACACTAGATGCACACCCTGCTGGCGATGTGGACCATCCTGCCCAGCCAGGACCCAGGTTACCCCCAGGCTGTGCTGACAGAACCCCTATCTCTCGTTTGCTTACCGATCCACTCCGCCGAAGGGATTGGTTACCACAACCTTGAAGTGGATTGCTCGGCGTAACAGGGCCCACCGACGCGACGTGTAGGTGAGAGTGGAGTTGGGGTGTTGAGGCTGGTGCATTTCTCTTCTATGAAAGCATATATCCCCCCCCCCCTTTGTGGACCCCCAAGAAAGTATAATACAACTTTTAAATTATTTGCGTCGGTCTTTCGACAATATTTACTGCCATCATCAGGACCTGTGTATGAATACAATAGAAAATATCAAACACAACAGATCAAATAGTTGAGTGAACGTGTTTGTGTATGTGAGTGTGTCCGTGTATGTGTGTATCCGTTTATATGTGAAGGAGTTGAAACAGTTTATTTTATATCGTCAACATAATTCCATTATTATTATAATTAATATGTTTTAAATTAATGTTATAATTTTTTGACCGATCCTCGAAAACCCTTCATCGCAAAATTCATAATAATACTTCTAACACTAATACCAACCAATTATTGAAGTGAGATCCTCATATCCAGGCTAACTCCCGTACACCTTGCGCTTCTAGGCAGAAAACTGATTCAACTGGTAACGAAGTGTCAGTCGTGTAGGAGAGGAAAGCGAACGATCCTCTCCTCTCGCCCAAGCGACCAGCTCTCTCTTATTTAACCGATGACAAAGACGATTGAGCAAGTAAGTCTATCACGGTGAGAGAGGTTAGCGAGCGGGGAAGAAGTATGATAATATATACTATTATTAAGAATTAAAGTAAAGTTTGTTTGTTCGTTTCAGTGTCCGGGCAAACCTCAGAAACTCTTGATCCAATTTAAAAAATTCTTTCACAACCGTATTGCTTGACGATTGAGGATGGTTTTAGACATAAAGTTGAACCGATAACTTTAACAATGTTCAAGAACAGAGCTTTAAAACATTTCCCTGTCATGAAATTTCTTTGTTAATTTGCGTGCAGTGAAATTTTCTGCATCCATCAAACTTTAATTCTATAAAGGAAAACAACATGGTGTCAGTAAGTGAAATTTAGAGAAAATTCCAGATTCATTTTGGGTTTTCTTTCAATAAAATCACCTTTTTACTTATCGAGATATTGGCGGTTTTGAACAAAATTCGGTTGGATGGTTGGTTGAAAGTTTGTTGTTTGTTTCAGTGTCCGGTCAAACCTCAGAAACTGCTGATCCGATTTAAAACGTTCTTTCACAACCGTGTTCCTTGACGATTGAGGATGGTTTTAGACACAAAGTTGAACCGATAACTTTAACAATTTTCAAGAACGGAGCTTTAAAACGGTCTTTTGTCATGAAATTTCTTTGTCAATTTGCGTCCAGTAAAATTTTCGGCAGCCATCAAACTTTAATTCTATAAGGGATAACTACATGGTGCCAGCAAGCGAAATTTAGAGAAAATTCCAGATGTATTTTAGTTTTTCTTTCAGTAAAATCTTTCTTTCAGTTATCTATATATTGGCGGTTTTGTACAAAATTTGGTTGGGGGGTTGGTTGACTGGCAGTTGGCAGTTTTATTTGGTGTTCTGCCCTAAGGCAGGTCTTCAAATAGTAAAAGCTCTCCAAGCTGTCCAGTCTTTTCGTTTCTTCGTAACACCCTCTGATTTTAATGTTATCTATTACCTTCATTCTTCTACGCCCTCTTCTTTTTTCTGCTTGTATGAGACTCTCCATGGCAGTTGTAAGCAAGCAGTCTGGTTTGAAACATTGACCTAACTAATTCCTTTTCCTATTACCTTCAGGATTCTTTTCTCTTCCTCTATTCTTCTTAAAACTTCATCACTCCTTACTTTATCAACCCATCTAAGTTTTTCCATTGCTCGTCAAACCCACATCTTAAATGCTTCTAATATTTTCTCGTCCTCCTTCCTTAGTGTCCATGTCTCTGCACCATATAAAGCAACGCTCCACACATAATATTTGGCCAGCCTTTTTCCTAAAATACTTATTAATTTTGCCACACAATGTGTATGTAGTTGCAGTGTAGTTGGCAGCTGTATGTAGTGCCTTTGTATGTAGTTGGCAACAGTGATATTCAAACGGTGCCTTGAATATCTGAACTAATTAGATCTCTGGCTGCTTCATACATGAGTTTCATTTCATTAGTAACGTGCACGTACCGTTGACCTTTCTTTTCTGTAAAAAAACTGTATTATAAGACCGCGCATATCACACTCTAATTTTCAATTAATTATTGAGACAAACATATTGTTACTGTGAAAAATATTATTTGTTACATTTTGTTTCAATATGTGTGTATACTGAAAGTAATACGATTTGTAATCTGATTCTAATTGTAGTCACTGTAAATATCGATTCCTTAGAATAAAACACATTTAAACACTGCTATGTCCACTTTCCATTTAATTATCCGTTCACTCCTGTTTGTACTATAATTGTTTATAACAACTCTTTCTTACTACAGACACATACGAACAACCTTTGACACGTCGAATCAGTTCACTCGCCACTCGGTACTGAAGCTCTCACTTTTGCCGTGTGTACATCCATTTTTTGTAGTACTTATAGTTATCATAAACTGTTACCTATATTTGATTGCTGGCTTCTGACGGAGAGGACTTTCTGCGCGAGATTAGATGACTACGTTTTTTGAGAGAACCATAACCGCTGGGATACGTCAAGGTAACGTTCTAGACCGTCTCCTTCGTCAACGGCATACCTAGGAAAGCTGAACTCCATAATACCGCCAATACTAACACTCTCACCGCGGTTACAGTGTTCGTCAAATGGCTTTCTGACGGAGAAGAGCTTCTGCGCGAGATTATATGACTACGTTTTTTGAGAGAACCATAACCGCTGGGATACGTCAAGGTAACGTTCTAGACCGTCTCCTTCGTCTACGGCATACCTAGGAAACCTGAAGTCCATAATACCGCCAATACTAACACTCTCACGGCGGTTACAGTGTTCGTCAAATGGCTTTCTGACGGAGAAGAGCTTCTGCGCGAGATTATATGACTACGTTTTTTGAGAGAACCATAACCGCTGGGATACGTCAAGGTAACGTTCTAGACCGTCTCCTTCGTCAACGGCATACCTAGGAAACCTGAAGTCCATAATACCGCCAATACTAACTCTCTCACGGCGGTTACAGTGTTCGTCAAATGGCTTTCTGACGGAGAAGAGCTTCTGCGCGAGATTATATGACTACGTTTTTTGAGAGAACCATAACCGCTGGGATACGTCAAGGTAACGTTCTAGACCGTCTCCTTCGTCAACGGCATACCTAGGAAACCTGAAGTCCATAATACCGCCAATACTAACACTCTCACGGCGGTTACAGTGTTCGTCAAATGGATCGAGAACTGCAAAATTGCAGTTAACCAACCAAGGGCGCTGCTAGCTATCCTCCAGGATCCTGATGGAACTGCGAGGTCGACTACGTCTTCGCAGAATGACTTGTTCTTGTTCTGCTCACCTGGGTACACACGTTCAGACGGTTTCCAAACGAACATCGGCTCGCCTGGGCCAACTATTTCCATCAAAGGAGGCTATGACCCATAATCTGGGTAAATTGACAAAATAGAAAATTACAAAGAAAAATGTTAAACCAATGGAAAGTCCAATGCTAAACGTAAAACGTGACAGGAGAAAAAATAAATGGATCAAAACTAGGGCGAAAGATGTTCGACATCTTTGAAAGTAGAAAGCAAAAATGGAGTTTCGAAAAAATCGACAGATGGAAAAAATGTATCGTACATTTGAGGCCGTGGGAGCAAAAGAGAGTAAAAGGTAGAATTCAGATTAGACTGTCGGACAAATTCGTGAAACCGCATGCAGGGTCAAGACGGACGAAAGGAATAGAAGGAACTATGGTCGGTCTATACCCAACGATGGGCGAATCTTTGGTGAGGAATATACACAGCGTAAAGGTGGGAATAGACGTGAAAACCTGCGATAGAAAATAAAGAGCAGTAGTCAGGTTACAAGTCCAACTTCTCTTCATAAGTCTGAAGACCTAGAAATAACTGTTATAAATTTACAGTAACTGAAAAGTTCTCATTATGATGAATGAGTTTTAATGATCATAGGTGTAATCTTACCTGATTATTTTCTGGTGGTCCTGTATGCAATCAGTCAACTGCCAATAGGCTACCAGTTGTAAATAACGAAATCTCTTATACTCGTTGCTACATTTAATCGAACAAAGCGATGAAGACAGAATGCTAATCTGAGTACATAACATAGAAGTAATGTACAGAAATGTCATATCGCTTAGACGATACTCTTCAATCGTTAAAATAATTAAAACAAACTCTAGCATAATAATTAGTTCATACACAGGAGAATAATTAATAGAAAATGGGTAAGCAATAACTACAAGAGTAGAGAATTCTGATACATAACACCTAGGTGCAATGTAAATATCGGTAATATAAGTAAGAAGAATTCTTAATATATAAAACGCAATAGAACCGTACGCGACACAAGAGAATACAACATGTATAGTATTGCATTCCTTTAAACCAGAGTTGTACATTTTCTTGTGTTTGCTTAAATTATGGTTTACGCATTTCAGAAAATCTGGTCTTAATATTTCTAGGCACTCTCTGATACGAACACGTTTTGTGAAAAAGCATATAGTCTTAACCGTGGCAAAGAGGAAAGCAGATGCACTAGAAAAATAGTTCATAAAATCGTGTGAATTACCGGCGGTTATTAATGAGTAAGCGTACATGTAAAACAACCAACACACTGAGCAACACAAACACACTGGAACAACGTTTCTCGTAAAAAACATACAAAAACGCCTGTTCTCGTGAAACGATAATCCAGGATAAGCCGCAAGCCACATGAAACTTGTGTTCAAGCCTTCCACGTTCATCGGTTCCATTTTAATTCGTCGGCTCGGTTTTATCGTGGAATGATCTATTCCCGTGTCTCGTTACCGAATAACTGTAAACGTTACAAAACTAACGACAAAGTAAATCATCTTTTTACGCTTTGAGTTTTGTATATATTTTGTATGTATTTTTTTCATATGCAGTTGGGTTCTCTCGATTAATTGCACGTATAATTTTACAAGGAACTGTTGTAATTAGTATAGACATCACTTTGGAATTATAATATTCAGTTTAATGATTTACCATTAAGAGAAATGTTTTCGTGACAACTAATAGCTACGCTTTATCTACAGTCACTCGCGTATTAAACACGAGTCAATGAAAAGAATGCGATATCAATATTGGGCTCGTTTGATATCAATTAGACATTAATAAATGATTTACCCTTCAATCTGCCGAAGTCTTCCAGTGAGTGCTTCCATCGAATGTTGGGACCTTGATATGAACTGCCCCAACTGCAGGCAAACTTATTTCCCTAGTGTCTTATTTTCTCAAATACTCGTATTTTATCAAATAGTGACATTCAACTTCACTTTTAATTTGTTATATTGTGTTTGTAATTGAGTCTAGTACTGTATATATTTTTGTTGGAATAGCTTCTTCCACACTTAAGACAGATTTTTCTAGTTCAGCTACTTCATTTGACATTGATTTTAGCTACGTCAGTTATTTTTAATGTCGCTGACTCTTGTACCTCCCATATTCTAGTTACTTGTTTATTCAGCTCATCTCGCAATGGACTCAGTACTGGAGCAGTATGATTCCTGCCTACTTTCCTTTTCTGTCGTATCTCCGACAAAACAAGAATGCTTTTTGCCGTACTTCTGGTTCTTTTCTTTACTCTCTGCTTTCTTCTTTTGTCATCTTTCCGCCTCCAGTCGGCATTTCTTATGAGTTGATTTGTTGTTATTTTTAATGTACTTATGTTGTTATTTAATAGTATTAGTTACTTGAAATATTACAAAAAATGTTTTCTTATTCGAACATATATCACACACACACACACACACGCACACGCGCGCACGCGCGCGCGCACACACACACACACACCACAACGATCTTGTGAATAACGGCGCCATCACCACACCAAAAGCAGGATAGACAGCCTCTGGTGAAGCTCTGAGGCCTCTATTACACTGCGCAACTGACTGTATGCAACTGATTTAAAGCCTATTTGAAACAAAATACAAGTTTTAAAACAAACAAATTTTGAAAATAAAATTTTCAACCTCAAAATTTACAAAGTAACAACTGAAGATGAATTCAGAAAATATTTTTATAATAACTTCAAAAAATAAGAATCTCTTACCAACATTATTATTTTTTGTTTCAACATTGTTGGTATTTTAAATGAAATTCAAAGTTAAATTGGTCTATTACTACTAAATTGAGAAAGTGACGTTAAAAACTTAATGGATCTTTCAAACTTGTGATAACGCCTTTATCAAGTAAGAAAATTTTAATTGCTAAATGAAGAGCAAGTAAATACATGGATCTGTAACGTAGGAAAACGCCCTCAAATAGCAAATAAAAGAGACATATGGCCACTGTTGTCCTACTTGATTTGACGGTATTTGCCGAACGATGTTATACTCACTCGAAGTACAGCAGAACTGCAGCGAAAATTAATTATTACTTAAAGGATTTATGGGGCAGCTGAACAAATAGCTTCTACTCTGCTTACGTAATCAGGTAATACGTATGTGGTATTCACAAGAGGCACTTTACTTATTAGGAGTTTTACACACAATTCTTTAGTGTTGATCAAGTGATTGTTGCGGATTAGTGGAAAGTGATTATTGTGTTATAATGAGTGTGGAACTCTAACAGTCGACAATTATTATTGCGTGTGGACAAATTTAACTTGGATTATTGTTGAGAGCACCTCTGTTGATTTCAAATTGTTGTTGTGCCTAATTAACGTTGGTAATTAGTGATTTTGGTTTGCATGTATGACCGTCGTAACATTATGTTTCTGCAAATTATTTTTACTCCTCGATCCTAACAATTATAGTAATGACGTGTTAGCTAAGTAATGTTTGAACTTATTTATATAAGCGTTACAAAATTTTCTGCTGCATAATAATAAACTTTAAAATTAACTAGAGCAATAACTGTGGGAATTGAGACCATAGAAACTGTATACTCTCTTACACTGGTCAGCAACTCGGCATTTGAATAGTACATCCCTGCATATATTTATGATGCACGTGTACATAATTTCTCTCTTACGAATGTGGTACCTGAAGCTTAACGCCCCTTTAAAAGCCAAACTTGGAAGTACTCATTCAAATTTCTGATCTGCTGTTGGTTTGTAGATTCTGTGTTTGCTCCAGCGTAGTGTTCTAACATAAGACCACTAACTACTACACTACAGTTAGAAACACTCATCGATAATATCAAATATGTAAATAGTATGTTCTACAGATCTGTAGTGTATTGCTTGTACGAGGGTCATTTGAAAAGTTCGCGGAGCGACGTCTATTGCTTTCAGCTAGAAGTAATATTTTTCGTATGCTGTAATATTCGTATTCCATGTAAACGACTGTTAATTTTCAAATCTATCTGCCAATTTATTCACTGTTTATCAGCTATTTAAAATTTACGTGTCAAGAGTTTTTGAAAAGTGGACAGAACCAAACATTGTGCTGTGAGTCAATTGTTAGTTAAAACGGGCCTAGAGCCAATAAAAATTCACAACGAACTGATAAATGTGTTAGAAGATGCTGCGCCTTTAAAAACAGTAGTTTGTAAGTGGGTAGTAGAGTTTAAATGCAGTCGCACGAGCGTTCAAGATGATTCCTGCAGTAGGCGCCCAAAAAAAATTATCTCCAAATAGAATTTAAAAAAATGTGATGCTGGATGTTGGAAGACCAGCGACTGAGAGTGCACGGCATTGGTGAGGTCATAGGCGTCTTACACGAGCGTTTGCATTATGTTTTAACTCAAGAACGTGGTGTGAAATGTGATACAGGGTGTTGGAAGACCTGCGACTGAGAGTGCACGGCATTGCTGAAGTCATAGGCGTCTTACACGAGCGTGTGCATTATGTTTTAACTCAAGAACGTGGTGTGAAATGTGATACAGGGTGTTGGAAGGCCAGCGACTGAGAGTGCACGGCATTGCTGAGGTTATAGGCGTCTTACACGAGCGTGTGCATTATGTTTTAACTCAAGAACTTGGTGAGAAATGTGATTCACGGTGTTGGAAGGCCAGCGACTGAGAGTGCACGGCATTGCTGAGATCATAGGCGTCTTACACGAGCGTGTGCATTATGTTTTAACTCAAGAACGTGGTGTGAAATCTGATACAGGGTGTTGGAAGGCCAGCGACTGAGAGTGCACGGCATTGCTGAGGTAATAGGCGTCTTACACGAGCGTGTCCATTACGTTTTAACTCAAGAACTTGGTGTGAAATGTGATTCAGGGTGTTGGAAGGCCAGCGACTAAGAGTGCACGGCATTGCTGAGATCATAGGCGTCTTACACGAGCGTTTGCATTATGTTTTAACTCAAGAACTTGGTGTGAAATGTGATACAGGGTGTTGGAAGACCAGCGATTGAGAGTGCACGGCATTGCTGAGATCATAGGCGTCTTACACGAGCGTGTGCATTATGTTTTAACTCAAGAACTTGGTGTGAAATGTGATACAGGGTGTTGGAAGGCCAGCGATTGAGAGTGCACAGCTTTGCTGAGGTTATAGGCATATTACACGAGCGTGTGCATTATGTTTTAACTCAAGAACTTGGTGTGAAATGTGATACAGGGTGTTGGAAGGCCAGCGATTGGGAGCGCACGGCATTGCTGAGATCATAGGCGTCTTACACGAGCGTGTGTATTATGTTTTAACTCAAGAACGTGGTGTGAAATGTGATACAGGGTGTTGGAAGACCAGCGACTGAGAGTGCACGGCATTGGTGAGGTTATAGGCGTCTTACACGTTCGTGTGCATTATGTTTTAACTCAAGAACGTGGTGTGGTATGTGATACAGGGTGTTGGAAGGCCAGCGATTGAGGGTGCACGGCATTGCTGAGGTTATAGGCGTCTTACACGAGCGTGTGCATTATGTTTTAACTCAAGAACTTGGTGTGAAATGTGATTCAGGGTGTTGGAAGGCCAGCGACTGAGAGTGCACGGCATTGCTGAGATCATAGGCGTCTTACACGAGTGTGTGGATTATGTTTTAACTCAAGAACGTGGTGTGGTATGTGATACAGGGTGTTGGAAGGCCAGCGATTGAGGGTGCACGGCATTGCTGAGGTTATAGACGTCTTACACGAGCGTGTGCATTAAGTTTTAACTCAAGAACTTGGTGTGAAATATGATACAGGGTGTTGGAAGGACAGCGATTAAGAGTGCACGGCATTGGTGAGGTTATAGGCGTCTTACACGAGCGTGTGCATTATGTTTTAACTCAAGAACTTGGTGTGAAATGTGATACAGGGTGTTGGAAGACCAGCGACTGAGAGTGCACGGCATTGCTGAGGTAATAGGCGTCTTGCACGAGCGTGTGCATTATGTTTTATCTCAAGAACTTGGTGTGAAATGTGATACAGGGTGTTGGAAGGCCAGCGACTAAGAGTGCACGGCATTGCTGAGTTCATAGGCGTCTTACACGAGGGTTTGCATTATGTTTTAATTCAAGAACTTGGTGTGAAATGTGATACAGGGTGTTGGAAGACCACCGACTGAGTGTGCACGCCATTGGTGATGTCATAGGCGTCTTACACTTGCGTTTGCATTATGTTTTAACTCAGGAACGTGGTGTGAAATGTGATACAGGGTGTTGGGAGACCAGCGACTGAGAGTGCACGGCATTGCGGAGGTCATAGGCGTCTTACACGAGCGTTTGCATTATGTTTTAATTCAAGAACTTGTTGTGAAATGTGATACAGGGTGTTGGAAGGCCAGCGATTGAGAGTGCACGGCATTGCTGAGGTTATAGGCGTCTTACACGAGCGTGTGCATTATGTTTTAACTCTAGAACTTGGTGTGATATGTGATACAGGGTGTTGGAAGGCCAGCGACTGAGAGTGCACGGCATTGGTGAGATTATAGGCGTCTTACACGAGCGTGTGCATTATGTTTTTAACTCAAGAACTTGGTGTGAAATGTGATACAGGGTGTTGGAAGGCCAGCGATTGGGAGCGCACGGCATTGCTGAGATCATAGGCGTCTTACACGAGCGTGTGCATTATGTTTTTAACTCAAGAACTTGGTGTGAAATGTGATACAGGGTGTTGGAAGCCAGCGACTGAGAGTGCACGGCATTGCTGAGGTCATAGGCGTCTTACACGAGCGTGTGCATTATGTTTTAACACAAGAACGTGGTGTGAAAAAAGTTCGTGCAAGATCAGTGCCGCATTTGGAGTGTTGCTTTTTTGGAAGTCCACTGCCGGGCACCATTTTCAACGCTTGTTCTAATAAGTTTAAACTCGTGTCCCCACTTTTCAATCATTGTTTTTGAATATGCAAACCATCTTCTAACACACTTACTATTTCACTGTGAATTTCCGTTTGCGTTAGACCATTTTTAACTAAGAATTCATGATTCATGATTTTTCAGTACACGGGTGACACGTAAATTTTGAATAGCTGGTAAACAGTGAATAAATTGACAGATAGGTTTGAAACTTTACATGAAATGCGAACCTTACAGTATATAAATAATGTTAGTTCTAGCTTTAAGCAATAGATGTCGCTCCGCGAACTTTTCAACTGTCACTAGTATTATATTTAATTTAATTATAGAATAATCCCTTTGCAACTGACATCGTAGCGAATTTGTTGGAACTTTTCATAACTGAAATGAGTCACAGATTTACTGTAGCTTCATAAGCAATTTAAATTGAAGAGTAATGTTTGGTTGTTATACAGAATCCGGCTGTAGTACACCGTCTTATCAATTGGGTGAATATTCATGCAGAACACGTCAGATGTTCCTGTAACGTCTTTATCACTGCTGGTCGTGTCTCAACAGCTTTCAGTCGTGTTGATTTTGAATTCCGTGTTGTTTATGAGAGGTCCTGTGTCACAATAAAGTAAATTTTGGCAAACTAAAAAAAAAAAACTGTTTACTTTGAAACTATATAAAATTTCTTGTATTGTATTGGTACAATTCAACTTTGTTGCTTGTTATAAGTACGTAAACTTATTACGACCCGACTCAGGACCCTATTACGAGGATCAGGAGCGCAGAATGCAAGGAAGAGTCAGTAACTGTTCTACACTAACGCCTGACGGAGGTTACGAAACGCATGTACTTAAGCTACTATACAAGTTTCTACTGGTCAAGTAAGTGCAATAATGTTATTGTGAAAGTAAAATCAAGGTAAGTAAAAAACCTTATTTTAATAATTTTGATTCTATAAGGGAAAGGTGAGGATTGAAAAAAAAATAAAAACAGTAAAAATATAGGCCTATCAGGTAGCCCTAAATTATTATTTAGGTTTTATATATCTGGTTTTTATGTGTGTCTGTTACCACGTCCATATTTGAGACGTACAACTGCTAAAGCAAGCTCCTGTTTCCCAATATATCCTCAGATATCATCGACGACATACCGAAGAAGCCCGACGTTTAACATTCACCTGTATGCTGCTTAAACCCGGTAATATGATACGGTCGCAGTGGGGAGAAGGCCGTGTGTTCTAACTCGAGTCATACATTGACTGGGCTGGTAAAATACTGCTAGAATGCTATTCTTAATGATAAGACTTAAAAACCCAATAGGACGCAGACACTAAGGTGGTCTGTGATTAGATAGAATGTACACGCTCTGATTACAATATGGAGTCACTTGGATCATCGATTTACTTGATGCCCTACATTTTCTGAATCCATTTTTTCACTACATAACCGTTTATGTATGACACGGAGACATTGTTAGCATTGTTTGTTACCAATCCTGCTCACATGTAACATGTTATATTTCTGTGCAACAAGTAAGGCGTAAAGCTTTCTCTTGTAGACGCAAGTGGCTAGCGGTTAAAATTATTGATTGTCTTTGATTGAGAAGCCCACTTGTTAATTGTACATTAGTAATACCGTATGAAAGTTTTATTTGACAGCAAATCGGGTTTCAACTACTCCGTCATTGTCGGCTAGCCAGGTATTGTCCAGGTGATTCTTTGAAATCTTCATGGCTATTTCTGCGGTTGAATGATTTATCAAACACTATGATTCTGTAGAACACGTTACAAGTCAAATAATTTCATGCAAGCACTATTTCATGTGATTCGGTCTTGACCGTAGTAGCTCACAAATTTCTTATCGAAGCTGCTTTATTGTGACGTATCATTCCGTAGCTATATTTTCAACTGTAATATTCTTTTCGATCAAGAAACATTTAAATTCTCGTGCATATTCCTCCCGTGGGTTCGATTATTTATACTGACGTCTAGTTACATGTTTAGACGTGTTCTTTAATTTTGTCAGTTATTGTATTCCTCGGAAATCGGTATTTTATATTTAGAGTGGTTGCTTTCCATGTCAAGGTCGAAGGAGTGTTAAAGGAGCATGTCAAGTTTTCGTGTCTTCACAGATGAAGTTATGCATAAGTATATTATTAATGGTGCGTATGAGAGCGTACACTGGTAATGTTCTGTAATATCATTTCAAGAAAAACTTATAAAATATATTACAGCGCCCAGTTAATTTATTCCCATTAAGTTCGCTGGTTTCTTAAGCCGTTTTTGTCAGCTGGGTGTGTTGTCGATTGGCGGAGGATTGGTCCAACATGGAGCAGAAATGTTGCCATATCTGTTACGATTTCTGTAACAGTGTTCGCCTATACAACGATCTTCTCCATACTGTGCGACTAGATGGTGGTAAACGACTATGATCTGAACACCAAAAAAACAACAAAAACAAAGCCAAAGTGTTATTAGTATGCAATAATAGTTATAAATAATCCGATAACTGAAATAAGATTTGTTAAATAAAAAAAAAATAGTTCATCTTGTTATTTGAATTGTTCCGGTGAAGGGTTTTTGAGGATCGCTCAAAAAGTATAACACAATTTTTAAATTATTTGTATCGACGCTTTGACAGTGTTTATTGTTATTGTTATTGTTATTATCAGGCAGTATAATTTAAAATTTGTGTTATATTTTTTGACGGATCTTCACAAACCCTTCACCGGAAAAATTCATTGATTGACGGTCACTACGAATTTAAGGACTTGTTATTTGAATCAGCAGTCTCTGTAATTACAACTTTGTCGTGTTTACTGGCGGAACTGCTACTTGTCATGTTCCGGACGAGGCCATTCCAGTGTCTCCACCATTATAAAGTCGTAAACCACTATCAAGTCGTGGCTTAGGACTTGATAATGGTGCAGACACTGAAAGGACTCGTCCGGAACATGACAAGTAGCAGTTCAGCAAGTAAACAAGACAAAGCTGGAAAAAACAGTTATTTAGTGCCACCATGAAAAAGACTAGGTGCACTAGAATGGTAGTGAGAGAGAGAGAGAGAGAGAGAGAGAGTGAGAGAGAGAGGGGAATAGATAGACAGACAGACAGCAGACAGACAGAGAATAAATTGGAAGTTTGAAAAAAGTCAAACAATTACATACTTTTCCCTGCTCTTATGTTTTCGCTTTCAATTTCAGTAAGAAGAGAAATGAGGAGACAAGCGGTACACAATTATTTGTACAGAAAAATGTAACAGGCAATGGATGGCATAAATCAGCTGAGAAGACAACAGCACCATCTGTGTGAATCGTTTATCTTACACGTGCTGTGTTACACACGTAGGCCTATTACTAACATGTGACACTGATGAATCAAATACGTATGTGGCGTTTCTTGTTCAAGCGGTACTTTATCATCAAGTTGGTGCAGATACCAAGATAGAGAAGGATGCAAAATGCGCGTGCGCGCCCACCCACATACACACACCATTACGAAGTGTCAAGCCTAATTCTCTCTGTAACTGTACCACAGTACATCTTAGTTAATACAGAATTATCGTTACCCGTAGGCCTATATAAAAGTAAAAATCAATTTTTTTTTACAAGGAATCTTTGTTTTATAAAGGAGCATATTGCATCCAGTGGGTGTGTCAATTAACTACAAATCAAGAAGCCCCGCGATGGTCTCCGGGAAGCAGTATAAAGTTAAGGGCGCATTTTTCAGCTCCTAAATATGGTTTACCTGTGGAAATGAGTACCTACTTTAACAGCTACAGTAATAATACGCGTTTGAAGCTTAGTGTTGACCACGCTGCCTTTCTTGTATACAGAACAGGTTAATCTCGCATGTCCTACCTTTACTATTAAAGTCGTTGTTATCACTCACACAAACCGTGATCCTCATCTGGTGCATCGTATTGTACTTCGACATCTGAATGAATCGGTGTTTGTTTCTGCCGAACATCTCTAGTATACTGTTACGCAATACGGAACGTTCTGGTACTATGGAAAACGTTGTTCTACGCTTTCATCGCTTAGCCCTGCTTGTTTCTGCCAAGGCCGCTCTGAACTATCCTCTAGAATTTTCAAGTGTTTGTTAAGAACGTATATTTTGGAACCCTGCAGACTATAAATAGGCTATATACCTGCCGCTTAGTTTCAGTTTATGACGGGCGATTTACACAGTGCGTCTTAAGTGATGCATTAGTGAAAAGTGATTATAGTGCAGAATTCTTTATAGTTGACATTATTATTTGTGTGAACAGATTAACTTGAATTATTGTACGAGCATAATCTTATTGAATAATTTGTTGATTACAAACTGTTAATTGTGATCATTAAAGCTGGTTTTTAGTGACTTTATTGGTGTCTCGTATTTTGTTTTCCATTGTATCATACCTATTTCTCACGGGGTGAGGACTTTTTACAACTGATTCTTGGGAGAGTGATTCGTGCGGTGTCCTGGACTCTAGTTAGAATCCTACCAATGAGAAAGCAAAAAGTTTAATTCTTCTTCTCTATTTAGTTCGGTTTAATCAGCGTGTGATCAAGATGTGGCAGGCCTAAGTGTTTAGCGCTCACACTGATGAAACGATTAGCTTAACGGCTTAAATGCAACAAATGTCATGCTCTGAACAAATATGTCAAAGTAAACAAATACGAAAAGACAAAAAGCGGTTATTCAATACAACAAAAAGAAGCACCAAAACTAAACAGTTCTGATGTGTGGTAGACAAAGTACGTGGAATAATTCTTGGATGGTACAGAAATTGATATGTGGAGGACACAAACAATAGAGGCTGGGCTTCACTCCGACAGCTGATCGGGGATATAAGAACTAGACAGTTGCTCTCCGGTACGGATGTGTGCAAAGGATGGGTAGAATTGTTTACCACATCAGATCCCGCACTGGAAGTCTAAAGGAAGAAGGAGAAGAAAATGTTGTACGAGAAGTTAGAGGAAAGAAATGGAAGAAAAGTAGAAGAAAACTAATAGATTTATACGAATTGCTGGTGACTGGGAATTGGGAAACGCCGAACAGACGTGTGTGTGTGTGTGTGTGTGTGTGTGTGTGTGTGTTTATCATTTATAAAACTCTTTTATCACACACGCACGTGTTTATATAAAGTATCTGCGTTAGTGTTATTGAACAAAAATATATAATTTTGGGCTCTCTCTCTCCCCCCTCCCCCTCTCCCTCCCACCCTCTATCTAACACACACACACACACACAGATATTTACGATACATACTTTTGTTAATATGTTTATTTTTCCTCTGAAAAGCTGTAAGCGCGCTCAGTCAGTGTGAATACGTAATGTATTACGTGGGAGTAGTAGAGCAGCCTGTATTTAGCATACTGTGAGCTCAAGCAGGAAGTCGTTTAGAGCCCTTCGCGACTGATTTAAAGTGCTCTTACCGCATAGAGTTAAGAAAGTCTTTTAAAAGCACGCCAGTCGTTTAGAACGTCTTACTTGAACGTAAATTGAACGTGAACGTGTATATTGTGGTTAAGGGCGCCTGGCATAACCCCACATGAAATTCATTTGTCTGTTAACTAAAATACATTTAAGTAATCAACAAGGTTGCGGGACTTGAGTTTATTTGAGATGTGTCCAAGCACTACCATACACACAGAAAAGTTGCAGACCTGACAGAGTATAGTGTAATGTAAATAAAAATGTTATGTTTAAAAATGTAAAATAACATTTTTAAACATACTCCTTTTTTTAGTGTGCATACAAGCATAAAATGGTCAAATTAATTATTAATTGTCAACGAAAACACTTAACATATTGACAACTCTAACATATTAAATTTGAAAATAAAAACGTATAATTAACTTAAAATCGAAAAAACTTACTTTACATCGCGTTAACAAAATTTAACTAATCAGATTCGAACATATTCCTAATTAAAACTTACACTAAAGTAAAGCGATGCGCGCCCTTTAAATATGTAAACACATATTAGTTGTGATATACGTGTAATTAAATTTCAATATGTTCATTGTTTCATTTTGATATCACTGTTTATGTTTTCCTTTTATTTTGGTTTTACTTTAACAATCAAATTATATCATGATCAACTGCGGTGCGCCTTTGTGTGTGTGCCGTGTACTGTCCATGTTGCTCCGGAGAATGTTCAGTGTCTACTACCAGCCACGGCAGGTATATAGCCTATTTATAGTCTGCAGGGTTCCAAAATATACGTTCTTAACAAACACTTGAAAATTCTAGAGGATAGTTCAGAGCGGCCTTGGCAGAAACAAGCACGTACTGGGCTAAGCGATAAAAGCGTAGAAAAACGTTTTCCATAGTACCAGAACGTTCCGTATTGCGTAACAGTACATTAGAGATGTTCGGCAGAAACAAACACCGATTCAGTCAGATGTCGAAGTACAACACGATGCATCAGATGAGGATCACGGTTTGTGTGAGTGATAACAATGACTTTAATAGTAAAGGTAGGACATGCGATGCAGAAACGAATCCCAATGTGTAACGCATGCAAAATACAAAAGTAATTAGCTCGTTATTTATTACTCACTCCTGTAATAATACAATTAAGAAGCAATAAAAACAGTGACAGGTGGAGAAAAATATTTCAGTCTTCTACAGTTGTACATAAATATGACAATAACTGCGTGAATGCAAGTAAACGCAAACGATTTACGGGTCTGAAGGCAGACACCGACACTGTTATGGCAATACCAGCCACGGACTAAAGCAATTTACGGGTCTGAAGGCAAACACCAACACTGTTCTGGCAATGCCAGCCACGGCCTAAAGCAATTTACGGGTATGAAGGCAAACACCAACACTGTTCTGGCAATACCAGCCACGGCCTAAAGCAATTTACGGGTCTGAAGGCAAACACCAACACTGTTCTGGCAATACCAGCCACGGCCTAAAGCAATTTACGGGTATGAAGGCAGGAAGGCAGACACAGACACTGTTCTGGCAATACCAGCCACGGCTAAAGCAATTTACGGGTCTGAAGGCAGACGCCGACACTGTTCTGGCAATACCAGCCACGGTCTAAAGCAATTTACGGGTCAGAAGGCAGACACCTACACTGTTCTGGCAATACCAGCCACGGCCTATATAGCCAGCCTATGTCTAACAGATATCTTAATTCAGTATGTCAGTCTGGCGACTTACACAATCCCAACTCATGTAACAGAACCGTGGTAAATGACGTTTACGTCTTGATGAGCAGATTGCGAGATAAAATGGTACACCAACGTTTTGACACTTGCTCTGAATGATATTTGCTCGGAGGGCGAGTGTAGTGACATTTGCTCGGAGAAACAGTGGTTCTAGGAAATTCATAATGATTTCAGGAAGTGTATATTACATTAAGCAGGTATTAAGCAGTTTCATTTGCACAGAAGCCAACGATGAATTTTAAAAACTGTTACCTGGTCAACCTGACTGCATAAGCCCAACAACAAGTCCTTTATTTCATTTAACAGTTAATTAAAAAAGAGAAAGTTTATATTGACGACATTCAACTAATCATTTGAAAACGTCATTTGCAGTTCGTTTAGTTAGCCTGATCAAATTCTCTGCGCCTAAGTCCCAGATATTTTTATATTTTTATTGACATTATTAATTATATTAACTACAAATAAATATAATTATTTGTAATTATTATACCACATTACATTATAGTTATATAATTTAGTTAATTATATGCATTACTAATTACAACTATTACTCTTAATATTGAACACATGAAGTTTGTGATTATTATTATTATCTCATTCTTGTTGCTATTTTGTTGTTACTAAGTGCATTTCGTACACGCCCGCGCGCACAAAAACACACATACACACACAAACACAATTACAATTTGGATGCTTCTCATATTGATAGCTTCACCCACAAGTAGGCCTACTTGTCAGATCTACCAGCAGATTTTTTAAAGACTTTGCTTCATTTCAGAAACATTCCTATAAAGTACTATAACGATCTGAAAAGTGGAAGCTTGAAGAATCATAACCAATATGTTAACTTTTAGACTGCTTCTGTCGTCACACCATTTAATTTACAAACAAATATGTTTTCCATGTTGCGATACTGTGAAATTGTTGTTTATTGATGTACCTTTCACTATTTTTCATTAATTCTCTTTCACTTTACTTGCAAATCAACGCTCTCTGAAAAGACACTGAGTACTACGGTCACACATTCGACAGAATATCCCAAATGGGGAAACTTCCAACCTTAGCTTTCAGTCAAAAATTGCAATAAAAAACCATTTCTGAAAAATTATGAATTCTAAATATTGTAAAGAAACAAATTGTAATTATTGTACAAAAGACTCTTGGTATTCTATACAAAGCTATTAAAAAAACAAAAAATAATGAAGAATTAAAAAACTAAAAAAAAAGGTTTTCGGGATCTATAAAAGACTACCTTTCCATGGTGTTCTCTAGAAATGGTACACTGTAACTATATATCTCGTTAAAAATGTATTATAACATAATAAATAATTTAAATAAAAACCTAGCACAAATCTTCCTCCACTGTTCATTCTTATAGCCTTTTCCCTAATGAAATTTAAACTATTAAAATTTAAACTGATAATACAGGCCGCCATACTAGAATATCGCAAATGAAGACGCACGCGCGTAGAATAGAACCTAACATTATATAAACAATTGTAGAAAAATCAGAATTCTTCTTGTCCGGCCAATAAGATTCGAAATTTGTCTATTATTAATTAAACAGGACTGGAAGAATGAAGTAGACAAAGTACTTATTTTTTTGGTATACACTTGTGTCGTGTCGTGTGCGTGTGTGTGTGTTTCGTGAGCGCGTTTTACCAGCTCGTTCATAAGACAGGTACTTTAAGAACAAATGTCACTGATAGCAAATGTCATTCCGAGGAAGTGTTCGTACCCCCGCCAACGTTCGTCTTATAAATACTCGGGCTTTCAGACATGTCAAAAAATTACTTTAGGCCGTGGCTGGTATTGCCAGAACAGTGTTGGTGTCTGCCTTCAGACCCGTAAATTGCTTTGGGCCGGGGCTAGTATTGCTAGAACAGTGGCGGTGTCTGCCTTCAGACCCGTAAATTGCTTTAGACCGTGGCTGGTATTCCCAGAACAGTGGCGGTGTCTGCCTTCAGACCCGTAAATTGCTTTAGACCGTGGCTGGTATTGCCAGAACAGTGTCGGTGTCTGCCTTCAGACCCGTAAATTGCTTTAGGCCGGGGCTGGTATTGCCAGAACAGTGTCGGTGTCTGCCTTCAGACCCGTAAACTGCTTTAGGCCGGGGCTGGTATTGCCAGAACAGTGTCGGTGTCTGCCTTCAGACCCGTAAATCGTTTGCGTTTACTTGCATTCACGCAGTTATTGTCATATTTATATACAACTGTAGACGACTGAAATATTTTTCTCCACCTCTCACTGTTTTTATTGCTTCTTAATTGTATTATTACAGGAGTGAGTAATAAATAACGAGCTAATTACTTTGTTTCCACACGAGTTTACAAGAACAAGTGTCTGTTTATGGGCATGCATTACACATTGGGATTTCGTTTCTACATCGCACCTCGCGCTTTATTAATATTCGCGGAAAACGCAATTGTCTTCGTTGATTAAAACTGTCTGGACACGTCTCACACATACAACTAACGCTGTAACTAGAGGTGTGCTAAACTAGTATTTGAAAATAACAGGTACGAACGAAACCGTTCCAAAAATATATATATACATATTATACACATACGTGTTATTATTTACGTATTATACAGATACCTGTATTATTTAATTTGTTATAAGAAATAAACTGAAACTAAAAGTATTAACAGTGTTACTTTACATTGTGTCTGTACTGAGCTGTTACTGTTTAAAAGAAAATAAGAAATCAGAGAATTTATAAGCCTATCTCTCTTTGGAAATACTAGTTTACGTTTTCACTAGGAGTAAACAAACTAACATAGATTTAATATTAAATTATTCATTCCATTTTGGTTAGCCAAATCAGTTGCGAGACTCATGCAATGAAATTTAGAGTACATGTAATAGAGAAACAAAGAATGTCAAAAAAATTTACGTGTGATGTGCAGAGAAGTTAAAATCATCTCCGAAATCACATTAACAAAAAGTACTATATGGCCTATCAGACAGTTGTGTTGGTTATAACACAATATTATTCGCTTTTTCAATCTTTATCAAGGTGGTGACTAGTATAATATGTAATTTATTATTGTACTCTGTATTATACATCTGCATAACACACGATAATAAATGTAACATAAGTATTAATTTTCTTCATTTATTAAAACCAGCTTCGTCTGTTTGGCATAGAGATATTCTGAACCTCGCTGTTTTGCTTCGTTTCGTACTTGTATGGCAATCGGCACATGCGCAGAATGAAGTATTCAGCACCAAAAATTGGCTTTGTACACGTGTACTCGTAAAACTCGTAGTACTCGTTTACTTGTTTATTCGTTAGTTGCGAGGGAGATCCCGCGACTCGGAACCGCGATGCCGCGAGTAATCGGAACGGGTATTTCGACTTTTCAGTTTTCAATTATCATTGAATCGGAACAGGTATTTCAACTTTTCAGTCACTATTATATCCGTTCCACAAAAATATCGTTCCAAAATACCTGTTATAGGTATATCGGCCTACATCTAGCTGTAACTTCAACCGCACACAGTTCAACTCACTCCACATGGCGTCAAATCACGTGACACACACTTGCTTCAGCCCGTTATAAAAAATACAGTTCGTCTCTTAAACTTTTACCCTTTCTGAATGACGTAAATTACTTACATATTTTGTACATTTCATTTAAAAACTTTATACAAGAGCACTGTGTTTAGAATATATTAGGTAAGGTATTCTAAACAAATTCTCATTTATAATTTGAGAAATTATTTTAACTTTATAATTTTTTAAAGTTAAAATAATTTTACAGAACATTACGTATTTTTAAAATATCTCAAACAACACCTGTGAAACAAACGTAAACATATATTTATTAATGGTTACACAATAGTCTTTAATTTTCTAACTGCACTAGTGGTGCGGTATTTATAGGCATATACAAAATTACAGTTGACTGAATTTCTACGAAAGGCACACATTTTCTTATTGCAAAATAGGTTAAATTGATGGGTTACGTTCATGCCTGTACTTAAACACTGATACAAAAAGAAATTAATAGGTGCTTTGGCTACTTTATTTCACTTAACATTTCCATTGTTTTTTGTAAGGTAACATTTTTTAGGGTATATGGAAAAATGTGTGTCATATATGTGGTTGCAAAACATTGTGATGAATATAAAATGATTAGCTTAATGAGTCACCTTCTTAAACCCTTCCTGAAGATCATCCACAGGAGAATATACAAAATCTGTGAAGAACAAGTATCAGCCACAGAGTTTGGTTTCAGAGATGCAGTAGGTACACGAGAAGCTCTATTCAGTATTCAGGTGCTATTCCAACGATGTAGAGATGTAAACTCTGATGTTTTTGGATATTTCATCCTGAAGGCCTTTGACCGATCTAACATCAAAAAATGTTTGATATCCTGAAAAATATTGGGTTAGATGGAAAAGACCTAAGGATAATAGCTACACAAGCAATCTGCAGCGGTTAGAGTAGATAAAGAGAAAACTGAAGAGATACAGATTCTGCGTGGAGTAAGACAAGGATGTATACCACCTCCGCTTTTATTCAACGTCTACTCGGAAGGTATTTTTAGGGAAGCTTTAGACGGATGTGCTGTGGGAATCTCTCTGAACGGTGAAAGAATAAATAACATACGTTATGCGGATGATACCGTCATATTCGGAGATAGCTTAGAGACGCTGCAACAACTAATGAATAGAGTGAGTGAAAGCAGCCGTAGATATGGTCTAGACTTCAATGTTAATAAAAAGAAGCTAATGATTGTATCTAAGAACAAGTTCACAAACTGTATCTTTAATATAAACCAAAGGCCAGTTGAACGTGTAAGCAAATTTACATAGACACTATAATCAATGAACAATGGGACCACTCTCAAGAAATAAAGAGCAGAATTGAAAAGGGAAGAGCAGTGTACACTAGAATGAGCAGTTTATTCAAAAGCTACGATTTAACAATAAACACAAAGATGAGACTTCTACGCTGCTACGTATTCTCGGTCCTCATCTACGGTGTAGAATCTTGGACTTTGACTGAAGCCACAACTAAAAAATTGGAATCTTTCGAAATGTGGCTTTAGCGTAGAATACTGAGCATTTCATGGACAGCACATATAGCTAATATTGAAGTTCTTAGAAAGATGAAGAAAGAAAGGGAAATTATTAACACAGTGAAGATAAGAAAGCTTCAGTATCTGGGACATCTCATGAGAAATGAACAGAGATTTTACTTATTGCAGTCTATACTACAGGGAAAAGTACTTGGAAAGAGAGGAGTTGGGCGAACGAGAATATCATGGCTGAGAAATTTAAGGACCTGGTTTGGCATGAATACAACTGACTTATTCCGTGCAGCAATAAAGAAAGTTAAAACAGTCTGTATGATATCCAACATCCGAAACGGATAGGAACGATCAGAAGAAGATGTGGTTGCAGGAAATAGGCATCAGCCAACAGGGAAATTGCTTAGTTATTCTATTGTTATGATTTTATTGTTAACACAAACATATTACATATTTTATTTCTTAAAGGCATAAACCTGACAATGCATTCATGCTAAAAATAGTTTGTGTCCAATCTGTATCTACGCGGAATTAACTTGAGATCCTCCATGACATTGTTTGTACTTTAAGCATTTTATTATTTTAAATATTTACCTTGAATACTAAAAGACTCCGTTAGACATACCTCAACGTTTCTAACAGTTGTTGCTGTAGGGAACAAAAAAATAATGTAAAATAATTGTGAATAGAAGCAGTACATAAGCAAAACTAGTCCATAGATAATGTGCCCCTGTAATTTGGTAGGAGTGGATGAGATTGGCATTGTACAGATGAAATTAGATTGCATGTGAGAGCCCAGCGTGGACACAAGGTCACATCCATGTTAGCTGTCAGTTGAAATCTGTCAGCCCAACCCTCTCTCGTGCTACCCTATAGAAATTCTGCACATATGAATGCTTTTGTATTATCTGACTGCTTTGGAATCTCTTACACGTCACTGAAACCAATTTCCTCAAGTATCTGTTCACGTAGCCAATAACTTAAAAATATTTTTAGATTATTTTCTCCGGTTCATTTCTTATGAACATGTACAGTTTGTCTGAAATGACATGTCGCACTGTAATTTTTGTTTATTTAAGTTTTATTCATTTGTTAATCAATATAAAGAAAATACTACTACTACTGCTACCACCACACTACTGCTTCCACCACCACCACCACCACCACCTCTGTATACTGGAAACCGTTCGTGAGCGCTGAGATCCGATGAGCAAGGAAAGACTCACACCCACTTACAAGTACAGCATAAGTTGACTAGAGAGGAAAACAACGCGATTACAATTTTCTGTCTCGCTCAAACACACACACATTCTCTCTCTTTTTCTGTCTGTATGTCTGTCTGTGTGCCTCTGCCCCCCCTCTCACTCTCTCTCTCTCTTTCTTTCCACACGACAGATCCAACATGATGATGCTGAAGATGATGATAATAAAAACAAAATACAGGTTATGTGGTGATTTTGATTTTGCATCAACAGATAACATATAGATGACAGATATAATACTACGCTTCTTGTGCGTAAGTGTGTGAATGTATTATGTATATGTACAACATACTTGGATGTTCGTCGAATTCTAGTGGATTTTATAGAGGAGGAGTCACGAATCTGCATCTTTTTACTCGACGTTATTTGAACATCATAGTCTACGGATGAGTGACGTTATGAGGGTAGACAAGATATTTCCAGTGCCGTGAAAATGCCATTATATTATAATGTACAGAGAGAGAGAGAGAGAGAGAGAGAGAGAGAGAGAGAGAGAGAGAGAGAGAGAGAGAGAGAGAGAGAGAGAGAGGAAGCGTGAGAATACTGTGCTGATGGCTATAAGTAAATGTTTCTAATAATGTTAATACCACCTAATAGTTCTGAGCACAAGTATGCCAAACTGCAGTGCGTTCTTGCGTTCTATGTTTGGATAGCATTGAAATAAATATACATAGTACTATAGATGGAATGAAAACAGTAATACGACTAAAACTGCGGCGTACATTTGTATTTTAATATCAGTTGGTATTTTCGGTAGATTAAAAATCGGAGAGAGTAGGTGCCAGTATGGAGTCCTGTGACGTTATTAAAGTTTTATAAAATCACCTGGACACATATACATGAGCTAAAAAAAATATAAATTAGAAACAAAAATTATGCAAAGTAATATATTTTATGTGTAATTTTCATGCGCACACATTAAGATACTCTCTGTAAATTTGAGTATTGTAGAAGTACCATGTTGTATTTGTACAAAATCTTGTTTAGGCTTAAAGATAAACAAGGTACTGTTTACCTTTAAAGGTACTGTGAAATAAAGTAAGTAATCAGGCTAATCTGTAATCTGTATCAATTAATAATTAAACATATTTAAAAATAAAAAGTCATGTTATTAAAAGTAATTGTTTAAAAAAAATGAATGTAATGTTTACGAATTACTGAGTGAATGCATAAATAAAGACTATATGAAGGCTCACGTTTACCTCACAGATCTCTCTCATCTATTTCCCCCAAAATTCCCTCACCATAATGTATAATGTATCACCTGGTCAAGTTGCAGTAAGTAATTTTTTAGGACCAAGTTTTTGGGTCTAACAGTAACAATGACAATGATCTTTCTTTACCCCTTTCAACACCCTATTTTTACTTCAGAGCTAGCCTTTCTACAGTATGACTTTCATGGAACTCGTATACCATCTTTCTATGCCGCCAGCCAAGTCGGATATCTTCGAGAATTTAAAAATATTATGAAAACTGACATGTTCTTCTCTAAAACGACAACAAATTTACAATAGCCACTTTAACTTCTCATTTTTTCAGGTATTAATTTAGCTACAAGATAGGTTAATATGTACCTCTACGGCCTGGATCTAGCACCGATAAGGCTGAAATACTACTGCCCATCCGGCGACCGGATCCCACTATCATACCGCTGCAAGTGGGAGCTAAGACAGTATTTACGACGAATGCTGTGAAATAACTAGTTGTGAGACTAGACTCAAAGCTCTTCTATTGGGAGCATATAAAGTATGCAGCTAATTAGGCGGCTAACGTTACAACTAAGCTCAGCATACTTATGGCTAATGTAGGAAGTCCCACTGCAAGCAAGAGGCGATTGTTGATAGTTGTCACAGAATCCATTCTTTTGTACGGTTGCGAAATCTGGGCCGATGCACTAAAGATGGAGAAGAATAGAAAACGTATGAAATCGGTGCAGAGAAGGGGAGCCAGTAATCCTGGTGATAGCGAGAGTGATTCCCATAGACCTTTTGGCTCTAGAGCTGAAGCATTTATTCGAAAGAAGAGAGGAAATTGGAAGAGACGCCGCAAAGCATGAAGTCAGGGAACTCACTCTCCGGCGCTGGCAAGATCGTGGGGTAGAGAGGATAGAGGAAGATAAACCCGCAAGACTCATACCAAACTTGAAGGAATGGATCGACCGCCAACACGGTGAGGTCAACTACCATCTGACCCAGTTGCTCAGTGGCCACGGCAATTTTAATACCTACCTCCACAGAATGGGAAAGGTGGAAAGCCCGGCATGCCAATACGGAGACTCTACCCATTAAGATGTCTCGCACACGTTTTCAAGTGCTGCAGAATTCGCAAGACAGAAGATGGTACTGGAAATGGAGCACGAGGAGTTCACGCCCGAGAGCGTTGTGGCGCTTGTGCTTCATGGTAAGGCGGAATGGGACCGCATCAATGCATTTATTCAGTGGGTCCTACTAGAAAAAAAAGACAGGCCAAACTTGCACCCAACGGGCAGTAGAATATGAGAAACAACTAGAAGGAGCCCGATAAAGGCGCAATAGGCTCCATCCTGAAGTAATAAGCTAAGTGGTTCCAGGATGGATATGCATTCATTTATAGATGGGTTTTTTAGTGAGTGGGAGTCCCACACAGCAGAGCAAGTGACGGTGCATAAAGAATTTTTCCCTCTACAAAAAATGTACCTCTACTTTACAAAAGTAATTAAACTTTTACTTTATTATTATCTATTTTAGTATGCACGAGTATATCTCGTATCTGTAACTTAAAATTTTTGTTATATCATAATTATATTTCCATCAAGTTAACAATAACGTTAAATTCTTCAACTCTGTTATTTTCGTAATGATGTCTTCGTAAAGTTATTAGAACTCCCAAATTAACTGCCTGTTTGTAATCCTATGATAATAGGATTAAGTCCTCAATCTTCATCATTCCTCAGTGGCTGTGAGTAATGTGAAGAATCTATAAGTTATTTGTTTTATTCTATTTTTTTTAACAGACGTAAACAGTCCCTCGTCTTACGCAAGCCATCCAAAATCTTGTCAACACAACTTTTGTTTTAAAAGGTATCAGACTTTTCGTGTCTACATTGATTGATTACTCGGGGCACTTATATATTTGTCTTGACCATCGCCGCATAGATTCCCAACTAATACAGAAATTATACATCTATTGTTTTCACCTGTTTTTTCATTTCTCATATTAACTGTAATTTTCTGTTGTCAAAGTTTAATCCTACCACCATGTGAACATAATTTTATAAAATTTTTCTAATTAATGTATTGGTGTTTAGAATATTTTTCTTATTTCGGACACCGCTTAACTTTATACTTCTACTTCCACCAAATATTTTTACTTCTTTTCCTTTCTGTTAATTTTATTTCTAATTATGCTACAAATAGTTCTTCTGTCTTCCGTGAAAAAAATTTTATGATAGAGAGGAATAATGCCTCTTGAATATTACTTTCTCAGGTCACTTGTGTACCATATTACATCGGTTTTCATTCTCCTTATTTTCGTTGGTTACTATTTAAAAGTTATTCTGAGTACAGGTAATCGCAAACTGGGTGACTTTCAAATTGCTTGGTTTGATCCGTGTATTCTTTCACGATAAGTAGTCCGTTTTCACTATAGTCAATTCGTAATAAGTATGTAAATAAGTATCTACCTATTTCCTTTGGCATCTTCCATGTGTATCATATTGTAGGATGATATTCAACAGCATTCCGTAGTAATCATATCTCTATCTTAGCATATTTCAATGCATTTCTCTTCTCATTCACATCTGTTTCCTAATCTAAATATTTCTAACTAATCTAAAGTTTGGTACAAACTTTATCAACTGTACTAGCAATGTACTCTTCCAGCCTTTACTACTTGTAAGCGATTAGGCATTTTTGGTTTTCCTCCACCATTTGTAAATATCGGTATGAAGAACCATACAGACTTCCACGTTCTAAGATAGAGTATATATTTAAAATCATTTTCAAAATGAAATATTTCCATAGAAACTACTTCTTTCTTCAGCCTTAACCACAATACTGTGGTCACTAACGTATACCACCTCACGTTAGCACACTCGATTTTCACTGACGATGGCAGTCGATGGCACTGACGAAACGTCTGGGTTTGCAGAAAACATTGGACCACGTCCAAACAGCCTGGGAACGAATTTTAACAACAAACTACTTCTTTGTTGCCGATAATGTAGTACACATAAAAATTATCCCCTTCTCCTTCAACTATCATTTTTATTTATAGAAAATTACCCCCTCCCCCTGAAAATACCCTTTCCATTTATAGATATTTCATATACCTTTCTACAGTGGATTATTATGACCTTTTTTCAGGATACTTTATTTATCAAATCTAGGCCTAAAAATGTTTGAAAAACATGATTTTTTCAACGAGAAAGTTTATGGAGAGAAAACTAAGAACTTAATTTTTGCGTTAAAATGCGAAGACAAAAATTGTTGCCTTAGTTTTAAAAAGAGGTCGGGAATGTAATCCTAATGAATGTTTACTGTTGTGCATGATGAGACAGTACTTTACTCTTGTTAAAACATATAAAGTTGCAGGTAATCTACCCCTTCCCCTTAACGGATCTTTACTAAAATCAATAGGCATTGAGTTCTCTACAACTCGGGCACATATGCAAAACATTATTTGATTCTGTTTGAATTTGCGGCAGTTATCGTTCGCCATAGAAACAATTCTACACACAGACACACACATAGGTAGACAGACAGACACACATGAGACACTTTTCGGAAAATGACTTTTCTTCATGTTTTGAGTGTAGTACAAATCAGAATCAGCCCTTCTCTCGAAGACGAATTTTTTCGCCTTCACCATTCCATTTCCTTATGGAACATGGAAGTAATAGTGGACATAACTAATTATAAATACCAAACACTCCTTGACCATTATATAATGAAGTGGTATGTACGCCATTATTACTATCACATACAACTTTTTTTTTTATTTCCATCATACACAACAGTAAACATTCATAAGGATTACATTCCCGACCTCTCTTTAAAACTAAGTCAACAATTTTTATCTTCGCATTTTAACGTAAAAATTAAGTTCTTATTTTTCTCTCCATAAACTTTCTTGTTGAAAAAATTATGTGTTTCAAACATTTTTATGTCTAGATTTTCAAGTTTTATAATTTACCGCATTTGATGAAAGTACTAATGTTTGAAGTAAGTGGCTAATAATATTTCTTATGCTCCCCCTGCACTGTCCCATTTACATGTCAAAGACTGAGCTGTTTGTAATTTCTGGAATATTTGATGCCTAGCGACTGGATTACGTGAACCACAGAGCTCGGCGTATATTAGGTATACGCAATACAGTAATTTCTTATTGTTTTATATAGTTAGTGGTTCATCGGCTATTATAGGTAGGCCCTCATTGAAAAGCGAGATGTGAAGAGGTATCCTGACACTTTGACATCCGTTCACCCTGCGAGGACGCTGCTAGAACATGGCGCAGGGAGAATACTTTTTGGTTCACATCTAGTCGTCAGACAACTCTTCTGCGTGACAGGTAAGGTAGGGTTGAAACTGAGAATGCAGAAGAATCCGGGCTTAGATTCTCGATATCATGAAAATACAGCCTATATATATTCTTTACGAGCTCTGCTGTAACTGGGAATCATTCATATCATCCCTCTGGACTGGAAAGAATTTATAATGATTATTGGACAGACATTCCTCCCTACAGGAAAGGGATTGCACAGGAAAACCTTAAGCGTAATCTATGATACGTTGACTAAGATTACCAACAGCATTCAATACAATGTTCGTAACTTTCTCTAGTAATCTACTATTTATCAAAAACTCCTTAGGCCTATGGAGAGACATTTTTTTCAAGAACTTTACGTTCTTGTGAAATGAGTCAGTATTTTTTCCTGTTTATAAGGAGACGTGATTTCTGGAAAGCATTCCATAGAAGCTATTATAAATTTTATAAATTATCTATTAATTGTCACAAATAACGCTGTTTTTAGCCAGAAACAAATTAGCGCGTGTTCACTAATAAGCCGATTTGGTCGGGAATATATTGTAAGTAGTAATTTAATTTCAAAACATTTAAAATAACAAGTAACTACTTGAACTGAAATTTTTATGTGTTTATTTTGTTTGTGTATTCCAAAATTTTAATAATGTTGGAATCTGTGTATCTCTTTTTTTAGATTAAGTTGAAATTATATGTAAAAATTATTTTAAGGTTCGGTACTCTTGGAATTAGAAACAGGAGGAGTTTCTAATAGAATATGAATAGTGATGAATGGCGAAATCTTCTGAAGAAGGCCAGGGCCCACAAAGGGTTGTCGAGTGGGCAAATAAATAAATAAGTTTTATTTATCACCCATAAATAAATTATGATGCTGATGATTATGATGACTTTAAGAATAATAATTTATACGTTTTTGCATAAAAACAAGTTTTATTTTGTGTCAGAGCTTACCAAATAATAACTTTAGCAGAGTGTAAAGCTTTCTTTGGCATTGATGCTCAAATGCTTTCAATCATGCGCATTTTTACACTTTTTTGTGAAATAGTGTAATACAAGATTATTTTTTTTACAGAAACTAAGATCTAACGGTTTTACCGTATTTTAATGTAAATAATCGATTTATATTGTTACGACGGTCTGCTTGATCGTCGTACGATACAGTGGAAACAAAATACAAGACACCAATTAGTCACTAATCACCAGCTTTAATTTTCACAGTTAAACAGTTCGTAATTAACAACACAGTCTCTTACAACAAATCAAATAAAAATTGTTCACACGTAATAAAATGTCCACTAATATTAAACACAATTGTATTACAATTACCCCGCCCGATTTTAAAACGCAAAACTTCACTAATAACCACTTGACCGTACACGGTAATATCACCAGATAATAACTAGAACCGCACTGTAAATATATCGCCACTATACTGAAACTTAAGGCCGCTGCGGCTATGCATTTATATCTCCGCTCACAGACCAGAACGTTCCAAGCTGCGTCTTATCGCCAGTGTGTACTACGTAATTAATTGCGGCCTTGACACAGTCCGCGCGGCTGGCGGCTTCGAGAAAACTCTCGCGAATGCGTCTAGAGTCACGTATGCCACACACATTAGAGCGAGATTCTTCTGGCACATTCGACAAACACGTAGACTGTTCTGTAATGTCGTAACAGTATAATAGAAGTTTGCAGGAATTTGCGTTTTACTTCCACGTTCCGTAAGGAAATATAAGGAAAAAATTGTGTTCGAGATAAGGACTGATTCTGATTGTACTACCATCAGAACATGAAGAATAGTCATTTTCCGAAAAGTGTTTGTGTCTGTGTCTGTGTGTAGAATTTTTTCTATGGCGAACGATAACTGCCGCAAATTCAAACAGAATCAAATTATTTTTTGTATATGTGCCCAAGTTGTACAAGTTGTAGAGGACTCAAGGTCTATTGATTTTGGTGAAGCTCGGTTAAGGGAAAGGGGTAGTTTAACTGCAACGTTTTACGTTTCAACAAGAGTGAAGTTCTTAATTTTTATAAATAAAGTATCCTGAAAAAATGTCATAATAATCCGGTATATAGAATATCTATAAATGAAAAGGACAGTTTTCAGGGGAGGGGGTAATTTTCTATAAATAAAAATGATAGTTGGAGGGAAGAGGTAATGTTCTGAAAATTACCTTCCTGATGTCGAATAAACTACTTCATTTTGAAGGACAAGATATCTTAATAATTACATATAATGAAACTATTAGTTAATAAAAGTGTAAACATAAAAAACGTATTTGTTTGGTTAAGGGATGGGGTAGATTATTGTCATTGTTTTATATCTTAACAAGAGTAAAGTACTTAATTTTGATAAATAAATGCCCTGAAAATAAAGTCATATTAATCCACTGTAAAATGGTAAACGAGATAATTATAAATCGATGGGTAGTTGAAGGGGGAAGGGTGATTTTTTGAATTTGCTGTGCTGATATCAAGTAAAGTACCAATGTTTAATTTTGAAAGATACGATATCTTAGAAATTGTATATGTTGAAACTATTACTCTATGAATGTGTAAATATCATTAATGGTGGGGATCGGTTGAGGAGAAGGGATGATTATCTGCGTAGTTCAGTTTCTTTATAAGAATAAAGCACCTAATTTTTATAGATAAGTGACTCGAAAATAACATTATATTAAAGGACTACCCCACAAATAACAAAAATATCTATAAATAGTAAAAATAGTTTGAGGGTGGGGGCTGTTTTTTTAGAAATTATCGAACCAAATTCCAATAAATGATTTTAAATATAAATCTTAGAACATGGAAGTCATGTATTGTTCTCCATACCGATTTTTAAATAACAAGTAACCACTTAAACTGAAATTTTTTTGTATTTATTTTGTTTATGTATTCCGAAATATTTATAATGTTGGTATTTATATATATCTTTTATAATACGACTATAATACTGTACAAGTAGAAATTATATATAAAAATTACTTTAGGGATAAAAATTTATGAGTTTTGCATTAAAACAAGTTTTATTTTGTTTCAGAGCTTACCAAGTAATAACTCTAGCAGAGTGTAAGATTTTCCTAGATATCCATGTTCAAATGCTTTCAATCATGCCTATTTTTACACTTTTTTATTAAATAGTTTAATATAAGATTATTTTGCTGTACTATGATCTAACAGTTTTACCGTATTTTAATGTAAATCATCGATTTATATAATAAATGGGTGCACGAGATTTTATTGTTAAATTAGTTTTGTACAAGCAGTAATGGTGTTTGGATCAATATAAAGGAAAGAATATCAGTGAGTGAAACACAATGCAAACGAGTAGTAGTTGTAACAGTAACAGCGTTGTTATTGCATTTGTGCAGGGATAACGTAACGTAACGCTGGACAAAGGGTCGTATCACTCGTTACGGCCGTATTCACTGGCGGTTCAAGAGGTTGTCAGCCAGTTCCTTTTGTTGTTGGGTTACATCACTTGTACAGTGTACACACGAATGAATTCATATCATGTAGAGGGCGATACTGAATCCTGTTCACGTCAGTGAAGCTGTTTTCTATAAGTAATACGTTCATACCAACTGCGTCTGTAGAATATTATTGACATACACAGATGATGATATAAATCAGTGACTTGAATTCACTTATTTATATCCAAATTCGATATTTTCATTTTGTTTAGTAAATGTAAGAGGATACGTTTGTTTGGGTAAATTTAATTCTAGGCATTTTATTTGCACAAGATTTATTTCATGCACGATGTACAGTATTACTAAACAGAAAATTGCGCACAGAAACACTCCAAACGAAAACTGCTAACTACCGTAAGTACAATACCAACACCTACACCACGGGTGTTGCGCATTGGAAGCTCTTGAGAATCTTGAGTTGTTCCAAAAACGCTATGTAGAAAATTCTGGGTTTTAAACGAAAAGAAGTGGACTGTAATCTGTTGTATGATATGCATTTATTGAAACGTTAAATTTTATAGACCATTGTCGACACGTGCGGATGTTTTGAGGCCATAACGCCCGTAAAATTATCTTTGAAAGAAGTCGCAGTCCATAGTAAATGGACGCAGGTTGTCTGAATAAATTAGTGAGTACGATACATGAAAATAGTTAAGAATGATCCAGAAGCCGCGGCTGTAAGTGAGATTTTTAACGAGAGTACAGCTCGGAGTCTGGTTAGAAACTAAACTAACTTGTCTACCGTCAGTAAAGCTGACTGCCGGCAGCGCTTGATAAGCAAGTGACGTCACCCACGCGTGTCGCATTGCAGTGGTACGGCGCACAGCTGATAAATAAAGTACAAAGTTTGAACATACTGCCCGCTCAAAATCGGGACGATTTTGTAAATTAAACATTAAATTAATAATATAATAGTTAGATTTACATGGCAAAAATAATACAACAATTGGCGTATTGGCTACAGCGCAATGACATAATAACAAAAATATGATTAACATGATAAATTCAATTAATAATTATAAGGTACATAAGAAATCAACCCTTATGCAAATAGCAAGGGCAAACTGACAGTAAAATTACCCAAAACATAATAGTAACACAGTACACATAATAATACAATGATTAAGTAGACGTTGATCTTTCCCAAATAATACCCATTGACATTTGCAAAGCATTATAATAACAAGTGATAACACCATAAAAAATATAATAATTGCACCATGATATTGACACAACAAACCCCAATAAATTTCATAATATATGACCATTAGAAAGTACAATACATACATAGAATAATTGATACCATAAGTAACACTTGTAGTTCTCGGAACTTTGAATATATAAACATACGACAATACAACAACATCCATAAATAATTGATAGTACAATGAAAACACAGTCACTATTGCAATAATAGCTATCGGCACGTAATAATAATACTTGCAACGTTAATGATACAATTGACTTGTATGCTCGCCCCGGGGAATGTCCCGGGCGTAGTCCAGGCAATGTGACAAGTTCACAATCCTAGTGCGTCTCGTATGGCACGCATACGACTAGTTTGTTGCCACCGGAAGGGGGCATAATTTGTGGATGGGTCGGCGTAAGATACCTAGCGCGGTGCAAACTTCTGCGACGCGTACTAAGGAATCTTGACCCGGAAAAAAATTAGTAATTACCCCACGCTTCCACTGTAGTGGGGGGGAATTATCATCCAAAATGAGGACAAGCTGTCCGACTTTGGATTGCTGCTGCAACTGGTGCAGATAATCTCTAGACCACCGTTTCCAGATGGTCTGTGTAAATTTTTGGAGCAGAAGCCATCTGCCCAAATGACTAGCATTGCTTTGGGTATAGTCGGGTTCCGGAAGTGCAGTCAGTGGAGCACCGACCAGGAAATGAGCAGGAGTTAAGGGTTCAGGGTCTCTAGCATCGTCGGACACAGCACATAAAGGGCGTGAATTAAGGCAAGCCTCAATTTGAGAGAGAAGAGTAGAGTATTCCTCAAAATTCAAGATCGTACCGCCTATAACGCGACGCAAATGATATTTAACACTCCTTACACCACTTTCCCACAAACCACCGAAATGAGGGGCTGAAGGAGGGACAAAGGACCACTTGATACCACGGAGACCGCAAAACTCCTGAGAAGATTGCTCAACTTCCTTTGAGTTTAAAAATTTGTACCAATCATATAAGGTCTAGTTGGCACGACGAAAATTCGTACCATTATCTGAAAATATCTGCGCGGGAATACCTCTGCGCGCGATGAACCTTTTTAAAGCCGCTATAAAGGCGTTGGAAGTGAGATCCGACACCAATTCTAAATGGATGGCCTTTGTACACATGCATATGAATAACGCGATGTATGCCTTGGACGTGGACTTTGAGCGCTGCCCGCCATGGCGTAAAAGTACAGGACCGGCGTAGTCCACGGCCGACTGGGAAAATGGCCTAGCAGCCGTGACCCTAGAAGGGGGTAACTGACCTAATAGTTGATTCGCGCCTCTAGCCCGGAAACGAAAACAAGTGACACACTTATGTATTACTGAGCGGATATAAGATTTGTCGTGAATGATCCAATATTTGTGCCTGAGCGAAGCTTGAGTTGATTGCACCCCAGCGTGCAACAAACGGATATGTTCATACTCAATTATTAATCTCGTGAGACGAGAGTGCGGGTGCAAAATTATTTGGTGTTTACTCGCGTAGTTAAGTGGGGAGAATTGTAAGCGTCCACCCACTCTTAAAATGCCTGAGTCATCCAGGAAGGGGTTGAGTGCAAGAATTTTACTGCTGCGAGGAAGGCAACGATGTGCCTCAAGTTCCTTAACTTCTATGCCGAAGTGCAACTGCTGAGATTGCCGGACAAAAAACAAAAGTGTGTCATACAATTCTTGAGCAGACAAAAAGGACGTGGCCCTGTCAACAATCGGGAGCCTAGAGTTGCGAATAAATCTGCGGCAATATGCGAAGACGCGAATGAGCCTAGTAAGGGATGAATAATTTTCAACATAGCTATGTGTTGAGGATGCGACAATTAGTGAGGTTTGAACCTGCTTGCGACGTTCCTGCTCAAGGTCGGGGTAAGTACAGGAAGCATGAATGTCGAAGGCGCTAACGGGCCATGATGCTGACTCATGGGCTAACCAGGACGGACCATGCCACCATTCAGTATGGCAGTGCAAACTACGAGGGAGGCAACCGCGTGATAAAATGTCGGCAGTGTTGTCAGTTGATACTACATGATGCCAAGTTCCCCTGCTGCTAACAAGACGCTGTATTTCCGCGATACGTTTGGCCACAAATACCTTCCAGCGGGAAGATTGTTGATGTATCCAATGCAACGCTATCATCGAGTCTGAATAGAGATATAGTCCGTCAAAATCGTAGTTGATGGCGCTTAAAACCTTGGAAGTTAATTACGCCAGCAATAAACAAGCACAAAGTTCAAGGCGTGGTAGCGTTATCTGTTTCAGCGGAGCGACCCTAGATTTAGCACACAACAAGTTTGACGATATGGCGCCGTTCGAATAGACCGCCCGCACATAAATGCAACACGCGTAACCTTTAGCCGAAGCGTCGGCGAATCCGTGAAGCTGTAATGAACTAATTGGATAATTGTTCGAACTCTTAACCGACCTCGTAATCTTAAAATGAGTGTCGGAAACTAATTGAGAGTATAGTTCTAGCCATTGATTGGCTAATGACCCAGATAGGGGTTCGTCCCAATTTGTGCCCGCCAACCACAACTGTTGTACGAAATATTTGCAGCAAAATGTGATGGGGGCAATAAGACCCAGCGGGTCGTAAATCCCAGCAATGAACGACAACACGCTTCTTTTGTTGAACACGGTCGCATTATCATCACCCCGAACGGTATATAAAAAATTATCCTTATCAACGTTCCATTGGTTTCCCAATGTACGCACGTTTTGACCTTTGCTGAAGTCATGGGATACTTCGGCGCGAAGGGCCATAATCTTATGGTGGTTAGAAAACCACTTATGTAACGTGAAACCATACCTATTTAGCAAATTCACGATCTCGCATTTCATTTTAGCTAACACGTTCGAATCATCCGAACCCGTTATAAGATCATCTACGTAAAAATCGTTGGCTATGGCCCTAGAAGCTATAGGGTAGTCGGATTTATTTTCGTAGGCTATCTGAGCCAGACAACGTGTAGCAAGGAAGGCAGCACTACGTAACCGTCCTTAAAGCGTAATGTTGTAATTCCTTATGCGGCGCGTCACGCCAAACGATGCGTTGCAAGTTTGAATCCTTTGGGTTAACTATTATTTGACGATACATCTTTTCTATGTCTGCAATAAGAACATATCGGTGGGTACGGAACCGAACCATTATCGAGAATAGATCCTGCTGGATCGTAGGACCGACCATTAGAGTATCGTTGAGGGACAGATTATTTGTGGTTTTAGCGGAGGCGTCAAATACCACGCGCAATTTAGTGGTTAGGCTGGAGTCCTTGAAGACTGCGTGATGGGGCAAATAAAAAATATCTGAGTTGTCAAGCGACAAATCGTAATCATTAAGTGGAGACATGTGACCAAGTTTCAAGTATTCACTCATGAACTCGCTATAATCCTTGTAAAGGATAGGGTTCTGCTTGAACATGAACTCTAGCGATTGGAACCTGCGGATAGCTCCGCGGAGAGAATCTCCCAAATGAGATTTATCAGACCTGCGGGGCAGGGATACCACGAATCTCCCTTCGCGGTTGCGGATAGTGTTTTTCACAAAATGTTTTTCACACGGCGAGTCCTCAGAGCAGGGTTCGCGACTAGAGACCTCCTCCAACTTCCAGAATTCTTTTAGTTGCGAGGAAATCTGACTATCATCCTTGCGGACCATAAAGGACGAAACTGGTTTAGTTATGTCGACGTTGAAGGGTAAATTACCGGCCAAAATAAATCCTAACTTAGTCTCCTGAATTATAGGAAAGTGCGGTCCGCGCATAAATTTAATGGGTTCAATTAGTTGGAGATAATATTGAGCGCCGAGTAGTACATCGACTTGCGACGAGCAGTGTAGGTGTGGATCAGCCAAGAATATGTGCTTGGGTAAATTCAAAGAGGCAAGATCGAACGAATCCGCCGGTAAATCATTAGTTATACTGGGTAGTACGGCACAATGTACGTTTAACGTAAAGGGTTTATAGCGAGAATGTAGCTTTACCTTTGTACTAAAGTCAGCCTGGGAAAGCGAGTTGTTTATACCCGTGATGGGCAGTTACGATTTAACCAATTGAAGGCCCATTCTGCGGGCGAAATCCATTGTGCAAAAGTTTGCTTGCGAGCCAGAATCCAGTAAAATTCTAACGGGTAATTTTCTACCGGCCTTATTAGTGGTCATACAGACGGCGGTGGATAACAATATTGATTTATTTCTTTGTAACTTTAGGGAGCATTGGTTATTGATGGAAGATCCGTCCTTGTTGGGGACATGAATTGTGGTGTGGTGACGCTTAGCACATTTTTTACAAGAAAATTTTGATGAGCATTTTGAACTTTCGTGACCCGGACGAAGGCAATTTAAACAAAGTTTGATTTTACTATGACGTTTCTTCTGTCAGGGACAGAAAGCGATGTGAATTGTAAGCAGTCGATAATTCTATGTTCGCCGTTACATAGTCTACATAAATTGTTTCTGATATGAGAATGAAATGCCCCCCTAGGAGCGCTTATCTGTTTAACTGCCTTGCGATAAGGAGACTTATCGCTGTTATTTAACTTGCTCGTTGAGGTAGTCGCGTTATCAATATTTTGTAACAATTTTCTGCGTGAATTTAAAAAATTCATAAAATTATTAAAGTCAGGGAATTTATGTTCCGACAAACTCTCTTTCCACAACCGGAAAGTGTAACTGTCAAGCTTTTTAGCTAAGTAATGTATGACAATAATTTCGAATGTGTTAACTGGCAGGTTGAGATTGTTTAAAGCATTTATATTGGCTGAGATTTCATCAATGAATTTAGATATGCTGACTTGGGATTCTTGTTGAACCAATGGTACGTCCAGGACATTCCCGACATGGTGGGCGGAGACAATTAGCTTACTGTCATATCTATTCTTCAACAGATCGATAGCCACCGCGTAATTCTCATGAGTGATTGGTTGGACTTTATTACGTTAAGCGCCTCGCCATATAATGACGAGTGCAAATAGTGAAGTTTCTGTATGTCCGTCAGATCGGCTCTGACGTGAATTAGTTCAAGAAAAATGTGATAATAATGCTGCCACTCAATAATACTACCCTCAAACCGTGGTAATTTGATCGGTTCCAACTGAATGGGGGGTGTTTTAAGATGTTTACTTTCAGCATTAGTTAATGGTTTCTGGTTCATATGCTCAACTTGCTCCAGCAGGTGTTGCAATTTACACTCTATGTTACAAAGATCGTCTTCCGTTTGTACCCTATCACTCGCTAAAGCAAAGTCCGCTTCCTCGGATTCGATTTGGGACTGAATCTCATCGTATTTGGTGGATAATTCCATCAAATGTCGAAGTTTTATTTTTAGCGCATGATGATCGCTGGTTTCCAAATCAAAGTTAACCGCGAAAGTATTTACGCGGGATATTGAGGCTTTAATTGTGCCTGGTTTTTTTATTAGAGCCTTTACATCTGCCATTATTACAATTTAAGAAAAAAGAAAAATACTTTGGAAGAATTTGAGCATACAGCATGTGAACCATAAACCCAAGTTTTGATAAATCTGAATACGTTGCGGTAGCTAGCGATCGTTATTTATATGAACATAATACTTGCTAGAATATATGCTTACTCTCTCTATTAATCAAACCTTGTTGGCAATTAAAAATTATTAAAATCATGAATTTAAATGATAGTAACATATATTTTTATCTTTGATGTTTGAACTCACAATGAACTGCCAACCACTTACTAACTTGTATTGTGTAATGATGGTGTGTGTTTATACAAGGGTGTTACAAAATAACTGCTAAATGTAATATATTGCTTGAAAAGTTAAGTATGAGTAAAAAGTTCATAGTCACGTGGACGTTGCTCCAGACGTGATGAAGCTGGCTTCGATCCCGTTGCTCGATCCTGTCAGGAGTTGTTGCACCTCCTGTCTCTACTGGTCAGATGACGCCTTATGTTGTAGCCCTCCATAATTTAAAGCTGTGGAACTTTTTTACGTGAAATCGCAAATGCTGTCCTGCCGTGTCCCGTCGTCTCTGGTCTACTGCTCTGCCGAATCTTGTCGTGTTGATTGTGATGTAATTTACAAAAATAGTGTCGCTCAGGACGAAAATGGTGTCGCTTGTGGACGAAAATGTGGTCGCTCAGGACCAACAAATGCCCGTAAGGCCAAAGTAATATGCGGTCGCTTGTGGACCAAGAAATGCTGCCCGTAGGGCGAGAATAAATCCGGTTCGGTTGGACCAAAAATGTTGCCGTTTTTGGGCCAAAAATATGATATCCGTCCCGTGAGGACCAAAAATGTTGTCGCTGCGGACAAAGAAATGCGGTCGCTTGTGGACCAAAAATAAGAAATCCTGCTCGCGAGGACCAAAAATGTTGCGCATTGGAAGCTCTTGAGAATCTTGAGTTGTTCCAAAAACGCTATGTAGAAAATGCTGGGTTTTAAACGAAAAGAAGTGGACTGTAATTCTGTTGTATGATATGCATTTATTGAAACGTTAAATTTTATAGACCATTGTCGACACGTGCGGATGTTTTGAGGCCATAACGCCCGTAAAATTAGCTTTGAAAGAAGTCGCAGTCCATAGTAAATGGACGCAGGTTGTCTGAATAAATTCAGACACATGAAAATAAATGTACGATACATGAAAATAATTAAGAATGATCCAGAAGCCGCGGCTGTAAGAGAGATTTTTAACGAGAGTACAGCTCGGAGTCTGGTTAGAAACTGAACTAACTTGTCTACCGTCAGTAAAGCTGACTGCCGGCAGCGCTTGATAAGCAAGTGACGTCACCCGTGCGTGTCGCATTGCAGTGGTACGGCGCACAGCTGATAAATAAAGTACAAAGTTTGAACAACGGGTTTCAGTATTCTACTGTATTTTGCTGAATGTACTATAGTTAGCATCTTTGTCATCTGTAATATTATGATTCGGTTAGTTTGCAGAGACGTTTGAAGATAGAGAACATCCTCTTGAGCAGTGGTTCTGAAAGTGGGGTCCGCGGAACCCTGGGGGTCCGCAACAAGATTTCACGGGGTCCGCGGACACTTTCAAGAAAAAATAGAATATGTCGTAATTTTCTCCGATTTTTTCTAGTCTAAAATCAAAATTTTAGAATCTTAAAACAATTAGTAGAAGATTCTAGTATTTTTTTTGTTTAAACTAATTATAATTGTAAAAGTTATTTCAATCTAATGGATTTAATAATGTCTTTAAATCATGTCGTGTACCAGATCTGTTTGTCAGCCGAACTGACGCAGAACTGATCGCGCTGTTTTAGTCCACGTATTAGCACTGTATCATTAGTTTATTTTTATTATAATGGATTTCAGTTATAAGATTTGTTATGAATAACTGGCGTTGAACATGGTCTCCCAGGACTGAATATTCATAGCTGGAGACGTCAGCTGGCATTGTAACGTCTTTGCTGTTGGAACTGTGCTTTCCTTCTTGCTGGGATGCCCTGTTGAATAGGCATGGGGTTACTGAATAAGTTAATAATGATAATAGCGCTTCCTTTCTGTTGCTTAGGAAGTCCAGGCAAGACACGCTCCCAGCTTTAGCCGACCATTACAAAGCAGTTGACAGAATATTAATGCAAATGTGTTGTTGTTTCCTCGTAACAGTTTAAACTAAACCCAAGATTATATTTGTACAGGCTGAGCCAACCAGGTGTTCGAAACATACTTCCAAAGGAAAGAGTGGACGGGGAAGGAGAAACGTTGGAATGCTTGATAATATTAGAAACGGAAGGAGCTACAGACAGATGAAGATAAACATCTAGATACACAGAGAAACATCTAGATAAACAGAAGATAAACAGAGCATCTAGTTACAACCTAAAGTAAGACAGTTTTACTAAAGAAGATGTACGTAAGTCTCCTACTCCGTTTTCTACTCTTTGTCCGTAATTCGAAAAAAAAACAATTTACTGACATCAATAATTGTTCTAATAATAAATTTGGGGGAGCAGGTTGGAAATTTAGAAGTAATGATGAAATATATCAATGTTGTAACTATTTAAAAGAGAACTCGCTACTTTCTTTTTGTTCTTTTACTATGAACAATTGTTTAGATTCCTGTTAAGCTCACGTTTGTGTGCCAATTTTATAAACATAAATACAATTGCAATGAAAGGAAGTTGTCTTCCTAACTATTTGATTTTATAATTTTTATTGTTAAAATAAATAGTCGAACTCCTTATTCTCATTTTTTCTCAAACTCAATTATTTCATGATTTTACTCCTTTTATTTTGACATTGATTAATCATATGGACACTCAAAGTCCTCTTCTAACAGTGGTGGCTTATTAGGGTGTAGAACATGAACAATCTGAATCTCAGGGTTAACGTAAAAGTATAGTTAAAGTATGGTATAAGTTATAAATATAACATAAAATATAATATTTATGAATGAGATTTGGTAATTATGTGTTGTGAATGTCTGTTGAATAATAGTAGGTTCTTTGGATCATACAAAATAAGAATTAAAAAGAGAATTCTTAATACTAATAACTATCGTATACAAGTGTACAAATAAACATTCACTTTTATAATGTTTATATTGTTTTGGTCATATTATGTGGTTGTAACTCGATCATTAATGTAGTAATGTAGTTCAAATATCTGGCTTAGTCTTGGAGCAATCTCACCAATCTGGTAGTTCTCTTGTGCATTTATTGCTTAATTCTTCACTCCTGGACTTCAAATTTTTTGTACCTTCGATTATAACATTATTATTCTAGTTTTTTGTATGGTTTTCCTGGATCATCTCATCTTTCATCGGTCATTAAGTTGTATCAAGGTTCAGCAGTCATCATTATGTTCTGCCTTGTTTTTAGATTTTTTCCAACAATATCCCTTCTTTTTACCAAAACACTAATTACTTCAGTCAAGGCTTTGGCTATCATATGTTATAGGTCACAGATAGTATTCTCTTTATAACCTTCTGTTACTTACCTTTCCATCATGATATAAAATTACATTTACTAATAAACAGAAAACTATTCTATCACTTGTAAAAATTAGGTTATATACTATTACTAGATGGATACCCGTGCTTCGCTACGGTGATTATCAGAAAAAAACGAAATGTGAAATCAGAAAAAAGAAATAGGTTACTTATTTGTGAAGCTTAGATACCGGTATTTTGAAACTAAGAGAAACTATTTAAACTATTTAAGCTCGATTAATTTGAAGATGATCAACCTTGAAAATGATCAAATTGATCAAGCTCGATCAATAAACTATTACAGCTTGAAAATTAATGAGTTATCAACAATGACGGCGTAATCCGTAGGCGTTAAAATTTTCAAAACCCTTTCTTAGCGAGCACCTAGAGCCCAAGAGGAACATACGTCCCGAATTTCAAGTTTGTAGGCTTTATAGTTATGGAGATTTCGTGATGAGTGAGTGTATGAATAAGTCAGTGGTATTTCGCTTTTATATATATAGATTATTAGGTTTTCACATATTATTATGATATTAACATGTATATTAAATTTATTATGTTTTTGAACGATACGTTATGCATTTTTAAATAAAACTATGTTCCATTGGTTAAAAAGTAAGAAACAATTAGAAAATCAAAACAAAATCAAAACTTAAAACGTCGAAAGGTTTTTTTCTATTTTGCATTTTATCTACAAATGGAAAGTAGTACCATATAGCAAATAAATAATATTTTGTTATATATTGGCAAAACATATTTTGAATTAAAACTATTCTTGCCTAGACTTAATACATTATTTTTTTCATGTAACCCAAATGTATATATGACCTAACTCGTAAGTTCAAGAGACATATAAAGAGTGATAAAACCACTTAGAGTTTCTAATTAGTGTATTTTAATTATTTTGGTTCTCTAGCCGTAATTTAAAACCCCAGCGTCTGTAATGATTATTACCACAATTTTTAGATTTTGTATGTTAGTATATTATTTTATTTAGATTTGTTTATGCCTGTACATGACTGATGTCATTTAAGCAGTTACTTGTTGAAACTGGGTAAGGTTACAACACCGATGAAAGACCTATCACTGACTTTAATAACAGTAATAACTCTTTCTTATCACAAATAATCTAAAAAATCTATTGGTCATTTAAAATTATTGTCTGGAACAAAACGAAACCTGTAATCAATTTTATCTGGTTATTTCGGCGTACGTTTAGGAGCATAAGTGACTTTCTTTCATGTCATTTCCATTTTCTGAAGAAAAGCTTGCACAGGTATTATTGTAACTTGCTCGCTCTGAATTAAAGCTATAAAATCTATAGGGACAAGTTCTGCAATAGAAATTACCCTGAAATTTTAAACCACTTACCTCTCTTTTTGGTCAGAAAAATATATTAACTTCATATTTTAAAGTACCATGAGAAAATCAGAATGCAAGAAAAGAATGCAGAAATCAGAATGCAGAATGTTATGCAAACAAAATCTATTACTGTATTTTCTTATTGCAGCTCTATAGGTTTATGACCGTTTTACTAATTTTTAGAAGTACACGTCTTAAAATCTATTATATAAAAAAAAATAATTTTTAGTGTTTAGTGGTTGTATATATTCCTCTTTTTCCTGTTACTTTAATTGAAATCTTTTGCCACAACTCAAAACTTTCCAATTTTACTTACTTAACTTGCATAGACTGCGATTCTATGAAAATAAACCAGTTTTTCGTAATGTAGTAAAAAAACACATTACTTGTGTTACGCTACATAAGTGAGTGGGACAGTAAAGTATCATATTAACCCCTTTGCAACATGGCTATTGATATGTCATCAAGATAGATACAGTCGATTTATTAAAACGAATGATACAAACATTCTTATTTTTCATATTTTGTTTTAATATGTAAACAGTCATAATTAGTAAAATAATTAAGAAGTGTTTACTTACTTTTAAACACAAATATATTCAGATACTCTGCTGCTGTTGTAAGTACTTGTGAAAGAAAATAAATCTAATATATTATTGAGTAAGAAAGAACGAATTTCTATCCCAGATAGGAAAGAACGAAGTCGTTACCAGGTCGCCTAAGACACCTGGTGACACGACCCGGATATTTGTCTCCGTATCCGTGCACGCTCTGCTATCACAACAAATCAGACCAGTGTTACTTGTAAGGTCACAACTGTGTATACGTTACGTGATACTAAAGCTTGTTTGTGCTTGAACAACATTTGTGATTCGTGTAAACATTAATTTTGTTGCGAAGACTTGCTTACACAGATTTTTACACACCGAGCTGCAGTAATGGCTAGCTCTACGCATTGTCTTTTAAAATAAATTCAAAATCGTTTGCTTATGTTTCAGAAACTGACACATTGTACAAGAAATGGTATGAATATGAATATTAATGCTACTAGAATTAATAAAAAAATTATCCTTAACGTTACTAACATTACCAATTTTACCAATACTAAGAAATGAAAATAATATATTGAATAACATTGGAAACATTTTTTACTGTCTTCTGAAATTACATTAGATAATATTGTTACGATATAACAGAACATGCTACGTGTTTATAGGCTACTCCAGTGCAAACCGGCTGTAATGTTGTGTGCGTACGTGATTCTCAACATGCGTTAGCGAGACTGTTCCAGACCCACCGGTCACCGCGCAAGCGATGTGCTAGGCCGCAATCAATTACGTTCTGGTGTTTCCTAGTAGCCCTGACGCATAGTATGGATTATTCTGGAATTTTCAAGTGTTTGTTAAGGACGCACATTATGAAACCCTGCAGACTATAAATACCCAATACGTGCCGCTTAGTTCTCAGTCTTACGTCGGCGATTACTCAGTTGAGCTTTAGTGGCGATTTATTCCAGTGCGGTTCGAAGTATTATGGCGAAGTGTTACGTCTTTTATAATTGTGTGGAACTCTTATTAGTAGACATTATTATTGCGTGTGAATTATTTTTATTTGATTTGTTGTAAGAGACTGTCTTGTTGATTTCAAACTATTTAATTATGATAATTAAAGCTGGTGATTAGTGACTTAATTGGTGTCTTGTATTGTGTTTTGCACTGTACCATACGACGATCAGTAGACCGTCGTCACAATATAATTTATTGTTGCAAGACATTGAACAGAATAAATGACGAAAAAAGGGGCGTGTGTTGAAAGGTAGAACCGTGCCTAGGAATTGTGGCAAGTAGTGTTTGTAGCTCCACTTAAATAATATTTCAAAACTTATCAGCTTCAGTTATAGGTCAAGACAATCATTGTCACGACATCCAAAACTTTCACAACGCATTCATAATAACAGTTTATTCGTAAATTGCAGCTTCCAGCCAAAATGAAAAACGTACCGTATTACAGTATTACAAAAAAGTGGATATTTAAACGGGAAAGCAAGGAAAAAATTGAAACGAAAGTGGGATATTGTGTAACATGTAGTTATTATATTTGTAAAAATAGTTACGAAAACACAATACCTACTCAAACCTTTACAACGTAATTGCATTAGTCGAGTGCATAACACTTGTGGCAGAGTTTATAAATTACTAACCGTGTTGCAGAATGAATTCATCAGAATCACTTATAATTTTTTTGCGCACGCACGCACACACACACACACACACACACACACACACACATTTTAACGTATTTAAAATCTTTTAATATAGTATGGAGCCATCATATCACACCATCCTTGTCTCTGTTTTCTCAATCATCTTCTGGCTTTTTTCCACTCAGTCATAGTCTTTATAACCCTTTTCCACCTCTCCCTTGGTAACCTCACATGTCACAATTATAACATCTGTCTACTAGGATAACCCTCATTAATTTTATCAAAACGAATGATCTAAGAATAAAACTAAAATGAAGGATTTCAGACACTATACTAACGATTTAGAACATTATTGCTACGTTGACCTCATATAACATGTGTACTGTCGCAGGAGCACCTTTGGTACCGAGCAAGGAATGTGGTGACGTATGCCATTCCACTGCACGCATCACTTTAATACTACACATCTAAAATACGTTTAACACAGTTTCAGTGTGACTTGACTGTCTCTCACACGGCATTTCTTGTAGCGAATAAGAAAACACACTTTAACAGAATATTCAGTAAATTACACTGACATACAATGTACGAACGTACATCTAATACGCACACAACATTACAACTAAATACGTCTTCTGAATGTGTGAACAATGTTTTCAGAGTCACTAATACCCTCCCCACACAAACACGCACTACCATTCAGTAGACCTCCCCCCCCCCCGTTCATCAGGCGTCTCGACAGCAAAACTGGTCCATGTACAGTAGCTTTACAGTAGCTGTTTGAGCCGTAAGATTACGCAATACTTTCGCATGTTCTCTACTTGCCTTACGGTGATGGATTGTTCTGTCGGCATCCAGGCAAACTTTGTTACACACCACGCCAGACAGGCTTGTTTAGTTATTTGATTTTCACTGTTTCAATTCGACGAACCGTGCGACCGATGTGAAAGCCCCGGAGCAGCACACAGTCTGCACGCTTCATAAGAGCAGTGGACTCTTAATGTTAAAGACTTTGTTTAAAATAAACCTGTCTCATTTTTGTTTGACGCAGGTCCTGCAGTGTCCATTGTGCGCCCTGATATAGTCAGATATCTTCATTCACAATAGTGTTCCTTTCTCTTACGGACTGCAACTGGAAGCGGTTCCGAAGTGCTCGGAAAAGTTGACACCTTACTTTACATACCCGGTCTCCTCATGTTTAGCAGCCAAATGCTCGTTGTAGACATTGTCGATGAAGTGATTCTGGCATGGGCAGTATGAACTATAGGTTGTAGTGGGCTACGACAGAATGTTTTCAAGATTGAACAACAGAAGATAAAGTTTTACACTTTTGTAATGGTAGGAATTTGGTTGAACTATTCGATCAAGCAGGTGACAATTAACAACTAATATTGTTATAAAACGAGACACGCTAGCAGGGTACCAGTGGAGATATGCAGGAGTAATAACTTTGGTGATACAGGGTGCAGGGAATGGGAAGAACTGCAGGGGAAGTCAGAGACTGGAGTCCCTGAGGTTGACTGTTGAGAGTATGGTATATTGTAGGTATTTTGAGATGAAAAACTGGCTTAGAATAAAGGAAGTGGAGGACCACGTCAAGCCAATCATATAACTGCCGATAGAGAGAGAGAGAGAGAGAGAGAGAGAGAGAGAGAGACTGTCTTTAGGCAAGTTGAGCGTAACTCTTCGTTCAGGTTCCAGTTGCCTCCAAATTTTGCTTGTTTTCTTCTTTAAAGTTTTTTTTTCTCTTCATTTTTGTTTTTATCTTTCCATTTGGTAAAAACTATTTGTATCCAATTATGCATCCTGCATTCTAAAAAGACAAGATTACTATCTTCATGAAGGTTATTACGTCTGAACATGAAAATTTATTTAACACAATAAACAAATGAAATACTCTTTTATTTTCCTGTGTTTTTAGTTATTGAACAATTTTATTCGTTTTACTGACGATTGTTATGCTTTTGCAGAGACTCATCAGTTATATTTGTTTTTGACAGAAATGTTATACGAATTGAACAATGCTCTTAAGTGCAATAATACCAGTGATATGTAACAGTACGAGTACTAAATAAACCAGTCACTAAGCAACTGTCGTAATTTTGTAGCTTACAGCGGACCTTACAATATAATATGAGTATTTTTTTTAACAAAGTTCATGCAGTTAGCATACTATTTACATTATTTCCAAACATAAGTGGCGGTTGTTCATTTGTATTTTTACGTTAAGAATCTGTACGTTCATCTGTAATTTTCTTCAAAATCAAGACTTTTATTTTCCACTATTATCATACGTATTTACTAGACCTAAACGAAGCTGTTAACGATTGTTTTGTAATTCCGTCATTTTTAAAGCCAAATTGATTCTTATAGGATTTCAGACAAATTTAATTGTTGCATTATCCAAAACAAAACAGGTTTTATTTTCAAAATTAAGTCTTTTCAAAAAATTAGATTTTGTAAAAATATTGTAAAAAGAAAGTTTACTATGCAAAATAATCATAGAACGCAATTGTAAATTTATATTTTATTGAGAAAGGATAAAATTAATAAAATATAATTAAAATTTGTTCACTTATTGTAATGAACAAATAGAACTGACTGATCTTAGTGAATCAACTCGTACTATACACAACAGTTTTATCGAATGACAGTTTTTTTATTTCCATGTTCCTTCCGTACGAAATGGGAGTATGGTGATCGCGAAAAAAAATCGTGTTCGAGATTCAAGTGCTGATTATGATTGTACTACCCTTAAAACATAAAGAAAAGTCATTTTCTGAAAAGTGTTTGTGTGTTCTGTGTGTGTGTGTGTGTGTGTGTGTGTGTGTGTGTGTGTGTGTGTGTGTAGAATGTTATTTGGCGAACGATAACTGCCGCAAATTCAAACAGAATCAAATAATTTTTTGCATATGTGCCCGAGATGTAGAGGACTCAATGCCTATTAATTTTGGTGAAGATCGGTTACGGGGGAGGGGTTATTTACTTGCAACGTTATACGTTTGAACAAGAGTAAAGTGCTTAAAAAAACATTAAAATTTTTTACTTCCATGTTCCATAAGGAAATGGAACAATTATTTATTGTAATTTAAATCAACTGTGCGTGAAAACGTATCGTTCCTGGCAGGCAAGACTATCTCCATTATGTAATGTTTAGGTTTCCAAAGTTTTATTATTGAGATTACCGCAATAAAAAGGCAGGCACACACACACAATTCGCGTTACTTCTGGCTTCTATCATGTTAATTTTCTTACGTTCGCATGCTTTTTAAGTGGAAAGTGCCGAAACCCCCACCAACACAACGCTTGCAAGACGAAAAGGGGTCCAGAGTGGACAGAGATTTGCTTCCTGTGGATCGCTGGCCAGTGTAACTGCACGTGTTTCCAGAGGAACGGTTCATAGGCAGACATTTCGTCTTTAGGGAATGAATCCTCTGCAAGATGCTTAGGGTTCATGAGCGACTGCAAACCGCTCCTTCTTTCCTGCGTGTTTGTTGTGTGAAACGTACACTGTAGATTCGCAGATTTACTCTGAGAACGCTCCATAGGGAATGTTGACAATTTTTGTCCACGGTGGACCCTAATACACACTAAAACCTGCTCTGATGTTTTGATTACGGCGATTATAATATTAAAACTTTGTGAACTTGAGCACTGCTTAATGGAGATCAAACATTATCTTTTACAAGCTATTAATTTTAGGCATATTTTGAAGCAGCAAATGTTTTAATAAATTAATACAATCTGTGTACTTATTTCTATTATGATATGATATTATGAATTACAAACTAATATGTGCATGTATATAAATATTTTTCTCATGTATAAAATTGTTTGCCCCGCCTGGAAAATATTTTCACCTTCCTGATAGCTAGTTATTTACTAGCTTGTGGGGAATGTAGCGTTATGAGGTGGATCAGAATGGTGGGTGTTAAAGAAACAGAAGACACAAACGTATTATGCGACAAATGTATTCCTGAGGAATTTATAATTATACGGATGAACAGAATCGTCGCTCAGGAAATTGGAAGACGAATTTAAAAAAAAAGACTCGATTTTAAAAAAGAAAAAATGACTAGTATTTTACTGACAGGAAAGAATTTGATAACACTACAGACGTCATTCACCCTCGGCCGATAACGCGCAGCGAGAGTCCAAATCTATTACAGAAATGGGATCACAGCTCCCTTTGGCCAGCTCTTTGTTTGACCTACAAACATTTTATCCAAAAGTAGAGTCTTTCCTCACGAAGGTTGGGGATAATCTTCACCCACCTGATATGGGGTACCATTTTATGCTGATACGTCATTTCTTCAGAACTCAACCATCCACTTATTTTATGTTTTGCCATCATATCTAGCTCTGCTTATTGTCAAATAGTCACAAAAGTAAAAGTCTGCACCTGCCATGTCTTGGTTGTAGAGTGAAGAACGTAAGTTTTCATGGCTCCGTGCTCAGAGCACCCGTACTCAGAACACCTATCGACAAATAGCGGTCATTAGTCCTTCTTTGGTCGTTTTGATTGGTACAGATAATGAAATTTACATCTGAACGTCATCCTATAGCCTCTTGTTGAACGAGGAAGCGAGCTGTTAGGGTTTAACTCGTCCGTTTGGCGTCTATATATCTCTCTGTCTGACAAATTAATTGTGGTATGTTTCACGAAAACTTTTGAACGCATCCAAGAGATTTTCGTAAAATTTGGCACACATGGCCACACTTTACTCAACAGCACCTTGTTGTTCTTGAGATTGATCACTCCAAAAAATAGGACGGTGAGTCAAAATTGTGAAAAAAATCGCAAAATCCCACGTGAGGTATTAAATTAAAAGGAATTTAAACCACGGCCTGAATATAGTATTCCTTTTTGAAATTTTCAAAGCTTTTGGAAGTCAGAGTCTGAAACGTTGGCAAAATTTTTGATAAAATCACAAAAATTCATGTGGCATATGAAGTTATAGAAATTTTGATAAAATCTGAATGCACTGTTAAGTTTTAAAATTTCAAAATATTTAGACTCTGAGAATCAATAATGAGATCACAATTGAAGAGTGTGCGGGAAAAACGATGAGGTCAATTTTTTGACTATTTTCAACTGACAGTGTCATTTGATGCATTAAATCCAATATTATTTTGTAGTATATTTGTTTTAGGGAATAACGGTAAGACTCCTGAGAAAATGAATAAAACAGATATAGGCTTTGCGCAAAGAATGATGAAGGTGATCGACTTTAGCGGGAGTAACGCTGAATCTGTAGTAACCAATTCCCCCCATGGCTGCTACAGCCATTTCCTACTATGTTTTCATGTCCATACTTGCTCTACTCTTGCCTTTGTTCTTCAATAATATTGTTTAGTTCTAAATCTATACGCGATCTAGACTGTTCCTACGTTTTAGCGCTGCCTTGTAATTTTATTATAATGAGTTGGTGCATTGTTTAGTTTTTCATGGGAGTGAACTCTTACTGTTTTAGTGTTTTTGTGATTATGTTTAACAATTAATTGAAATGGGGAGTGATGTGAGTGTAGTTTCTGAGCAAGGAAAGAGTTCAAAGAAAAGAAAGTGTTACGGACGCATAAGTGATGCATCAAAGAAAATGAGGGCCCAAGCCCATGAAACAGGAGATAACTGTAAGTGTTCCAAACTCAAATGTTTTAGTAATATTACCCAATGTGAGAGATGGCAAATAATTTCACACTTTAACAATCTTCCTGATAGAGACACTCAAAATTTACATCTGAGTGGTTTGATTGAGAGCAGTCTAGTTAAGCAAAGATACAAAAGAAACGAAAATGAGGACTCAAGGCTGCATTCGTATTGTTATAAATATAAAGTAAGAGTAACTCGCAATGATCATTTGCACGAACAACAAGTTTGCTACAAAGCGTTTTTAGCCTTACATGGCATAACGGGTAGGCGACTTCAAACAATTCAAGAGCAACTCGCTCATCATGGTAAGGTGTTACCTGACCTACGAGGAAAACATTCAAATAGGCCACATGCATTGACTGATAATACAAAAAGTAAAATACACGAATATCTGCAATCTCTCAGGGGGAGGAAATCACATTATTCATTAGGAAAATCAGACAAAATTTACTTGCCAGAGGAGGTCAATGTAAAAAAACTACATGAACTTTACACGGAAAAAAATCCTGAAAATCCTGTATCTTACCATAGTTTTCTAAAAATATTTGAAAGCGAATATAACTTTGGATTTGGTTACCCACGTTCGGACACGTGCAGTAAGTGTGATGAATTTAAGGCAAAGAAACAAATTTTGAGTCTTGAGTTGTCAAAAACTTCAACTCCTGAGAAGTTACAAGAGTTAGGTAAACAACTCAAAACCTTGGAAACTGAACTCGAGTTTCATCAAAGAAAAGCTGCAACATTTTATGAGCGTAAGCGTTCTTGTCGCCAGTTATGCTCCAAAAAGGTAGATCATGAAGCCGTTACAATGGACTATCAGAAAAATTTACCAGTACCGAATATTTCAACAAATGTAGTATATTACAAGCGCCAGCTCACTGTTCAATTGTTTAATATTCATGTTTTAAGTACTGGTGATTCATATTTCTTTAGTTATGACCAAACAGTTGCCAAAAAGGGTGCAAATGATGTTACTTCCATGCTTCATGAATATATATTAAACTTTTTGTCTCCTGAAGTAAAGTTCTTGTATGTATTCTGTGACTCTTGTGGAGGACAGAACAAGAACAACACGCTTATAAGATACCTGCACTATGTTGTGCATAAAATCAAACGTCTTTATTCCATCACTGTCACATTCCCCGAACGTGGACATACCTACATGGAATGTGACAGAAATATGGCTCTTATTCCCAAGAGAAAGGCTGCTGAGTTGCCACAAGATTGGTATGAAGCCATAAGAGGTGCAAGAGTTAAACCGAGTCCATTCATGGTGATCGAGTGTGAACAATCAATGTTTAAAGACTGGACCAAATTTTTTAACACAGTTGGGTATTACAAGAAAAAACTACCTGTACCAATAAGGCCAATAAAGGAGCTGATGATTGAAGAGATACATCCTAGAACAATATCTCTTCGCACTACTTACAATGGACATTGGCAATCAAGTGTTATTACTGAAAGAGAATCTTCACAAGGACTGCAGCCAGGAGAATTTTTCTACCCAGATGAAGCTTACCAAGGACGTATTCCAGTTCCACGTGCTAAATGGAAAGATTTACAGGTAACTTTAATATTGTTTTTAAAATATATTTGTAAAATGTTCTAGTAAGTCTTTGGGTGTTTGTTCACGCGCGTGTGTGTATGTGTGTGTGTCTGTGGTAAACTAGATACCCTGTCTTAAAAAAAGGAAGGTTTTGATGGGCGAGTTTTTTTCATTTTTATAAAAAATAAAAAACCAGCTTCTCTGGTTTCAGGATTTGACACCTTTTTTACAATCCGAAGAGGCAAAGGAGTTCTACCGGCAACTGCCACACACTGATGCTCCAGACGAAGACTAAGTAATTGGTCAAAGAAGATAGTTAATACATTCATACCTTTTTATGTAAAACATTGTATATCATGATTTATATAATATTGTTTTGTAAAATAAATGTTCTAAGTTCAAAACAATGGGTAGTTCGTGTTTGTTTAAGAAAATTTTGCAAACGCACAAAAATCTAAACTGTGCCAAATTTTGTTTAAATCATATTTAAACCAATAACACATTAATTAAATTGCTGCTTATTAGACAGAGCTGTCTAAAATCTTTCGCTATTTATGATAACAACACCTTATAGGCATTTTAAGGAAACACGATGAGATAACGATCATCGTTGTTTCCTCAAATCACATACATTCACCGTTTTTCCCCAGAATAATGGTACATATATACACATTTTTTTTTATAACTACCTAATATAATAACAAATTGATTATTAAAACTTATAAAATGCATACACTAGAACCTACAACCTTGAAATAAAAAAAAATTTTTATAGTTATTGTGAAGGTTTTGAAACTATTTTGTTTTAAAGTTTAAATTTGCGTTTTCTCAGTTTCACGTTTTGAGCACCTTCATCGTTCTTCCCGCACACTCCTCAATTTCTTTTAAGTGAAAATCCAACTGGGTATCAGATTGAAAGGAATGTAGCCCAAATCCGAATGTTCATAAGTGTTTGTTTTTATTGTATGAGTGTGTGCTCTACAGTTGTTATGTTACTAAAGGAATATTAGAGTAATCGGGATATGTGTAATTTTTTGTGCAATTAGAAAATTGTCTAATAACGAAATTTATGTAATAATATACTCCGTTCCAAGTAGTGACCGAGTTCTGCAGCTAAGGAAGCATTCTAGTTAAGCATAATGACACAAATATATTGTTACGACGGTGTAATCGATCGTCGTAGTACAGTGGAAACAAAATAAGTACAAGACACCAATCAAGTCACTAATCACACCTTTAATTGTTACAGTAAAACAGTTCGTAATTAACAACGCAGTGTCTACAACAAATCAAATGAAAATTGTTCACACGCAATAAAATGTCCACTAATATTAAAACTCAATTGTATTACAAGTATACCGTCCGAATATAAAACGCAACACTTCACTAATAACTACGTGACGTAGGCTACACAGTAATAACTCGAACCGCTCTGTAAATAATCGCACTAATACTCTCGTACCGCACAGTCAAAAATTCGCCTCATACTAAACTGAACGTCGTTTGAGTACCGAATCGAATTCAGTCATCGAATTCAGTCTCGTGTGATCCGAACATCACGTTCCCAGGAATGCGAGTCTTTCGCGCAACCACTAGTTAGGCTGGAATCACTCCAGTTGCGTCATGTACTGATGACCTAATTACCACTGGCTGATCCAAGTTTTTTTGGTTCTCGTCAACAACCTCTTGGGTAACCTCATCTTCAGCCACTTTACCCTTGGGCGCTTCTATCAGCTCAGGAACAAGCAACAGTTTTGTCTCGACACCCATAGTTGGCTTTCCAATCACTTCTTTCGTCGTTATACTAATTTGTACTCCCTCTGCTAGTTCTTCCTCCATTTCCGCTTGCAACAGGGAGGGTTCCTCTTGACCAGACTTGTTGACTTTTTCTTCGACTAATGCCACTCGCTTAATCGAATGGTTGGTAGACCCTGTCATTTTAGCCATGCAAAGCTTTATCTTCTCTTGGCCAACCTTCAGGACATTCTCTCCTAAGTCCACAACGAATCCGTAGGCATTCATAATGTCCGTGCCAAGAATCACTTCATCGACAATGTCTGCAACGAGCATTTGGTGCCCTAAACTCAAGAAGACCCAGGCGTACACGTACGTCTACCTTTCCTAGCACCTTGACGGGGCTTGACACTGTTGCGCCCGTGTCAACTGTAAATGATGTTGGTTTACCATCCGAAAATCCATTAACAATCAAGTTTCCACTGATCTTATGTAGCGTGGAAACTGTGTGCTGTTCTGGGGCTTTACTTCTCCAATTCGTGCGATCAGTGTCTTCTCTCGGTATCTTCTTCTCCCAACAGTCTACCTGTAGATGACCACGTTTTCCACAGTTGTAACATTTCGGTCTCCTGTCTTTTTCAAATCGTTGCGACTCTCTTGAACTTTTGAATTGTTTGTCCGACAACATTGTTTTTCTGCACCCATCGTAACGGTAATGTGATACAGGGATCTTCTGATTGCAACGTGATGGCACAAACCCGTTAATGTAGCGGGACGCTGACTTGGCAACTTCAAACTCTAGGGCGTGAACAAGAGCTTCTGAGCTATCTCCTTGTCTTGCCATTCGTAACACTTGCTGAAGTTCACAATCTCCGATGCCATCAATAAATGTCTGCACCGTAAACCTTATTCGGAAGTCTGGTGCTTCAGGATAAGCCAATCCAATCAATCTGTCGATACTTGCTTCAAATTCTTGAAGACTTTCCCCGGAACGTTGTCGTCTTGTTCTCAACTGAGCGTAGTACACCTCTCGAAAATATTTATCACCGTAGCGTAATTCTAGAGCTTTCATCAACTCGGCATAGATGTTTTGGCTGTCAGGTGGTACTTTCTGTAGTAATTCTGCCGCGGGTCCTTTTAATGCAAGAACGAGAGAAACAGCCTTGTCTTTCTCTGTCCAATTATTGGCGCATGCAGCAGCTTCAAATTGGCGGAGGTACGTTGGCCAGTGACTGCTTCCATCAAAGGTTGGAGCTTTGACATGAACTGTCCCTACTGCAGGCAAAGTGACTTTCTCTATTAACTTATTTTCTGTCTTTTTCTGTCTTTATCACTGGTACAGTCTGTTCAGAAATTTGTTTTGGTTGAATCTTCATGCACTGTTCAACTTCAATTTTAATTTGTTCTCTTATATTTGCCATTGAGTTTTCTACTGCAGATATTTTTGTTGACATAACTTCTTCCACAGTCAAGACAGATTTTTCTACTTTAGCTATTTTATTTAACATGGATTCTTCTACGTCAGATATTCTGGTAATCTGATTGTTGAGCTCACCTCGTAATTCACCTACGTCACCACGTAGGAGACCCAATTCTGCGGTAGTATGTTCTTGCATCTGCTTTTGTTCATGAATTAACGCTTTGATGTCACCTGCTTCACGTTTACGTTCCTCTGCCTCCTGCCTGCGTTTTTCATCCTGTCGTTTTTCTGCTTCTTCCGCTTTCTCATCCTGTCCTTTCTCTGCTTCTTCCTGTGTCTGCCGCAGCAGTGTTTGTAAAGTTTCCATCATCTGACTGGGATCCATGCTTACCGATTAATTACGAATCACACTCGTCTTGTACAAAGTGTCCACTGTTTCCACTGTTAACCGTTTTATCCCACTTCTGACACCACTGTCACGACGGTCTAATCGATCGTCGCAGTACAGTGGAAACAAAATAAGTACAAGACACCAATCAAGCCACTTATCACACCTTTCATTGTTACAGTAAAATAGTTCGTAATTAACAACGCAGTGTCTACAACAAATCAAATGAAAATTGTTCACACGCAATAAAATGTCCACTAATATTAAAACTCAATTGTATAACAATTATACCGTCCGAATATAAAACGCAACACTTCACTAATAACTACTTGACGTACACAGTAATAACTCGAACCGCTCTGTAAATATATCGCACTAATACTCTCGAACCGCACAGTCAAAAATTCGCCTCATACTCAACTGAACGTCGTTTGAGTACCGGTATTTATAGCTAGTCGAATATCTAGACGATTCCTAATTGCGTCGTAGCGTGCGTATGAACTACGTAATTAACTGCGGCCTTGACATAGTCCGCACGGCTGGCGGCATCGAGAAGTTTCTCGTAAAATGCGTCTAGTAGCACGTACACCACACGCTTATATTCTGGATGTCTCTGGAACGTTCGATAAACACGTAGATTGTTCGTGATGCCGTAACAATATTTAAAAAGGGTCCTATGTAAGAACACACAAAGATTATAGTAATATAGTTGAACATGTAATATAGCTTACACTTAAATTTTTGAGCTAAGCAGAAGTAGACGCTGTGAGCACGCTACTACTTAAATATCTGACGATGAAGCATATGGTTTGAGGTGCGTCATCAATTTGTAAACTAGAAGCCACAAGGCGGATAGAAAAGGTTAGTTTATCTATTCATACAAGTGAATTGGATACGACTGAAAACATGTATGCTAAAATGCCTTTCATTTCATAAAAAATTTATTCTATTTCATAGACAATAAAATAGCTAGGCCTACACGTAAAATAAAAAATGTACATATTAACAAATACAGAAGGGGGTAAGACAGGGAACGACCTAATATATTTCCAATATAACTGGAGGTTAACAGACATTAGAATGAGAAAGAATGGGCGTAGAATAGCTAGAGTATAACTCTCAAATTGGAGACTTAAAGATTTGGAGTTCAATCTTTGAACCTAACTTTTGGTGGTACGTGAACATTGTCAGCAGGGTTAGCGAACGAATCTTGAGTAGGCTTAAGTTTGTACTTTATGTTCTAGTTTTCCTTACATTTGAAGACGATTACAGATTGTTTAGTACTCGAAATGTTGTGTGATAAGTTCTGACGATAGTAGTTGTTTGAGGTACGCCTTCTGATAAGATTTGGAGTTGTTTAGTGAAAACTCAGTCGAGGTGGATAGCACGTTTGACAAACTCATTTTGGAAGGCATGAAGCTTTCTTCAGAATAAATGTGGAAACATTGTTAATAAGGCTCCACCTCGTGACAGTCGATATAAGTACGCGAATGAAATTAAACGTTTTATTAAAATAGTAATAGATATAATACAAAGCCTCACCATCCGCAGGAATTCCTCTAATTGATATGATACAAAGCTCCATTTGAGACGGTTTAGCCTCGACTGTAGAAGATGAAAGATACCTTAGAAGAACGTGGGAAGCAAAACCAGAAGGTAAAAGGAGAAGAGACAGACCCAGGTTGAAGTGGAAAGACAATATTAAAGTTAAGCACAGAAATTTCTATGTATTTATGTGCTTATAAAACTAAACAAATAAAATTTGATTCTATCAACTGTGGAAAAGAAAAGCTGGATGGGCACCTGTGCTATGCCATTCAAACTGGTTCGCCGTCCTGATCGAAGGCGTAGTGGGAAGGGAAGGCCCAGGCCCAGGTAGGACTACACGGTTCGAGTAAGAAAAGGAAGAAGGTATCTAGTGACCAAAAGGCTGCCTACGTAAAGGAAGAAATTGCAAACCTCTGGGTTCAGGAGAAGAAGAAGGAAACTAAAAATATATAATTTACGTAATTTTAACGTAAAGTTAACTTTCAAGTGTTAAACTTAAGTGTTTCACAAAGTACAACCTACAGTGTACGACACCACCTTCTACGATAGGAGCAACACCAACAACAGAAAATCAAACAAATATATCGTATTAACGAATTGTTTACAAATTTATTAAATTATATGGAATCTATTAATTACAGAAATACATTAAGTAAAGTAACAAGAAAACTCAAATTTGTAGTTTCTGTTAATATAATTATTATAAGTCCAACATAGTGTACGTGTTCATCCACAAGAAACGTATATATTTATTTGGTTGAATCATAGTCCAGAACGTGTAACGTGTTTTGGTGTTTTGTACGTTGTCTCTACAATAAATTCAACCCTGGCTGAATTTGCCCATTGCGAACATACTCCAGTTGCAAAATTTTACTACTATGAGTGCCACGATTAAAACAACGAAGCATGTGTGTACACCGCGAGGGCACATGCGTGTGACATACCAGAGTGCGCGCTGGAGTCAATGCAAGGCAAGGCGCGCGTTTGCACTGACCCCCAACACGCAGACTGCAACGCAGGACATGTGTCCGCCAAATGGGTGTGTGTGAGTGTGATGCCCGTATCCTAATCATGACATTCAGAGTAGTAAAAATTCCATTATCTGGAAGTATTTCACAGTGGGTAAAGAAGCCACAAGCTGAATTTATCTTCAAAGACACCAACAGTGTGCCGTACCAGAGTGCGCGCTGGAGTCAATGCAAGGCAAGGCGCGCGTTTGCACTGACCCCCAACACGCAGACTGCAACGCAGGACATGTGTCCGCCAAATGGGTGTGTGTGAGTGTGATGCCCGTATCCTAATCATGACATTCAGAGTAGTAAAAATTCCATTATCTGGAAGTATTTCACAGTGGGTAAAGAAGCCACAAGCTGAATTTATCTTCAAAGACACCAACAGTGTGACGTACCAGAGTGCGCGCTGGAGTCAATGCAAGGCAAGGCGCGCGTTTGCACTGACCCCCAACACGCAGACTGCAACGCAGGACATGTGTCCGCCAAATGGGTGTGTGTGAGTGTGATGCCCGTATCCTAATCATGACATTCAGAGTAGTAAAAATTCCATTATCTGGAAGTATTTCACAGTGGGTAAAGAAGCCACAAGCTGAATTTATCTTCAAAGACACCAACAGGACAAATCTGTTATCGTTGCTGGTTTGAATTAAACTAAATAATTTTATTTAATTTCTATCAAATGCTTAGAAACGAACAACTTATTGCTATTAAGAATTACAACAATGAAACATTAAACAATTTTCTTTTCTAAATGCTTTAATATACGCAGAAACTACAAGTTTTTGAACACTACGTCCCAAATGTGGCGAAAATTTCAACGCACACACTTTTGAAGTCGATTTTTAACGTTTTCCATTACACAGTGTAACATGTGAACAGAAATTACACCAACTTTGAGTGTTTCGATGTTTCATGGGTTTGGATCATTGTACACCTTACTCTTAAAATATCCCCAGTAGAATAAATGCTGGCAATCTCGCGGACCACGGAATGTTGCCACTACTAAAGGTAACTTGTTAAACTGCGTCCATTGATCGCCTAACCCTATGGCTGGATGCTCCACATACTGTTTAGTGTTATTTCAAACATTTCTGCGACTTCGGGAGACAAAACTTCGTTAATCATTTGGACATATTGCTCTGATGTGACAGTAATGGAATTCCTATTCTCATCGACAAAGAAGTGAGGACTGGTTACTCCAAAGGAAGCTGTTGCACACTATACAGTAAGTTTAGCAGTGTGCAATTGTTCTCGACGCATTTTTTAACGGTTATTTGGCTCTCAATACCGGAAGGTTTGATTATTTACATACCCGCTCAGATGGAAATGCGTTTCATTACTCATTAGCTTATTGTGAATAATATCTATGTTGTTATTTATGACATACGAGAACTGGCGGCAAAAAGTCACACAGTTTACTGTATCATTGTAACTTAAGGTTTACAATATTTGAATTTTGTACAGTTCCACGTTTAAATCATTATGAATAATTTTTCAAACACTGCTATTCGACGAGCCACATGAAAATGGCATCAGGCAGAATGTTTAGCACAGGATAGCGTAGGATAGCAGGTCTTGTGCGCGCAATGTTTTCGGTCGTACATACAATTCTAAGTTACGAGGAGGTTCCTTTTTACTTCCATGTTCCATAAGGAAATGGAAGAATGGTGGTCGCGAAAAAAATCGTATTCGAGATAACGGCTGATTCTGATTGTACTATTCTCAAAACATGAAGGAAAGTAATTTTCCGAAAAGTCACTGTGTGTGTGTCTGTATGAAGAAAAATTTTTTCTTCATATGGCTAACAGTTACTGCCGCAAATTCAAACAAAATCAAATAGTTTTTACATATGTGTCCGAGTTGTAGAGAACTCAGGGCCTACTGAATTTTGGTGAAGGTCAGTTAAGGGAGACGGGTAGTTTGCCTCCAACGTTTTACATTTTAAAAAGATTAAAGTACTTTATTTTGATAAAGTATCCTGAAAAGAAGATTATTATAATCCACTGTAGAAAGGTAGATAAAATAACTATAAATAAAAAGGGTAGTTAAAAGAGGAGGTGGTAGTTTTTTGAAAACTACGTTTTTTGAATAAAATACTTCATATTGATGGGTAAGATACCTTAGTAATTACATATAACGAAACTATTACTCAAAAAAGTGTAAATATCAAAACTGGGGTTGTTTGGTTAAGTGTGAGGGGTAGTTTACCTCCATTGTTTTGTATTTTAATAAGAATAAAGTACTTAATTTTGATAAGTTGACATCAGATGCATAGACAAAGAACTAGGAAGAAACTTAGTTGGAAAGAACAACAGCAAAATATTAAGCTGACATGTTTATAACATTCAGGAATACGTTGTTGCAAGTATTAGACATCGAGTTAGAAATTAGAACCAATTTCGGCACAGCGGCGATACAACTGTATGCGCCAAATACGCGTCCAAATCCACTGGGAATGCAAGCAGTGCGCACATACTCCCGCCATAATTGATTTGACTCAGCAACGTTAACACGTTTCTATACGGCTTGCGATGTACATACGTAGGCCTATCAGTGTTTTGTTAGCATGACTGTTACTGGTATGCATGCATTAGGAACTATACAGTAGGCCCATCAGCTTACCGTATGTCGAGAGTAAAACGGTACACGCCGACACACACGCACGCACACACACGCACATAGATACACGCAACAATTATAAAAAACATACACGTACAGTTATACCATTCTACTGTCGAATTTAATCTTTCTTTATCTGTGGATTTTGGTTAACAAAACACACTAACTGTAGTTAGCAATTTCATACTCTAGATACTCTAAAAGTTACTGATTTCTAAATTTTGTGAAAAAGTGACGTAAAATAATTAAACTATATCTGCAAGGTTTAGTTGAAATAATTAGATCTGCCAGTCTTATACATTATTCTAACGTAGGCTTCCGTGGTCGGTGTCCATTATGTTTTTGAAGTCTTCTTCCGGTATGGGCGGGTCAAAAATGTCTTGACGCCACTTCGGTATGGACCCACCGCCACTTCTATTGAGTTGCTTGCCGGCGTTTTTGTCACTTAGACCTGAGGATACTCATTGTAATATGAGTGAAACGTTGTCATACAAGACATTTTTGACGTCGTCCATACCGGAAGAAGACTTCAAAATCATAATGGCTTATACAGTGTATAGCATTAAATGTTATATCTCAGGGATGTGGATGCCAGAGAAGGAGAGGACGCGCAGTGGTTATGAGACTGACATGACTAGGATGTGACGTAAATGATAGGAATAAGAAATAATTACAATCTAGAAGGTCTTAAAATGTGTAAGATATAAATAATACATTATTGAGTACCTTAAAGGCTACTGTTTAATGAGACTAACGTTCTGGATAAAAAATAGCTTAGTGTTGGACTTGTCACAGTGCATGAAGGATTAATCTTACAGGGTAAATGTATTTAATTACTTTAGCTTTGTTAAGTAAAGAATTATTTATTATACATGAGCTGGTAAAATGTTAAAGTAACAACAGAAAATAATTTACAGTGAACCTAGACACTGGACAGAATTCTTATACCTCTAGACGAACTCACGAGTATAAATATTTACATGGTTGATAACATTTTTTTCGCCGAAGAAATAAAGGTTCAGTCCTTATGTAGTCATAAATGGAGGCTAAGATAGCCTCTGTGACGGCAGAATGGTGAATACCATATTATGATGATTTACAAATGGATTGAATGTAGATTTGATTAGACAAACAACGTAAGTAGTATTGTATAATAGTAGTGAGAGATTAGGACTACGTCACTGTTGCAGATGGCACAAGAGCACTACGTCACTGTTGCAGATAGTATAGTTGCGCTCTGAAAACTACAGAGTTTAGGGAATGGGAAACTTTTGTTCATTATTACTAATGACAAAGTCTAGATGCTTTATGTTTTACAACTGCAAGGTTGGTTGAGTTAGTATAACAAAAAAAAAGATGAAAAGTCTATTGAAGTTTTCTTAAAGTTCTTAAAGTTAGTCCATACAGGTTCTAAATAAAAGTTAACGTAAATTAATTTTCTCCTGTTCAAACATAAACACCGGCATAAGCATCACGTTTACCAATGCTAGAACTTTAGATATCGATTCAGGAACAAATTAAGGTAACTTTGAATCTCCTTATCCAGTCCGGAAGCAGGGAGAGCTGACGTTGCACCAGGCCAGCGGCATAACCAAGGTTACGTCATCTGAATAGAGCGAAAGAGTGACTCCATGCTGTATAGACAGATCGTTCGGTACAGAACGGGGTAGAGGACAGAACCTTAAGGAACGCCTGCGGAAATCGGTCGAACGGATGTGTATGACCAATCGACGCATACCCTAAAGAAGTGGTCGCGAAAATACGATCAATGACGATGAAGTAAAGAGGCGGAAAGGGGGGACAGGGAAGGCCTCCGTGCCAGACCCGATCGAAGGCCTTACTCACATCAAGCAAGACTGCGGACGTGGATTGATGCTTGTTCTCGACGTCCGTCAGTTTGTAGAGAAGACCTCCGTGCCAGACTCGATCGAAGGCCTTACTCACATCAAGCAAGACTGCGGAGGTGGATTGATGCTTGTTCTCGACGTCCGTCAGTTGGGTAACTACCCTGACGAGTTGAAGGGTCGTCGAGTCATCTCTGCGATAACCGAACTGTTCCTGAACCGAACGAAACCATCCAGCAGGGGGGAAATCCGGCCATGAAGGAGCTGCTCGAACACCTTCGAGATGACTGGCAGAAAGAGGTAGAGAGATGATTCTCGGGAAGCATACCTTTCGAGGCTTCGGGATCGTTATGTTGTTGTTGTCGTAGAGAAATCAGATAATATTAGTGTAACGAAGACGAATGCCTCCTGACAAACGTTTACCAAACTGTGTCACAGCCAAGATCCTGGTTGTATCGGAAGGTTCCCTATCAACCTGACGGCTCAATAGTGAAAGCAGAACCATGGATTTGTGGTGGATGTAGAGGAGAACTTACTGTACCTAAAATTTACTCACAAAACTATCAATTTTACTTTTTAAAAAATTGTGTAATTTTACCTCGAGCAAATTTCTCCCTTTTTTTGGCGGCAACCAGATCACTCACTTGTCTCATAACAATGGGTTTAGAAAGTCGGCTTCTTTTTGTGTCTGGTCCTACAAAATACATTTACCTAACGTGCCCCCAACATCCTTGCTTTGAATTATGACGTCGTCGACGGAAATTTCTTCGTCATTTCTTCCTCACTGTTTAGTAAATGCTTTTTATTTACTGCATCCATGATCTCATCGTCACTCAAAATTTTGTATCCTACGTCTAATTTATCTACATAAACCCAATTGTTAATGTCAGACACGCCGACAGACAGCTAACCGTGAGTACGTACACTTTCCTATCATGTCATTTATTAACTTATCATTTTCATTGTTTTCAGCTCCGGTTTCAAATTCTTCTAATGGCAAAAGTTTCTCCCAACTTCTCGACAATGTTTTGAAACACGTTGCCTGCAGTTACTAATCGGACAACTCAAGTTCTTGCTTTCTAATAGATTAACTGTTGGAGTGACTTATTTTTACATGTTTAAATTTGAAAAAAATTCAAATGGCATAAACTCGTGCATAATGTTGTTAGATTTGTACTTATTGTAAATGAGTATAAATGCTCAATTAATCTCAGCATTATTCTGAGTTATATGTTTAATAATATTTATTTAAAATGAGAACACACTTCTTTTGCTGTTCTGAATCATTCAATATTTATTCCTTAATTGTTTTATTATAATAATTTTCTTTTCTTCTATTAATTAATAACAAATTTTCCTTTTTTAAGGTTCCTGCTCCATCTAGCTCTCGGATGCATGAAAAAAGTTTTTATCTCAGGGTTATAACCAAATTAACAATCGTCTTCAGTAAAATTATAAATTCATACAAGAAGTTTTACGTTAATAACATACGATGAAGAAAACATTTTTAATGTGTAGTAATTAATTGTTGTTTGTGTATGATTGCTTGGATCTGAGTTCTTGTGATTATACAAAAAGAAATCAATTCAGATAATTTTACAAACTTAATATTACACAGTACAAATATAAAATTAGTAAAACAATTAAAATAATTAATAATTAAACATGTAATACAATTGACAACATAAAAAAAGAAAAAAATAATTGTCTATTATATAGCTCATAGTTCATGAATTCTCAACATGGCGGGCTGCTGTCCCCTTTCAGTAACAGTTAAATAAAGCAAGGGACGCCATGTTCCTTGAGTTGTATATACATTACTGAATGTTTAATAAAAATTGTATGAGATCTACACTTTTGTTTGTTCAAAATAAGTTTGTGTCACTCACTTTATATTATCATAGTTTATGTTTATAAATGTAGTCGGACTAAATGTGTCGTTATTTAGTTTGTATTGAAGTCTTGTGTAAAACGTTGACAGTTGTCAAGATGGCTTTAGTATTAAAACGGTCTCACCGAATTCAAAGATGTATTACTCCATTTTAGGATATTATTTTGAGCTTTCCTTCTTCAGGTTGGTCGAATATATATTGTTCGTTAGTTTACTGATCTCCTATAACTTTACTTGTCTTTTTACTATAATTTCTTCTCTAATATTGTTTGGATTGGCAACTGATTTAGTTTGTTCTTTTTGCATTGAACGCCCACACTAGAAAAAAAACATTTCTTCCTTGTAACACCAGCTTTAGATTCATTTATAAGAGGTCTTGATTTGTTTGGTGTATTTTTCGGTCTCAGGGCTGTTTTGTCCGCCTCCAGTAAATATAAGTTTTTAATATAACCTTACTTTTCCTGATTATTTTTACATAATGCCGTTTATGTTTTTATTTCATTTAATTTTATATTGTCACTCACACTAATGAAGTTGATTTTATTGTTATATGGTCACTTTATATATAATACATGCCATTCTCACCTTTTGGCCATACTAGGTTCATAACACTTTATATTTTTATCATTGTTTACACTGTGTCATTTGCACTGTTTTATTATTATTATTTATCACTTTTCTATTCACTCATCTCACCTTGTAAGTTTTCGAATATACACAATTATGAAAATAATTACCTTGTCTTTACCATAACACTATATATGAGCTAATTACAAATCCAGTCTTAGGTTAAAGACCTAGCTTGACTTTCAGGCTTGTGTTATACAAATGATTTTGCTTAACTCTAAATACATTTTTTACTTACATACTACAACATTATTATTTACAATATTATAATAAAATATACAAAATCACTTCCCTAATCGGTTGGGTAATTAGTATGTCAAAGTCACAGTCCAGTCTAGTCCTTTATTATGTCTGTTTGTAAAGTTATTTACTATGTTTGTTTACAAAGCTAATTCCTGTTTTTAATTTATTCATGCATCTGTAAAATACTTATTTTTTATTCATGGTTTATTGTTTTAGTTATTATAATTCTTCCTTATATAATTATTTTTGGTTGTTCTCATTTGATTACTCATTCTTTATTGCATTCCTCATTCAGTTACATAGTATTTATCTATTTGATTAGTTTTACTATAAATTTTGATGTTTAAATTAAGTTTAATTTTTTGTATTATCTCGTGATGCTAGAACGTACGTCAGTTTACCATCTCTGAGAAATAGATGCTTAATTTTCTGAGGTGACAAATTATCGAGTGACAAATTACCGGGTTTCTACTCTACTTAATGAATGCGAAAACAGTTCCAAAGTGATTTTTCTGAAGCCCAAAGGGATAAATGGTTTTTAGTGGACGGTAAATTCACATTCCAGGAAGCTTGCGTCTTCTCGATGGCGCATAAAATATTTCTTCCTTCAAAAAGTCACCATGATCATCATCATTGACATCATCGACTGTTATTGCATTATAACGACAAATGAATAGGGCTGCTATAGGAGGACAGTTATAGTAGTACTAAAACGTGTAGTAGTAGTAGTAGTAGTAGTAGTAGTAGTAGTAGTAGTAGTAGTAGTAGTAGTAGTAGTAGTAGTAGTAGTAGTAGTAGTAGTAGTAGTGATGGTATAGGCGGGGTGTTTGTTTTCAATATATTTGGAATTTCTAAACGACATCGGTTACTACAAATAGAGTTTCTGACAGATGTAGAAAACATCTAAAAATTATTCAACGATTCCCTCGAATTTGTTATACATTGACATCGAATTCAGTGATACGAAATGAAGAAACTCGTAGCCATCCCGTTGTGCATTCCACGATACGAATTCATTCATGTGTTCACAAGTATTCATGATTATGGGGAGTCATAACAAAGGGAGTGGACTGACAGCCATCACGGAACTGACCTTCCGTCTCAGTTGTGTTCACCCCCTGTCCACTTTTGACACACAATATTGTCTTATCTGTACAACTCCAATCTCGCTCACATAACCAAATGTCAGAGAATACAATGACAACTGGACGATGTGCTCCCGTAATCTCAAAGTATTTACAGACCTGCTGCTGCTGAAGCATTTGTTGTTAGGAACATAGAGTTTACAATTATTAATTACGTTTTCAGATCTGCAAACGTAATTCTATTTATTTAAAGCCTTACAATTCTTCAAGATAAGTCCACCACATCAGAGATATGAGAATTGCATTGAAAACGGTTATTCAATATTGCCTATTTGAACAGATATGGCGTAGATGACATTGAATTTTTAATGATACCGAGGTATTATAGTAACAGCATGAATATTCATAACAATAAATAGTGCTGTTTGAAATAATAATATTTTGAATATTAATAATGCACCAGTTTGCCTTATGTCGTGATTCAGATTACATTTTCCAGATTATGAGCTGTCTGTGAATAAATGACTAAGACCAAAACTATATATAAGTTTTAATTAAACTAAGATTCGTATTTTTGATTCCAGCCTCAAATCCGTTGTCTTTCATGATTGGAAAAACTGGAAAGTCACTAAACTGTTATCAGGACAATCCAGATCTTTAAACAGACGTCTATGTATGCACATAGTTTATACGCGCGTCCACACACACAGAAACAAATTAACAAACAATAGTTATAAAAGAAATAGAAAGGGGTGATATTATCTAACAGCTATCTAAACAAATCTTCATCACTTGTGCATATATAGAAGTCTCAAACAAATCTTCACCACTTACAGTCGGTAAAATCTAGTAAGAATTAAGACACATGTAACCTAATAAATTTAAATAATATTCGATTTTTATAGTCCACGACGTATACGCGTAAAAGATGCATAATGCATTTTCCGGTTAGGGAACACTAATTTTTAAATAAAATTTGTTTATTTACAACTTATCACCAACATCGTAACGTGTGATGTGTGAATGAAGTATATCCACTTGGTTAAAGGTTAAATTCCTAAAAAATGTTTAATATTAATTTGACATTCACTTAACTTATATATCACAGTCTACGAAACCATTTAATATGTCAAGTACTGATTGCTAATTTAGTTTATTCGTTTACGAACGGTCAGCTAAAAGAGTTTATCGTTTCAGGTAGACATATATGAACACAGACACGTTCTAATATGTACCTGTTTAGGCCTATATATGGTATCTGCGTTCTCTTACTGAAAAAAAAAGTGTAATATTGCTCTCTCTCTCTCTCTCTCTCTCTCTCTCTCTCTCTCTCTCTCTCTCTCTCTCTCTGACACACACACACACACATACAGATATCGACGATACATATTTTTGTTAATATTTTTATTTTGTCTTTGAAAAGATGTAAGCGAGCTCAGTCAGTGTGAAAGTATAATGTAGTCTTACGTGGGAGTAGTCGAGCAGCCTGTATTTAGCATACTGTGAGCTCAAACAGGAAGTCGTTTAGAGCCCTTTGCGACTGATTTAAAGTGCTCTGACCGCTCAGAGTTAAGAAAGTCTTCTAGAAGCACGCCAGTCGTTTAGGACGTCTTACTTAATCGTAAATTGAACGTGAACGTGTATATTGTGGTTAAGGGCGCGTGGCATAGCCGCACATGAAATTTATTTGTCTGTTAACTAAAATACAAGTTACAATACAATAAACTATTTTAACAGTCTATTTTGCTCCAAACAGTGTAGTATTAAATAAATATTGCTTATGTCGTTCAGTTGTAATACAATTTTTAAATTTATTAAATGTGTATAATACAAATTTCTATTGTGGAAATGCCAAATTATAAAAAAATTAGCATGAAAAATATCGGTATGCAGAACCATACATGACTTCCATGTTCTAAGATTTGCGTTTAAAATCATTTATTTCTAAAAAAAAATATTCCAAACACAAACTATTTTCACTATTTATAGATATTTTTGTAATTATGAGGTAGTTGTTTAATGTAATGTTATTTTTGAGCCACTTTATCTATAAAAACTAGGTACTTTATTCTTATAAAGAATCTGAACTTCGCAGATAATCATCCATCCTCCTCAATCGATCCCCTCCATTAATGATATTTACACTTACGTAGAGTAATAGTTTTATCATGTGTAGTTGCTCAGGTATCTTATCCCTCAAAATCAATTACTCGTACTTTACTTAGTATCAGCAAAGAAATTTTTTAAAAATCACCCCTCTCCCATCAACTACCCACTTTATTTATAGATACATCATTTACCATTTTACAGTGGATTAATGTGACTTCATTTGATGTGTGTGTGTGTGTGTGCGTTTGTGTGTGTCGGCGTGTGCCGTTTCACTCTCGACATATGGTAAGCTGATGGGCCTACTGTATAGTTCCTAATGCATGCATACCAGTAAATTCATGCTAGCAAAACACTGACAGGCCTACGTATGTACATCGCAAGCCGTATAGTACGTGTTAGCGTTGCTGAGTCAAATCAATTATGGCGGGAGTACGTGCGCACTGCTTGCATCCCCACGTGGATTTGGACTCGTGTCTGGCGCATACAGTTGTATCGCTGCTGTGCCGAAATTGGTACTAATTTCTAACTCGATGTCTAATACTTGCAACAACGTATTCCTGAATGTTATAAACATGTCAGCTTAATATTTTGCTGTTGCTCTTTCCAACTAAGTTTCTTCCTAGTTCTTTGTCTATGTATCCTGATGTCAACGTGTACGCAAGTATCAAATTGTCTTTTCAGTGATCCATAAAAATAAACCTGCGGACCTGTAATTAATGAATCTTGTGTGTGACAGTTTAATAATTTAAACATATTTTAGCTTTGTTATGAGGACTTGCGCTTGCTGGGCTGTAAGGCCGTGGTCCACGTTTCGGCCGTGCCTGCCTTCGACGGCCATCTTCAGTGCAGAAGGCTGGAAAACACTGACAATGGTTTTGTAGTCAGTGACCACTGAAATGTGGTTAAGGCTAGTGGTTGTGAGTAGGACACCCATTTTTTTTCATTTTGTAAATGTGGGAAAGTTGCTAACGTAGTGTAGGGCACAAGGCGGATTAAATCTGGTCAACTAAGAAAAGTGTAATATGCTTATACAATTTTGTTGACAAGTAGCGGTTATAAAGTCTTCTCTTATCTGTTTAAGTATATAATTCAATTATCGGTAAAAATAATTTTCTTTAGGCTTTTACAGTGGTCATGAACATTGCTGGAATTGCTTTCTGCCCGGCTATTAGTCCGCGGTCTATTGCTTCGTGTGAAAACAGATGTTTCGGTCCCAACATCGCAGGCCACCTTTAGTCTAAAAAGATCAAAAAATTGGCACGGTGTTCGCCAGTTCACCCCATTACTGAGGTACATGATTCATAGTCTGCTATTATTACATCTACTCTTAACATTATAAAAGTAATATTTTACATGTTATTGTTAATTATTGCTACTCTGAAACGATAAATAACTGCATGACGCTTTACATGCTTTGTGTGGGCAGTAGCATTTCGCAACGCTTGGGTACATCCTCTAGTTCCAAATCCGAATACATCATTATAGTCAATTATCGTACCAGCATCCAGGTTATTTCTGTAGTAATAACAATATACCTATAGAGAGAGACAATTACAGTAATAACAATAAATTAACATATTTTAGTGTAATGGTATATTTTAATTTTCAAATATATAAATATTTTATATTTTCAAATATAATGTTTAATGTAGTTCAAATATTTGAGTTATTTGAAAACTATATTTTAAATTGTTTACATTAACCTTAATTTTATAATTAATTAATTATGTAATTAACGCTTTGTAAATGTATTCCTTTAAAACCTTACAGGAATACATAAACTTCGAGTTTATAGGTTTTCATTGGTGGTGCTATTCATTACGATAGACTTTGCTGACCATACTTGTTAATTATAATACTATAGTAATTACGTACCGAATAGGTGAAGATTGCTTTCTTTGAATTAAGACATATTCTAATATTAATCCAAACACATTTGTTGCAGTCTATTTCTTGATGCATATATAATGTATTTAATATTTATAATTTCTTTACCTCAAGATGTTATTTTATAGTAAAAAATAACATATTGAGGTAAAATATTTATAAATATTAAATAAATTCTATTATAAATGTATTTTATTTGTAGTTTATATGCTAGAGTTGATAAAGAAAAGTGTGTGAAAGTAGTTTACACATAGGAGTGAACAAGTCCTGAATTAAGTTTAGAAAAATAATTTTATAATTCTACAGAATCGCTCCCAGTCTGAACTACATTCTCAAATTTATATAACAGTAGACAAATCAACGTACGAACGAATTCATATCACGTAATAAGGAACAAAATTGCCTCCGAATCCTTTCCATACAAGTGACCCTACGTCCCTTGAGATTGAACTTCATGTCTATCCTTCACAATATTGATAGTGCCTATACAGTAAGTTACCTTCTAACTTTGATATTCGGATAGTAATTTGCCCATTTTTGAGACATTTTACGTGCGCTCTCACTTTTTTGCCTTTTTTCTTTAAAGAATCTATGCGTTTTTCAAAGCAGCATTTTATAAACATGTCAACTTACTATTTTTCTGTTGCTCTTTCCAACTTATATTCTTCCTAGCCTAGTTGTCTATATATCCTGATGTCAACGTATACACATATATTAAATTGTCTCTTACAATAATCCATTAAAATAAACAACCTGTCCTGTAACTGATGAACCTTGTATGTACAACAGTTCAATAATTTAAACATATGTTAGCTTTAGTTTTTCATTTTGTAAATGCGGCAAAGTTATTAATGTAGGCTACAAGGCGGATTAAATCTGGTCAATTAAGAAAAGTATAATATGTTTATAAAACTTTGACAAGTAGAGGTTATAAAGACATCAAACATGTTTACTCACAAATATACTATTGTGAGTTTATTATTTCTTCGGTCATTCAAATTTCGACTACAATGAAGAAATTAATTTCATAGTTGTCAAATTTATTATGGTGTAGTACATAAAGACAGAAAATAAAATGTCTACGTTTATCGACACAAATTAACGTTGTCGAATATTGTGTATGCCATTGAATACTGGATGCAGAGTGTATAGTTTGTTTAAAACTTCAACCTTATAATTACAAGTTGTTCATGTAGAAGATACTTATTGAAATGAATGTCGACTAGCTTTAGGTGGTATATATAATGAAAATATGTTAATATTAGGTGTCGGAGTGATAGTATTAAGTCAAATGACAATTAACATTAATAAATAATAGATAATAATACTAATAGAAGTCCTGTTATTGAATATTCTTAGCAATACTGTTTACACAGTTTTTGTAACCTATTATCTAGAAGCATACTAATAATACTGACAGGATTATGTTGGAAAATTACTGATCTGTGTAAATTTTATTCAATAAATTCTACATTGTAAATGTGCTGTGTAACTTTATCTATAAACTTCATTTACATTTTGTTAAATAAAAAAAAGTCCTAGTCCTAATTCAAGTTTTGTAGGATTTTCTTCTTTGTAATCAGCTGACTGGACTGCACATTTCCGGCGTTTTGTGAACAGATGTTTTTGTTAAACAAAGTAATTTAATTTCAACAGCTGTTGCAGCAAGTAATAGTATGGAGAACCCGTTTTTAAAGTCTGTCCAGTTTGCTTCATTGTTTTACCTAGTATTCATTTTGTTGTTATTACAGAAATATATGACAAGTCAAGAATTTAAGCAAGTTTGGAGTGGAGGGCTCAGAAACCCAAGTTTGTGGGTTCAGGAAAGGAGTTCTGACCTTTACAATATAAATGAGAGTAGTATAGTATATAATTGAGTTTACTGAAAAAAAGAACCGTATTTAAGTTTGTGTAATATTAGTAAATAAATTGGGATTTTTTAGTGTACGGTATTTTAATGAATTTTTGTAGTCGCCTCCTGACCCAAGTAACCATATGCTTCAGTTGAATACCTGTGGTTTTTGTGTTAATTTCGGGTTTCAGTCCCTTTTCCTTTGGATCTCATTAGTTAGAGCAAGCAGTTTTACCGTTTTACCCTTTTTCTAATTCTTTGTAAATTAAACGCCGAAAGGATGTGCACAGCTCTCTGAATGTTTAACACCGTCAAACTTATCATTGCGATACAGCGATCCTACCAACACTCCGTAACTGCTGTCCCCATTTACTTACGTAAGGCGAATTGTAATATATTCCGCACGAAATACGTTATTAGTATTTAAATAAGTACAAGTGCCTATGTTTAACAAATATTGTACTTCTGCAGGTTATCTATTAGTACTATTTCTGACAAGTTCCGTGTTATGCAGTAAATAAATTTTATATATTTTTTTAATTTATTTATTTGTAAGGTCGCTGCTACAGCAACGGTCATTAATGACCACAAAAATTATAAAAATGAATGTGTACAGATTCTTAAACAGATGCAGTAATATTATATTAAATATTTGTTTAAATCCCAAATAATGCAAATAAATGAGATAGGTAAAAATATGTAACAAATAAAAATATTTGTTTAAATAATGCAAAATAAAATGAGAAATATTAACCCCCCACAACACAAACATTATAAATACACATCATGTTTAGATATATAACATAAATATAAATATAATAAATATAACACTAAGTAACAAAATATAACAACTATATAACAATAAGTCATAATAACATATCAATCCATTAACTTAGTTACACAATTTTTAATGTTCTTATAATTTTCGTAGTTCGTACCTATATTGTTGTTAACAACTGAATCTCCTTTATGAGGAGAAGTATGTTGGCGGCTGCAGTCTTGTCGTTTAAACGTTTTCTCACATCTGCAGGGATATTAAATTTGGTTCGCAGATGTTGAAGAGCAGGGCACTCTGGAACGAAATGGGAAACTGACAAACCGTACCACAGCGATTACATCTCGCAGGAGGCTCTTTTGTGAAGATGTGCTTGTGAGTCAGTAGCGTGTGGCCGATGCGGAGTCTTGTTATGACCACTTGATTTCTACTGGAGTCTATAGCAAAAATTGTATATTGCTTGCAGCTTTTTTAAATGACGCCTTTGTAAGGGTGGTGTTGGCCGCATTTAGACGTAAGTGTTGTGCAATACCATCTGAAGCCGAACACAAGATGCGGTGATCAATACGTAGTGTTTGCTAAAATAGGAAACAGTGAATGTGTCCGTAACTTGTTGTTAATTACAATATAAAAATAACAATAACTTTAAATATTCATCGTTTACATATAACCTTCAGCACTGTTAATTCTTATAACACTAAGCAGGTGGAACAATTCTAGTCAAATTTTAATTATTATTTTAAACCAAATCTTTTTTTTAATTTACACAAGGCATACGTACGTTATGAGTTATCTGCCATTTTCTACGCAGAAACAGTACTGCGACAACAGAGTGACATTAGTAGGCCTACACAGAGACAAAGAACTAGGAAGAAAATTAGTTAGAAAGAGCAACAGAAAATAGTAAGTTGACATGCTTGTAACATGCAGGAATATGTTGTCGCAGATATTAGACATCGAATGCCAGAAATTAGAAGCAATTTCGTCACAGCAGCGATACAGTTATACTATATGCGCTAAATACAAATCCACGTGGGAATGCAAGCAGTGCCCACATACTCCCGCCATAATTGGTTTGACTCAGCAACGTTAACATGTACTATGAAGCTCCCGATGAACGTAGGCCTATCAGTGTATTGATAGCATGAATTTTACTGGTATGCATGCATTAGGAACTACGTATACATTAGGCCTATCAGCTTACTGCATGTCGGGAGAGAAACGGTACCCCCCCCCACACACACGGACGCACGGACGCGCGCGCGCACACACGCACACGCACACGCACACAATTATGAAAAACAGATACACTTACCGTTATACCAGAGTGTTGTTTAATTTAACATTACTTTATCTTTGGATTTTTGTTAACAAAACACGTAGTTAATTCTAGGATACTCTGAAAGCTACTGATTTCTTACATTTTGTAACAAAGTGGCGTAAAACACTTAAACTATATCTGCAAGGTTTAGTTAAAATAATTAGATTTGGCAAGTTTTTCAATCACTTTCTGCTAAAGTCCGTTTCTTGATGTATTAATTAAAAAATAACATCTTGAGGTAAATTTAATTATAAATATTAAACATATATATATATATATATATATATATATATATTCAATCACTTTCTGCTACAGTCCGTTTCTTGATGTATATAATACATTTAATATTTATAATTAATTTACCTCAGATGTTATTTTTCTATTTGGAACATGTTTCGAGAGTTCCTGTTTTCTCATCTTCAGCCTTCGCGATCTTGTTTCTGGTGAAGTATTTGTGTGTTGGCTGCTGGATGCTATTAAGGTAGTTACTGACTTTAAGAATAGTGCACTGAAAAAACGTTATTTTGAACACCTAAACGCATACAAAAAACTGGAAATATATAAATCCAATTTAGCCACACATGCAATAAACACAGGACACGAATTCCCAGACATAATCAATGTATCACTAATAAAACATATACCACACAAAGGCACCATAATGAACATTTGGGAAAATTTACAAATATACAAACATAAAACACAAAACAAACTAATACCAGAACAAATACAAATCAATACAAAACATGACAGAATATTCAAAGCACTCAACATCGAAAATACACAAAATACAAAAACATATACCACAACCACACACAATAATACAACTTTAAAATACCAAAGACCAACAAACTACCTTAATAGCATCCAGCAGCCAACACACAAATACTTCACCAGAACAAAGATCGCGAAGGCTGAAGATGAGAGAACTGGAACTCTCGAAACATGTTCCAAATAGAAAAATAACATCTTGAGGTAAATTAATTATAAATATAAAATGTAATATATATATATATATATATATATATATATAATTTTCTATATAAGTAACTCGATGTTTCTTGCAGTAATTATATAATTAGTGATGTTTTCAATTTGTTTCTTCTGCAAGTAGTATAATTTCGTATATTCTTTTTAACACCTGACGCACGTTTCACTGAAAAATATAAGTATCATCAGAGGTTTGTAAGTAAATTAATAACAATCAAAATAATTCTATTAATATAAAATTAACGAATAATCGAGTTAGTATCGATTTTAATGTAAAATAACTGATAATCGATTTAGGTCGATTAGTTAACGATTGTTTTAATGTTTATTTTCTTCAGCAGCTGTTTTATTTCGATGGTGGATTAATGTCACAGGGTAAATGTATTTGGATAACTAATTATACATGAGCTCATGTTAAACTGTTAACTTAACTCTATCTATCCACAAACAGAAAATAATTTACAGCGAACCCAGAAATTTGAGAGAATGTACGTCTGTACATACTCACGACCTACTTACGACTACACTTCGTCACATTCTTGATATCATTTTCTTGCGCCGAAGATATGAGGATCCAGTCCATCTATACGGAGATGGAGATATGTTCTTAACCTCCCACAACGGTGAACACATATAACGATGAATTGTTCATGATATCCGGGCTGTTTGGCCGTGGTCCATGGTTTATAACAAAACCAAACGTTTCGGCAGCTCCACTGGCTGCCATCATCAGTGGTATAAAAATCCTGCACGCCGGGTGTTTACGTACAGGCCCACAGTACTGTGGTATAGGCTAAAGCTGTCCTGCCATGCTACCTGTACTTATAAATTCAGCAAAGTCCCACGTACAGGTAAAAATGACACCATCAGCCAATCACAATAAAGATGGTGTATGATTGGCTAGCACGAAGCTATGCCATTAGGTACTCACTTGTTTGCGTGCAGGGTTTTTATTCATGAACAATTCATCTGACACCGGCCGTGAAAGCCTGAGGAATAATTTAGATATAACGATAATTTACAAATGGAATGAGTGTAGATTTAATAGTGCAAAAAGTGTAGGAATGAGTGGAAAAAAGTATAATAGTAGTGACAGATTACGTCACTGCTGAACATGGTAAAATTAAGATTTGAAAACTACAGAGTTTAGGGGACGAGAAAAATTTGGTTCATCGTTAAGAATGAAAAGGTCTAATTAAGGGATGTCGCCGAGGTGACGCCCATCTTCTTGAATGCAGTTTTTAAGTCTCCGCTGGAAATCCTGCATCACACAGGCCAACATCTCTAGAGGGATGGTAGCAATTTCTTGAATGATGGCATTCTATAACTCTTCCAAATTGCGAGGTTTGTTAGCGTACACACGGCTTTTGAGGTACCTCCACAGGAAAAGTCACACATTGACAAGTTGGAAGATTTTGGAGGCCACGGAACATCGCCAAAACGTGAAACGAGGCGTCCACGAAACATGCGTCGAAGAACATTCATTGAATCATTCCCGGTGTGTGCCGTAGCGCCATTATACTGAAAACGGACATTTTTCGTGGCACTTCGTCGTCTCCGCACTTCTGGCACGAAGAACGTTTGAAGCATATTAATTTAACGGATCGAACTGACAGTGACTGTGATGCCATTTTCCTAAAAAAAAAAATACGGTCCAATAATTCCAAAAGAGCCAACAGCACACCACACTGTGACTCGTTGAGAGTGCAGGGGACGTTGGTGAATAATGCGTGGTTGTTCAGGTGCCCAATAACGCAAGTTATGCTTATTTATGGTCCCGTCCAAATGAAAATGAGCTTCATCACTCATTTACATTTGCACATTTTCACAGCAAAGTCCCCACGTTGTCCGCAATCTACCGCCTTTAGCTGATGCACAATTCGAATTTCGTATGGGTGGAATTTTAAATCGTTGTGTAAAATTCGCCTGACCGTGTCACGGTTGATTGCTGACTCGCATGTTGTTTAGCCGATCGTCTTGGGCTTCTAATCGGTGCTCCTCTAACCTTTCCTGCGTTCTCCGGTGTCGTTACACTGCGCCTAGGGCCTGATGGGGTTTTCTGCGTAGTGTCCCCAGTTGATCTAAAATTTTCCACCCATCTAAGGATTGCGTTCCGACTCGGAACGGCCCCTCGTCGACCAACATTGAATTGACAGCGAAAGAGTCACTCCGTAGCCGTGATACAGTCACCACTTCGAACAAAACTGTCATACGCGAACAGTTCGTGTTGCAAGGTCCACTGCTCCATTGTTACTAAAATGGCATCTCGTAGGATGTAGAACGAGCCTCACCACAACCTTCTCCCATCACTGTACATTCAGTACTACGCAGTTCAAAAACGTTCTATTTCCGTGAGTCACCCTGTATATTATATTTTAATCCTTTATATTATTGTGTTATATTATATTGTGTTTCTTTAATACAGCTTGCTGGATTAGTGTGTTTAATTTGAATAATCTTTCTTGTAAATTAAGAAATTTATTTGAATTGTTTTGTAAAGCACCAGGCGGTTCTACTTATGTTTACGTATGTGAGGGAAGCCCCAAATACGGGCATTTCTAGTTGCTCTGTACGGGCATTTTGTTTCGTCACTCTATTGTTTTGTTATAATATTGAGTTTTTAATACTGTGACGAAATAAAGATTAGAAAAAATGAAGGTAAACTGAAAGACAAGCTGAAAACACTATAGGCTATACGAAGGAGCAACCAACTACCGACATTTGCACCAGTGACGTCACTAACGCGGCTTGCTACTGCGCAACCACCTCGTGATACCTGCCGTGTACTTCTAAATACTGTGTGTTCAATGTATAACAAACCTACAAAATACGGAAATTCGGAACTTAGAGAATACGAAAATAACGATGTATTTCTGAACAATTTTGATAAAGAGAAATTGCAAAAAAGCATTGCAATACTGTGTCGTCGCCTTCCATTTTAGTTACGTAAACCCAGTTCTTCTATTATATTGTAACCAGGAATCCAGTATCTTTAGGATCTCGTATTGAATAAAGAACCGTGTGTCTAAAATTCCAGATCAGGCTGCATATAGTATATCCTTAATGCTATCCCAACCCTTTAAGGTAATTGAATTTAAAAATCCTAAAGTATTGTTAATTTGTTGATATTATAAGTACATTAATTAAAAATAACTCTCAATAACATACTTACGTATATACTTGAAGAAACATAAGAAAGATAAAACACACGCCGTACAGTAAACACATCGATGGGATTAGTTGGACAATTCACTTTAAATATCAGCATTGTATCCTCACAAGCAAACTGTCATTATTACTTCCATAACCATTATAATAACGATGATATTAGAGACACTTTTGGCAATACTATATTTAACAGTAATTGTAAGCGACAGAAGCAGTTATGGCAACTGATAGACTGTCGTCGTCATAATTATCATTATCATCGTTTCATCATTATCACCTCAGCTTTGTAACAATGTAAGAGCGTTTTGCAATTCCACATACCTTCTAATCCAAAATCATATTTATGATTTTTTCAAATATGGTCTACATTAGTTAATGATTGATGCTTTATTATACTTTCTGTAGCATCTACTTAACCCGAGTAAATCTGAGAGCTTTTCTCTGAATTTTTCTAACACTCCAGAAGGTAAACGTCGAAGACACATTTATTAAATATTATTTGATTATAAGTAAATCGTTGCGGAGGTGGTGATGATGATGATGATGATGACGACGACGACGACGACGACGAAGAAGAAGCAGAAGAAAGAAACGAATACGACAATTATTGTAATTATTGATTCAATTGTTTCTTTTTGGCTTCAATGAATTGTGAAAAATACAATTAATTAACATTTTCATTCAAGTAAGCATTGGTGTTATGTCCTTTCTGTCGGATATATTACGCTTTTGTGTTAACGGTTTCAGCAGTTATGCGATTATTAATAAAAAGAAGTACCGGTATCCAAAACATACGTTTTACAGAAGGAACGTGCTACCCACGTACCGCACCTTACGTAACGTATTTTTCCAATATAATATCATACAGCTAGCTGTTCTTTTTTCCAGACAAATTAAGTCATATATTTGTCGAAAAGAAATCACTGCGTTGCTTGTATTACTAAGTCTCGAGTGGAATTAATGTAGGCATATGTGTCTCTGTAAATGAGTGTGTGTGTATTATTTCCGCACTCCAAAATAATGTAATCCTACCGTGAAAAAAGCGTATGTACTATGATCCACGTTCCAGACCAGCCTGTGCTAGGAGACATAATAAAAAAAAAAAATGAACGATAACATTTTTGTTTTCTTACAAGTCGAACATGTCCACCAGTAAGCGTATAGCATGCTGATAGCCGATTTCGTTGTGATGAAATCAGTGTCTACTGTAGTATATGATGAAAACTGGAAGGATATAAAAGAGTAAAAACAAAACAAAAATGTAAATAAACAATTCTTTTGAATTTGCAAATATTTAATTTTGAAAATACAATTGTTACGTCACTATACTATCGACAAGACCGTGGTTGTTCTGTGTTTTAATTTTTATCGGTTTGTACAAACCTGACTGCAAACTACAAACCGTTTTAAATGTAGGCCTACGTGCAGACACGAAAGCGTGTTTTGTTTCCGGTAGCCGTAAAAGCTGGATCAATTCTAATGTCTACACGCTAAGAATTTGTTAAAAGTTGCATTCCATTTAAAAACTTTTTAAAATTTACTTAATTGATAGATAGTTTACAATTTACCAACGGAATAAACCTGTTGATGGTAATAATTTACACTCCATACATGATTCACAACAAACAATTATGAATGACAGCAACTACGTTTGTGAAGACAGAATTAATTTTCTGTTGTGAAGATCGTGTTTGTTAGAATAAAGGAAGTGATATAAAAATATTACTTTGCATTATGAAATTAATATTCTTATGAATGGAAAGTGTCAAGTAAAACATAAACTGTATTAGTTACTATCGATTTTCTACACAAAATTCAATTGTTTTGACACACGTGTGTAGTAACTAGTTTGAATAACGTAGTACCCAACGTAAACCTAGTGGTATTCATAAGGTATTTAAGTAACAGGCCTATTGCAATGATTCCAACTACAGAAAAGTACCTCTGTCGTGAATTAGGCTACCTACACGTGGTTAACCCTAACTTCAAGATTTTCTCTGATGGGATCGCGGTTTTGTTACAGGTGTAGTCAAACGGTTTGCTATATTATATTGTTAAACTTTACAACAGTCGTTGGGGATTATACAGACAACCAACGTAAAACCTATGAAATATGTGACTCTCACTATCACGTTTACGTGGTTTTAAATTGTTTTATCTGAACATGTCATCACATAGGCTTTAGAAACTTTAATGTAATTAATGTAGCAAATTTTACCTTTAACGTAAGTGCAAATACGAGCTTAAGGATTTTTATAATTGAGTTAAAATTAGCTTGGATAACAACGTAGCACTGAATTAAATGCAATTACATTTTTCTAACAGTTTTTTCCAAGTATACTATTTATATTAAAAGTAAACATACATTTTTGTAGCTCTTTTGAAACTGAATAAATTGGTAAGAATTTATAAAATATTTTTACAACTAAAAAGCTGTATAAGAAACATGCAAACTCTTACTTTTATACACGCCGAATTCTATCATAAAACGGATAACTATAACTATTTTAATTAAGAAAGTTGTGTTAGTGGTTGTAATCACAAACAGAATTATCACTGTTGCACACCACTATATAACATTTTCCGATCTGTCGATGAGATGAGAAGCTTGAAAGCGCTAATCGGAATAATTTTTCTATAGTGGTGTGCAACAGTGACAATTCTGTTTATAACTATTTTGTTTTACTCAAGAAAAATGATTCAGTCTATGTGACGTTTTTTCCACATTCAATTTAAGTTATGATTTCAGTTTACACAGTGGAGTGTACAATGAGTGTTATATTACGAAGAATTTTGTAAAACAATTAGTATTTGTTAGTTTAACTACAAGCCTACTGTTATGACGACAGCAACATGTAAGTCTGTATGTCGCAGTACGTATATCACTGGATAGTTACTGTATACCCAGCTTTATGGGCACAATACAAATCCACGTGGGAACGCGAGTCATGAACATGTGGAGCGCTGTAATTGGTTTAGCTTGCACAGTGCAACAGCAGTACCTCTCTGTCATTTTATATATTGCAAATTTAAATTGCACACTAAAAGTATTGATTTACCAAGATTTGTATTTGCGTTTTGGAGTAGTTACATGCATCAATTACAAATAGAAAAATATGAAGAAGAAGATTCACGCATCCCATTATTTGCCTTCAGTAAGCTGTTTAATGTTGCCACTTAACAAGTCGCAAAACTTTCAGTGTTGATCGTTTGCGTTTGTCTTAAAACAATAAGATCTCAATGTTCTTCATCTAATTACTCGACTAAAGACTAAAGACCAACGTACGGACGTGAATACGTTTCCTAGTCAATTTGCTGGTTCAGCGAATGTTCACGGTTTTGAACATATCACTCAGTTTTTTTGACCATAGGTTCTACTTTCAGATAATTTTTAAACATACTTTGGAACAGTGATTCCGTTTTAGAATACTTTATCCAGAAAACAATGAATAATTTTGATGTTATATGTTGCAACGCAATTCCCGAGTGTCATAGATTCAAGCAGGTTTCAAAATAAGTATCCTGATCTACAACTCATGTAAAGATAAAGCTACTTCTCCATCAGTCAGTCAGTACATCTTTCGACTAACAATATTTTGTGTTTGTCTGTTTCTGTTGTGCTACCTCTGTCGTAGTTTGTCGTCCAGCATCACACCGAGATATTTTGTCTTATTTGAGAGAGAACGCTCTCAAAAGTACTCTCTTTTTAAAGAATGAACACTAATTGTTTCCTTTCATTAAATTTTGTACGTCACCTTCTGATTCAGTCGACAAGATAGTGTAGCCCTTAGGTTAGGTTAGGTTAGTCCTTGAAATTTTGAGTTTCAATTGTTTCACCTACAGATAATACCTCAAAGTTTTTCAGACAGCTCTGTATTAAAGCTTTAAGAGCGAAGAGGACAAGTAGGCAGGCCCTCTTTCTTCTTTCAACTGTGCATGAACCCACTGATTGAACATTTTCATCGTTGGAAAAGTATCTGTGTGGTGTTAAACCCTGGAACCTTGGCGTGCACGAGCCCTACCACAGTCGATGCCGTTTATCCTTTCTTCAAGTTTCCTGAATACTGTTTATTTTGCTTCAAACGTTCTTTTTTTCATCATTCAATATTTGGAGTACCATTTTAATCTTGTAGCACAGGAAAAATGGATATTATTCGGGAAAAATATTGGCCCGATACTTTCTTGAGCAAAAAAGGTAGATTTTGGCTTATATTTTATGAATCTAGAGAGTCCAGAGCGAAATCGTACCTGGGGGTAGTTTTATAAGGGTTGGGAGGGGTGAAAATACGGTTTTTAGGGAATAAGTTTAATGGTTAATTGTATATAAAAACGTTTCAAACAAACGTGGTAGCTTATAAAATTCCGCGTATTTTGGTCAGACAAAACTGAGGGAGATATGAATTTTTAAAAAGTAGGTAGTTTTCGAGATTTTGAAATAGCGCAATTTTGCCCGTGCGTTGTTTGCGTGCCATTTAAAAAAATTACTCGTTTATCGAAAAAACAAAAATAATCATGCTTCAATTTTTAATTCTCTACAATTTAAGCCTTCATTTATCCCGATACGACGAAAATTCATAAATATACGAAATAAAATATATACATAGAGCGCGAAAGTTTAAAAGAAGCGCATCGCCGTTTCAGCAATTTGAGAAGTCCTGTGACATGATTAACGAGTAATTACTATTACTTTACTTAGGAAACATTATGACAAGTAAAGTATAGTAGGTTTTAGATTATTTTTACAGATTTATATTTGCCAAATAATACAAATTTTTACACGAATCGGCTATTTTCACCATTATTGTTAATTAATTGTTATAAATAAACAACAAAATAATAATTCTTATTACTATAAGAAAGTAAGTACAATTAGCTGTAAAATGAGCCCAAGGACGTTTCCTTTCAACAAAAACTGTTGATGTTATGACGGTTTCAATATTGATCAAAACCAGGTGAAAAGGGTAGTTACTCTGAAAAAAATGCTTCTGACACCCCCAAAAAAGGGTGTAGGGAGAACATGTCTGGCAATTTTTTAAGTTTACCAAGAAAGAAGAGTAAAGTCAGTATCAGATTAAAAAAAAAATACTCCGAACCAACCATCAGACAAGATAACACTGAGTACCTTGGTTTACCCAAGAATGAACACAAGAAGGAAGACGAGAAGAAAGGAAGAAATAAGATGGAAGAGCCACCATAAAAACCTATTATTAACTACCATTAACCCCAAACCAATTGATACCATTAAAGAAAGTATAACATCCCAAAACCTTATGAAATTGTAATTATTTATAAACAAAAGTGTTGTGTAGTATGATAAGAAGTGCACCAACTAAAGTTATTATATGATAAAAAATAAACAAATCTTCACAGTCCATTATGACTAAAGGTCTGGTCTGAGAATAATAAAACTCAAATATAAGTCAGAACCAACAGTGAAAGTGTACTAGTGTAAGTGTTTTGAAATGTAATAAACTTCAAGTTGTAGTGTATCTATAATTTAAACAATATGCTATAAAATAACTTTTATATTTTATAATTAACAAATAATGAAATATTAAAATGGAAAAATTTCCAATATTTCATTAAATAAGGTCACTGTGTTATCTCAAGACATTCGTAGGAATGACAATAACAACTAAAGTGTGGGTGGAAATGTTTACTGTATAAGGGGATGTTAGATAATAGTAGTAAAATCAGAAAGGACTGGTAATAGTTTAAGTTTTAATAGAATTAAGAAGTTTAAATGGCTGATATTATTCAAAGCCATGAACTCCATATTTTTAAAAGAGTTCTAATAGAATAAGGTTAATATGCTTAGAGTAAGGTGTATTAGTTATATCACAGCATACATCCAAATTAAAATGTTTCAGTATGGATGCTGTATTAATTTACATAGGAGTTAAGTGTATGTTCAAAACAGTTTCAGCAAACATGTCCAACTTTATAGAATGCTGATTAATGTTAATTATTATTTTTGTAACAGTAGCATGAATTAGATGCTACACATAACAATAGTTATGTAAACAATTTTCTTTTATGTCATGTTAACTATTAAGAGTCAGAGGAGGAGTAGAATTAAATTTATTTGAAAAAACCATACATGTAGAATACTAAACTCTAGGCCAAATAATGAATTCATAAAAATTAAAATAAACCAGTTAATTCACCAATGAACCATGTAAACTGACAAGATTTAGGTAAGGTAGATCAATTAACAACTACTGTAAATGAACCTATGATTTAAAAGAGTAATATAGAAAAATATCTTAAATTAATGAAAATTTTTGAAATGTATAAAATAACTATTTTTAAAGAGGAATGGTAAATTCAGAAATTATCACTAAAAGACAATTCAAATGTTAAATTTATAAGTAATTAAGGAAAGAAGGATTCGTGACCATTTGAAATTTATTATAATTATATTAATAACACTTAAAATGGCAGTAAAAGTGTGGAAGGACGGAAACAGTTTTTTTTGGGCCTAGATTTCCAAAAAGACAGAAATTTGGTAATTTTAACAAAAATATCAACAAATATGGACTATGACATATCAAATTAAACATAATGAGATAAATAAACCAATTATATGGTTAATAGTTCATGAAAGCGAACAATAAACTAAAATTATTCCATATATAATGTACTTTGGAATTATGTACATGGGAAGTGAAAATTATTTTAACAATACTTTTCCAATATTAACTTGGCAAGATATTTACTAAAGTGGAGGAAGTAAGTCAGTTCTTTGTTAACATTCAAACGGGACAGTCGATGCGGAATCGCGTTCTTAAAACCGTATAATGGAGTACAAAGGTTAAGCCTAAAATCAGTGGAAAACGGGAGTTACATAAATTAACACTTTTCGAGTTAAAACTAATGAAATACTCCACGACAACAGTGAAAACGAACAATACACCACATAATACAAGTGATTTAAAACATTGAAACTACATAATATTAATAATTCACTCTACAACAGATTAACAATTCTTCGTCACGAACAGACATAAAGTGAACACCTCTAATAGAAAACAATTAACACCAGTGGACACTGAACACTCATCCAGAATACCTCAAACAACATACTAGACAGTAAACACAATTTCGGAGATCCATAAAACAATTATAACTGTGAATTTATTGTAAGATTTTCCTGTGACCAAAATACATATAACCTCATCAATTCAGCTAGCCGCCATGATGGTCCCAAGATGCACTGCAACCTTTCTCTACTGATTTCATAGAAGCAGCATTTGGTTTGAGAATTCAAATATATTAAACATTATATATTATTCACAATTGTTAAATATTAATTATTTAAGATTATTTCTTGTAAATGTTATACTTTCTAGTCCTGCCCTTCTCTGACTATATATAAAATAATCGTTGAAAGAACGTTTTTTAATACTTATATATAATTTTAACCTGTAATCACATGTTGATATATCCCTGTGACGGAGTCGAACAATTGCTCTAAATCGATTTAAAATCGATTATTATTAATAATTGTCAATAAATCAATTTATTTCAACTGTGTGAATTATAAAATTATTTCACATTTTACTTTAAGTGTTTAATTAACCACGAGACCTCCTGGAAGACGAGAAATATTAACGAAAGGTTAGATACTGGAGCAGCACTGAAAATCATTAATCGATTGCTGAAAGGAGATAATCTGATTAACTCCAGATTTTGTTAAGCTCTACCAGAAGTGCAAATTAAACCAAAAGTACCTTACAGAATTTTAAAAATTTGAATAAAACATAAAACCAGGATTAATTCTAAATTATATACACAACAAACAAAGATACATTTTTTTTTTACAAAATTTTTTTTTAATCAAATTTTTTCTTTCTTTTATTTGTAACTACAGCTTACAGGTCTGGTTACAAATTGGCGTCCAACTAGAGGGCTTAATTAATTTAAGCTTGGCAGCGATTATATCATAGAAAAGGAGGCAAAATGCAAAGACGAGCTACTTCTAAGAAAAGGGCGGCAGAGGCCGAAAAGGAAGTTGACATGGGGGATAAGGAAGCAACACCCGTGGAGGATCTAGAAGTGCTAGTAACCCCGGTAAAACCGAAACAACCCGCACCATCAGAGGAACAACCTGAAGTAACAACGCAGACAGGGGACGTCAATGTCCCAGAGAAGGAGAAGGAGAAATCCAATACCAATGGTGATACGAAAATGGATAGAATGATGGAAATGCTCTTACAAATGAGTCAAGATTTTAAGGAAGAAATCAAATCCACAAAGGAAGATTTCAGTAAGGAAAGGAAGGAAGACAACCACTCCTTCAATGAAAAATTAGAAGATTTGAAGGAAGACAACCGATCCACAAAGGAAGAATTGGGCCGTAAGATAGAAAATACCAGCAAGGAGATGAAAGAGGACAATACATCTTTGAGTCAGAAAATTGACGAAACTAACCAGAAAATGGAGAACAACAACCAACAATTAAAGGAAAAGTTGGAGGAAAATAATCAGAAAATGGAGGAGAAAATGAACGAGAATGATCAAAGGTTAAGAGAAGAACTAAGGGAAGTCAACCAGGAAAATATGAACAAGGTAGACGAGAGAATCGAGTTAGCGAAGGCAGAGCTGAATAGAAAAATAAACGACACTAAGAAATCCATCGTTAAAAAAATGGAACAAGAGGTAGTTGTTGTTAACCAGCAGATCAGGGAAGTGGACGAAAGATGTCGTCAGACGGAGTGTGATGTTCTGGAAGTCAGGGAGGTAATAAATAAAGAAATTACCCAGGTCAAGGAACACCAAAAACTAAGTGGGAAGAAAACCAAAAGTTAGCACAGGAAGAAATAAATAAGGTGCGAACCCATGTCACCGAAAGATGCGACGGTATGGAAGCAGCTATGACGAATATCACTGGACAAGTGCGACAGAGCCAGGAAGAAATGGAGGTAATCAGAAACCGGCCGACTGGTTACAATAATTTCCCCATGTCTGAACATAGAGAATGGCTAAACTTCAGGCAATATAAGCGAAAGCCAATGGAGTTCTTGGCCCGAATTGAAGAATACATGGACAAACATAGAGGAAACCGATGGGTCCAAAACCGAGAACTTCTAGACGAGTCTTTTCGGGAGATGAGCGACCACTGGTGGATGGCCAACCGAAGCGACATAGAGAACTACCAGCAATTTAAAAGCCTCTTCAAGGCAAAGTATTAGTCTGAAACGACCCAAAACCTAATACGTGACAACATATGCCACGGCCATTATAAACAGCAAGTAGGTAGCTCCATGACGGCGTATTTCCTCGGCAAGGTATGTATGGCCAAACATCTGGAACCGGCCATACCTGAGGAATGCCTAATCAACAAACTCTCGTACCATTATGACGAGGAAGTGATTCGAGCGAGGAGAGGCAGCCAAATTAAGACAATACAGGCCATGACCGAACTCCTCGAGAATTACGAAAATGAAGAGTACTACCGACAAAGCCGGAGACGAAACGATCGGCCCGACCCTAGGACGTATCCGAATAACAACCATGGTACGACCAACACCAACACGGGATACCAAGGAAGCCGAGCATACCCACAGACCAACAGCTATAATAACAATAATAATAATAATAATAATAATAATAATAATAATAATAATAATAATAATAATAATAACAACACGGTTCAAAATAGTACGAACCACAATCGACCCAATAATGGTTATCAGGGTAACCGAAACCAATACCCTCCAAACCCTAATAGTCAGAGAAGCCCCAATTATAATAACGATCGGTATTATAATAATAATAATCGTGGTAGTCCAACAAATGGTAACCCCAATAATAATAGGTTTTCTCGACCACGAGTAAACTTCATTCGAGCGGAAGATGGTCGCCAACGGAGGTACTACCACCAGAGAAGAAACAGCTATCACGAGTATGAAGATAGGCGGAGGAGCCGAGAACGAGATCAACCAAGGTACTATCCTGCGAGACGGAGTACCAGTTTGGATAACACTGAACGGCTGACCAACAGCGAACGACCGGTAGATCGTAGAACAGAGCGGCAGGGACCCACTCTAGGCATCCCAAATGATGCATCCACAAGTGCGACACAACATAACAATGATGTCGAGCCTTTAAACGGGAGGAGGCAGTAATAAATCACCAGAACCCGTTACTGCTCCTAAACACTGGGTATTATAATAATGAGTTGACTAATAAAAATAAAAGTAATCGTATCACTATAATAGGTTGTAACTACCTGAAGAACATCCGACATGAATTATTGGAAGAGGACGATAATAGTCCCACCAATAACACTAATAATGAAATCATACATGTAAATGCGGAGGTAGAAGGAATCCCCGCCAATTTAATGATCGATACTGGTTCCAACGTATCCATTATAAGTACAACTGATTTGGAAAGAATACAGAGAGAATGCGGAAGAACATTACCGACGTTGACATTAAACAATATTATTTTGTTAGGTGCAACCGGCCGACAAAATAAAACAATACGAAGGCAAGTCTCCGCCAGTGTGATGAGCTGCGGTATAGCTATAGAAATGGAATTCTTGGTGGCGAGCGGGCTGCCATTTAATATATTGGTCGGGTGTGATGTGCTCAGGCGGAACTCCGCCATAATTGATTTGCGAACCGAGAAATTGTCACTATTTACAAACGGACACACTTGGACGGTTAACTTGGTTGGTAGTGACCAAGTAATTCCTAATAATATCCACCAACAGATTCGTAAGATCAATTATATACCTCCAACTTCTATTATTGAACAGAAGGTAGACGATAAAGCTAATGAGGACTTATGGTCCCAAAAAATCCAGGAAATCAGGGATTTACGGAGCGGTATAACCGGAGAAAATTTGCAACCATACCAAGCAAATAAATTAATTAAAATATACGAACAATATAAATCAGTCTTTTCTGACGAGCCCGGTAAAGTAAAAAACTTCCAGTGTAATCTACAGTTCCGAGACACAGTGGACTTTAACCGGAAGTCTTACCCCATCGCGCAATCACGAAAGGAAGCAGTAAGAGCTGAAATAACAAAGATGATTAACCGTGACATAATAGAGAGTAGCCAATCACCATACACAAGTCCTATCGTGGCTATTCCTAAGAAAAACGGACAAGTCCGTTTGTGCCTAGATGCGCGGGAGATTAATAAGATGATAATTAATGACAGGACTTCGCCCGGTGAGATTGAAGAGATTTTGAAACGGTTCCACGGTACCAAGTACTTTAGTACCTGGGACACGGTGTGCGGGTACTGGCAGGTGGAATTACATCCACAGAGTCGCCAGTATCTGGCCTTTATATTCGAAGGGCGGAACTACCAGTTTAAGAGGTTGCCCTTCGGACTGGTGAATTCAGTCGCAGTTTTTGTACACTGCATGGACCAGATACTTGGCCAGGACGCACTACAGTTCACCACCGTGTACGTTGATGACATGCTAGTGTCCTCAGAAACTTGGGAGGAACACTGCTACCGTGTGGAACACGTATTAAGAAAATTAGCTGCGAATAACATCACGCTAAAGCTAGAGAAATCTCACTTCATAGCCAAGGAAATTCAATTCTTGGGATTTATATTGAACGACCAGGGAATCTCACCGTCGGCTGAAAAAGTAGAAGCGATTCAAAACTTTCCAACACCTAAGAATCGAAGGCAATTACAGTCATTCCTGGGACTCTGTAATTACTACCGCAAGTTCCAGGAAAAGTATTTTGAATTGACCGCCAGATTTCAGCCGCAACTGTCATCCAAGAATAAATGGATATGGGGTATAGAACAGAATGAGACCTTAATACTGATTAAACAGAAATTTCTGGAACCAATAATACTTCGCCATCCGGATTTCAGCAAACCATTCTACCTGAATTGCGATGCCAGTGACATCAGCCTCGGCACAACATTGTATCAAGAGGATGAGGAGGGCGAACATCTCGTGATCTGCTTTGCCAGTAGAGCATTAAATCAGTGCGAGAAGAATTATCACGTCACTGAAAAAGAATTGTTAAGTGTAGTGTTCGCGTGTGGAAAATTCCGCACATACATCCTTGGTTACCCCGTTACCGTCCGGACAGACCATAAGTCCATATCGTTCTTAAGGAGATGTAAACTAAGTCACGGAAGGTTGACACGGTGGATACTGTTGCTACAAGAGTATGATCTTAAGTGGGAGTACATCCCCGGAAAGAAGAATGTCGTCGCGGACGTGTTGTCTCGAATAGACATTAATAAACAAACGTTCGAGGGGAAAAGGAAAGTATACTTAAGGTATGCCACATTCTGAGTAACAGCGCCGATCTAGAATCATTACTGGAACACAACACAACAAACCTGAGCACACACCAACAAGCAGACCCGAAGTTACAATCCATTGAAACAGGATTGGAAGCAGGGGACAAGACTATCGCCCAATATTATAAGATACACAACGGTATACTATTTATACAACCATCTTTGAAGAAGGAAGAATGGAAAGTTATTATTCCAACCCATATCGAAAAGGAGATAGTGAATAACTATCATGTTCGATATGGGCATATGGGCGCCTTAAAGGTGATAAAGGCCCTGGAAGAGAGCTGCCACATTAAGGATATTAATCGGAAGGTCCGAAAATACATAAAGAGTTGCCGCATTTGCCAACTCGTGAAATCAAATAACGAGAAAAAGGAAGGGCAAATGATTCCAATAACATCTCAAGCGAAGCTAGAAAAAGTATTTCTGGACATCTGCGGGCCATTTCCCCGCAGTGGGGGTCGCCACAGATACAAGTAGGCTATCTAGTCATCGTGATGGACCATTTCACGAAGTTCATCAAGCTATACCCAGCAAATCGGGCGACTACAAATAAAATTCTCGATATCTTAACCAACCAGTATTTCCCAAACGTCGGAAAACCAGTTTCGATTATCACCGACCACGGAACCCAGTTCAAGGGGAAAAAATGGCGGGATACACTACTGTCGATGGGGGTTCATACCTATAAAACCTCGGTATACCACCCGAGCAGTAACCCGGCAGAAAGAGTATTGCGAGAGGTGGGGCGAATATTACGTACGTATTGCCACGATCAGCAGAGGAGGTGGCAAGAATACCTAGAGGCCACAGAAGAATTCCTCAACCTGGCATATAGATCCTGCAAGTGATGAACGATGGCTGCACTCTCTCTACAATATATTAGTTAGGACACTCTACACAACCAAATCTACATTAATTTTGTTAAGCATATAAATTATATCAAGTGGATTTATCTAATACGTATTAAGTTGTTACATATTGTCTTGACAGAAGTAGCCATAATACAAACAACAGCTAATAATATTTTTATTCTATAAAACTCTAAAATGAAAATTATCCTAATAACGTAAAATCTTTTATTCTCTTGTGACTTAATGCATTGTAAATAAAGTAAAATACGTATTTAACATTGAAGTAGAAAAGGAATATTTAGATTCAGCAATAGAAAGTATGTTGGTAAATAAAAATGAGATTAGATTAGCAGTATTCTTTTGCTTTTAGACGTAAGAAAATATTAATAACATTCGACTATTCTGTGATAATCAAACCGAATTGTAATAGACGTTTACTCAAAGGTGTTTTAGTTATAAGTCACTGCAGAGTGCGAGTTGATACATTACACCTAGTTGGAAATACATTTACTCATGCGTACACTTCTATGTTGTAGTTACAAAAAGATTTGTAACAAAAACACGTGTTACTTTTAATATTATTTCAATTTAAAATAAATTGTGCGAAATCAAACTTAACGTAATAAATAATGTATAGAATCAGTTAGCGAAATAGTTTAATTTGCCAGGTCGTAGTCACTAAGGCTCAATCAACAACGGCACAGTTATTATATTTGCTAAATAAAATCCGCGTGGGAATGCAGTCGCGCGCATAATAATAGCTGATATTGATTTCAGTCAACACCATATCACTAACAACACCATAGATCTATAACAGGTTAGAGGAGACAACATAAAAATCCATTTTCTTCGTATAAGAGTAAAATTAATTCATATAAAAGATACTAGACGATAATTGTGTTTTAAAATACGTAGGGGGACCAAAAGTAACGAGAATTTTTCTCTGGCAGTTGGTAGAACGCTAGTTCCGACTTCTCCCGCTAGCTGCCTTCACTAGACACAATTTTGTATCAGTTTCCCTAGCGGCATTGTTGTGGAAACATTAGCGCGGTCAGTGTGACTATTTTTTGTAAGGGCTGTTTCACGTTTTCGGCGATTTTTAAATTAATTTAGTGGCAGACATTAAATACCAACGTGCTAACATCAGGTTCTGTTTCCTCTTAGGGCAATCAGCAGTAGAAACTGTCGCAATGCTTCGGACGGCTTATGGGGAGGAAGCTTTGAGCCAGGCAAGGATTTTGAGCCGACAAGAAAGCACACGCGGAACGAATTTTGCTGCAACACGTTTCATCTTCAGATCTTCAGTCAAAATTCGTTGGCATGAACTCCAGGATATTCCAGTCATTTCCTTAAATTCATCGATTGTTCTACGACGATCAAACATGATCGCAACACGGATTTTTTCAATGTTTTCGTCCGTTTTGGAAGTCGAGGGACGTCCCGGTCGTTGTTCGTCTTCAATTGACATTTGACCACTTTTAAAACGAGAAAACCACTCGTAAATCCTTGCCTGGCTCAAAGCTTCCTCTCCATAAACCGTCCGAAGCATTGCGACAGTTTGTGCTGCTGATTTCCCTAACAGGAAACAGAACCTGATGTTAGCACGTTGGTATTTAATGTCTGCTATTAAAAAAATCGCCGAAAACGTGAAACAGCGCTTACAAAAAATAGTCACACTGACCGCGCTAATGTTTCCACAACAATGCCGCTAGGGCAACTGATACAAAATGGTGTCTAGTAAAGGCAGCTAGCGGGAGAAGTCGGAACTAGCGTTCTACCAACTGCCAGAGAAAAATTCTCGTTACTTTTGGGTCCCCCCTTGTATAAATGCCAAGCGAATTGATACACAAGACAGAATTCAGAGTTACACAGGGCAGTATAAAAGTTCGGTTAAGTGCAAAGCCTCAAGGGAGTCATTAAGAGTCAAATATTATGAGCGTGTTACATATAATTAATAAATGTGATACAAGAGGAAACATGTATGTAATAAAATAGAATATGCTGATAAACACTGTTATTGAAATAATATCTGAAATATATTGAAAATATCTGACGCATATTACGGTGAATAAAGTCACTGTACTGATTAATAAGTAAGCAGCTTGAAGGCCTAAATCTGTTATTAGTAACTTGATACTGAAATCTGTTGAAACTAGTCAGAACAAGGGTAAAGGTAGTAGCAAATTTACCTTAAAGTAGGAAACTGTTAGTTCGAGTCTAAAAGCGTGAGTTGTTTGCATGAAAGTTTATATTCGGTTTGATATAGTATAGCATAGACAGCATACCGTAATATTTTTCCTCGAAGGTAGAAATTTAATGCTACTTTATAAACTTGTCTTGAGTCACAAAATTCAATAATTATTTTAGGAGTGATACTCGATAAAACCGTTCAGAAACATCAGCGAATTTAAGGATGCTAGGATTACTTTTCAAAAACTTAATTTCTAGACAATACAAAATGGCCCTCAGAACTTGAAAGGAAGGAATCCTCTTAGTCACAAACATCATTAGCCGGGCTGTTTAGTTGGGCCACGGTCTCGTTTAGGCTTCATCATGGGAGGCCGTCATCAGTGTCGGAACCGTTTGGCACGGTGTCCTCCAAGTCACCCCAGTGACGAGGTAGAGACTATATATGGTGAGCACGAAACGTCTGTCAACGTGAACTGTAGTCCACGGCCTAACAGCCCTGCTAATAATGTTTCCAACTATGTGGACGCCGCCCGGCCGTGAAAGCTTTAGAAAGAATCCTCTATTTTCGAATATTCCTTAAAATTTTTAATATCGTTGTAGTCCGTTTCGTGAAACATTTACCAATTTCGTTTCCGCAAAACAATGTATGCCCGTGTTGTTAATATTACAGACAGAAGAGATTTAAAAATATTTCTGAAGAAATAACGACGGACTAAATATTTTACAGAGTCTGCCGCTTCGCGCAGAAACCCCAAGTATTATTATAATTATTCACATTAAGAAACATTATTGAAGTAGAAAACTTTGTATTATTAAAAATCATAATTGTACCTAATGTTGTATGTTATGACGACATTTTAAGTGTATGAGTAGACTATTGTTACCGATTGACTTCTTTCCTATTTAAAAACTGGTTTTTAAATATCTGCAGTTTATTGTCAAAGAAATTCAAATATTGTATGTAGAAGTAAATAATCTGTTTATTAAGATTTCACATAATTAAGGGGTAGCGTATGTAAGTCTTAATAAGTCGTGCAGCGTTTATTAAAATGCAGTAATGTAAAGGCATTACAGCTGTGCCAGGTAGAGAATGCATAAGACATTATTGGCGGTGCAACCGTAACCTAGTCTTCGCCAACTAGTTACATCACGTGCATTCTGTCTAAATGCCTCGCTTCCAGCTAGTGTCACAGGAGTAGTAGGTTTACATTCCAAACCGTTGGCTGTCAGAACGTCAGGTATTTGGCGAGCGCCACATCACTAGTCGGTTCAAGTCAATATTTGAAAATACTTTTTAGACTTAAACTACAGCACTTTCATCTTTTCAGTGCTTGAATTTTGTCTGTTACTGTAATAATCTGAAAATTACGTAAAATGTAGATTCGGTTTTATATTCTCCTTTTACCTTTTTATTTCACACATTTTCTAAAATACTGTATGCAAAAGATCGGTAGTAAATATTTAAAAATAATTGTGTAGTTCGAATAAAGACTTACATTTGTAAAAGGTAAAATTACTTTACCTGCAAGTGATCCTGCAAGTTTTTTGTTACAAGGATTGGATAAATCATGATGTTAAAGAGTGCAGTAAAATATTGAACACCAGAGATTTGCTAAATAAAACTTTAACGCTTTTCAGAAACACGGGAAACAGAGAAACTCAAAAATACTTCTAAAAAATTACAAAATAGTTTACCTAGTTATAAGAGCGGGCGTGGCTTAGAGGCTAGCGTGTGGCGCTACTACGCTGTCGGCGCGGGTTCAATTCCCGCTGAGGTCATCTGATTTAGATACGACCGTTCCACCTCGCAAGGCGATGGCAAACCAGCGACAAGTATCCTACCTAGTATAAACCCTCGCCAACGTCCGTCGTTAAACTGTAGGTCCCATATACCTGTGAAAGACTCCGTAACACACGCTCCACGGGTATATGCGGGGAGGGTACAAACCAGTCGAAAGACTAAAGGACCCATTAGTAATAACGTAGTTATAAAATTAGCTAACACGCTATACACGGCCAACAATAAAATTCACCAAATTAAAGTTGTTAGAATATTTAAAATACCTAATTAATAATTAAACAATTGACATTCGTAATAATATGCTGTCTTAAAACACTCTTATTCCTATTGATTCAATTCGTAGAACTGATAAATGTTACCTGCCGATAGTTACCCACGTACATCCCAGGCAGGCAAGGTCACTCCAGAATAATAATTGTGAGTTGCTGACGACGGAAACTTGACAAGCGACACGTTGGTCTATACTCATTTTATTTGATGCGGCGCGCCAGCGTCGTGTCTGTGCGAGGGAGAATGTTATGTTAGTTACCTCCGTCGTCTACAACTTATCCCTGCTCAGTGTCACTCCCCTAAGAACAGCAAGAAAATTTTAAAAAAGGCTGAAGACAATCTGTCATGTCTTTACAAAAAATAAGGAATTTTGCTTTTTTAATTCTGAGTTTTGAATGACATCACTAAGAATATTCTATTTCATAAATTCTTTACTTACTTTTATTAATCGATATAAACTTCTTTTAGTAAAGTAATAATGCTGAAATTCCCTGCTCCTGATAGTTGTCTCCCAAGCCTATGTTTCTTTTCCTTCATTTCATCAGTCCGTTATTATTATCATAAATAATAATAATAATAATTATTATTATTATTATTATTATTATTATTATTATTATTATTATGATTATTATTATTATTCAATTATTTTGTATAATATTTTGATATTGTTCAATATGGTTTCTTCTGCAAGTAAAGTATTGCGTTTTTGTTGTTTTTGTCATAAGCAAAGATAAATCTATTCAGTTTTCCTTTGCCCTGTAGTAGAATAATTTCAAAAGAAATATACTGAGTTGTGACTTCAATAAACAAAAACCAACGCGCTTTGTATTTTAATATGAATCACATTAATTATTTTTATTTTACTATTTACTATAATAATTATTGCCATTCATTTTAAACATTTACCATCATGAGGATACTGCACTTTATAGAAGGTAATTATTATTGATTACGAAAACTAAATACTGTCTGTAATACAACCACTTTCCTTCAGAAATATCAAAGTATTTTGTTCAGAAATCATCCATTATTTCCCGTTCGTATCACTTGTATCGTACGATTATCTTCAGTCGCTGCAAACCGACATTTGAAAATAAATTACTGTTTTCATCTTTACAAATATTTTTATGTTTGGAAACTACTACTTTTACTTTTGCATTTCAGAATATTAGAATCTTTGTTTAGTTAATAATTGGTTTATATGATTTGTTGAATCCAAAATGAGAGATTATCATGATACGAATGTAAAATAAATTTGTTTTAATATGTTTAAATAACATAAATTTGTTTTAATGTAATATGTTTTAAGGTAAAACATAGAACTCGATGTTATCTGTTATAAATTTATTTAGATAACAATTCTATTTTATTAATAACCACTGTAACAAATTAATGACCACTACAGTAATTGGTATGGTTATGGTATCTCATTAATAAGGAATTTGTCCGGCTTACATAAAGACTAATTACACATAGAATTCAATTTGTAGTTTAGTAATTTCTGTAAATTCTCAGGGCATGTAGCCAAAATGGTGACTACCTATGGATTGCGTACCCAAAGTAACTGATTGGTTCTTTATTTCCAGTAGCTTATGGTTACCCAAGAGAACCTTCAAAAATTCTTTCTGAGCAAACGTTGAATTCAGTTGAGGCCAAGGTATTCCCCGGCCTGCTAAACTGTTCAATATCTGCCTTTTAATATCAATGTATGTCTTCCTGTAGATCTTTGGTTGTAATATAGTCTATAGCCTTTCCCACAAAGCGGAGTAAACTAACTCTTATGTCGGTTAAGATCTATAGCCGATTGTCCTTGAAACGATTGAATATTTATCAAAAATCAATAAAGATGGTATTTTTAAAAATTCTAAGTTATAGAAGTGTAATAATAAAGGGAATATAATCTATTCAGTTTTCCTTTACCTTGTAGTATTATAATTTTAAAAGAAATGCACTGAGTTGTGACATTAATAAACAAAACACACCGCGCTTTAAATTTCAATATGAATCACGTTAACTACAGCTTAATCTCTTTTATATTAAAATAAAAATTAATCATGTGTTCTTTACACTATAATAAGAGAAACTGTGTATCAATTTTTACACATCTAACAATCTGAGACTCAAATATACATCAAACAATTTAAGTCAAAAACAATAACACAGATATTTAGGTAGGTCTTATTTTCCATAGATATATTCAACGTTACAATTATTGTTTGGAACAAACAATAAATTCAGATTTTATTTACACTGTTCTGTTGAAGAGGATTTAAAAACAGTGTATTTTGATGTTCGATCCGTTGTAGACGGAATTATTATCAAATTAACATTCAAAATTAATTATTAATCTTAATTACTATGTTTCCATTAAAAAATAATTACTAATCTTAATTATTATATTTACTCCATATTTACTCATGAAAGGCACGAGGCCTTTAAATGTTTCCACTATTTTCAAATCCTAAATCACAACCAATTTAGGAAAATTTCGTCGTGATTTAGGACTTGAAAATGGTAGAAACATTGAGAGGCCTCGTCCAAAACATGGCACATACTAGATTAGCAAATACGCACGACGAAGTGGGAGTTACGGAGACTGCTAATTTAAATAACAAGTTTTACATTATTATGTCGACAGGATAATGTCTTTTAGCTTGACATCGTTTGAACTTTCTGTAACATGTAATGCTGTATGACGTCATCATTGCGTGACGCTTCCACACTTTCGATTCCCCACAGTCTAGAAATTTGATATGTAAACGCATCAAGACAGAAATAATCGCAGAATAAACTTGGTTTACATGCTCTTTTGTCTGTACTGCATTGTTTTAAACTTTCTGTACCATGTAACGCTGTATGACGTCATCATTGCGTGACGTCATTGAGATTGTTGTAAATAAAGGTTTGTTTTGTGTTGTGGTGAAATACACTGCTGCTGATATATAGTAACCAAACGTGGCGACTGACTAAAACAGCATTCGACAATGGATAACAGCGACGAGAAGGCTCAGATCAAGAAACGACAAAATGCCGAGCGAGTAAGAAAGTGTCGGGAACGAAAGAAGCTCGAGAAGGAACAGTAACGAGCGGCTGCTGTCGGCGGTGAAGCTTCGGTACCAGCGGCCCCATCGCAACAAAAACGAAAGGAAGATGACTTGATGCGCGAAGAATTGAACGAGTGCTTAATAAATACACCGTTCTCGTCGACGATGACTGAGCAGGAGAATTCGATGCATTCTACAACATGAAACTGGCACAGAAGCGAAGGGAAACCAACGAACGAGTAAAACGTTGTAGATTGAATAAGAAAATTGAGATGACAACTAAACGAGCGAACGAAGCAGCTGAATTCGAATAGGCAATCGCTGCGGTATCGCCAAAACGCTTGAAAACTGAAGAGATAGCAGCAGATGCGGAATTCACGAAACGATTCGACGACAACGAGTTCGGTTTTTATGGTTACTGACTGACTGATAGTTTCTTTTGCGCAAATGTTGCGTTTAGCTGGCGGCTGAAAGACATTATCATGCTCTTAAGCTTTTACCATTTGGTAAACGGTACTGTATCTTTTTTCATTACAAAATAATCCTTTGATTAAACCTTCATCTTGGTTTATGTATGTGTAAAAGTACTCATGGCTAAATCTATTTATGTCTCTTTTTTGTAGATACGCTCAGTAATAATAAATTGTGATTCACGACTTTTGAACTATCGTAGACTCACTGGAATACACTATACAGAAATATCAGCGTATGCCAAAAAAGGCTAAAATCATTTGCACGTGATTAAGACATACGACCAGACACCAAAACACACACACACGCACACACACACACGCACACACACACACGCACACACACACACGCGCACACACACACGCACACACACACGCACACACACACACACTTGTATACAACCACAATCGAGGGGAGACGTAGTCGTTATGTAAATTTGAGTGCACTTAAGCTGCAAAGGGGAAAATAGCATTAACATACTGTAAACTCAGCCAACGATACACTCGTAGGACTTAAAATACTTTGCGGTTTAAAAATTCGTTTACTGGAACGAATAAAGGAAAAAAATACTTGTGAAAACGTTGCTTAAAAATAAACAACAAGAAAACAGTGTCGTCTGTTTGGTTGCGGCGAATCCTGTAGTGGAGAACAATATAAATAATTTTAAGAGTTTAAATAACGTTCTGGTTCAAAACAGCATGTTAACTGAATTAATCTTATTAATTTTATAACGTGTTAACGCATAAACTTTACTAAACACTTCAAATAGTTCATTGGGTCTTCAATAACGATATTAACTATTGCTCCAATAATGATAACAGTGTGCGTTAATGTGTATTAACTGTTGCGTATAATCACCAACAATAATTAGATATTGTAACGAGAAACCTATCGAACTTTCTCCACCCGTCCTCCCGCCGCCAAAGTCAAACAGGTGTGGCCGCCTAAAGTACGTTCCAGAGTCCTCGGAAGAACTTTTGAATTACGCATTAAATGGCGTCCAATAGAGGACGGAAAAGTTCTAGAAGACGTGCGCTACCTATAAGAAGCCATAGCAACCGCCTGTCAGTTAGTTGACAGTGGGCGATTTCCTTAGCGCGGATCTAGTGTTTCTAGAAGTATTGTAACGAGGTGTTGTTGTGTTATATTTAGTGCGGAATTGTTTATATTTGACATTATTATTGCATGTGGACAAATTTTACTTGCATTGTTGTAAGAGACTATTTTGTTGATTACAAATTGTTATAAATTGTTGTAATTACAGCTGGTTATTAGTGACTTAATTGGTGTCTTGTATTTTGTTTTCCACTGCACCATACGACGATCAGTTTCATCGTCGTAACAGTATAATTGAAAATATCGAGTTTCTGTGATAACGATATTTCATCGTAGTGGACACTGGAAAACCTAAACAGAGTTGGCAACTCTCAATTGAGTGGTACAGCATACATTGATTTAGCGTACAAAGAATATTAACATGTTAAGTATACAAGTAGCCCTATTTAAAACAAATTTATAAAACTCATATGCTTTGAAATTCATGTATTATTTTTAACTACGTACTAAATAGTAGCTTGTATTATTAACCAAGTATTAAGCAAACAATAATTTACAATTTATCTACTTTTTTCACGTAATGATTGTTCAATCATTGGCTTACCTGACAAAATACTGTCGATGAAAAATAATTATCACTAAATTACTTTTTCCGTGGTAATAGTTAGTCAACGTAAGGGTCTGAATTCAACTTAGTTTTAGAAAATGGAATGTTTTTCTATATTTCAATTTCAAACCTTGTTTGAGTACATACCATACGGTGTTTAATTTTTAGCAAAACTGTCTACGATAGGTTTCAACATGACTCTTTCCGTTTTTCTCGATCCTGTGTATTTGTCTTCATCTGACTATACCTCCTTCTGGTTTTTATGCCATCAAGAATTCTTCTTCCCCGTCCTCTTTTTTCTTCCACATTTTTTTCTATGATCCTTAGTTACAGGTTGTTTCAACGCAATTTATGCCCCAACTAAACTGTTTTTCTTTTTCTTATTAATTTGAGTAGTTTTCTTTCCTGTCCTATTTTTACTGTACTTTATCGTTTCTAGTTCTATTAGTCAATTTCACTTTAATCATTCTTCGTCACAACCACGCTTTGAAACCATCTAGTTACCTCTCTTCCTTCTTTAGGATGGTTCATGTTTCACTGCTATATTAACCCTGTTTTACTGGAAATAAAATATTTAGCAAACCTCTTCCTCATTTTAATCGGAATCTTTCTTGTTGTCAGTAATGTTTTTACTTAAGAAAATCTCTCTTATCTAGAGATATTATACTTCTGATTTCATCCGAACAGTTTCCATTCCATGTAACTATACTCCTCAAATACTTAACAGAGTTTACTTGGTCTACAGTTTTACTCGAAGAGAAACGCTAGTGGTAATACAAATTGAATGTGCCCTACACGACAACAAACTGTAAGCTGATAGGCCTATGCAGTTTTATTTTACTTAATAAAATCTCTTTATTTAAACACCGTAAAATTTAATTTAATATGAAGTAACTTATGTAGTTACGAGGGTCAGTTAAAAAGTTCGCGGAGCGACATCTGTAGCTCAGTGGTAGAACTAAAAGCTTTTGTGTGCTGCAAAACGTATATTTCGCGTGAACACCTGTTAATTTCCAGATATATCCTGTTAATTTCCAGTTTATTTACTTTTTACCAGCTGTTTGAATTTTTCCTGTCACGCGTGTTTTTAAAATGCACAAAATCAGACGTCGTGTTGTGACGAATTCTCTGTTAAAAACGTTTTAGTGCCAATGGAAAATCAAAAGGAAATTTTAAATGTGTTAGGAGATGCTGCGCCTTCAGAAAGAACGGTAAGTGGGGCACACTCGAGTTTAAACGTGGTCGTACAAGCACTGAAGACTACCCCAGCAGTGGACGTACAAAAAGTGCAACAAAAAATGGCATTATTGAAAAAATTTCATAGTGTGTTAAAAGACCGCAGATTGATGAGTGGATGACGTTGCTGAAATCATAGGCATCTCATATGAGCGTGTGCATCATACTTTAACTCAAGAACTCGGTGTGTAAAAGCGTTGTGCAAGATGGCTGCCGCATCTGGAGTTGTTGCATTTTTTGGGCGTCCAGTGTGACCACGTTTTCAATGCTCGTACGACCACGTTTAAACTCAAGTGCCTACATACAAACCGTTTGTTTTGAAGTCGCAGCATCTCCTGTCACATTTACAATTTCATTTTGAATTTCAGTTGGCGCTAAATAATTTTTAACAAAAAATCACACCACGATGTTAGATTTTGTGGGTTTTTAAAAACACGCATGACATGTATTAAACAGCTTCTAAACAATGAATAAATTGATAGATAGATTTGTAAATTAACAGGAGTTTACATAAAATACAAATCTTGCAGCACAAGAAAAATTTTAATTTTACAGCTAAGCTATAAATGTCGCTCCGCGAACTTTTCAACTGACCCTCGTACTTACTTATCCATCCTGCTTTTATACGATGGATTATAAAAGGTAGTGGTATAATTTAAATTAATAATAAATAAAAATCTACGATCTCGTCGTACAAATTCTTCTGAACTAACCTGTTTCATTATGGCTCGTCTTGTACGAATCTAAAAGAAAGGAGAATACAACATTTTCATGTAGAAATTGATTAATCAGTCAGTGTATTGTTTCTGTAACATTTGGTACACAAAAAAGTTAATACTAGCTACATTTGCTGAGGACTGACATAAAAGTCCAGCAACAGGAAACAGTTATAAAATTTGTCTTTAATTCTAGGAAGTTTATTTTCTACCACTTGTAATATTTAATACTGTATTAAAGCTAAATTTAATAAAGTTTAATAAAACATTATTAAAAATCGGTTTGGAGAACCATACATGACTTCATGTTGTAAGGTTTACGTTTAAAATAATTTACTTGAATTCAGTTCGGTAATTTCTAAAATAATATCGCCCACCCTCAAACTAATTTCACTATTTATAGATATTTTTGTTATTATGGGGTAGTCGTTTAATATAATGTTATTTTCAGTCACTTTATCCATAAAAATTAGGTAGGCTTACTTTATTCTTATAAAGAAACCGAACTACGCAGATAATCATCCCTCATCCGAAGCGCTCCGAAGTCACTCATGGACCCTCAGCATCTTGCAGAGGGTTCATTCCCTAAAGACGAAAGTCTGTCTATAAATCGTTCCTCTGTAAACGCGTGCAGTTACACTGCCCAGCGATCCACAGGAAGCAAATCGCTATCCACGCTGGACACTTTTTCGGCTAGCACGCGTTGTGTTGGTGTGGGTTTCGGCACTTTCCATTTAAAAAGCGTGCAAATGTAAGAAAATTAACATAAGTGAGGCCAGAAATAACGCGAATCGCGCGCGCGCGCGCGCGCGCGCGCGTGTGTGTGTGTGTCTTGCCTGCCTTTTTATTGGGGTAATCATAATAATAAAATGAAAACGTTGTAATAATACGATAAATATTAAATATAAAAATAAATTCTGGAAAAATGTTTTCAATGTTTATATTCTTCAAATTTAGAAATAAATTGAGGTTGTTGATTGTAATTATAAGTATGATGGTATAGTGTGTATTCTAGTAATAATCTTCCCTTTTGTAAATCTGTTAAAAAGACAATCCAGTTAACTTCAAATTACTAGATAACAATCGTTTATTAAACAGAATAATAAATTTTGGTTGATAAAAATATTGATGTTACAATGCCGTATCGACTCGTTCAGGGCCGGTCGATATATGAATTTTACATTGGTATTATAAAAATAGTAGGTTCTTTGAACGGTTAATTATATAAAAAGCCAGAGAAGGTCAGGGACATGAAAGTATAACACTTACAATTCAAAAAAAAAAAAGGTCTTAAATTTAAACAATATACTGGTAATTATTAATAATAAAAGTTTATATATAATTTTGTTCAAACCAGAAAGCAGCCTAGTCGTCTCTAATTGAGGTGACGGAATGGGATCAGAATGGCCGCCTGACGCATGCGCGTTGAAAGCTTCTAATGTAAACAACGTACTTGTTGAGATAATATGTCCCTTCTTTGGTTAAATGTTCTTCACTACGGTATATGATCTTCTGGGGTATAGTTTATTGTCACTGTTGTTAGATGGAAACGTTCACTTGGTGTAAAAATGTTGTTAAATAAGTATATCAACTGGTGTTTATGTGTCAGTTAACCTCGAATTTTCACTTGGTGTTTGATGCGATTTCAGTGTTATTTCAATGTAATTGGTTATATGTGATTTCGTTTATAGGTGTTATGTAGTTCGTGGGTCAACTTCACCACTTCACTTTCATTAAAATAGTTAAAAATTTAATTTACATAAAATGATTCAGAACTCCGTTGTAGCATAACGTCCATTAAAGGTTGGTTCAAACAAATATTCACGAGAAGTGCTCTCTTCGAGGTATAATAATGAACTGTCTGTATTTCCATCATCTCATGAAAATCTTAGCCTATATAATATAGTTCAGACATTGTTAAAAATTGCCATAACTTCCGACACGTTTTAAAATAGTACACTATGTTCATAAATTAAATTCGTTATTAGTTAACTATTTGCAATATAAAATACATATTCGTTTTCACTATTCTATTCTACTTATTTTGATAGTAATTAAGTTAGTATTACAAAGTTTTATCTGAAAATTATTTCTTATAATTTTTTGGGAGGTAGGCCTAAAATTATACTTCCCTGTCTTCTATGTAAATAATAGCCATTTTACCTAATATAATTATTATTCTATAAAATCTGAAATTGTTATAATTGTCAATTCTCACTTATTTTATGGCAATTTAGTATACTAATGATGGTTTTTTAATATAATTCAGTTGTATATGACTCCCCTTATGAGAATGTTAGTGAACCTATTTCAGTTTAAAATGGCATTTCATTATACAAATAAATAATTTTACTCATAGAATGACCATATCTTTAGAAAACCTTATTTACATAGTATTTAATATGTTGGGTGTATCTTGCCTAAATATTGTCAGTTTGACTGGTTTATAAGATTAGGTTTATTAATTATTCTGCATTTTAACTTTATTATATTGCCTAGATTTGAATTGTGGCTATTTGCAGAATGTTTTACTAATGTAATTATTTTATTTCCTTCTCTGACTTCTGACTCTGATATATTTGATTAAAAATTAGTTCTCTGATCTGGCATAACAGTAATTATAGATTATACAATTAAAATATAACACCCAGATATATAAAACTGGTGTTCTTAATAACATTGTTTTGGTATATCACCTAATAACATAATAAAAAATTATTTCTACAACATTGGAATGATATCTAATTTTAGATAATGCATTCCTAAATTAACATGAACAATAAAATAACAATTATAATACTAATATCTCTTATGACTAACCCTTACTTATCTAAATGCTATATTTAATTAGAACCCAACATTTGGATCCATATATAATAATATCCATAGTTGTTAATACCTTCTACAACTTCATCATAAACAGTTAGTTCTGTAATTCCCCATTTTATAAGATTTATGCCCCCTCTTAAAGTATAACCCTGGCTATCTAAGTTATATTCCATTCTATGGAATGTTCATACAGTTTTAGTAGCTTTTTATTAGTAAAATTACTACTTCATTATCAAAGTAGGCACTGTTCACAAAACTTAAAGTTTGTTACTATGTACTGCAACTCATGTACCTTTCTTAAAGTTTATTAGTTATAATTTGATCACTTACACTTTTCCATGGTGAATTATTACTATATTTACTAGTCTTTTTCTAGCTTTTAATATGAAATATTCAACCATGGGGGAACTGTGAAGATTTGTTTATGCACATTACACAATAACTTTTTGAATGCACTAATATTTACTACAGCTAACACTTTTAGTTTTTTGTCAGTTTTACAGTGATATGGTTTTTTAATGTGTTATACTTTCTTTTTTGGGCATTCATTGATTTTGGGGTTTTTTGGGGGTTCTTTCCCTATGGGGTTTTTGTTTTATATGGGTCGTCTTAATTATTCTTCTTTCTTCTTGAGTTTGGTTATTCTTCCTTCTTCTGTAGTTTTGGAATATCCTTCCTTCTTCTTTCTTCTGTAGTTCTTATTTTTATTCTTCTTCTTTCTTCTTTGAGTTTGGTTCTTCTTTATTCTTCCTTCTTCCTTCTTCAGTAGTAGTAGTTTTAATTAGTCTTCTTTCTTCTTTAGTTCTAATTATTCTTCTTTCTTCTGTCTTCAGTAGTAGTAGTTTTAATTATTCTTCCTTCTTCTGTCTTCAGTAGCTTTGTTTGTTCTTCTTTCTTCAGTAATAGTAGTTTTAATTATTCTTCTTTCTTCTGTCTTCTGTATCTTTGATTGTTCTTCTTTCTTCAGTAATAGTAGTTTTAATTATTCTTCTTTCTTCTGTCTTCTGTATCTTTGATTGTTCTTCTTTCTTCATTCTTCAGTAGTAGTAGTTTTAATTAGTCTTCTTTCTTCTTTAGTTCCAATTATTCTTCTTTCTTCTGTCTTCAGTAGTAGTAATTTTAATTATTCTTCCTTCTTCTGTCTTCTGTATCTTTGATGGTTCTTCTTTCTTCAGTAATAGTAGTTTTAATTATTCTTCTTTCTTCTGTAGTAGTAGTTATAATTAGTCTTCTTTCTTCTTTAGTTTTAATTATTCTTCTTTCTTCTGTCTTCAGTAGTGGTAGTTTTGACTATTCTTCCTTCTTCTGTCTTCTGTATCTTTGATTGTTCTTCTTTCTTCATTCTTCAGTAGTAGTAGTTTTAATTAGTCTTCTTTCTTCTTTAGTTCCAATTATTCTTCTTTCTTCTGTCTTCAGTAGTAGTAATTTTAATTATTCTTCCTTCTTCTGTCTTCTGTATCTTTGATGGTTCTTCTTTCTTCAGTAATAGTAGTTTTAATTATTCTTCTTTCTTCTGTCTTCTGTATCTTTGATTGTTTTTCTTTCTTCCTTCTTCTGTAGTAGTAGTTATAATTAGGCTTCTTTCTTCTTTAGTTTTAATTATTCTTCTTTCTTCTGTCTTCAGTAGTGGTAGTTTTGACTATTCTTCCTTCTTCTGTCTTCTGTATCTTTGATTGTTCTTCTTTCTTCATTCTTCAGTAGTAGTAGTTTTAATTAGTCTTCTTTCTTCTTTAGTTCCAATTATTCTTCTTTCTTCTGTCTTCAGTAGTGGTAGTTTTGACTATTCTTCCTTCTTCTGTAATAGTAGTTATAATTAGTCTTCTTTCTTCTTTAGTTTTAATTATTCTTCTTTCTTCTGTCTTCAGTAGTGGTAGTTTTGACTATTCTTCCTTCTTCTGTCTTCTGTATCTTTGATTGTTCTTCTTTCTTCATTCTTCAGTAGTAGTAGTTTTAATTAGTCTTCTTTCTTCTTTAGTTCCAATTATTCTTCTTTCTTCTGTCTTCAGTAGTGGTAGTTTTGACTATTCTTCCTTCTTCTGTCTTCTGTATCTTTGATTGTTCTTCTTTCTTCAGTAATAGTAGTTTTAATTATTCTTCTTTCTTCTGTCTTCTGTATCTTTGATTGTTCTTCTTTCTTCAGTAATAGTAGTTTTAATTATTCTTCTTTCTTCTGTCTTCTGTATCTTTGATTGTTCTTCTTTCTTCAGTAATAGTAGTTTTAATTATTCTTCTTTCTTCTGTCTTCTGTATCTTTGATTGTTCTTCTTTCTTCAGTAATAGTAGTTTTAATTATTCTTCTTTCTTCTGTCTTCTGTATCTTTGTTTTTTCTGGTCTGGTTTCTTTGACGGGGTATATTAATTGCCTGCTTCTATCTTACCTGGGTAATTTTGTTATTATTATTTTTAGTCTTCCGGGTTTTTAAATTTGTATTATATTATATTGTTTGCAGAAATTTTCTTTATTCAACCTTTCTTGTGAATATATTATTAAACAGTGCATTTTAATTAATTCTCATCTGGATATTCCATAATTAGAGCTTTATTAATGATCATTGAGTAATGTATTTGTGTGGATTATCTGTCATGCTACAACGTAAACATTACATAATTGATATATGCTTGCCTGCCACAAACAATTATTTTCTCTCATACATGATTTAAATTAAAATGATAAGTTATAGAATTTTGTTAAAGTTAATTGAAATGTTTCCATAGAAACTACTTCTTTGTTGTCAATAACGTAGTACACATATAAAACTTATAAAAATTTACCTCCTCCATCATCAACTACTACTTTAATTTATAAACAAAATTACCCCCTCCTCCTTCAACTACCCTTTTCATTTATAGATATTTCGTCTACCTTTCTACAGTGGATTATTATGACCTTTCTTTCAGGAAACTTTATTTATCAAAATTAAGCACTTTACTCTTGTTAAAACGTAAACCGTTGCCGGTAAACTACCCCTTTCCCTTAACCGATCTTCACCAAAAGCAATAGACCTTGAGTCCTATACAATTCATGGCTGTATACAAAACATTATTTGATTCTGTTTGAATTTGCGGCTGTTATCGTCTGCCATAGAAAAAATTCTACACACAGACATACAGCCACACAGAGACTTTTCGAAAAAATGACTTTTTTTCATGTTTGGTGGTAGTACAATCAGAATCTGCCGTTATCATAACTTTTTTCGGTATGACCATACTTCCATTTTCTTATGGAACATGGAAGTAAATATATAACAATAAATTAACATTAAAACATGGCATAATGCCACATATTATATACCGCAAATAAGCCAATTGTGGAACACCCAATTGTTTGTCGCTTTGTACTTGACGAAAGTTTTCTGTCTCCATCATTATCGAATTCCATCTAATCACTGTCAAACCATAGGTATTTGCTGCTGAGAATGTCATAATACAGACAATTATAACACACAAAAATTTCAGTAAATAATGGGATGTTATTTAATTAAATTTCTTAGTCACTAGTAGATGTGTAAGACTAGCAAAGAATATTCATGCTAGTATAAGGATGTATAGGTAGTAAATGACAGAATAGTTGTGCTCCAATGGCTTCTAGATTTGTCTGAGTTTGTCTGATACTCTTGGCGGCATTGTGTACATATGCGCTCAATTAGCTGAAACTTGGGATTCAGTGGTAATAACTGAATCATCCTACTCTGTTAGTATTGTTACGTAGTGTTCCGCCATTATGGAACGTTCTGGTACATTGGAGAACGTTGTTCTACTCTTTTCTCGGCTATTCCCGCAGCTGTAATGCGTACGTGACGCTTGCCATGCGAGGCAGTATTACGTAATGCGGAACGTCTCGTGCGTTCGATGGTATCGTTCTAGAAGCTTCTTGACTAGCCCAACGGTGTGTGTTTCTGCCATGGCCGCGCTGAAGTATTCTCTAGAATTTTCACGTGTTTGTTACAGAACGCTTGTTACGGAACCCTGCAGACTATAAATAGCCCATACCTGCCTCTTAGAGTTCACTGTTATGTCGGGCGAGTTACACAGTGCGTCCCATGTGGTGTGTTAGTGAAAAGTGATTATAGCGCGGAATTCTTTACATTTGACATTATTATTGCGTGTGGACAAATCTAACTGGAATTATTGTACGAGCTGATTATAAACTGTTATTTGTGATAATTAAAGCTGGTTTTTAGTGACTTCATTGTTATCTTGTATTTTGTTTTCCACTGTACCATACGACGATCAGTTAGACCGTCGTAACAATATTATTCTCTGCCGGGCTGTTTGGCCGTAGTCTATTACTGTTTACAACAGACGTTTCGGCCCATCTTCAGTGTCTCGAGCGACTGAGTAACTGGCAAGATATACGCCAATTCGTACTGTGGTGCAGTGATAGACCACGGCCAAACAACCCGGAAGAGAATAATATTACGTAACAGAGTCGACGCCGGACGTGAGGTCTCAGCCTTATTTTTAAAACAGAGTTTTTAATTTCAACAGGGACACATATGTTGGTTTTCACTAATCTTTTTTCTAGGTTACATAATTCAATTTTTCGTAGATTTGGCAGTAAATGGGTTTAATGATTTTGTCTTTAAATTTGTGGAGAAATTAAAATACGAGGGTCATCTCAAAAGTAAGTTTCCCTATTTTTTCTTTCAAAGGGGAAGGCCGCAAGCAGGCTGACGAAGGTTGGAGAACGTTTATTTGTGTGTAGTGGCAGTACTGCCAAAACCTCATCCGTTCCGTAGCAACGTAACAACAAGACGAAATTTAAAATCATGGACGTTCCATTTACCAGCGTGTCCGATTGCAAACTGCGTAATGTGATTCGGGTTATTGCTTCAAAAAAATCATCGTCACTTAGTTTCTGTGTACGGACCTGAGTGCACGAGCATTCAAATAGTGACATACAGCGTTCTTGAAATTGAAAGATGTTTTGAGCAACAAAGTTCTTCTGCTCCACAGCAACGCACGTCCTCATTCCTCGCGAGTCACGCAGAATTTGTTGGAGTCCTTTCGAAGGGAGATTTTTTACCGTTCCACATATTCACCCGATTTGGGTCCGAGTGATTTCCATGTTTTCCCCCATCTCAAAGAACACCTCGGAGGACAACGTTTCGAAACGGATACGGAAATGAAACAGGCTGTCGACGCCTGGTTCCGAAATCTGGCCACGCAATGGTTCAAAGAAGGAATTGAAAAACTGTTTTTACGCTACAGAAAGTGTTGGCAAGGCTACAGATTATATTGAAAAATAAGAACAACTTTTTGAATAAAAGTATAGTTTTTTTAAATTGTTACATGTGTTTTTTATTTTTTATAAATCAGGGAACTTACTTTTGAGATGACCCTCGTAGTTTATTCAATTATCAGTAAAGAATTAAGTGTCCGTTTGGTTTTAAGTGGTTACTGATGCCCAAATGGAAGAGCTTTTAACTACTCTAATTGTTTATAAGGAAATCTTCTAGTTGTTGAACTCATAGGACATACTTATTTTCACAACTGCCTGTAACAGACAAGAATGAGAGAGAGAGAGAGAGTCCGTTTGGTTTTAAGTGGTTACTGATGCCCAAATGGAAGAGCTTTTAACTACTCTAATTGTTTATAAGGAAATCTTCTAGTTGTTGAACTCATAGGACATACTTATTTTCACAACTGCCTGTAACAGACAAGAAAGAGAGAGAGAGAGAGAGAGAGAGAGAGAGAGAGAGAGAGAGAGAGAGAGAGAGAGTGAGAGAGAGAGAGAGAGAGAGAGGGAGAGAGGAGAGAGAGAGAGAGAGAGAGAGAGAGAGAGAGAGAGAGAGAGAGAGAGAGAGAGAGAGAGGAGAGAGAGAGAGAGAGAGAGAGAGAGAGAGAGAGAGAGAGACGGAGAGAGAGAGAGAGAGAGAGAGAGAGAGAGAGAGAAAAGAATAGAATGAAAAAGGGTAATCGAGATAGGGAATGGGAGTGAGAGGTGGGAGAGAGATGAAATAAAAAGAGAGAGTCAAAGAAAGAGGCAAGACTAAGAATAAAACTCGATGTGCACCTGACACGTTACGCAGTCCAGCCACGTATTTTGTTCAAACGGTCACTAAAAAGAGTTACATCTTTACATCTGCGACAAGATTATTAATAAGATCACATCTATTTACAAGGCAAAGTTTGAAACAGTAAATTAGAAAACTTTTTTTCTTTCTAGAGACATTTCTTTCTCTATGAGTTTTTTGTATTATATATACAACAAAAGTTATAGTTGAATAACTGTTTAGGTTTTATGAGACAAATCTTTATTCTGTTAACACTTCAAGCATTACATAAAACATGTGTTACGTAAGAAGCACACAATCTAAGTAGGCCTACTAGACATATTCTTATTGCATGATGATGATGATGATGACGATGATGGGGATGATGATGTATCATTACCGGTACCTGTAATACTATAAGTGCGAGCATCAGTTGAAAAGTTTGCGGAGCGACATCTGTAGCTTAGCGGTAAAAGTAAAATTTTTCGTGTGCTGCAAGATTTGAATTTTATGTCAACTGCTGTTAATTTCCAAATCTAATCTACCAATTTATTCATTGTTTAAAAGCTGTTTACAATTGACGTGTCATGCGTGTTTTGAAAAACGGACAAAATCAAACATCGTGATTGATTCTCTGTTAAAAATTGTTTAGCGCCAACGGAAATTCAGAACGAAATTTTAAATGTGTCAGGAGGTGCTGCGACTTCAAAACCAACGGTTTTTAAGTAGGCACTCGAGTTTAAACGTGGTCGTACGTAATGGGTAGTTTGATACTCTTTTCCAAATACGAATTACTGAAGTGATTATGCAACTGCTTTAAGCAGTGAAGATGATCCCCCCCCCCAAAGGATGCCCAAAAAATGCAACAAATCCAGATTTGGTAGTCATCTTGCACAACGCTGTTTCACACTAAGTTCTTCAGTGCAAGTATGACGCACACGCTCATATGAGATGCCTATGATTTCAACAACGTCGTCCAGTCCTGAATCTGCGGTCTTCCAACACTCTATAAAACTTTTTAAATACTGTCTTATTTTGTTGAATTATTTGGACGTGCACTGCTGGGATCGTCTTCAGTGTCTGCACGACCACGTTTAAACTGGAGTGTGCCCCACTTACCGTTTTGTTTTGAAGGAGCAGCATCTCGTAACACATTTACAATTTCGTTTTGATTTCACATTGGCGCCAACACGTTTTTATCAGAGAATTCATCACAGCTCGATGTTTGATTTCGCGCATTTTGAAAAACACGCGTGACAGGAAAATTTCAAACAGCTGGTAAAAAGTGAATAAATTGATAGATATATCTGGAAATTAACAGGTGTTCACGCGAAATATACGTCTTGCAGCATACGAAAGATTTTAGTTCTACCACTGAGTTATAGATGTCGCTCCGCGAACTCGTATTTCTTATGCAGAATTAGTAGTAGTATTGGTAATGTACAGAATACTACAGGATTAGTGTTGGTAATGTACAGAATACTACAGGATTAGTGTTGGTAATGTACAGAATACTACAGGATTAGTGTTGGTAATGTACAGAATACTACAGGATTAGTGTTTTAATTATTAAAATTACTACCCACACTGTATTGCCGTGGTCTTCCATTTTCTCCGTGTCGAAAGGTGTTAACTCGAACAGACATTTCGGCCCCACCTCCGGACGCCATCTTCAGTGTTAGAACTTAACGCACTGACGAGGTGTACATCAGCCTTTGCCACAATACTGTGGTTGTAGTGACGTACACTTTGTCAGTGCGTTAAGCCCTTACACTGAAGATGGTCTCCAAAGATGAGGACGAAACGTCTGTTCGAGTTAATACCTTTCGACACGGAGAAAACGGTCTCACAGCCCGGCTAGTAATTGTAATAATTATGACGCCACAGACCGTGAAAGCCTAACAAACAGATTAGTGTTTTGTACGGAACGTGACACTGTTGGTTTATCATCAAGACAAATTTGTTTGACATGACATGTTGTTTATAAAAATTGAATACTATTAGAATATTGGTAACAACTCATAACACAGTAGTAACTTTTAACAGATGTTTCAGCACTAAAATTCTGCCCGTTAAATAAACTTTGTTTCCATTTACATACGTAAATCAAAGAAGTAAATTATAGGCTTAATGCTGTTACTAAAAAAAGACATAACAGAAATACAACGTTTTTTTACACGGACAGGCCAGCCGTGGACACTATCATTTTCTTTTCTTCTCCTGCCAAAAGGCCCTCATTCGCACACTATGCGCCGCCTTCTTTTCCACTGTCCACCCCTCTCTCGTCTTCATCTCACCGCAGAAAACCTCAAGATTTTGAATTTTTTTTCTGTATGTATTTCTATCCACACGGTCGTTCAAACAGATACTCAGTTTCATTATTTCCTCCTTGAGTTGTTTGGTGTAACCGTTCAGACTGGAAAGTTGCCAAATATGTTTGAAAATTTGTTTATTTAACCTGGACCGATCCACCCGAACCATAGGTCCAAGGAATCTCAATCTTTTCCTTTGGAAAGCCGTTTCCAGAACTTCCAGATCCCTGTACAGCTCTTCTTTGGGTCTATGCCTGTACCCGTCTTCAGTTTTCTTGTGACCATAAATTTTTCGAAGAATTCTTCGTTCAATTTTAAGAAGAGGTTCCAAATTTTGGAAGCACATTGTTTCCACTCCATACATGATCACCGGCCTGATCACAGTGCTATAATGGCTGACTTTCGCAATTCTGGAGAGGTTTTTCTTTCCGTAAGTTCCCGGTTAGAGTAAAGTCCTTTCCTAATTTGAGTTTCCTTATCTTAAAGGATTCTTTGTCTGAGGTGTTTCAGGATATGTTTTCCCCAACATATTTAAAATTGTTAGTAGCTATATTTTATTTCTCCATACGTAGTGTCCAGGCACGTTTTCGGGAATTTAAATAGGGTGGTAATAATTTCCGTTTTAGCAAAGGAGATTTGGAGGCCAGTTTTCTCCGCTATTCCTCTTTGAGATCTTTTACTTGCTTTCTTGCTTCTTCCGAGTGGGCGAAGATGGCAAGATAATCCGCTAAAGCTAAACAACTTAATTCTACGCATTTGGAATGTTTACCCATTCTAACCCTAGTGGAATTGACTTTATGAAAGATTTTCATTACTTTATCTGGTACACAGTTAAAGACAATAGGGGACAGTCCATCCCCTTGACGTACACCAGTGTGAATTGGGAATACAAAGTTTATTAAAGTATTTTAATTTTTGTTGATTTCAGAATTACGCTGCACTAACACGAGTGCATTTAGGTAGTTACTTGCCACCGAAATGTTTGGGTTTGCAAACTACAGCTGTTCACGCGTGCACATTACACATGCCAGTCAAGGTTACCGTGTTTGCAGAGTGATAAAATCCGCGTGGGAATACAGGAACAGGCCACACAACCAGTATGCTGTTGATTTGACTGCAACGGCGAGTGCCACTAATTCAGTCTACATACCTTTCACCTATTTTCACAAATTTTGGGTCAAATTGCCGAAACCGTACTATTGGCACGTGAAATACTAATTGAAAATAAGAAAATTCTTTGAAAATTAATATACAAACTTTAATTACAAATACACAGCATAATTACAATTACGTTGTCTAAGTAATTTAAAATGTTTTAACCACATAATGGATAGTTTAAAACTCTTTTCCAAATACGAATTACTGAAGTACGAGGGAGGTTCAAAAAATAAGCTACACTCATGCCGTGTTCCTGAAGTAAAAGAGATAATTTAATTTTCTGTAGTGGCAACACTGTCTGTGTTGTTGTCTTCCCACTCCATGTGTTTAGTCACCGTGTGAGTATGGGTCGTCGTATAGAGGTTTCGCCCGAGATTGAAGTGCGTTCAGTAGTACGATTTTTGTGGACAAAAATTCTAATAGTTGTTAAATTCATCGCCAAATTGTCGAGGCGTATGGTGAGAATGCAGTGTCACGTCCTATGATCGCAAAATGATGCCAAATGTTCGGAAACGGGAGAAGGAATGTGAGTGACGATCCGCGCCTTCAACTACGAACACGACCGACAACGCAGAACGCGTGAATGAAATGATTCTGATTAACCGTCGCGTTGAAACTAGAGAGGTTGCAAGTGAACTAAACATCTATTACGAAGTGTGTTTGCGATTATTCATGATTCACGATCAGCTTGGTTACCGTGGGTGCTTCGTCTGTTGACCGACAACCACAAAAATCAACGTTCTGTGTCTGCCCTTTCCTTTCTCGAATGTTCTGTCAGTGATGGTTCACAGTTTTTGAAAATACTACGAACCTCTCTCAAGGAGATGAGAGCTGGTACCCCACTACACTCCCGAAACTAAACGAGCATCGCATGAATGGAGACACAAGAATTCGTCACAGCCAAAAAAAGAGAAAACAACCCGACATGTTCGAAAGATTAAGCTGACGTTTTTTTTCGATTCCGAAGGAGTAGTTTACAGTGAGTTTATGCCCCGAGGAACAACAATAAATGCCGAATCATACTGTGAGATTTTAAAAAAGATCGAAGACCCAGAAGATTGAGTGATGGAGTCGATCTTCTTCATGACAACGCTACCGCTCGTTCAGCTTGTGTCACATGTTAAGTGTGGTCCCATCCGCCTTACAGCAACCTGCGAAACCCTGACTCTAGTTTTTGTGAAAGTGGAATTGAAAAACTAGTCACACGGTTTAATGTGTTTACAAAAGCTTGGTGATTTTGCTGAAAAACAGGTAAATGTATGTACGTTTATGTTCAATAAAAATATTTTTCTTACAAATGTGTATTTGTTTCATAGACACGGGGTGTAACTTACTTTTTGATCCTCCCTCGTAATTATGTAATTGAGAAAGCTGAGAATTATCGAAGAAAATGACTATAGAAGTGAGCATATAGGCCTAACATATGCATTTGAATTTGAATATAACAAAATTAGCAAACGTTTTGTAGCCCAGATACTTATTTATTTGTGAGAAAACTTGACGATTTGTGAAAAGGATGAAGTATTATATTAAATAAACGTGGTTTCTGTAGTAATCTGAGATCAGATACGCCTGGCCTTGCAATCCTTTACGATCATTTACAAATATCTTCTTCTTCTTCTTATTCAAACTGTAGGTACAAAAACCTGTTGCGGCTTCTGCTATCGTTTTATCGTAATATTCATTCTTTCTTTTGGGTTTAAAATTTAAAACGAATTTTGGAAGTCTCTGTACGTAGCTTAGCCGGAAGAAAGAAGACAGCTTCAAAACAACGACGAACAATGATTAAAGTGAAATTCACTAATAGAACGAGAAACGATAAAGTAATGACGAAAATAGGACAGAGAAGAAAACTACTGAAGGTAATAAGAAAGAGAAAAATAGCTTGGATGGGGCATAGTCTACATTGCGTTGAAACAGTCTGCAACTAAGGATCGAAGAAAAAAAGTTGGAAGGAAAAAGAGATCGGGGAAGAAGAAAAATTAAAATGCTTAATGGAATGAAAACGGAAGGAGCTATAGTCAGATGAAGACAAATACACAAGATCCAGAAAAACGAAGAGCGTAATACGCGCTAAGAGGTTGAAGAACAAATCAACCATGAGGGCTAATACACTGGGTGCTGGGTACCTAGCTGATACGTTTTGATACAACGGATATATGAAACAATCCATAAAGGTGAGAATATGTAAATCACTAACAAGGCCGATATTAACATACTGTTCAGAACAAGGAGTGAGACAAAACAGCAAATTAAGCCATCAGATATAAGACAATGGCAAAGAAGGTATAAGAGACATAGGGAGAAGCGAAAATTGAAAGACGAGTTGAGGGGTACACAATACAGAAGATTGGACGCCAAAATAGTGAAGATACAGAAGTAAGAGAGTGACAAAATATTAGGCCTAGGAAGACCGAGGAAATATGGTTATACGTCTGAACGCGGGAACAAGCATTTTGATTAAACACGCTTGTAAATATTTCAAGGAATTTTAACGGGATTTAATTACTGTAGTGCCTTGGAAATACACAATAATTTAAAGTAAAAGATTTAATGTTAGTGTTTTTCAATCTTTGGCAGGGTGGAAGAATAAGATTTTTTATTCAGACAACTAAATACGTAAATTACATAATAATTTCATTTCACAATTTATCCTAGTTTTCTTCAACAGTATTCCACACTTACTGATGTACAGTAAACATGTTACTGTCGAAAAGAGAAGTATAGGAATTCATATAACTTTGTAAACGCTGAGTCAGGAATACCAGTGCTGAGAAAACGGCAGCTGTCAATACGAATAGATAGAGATATAAGTCAAGGCTTGGTTATAACTGTCTGCGGAGACTTGTGACTGTTTATGTGCATCAAGCCGTGTCCATAATCTCATTTTAAATTACGTATCACCTATAAATCTACGTGACTTCTTTAAGTCAGTTTCCTTTTCTGATGAAATATCACGAAACAATTTAATGATATTGTTAATTAAATTATCTGTCTCCGTAACTCCAATTCGTCGTACTTATTTGCTAAACTGCTAAGTGCCATGTTCTGAACGAGGCCTTTCAGTGTTTCCACCATTTTCAAGTCCTAAATCACGACATTTCTAACAACGTTTGTTCTCCGCCCGTGAATGCAATATTTGAAAAATTTACCATCCTTCCCGCATATATTCCTGTTTTTCTTCCTTTTGCATTCTAAAGTTTTAGTTTTTTTTCTGCTAATTTTTTTAGGTTTGAGAATAGACGAAAGTCAGATGGCGATAAATTAGGTGAATAAGGTGGATGGTGCAACAGATCGTATTTCAACTCGGCGATTTTTGCCAGAGACACAAGGCATGTGTGAGGGCGTGGATTATCCTGATGGAAAATGATCATCTTCTTTGCTAAACGTGGTCTTTTTTCTCAAATATTTTCACTTAATTGGCCCAAAAGGTTAGCGTAATACTCTCCATTTATCGTTTGACTCTTCTATTACCGTAAGGTAATCTATTAACAATATTCCCTTAGCTCGCAGAAAATTGAAGTCATACATTTTCCAGCGGACAAAATTGATTTTGCCTATTATGGAGGCGGCGGAACACTATGCATCAATTGTTTCGACTGTTGTTTTCTTTCTGGAGTAATGTAAAGTAAAGTAAAGTACAGTAATGGACCCAAGTTTCATCTGTTGTTACAAATCTACGAATAAAATTTTTTGGATTTTTCTTGAAACGGTCCAAACATTCCTGAGAAGCTTGCATTCGCATGAGGTTTTGCTCAGTTGTCAACAAACGCGGCACCCACCTTGCAGACAGATTTTTCATACCTAATTCCTCAGTAATAATGTGATGTACCCTTTCATCTGAGACGCATACAGTCTTAATAATTTCAGACACCTTTAAACGGTGATCTTGCAGAACAATATCGTGCACTTTATTGATGATTTCTGGTGTAGTGGCACTTTTCTGACGCGCAGTACGCGGGTTACCTTACAAACTTGCACAACCATGTTTAAATTCCGTAACCCATTTTTTCACTGTAGTAAATGAAGATCCAGCATCACCCAACAAATTCTTCATCTTATTACAAATTTCTGTTGGCGTTAATCCTTTCTTAACAAACAATTTGATCACTGCACGATATTCAATTTTTTCTATTTTCAGCGTTGCTGTGAGATAACCTTATTTATACATGTTCTATGGCCGGCGCCCGAGTACCCACGTTTCCTCGCACTATTAGCATTGACGAATAATAGCCGGTCATCTACCCACTAGGTAACGAAATACACAGCCGGGAATGCAGCCCAGAAAAATCCCCACTGTCCGTCCGCTGGACACGTCCGCAAGTGGGTCTGGAGCCCTCTCGTCGAGCGAGGAGACTGACGGTCTTAGCCGGTACGTTGAGTGTGACCAGTATGGCCGCACAAAACGCAACGTTGCCCAGCGGGGGCCTCGAGGAGGCGCCGTTTCGGCACCCAATAGCACGAAGCGATGGGGGCCAGCCACCGCACTCGTGTCGAGTACAGGCTCGCAGCAGTGCAGGTTACACACCGACGCAATCTCCGGCGCTCCCCTAACGCTGGACGTATGGTTTATCCCGACTATCAGCACTGATACTGCCGAAAAACGGATAGTCCCGCGCCCCGTAAGGCAGCATACGCCAGGGTGGGGTTCTCGGAAGGAGTTGTTCCACCGGTAGTCACCGGTTAAGGCACGACCCACAACCATCGCGGGACTTTGCCCGATCCCACCTGGTGGGGCTCGGTCCGCAGCGCTGCGTTTCCCTGCATGGACCTCTTCCACGATGCAGGGGCGTGTCGGGTGCCGACCTCTCCTACTAGGCATCACCGGACGATGTTAATCAGGTCCAGTGGTTGCCTAGTGCGGCTACTGGCCAGGGACGGGACGACACCCTGGTTACCGTTCGCAAGTTAACACCCACCTTAGTCCGACGAGTCAGCCCCAATTTCAGCTGAGTTCGCCGGTTCACCCCCGGCCAACGATAAGGTGGCGGGCGTCAAGTGGGAAAAGAGCAAGGTCCGAGCCACCGGGAATGACGGTATAGGCTCGCCCAGGAGCCGCATCCCCCCGTCCCCCACCTTCGGGGAAACCTAGTCCTACAGCTGTTTCTCAGCAACAATGACTTGACGCTTCACAGCTGTTCGTGGGGCGAACGTGTCGCCTCGATGCTGTAAATAACAGAAAATCTGAACTGCAATTTGAAAGTGTCTTAATATGTTACGTTATGTTATACATTTTCTTTATTTTTTTATTAAACTTGCTTCTTTCTATAAGTTTCATTAATAACTTGATAGTTATTAAATTACACAATATTGTTACTACGGTCTAACTGATCGTCGTATGGTACAGTGGAAAACAAAATACAAGACAGCAGTGAAGTCACTAATAACCGGCTTTAATTATCAAAAGTACAGTTGATAATCAACAAGATTATAGTCGCACAATAATTAAAATTAATCTGTCCATACGCAATGATAATGTCAACTAATAGAGTCCTGCACAATTATAAAACACATAACACTTCGCCACAATACTTCAAACCTTACTGGAATAAATCGCCACTCAAACTCAACTGAGTAATCGCCGACGTAAGACTGACTCCAAGCGGGAGCTGTCGTTACTTAAATAGATAGCACAAGTGTTCCAGAATAATCCATAATAGGCGTCAACACTACACTAGAAAGTTATTGATCGCGGCGTTGAACACAGTGCGGCGACCGGTATGGTCTGGAATAGTCTCGTGGACGTACGTTAAGAATCACGTACGCACACAACATTAAAGCTGGAATAGCCGAGATACTTGTAGAACGTTCCACATTGCCTAACACTTTTTCCTTATTACGTAACAATATTTTTTGTAAAGATATGATTTAAAATGGTAATATAAATAAATGGTGTAAATAATTTAACTTTTTTTTTTACCAAATTCAGGTCCGTGGTGAATAGGTAGATCTTAAAAGCTGTTATAATTTTAAAAATTCTGCTCTCAAGCTCTCACGGCCAGCGTTAACATTGTTAGAGTTAGTAGTAGCCTGGATGTTAGGCCGTGGTCTAATAATGTTTGTTACGCACGTTTCGACCCTACCATCGGACAGCTGCCAAACAATTATTTTGCACTGAAGGTGGTATCCGATGGTGGGGCCGAAACGTCTGTAAAAAAAATCGATAGATCACGGCCTATCAGCTCGCCTATCACTAAGTCTAACAATGTTTAGTAATTTTAATTATAACTAGAACAAACGTTTATTTATTGTTAAACCGGTTTGCTTATTAATCCCAGTAATTGTATTTTTATTTAATAGTAATAAAATAGTCACGATATTAATTGATGACTCGTTGGGAACTTGGTGAAACATATTAATACAAAGGTTTTGTAAAATATATAAAAACACTTGGTAAGTTTCACAAATTTTTTAATTAACTCTGACAGCTGTTTCGACTAACTAAGCCATTGTCAAAGAGCGAGTGAAGCGAGTGAATGAAATTACTGAACACAGGATGTTAGTGGAGTGTAGGTGGTGAACATCTGTTTAGCGCGCATCTGGAACATCTGTGTTGTGATGGCGAGGGGGGAGTGTGTGCATGAGACAAGGGAAGGTCAGGTGTCTTTAAAAACTAAATACAATCATGAATGCAAAATATAAAATTAACTGAACTAAATATAAACTGAATGCAAAATTAAAAATAATGATGAACATTCAAAATAATATAAAATAAACTAAACTAAATAACAGATTTTAATAAAGGGGATACACAAAATTCAGTCTGTTCATTGGTTAAATTTTTGTTATTATTTATTGCTTTTTTAATTTCTAAAATTTCTAACAAATCCATTTTTTTACCTTTTTGTATGTTGTTGAGTAGTGTTATGTTTTTTGTGTTTATGAAGTGATTGTGTTGTAAGCAATGATCTGCAAAACCTGTATTAGATGTATTGGTTAAAATCGCCTTCTTATGTTCAGAAATGCGATGTTTCAGAGCACGGCCACATTGTCCGGTATAAATAGCATCGCATTCTGCTATCGGAGATATATCGGACAATGTGGCCGTGCTCTGAAACATCGCATTTCTGAACATAAGAAGGCGATTTTAACCAATACATCTAATACAGGTTTTGCAGATCATTGCTTACAACACAATCACTTCATAAACACAAAAAACATAACACTACTCCACAACATACAAAAAGGTAAAAAAATGGATTTGTTAGAAATTTTAGAAATTAAAAAAGCAATAAAAAATAACAAAAATTTATCCAATGAACAGACTGAATTTTGTGTATCCCCTTTATTAAAATCTGTTATTTAGTTTAGTTTATTTTATATTATTTTGAATGTTCATCATTATTTTAAATTTTGCATTCAGTTTATATTTAGTTCAGTTAATTTTATATTTTGCATTCATGATTGTATTTAGTTTTTAAAGACACCTGACCTTCCCTTGTATCATGCACACACTCCCCCACTCGCCATCACAACACAGATGTTCCAGATACGCGCTAAACAGATGTTCACCACCTACACTACACTAACATCCTGTGTTCAGTAATTTCATTCACTCGCTTCACTCGCTCTTTGACAATGGCTTAGTTAGTCGAAACAGCTGTCAGAGTTAATTAAAAAATTTGTGAAACTTACCAAGTGTTTTTATATATTTTACAAAACCTTTATAAAATAGTCAGCCTAAGCAAATTTAATCGAATGACTATTGCGTCAAAGAAGTATATCCTGATTTATTGGATGTAGTGTACCAGTAATGGATAATAAGACGATATTGTAAATAATAAATTTGTATTAGTGGTTATAATTACAAACACAGCGGTGTGCAATAGTGTAATTTCTGTTGGGAATAATCAGACAGTCGTCGTTTTCAGACAATAAAAATTGTGTTCGAGATGGTGACCACAAAGTTACGCTCCGTGATACGTAACAGACAACGTCCATCATATATTTAGTAATAATACGACAAGAATGAATGATAAAGAACAAACGAGGCATTCTTACTATCCCCTTTAGTTACAATTTTCCACGCATCACTCATCTTTCTCATTCAGTGTCCATGTTTTATACTCATAGACGACAGTACTCCACGCAAAGAATTCCAAAAACCCGACGGTCAGTTTATGTAATCCGTTTTCTGAAAGCAATTTATTTCTAATACGATGAAATAAATTTTCCAGAACCGTTTACTCAAAAAAATATTGAAGAACCAATCGGACAAATAAAATAATTATAACAAAATAAAAAACAACAAACACAATTTACCAACAAACAACAAAAACAAATTCACTAGCAATAGCAATAACGCTAATAAAGCATTAGGATAACAACGCCAACAGGAAACTACAGTACCACAACAACAGTTTGACCACAGAGCGACGCGCTGATTGGGATGCGGGAAAACAGATAGATGCTATTAAACTTGACCTGCGTAATCCGCAGAGTTTAGGAGAAGGACGTAGCCAATGGTTACTTCACAGCGAGAACAAAGGCACAATCGCATTCGGTTAATCGCCTTTCATGTTCTCAACTTTTCGACAACTAATATTTGTGTTAAACCTATGCCTTACTTACAGTGTAATACCATAGAGCCATATCTGTATATCCGTAATGAACACGTACTGATGGGCTTATTATGTTTGGGCCTGACTATAAATTTCAATTTAAACGCGATTTTTTTTTGCAGACTTATTGCTTAAGATGAGATTGTACATTTATCAGTTTTAATTTCAACACGAGTAAAAGTTTTGAGGGAATAAAAAGTAAACTATTGCGACCCAAATAATAATAAAATTATTATTATTATTATAGCCTACTACTACTACTACTACTACTACTACTACTACTACTACTACTACTACTACTACTACTACTACTACTACTAATAATAATAATAATAATAATAATAATAATAATAATAATAATAATAATAATAATAATAATAGTAATCATAATAATAAGACTGTCACTGCTGCTGCTGTTTGTAGTGGTATTATTGCTGCTGATAATATAATAATCAAATTCCCATTAAACCGAACCCTTCAAAACGTTGAAATAGGCACAAAAATATAGAGGCAGTAAAAGAGTTCATATATCTTGGCTCCCAGATAAACAGTGCTAAGGACTGAAATAAGAAGAAGAATATATGGAAATAAAACGTATTATAGACTAAAAAAGAGCCTGACATCTAGCTTTATCTCAAGAAGCAAGAAATGCAGAATTTACGAAACACTTATCAGTTCAGTGCTAATATACGCTTCAGAAGCCTATATTTTCGCAAAAAATAGCGAGAGACTTCTAGGTTGCTGTGAAAGACAGATTCTAAGAACAATATTTAGAGGAGTACAAGAAAATGGAATGTAGCTAAGGCGCTATAATTATGAACTATATCATCTTTACAAAGGGCCGTACACTGTCAGGATAATCAAAATATACAGGATAAGGTGGATTGGATACATAGAGAGATTGGAGAAAGAACAGCCTACGTAACACATTTTCTACCAGAAACCAGTGGGTAGTAGAAATAGAGGAAGACCCGAAGTAGATTCAAAGACCAGATAGAGGAGGACCTCGGAACGCTGAACATAAGAAACTGGAAAGCCAGGGCACGCAATAGGGTGGAATGGAATCGACTCTTGGAGCAAGCCAAGACCCACCAAGGGTTGTAGAGCCACGGCTGACTGACTAATATAATAATTATTATTATTATATCTTAAATAAAAATTAAGATAAATAAATATAAGATAATTACATTAATTAAAGAGATAAATAAGTATACAGAGATAATTAATACAAAATGTATTATTACTTGCCTGTTTGCGTTATCGATGAAGTGAGCGTAATTATTAACACGTACATTCTTTTTAACGAACATACCCTTGGTTACTTCCAAAGATGTTATTTCTAGAAAGTGAAGATTAATCAAACTGCTTGTACAGAGTGAAAGGAACTAACTGATAAAAAATAAGCAAAGATATCGACTGAACACAAACGGTGACATATGAGTAGCGATTTCAGCCATAATATTATTTCATATCTGATGAACCAATGCAAGCCAAAAATTACATAATATTTATTTCAAGTAAATAATGTAACATTTTCAGTTGAATTTAGTTTTGGTAATAATCTACAAATAATTTTACTTAATTAATATCATATAAAAAAATTTAATGGTACTGAATTTAGTTCATAAAATAAACACGTTATTCCTGAAGTTCTTGGTTGGAGATGAAGATCTCTTTCTGTTGACTCCTGGTCCGCGGTCACCATAAGTTTGTAAACCAGTGTTTCTTAAAAAAACTAAGAGAATGAAGGAGCAAAGTTGGAACTGATTAGTATATTAGAATTAATTTTAATATCTCCGACTCAGAGTTACAAAAAATACATCTGGAAATAAATTTTATTTTTTACAACACGGAAATTTTAGATAGAGCTTGAGTATCGTTCAAGTTAATCTCCAGCAAAGGAGGCTAATTTAACTTAGTATTCATGAAAATAAGTTTTAATCTGCGCAGTTCGTTTACATAATCTTCTTTCTTACTGTCTGATTCGGGAATTATTCTCCAAGCCAAAGCGTGCTGTTTAAAATAGTACTTTTCCATTATTCTTTACAGCATTTCAAATTTTACTAGTGTGAATTGTGCCAGGCCTTAATGTATACTTGTTATAGGATCCAGCGTGGTTTCCGTTGCAATAAAGTAAATTTTTCATAATTATATTATATTTAAATGTCCCATATACGTATAAGTGTGCCATAGAATAAGTAGCCGAGATAGCCTATTTGTTATTTGTTATTAGACGTGGATTTATTAATGATGCTATTATTTTCTGACAATCTACTGAGCTTTTAATACAGTTTATACAAAATTATTAATTTGTCTCTGTTGATCTTTGTAACACAAACTAAAATTTACTTCCTATACATTGAAATAAATTAATATTTTAAAGGTACTTTTCTCTTAGGTACTATACAGTTTTTACTAACGTAATAGAACCTTTCTTTTAAATATTTTTAAATAATTGTACACAAATAATATAAGTTTACTTCCCCTTAATATCGACTGCAGGTCCTTCAAAAGGGGGTTATGCCTATCTGGAAGAATACGTAAGTCGATTTACTCCGTCGATTTTCTGTACAGAAAATAAGTACAGCAGTAGTTGGTTGTAATATCTGTAGCAGAAAATCAAGAATCTCAAGAAGTTCACAATTAGAAATGTGTTTCTATGTTAACAATAATATTTTTAGCGTCATTACATTTGACGTTGGCAACGAATATTAAAGTAAATTTTACAAATTCGCCTCTTTGACGAATACGTACATTTAAGTACTCAATGTAAATCAACATAAAACTTATAAAAATTATCAACACAGAGTCTATATCTGGAGGTAGGAAACTTTTATTAATTAACACATTAATAATTACTATTGACTTATTGAGTTTTAACATAAAATTGTTTAATATTTAATTGACTTTAAATAAAAGAGTCTATTGGGTCCGTTATACATATATGGTAACTTGTTCGTAGAATTCCAATCGTTATGTAGACATCTGGCGCGTAGCTCTCGCTGCTTCTCTCCGCGTCGCTCGATGACCACTACGTCACGCACACACGCGCTGTGTTATTGGACTATTGTTTATTATGAATTTACTCTCAGGATTCTAACTGGATACAAATAGATCACGTGTATTTGGCTTACACAATTCCTGCTTCTTCAAGATTTCTCGCGTTACATTCAGAAAATACCACGGCAGGTATTACTGCCCTAGACCGGAAACCTTCCACTGTACACGAAAAAGCACTAAATAAGATCTATTTAAATTTTATTGAGTTCTTCCATGTGGGTACGACTACGATAAACTCGTACCATCTACCAAAGTACTAATTCTCATAGAAATAGACTTGTCCCGACACGAAAAGCTCGCGACAGTCAGCACGTCTTTCTATGACAATACTTCGAAGAGAACTGTCCCATCCGTACTCGGCAGATTACCGACTCAAATAAATTTTAAACCTTCTGATTGGTAGAAAACTTGCAACGTCACAGATGGACACTGTGATAGACAGAGTTCAAGTTAATTCTGCATAACTGTCCGATTCTGGAAAGGCCTGTCTAGATTTAATCTACAAATTTTATTACCTTCTTGCAGGTAACAAGTTAAAAAAAGAATTAATTTCATAAAAAACATAAAATTATAGATTTGGATTATTGAGTATATGGAAAATGTAGCTTTCAATATTGAGAATACCCTGTCCAAGTTTCAAAAATAAATGTCAATTATAAAAGAAGTTATTAAACAAATGTTGATCACACGCGCACCCGCGAATTTACACACAAATATTTCACTTGACATAAAAGAGTACAAAATTACAAATATTTTGACGTAACACACGTTATCATCCATACCTTAATTCAAAACTTATGACTACTTTACAAAGAAAAGAACAAAATCAATTTATAACATGCCTATGGCCGTCAGAAAATGTGTTACAGCATTAGTATCCCCAATATAAGAAATTCATATCCTCCGTTCTGTTGCAGTGTATTAGATAAGTTCTACAAACGTTTTATAACCAGCTTGCCATCGTACTAACGATTATTCACCTCTTCATAGTTGCATCACTTTTTCCTATCATCTTCCATTCTATATTTCCATCTCTTACTGTCTCTCGACCTCAGTCTTTCTTGTTAGGTTAAGGTAAGTATAATGTCAGTGTCACTTGTAAGTTATAGTTTTAAAAGATGTACAGAGTTCTGCTTATTTGTTTATATGATTATTTAGCATGTTTACATCGTATTGCTAAATATAGAAAACGATGGTCATTGAATAGTAAGAGTTCGTCTGTGCCCGCGTGCGCGCGCGCGTGTGTGTTTGTTGCAAGTAGCTTCACAGTCTTTTATAGTATTGTTACGACATTACAGAACATGCTACGTGTTTCTCGGCTATTCCAGCGGAGCCCGGCTGTAATGTGTGTGTGTGCACATATTGCTGCTACTTTGAGATGAAGGACACTTGTCACGCGTTCGCAACTAGACTTTTCCAGACCATAACGGTCCGCTCGCGCTGTGTTCAAGGCCGCAATTAATTACGCTCTAGTGTTTTCTAGTAGACGCCTATTACGGAATATTGTGGAATCTCAGCGGGGTATAAATACAAGACTTCGGCGACGCTTAGTTCAGTTTGAGTTGCGATTTATTCCAGTGCGGCTCGAAGTATTGTGGTGAAGGGTTACGTGTTTTATAATGGTGCGAGACTCGTTGACATTATTATTGCGTGTGAACAATTTTATTTGATTTATTGTAAGAGAGTAGCTTGTTGATTACAAATTGTTTAATTGTGATAATTAAAGCTGGTGGTTAGTGACTTAATCGGTGTTTTGTATTTTGTTTTCCACTGTACCATACGACGATCACTAGACCGTCGTAAAAGTATTGCGTTCTGCACGTTACAGAGAATATATCTCAGTAGCCAAATTTATCGTCATTCAGATTAACTTAACCCGTAATGTATTGTAACTAATCGACTTACAATCGCCTTTATATCATTTGTGAGATAAAAAGAACGGCTGTAACTTAAGTTATGATAGGTTCTGGCCAAATCGTCTTACTCGTATTATTTACCAAATATTGCCTTTACATACTTACTTCAGCTAGTAGAACAGATGGCGTTTGCAATGTCTGAGTAGGCAATACCAGATTTTCACACTGAGTGTCATACCCCCACTACTTACGAAGGTACAGCGCTGTCTTACCTCAATGCTGATACCATTAGTGTGATTTGAAAGTAGTGTATGACACATTTCGTAGTTATGTTGGTCATTTAGTAATGCCAGAAAATAGCCGTGAAATAAATTACCGGAAGAATGTTTAAAAGAACCAGGAAAACAGAATAGAAGAGAAAGAACGTGGGGTTAATAGGGAAAGAAAAGGGGATGAAATCTATTTGGCAACATTTCCTTTTCAGGCCGTGATTTATATCATTACCTTCAGAATTCCCATCTTATACGTGTTCTATATAATGAAATGTAATATATATTTTAAACTTTTGCTCACTAGCTGCTTTCAAAAGGAAAAGAGGTATCACATGAATTCAATCTGGTCTCATTCTTTTCCTTTTATTTAATATCTCTTTTATATTATTTCATTGCACTTGAAGGAAGTAAAGCTATCGCATGGTCCTTCACGAGGAAGTAATCGTTTTAATTTTTGAAACCAATCCGTTATGTTAGCAGACAACCACTTTTGCTATTCCATTTGTTGAGCAGAACACTATAACTATTACTTTATGGCATAAAGTGAGAAACGACCAAAGTCATGTCGAGACACATTTAGGAGGCTTACAAAAAATATACTTCGAACATTTTTATGACTTTCAGTTGATACAATTTCTGCTTAGTCTGTGCGAAACATACTTCCTCGCGTGCACGTAGGTGTTGTAAAGGTTAGTGATACATTATCTGTGCGTAAATGTGCTTCAGAATTATGCTTTTATAGGAATATCTTCAAATAAATACCCTGCCAGTAGGTTTATTTTTACCTGACGCACTTTCACAGAAACTATTCTGTTCTTCAGAGGTTTGTTTGAATTGTAATTGAATGTTTCGCTTACAATACAGCTAACGGATAATCGAATTTACTTCGATTCTATTTTCGATTGTTTTAATGTATTAGTTATTTATTATATATTTAATGTTTATTTTCTTATTACAATAAATGTTTAAATAAGTCGTCCTGTTTTGTTTTTATTTGAATTTGTTCTTTAATTAGTAGATTATTATCATTGTGTTTGTAAATATTAAGATTTTCCCAGATATTCATTTTGTCACTTTTTGTACCTTTTTAATTAATTTGACAGTTTAAATACCTGGAAATATATATTTTTTGTTTAAACAGTGTGTGACTAAATTATATTTGTAAATATTAGGTTTTAGAAACGCGTTGCGATGTTGAATATATCTCTCTTACAGTTTTGTCTTCGTGTGGCCTACGTAAGATTTATTGCAATCTGGACATGCTATTTTGTAAACTCCATTTTTATTATGAATGTTGAATTCAGTTTTAGGTTTTCATTTTATTAAAAACAATATTATCTGCGTTACAAGATATTTTTAAGTTTGTATCTTTAAATAGTTTGCTTAGTTTACGAGTTACGTTTCCGTGATAAGTAAAGTTGATGTATTTTATATTATCATTAGAGGAAGGGTTTTTGTACGAAGGTTTGTATGGTGTTTGTTTAGTGAGTTTATGTTTTATTTTATTTTCTAATTTATTGATAATTTTTATTTTGTATCCATTGTCTATTGCTATCTGTTTGATAATTTCATTGTTTCTTTCTTGTTTATTTAATGGGATTCTATATATACGGTATATTAATGAATTGAATGCTACCATTTTATCTTAGGGAAGATGGTTAGACTTATTTGGAGTTATTAAATTAGTTTGAGATGGTTTTCTGTATATTGAGTATTCAAAATTATTTTCAGTTGTGTTTATGGTTAAGTCTAAGTAATTCAGTTTATTATTCGATTTTTTTTCTGTTGTGCATTTTATTTTGCTATGTAAATTGTTAATAGAATTTAATGTATTAGAAAGATTAATGGCTTTATTTTGGGATGTATATAGAGTATCGTCAACGTTTCTAAAATAGCATCCTAATGGGTCGTTTATTTTATTATATTTATTATTTCTTCATGAGGTTTTGTAAAAAGATTTCAGAGATGATAGCAGAGGTTGGGGCTCCAATTTTATAGGAATATATATTGTACTATGTATAATTCTAGATACTAAATGTTAGACAAGAGAAACGCCGTTAGTGCACAGAACAATCGATACGTGGTCGTATCTGAGATAAACGATTCACACCGTGTTGCAGTGTCATCTCGAGGAAAACTGATTTATATGAATCATTGTGTGCTGCAGATTGTATACAGGCTACTTAATGGCTAGTCGTTTTTCTTCCTTCAGTAACCGATATCGATATAACGAAAGCGAAACGAATATCAATAGAATACTGCCCTCTTCCGTGTAACAATCTTTTGCTATGAATGATCACGTTATTTATTAAGATTTATTTCAATATCATAAGAGTCGAAGCATACGTAGAAGAATTAAATAGAAGTGATGTAACTTTCATGGGGCAAGATATTATTTGTTTTCCAAGGAAATGCACTCATAAGCCCTATCTACAAAGTCAAAAAAGTTAAAGATAAACTTAAATATTTCTAAATAGATCATCATCATCACCTTCAAGGATTAAACCAAGAATGGTTTGTTCCTGTCTCAAATAGGCAAAGATTAGAGCTGGTCACTCCAGCGCTTCCTCGGATGTCCCACACCTCTCCGTCCCCTTGGCTTATAGTTCTATAGTCGTTTGGGGATGTGGCAGTCATCCATTCGCAAATATTTTTCCACCAATTCAGCCGATACTGGGCGATTCTGTCGAGTATACTCATAATACTCAGTTTCTGCCGTATATCTGGGTTTCTTCTATGATCATGGAGAGTATACCCTGCCACTTGCCTGAGAAATCTCATTTCATCCGCTTGGATGCACTGGCCTGCCCTTTCGTTAAAGTCTAATTCGCAGACCAATAAAGAAGTGTGGGAAGGGCCATCACATTGTAGGCGTGTTCCTTTTCTTGCTGACTTAAGAGTTTGCCTAATGTTACCGCACATAAAGTTGATCTTAAGCAAACTTATTCACAACGTCGTTGCTTGCATTATAAGACACACTGTAGCCCAGGTATTCAAAATTGCTAACTTGTTCCAGGACAGTATCTAAATAGACTAGGAGTGTCACTAACACAAATGGGCGGAGCATTTGATATTCGTAATAATTTATTTATCAATATTTTTACAATCAACAAAATATACCGTATACAATTTTATGATACACACTTTTTATTGAATACACTACACTATAGTATAATATACACTAATATTCATTAGACATATTCCACAACCTTTGCAACTCATCTCTACGATCAACCATTGATGGACTTCTATTAATTTTTAGCAGTCTATCAAAATTAAACGCTGGTTTTAATAATAATCCTAATGTTTTCACTCTTGAAAGAGTGAAATTAACGTTATACGTTACGTTAAGAGTAAAATTATACGTTAATCCAAACTGAAATTCATTGTATCCTATATTAACAATTACTTTATCTAATGTTATCTCTTGCGATCTATGTATACTAACACCATATGCTAACATTAACGGAAATTTATTGTTATTTTGGAGTGTTAGTGGTCTCAAATATTTCTACAAATAATTTTATACAAACCACTATGTTGTATTTGGTACTGACGAGCGCTTTCGGCAGTCAAGCCATATTCAAAGTTCTGACTTTGAAGCATATTTGGATATATATTCAACCACCTGTTATAAGGAGGTGACTATACCAAAATCAGTATTTGCTCTCCATGTTTGTGCGATGACAGGATTATACTGATTCAGGAGTTCATCATTCCTTATTGGTGTATATATACAAATAACTTTATCATTTTTCTCTAGAAGAGATTGCTCTTGTAAGGCTTTAGGATATTTGAACCTACAAGTATATTCTTTGCCATTCCACTTAAGACAATATCCTTTGGTACATCTGGTATGTATTTGGAATCGATTCAGTAGTTCTGAAATAGCACGATCGTTGTCGATAACATCACAACATCAGTTGATCTAATCCTTGAAGGATGTATAGTTGCCGGAGGAGTGAATGGCAAAGGATTGAAAGCATTAACCAAATGGTCATAATACATCTTGTCACTCAAAATGTCTTCCTCAGATGCATTATCAAAAGTTCTTGGATCAGGAGCACCAGAGATCCAAAGAAGACCGTGTACATGACATGAACCACGATACTGGAATTCGAAACGAAACAAATAATCTGAAACTGAGAATATCTTACAGACGACATTTTTTATGAATAAAGTTGCACGAAACGAAAAATAATCTTTAACAATTGAGGGATTCTCATTTATAAGTTTTTGCCTTTACTGAGCGATTCTAGATTCATCTAACGTTTCCTCTTGCACGAAATTACAACCCATGAGTCAGGCCACCAAAGATCAGCTGCACTCAAAGTAAAAAAAACCGTAGAAAGATTATCACACTACTCAATCATTGATTCAAGTTCACCTCTTTGTTGAAACCAGTAAGATTTTGATCCTCTTATTTTTCCACACCAATAATATAAACTTCTTGTTATTTGAGGATTACTCGACAGCGTGTTTCTCAGTTGCTGTATTGTTCCATTGAAATGAGATTTTCTAGCAAATATTGTCCCTCGTTGAATAGCTTGAAGACGCTGAACAGTATTCAATGCAAAAAATCTGAACCTAGGATCTTGTACAAAACGTCGGTCTTCATATTGCATCAAAAATTGAAAATATTCAAGTGCTGTAAGTTTCATACTACTTGCTCGAGTATTATCGTTTAGTTCAGCAGATCCGTAAGGTAGTAAAGCGGGAAATACCATGCTTACCTATCCTTCGCACGAGAATTCATTTATGATATCAGTACCTTGTGGCCATGGAATTACATTATTCACTGCAGATTGGAGTCGATCAACTTCTGTGATTCTAATATTCTCCGGAATCATAATTTCATAAATTTCTTCAGAAAAGTTCTCTTCATCTGTATTCACCTCAGGTAAATCAACAGTGGGTATCATTCCATAAATACTATCATTTAATGGAAGTTGAGTTATTTGTTCCACATGATGATATCACTATAGAATGGATTATTCATTTTCAAAAAATTGAGTGCTTCTAAAATTTTGTCACGTCTCACATGAAAATCCCGATGGCCATTAACAGTTTCCTTTCTTACAACTATAGTGCTCAGTGAAGCGGGTGTAGGGGGCAATATTTATAATATTTCGGTTATAAGCATATTGACCGGGAAAGCCTCTCGATTTCACCCTATACACACGCATCACTGGTTGTACTCTTGCCATCAAGAGTTGTTATACATAAGTGAGATCCATCAGTTCTATAGGTACATCTTTAGGATCCATACGATTAACTGCAGTAAACGTATTTGGGTTTCGCTTACACTGCGGACACATATCAAAAAATGTTTGCTGCATAAACACTCAAGAACAATTTACACATTCATAGAATCCTAGAGATCGTAAATTATCTTCAAATTCACTCTGAAGATTCCTATATCCTGTGTTGTTTTGTTCATATAACACATGATTCATGTTATGTTCTGCAGGGCCTTCAACAGTTGCTGCAGCAACATTTTGTCGCTCTCTCATCCGTCTTTGATTTGGTTTGCAAACAACCAATATTTGGACCTCTTCTCCGTCGAGACATACTATAAATAATACGTATATATAAATTGATGAAGAAGAATGTATATAGAATATGCGTATTACAGAAAAAAAGTACTTAAACCAAATGTACAAAATTGAATAAAAAGTATAAGAATAATAATTTTAATAGAATTTGAAAAATTGAATAAAGAAGTACAAAAATAATTTTCAGTGAAGGGTTAGTGAGGATCGGTCAAAAATAACACAAATTTTGACTTATTTGTGTCGACGTTTCGACAATGTTTATTGTCATCATCAGGACCTGTGTATGAATTCAAACGAAATGTCAAACACAACAGAACAATTATTTGGGTGAACGTGTTCGTGTATGTGAGCGTGTGTGCGCACACGCGTGTGCGTGCATATGTATGTATCATTGTATATGTGAAGGAGTTGAGATAATTTGTTTACATCTTCAAATGTTTTCTTTAAGAAAGCGAGAAAATTATAATATCACAGAACTTAATTTATAGATTATTAGAATTTAATATTACAATGTACACGTGTTACTTTCATTTCCTTCAAAAGTCAAATAATGTATAAGCGTCATCTGGTTCTGTTTTATAACCAGAAATAGGGCGGTTGGTCTGGGAAAATTTAGAGTTGTGTGTTTAGCGTCAGCAACAATTGTAAGTGCCTCAGTGCTCTTATTATTTAGTATCAGCTAGGTAAACATAGCAATTCTTAGACACATATTCTGATTAGTTTTAAACTCAGTACAGTGGCCATCTGCGTTCTGCATAATTTACACTTAGGTGACAAAAAAGAAGAGAATATAATTGTGTTATACTTAACTATTGATGCTCGAGTGTGTAGTTGTGCTTGTGTGTGTGTGTGTGTGTGTGTGTGTGTGTGTGTGTGTGTGTGTGTGTGTGTGTGTGTGTGTGTGTGTGTGTGTGTGTGTGTTGTGCGAGCGTGTGTGCGCACCGGCATTTGTGATGCAGCAAAATCTTACCTTATCGGGCGACGGCGAACGACGGGCCAGCGCGAACGGCGGAAGCCGCTCACACACACACACACACCGGCATTTGTGATACAGCAAAATCTTATCTTATCGGGCGAGAGCCAGCGATATCTCTATCTTTCTTCCTCTCACACGTTTAAACTAAGATTTAAAAAGAAATCGTAATATCTTTTGAACTAAATAATTTAGAGTAATAAAAATTACATGTATGCACTCTGCAATACAGTCCGGATATGTATGCAAATGTTTATAACATTCGGTTGAGTAGTTTCGGAGGGGTTCGCGGTCTAAGTTGTGCATGGAGTCATGGAGTTGTGCTACGCTCATCAGGCTCCGCCCAATTACTTATACTGTAATTACAAATTATAAAATTTCGGACATTAACCATCGTAGGCCTAAGTTAAAATTAACATTACCATGGCTAATGTCCGAAGTCTTACAATTTGTAATGAGTATATTGCGCCATCGATTATTAATAATTTTAAAAATTGTACTTACAATTAATTTGCATACTCCAATTCTACAACATATGTGATCATACGTACACGACTCTGTGTATGATACAGTTTCGTGTAAAATACAAATAACATTGTTATAATACGAAATAATGCTATGGAGTACGAAGTAGCACTACTCTATCTTACGTTCATTGTTTTGTTGAACATGGAATCCCGAGACTTGCATTTTAAGGTACAAGATCCTTACAACTGTGAAACTGCACACGACTAGCACATCTCTGTAGAAAATATGATAAGCATTTTTAAAGTATGAAAATTATCTACTGTTGGCAGTTTATGATAATTTAGGTCAACCGAAAAAACTAATTGAGAGTACAAGAAAACGGGCATTAGTACAAAAATATTGCGTCAATGCTTAAATAAAAAACAATTCAATTCAATTTTCAGATGTTACTGAGTTATATTACTGTTTCATTACTTACAAATAGAAAAAGTAAAAGTTTTTCTTATTGAATTTTACAAGTTTTTATATTTTGCTGTCCATACAAATTATACATGAATTATTATTTTTTTTACTTTTCCCAAGTCCTGGCCCTGAGTCCCAATTCCCCTGTTGTTCTCCACAGGTTCCGTGGCCTGGTCGCCTGATGAGGCGTGCGTATCAAGTACTACTATCAACGGAATCATGAAATGAAACAAAACTGTCCGTTAATAGGCCTGTCTAAAACGTTTGGATCATTTAAACTTATTACATTGGACTTGAAGTATCTACAATATTTATAATATTGATAATATCTCTACTGATTGTCTGATATAATATTGTTTGCAGTATTATTGCATAATATTGTCATGATGGCTGTTAGGTCATGTGTGTGTGTGTGTGTGTGTGTGTGTGTGTGTGTGTGTGTGTGTGTGTGTGTGTGTGTGTGTGTGTGTGTGTGTGTGTGTGTGTGTGTGTGAGGGGGAGAGAGAGAGAGAGAGATAGAGAGAGAGGTCAAATAGTGGGGTGAGTGACTGGCTTTCTCGTGAGGGTTTAAAGGGCAGAGTCAGCGTGTGTATAGAACTGCAAGTGAGTTGATGTATGTGTGCTAACTTTCAATGTGCAATATTGTAGCAGAAAATAAACAAAATTTAAATCAGCTTCTTTCTTTTTGTTTCTTGTGTATAAATTTCGCTACTTAAATACATCACATAACAGTGGCTTTACTGTATATATTTTTTTATTTCTCAAGAATGAACAAGAACAATGTTACTTCACGACTATAATAAATTGACCTCTAATAAATTTAATTTTAGTTGACTAAATAAAAAAAATTAAATTTATTAGATTTTCCTGTTCGAATCTTCATGGACATACCCTTGATACAGTAACGCTTTATCTACACATTTCTATGTCTATATTTATTGCTACAATTACCAATAATTTTTGTTTATTTTATTAGATAATATAGATAAAAAAGGAAAGGTAGACTTACTTAACAAGGGGGGTAACTGTCGCAAAATATTACTGATAAACGAACCGAACACCATGTGTCTCATATATTGAAAGGACTAAGTTAAGAACTCACACAAGACGAGAACATAACTTGCTTTCTAAATACGACCTATACCTGCCGTATAAATATTGACGTCTGTTATACCAACCTGGCCCTACTGCCTTCACACCTCCTTTCACCAAACCTCTAACATACGTATAACAAGGAAAACGTTTTATAATTGTTCGTATAACTTTTTGAAAATACACAATGCCTGAAACATTATTGGAACTTGATAAAAAAATTGACTTTGTGAGACTATGAAGAGGGTTTTGTAATTTAACAATAAACATTATTTCTCCGTTCTATACAGTTATCCAAATCATATGTGTCATTTAAAAGAAGTAAATTAAAAGAAAGCAATTAAAAATAGACAAAATTTGGCTGTAATTAACAAATGTAATGTAGGTAATAGTCATAAGATTGCAAGAGCAAAAATATCAATCAATTTTAATTAGTAGAACCCTAGTATTTATCGTATATTACTTACTTGAAAAACATAATTAGAATATAATATTGTATTAAACAAATATACTGCAACAGAACACAGGATATAAGTTTCATATAATAGAGATACTAATGCTGTAACACATTTTCTGACGGCCATAGACATGTTATAAATTGATTTTGTTCTTTTCTTTGCAAAGTAGTCATAAGTTTTGAATTAAGGTGTGGATAAAAACGTGTGGTTTATGTCAAAATATTCATAATTTTGTACTCTTTTATGTGAAGTAAAATATTTGCGTGTAAGTGGGCGGGTGCGCGTGTGGTTAACATTTGTTTAAATAACTTCGTTAATAATGTACATTTCTTTTTGAAACTTGGTCAGGGTTTTCTCAGTATTGAAAGCTACATTTTACATATACTCAGTACTCCAAATCTATAATTTTTAATGGATTTTTTTAATGAAATCAGTCCTTCTTTTAACTCGTTACTCCAAGAGGGTAATACAATTTGTAGATTAAATCTAGACAGGCTTTTGCAGTATCGGACATAGTTTTAGCTTGATGTCTGTCTATCACAATGACCATCTATGACGTTGCTAGATTATCTACCAATCAGAAGGTCTAAAATTTATTTGAGTCTGTGCTCTGCCGAGTACGGATGGGTCAGTTCACTCCGAAGCCTTGTCATAGAAAGACGTAGTGACTGTCGCGAGTTTTTCATGTCAGGACAAGTCTGTTTCTATATGACTTAGAAATCTGGTAGACGGTACGAGTTTATCGTAGTCGTAGACATTTTGTAGAACTCAATAACTTTTAAATAGATCGTATTTAGTGCTTTTACGTGTACAATGGAAGATTTCCGGTCTAGGGCAGTAATACCGACCGTGGTATTTTCTGAATTTAACGCGAGAACTCTGGAAGAAGCAGGAATTGTGTAAGCCAAATACACATGATTTATTTGTACCCAGTTAGAACCCTGAAAGTAAATTCATAATAAACAATAGTCCAATAACGCAGCGCGTGTGCGTGACGTAGTGGTCATCGAGCGACGCGGAGAGAAGCAGCGAGAGCGACGCGCCAGATGTCTACATAACCATTGGAATTCTACGAACAAGTAACCGTATATGTAAAACAAACCAATAGACTCTTTTATTTAAAGACAATTAAATAATAAACAATTTTATGTTAAAACTCAATAAGAGAATAGTAATTATTAATGTGTTATTTAATAAATTTTTTTTACCTCCAGATATAGAATCTGTGTTGATAATTTCAATTAACCTATCTATGCATTTATAAATTTGTATATCTGCCATATATTTTTACTTTTAAATACGTAGTATTAAATATTATTGTTATTTTAATTATAATATTTACTGAAGTATTGTATTACATTACACAAAGGAGTAATCGTAAAGAAAAGACTTTTGAAATCAAAAAAGATTTTGAAAAATAAGTGAGGTAAATAGGAAGTCCATTCAGTGGATAAACATCACGTCTCCAGTGAGTCTCTGTCGTCTCGTCCAGAAATGCTGACACAACGCCATTTGTTTTGTACGCAACCCTTTTCTTTACTGCCCTTGACTGTATCAGTTGTTAGAGCTTTTGTTAGAGCCTTGCATACGTCAACAGACATTACGATGAATGCATACGTCTCAATAATTTTCATAAATTTCACCTTATTTAGTTATAAAATTTATTTTTTTATATGGCTAATTTTAAGAAGCGATCACTGGCAACTAAGAATTTTATAATTATAACAAACTGTACTGCAGTAGAATTTGTGTCAAAATAACATTAGTCGAGATTTATATTGATACAATATCAGTTGATAATGTTGATATGTGGATGTATTTCGAGGGGTTAGTGGTAAAACTACTCAAGTCCAGGCTTTAATGATGTTTCAAGAAATTTCAAAAGTGACATTTTTTAATTGTATTTCTCTTTCACTTTTTATTTTTTAATCGCTATTAAATCAATAAAGAAAACTATTAACAATAAAAATTATCATTGAAAACCAGTTTATGATTTATCACTGCACTTGAAAAACCTTTAGTTTCAATTTTTCATAAATTCACATCATTGAACTTGGGTAGATATACCAATAATCCCACGAGTTGCACTACCCATTTCACACCCCTGCACGTGCACATACGGTACGTTCGGATTGAATGTTACGCGAAACATTAGAAATATTTAATATTTGTTACATACAGACGTAGAAGTTTTGCAGATACCTTTTTTGTTCAAATTATTTACATTACATTTACGTTATTTAATTACTGTCAATTACTGTGAAATTATAAATAATAATGTGGTACATACCCTTAAGATATATAAATTGGAATGCCAAGAATTTATGAAGCATTAAAATTTAATATAGTACGTAGTTATGTTTATATTCATCAGTCTAATGAACACTACATTTTCCTGTTAAATTTTGTTAATATGATAATGACGTGACTATGATAACAGGTAACGCAATTACCCACTAACTGATGTTAATAGAAATAATCACATTTAAGATTAACCTAAACAGTAACGAAAACACTGAAATATTTTTACGTACGTGCACTGAATATGCAGCCATTACATGCAGTGTCACTCGATACTGTTATAAAGCCTTTTCTGTCCATTTAGTGTTACAGTGATAGCAGACGGAAATGTTATTATATAACAAGGTAAATGTTTTAGTCCAGAGCTAGTAGCATGTTGCTCTCTGTCACAATATCGACTGCACAATGGCAGTATTATAATTCAATCTGCTTTAACTGGGGTACTTGGTAATCCATACAGAGAAGCCAATTTAAGCAACATCGAATGTAATAAGGCGCTTATTACTTTCTAGGAAATGTTAATGGCCTCATTTATTGATCACTCATTTTGTACATTTATTAGAACTATATAAATGATGTAATTTTTAAAATAAATATAACATTTACGTTAGCAACAACACTATTTATTTTTGTAGCTGATGTACCATGGCAGGAAGGCAGAAGGGCAGTTACATCGTGACTTTTAATAACCTGCACAGTCTTAACTAGTCTGTTTTAACGTGCGGTTACTATACAACCCGCAAGCCGATTGTTCCAGTGTTCTGTATCCAAGCTTTGTTAAATCTATTGAACGGAAACGTTGCTCTGTCTCAATCCGTACAACGCTCACATTGCATGTTTATTAACTGCAATCATCAGTTTTAATTAACTGTAAGTAGTGTTTGTTTTGTAACCCTCATCGTTCTGTAAAGATTCGATATCGTTTTTCTGGTTTCGACATCGACCATGGTGATTTCCTTACCACGGTGTAAAGGTTGACAACGCTACATGATTTCCTAAACCATACAACGAATTACAATATTTATGACAGTGATCACTAAAGGTTATGTGATTTTTTCCTAAATAAAAAGGATTCTGGTGCTTATAAAAAGTTGGAACATACAGTGTGACAAATTCTTATTGCACTTGATGTTCATAGAACCAATGTTTTACATTTTATACTTACGTTGTTACAGAGCCTATACAAAAGTATAATTTTAGTAATTAAAAATTAAGCCTACATATTTACTTTTATATATGCAGAAAATTTTTTCTGTTCTATAGATCTATAAAGACGGATATTTTAACAATTCATTTGTTTTGTTCGTAATTAAGAGAATTATTATATTAACAGAATTGATTTTTTAAATATACTTAAATATTTCATTTTAAAAATAATTTGTAGACCTAATAATATTTAAATAATTTTTAATAATATTATTTTTTATTTTTTTTAATATTTAAAAACAAAAATATTTATTTTGTGAACTGCGATGTGTGTGTATGTGTACATGAATTAGAATAACCTAGTAGTTAATGACATAAAACAAATAAATTGTTATTTATAAGAATAGGTCTAACACTTAATTGTTAAGTTTGGTAAATGTACAAAGAAGAAACAGCATTGAGGGGTTCAAGAAAGTTTTCTAACGGCTGTGTCACACAATGATTTTTCACTAGCCGCTAGTCGCGTAGCGGCTACTAAGTAGCCTAGTGTGGCATAGTTAGTAGCAGCGAGTGAAGAATCAGTAGCTAGAGAAGTTGGAGGTGTTCAACTTATGGCGCTACTAAGTAGCGAGTAGCCGTCCTTGAGGTCACGTGACTCACTAGCTGCAATCGAGTAGCGCCCAGTGTGACGCAGTGCAGTAGCAGTGAATGAGCGGGTCCATTGTCACCACGTGCTTCTCTCAGCGTTTGTTTTTGTATTGTGCCTTTTGAATGTTCTATATCTACATTTACAATGAGTGATTTATTAAAGTAGTCTGGTGATGAAATAATTACATTCCTTAACATGTATAGAAAATATGATTGTCTGTGGGACATCACGTACGTATAGTACTTTAAACGCGACGCGAAGAAATTGCTTTTACTTGGTTGCTAGATGAGCTGCAACTTTCCCGATTACCTGCAAAGGAAGATGCTTTACAAAAAAGAAAATTGAAAAATCTAAAAAGAGTAGTGCCGTGACGGGAAGACGTATATAAACCAAATTTAGTTTGGTGACACTAAATCTAGCAATTCCTGAAAGTTTGGTAAGGCTAACCGCATGATGTTATGTGGTACGATTGGGGGTCCTCAAACGCCAGCTCGTTTATTAGTGTTGTTGAAGTACCGAGTTTATCCCTTCTACCTATCCATTCCCAAACCCACATGCGTTTCTATTTGTTTCTTATGTTACCAAGCAACTCCTTACAAAGCTCTCTGACACCAGTCAGCAAGAGGCGTCTCAAAGCCTCACGTAGCGCACCTACAGACTACATTTTGCAGAATACTTTGTAACATCAAACCAATCTACGCAACCACGTACTTTGCTGTACTATCCACTACTAAATAGCGGCTACCTAAAACGGTGTGACAGAAACAGCCAGAAAATACAGTAGCAGCAATTTAGTAGCGGCTAGTGAAGTAGCATGGTGTGAAACAGGCTTAATTGCATAGATAATGCCGCTATGCCATGCGTTAGAAACCTTGGTTCATCTTTTACTTATGTTTGGTGTCCATTGAAGGTAACTAAGAAGCTGAGGTTGCAGTGAGACAGCCGAGAAGTCGGTGCAATTGCCGTACGACCTGTCGACGCAAAAGTAGTTGGCACATCTACCGTTCTTAATGTGTGGCAGCGGATGTGGAATACACGGCAGAGCAAACTGTCTGCTGTAAACGGCAAACAGCAGGTGATCGCAGTCGTTGTGACAAGTTTACACCACCAGACTGTGATTTGGCCACACAAACTTGACGTCTTCTTACCTCCTACAAGGACAAGGACGACACGTCTACGCTTGTAACGGAGCACTTACAGTGAATCGTATAATCGAATACTACAGAACTCAGCCAATGAATACAGTTAGCGATAGGCAAAACTCTGTCCTTCCTAAAAACAGTAAGTTTACTAAAAATATTGTTTTGCGTCTTAGAGTATACGAGTAAGTTATATCTTTTGCGTCTTATTTGGTTGAGCAACTAAGTACGTAGATATGTAGGCGAGAACAAACCATAGAGTCCAGCAACACTTCTGGTCGACGTCATTGGGATAAATGCCTTAGTTGCCATGCCCTCAACACGTAAAAAAATAAAATGAAATAAAGACAACAACAATAATAATATTATTATAAGAACACAAAATATTCTGAAAAATTATTTTGAAATTAATTTGAATATTACAGTTAATTGAGAATAATATTTAAACTGATGCTCTAAATTTTGATAACTTTATAATTGATCAATTAAGTAATTAATTTTAAGTAAGTTTATCCTTTCAAAATTGAAACAAATATCATATAACATTTGAATTTAATTTATGGTTTTCATTGGTAGGCTACCTTCCTTGGATGTTGTTGTCGATTTCACTGATCATAGTTGTTGACTTGTGATTGAGCTGGTAACGTTTGAAGCAACGTACGTGTATGAGGAGCGAACAAGTCGCGTATCTCGCTCAGCCAAAGCGTCTGACAAGACATTCTCAGAGTTATCTAACGGTATACAAATCGAGATATGAGTACATTCACATCACGTAATAAGGAACGAAATTGCCTTCGAATCCTTTCCATATAAGTGTCCCTACGTTTGGTGAGATTGAACTTCATGTCTACCCTTCACAATACTAATCGTACCTGCTCAGGAAGTTGTCTTCTAACTCCGATTTCGGATAGTGATATCTCTATCTCTGATTCTCTTTATGCGTCCTAGTTTTTTCTTTTTTCTTTCAGAATTACATGTGTTTATCAAAGCGGCATCTTTTGTTGTAAAATATCAACCATTTTTGCCTAAAACCTTCCGTCTTTTAAATTTACGACTGTTATTGAAATATAGTAGTAAAAGACGAATAATATAATTTTTTTATATTTACCGGTGCATACTGATGTAGGAAAATACTTTTTTTTTTGATAATGTATAACGTAGTTTCTTTGAAACTTGGACCTTACGTTTTTAAGTTGCTTTTATAGAAATTAAATTATATAGAGCAAGAACGCAATTTATTTGAAATAAAAACCATAAGGCTTCACGTGGTCGTATGTGGTGGCTTACATAAGTATTAACTTCATGCTTAATCATAATTTATAGAATAATGTACGTAAATTTATATAATTTGTGATGTATATAAGTGTATGATTTATGATGTATTTATATAATTTTAAAATCGAACAAGAAATATATGTATGTTGCAATATTTATTCGTTTTTATAGCCTATATAATATGTAGTAATTACATAAACTACATTAAAAAAACAGTTTAATGAAAAGCACGGATATAGATAATTTATTACTCTACTGACTTTCCTGTACGTGATATATATATATATTATAACAAAAAGAAAAGATTGTGGGGTCGTAATGCCTTCTTCAAGTGTATCGCAATGCCTAAGTATATCGCAGCCTATTAGGATACTCATGGGTAAATTATTAGCCACTAATAACCCTATTGGTATCGTTACCCCATTACTAGTCATCTCTAATGAGACCTGTTTCTTTATCGACTTATTTTGCCTCCCCGTTGCTCCGACTAAAATGATGTTATTAATAGGGAGAGTGGGTATGGGTAAATTACTGTTTTGTTTGATCCTCTCTAACTCTACACTATCGATAAGTGATACATTTGACCCCGTGTCAATGAGTAATATTGCTCCTATGCCATTGATATTTGCCTTGATTTGTACGATATCATTATTCCCTTTGTTATGGTTTTTAACGATATTGTCACTCTCTTCTAATAACTCTTCTCTAATATCCTTAAGATAATTATTTATTCTTAATGTCATAGTCCCGTCTTTGTCCTGTCTATGTTTGTAACTTGTCACCCCATAATATTGGTTCAGTGAAGGGCGGTTTTCCTTTTCCACTGCCGCATTTAGTTTAAATGAGCCACGGTCTCATTGGCCCGGTCTCCCGGAACATTGGGTTGCTGATCCGTCTGTGTTTCCTGCCTGACCTCGGGATTACCATTAATAGGTTGGCTATTCGTCGTATTGCCCTGGCTACCTGGCGCCTGTTGTGGGTAAAACATGTAAGTGGGTACATTGGGTGGATATGGCAGTCGGTTATTGGCCATTGTATAGTTTACCTGGGGCCTATATTCTTGATGTCTCCTATCGCTTCCTCCTTGGTCGCCCCCGTTACGATAATGATTACGTTGACCGTAATTATTTCCCCTATAGTTATTCCCGCGGTAACTATTTCCCTGGTGGTAGTTTCTACCGTAATTATTCCCGGTGTAATTACCTCTGTTTGGTCCCGGATAGTTGCGGTTATTTGGACCCTGAGTGTTATCACTTCGGCCATTTGGTGGGGTATTATTATTCTGACTATTTGTGTTCAGGTTGTTACCGTTTCCACCTCCATTCCGGTTTGGTCCGTTATTGTTGTTATTGTATTCTACCTTACGATTGGGGGGTTGGTAATCCTGGAACCTTCCAGTGGATTCACAATTTTCTAGTAATTTGGCTAGATCGGCTATTTTACTGAGCTGTTGGTATAATTGGGCATCTTTGATACCATAACTGTAATGTCCAGCTAATTGCCTTACCAAACATTCCTCCGGGATTGGCGGTATCAACTTTCGGGCCAAACATACCTTTCCTAGGAAATAAGACGTCGGGGACTGTCCATTGGACGCGTCGTATTTGCCATAGAATATGTCCATCCTTACCCTGTTTTGTGCAGTCTCCGACCAATATTTTTCCTTAAACTGGCGTTTAAACTCGCCTAAATTCGTGATTTCGGGTCGTACCGCTATCCACCAGTTATCCCTATTGTTTTTAAACGTCTCGTCTAGCATCTCCCTTATCCTGTCCCATCTTGTTTCTCTATTTCTCCCAATAAACTCTTCCATTCTTTCTAAAAATTCCATTGGGTTTCGACGATAGTTTTGGAAGTTGATTACTTCCCTGTTTTCACTGTGACACGTATGAGCGTTTAGTATGGGTGTGTCTCTCAGCGCCTCTAATCTTTCCTGCAGGTTTTTCTCTCTCTGGTCTATTTCCAGTATGCTATTTTTGTTAGTTTTTATTTGTTCGTCCAGCCTGTTAGCGATGTCATATGTTCTCTGCATCCTCTCGCTAACGTCTTTCTGGACTTCTCCCACCTCCTGCATGATGGCGTCTTGGTTCTGCCTTACCATGTTTTCGAGATTTCTAACATCTTGTTTGGTCTCTACTGTTTGTTCCTCTATATTTTCGAAACGGGTATTATTTCCCTCCTGTAATCTTTCCAACTGTTTTTCCATGTTTTCGACCTTCCTGTCACTATCGATTTTATTATCATTGATCGTTTTGTTTACTGTTTCGTACTTTATGCTAATTTCTTTTTTCAGGGACTCTATACTTTTTTTATTCTCCTCTTGAAATATCTCCAGTTACTTCCCATTGTCATTTATTTTCTCGGTTATATTCTCCCTTAAAGATTCTATGTTTTTGTTATTATCCTCCTTCAGGGATTTTATTATTTCCTCCTTATCTTCCCGTCTATTTTTATTACTCTCCTCCTTCAGGGATTCTATACTGCCTTTTATTTCCGCCTTGTCTTCCTGTCTATTTTTATTATTCTCCTCCTTCAGGGATTCTATACTGCCTTTTATTTCCGCCTTGTCTTCCTGTCTATTTTTATTATTCTCCTCCTTCATTCCTAGGAGCATCACCATTATTGCATTCATGTCAACGCTCGCTATTTTTTCTGGTTCGGGTTTCTCTGTTTGTTCTACCATTTGTATGGGTTCTTCTCCCGTTTGTTCCTCTATTTCATCTGCCGTTTGTACTGGTTTTTCCATTTCTAGTGTGGGCGGTTCTAATTCCGTTTCCTCCATTTGTACTGCCTCTCCGTCTTCCACACTTAACTCGGGTTCCACATTCTTCTTCGCCTTTTTTCCCTTAGGTTGCGGCATTTTGATCTGTTGGTAGTTGCCGGGCTTGTTCCGTCTTTTTCAAGCCTCACTAGTTGGGCTGCCAATTTATAACAAAAAGAAAAGATTGTGGGGTCGTAATGCCTTCTTCAACAGCCTCACATCGGAGTCGTCAATTTATAACAAAAAGAAAAATAAGTGTGTAAAAGTGTTGTTCGTGTTGTATGATGTCGGGCGTTACCTCCACGCACTTTTTGTTACTTACTGTTGACTGGATCCTCTGCGGTGATGTAGTCCTGTAACACAACTTAATACTATGTTTTTTGTGGGCGCCACTTGGAATCGTTTGTTCCAAGAAAAAAATGTGATTATTAAAGAAATTACAATTTTTAAATCTTACTTCTATGAAAGAATGTAAACAAGTCAGTTCAGTTTGAAAAAATAAGGTAAAATTTAATGGTTCTTCAAAAACAAACAAATCGTCTGAAGGACTAACATTCATAAAAAAAATTATAAAATTGTAGAGTTATAAAAGAAAAAATTCATAAGTTATTATTATTATTATTGACAATTTTATTTATCCAATCAAGTATCGGCTAGTATTTTCAATTTTTTACTCAGTTGAAAAGCATGAGTGTAATACGTGAAAAAAAAATCTTTACTCTCAGGACGTGACTCCTTTGAACTACCAAGACATATCAATAAGATGTTTTACAAGAAAAATTAAGTGATTTGAAGGTGTGTGTGGCATGTGTAGTACAACTGTGTGACAAATGTAACCAGGTAAAAAATGACTTTAATTTTGGTAACTCACGTTCCAATGGTTAATTAATCTTGCACTGGACACTCCTCTCGGGTAGTTTTTCAATTTCGCCTCTTCATGTGTGCACTGAATCTATTTTAAGTCAAAATTGCGATCATTTACAATTTCCACACTTTTTGTGAAACAGTTTGGCAGTAGAATTTCGTTCAAACCCCGCCGTTACAAATCAGCTGCTCCGCGTTGGTTACCAAATTGGCCGTCACAGCGCTGATACCCTTGCAGTATCGAGAAAGGCTTTGTGTTTGTTTGTTTACGTTAAGGGAGTTATTGTCAAGTCAGTTTGTCTATGCGAACACAGCAGAATTGGTTCTCTATTTAAAGTTTTGGTCCCTCCTGTGCCGTTGACGTTCTGGCTGCGTAATTTCTATTAAAATTTGCCGTGTTGCTGCTCTATTTCAGCAACAAATTGGCGTAGATTCTTGTAGAGGTTAAGTCAGTCTGTTTGTCAATGTACGGGAAAAGCCTTTCTTCGGGTCTTGTGTCGATTCTCGCCTCTCGGTTTCGCCTTAGCTGCGTTGATCAGTGTCGTGGGTGATGCATCTGTTCTGGAGTTCAAGCTTCAAGTGTTTTTGGGTCGAATTTGGTCTCTCTTTTATACTAAGTCAGGCTGATTGAGTTTGTGAACTTCCGGTATATTTGTGTAAAAATTCTTTCTAGATTGTTAGAGAATAAACGAAATGGAACATCATGGAACAATTTTAATTTCCGTCGAAGCTTTTAGAACAAATTTCTTATTCTTCACACTAAGGATATTTCAAAAATTACTCTGGTATTTATCAAACAGTTTTACATTAGTACTCACAATTTGCATGCCATTATTACATTTAGATTCTCTGTTTTCAACTGAATCTAGTGATACTAATTATGATTGGTTTTTAAATAAATTAACTCTAATAAGTAACACAATATACAACTCTCACCTTGGGTTGTTGTCATTGAAATTCAATTTTGTAGAACCAAAAATTGTTGTGAAACTATTATGTTTCTTCCATAACATGAACACATAATATTACTATCTTCCTATAACAAAACAAACAAATTTTAACATATATAATACATAGATAATTTCAATTTTACATGGCCCATGCCCATGGCCTAGTTTGTTGTCAATGTTATAACACAATAATTAGTCTCTTTCTTTAACATATGTAGTATTTCACTAGTGTACACTCAGAGTTTATTATATTGTCTGTCTTTTGTGATACCTGGTTACTCTTTACACATATTATCTTTATTACAGGATAACATAGCATCATATTGGTTGGTCTTGAGATGTCCTTTTTCATAGTGTGACAAATCTCACTCTTATAAGTTAAATTCTTTCATAATTGATCTTATTTTCTACTGCGTCTGTCCGTTTTTATGGTATACTAAAGTATTGTACCATTCTATTTTATTTTTGTCAACATTTTGTAAGTATTTAGCCAGATATGACTATTTTTTGTACTGGTTGATTGGATCCAGCCATACATGGTATAGGTAAATATTTTGCTAACTCGACTATTACAATGTTAAAGTTAGTCAAATATATTAGTATAGTCGCTTTATATTATATTTCAACTTTCTAATGCAATTTGGTTGCATTTTGGCAACATTAAATCCATAAATCACACAATATTATATGTCTACCACATGTTTTTTGTTAATACTTTTTTTGGCTATTGTGACTGACTTTTATTCATTTGACAGCTTTCTTTATCTAAGATAAATTGTTCATTTTTGTCTGCTTGACAATTACATATAGTTTTTATTTCAAATTGATAATAATTAATTTTTACATGAAATCTGAGTGTTTGGTCTCAAATCCAACACATTAATATTTTTTGTCATAACAATTATATAATTTTTATTTTAACTTAGATTCTTTCTAATAATGTATTTAAGTCATTTAATAAATTTATTTTATTTACATTACATAATATAATAATGGATCGTGTCCATTCATTCACAATAAATAGTTATTTATACTGTATTCAAAGTTACCAAACTCAATAATTAATGACTTCATTTTGGTTGATCGTGATATTATTTGTCTCTCTCATAGTATCTTATGGTTTTTTCACTGTTATTCACTTTAATAATATATATGGGGTTTGTGTCTTAGTCACAGTCTGGTCGTTTTTCATGTTAGTAGTAATAATTATTAGACAAAATTACACAATTTTTTAGGACTACTTGGGTTCGATACTGTTCACCTCACTTTCCTCTTATGATAAATTGCTATGTAAATGATTTCCTTTATGGAATGTTCTGTGACGTTACAATATATATAGCAATGTGACAGACGTTCACACCATATGTGAATGCATGAAGCATAATTATGACCAGCCGTATTAGGTGTCCGGGACAATCGGGGTGTGATTGACATAAAAAGTATTGTTTATAAATTAAGAATAATACTATAAATTACTTATAAGACAATATAAAGACTGAAACTGTAGTATGGTGCTTGAGCGAAGTGTTGTGTTGTGCGTGTATCAGAAGGAGGTGTGAACAGTGTTATAATTAGCCAATTGGTAAACACGCAACAAGTTGTGCATGTCGACGTGCGTATGAGTTACAATTTTTTGCAATTAAGAAATATTAAATGGTCAATTTAATTGATTTATATGTAAGTGAAAACTTATGTTCTAGAAGAATCGGGAAACGGAGGTCCAGTCTGAAACACGTGGCATTTCCAGAATATTCCTATATTTAACATGTGTTGTATATGAAATACGTCTATGCGCAGGACGACCGTGGCGTCACCTTATAACGATGTGGTTTCAGTTTAGGAAGATATGGGAGTCTTCATGAAGCACTCGTCGAGCGGTTGCGGAGAGTTGTTCCTCGTATAGTCCAACTCCCATTCCAGGCAGTCCTTGGGGCCTGTAGACGTCGAGGGAGCAGCGAGTTTCGGCAGGTGGGGGTTAAGCCCGGAGTACGAGATTTTCTGCTAGCGTTGCTGAACTTCGATTGCTAACCGAGGTAGCTGAGGCGGACACCGAGACACGGAGCGATTCCTGGATGGGGCGGCTGGAGTGTAGGACACAGACGACGGATCGCTGGAGACCGGAAACAAGATATTTATCGACCGGGACAACCAGGAAGACGTCAATTCAGGAAAGCAATTCTAAGAACTAAATTTGTTTTAAAATAATAAAAAAACTTTCAAAGTCAAATTTTGAACTTTTCAATACAAGTATCATAGTATCAAATAAAAAAAAAAACATTTTAATGCAATCATCATGTTGGGAAAGGGTCAATAAATGTATTACATCACTAATTGAGCATCATTTCTGCAAGTTTGGTCAGCTAACTACCTGTTACCTTGCAATATATAGTAATATATTGCAGCGTATCAAAATAAATATTGTATATATAGGTAATAGTAATAATATAAAACAGAGTCTTTTTTGGGAGGTAGGAAATTTATTAACTAACACAAATGATACTTTTGTCTTATTTAGTTTACAAACGTAAAATTATTTATTACAATACTGAGTCTTTTAAATAAAGAGTTTATTGATTTTTTTTTTTTTTAAATCAGTGGGTTTACTTGTTTGTAGAATTTCACACTCTCGTGCAGGTTCGTCGATCAGCTGTGTTGGCGTCCAGAAGCGCGTTGACCTTGGTGTAGCTGACACTTGCGTTTCACACACACGCACGCCGTTATCTCTTAGTAATTGTTTATTAATTTATCTGAGGATTTCGTACGTGGGTATTAATAGATCTGTGTATTTTGCGTACACAATCCGGAATCTTTAAGTGTTCTCGTGTTCAAGTGTTTCAATCAGCAGTATTCCGCTGAATACTGCTGTCCTATGCGGAAATCTTGAACTCGGGCGAAAAGCACTTATACTGATCTAATATAAATATCTGGGAGTAAAAATTACACAAAATGAAGATTGAAATGATGAAACTATAAATAGAATGGGACAATTACGGTCAGCCAGAAAACAATTAAACAGTACTCTTGACATAAAAACATCCGAAAAACAACAAGATAAGAATTTATAAAACCATCGTAGAAAGTACAGCAATCTATAGAGCCGAACTGTAGGAAAATAATCAAAGAAATATGTCACGGATTAGAGCAATGGAAATGGATTTCTGGAGCAGATAAATTAGAGTAAGAAGCACATACATTTAGGAAGAAATGTGTATCAGCATTGATATCATGGAGACAGTAGAAGGAAAAACGATTGAATTGGTTTGGAAATGTTCAAAGAATGCCTGAATATATAGATGGCCAAACAATGTATCCAAATGGACACCATCGAATAGTAGAAAGAAGGGGAAGACCAAAACGCTCTTGGGGAACAGAGATGAAAGAGGCATTGGATAGAAGAGGGTTAAAAAAAGGATTATGTCAGGATAAAAAGCAGTGGAGACTAGGACGCGAGAGATGGATACAGGCATTAACTCACTTACATAAATGTATATAAATTTGCATTATCACTTCTTGTTGAAATTTTATAAACGTATTTCATTTTTTTTAAATTTAATACACCTTGTACACCATCTAATTGACTATTTCAAAATTTACAATATTAAGAAGAACTGAAACCCGTGTGGAGATGCTAGTCTCCCATCGGGCGCCTCCCCAGGTGGCTCCTCAGGTTGTTCTCGCCAGGTTGTGCCTAATAGCTTAGACGTAAATTACTGTATGTTGAGAATGAAGCAATTAATAAATTATTTTGATAAATTTATCCGCAAGCGCTCTCTCTCTCTCTCTCTATACCTCTCTCTCTTCTTCTTTCTCTCTATATCTCTCTCACGCACACACAAGTTATATGCTCACCAGATATGGTAGGTACCGGGGATGTAAAATACCCGGGGCGGACCAAAACTAGCAGCTGCTAGCTTGTAGCTGGATATTGGTTTATCAAAGCCTAAATGAAGTAAACCTTGATTAAAACTTGCCTAGTCCTCTAGATAAGGGGTTAATGCAATGGGCCGACTCCCCATTCATTAGAAAAAAGGAAATGTTAAAAAACCAAATAGATTGCAGCCGGATAGATTCAATAAAGGTAAATTATAATTCACTCACTTATGTAATCTTTGGTTCCAGAAAATGTGTAAACATTGTACACCCGGAATAATAATAATAGAAAGAACTTAAAGATATTTAAATTATTAAACTATTCTACAAACGAGTTATATTAATTTCTTGGATTTCGTTGTCCATGACGTGTCCGTTACTTAACTAAATATCACTATAATATTGACGACTCGGAACACAAAGTTTTTTATAAGTAAAAACGTAAAGTTTTACCTTACAGCCTAAACCGGCTTTCACCTATAGAAGGCTTCATCAGAGGCTGTCGTTAGTAGCGCTGCTCGTCTTGTTGTTGGCGACGAGAAAGTGTTTCGAAAGATTGAAGCTGTGTGTGTGTGGTGAGATGTGTTCCGAACACACACACACATACACAGCCATCAAACTGAGGGAAAAGGCACACAAACACAACATCACATTTGTAAAAGCTGACAAAGGCAACACGACTGTAATTATCCCCACAGACAACCTACACAAAAAAGTACAAGACTTCATAGTACAGAACAACATCACAGAACTAAAACACGACCCCACCGACAGATACCAAAACTCAGTAAAACAAATAGTCAACAAAGCCAAACACATTATGACACATAAACAAAAGCCCTACATGAAACAAATCCGACCGTCAGCACCTACACTCCAAGCGCTTCCCAAAATCCATAAAGAAGACATTCCGATCCGCCCCATTATCAACTACCGTAATGCCCCTGCACACAAACTGGCAAAATATCTAGACAAAATTATTAGACAACACACACAAATAGACAACAAAATTGCAGTAAAAAACAACACTGACCTAGTAACAAAAATAAAAGACATACACATCCCCCATAACGCCACATTAGCCTCCTTTGACATTAAAAACCTGTACACAAACATCCCCATCTCTGAAACAATCACCATCCTACAAAACAAACTCAAACAGAACAACACACCAGACGAACTTATCAATGAAATAACAGAAACTCTGAACATTATCACAAAACAAAACTACTTTACTTATAACAATAAATACTACACACAGAACGATGGCCTACCCATGGGCTCCCCCATATCCAGCATTCTAGCAGAAGTCTTCCTCCAACACTTAGAAAAAACAAAAATACTCACAAACAATGACAGACACTCACATAAAATACTATATTGGCACAGATACGTTGATGACATTCTAATACTATACAGGGGAAACAAAAGACAATGTGAACAGTTACTAACGCACGTAAACAAAATACATAAAAACATAACCTTCACTGCCGAATACGAACACAACAATACCATAAACTTCTTAGACCTCTCCATCACAAAACTAGAACACAGGCACAAATTCAGTATATACAGAAAACCAACTACAAGTGACACACTAATACACAACACCTCCAATCACCCAATACAACACAAACTAGCTGCTTTTAGAACCATGATACATAGACTTAACAACATCCCCTTAGATGAAATAGACTACAAAGACGAACTAAAGACGATAAAATATCTAGCAGAATCTAACGGTTATGACAGAACAATAGTCAGTAAACTCCTACACAAAACACAAAACAAACAACAGACAAAGACAGAAAACAACAAATTCATAACACTAACATACATCAACAAACAAACAGAAAAAATTGCCCACAAGTTCAAAAAAGCAGGATACAGAATTGCTTACAAAACTACTAACAAAACAGAACACACACAATCAAAACGCATGCCCAAAGCACAAAACAAATCCGATCTACCCGGTGTATATAAACTAAATTGTTCAAATTGCAGTAAATTCTACATAGGCCAGACAGGACGTAGCTTCAAACAGAGATACATTGAACACACAAAAGCAATCCACACCACTACAGAATCTACCTTCGCAAACCACCTCATTGAAGCAAACCACACATATAAAAACATCGACAATAACATGAACATACTACACGTACACACAAAAGGCCGAAAACTAGACACTCTAGAACAATTAGAAATATACAAACACACAAAAACAAATAAAAACGACATCCTAAACGAACAGACACAATTCAAATCGCACGCATTATTCGAACACATCTCACCACACACACACAGCTTCAATCTTTCGAAACACTTTCTCGTCGCCAACAACAAGACGAGCAGCGCTACTAACGACAGCCTCTGATGAAGCCTTCTATAGGTGAAAGCCGGTTTAGGCTGTAAGGTAAAACTTTACGTTTTTACTTATAAAAAACTTTGTGTTCCGAGTCGTCAATATTATAGTGATATTTAGTTATATTAATTATAAGACAGGACATTTATTGTATTAGAGAATTTTAAACATCAATTACATATTTGTGTAAAAATTGACATCAGGTTATGGAGAGAGAATTCGTTACAAAGAGTATGGAAACAGAGTTATGTAAAGTGTTATGGAAAGTTTACAAAGAGTTATAGAAAGAAACAGATAGAGAATTCGTTACAAAGAGTATTAGTAAATTGACATGTCGCTTATATTAGGAATTTAGTGTTGCAAATATTACAGTTAATCCAGAAATTGAAGCAATTTCAGAACAACGTGCTAACACAGCAGTGATACAATTGTGTGCACACCAATTACAGATCCACGTGGGAACGCACATACTCCGCCATAATTGATTTGACTCAGCAACGTAACAAGTATCATACAGTGCAGCCCCTATGCACATGTAGTCTCACATATGACTATCGGTGTATTTCTATCAATGAACTGTCCCGCAAGCGTTAGTAACCATATGGACGGTGCAGAGAGAATGTTCCTAATAGCTTAGACGCAAATTACTGTATGTTGAGAATGAAGCAATTAATAAATTACTTCGATAAATTTATCCGCAAGCGCTCTCTCTCTCTCTCTCTCTCTCTCTCTCTCTCTCTCTCTCTCTCTCTCTCTCTTTCTCTCTGCCTCTCTATCTTCTTCTTTCTCTCTATCTCTCTCTCACGCACACACTCGAGCGCCCGCGTAATGCTATAATCTAATCTTACTTTATTTGTTCAAAAGTAACACCAGTCTTAGCTGTTGGACACTCTAGAAGGTAGTGATCACTCTATAATTTGAGGAAAAATTAACGTAAAACGGTTAAAAATTACACCTAAAAGTTTTAGCTGAAATAACTGAACCAAATGGCTACAATTCCATCGTAGGTTTGCCTTTCTATCGCCGTTATATATTAGCTCATGGATATGGATAACTAACAAGGAGAGGCTGCGCAGTGGATTAATATGCTGAAGTGACTAACAGCGAACAAAGTGATTAAAGTTAATAATAGGAAACAAAGCATTATAAACCAGAAGATTGTAAAAAGTGTAAGGCAAGAACACAACATTTTTATGCAAGGAAATGGGCACTGAAGAGATCGTAACTTTTTGGATAAACGTAGCTTGGTGCTGGATCTGTCGCAATGAATGGAGGATTAGTCACTCACGGTATTGTTAGACAATATTGAATATAATTCAGTTCCGTTACGTGACGATAATTTTATTACTTATAACCTGGTGAACGTGTTAATGTTATCCCGATTACACAGACAGACAAAAGTATAGATCTAATCCAGAGATTTGACAGAATTCTTACATTTATGACTAATTTAGGATTATAAATTTTTAAACTCGTAACATTAATTTCGTTTGTGAAAAAATAAAAGTTCAAATCTTCCAGGGAGCGGTGTCTAGAATCTGCCGCAGCAAAGAATTCGCATAAGCTGACAGTAGAGTAGTTTTTATTAAGAGAAAACTAAAATACCGAAGTATGGGAAAACCGCATGTTCTGTCCTTCTGTTGTAAATGAAATTCAAGTTAACAGTATTGTTAGAAGAATTGTATCGAACGTGATATTTAAAAAGTGCGAACGCTTCCCTAATCCCACACAAATTAATACAATTTTTATGAACAGATCCCTCAAAAACAAACATAATTGATAATAAAACTTCTAGTCACACACGTATCTAGTACACTATATACACAAAAACAGTAATAATCAAGTTACATAAATTGCAGTAGTCTAAAACCTTGAACTGCAAAATGAAAACATTGCACTATTAAATCACTCTAACCACCAGTATAACAATTAGCGGAATTGCAGTATTAGTGTATTTATGTCACCAAAGTATATTAATTTTAATAAATTTTAATACTGTAATTGGTAAAAAAATATTGCGTTCCTAATCTACAACTCGTTCAGAGTACCATATGTTAAATTATAAACGTTTCATCTAGTCACGATATAACACGTACACCACGACAATTTCTCGCGTATATCTTACGATATAATACGTAAGAAAATAGTTGGATGTTCCCCAAAACAACTAGAATTAAAAACCTTAAATATGTACACTAATTACGACAAAACAATACCTTACTGGAAGAAAAATAACAAGAACAGCTCACAATAATCCTGTTGAAACACTTAAAGACAAATGTATTGTAGGATTGTGATGTGTTGCCTGTTGAAATCTATTTGTGACATTTCTTTACGGTGATGATGAAAAAACCGACGACGGTGTACAACTTTAAATCGCAACAATCGCAATCCGTTTCCTCTATACTGATAATAAAGAATAAGGATACAGGAATTTTGAACAAGTGTATAAACGTCCTCAAATTGTTGCTGTACACCCTACGTTCTTACTGTTTAACATTACAACGTACGGTACATGACGGATACATGTCCAGAATCGACTTTGTTTGGGTGTAGCGAACATGTCTCAAACGCCAGCAATGTTAAGCGTCTTACGTATACAACAGGTAATAATGTGTGTCGATAACCAAGCCGTTACTGCTGAATATTCTAAGAACAACCACATTTAATTATTAAAAATACATAATTACCAGCATTAAGGATATCCTGTTATACAGGTAATCAAATATTATATTTTATCATAGTAGGAGTACGGATGTCTATAATTCTGATAACTTATCCCAATTACATTCTGTGCTTGTAAAGGGCGTAAATAGATATAACCTACATTTAAAACTGAAGCAATAGAAATGTTAACTTTTCCCTCACAAAGTAATAAAGGCTCAGTGTTTGTATTCATAATAGCTTCATCGATTAAATAGGCTGATGGAATTCCAATGCAGAGGAGAAAACACACACAAAGTAAGGGACAAAGTTCATTACTACAATTTGAGTAACGTGAAGTTCATTTGTACGTTATAACATATAGGCATGTTCCTTTTGTTCAACGTGAATTACTATCAAGGTAAAAGGGATTCTATAAGCTTAGTATTTATTTACGTACGTGCGTAAACATATGCGTTTGATTTGTTATTTAAATATTTTTATAATAAAATAGTTATCTGTAAATAATATAGTTTTATTAAGTGTAATCTGCAACTGACGCCTTTAATTTAATTCTGATTTTTAATTTCAAAAGCTTACAGCTTATATTATTATTTTTGTCTTTAAATTCAAACCATTATTATTTTCGCTTCTTATGAATTGCTAACAATTCAGTACACGGTGCATTGTTTCTTTTGTTTTTGAAAACAATTATATTAAAGCGGCTTAAAGTTACTTATCTAAGAAAAAACTGACGTATCTATTTAGATCTCGTTTGGTTAAAAGCCGCCTAGCAGGAAATTTATTGTTGAAGTAGGTTCCTTGTAACAAGACCTACTTTTACGTAATGGAGTAGTCTTCAAAACGTCTCCTACAGTGAGCGCTGAATATGCTAATCTAGAATGCCTTTTGTGACATCAGCGTTTTCAAATTGAGTGAATACATTCTGCCTGCTTTCCGTTCCTGACTGTATCCTACGTGAGTGAGCTCTAACAAGAGCAGTTCGGTACCGATCGCGAAAATATATAATTTATGATAATAGGCTTAAGGGTATTATTAATTGATTTTACTATTAAAATATTTATTTATGAATTAGAGTCATTCCATTTTCAACAGTTTTAGTGTTCAAGGACATTATGTAACGTTATTAAGAAGACGACAAACCTAGCCTTTCTTAGAATTTTTATGTTATTTATTCTATACGCGTGTAGTAGGCTAAAGACGTCGTTAGTTTAAGAAAAGCAGAAAAATAATCAGGCTTAACATAATCAAGTAATGTTATTTCATTAGAAAAGATGAAAACTTGTTTTTGAACAACATATATAGATAGACTTTAATTTTAAAATGTAAATAGTTTTCCTTGGAAAATTTCTTTGTCCATACAAAGGCTGGAAACCCCGTAGAATATTTTTGTAACATATTTCGTTATACTCTATAATTATAAAATGATTACAATTATTTATTTAAAAACGACACGTGTGTCTGTATTTCTACTATGAATATTACAAAACATTAGCATTAACACTTAAGCTTCTGAGTCGTTATTGACAATGTGATATTGTATTCTATAATTTCTGTGAACACGCAAATATTTCCAAGATAGGCTATACGCGTACGTGTGTTTAAAATGTTTATGTGTAGTAATGTAAACTCCTGCAATAATATCCTCTCTCCTTTTCTTCATGTTATTACTACTACTATTACTTCTACTGCTACTACTACTACTACTACTACTACTACTACTACTACTACTACTACTACTACTACTACTACTACCACCACTACTACCACTACTACTATTATTATTCATTTTATGAAAGTACAGTAGAAACTCTGTTCATCGAAACAAAGGGGGGAGGGGATTTCGGATAATCAAAATTTTTGATAATAATTAAGATATCAGTTTTTAAAGTTTTAGGTAAGATAACTGAAGGTAGTATACAATTTTATCAAAAGATTTTAATAAAAATCAAACAATTTACATAACGTTATTTTGTAACACACTTTAACAATGTTCTATTTCCTTTGCAATTTCTTTTCACATCGCTTTCTTGCAGCAATATCTCGCCATTGCTTCGTTAGCAGAACGTCAGAGGGCTTTGATTCTTCAGATTGCTCGAAACCGTAACACTATCTAAAAATTTGAATAAAACTCCGTGAGGAAAATACGTATTTGATATAGCCTATATGTATTTAATGCCCAAACCTGAAATAATAACTCTTACTTCTAAGGCATTAAAGATCTCGTCAGCGGTGTCATGGCTGCTCCTCACTTATCTGTCATCGTCTTCGTCGTCCCTTTGTTGCGTGAACCATAAAAACACAGCCTTTACTATCTCGTTTTGACACGTCTTCATTGTTTTCTTGTTAGGCATCTTCAAAGCATGTTCTTCAATCTTATTTTTCATCTTTATACAAACAGTAGTAACACCAACAACAAAATCGTCTGCCACAGTTCGTAAAATCTAATTTTGAATTCTTTTAATTGCCTCCAATATTTCTTCAATCGTTATACGGCCCGTTTCCGCTTTATTAACATGACGCACAATTTATTACATGTTTATAACGTAGTTTTCGTGTTTTTGTCCGGAAAGCAAATTTTCATTGTAAATATCGGAATATATATTTTTTTTTTGGTCGGTCGTTTAGGTTAAACGGTTTTTCGTTTAAGCGTGTTTCGGTTAATGGAGTTTCTACTGTATTACACAAGATGCTTAATTTTTTCCCATTAGCTTTTAATGAAATGTAAATTGCAAATGATTACTCTGTACAATTATGTATTGTTAGCTACGGATAGGTAATGTAAGGATATGTGTCACTCAGAAATTTAATGATAATGTAACTCTTATAGACCTAATAGTAGCTGAGAATAAATAGCGGATTGCAGTGAAGGAATAGCAGTAAAAATTACAGACGACAAAAGACGACAGTTTGAGAAGCAGGTGAGATAAACATGATATCGTGCAGTGGTGGTGAGTGGATAAACATCACGTCTCCAGCGAGTCTGTCTCGTCTCGTCCAGAAACGCTGACACATGCCATTTGTTTTGTACACAATCCTGTGTTTTACCGCCCTTCACTGTATCAGTTGTTAGGGGTTTTCCGCGACAGACAATCGATTGGAAGCATTAGATTGATTCAGAAATCACAGTAAATTAATTTCAAAGTTCTATTTGTGTCGAGTTTTTAAATTTGTATAACACAAGTATTCTAATACATATGTCTTTGAGTTTCTAAAGTACGGAGAATTTCATTTAAAAAACATAAATGTGTTTTGTACGGAATATCAATTGACGCTTCTATTGCTGTATTATAAGCCAAAAGTTGTTCAGAACTGACAAAATATATTCACATAAGAATGATGTTAATTATTAATATACACGTCAACATATGTCTAATATGAGTATACTAGTATGTAAAAAATTACTAGTCTTATACAATTTATGTCTTGAATAATAGGCTCGTTCATGTTACCCTGCTGCAAACTATCTCCTGTCAAGGTCTTTATGTGTATCCCCCATGTGAGACACTGGTCAATCGTGAGCCCTAATATTTTGATTTGAATTGTTCGTTTAATTTCTTTGGTAGCAAGTAATAATCTTAAATTGCTTACGAAAAATATATATTGAGAAGAACTTGGTTCGTCTGCTGGGAGAAAAAATTATATACTGAGATTTTTATTCTCAAAATTTAAAACTAGTGGTTTGTACCCAGTGTGTTAATTTGCTGAGTGTTTCTTGGGTGCAGTCCTTAGCTGATATGATGTTTGTTTTTTGCACAACAGATAATGCTTAATACTGTTTATATAGTTTTCTACTATTCTTACATGACAAGATTCTGAGTAACCAAATACAAGACAGTGTTTTAGCGTGATGTATTATTATTAGATACTGTTTTCACAAGTACGTCGCTATTATTTGTTACACTACACGAATATTTAAACCGCAGACTATTTTAACTCCTACTAATGTATCGTTGGCTGAGTTTACAGTATGTTAATGCCATTTTATCGTTTGCACCGTTACTGCACTCAGATTTACATAACGACAACGTCTCCCCTCAATTCTGGATGTATACAGTAGTGTGCGTTTGTGTGTGTATGTGCGTGCGTGCGTGCGTTTCGTGTGTCTGCTCGTATACCGTGTAAGCACGTACGGTGTAAGTGAAATGGTTTCACTTGGCGTTACAAAATCATATACATATGTTTTTTTTTGTTCGAGTTTCTGTACCACATTTTTTGGCATAAGATGATTTTTTTATATAGCGTAATACAATACGTTGACAGTCGTGAATTTTAATATTTAAGTAATGAGTGTATCTACAAAAAAGTAGAAGTATGTAGATTTAACCATGTGTACGTTTAAGTATAATAAATAATTCAGAAGATTATTGTATAATTAAAAAAATATTGTGTAAGGTTAATACCTACAGCGGAATTCAATATTAAACTACACCGAATTTAAATCTTTTTAATATGAGAAGGAATCATCAGCATCATCATCATCTATCTGTCCAGGATTAGGCAGGTTGCCTGTTCCGGCTTCACCATATCCGTCTCGGTCTGCCAACATTTCTTCTTCCGGTTGGCTTATAATTCAGGATTTTTCTTGGAATTCTTTCTGGAGACATGCGCATAGCATGCTCTTTATATCTTTTTTATAGTTTTTCGCTAGTTCTGTTACTGGTTGTACTTTTAATTCCTGTCTTATATCTTCGTTCTTTATGTGATCTAATCTTATACAACCTTTCACAGATCCATAAGACCTTTCACAACCTTTCACAGATATTTCATTTCAGACGTTTCCACCTGTCTATAATCTTTTTTTCTTGGTGCCCATGATTCGGACCCGTATAGTAGCATGGGGACTGCCATCACCTTATAGAATTTTATTTGTGTTTGTATGACAAGGAATAAAAACTTAATTTACTCTTATTCAAAATATTAATGATAAGATTACAAAAATAAATATGGAGAATACATATATATATATATATATATATATATATATATATATAAACTGTAAAACATTAGAAATACGAAATATGTAAATATGAACCGTTATTATTTTTAGCTGAATTTGATCGATTAATATTTTACGTTTGAGTTTGTTTGATATGATAAACTTTGACACAAGTTTTGTTTTACTGAAATGTTGGGAACATATAATTAATTTTAATCTTGGTAGAATGAAGCTACAACTATCGTATTGTTTTGTGTATTAAAATCTTAACAAAAAGGATACTGAATGATTTGTAAAACCTGGGTATACCTTGTCTCCAGTTTGAGTCAAAGTTTAATCATAAAGAATTTTTAAGAAGGTCTTATGGGAATCCTGTAGAGCCTTATAGGAATTCCTACAGTTTTTATAGAAGAATTGTAAATTCTTCTTTTAAATAATAAAAGTCATCAGTAACTCAGTACAATCAGACAATATGTAATCTACCTTTCAACTACTTGTCCTGAGAATTTACAGAAATTACTAAATTGCAAATTGAGTTCTATATTGCCTGATTAGTCAAATAATGGGCTCGTTTTACAAAGAAAACCTTTATATTTTTTGACTTTATACAATTATTATAAAGGTTGAAGACGTAGTTGGACTGACACAGTGGGAAACCGGAAGTAACGAAGAAAGTGGTGGACTGAGGCGGTGGAAAAGCCATAGTTAGACAGAAAAAAAAGGATGGCATGAATGGAAACACCAAATGGAACAGGAATGAGGAGACGTGGGCAGAGTACATTACGAAAAGAAACACAGCGAGAAAAGCTGTGTAAAAAAACAAAGATAGAATTGTGGGAAAATTTTGGCAAGGAAATACTGGAAAAACTATTGTGGGAACAAAAGAAAGACGTGGTAGAAAATCTGCGAAAGGAAAGATGAGAATGAAGTAGAATTGGTTAAGATGGATTGCAGAGACTGATGTTGCAGGCACAGTCGACATCTACCAAGAAATGATGAAGTTTCGAGAGGAAGTTATTGAGTGGTTGCGGCTAATTTTGAAGAAAGCATGATGGAAGATTGTATGTCAGCAGACTGGGAACGCAACCTGTTAATCGCTATACACAAGAAAGGATGGACTATGAAGTGTGAAAATTATACAGCTACGTGTCTATCTGCTATAGCTTCGATGGTATACGCTAGGTAACTGGTGAAAGGTTTTAAGAGAAGAGCAAGTAGAGTTGGAGGAAGAACAATCAGCGGTTAGGAAGGAACGACAGACACAAACCTATTTTAACAATCTGACAAACAACGCAGACATTTCTGAGCAGGTATAAAAGGTCTACTTTGTCTTCCTAGAGATCAGTCTGTAATTTCAGACGGTACCACGATACCAAATCGTATGAAAGCCTTACAGATGATAAGAACATCTCAAACCCTGATGAGAGGAATAAAGAGCGTGTACAACATAGTGAAGGGATTAGTACTTTTGGGAGAACAAACACCTGTACAATTTATTTTGATAAGAAGAGTAAATCAAGGAAACGGTCGCAGTCTATTACTTTTCATAGACCAAATACTTATGGACTACATTGTTAAAAAGTGTAAAAAAGAACAACATGCAAGTGACGACACTCGACAACGACTCGAGCTACTGAGGATGCCGCATCATAGTACGGGTGAAATGTTTGGTGTTAAACGTTTCAGGCCCTCGTCTTCATCAGGATACGATCGCCAATTTGCTTTTGTCAACATTTGTCCTCAATCTTCTGTCCCTAAAGGTAGGGTACTTGCCGGTTCAGTAAGTTCAGTAAGTACAACATTAAATATGACATTGTTGCTTCCAACTTCAGTTTATTCATTGGTTTCTTTACAATTAAACTAATTATTAAACAAGGTAAAGTCTACACGCTTTGTAACAGAAAAGAAGTAACAGTGATTGAACTACTAAGTGGTAATTTCAAAAAGTACCTTAGTATAACTAATACAAGCCCCCTTTTAACTTAAATTTTTTTTACAAAGATATAAAAATTGTGGTCCGGCATAAATTTTGAATGCCATTTACGAAAATAAACTCATGGTCAATCTAAGGTATTTTGGCAACATTTTTCACAGCAATTAAAGTTCTTCTAACTACTGACATAATTAATTTTGGCTTGACGAATGCAGTCACGAACGAAATATTGCCTGCATCTATATTAAAAACAATGATAAATTTTAACGGTGTTTATTAATCCTTATAAGTAAAAATTAATTTACACTAAAAATACATCGTTAACGTTTTGCATTCCTTGATAGGGTCCAAAAATACAAATTTAGTCTCGTCCAAGTAAATCATGTGTCACGTAGCAATTTTACGACTTATCCTAGTGTGTTACAACACAGGAGTCGACTCTCGCTGATGTACAGTAGATGTGTTAGTGTTACATAGAGAAATATACGAATTCATATTCATATTATTTTGCAATGCTGAGTCAGGAATATCGGGGGGAGAGAATGGTAGCTGTCAATTCGATTATAAAAGAAATAAGTGAAGATTTGCTTATAAGTGTCTTGGCAGACTTAGGACTGGTCGTGTGGAGACAAACGTGTCCAAAATGTTTGTTGTAAATGGTCTATTACTTATCATTAAATCACTTTCCTTTCCCTTTAGTTAGTTAATATAACGATATAAATAAAACAGAGTGTTTGAAAATCGTTTGCTACACGGTAGTCGGTTTCGCAATATGTGTGCGAGAAATAAACAAGAAACTGTATGAAGTGTCGAATTGGAAAAATAAACCTCTATCAACTGAGATTATACAATTATAGAATTTTAATTACGTATACTGTTTAAGCAACTGAATTATTAAATATGGTAAGCAGAAGTATTCTTTATTTTTTACATTTCTTAGGTGTTAAGGACTCGTTAGGGATGAAAGCAAATTACAGAACTTGATGTGTTTTTTTTTAATGAAAATAAATATTATTACAGAGTTACCTATTTTACTAAGGTTTATCCACGTTTTCGGTGTTATCGACCTGTGTAAAGTTTTCCTCATCAGCAATCTCTGTTAACCGGAATCCAGAATAATGCTTAGAAACTTAAAATTTCTCTTTATGTGACAACATATTTTACTCAAATTTAGAAAATTATGTATTTGCGCATAGATAACAACACTCTACACAAAGAATGTTTCAGCCCACTTTCTAAAACAGTTGTTAAATAATGACGAATACATTTTTCAAAAGGTTAACATGACGTAAAATTAAACGTAGCCATAAGAAAAAAAAATACTGATTATAATAAGATGAAAAACAACAAAAACAACTGCACTAACAAAAGCAATAATGATAATTCAAGGCATTACGCAAAAGGAATAATGCTAATAAAGCGTAGGGATAATAACGCCAACAGGAAACTACAGTACAGTAACAATAGTTTGACCACAGAGCGACGCGCTGATTGGGATGCAGGAAGACAGATACAATTAAACTTGACCTGCGTAATCCGCAAAGGTTTAGGAGAAATACATAACCAATGTTTACTTCACAACGAGAACAAAACCGCAATCGGATTCGGTTAATCGCCTTAAAAGTTCTCAATATTTCGACAACTACTATTTGTGTTATTTCTATGCCTTACGGTGTAATACCATAGTGCCGTATCTGTAAATTAATACAATAAATTCTGTCTGCTATCCTTATTACCTTTCGGCCTTCTTTTTAGATTTTTTATGTAATGACACTTTTTTGAGATTCATTGTTAAAGATTAGAGTGTAAACTTATTGTATTTAATTACTTGTTCATTGAAAACCACACAGATAAAAACAACAGACATGAAGAAAGACTTAAGCCAGCCTATGTGTGGCTGCACATCAACGGTCAGTAACTTATATTATTGTTGTAACGCCAGAGTCTGGGGCCTCACAAAGTGAAAGCTCCAGTCGTGGGGCAGGAAAGCTGTGGGAGTGGCTCGTTATTAAATAAGGCATTTACTTAGATTAACAAAATTTCTTTAATTCGTATAAGCAACTATTTTCGTTCGTTCGTTATCTTGATGAACAAAATGACAATAATTGTTCTCTATAGGTTGAAGTGACATTCTCTAGTTACAATAATTCAATTTCTTACTTGAATATTTTCACTAAGACATAATATTACATTATATATAAAAAAACATTAATTACACACTGAATATTCTTATTAAAGCATTAGAAAAGCTTTACTGACTATATTTCTGAATTTAGTACGTTACTACTTTAAAATAGACATCTCAATCATACATATTTTTTAACAAATTTAGAACTTTACTGAGCATTTCTGAGTACAAATAATTCATTTCTCAAAATCGGTTAATGCTTTAAGTTTTACTACAAAAGAAATTAATTTGAACAAAGTAAAACAAAAATAAAGTTGTAATTACGCTTTGGATGTGGCTCCATCGTTGACAGAAGATGTACGTATAGTGCGCAAAGAAGCCAAAAAGTGCTCTTCCAAGTGCTCTTCGTCGGTGTTATACCCACCATGACGCAAGGAGTCTCTACGAGTTAACGCCCAAAATTCAGCCAATCAGAACTGGACTTTGCACGTGTCTCGAAACTTATCAGGTCACGCAAGAGGACAATTTGACATTGATTTTTGTGAACCAAAGTGGAACTTGTTCACAAACACTGACAAGAAGACTATTCTTAGCTTCTGTGGTTGATAACTCACTACACTAGCCACGATAAAATTTGGTCAGCACACTTCCTCACAATTGCTCAGTTTGTTTCTTGTTAAAAAAATTAAAAATAATTCTTTCCTTAAATAAAATAAAATAATACATTGAAGATTCTACTCATTTACAATTATATACTGTATATAAAGTCATAATGTGGAGTGTGCTGGGCACAACTGTGCCGGTTCGAAGCCGGCGGTTACAAAAAAAAAAAAATTCTAGAAGGGTTTTCGTAATTGTAACGTAACGTGAGCAGTGGCAGCGGAGCGGACTTTGCGCGACGGTGTGAGGGGAGCGGCGGTGTGTGCGTTGCGCGCGCAGCCCGGCTATGTGCTATGAAAATTGTGTGCCGGCTTGTGCAGTCAACGCTTGTCCTCGCTCAGAGTATCGTCTCGTCTCCGGTCTTGGTATTCTTCCACGCAGTTTGAATCGCTCTACATGATGGGCTAGAGAGAATAAACGACTCCCGGTAAGAATTAATTATTTTCATTAGTTGTTTGGATATTTAATAACGAGATATATGCTATCGTGTGAAGTACGTATTTATGTGTGTGCGACCTGACAAAGTAATGTAGGAGAAACATTTTTTTTTACTGTTGTACGTAACGCCCTTTATATAGCCATGCCTTATTATTTTCTGTAGTAATGCGAGAAGTTTCAAGAGTCAGTCTCATAGTAAAAGTGCATTACATAAAAATTAATCAAAAAAACTTGGTGCGCAGTCAAGTAGTGAACTGTGTCGGTGCATGTAGTATACTGTCACCGTCTTGGTTAATTATCTTCACAAATAGAGAATGAAGTGTGAGAGCTTCTGTGTATGAAACTTAATTGAAGGTAAAACATTCTCAATGCTGTGAGTGACTTGCTGTTAAATTTTTTTCGATCAAATAATGATTACTGCTCTGCACGTGGCCGGTTTAACCTGCAAAATTTTGTCGAAGCATGTTGACTGAGTACAGTTCACTTTATATTAAGCCACAATTTAATAAGTTCTGTTCATGATGCAAATTTACTTTTTCCATGGCTGATTTTCAGACTCTTTAAGCTGGTTGTAAAAACTTTTATTAATGTATTTTGGGCTTTCATTGAGAGTTAGCTGGCGGCCCGTTAAGAGGTTAATTACCTTAACTCGGGTGTACATTTTTATAGACTGTTCTCTAATTTACTTGAATTCTTAGGGTTCTCGCACTAAGCCGGGTTCCTGGCTTGCTGCGGGCTGAACATCTGCTCAAGCTGTGAACCATGTCAAGATCGCCTACGAAGAGGGAGACGGAGACCGAATTCCTATGTTGCACTCGCCAGCACACTTGAGGTGATATTTATACTTTATTTCATTTTTTGGGGCCGGGCCGGCAGTGTGCCCGTTTACTGCAAATTGCATAGATGCCATGGAACCACGTGTCCAGACTGTTTACCGGGAAGTTGAGCTGTGATCATGACTCTGAACACTATAACTTAAATTTCATAAACCTTTTTTATAACTCATTTAAATAACACTAAATGCTATGCCTGTAAGTGCGTGCTGCACTGCGAGAGCGCGCCAGAGAGATTTTAATCTTGTACCATTTTATTGTTGCTCTAATCTTTTACTCTTTACAAAATTTAATTATTGCTCAGTAGTTCTGTTCCGGCTGGAACCGCTGTGTATAAATTTTAATTTGACTATGGATTTCACATTTAAGGGCTGGGGACTTTCCGGTGGTTTTTCTTTGGGACTTTTCTGGGTTTACAACATGGGACTTAGTTTTTTCTGACACGCTGGTACAACTTCAGACAGGTCGAATGCCTGTCAACTTTTGTCAACTACATGTGGGCGCGCTCCCTCAGATGCCAGAGCACAACCACCTTACTGTATTCTTTTCTTTAATTAATTTTTTTATAGTCATTTGAGGCTAATAGAATTAATTCCTAATGTAATGGGAATATTTTAATTGATTTTGCCCCTTGCACAAGGGCTAATCTGATTGTTTTCTTAACGGGCCAACACATATGGGTTGACTTCCCATTTATAGCTTGCTGTTTTATTTTGACTATAAAACATGTATTCATCATTTTCTTTTTGAGTAAATTATGTATTGTCAAAATCTTCAGAAATTGTAATGCCTCAAACAATTAATTTTGTTTACTAATGTATATAGAGATTGATTCTTTTTTGTAAATTTTTGAAGTCAAATAACTGTTTAGAATTTTGTAAATACCTTCTGAAAATAGAGGACGTAGTTGTCAGTTTCAATTAATGATGTGAAAGGAACTTAAGGTTCACACACTCATCTTGGGTCATTGATCAATGGAATGCTAGATAAAGGGGTGGTCCGGTTGTTTGTGCCTCATGAATTATTATCATTCTTCCTGGGGGTTTTGGCTTTTATTATTCCCCTGAACGGGTTGCCTATTGGCGTATATTTTATCACTTCCGAGTTATAAGATTGTAGTTACTCTACCTGTTGGATGGGTGCATTCCAGGGGCATGCGTGTTAAAAACTAATGTAACTGGGAGTTGGTGTACCTTGTTTTCTGTGTGTGTTGTTATGTGTCTAGCTAGCCACGAGATGTGAGAATATTTTATAATTATATATGCATGTGTCCACTGATGTATATACACTTGTGATGTTTTATATTTATACACATTTGTCATTCTTAATATTTATACACACTTGTTATTCTTAAGATTTATACACACTTGTTATTCTTAAGAGTTATACATACTTGTTATTTTTTTTTACTTGTATTCATACTTGTGATTGGGCACATATGTTATTCTGATTTGAAGATGTGAAAGCAGCGCAGGAAGGAAAATAAATTGTTATCGTTCTGTTACAGCTGCGTTTTATTGCAAGTCCCGTCATACTGGACCCAGCATAATTTTTGCTTCTCTAGGCTCCTGCCTAGTTCTAGATAACTTGTAACCTCTCTTTAAATACCAAAAGCATAGAGAGGTTACACAACATTACTTAAATTTATATAAGTTATAATAACAAAAACTAATTATTCTACTCTTAATTGTAGGACTTAGTTGTTTCCAAGTATGTTATAAATCAAATTTTACTTCATAAATACATTTTGCATGCCTATTCTAAGAAAACAATGTTTTAGTATTCATCTTAATGTTCTTCCACTGTTGATATCCTTCCATTTGTTAACACTAAAGGCACGTTTACGAACTTTGCAAGATCTAAAAATTTAGTAACTCTTAACACACTTGTTAAATTTCCAAACAGACATCAAGCATCTTGTAAAGTGTACTGTACACTTTTTATTTTAAAATGTGTTGACCTATATGTTAACTGAAAAGAATAAGTTTCTTGGCATACTAGGAAAGGAAGACTGAAATATCTAAACTATATCAACTCCTCACCTAAAATGTTTTATATTCCATAAAATTTATTTTTACTGTCAAGTAATTGTCCCCTTATTTCCTCTTTATATTCCTTAAAATACGTATGTATTAGAAAGGTTTATAGAAGAGTAATATAGAAATATGCAGACAGACGAGAGTAAAATAAGAAAGTATATTAGTGATTGAAGATTAAAGGGTACGGAGAGACAATACGAAGTAACAATATTTAGAAAAGTTATAAAGCTACAAAGTAGACGTTAACAGTACATAAAACCATAAGATAAAATATCGAAACTAGTAATTTCCTATGTATAGAAACAAAATGAAATTTGATGCACGAAACGATGGAACATCGGTGAAAAGTGTATGACAGTAGCAGCAACTAAAAACTTTAAACCTGGTAGTCGTGGGACTACCGGTAGACATGGAATCATGGGCAGACTTGTGCTTTGGGAAGGAATGAAGGGTTAGTTAAATAAACAGCTACATAAGTTTCAATGTATTTTATTTATTCAGAATTTTCAGAATTTACAGAGTCACCTAACGCTAGTTGATGGAATATGGAGCGATGGTAGCTGAAGTACGATACGAATATGAACGGTATTTCTTCAACGGGATTCAGAGGCGGCAAGTTTGGCGGGATCGATGGATATTGGAAGCCGTATGATTTGCACAGCGGCGGTACGTTGCCTTGTTTGAGACTTGCAACACACGTAGAGCACACGCCTTCCATATTACTCGCACTTGAGTACTCGTCCGCTCCGAACACTGTGCCCAAGAGACTTATGTATGATGGTACGCACGGTCTTAGATCACTCTTGAACCACAAGCGATCGCAGATCCCACACACCGAGCCGAACGGATTGTTAATAAAGTGCTTAGAGAATTCCTCGTCGGCTCCTTTGAAGCGGCGACTTGGACCGGGCTGTTCTGCGCAGAGCATCGAAGGTCCAATGTTGTCGAAGCACAAGTTATTAATGTTCTCATCATCTGTTTTCTTGCTAGCTAGCCGTACGCTCTATCTGAGTCGCTTTGGGGGCACGCCGGATGACCCAGGTATCGGAGATGCGGGCCGCTTGGGCGCTGACGGGGTTTCGTCAATTTTCAAATGGTTGCCATTTTCTAAGTTCTCGGCCGATTTCTTTGATTTTAGTCTCGAACGATAGGCCTGTTGACGCTCTGCATAGGATTTGCCGGTTTTCGGTTTGAAAATTTTGGTTCGAGTTTTATCGCGATTTTTAAGTCGAGGCATTTTAAATTTTTGAGTTCAAATGTTGTTATTATTTTCTGTGAGTGCTTCTGGTACTCGGAATTGGTGTTATTGGAGAGATTTAGTTCTGAGGATTACAACACACTTTGTATTTTCGCGATCGGACTTGTAGTTCCCGAGATATTTAAGTTTTAGTGGAGCAATTTAGAAATTTTCGGCGCAAAAACACCCTCACGCAGACAAAGCCTAGAGGCGAGTGAAGTCAGTTGTCAAAATTCTCAGTACTATTGGTGGAAGGGGGCCGAGTGACTCGATCACCTGACACCTGGTTTGCTGGGATTGGTTGAGCGGTTCGTGAGATAGTGGTATGCCGAAAGTACATTTGAAACATAACGGTCGATTTTCGCGAAACGTGCGAGTAAGTCATTACATACCTATGGATTCCATGTCAAAACTAAAATCTAGTTTATCTAAGTAAAATAGAAGAGAAAACGTGTTTTGAATAAACCGGACGTATTGCTGCAACAGTAGGGTGTTTAACGTGGTTCGTCTGACGCTTTGTCAATCGAAACGAGAAAATAAAAGCCCAGGAAGAAAGGTTTACTGCTTTACTGTTTAATGCTTCCTGGAGAAAAAACCAGTTAACAGAAATAGGAAGAGAAAGTTGTCACAATTTTTCAGGTCGACTGTCAAAAGATCGGAAGTGTTTAGAAATACTCGCTCACTAAAATTAGTATACAACTCGACTTCAAAAGTAAACAGTGTTTGCTGTGAGTTAACAGTGGTGCTGTATAACGTATGAGACTAGAGTTTTGTTAGCTTCATAACATTTGCATTTGAATTACTGCGCAAGAGACATAGGCCTACTGCCTCTTTACATTTTATTACAGTATGACTTCACATATTCTATGAGGTTGCTTATGAGGCGTAACAGCATGAATCTGACCGTGAAATTTCATGGGACATTGGTTTCGCAGATTAGTAGGCCTACACTTTCTTATCTCACAGTGCAACAAAACGCATTCACTACGAACTCTCATATTTCATAATGTTACAGATATTTACGTCTGCCTCACAAACACTCTCACTCTTAAGTAATCAGAATAAAAGTTTTTGGAGGGATCAAACGTAAACTATTTACAGATAAATAATTAATTGCATTTGTGTTCATCATATATTATTACTACTACTGCTGCTGCTGCTTCTGCTACTAACAAAACAACAATTATTTTAAAACAATTATTACTGCTACTAATAACAACACGAAAATTTTAGGTAAGTGTGTCAATATCATTTAAATTAATCTTCAGGGAAAGAGAGAAAGAAGGCTAATTTAACTTAGTATTCATGAAAATAAATTTTAATCTGTGCAGTTCGTTTACATAATCTTCTTTCTTACTGTCTGCTTTGCGAGTGATTCTCCAAACCAAAGCGTTTACTTTAAATAATACTTTTCCTTTATTCTTTGTAGTATCTCAAATTTTACTTATGAATACCGTACCAAGCGTTAATTCGGTTGACGTGGTACCGAATTCAGCGTTGTTCCGTCGAAATAGGTTAATTTATTTTTAGAGTTGCAGCTAAAATTTTTATTTATCAAATCTACTCTTTACCGAGCAATTCGTAGAAAAATATATCTTCTAATTACATACATACACAGGTTTGCGCATAAATTATGTACGTATATTCAGTTATGCAAACGTTACAATTGTTTAAAGCTATTTATATCGTTGTATTTACATAATGTGGTAGAAATAGTTTGTTGTTGCAGACACAGTGCGGTATTTTCTCCTTATGTGAAAGAAGGCGATATTGAATAATAGAATATTTTTGATTGCTTCAAATGTTAAAAGAAATAAAACAAATTTTTGTTACATTAGTCGGAGTAGTATCCAGCAGGACGTATAGTACCTTTATAATTTATAAACCTTAAACATTAAATATTAAACATTTGTTTTACTATTGTACATCATTGTGTTACACCAAACCTGTCACTGACTATTATACAACGATTCATGATAAAGATACGTTTAATGCCTGTGTTGCACAATGCACGTTTATGTGTTGCAAGATGATTTGGTGTACATGTCTTATATATTGTTACGACGGTCTACTGATCGTCGTATTCCACAGTGGAAACAAAATAAAAGACACCAATGAAGTCACTAAAAACCAGCGTTAATCATCACAATTAACCATTTGTAATCAACAAGTTATTCAACAAGATTATACTCGTACAATAATTCAAGTTAATCTGTACACATTAATAATAGATCCTTAAATTTTTAGTGACCGACAATCAATGAATTTTTTAGTGGATGGTTAGGGAGGGTCGGTCAAAAATAACACAAATTTTAACTATTTTGCGTGGACGTTTCGACAATATTTATTGTCATCTTCAGGACCTGTGTGTGAAATACAAAAGAAATGTCAAACACAACGGAACAATTAAATATTTGGGTGAACGTGTTCGTGTATGTGAGTGTGTGCGTGCGTATGTATGTATCATTGTATATATGAAGACTTATGATAGTTTGTTTACATCTTCAAATTATCTTTAAGAAAACGAGCAAATTATAGTATGAGAAAACTTAATTTATACAGTATTACAATTTAAATAACTAAATGTAATGATATTTTAATTAATTAAAAAACAGTAATCAACAATTGGATATTAGATTGGTACATAAATTGTTTATACCTACAGCAGTCAACATATAGCAATGTAAAATATATTACCTACAACTAAAACAGATTAGGGGATGTCCACTACGTAATTATTAAAAGTTATTTTTAACATGTTTCACTCCCTACTGGTATTAACAAACAATCATAATTTATAAACATACAATTTACACAATAAATGTAGAACATTACGACTTACATCAAACAGTTGACAAAGGTTACAAACAAAAGTTTCTGGTAAATTTTACTAACTTTTGTTACTTACTAGTAAAATTTACCAGAACTTTTGTTTGTAAATGTTTGTATTTGTTTTGTAATTTACTGTATGTAACTTTTGTTACTAACTAGTAAAATTTACCAGTTACGTTTGTTTGTAACCTTTGTCAACTATTTGATGAAAGTCGTAATGTTCTACAGTTATTGTGTAAAATGTATGTTCCTAAATTATGATAGTTTGTTAATACCAGTAGGGAGTGAAACACGTTAAAAACTATCGGTATGGAGAACCATACGTGACTTCCATACATGTTCTAAGATTTATATTTAAACTCATTTACGAAATGAAATGTTTCCATAGAAACTACTTCATTCCACTTATTGCTTCAGCCTTAACCACAGTACTGTGGTCACTAACGCATAACTCCACACGTTATCGCACTCGATTTTCACTGATGATGGCAGTCGAGGGCACTGCCGAAACGTCTGGTTTTGCAGAAAACATTGGACTACGGCCAAACAGCCCGGGAAGAAATTTTAACAAACAAACTACTACTTTGTTGCCGATAACGTAGTACACATAAAAAATTCTCCCCTCGCGATTCAACTATAATTTTCATTAATAGAAAATTACCCCCACCCCGTTCAACTAGCCTCTTAATTTATAGATATTTCATCTACATTTCCACAGTGGATTATTATGAGCTTCTTATCAGGATACTTTGTTTATCAAAATTAAGTACTTTACTCTTGTTAAAACATAAAACGTTGCAGGTAAACTACCCCTTTCTCTTGACCGATCTTCACCAAAATCAACAGGCCTTGAGGTCTCTACAATTCAGGCTCGAATGCAAAATATTATTTGATTCTGTTTGAATGTGAGGCAGTTATCGTTCGTCATAGAACCAATTACTCTTGTTAAAACATGAAAAATAGCTGGTAAACTACCCCTTTCCCTTAACCGATCTTCACCAAAAACATCACATCTTGAGAACTCTACAATTCAGGGCAGTATGTAAAACATTATTTGATTCTCTTTGAATTTACGGCAGTTATCGTTCGTCATTAAAAAAATTACCCTTGTTAAAACATAAAACGTTGCAGGTAAACTTCCCCTTTCCCTTAACCGATCTTCAACAAAATAAATAGACCTTGAGTTATGTATAATTCAAAAAGGTGTGCAAAAAAGTAGTTGATTTTGTTTGAATTTACGGCAGTTATCGTTTCATAGAAAAAATTACCCTTGTTAAAACATAAAATGTTGCTGGTAAACTACCCCTTTCCCTTAACCTATCTTCACCAACATCAAGAGGTCTTTACTACTCTACAAATCAGGTCTGTATGCAAACAATTATTTGATTCTGTTTGAATTTGCGGCTCTTATCGTTTGCCATAAAAAATACCCTTGTTAAAACATAAAACGTTGCTGGTAAACTACCCCTTTCCCTTAACCGATCTTCACCAAAAACAAATGGTCTTGAGAACTCTATAATTCATGGCTGTATGCGAAACATTATTTGATTATGTTTGAATTTGCGGTTGTTATCGTTTGCCATAGAAAAAAATTACCCTTGATAAAAAAAATGTTGCTGGTAAACTACCCCTTTCCCTCAACCGATCTTCACCAAAAACAATAGGTCGTGAGTACTCTACAAATCAGGGCTGTATGCAAAAAAGTATTTGATTCTGTTTGAATTTGCGGCTGTTATCGTTTGCCATAGAAAAAAAATCCACACACACACACACACACACTTTTTGAAAAACGTCTTTTTTTCATGTTTTGAGTGTAGTACAATTAGAATCTGCTATAATCTCGAACAATATTTTTTTTTGCCATCACCATACTTCCATTTCCTTAAGGAACATGGAAGTAATAACTTTTAATAATTACGTAGTGAACATCCCCTAATCTGTTTTAGTTATAGGTAATATATTTTACTTTGCTATATGTTGACTGCTGTAGGTATAAACAATTTATGTACCAATCTAAGATCCAATTGTTGATTACTGTTTGTTTAATTAATTAAAATATCATTACATTTAGTAATTTAAAATGTAATACTGTATAAATTAAGTCTCACATACTATAATTTGCTCGTTTTCTTAAAGATTATTTGAAGATGTAAACAAACAATCATAAGTCTTCACATATACAATGATACATACATACGCACGCACACACTCACATACACGAACACGTTCACCCAAATATTTAATTGTTCCGTTGTGTTTGACATTTCTTTTGTATTTCATACACAGGTCCTGAAGATGACAATAAATATTGTCGAAACGTCGACGCAAAATAGTGTTATAATTTGTGTTATTTTTGACCGACCCTCACTAACCATCCACTAAAAATTAATAATAGAATCCCGCACAATAATCACTTTTCACTAATACACCACCTGAGACGCACTGTGTAATCGCCCGAAGTAAAACTCGAACCTCACTTGAATAAATCGCCACTTAAACTAACTTGCCGTCGCTGAATGGCTGTATTCATACCCCGCTGATATTCCAGAATAATCTGTCACTTTGGATGACGTGAAGCAAACAGCGCTCTCAATAATCCACTAGAAACAGTGTTCTTGGACATTGGACACACTCCGCTGACCGGTACGGTCTGGAATAGAATTGATAGTTGACGTCTTTCGTCGCTAAGTAGCAGCAATATGTACGCACACACATTACAGCTGGGATAGCCGATATACTTTTAGAACGTTCCGTATAATGTAACATTTTCCCGCAATACGTAACAATATGAACATAATGTTCTTATGGAGACATAATGTTTTTAGAACAACGTTTTCCTAATCAGAAAGGAATCAAAAGAAATCTTTTATAGTTTACCTGTTGCCTACTTCCTGTCATGCTATTGTAGCATACCATAAGTCGTACGGTAAACCTTACATCCATATTTCGAACATTGTTAAGTCTGAAAATATAATAGAACAAATTTAAAACTATAAGTTCTGCTAGAAACAATAATTTCTTAAATATAAAAAAAATAATAAAAAGTTTTATGAAAATCATTTAATTTTATGAAAATTATTCTAGTAGTTATATCGAAATCTCCTAATAAATATTCTCGTAACAAATGTGCGTTATTTGTTAAAACCAAAAAGCTACATTAAAATGAAATGTTGGACATCAAATCTCTTTTGAGGGTGAGAAAATTATTATTTACTGACAACAAGTTTATCAACACCTAGTTAACAGTTTTTTTTTAAATTCACCTTGTTTTGAAGTTTGAGAAACATTATGTATTTACTAGCAAAGTCTTGTATTCACATGATTTCTTTTAGTAATTCCATTTTAAATCATAATTTATTGGGCAAAATGAAATCACGTTTAAATGGTACGTATATTTTGTTTACCCTAATATAACAAATTAGTATAACAAAGATTAAAAGTTAACTTATTAAAACTATACCGTTAATCAAATTTCTCTAATTAATGCCAACGTGATTCACGTCATTCATATAGAGCTCTTTAATACATGGAGAAAACTATTGTTATTTTGATGAAATTTGATATATAATACTTCACATCATCTTCACACTGAGAGACCACAGTTTACAAGAATTTAAACCAAGTTTATTGTTACTTTTCCCTTTATTGATCAGTTACTTGCAAAAAATGACACAGTCTGATACCACCAAAAATATAGAGTGTCTCATATACTGAAGTGAGCAAGTAAAGGCTAGCCGAGGTGCGAGTACTAGACACTGCTTGTAGAAAGTTTTGATTGAATGACTTAAACTTGAATTCCCTACAGTAACGGAGGTCATTTGCACACAGAACAAATGTCATAACCTGCCTGTTCTGTCACGTAGAATATTATACTGTCTTTTTTATTCTCTAATGTCATTACAACTGTTATTATCAGCATGAGGAAAGTTTTATAGTTCGCAGGATTGCAACATAATTGCGTCTGACATTACTATTATGTTTGACTATTTCTTAGATGCAAATATAACACAGTATTTTTTCTATTTGTATCGGCCATCTGAGGACTACATGTCAATTTCAATTCTTTATTTTCTTTTTCTCCAATATTCTTTCATCTTTTCACTGTGTCCACTGCTCTTCTTCCTGTCTTCAGTCCACTTCGAAACCTCCGTTATTCTCTCTCCTACCCTGGACTACTGAATCTCAAACTAAAACCTTATTCTTGGTAATAACTTCAGAATCTTACGTGCGTTTCCCTAATAATTTGGAAAACAAAGGAGCATGTTTTAGTGGACGTTCATATCGGGTCTTTTTAATTGTAGATTTTAGAGTAGGCCTACCACATTTAGAATCAAAATCGCATTCGTTTTTACCAACAGCCTTTTTTTATTACTTCAGTTTTACAATCTACTCAGCATAATAGAGTAATAAGTAAAATGTATATAAAAGTCTTCACACGAGGTGCGTATCATCCAACGATGATCGCTATGTTCATCACGTCAGATCAGCTGGCCATTTCCTCTTCAGCCAACTTGCTTCCGATAGACGAACGAGTCCACTGACTAGTCTAATAGTGTGCTCAAGTTTGCGGTTCCAATGCTTAATGGCGTGAATCCTTATTGCATCAGTGATGGATTGGATGTTTAAATCTTGATGCAGTGCAGTCTAAGGTTTGAGATGTTCCATGGAAGGTTACCCATGAGACGTAAGATAACCGAAGAGTATTGTAGATAAATTTTAAAATAATTTACTTGTCAAGTAGGTCTAAAAGTTAGACTAAGGCTAAATTTAACAGCGTCATTAACTTACACTTTTTCCCCTAGCTAATAAGATTAACATTTTTACAATTTTTGCATATTGTTTTTACGTTTGCATATTAGAGAACGTGTTAATATTCTAACTTTATTATTAGAGGTTCGTTTCGTTATTCAGTACATGCATACTGACGGATAAAGAAGTTTACAAAAATAAACATTTTTATACATATGTGATAAAAACCGAAAAAGAATAATTTAATTGCTGTGAGATCCTTTCAATTACGAATCTTGCGAGCTTCTACAGTGAGCTTCTACATATGTACATTTAGTTACTTAAGAAATAATAACCACCCAACAAAAACGTTATAAAATCCTATATTTGTCGAACAAAATGAAGCTTTAAAATAGTTTACAGTAAGGTAACTTGTATTTTAGTTACCAGACAAATGTAGGTTACGCTCTCTTAACCACAATATAAACGTTTACATTCAATTTACGTTTAAGACGTTCTAAACGACTGCGGTACTTTTAAAAGAGGTTTCCTTCATTCTTTGCTGTAAGAGCACTTTAAATCAGTCGAGAAGGGGTCTAAACGACTTCCTGCTTGAGCTCACAGTATGGTAAATACTGCCTGCTCCACTACTCCCACGTAATACGACATTATACATTCACACTGACTGAGCTCGCTTACAGCTCTTCATAGGGCAAAGAATACAAACATGAATAAAAATATATGTATTGTGTATCTGTATTAGTATGTGTGTGCGTGCGCATGTGTTCGTGGTTATTGAGTAATTTTCTTTAATAAAACTATATATTTTTTTGTGTTCTGCCCTAAGTCTTCAAATGGTAAAAGCTCTCCAAGCTGTCCTATCGCATGCCAATCTTTTCGTTTCTTCGTAACACCTTCTCATTTTAATGCTATCTATTAACTTCATTTTTCTACGTCCTCTTCATTTTTCTCCTTTATGGCAGTTGTAAGCATGTAGTCTCTTCTTAAACAATGACCTAACCAATTCCTTTTCCTAATTTCTATTTCCTTCAGGATTCTTCTCTCTTCTCTCATTCTTCTTAAAACCTCATAATTCATACTTTATCAACCCACCTCACTTTTTCCATTGCTAGCCAAACCTACATCTCAAATGCTTCTAATCTGTTCTCAGCCTCCTTCCTCAGTGTCCATGTCTCTGCACCATATAAAGCAACGCTCCACACATAACATTTGGCGAATATTTTTCTTAAATTCTTATTAATTTTGCCACACAGCAGTCTTTTCTTCCCATTAAATGCCTCTTTCACTATAGGAATTCTTGCTCTAATTTTACGAGTGCAGGACATATCTTCACTTATCAAGCTTCCAAGATATTTAAACAACTAAAATACCTGTTTTTATATTTAAAATACCTGTTGTATTTTGTCTTTCCCTATCATTATGTTTGCCTCTTTTCCTCCTCTGCTAATCACCATACACTAAGTGTTTTCCTTATTAATCCTCATTCCGTATTCCTCCCATAGCAAATTGAAATCTCTTATTTCATTCAATGTCTTCCTTTTTTGCTGAAATAGCCATATCATCACCAAACCCTTATAGATTCAATTCTTCTTCCACCTATATTCACACCTCTTATATTCTATATGACTATATAAGACACACTTAATGTACATTTATGTTTGCAAATAGTAGAATAAATCTTCTTTACAAAATGCCTACGTGTACTGCGCGAGTTGGACATTTTTACACATCCAACGCGTGTTTAAGTTTAAACACGATAATTTACAAATTTGTTGTGTTGTCAAAATCGTTATTCTTGTTCATTACAGGATTTTTAAAATTATCTGTACAGGATTTACAATAAACAAATCTGTAAAAATTTATAAAACCAATAGATTTTACACTTCAACAATGTATTGAACTTTAAATATAATTAGTTCTTTTCCCGTTTTTACTTCAATTTGTACTAAATAGTCGTGTATGATTAGAAGAATACCTAATTTGTCCTACCGTCTTCATATCTGTAAAAAACGTTTAAGTAACAGTTGGTTACAAATAAAAGTTTTATCTAAAAATTTTGATCCTGTTGTATAAAAATACATTGCAACTTTGTCGAATTTTGTTGCTTCTCTGCTATATACACTTTTCCCTCGAACGAGGCCTTTCGGTTTCGCAACCATTATCAAGTTCTTCCTACAACTTGTATAGGTTGTCTTAAGGTTGTACAAGTGTCTTAATTCTTTTAGGTTTAACCAACTCTAGCGATCTGTTGCATACACCCGTAAGTGTTTAAAAATATTTGACAAGTGTTATGTAATATTCCCGTTTTACATTTTCCATTCCTTTGGAAGGTCTCTTGTATTTATTTCATTTGTTAAGTTTTGTGTTTTAATCCGTAACGTATTGTGTGAGAGTGAATTACATGTATGAGTGAACAAGTCCTGAATTAGGCCTACGTTTGTAAAAAGGATTACATAAAATTACTACCGGTTCAAGTGACAAGAACCGAGTTATCTAACGGTATACAAATCGAGGTATAACTGAATTCATATCACGTAATGAAGAACGAAATTGCCTTTGAATCCTTTCCATACAAGTGACCCTACGTCTCTCAGACTGATTTTCATGTCCGCCCCTCACAATATTGATAGTATAGTGCCTACACAATAAGTTGTCTTGTCACTCCGCACTCGGGTAGTAAGATGTCTCTCACTGAAACGTTTTGTATCCTACCTTTTTATCTTCATTCTTTTAAGAGTTGGGTACACCTGTTTATCAGAATCCTACTCTGCAAGATATCTTTTCATCTTTCTACCGATTCCTTCCGTCTTTCAAGTTTGACTACAATAAAACAACTAATTTCGTAGTTGTCAAATTTTTTGGGGTGAAGTACAAAAAGAAACACAATAAATATTTTTATCCGCCGACGTACAATAATGTAGACAAATGTACACTGGATACTGTACAAAGGTGTTTAATTTATTAGACTCAGTTTTCTTTATATATATTCAAACACTTTCTGCTACAGTCCGTTTCTTGATGTATACAATATATATTTTATAATGACTTTACCTCAAGATGTTTTCTCCCTATTTGGAACATATTTCGGGAAGCCTTGTGTTCCCATCTTCAGCCATCCTGGTTTTGAGCCTTGTGAGGTATTTGTGTGTTGGCTGGTTGTTGCTTTGGTTTCCTGTTGGTCTCTGGTGCTTTAAATTGCTATTATTGTGTGTGATTGTGGTGTGTATTAGTAATTTGTGTATTTTCTATGTTGAGTGCTTTGAAAATTGAGTCATGTTTTGTATTAATTTGTATCTGTTCAGGTATTAGTTTGTTTTGTGTTTTATGTTTGTATATTTGTAAATTTTCCCAAATGTTCATTATGGTCCCTTTGTGTGGTATATGTTTTATTAGTGTCATATTGGTTAATTTGGCCACACATGCAATAAACACTTGACATGAATTCCCAGACATAACCAGTCTGGAATTTATAGATTAGAGCTAGACAGGCCTTTGCAGAATCGGAGAGTTTAGGCCTTATTTCAGTCTATCTGTGTTCTCATCTGTGACGTAGCTAAAATTTTAACCAATCAGAGGATCTAAAATTTATTCAGCTTGGTCCTCTGTCGAGAGCACTTCGGTCAGTTTCTTATAAGGACTCGTTATAGAAAGACGTACTCGCTGCCACGAGTTTTTCGTGACAAGACGGGTCGTTTTCCTGTAGACTTAGAAGCTGGTTCTCGGTTCGAGGTCTTCAAAACCAATACCACTCACAGAACTCAAATAATAAAATAAATAGATGATTCTAGTCCTTTCCCGCGTTTAGTGGAAGGTATCCGCTAGGAACAAAATATCTACCGAGATATTTTGGTTGTTCCCGAGAACACTTTAAGAATCCGGAGTTGGTGTAAGTTCAATACACCCAGATCTATTTTACCCAGTTTTAAAAACCCTGAGATTAATTAAATTTAAATTGTAAACAATAACAGATCGTATCGCAGTGTGCGTGTGTGCGACGAAGTGAATTGTCTCCACTAGTGATCTTCGAACGGTCTACGGGCAGAGTTGTTGCAGTCATCAGTCGAACTACGTGCGCGGAGCGTCGTGTGGCTACGCAAACTGTGGATTTCAACAGAACAAGTAACAAAATTTTAAAGCTATCCAATAGACTCAATTTTGAGAGACAAAATTTTAAATAAACAATTTTATAGTATAAATTAATAAGACAATAGTAAATTTTAATCTTTTAATTTAATAAATTTCCTACCTCCAGATATAGACTCTGTTATAGTAACTTCTATATTACCTATCTATGCAGTTTTAAATTGTATCGTTGCAATATATATATATATATATATATATATATATATATATATACAAACCATATCTTTATAGTAATAACTCGGTACTAATACAATACCTCTTTGTTGAATGTACGTACGTTTATGTGTGTATACGTAAAGACATACTTTAACACCATATTTCAGTATCTGAGTTAAGGTTAAACCACTAAAAAATAACTTGAACTTTTACTAGAGACTACATTTAACTCGTTCTTATTTTGATAACCTTCTTAACATATCTTTTCCATTACATTTACGTTACAAATATTGTCAACCCTATTGAAAGAAATTAGTTTATTCTTGTCTATTAAATAAGTGATTAGGTTTCTAAAAAAGTCCTTTATGAGCTCATAGTATGCTAAATACTGCCTACCTTTGCTGAATTATATCCAACTATTCAGATCAACAAAGAACGCTGTACCAAACACCAGGTAGAGGGAACGAAATGGTGTTAGATCGGCGACACTTTTAGACTGTGTCTGATGATATTTTTAACAAAAGAAACTATAGAATGGAACCATCAACAAACCAGAAGAAGAGGAAAGTAAATATTACATGGCTCAGAACAATAAAAATGAAAGTAGAGGCTGCAAATAACACAAAACAAATGGAGCAAGGAAAGGTTATGGCCGGCATATATGACGGTGAACAGCATCCCGTCAAGTTCCTGTGCTCCACCTAGGAACCAAATAAACAAGAAAAAGAAGAAGTTTGCAATGAATATTGTTACACGATATTTTTCCCATCATCTTGTTGTGTAATTGCATAAGTAATGATATTTACTAACCCTAGGAAAGTACCAGGAAACATAAAGTAGCTTGTTTAAATGACTAATACTAAATAATGTTCTAATAATTATGTTTGAACTATGAAAGTTAATAAGACTAGGAGGACAATGTTTTATAAATACTTAACATGTTAATACTTATCCCACTATGTGTGTGAAAGTTGAGATTAACTCGTAAATTTAATAAGAGTTGTGTTATGTTTATAAGGGGAGTGATTAATAATAAATAATGTGTTAATAATTGTGTTTGAACTATTAAAGGTAGTAAGACTAGTAGGACAATGTTTTGGGAACTACTTACCATGTGAATACTAGTTTTATTATGTTTGTAAAAACTGGAATGGATCCATAAGTTTAATAAGAGTTGCCATATGTTTCATAATACTTGTTAGTAATTAATTGTTTGATGTTGATTGATAATATATGCTGTAATATTATATAAACAAATGTTAATGTTATTGGAAGGGTACAAAAATTATAATAATAGAGATCTTTGTAAAACTAGGTATGTTAGGCCTAGATAGCTTAGGAATTTGGAAAAGAATTTACAGTAAAACTAGAATAATTAATGTCATGTTGAACTATGTTATTACTGATTGTATCTAACCGTTTTTATTAAAGTGAAGGGTAATAAAAAATAACTACTTATAAGTAATTTTGTACAAATAGTTAAAAGTGTAAACTATTAACTCTGGAAATATGGAATAGAAACTAATCAAAACTGGTATCAAAACAATCAGTGTTCCATCAGAAATTCAAAGATACTAATATCTTGAGATTAAAGATCATATAAAAAAGTTATAACAATTTTAGGAAAATTGTATATAAGATGTTAGATGTTTGTTTATTTTGAGGCTCAGAGAGAACCATAGTAACTCAAGATGATACAGTTTAAACCAATGAAAGCTAAGATACAGGCCTTAGCAACAGACATGTTATAAAATTAATTGAGAGGATTCCATTATTAGAACTGAACGAGAAAGGATGATATAAAATATAAGAGACCAATCTAAAATATTTCGAGTGTAATAACAGTGAAGATAATTAAAGTGAAATCATTATACAAGACTAAATGTTTAGAAGAAAGAAGTAAACCATTATTCGAAAGAAGGAAGCCGATTAACATATAAAGAAACAAATTCAACATATCCTGGAAGGGAAGTATTTTTGCTAATAACTAAACTGAAGAAATTACCTTAATGGCCTAAGTTTACACTTGACAAAGAAACTGTTTACACTTTTTGATTAAAATTATATTTGAACTTTCACTGGGAAAATAATTAATGAACAGTCTTATTTTCATGGTAAAATACTATTAATGTATGGTAATATAACCATTCAAAGTGTATTAAACATTGAAAATACGTAGTTCAACATAACCTAGACACTGAACTTTGTAAAGTTAATACCAAACTCTTGTTAAGACACTCTGTATTTAATTCTAAGTCTATGTATTTTGGTACTTTTCCGAAGATCTTTGTAGTTTATACCATAGTCAAAAGGACCTACCATCAAACAGTTTTAATTGTACATTATTTAGTAATTATTAAAAAGCAAATATTTTGTACCCTGAGAAATACGAGTAGCTGCTGCCATTCTGAGCAAATTTAAAGAACAGCCGGCAAGACTTTGTTAACAATTATATTTTAATAATATATATAATACTTTCACTAATGAACTTACTGTTGTCACTTCCCAAACGTTTCGAGATGTTGTTTCTCTTCTTCAGTGGGTTTAATACTGACTGTCGATTACAGAATAACCGTTACGGAAAAATGGTGTGTGTGGTGGGGGTTGATGGTGGGAAGGGATTGGCGTTGAGGTTCGAATTATGTGTGTGGATCAGTGTGTCAAATAGTGTATGTGATTTGTAATGTATTTGTTCATTTAATATGTTGTTTGGTTGTAGTGTGTGATATCTGTATATTTCAAATTGTTCAGCTGTGTTTAGTTTTCTACTTTTAGGTAAGTAGTGTAATATTTCCATGTTGTGTTCTATGTTTGTGTAACTGTGGTTTTCGTTATGTAAATGTGTGGCAAATGTGGAATGTATGTAGTTTGTGGTGAGGGCTTTTAATTTTAATTAATTATATTTTCTTTTAAAAACATTTAATAAGGAGAATAAAGGATTTGAATTAAATAACACCATATAAAAGGTTTTCTTTTCTTTACTTAGTTGATAATTTTATGTATATGATATTATGTACAACATATAATATAATGTTAATTTTTTCATCAACTGGCATAGGTTAGTAACACTCCCGACAAGAAAAGTATGGCACCAGATTTGAATCTGCCTTACCGAGAATTAGTATTCGTAGATTATATTAAATAAAATTCTAAAAAAGATAAAAAATTAGAAGGAAAAAGAAACCTTTATGATATATGCAATATTACTTACCAATTTACTAATACATTTTTATTTGCAACATATGATTACAAATTGGCGCTCAACCAACATTACCCTGACAACATACTCATCCTTAAAATAACAGAAATTCTCAAATTGCCGTAACAACGTGTGGCATCAAGCACATTGGTATCGTGTTGTTACAAATTGGCGATCCCAACCTGAGGCTTAAGATTTAACGGGAGAACTAAAGTAGTGTTACAACATGTACGACTCCTGCATGGGCTTAGTTTATACTATATACCATTACAGTTTATGGATAACAGGTGTTCGTAGCACTGAATATGTACGACTCCTGCATGGGCTTAGTTTATACTATATACCATTACAGTTTATGGATAACACGTGTTCGTAGCACTGAATATGTACGACTCCTGCATGGGTTTAGTTTATACTTTATACCATTTCAGTTTATGGATAACACGTGTTCGTAGCACTGAATATGTACGACTCCTGCATGGGCTTAGTTTATACTGTATAACATTACAGTGTTTGGATAACACGTGTTCGTAGCACTGAATATGTACGACTCCTGCATGGGCTTAGTTTATACTATATACCATTACAGTTTATGGATAACACGTGTTCGTAGGCCTTTAACACATTCAAAACATTCTATCCAGTCGAACTACTATACTCTTCCATTTACCTTAGAAATTCTTGACGTTAATTACAAAAATAGCCAAATCCACGACTAACATGTGACATACAGTAATAGCCAAATCCAGACTAACATGTGACATATAGTAATAGCCAAATCCACGACTAACATGTCACATATAGTAATAGCCAAATCCACGACTAACATGTGACATATAGTAATAGCCAAATCCGCGACTAACATGTGACATATAGTAATAGCTAAATCCACGACTAACATGTGAAATATAGTAATAGCCAAATCCACGACTAACATGTGACATATAGTAATTTTTGCTCTATATCTACTAACTTTTAATTCTTCACTACCTATCTACAGACTGCCGAAAATAACCGCAAAAGGAATCTTAACATACGTATGTACGCCACTGTATAATTTCGGTAGAAAATCGTATACAGAAGAAAGTGCACGTGTTTATGGTCTGGTTAAAAAATATGACTAACAGAGAATAAGAAATAACCAGGAGATAGATAAGGTATTGAAGCATGAGGACATTGTAAGATTCGTAAAAGCTCAAGAAATACAATAGCTAGGTAACTTCGAGCAATGGATGATCAGCGTATGCCAAAAAAAAACCTTGAGGGCGCAAGTCCATAAAAGCAGAAAGGGGATAAGATGGTTGGATGATGTGCTGGAAGATCTAATAAGAATGGATGTGAGGCGTTACACTGAGATGGTAAATGGATAAGAAACATTAGAGAATATTGGTGTTGGAAATCAGGGCTAACGTTGGGCTGTAGTGGTAAACAATAAGAAAAAGTGTACAGAATGTTGAAAAAATATTTAAAAGTTTCAAAGGTTAGAAGAATTCACAATGGAAAATTATGTTACTAGCCTTTCAAAGCGATAGTTTAAAATCTAACGTCTTTAGTATTTGTTGAAATGAGTAGACGTAGAAGTACTTTTATTGATTCTTGCAGCTCGTTGTCCTTTCCATGTCTACAACAAGTTTTTATAAAGTAGGAAGAGCCCTTTACCTACATCGCGTTAACGAAAAGTAGTGTAAATGAATTTATCATCAGCGGGTACTGACTGAAAGGACTTGTGAATTATTTTGATATTTTTTCTACTAATGAATGGAAATTGTAAAACTAAAACATACAGCCATGTAAAAGAGCAAAGTGGCACTGGATAATACATAATAGGTAAACGGAAAGACTGTTTTACTTATCGATCTGTTTAGTGAACAGTGTTGTATCCAAAATGATTTTCTCTTACTCTGATATTTTGAAGAGACGGATTTGAAACTTTTGTTTACTACAGACGTGTCATGTGACTAGATTAAAATGAAATAAATAAATTCGTTCAGAATAGAATATCTTTTCTTGTCTCCTGTGTGGCAAAGTAATCTTAAATAAAATTAATATAATTAATTTTTAAAACTTTAGTTTATAATTATTAATTAAAAATTATTGATTTTTTAATAAAAGTAATAATTTAATATGAAAGAGAACAATAATTTATTATTAGTATACACTGATACTGAATCAGTGTATATTAATAACGGCCTGATATAATATTAAGTGCACTGGGAATTAATAGTCTTAAATAACAGTTTTTCTATTTTAGAATATCCCACTGCTGATAATATTATTTGTAATATTGTTTACGCAGTTTTTAATGTGCTATTTACTGTCAGCATACTAAAAATAATGAAGAATTAATTATGGTTAAATTATTGAGCTGTGTAGGTAAATTAAATAATGTCGAAGTTCTTTAGTTTTAAGATTTAAGTTCGGTGTAATCAGCTAAGTGGATCGCATATTTCCAAAGTTTTTTAAACATAGGCCTATGTTCTTGATAAGCAAAGTAAATTATTTCTAACACCTGTCACGGTAGTTTTAATAGAGTATTATTTCTTTAAAATTTCTTATCTTACTTCAACATATTAGTTTGTTAGAGAGTTATAATTCAAGAATTGGAGCAAGTTTGTAGGACAGGCTGTGGTTTTCGGTAAGGGACTTTCACAATGTAGAGTTAGTAGTATAGTATATAGTTTTGTATACAGAAAAACACCGCATCCTTGTGTAATTACGGTTTGTTAATACATTTTACTTCCATATTCCTTAAGGAAATGGAAGTATGGTGATGGCAAAAAAAATCGTGTTCGAGATTATTGCAGATTCTGATTGTACTACACTCAAAACATGAAAAAAAGTCGTTTTTCGAAAAGTGTCTGTGTGTGTGTCTGTCTGTCTATGTGTCTGTCTGTGTGTCTGTAGATTTTTTTCTATGTCAAACGATAACTGCCGCAAATTCAAACAGAATCAAATAATTTTTTGCATCCAGCCCTGATTTGTAGAGTACTCACGACCTATTGTTTTTGGGGAAGATCGGTTGAGGAAAAGGGGTAGTTTACCTGCAACAGTTTTTTTTTAACAAGGGTAATTTTTTTTTTTTTTGCAAACGATAACAGCCGCAAATTTAAACAGAATTAAATAATGTTTCGCATACAGCCCTGAATTGTAGAGTTCTCAAGACCTATTGATTTTGGTGAAGATCGGTTAAGGGGAAGGGGTAGTTTACCTGCAACGTTTTATGTTTTAACAAGGGTATTTTCTATGGCAAACGATAACAGCCGCAAATTCAAACAGAATCAAATAATTTTTTGCATACAGCCCTGATTTGTAGAGTACTCAAGATCTATTGTTTTTGGTGAAGATCGGTTAAGGGGAAGGGGTAGTTTACCTGCAACGTTTTTTATCAAGGGTAATTTTCTATGGCAAACGGTAACAGCCGCAAATTCAAACAGAATCAAATAATTTTTTGCATACATCCCTGAATTGTAGAGATCTCAAGGACTTTCAATTTTGGTGAAGATCGGTTAAGGGCAAGGGGTAGTTTACCTGCAACCTTTTACGTTTTAACAAGAGTAAAGTACTTGAAAATTCATTTAATCTTTTTGAAACAATGGTAATTGTTAAAAATAAAATAATTTTGTTGCCTGGCAATAAAATTATAATTTTTTCATTTTAATGCAAATCATGTATGAGTTAATATACATGTATAAAATAATATATCGTTCGTGGCAGGCATGCATATCTCAGTTATGTAATGTTTACGTTTCCATTTTATTATTATGACTACCGCAATAAAAAGGCAGGGAATACACACACACACACACACACACACACACACACACACACACACACACACACACACACACACACACACACACACACACACACAAAATTCGCGTTATTTCTGGCCTCACTCATGTTTATTTTCTTACATTTGCATGCTTTAAATGGTAAGTGCCGAAACCCATACCAACATAACGCGTGCAAGCTGAAAAAGTGTCCAGCGTGGATAGCGATTTGCTTCCTGTGGATTGCTGGGCAGTGTAACTGCACGTGTTTACAGAGGAACGACTCATAGACAGACTTTTCGTCTTTAGGGAATGAACCCTCTGCAAGATGCTGAGGGTCCATGAGTGACTTCGGAGCATGTTTGTTCTGTGAAACATACACTGTAGATTCGCAGCTTTACTCTAAGCAACGCTCAATAGGAAATGTTGAAAATTTTTGTCCACGGTGTACCCTCATACACACTAAACCTGCTCTGATGTTTTAATTACGGACATCATAATATTAAAACTTTGGAAACTTGAGCACTACTTAATGGAGATCAATCATTAACTTATACAAGCCATTAATTTTATACATATTTTTTATATATGTGTGTACAACGTTATCGGCAACAAAGAAGTAGTTTTTGTTAAAATTCCTTCCCGGGATATTTGGCCGTAGTCCAATGTTTTCTACAAAACCAGACGTTTCGGCAATGCCATCGACTTCCATCATCAGTGAAAATCGAGTGCGATAACGTGAGGTGGTATACGTTAGTGACCACAGTACTGTGGTTAAGGCTGAAACAGTAAGTAGAAAGAATATTTCATTTCGAAAATGATTTTAAATATAAATCTTAGAATATGGAAGTCATGTATGGTTCTCCATACCGATATTTTTTATTCGCCTCGTGACCCAAGTAACCACACGCTCCAGTTAAATATTTACTTTTTTTGTGCTACTTTCGGTTTTCAGACACTTTATATCTCGTTAGTTAAAGCAAATGTTTTACAATCTACCCTTTGCTAGCTCTTTATAAATTTAACTCTGCAAACGGCGGGTGAAAATTTAACACTGTCAAACATATAATTATTACAAACGACTCACCAACAATAAGCGGACTTGTAACTGGTCTTCCTGTTGACATTGATAATCATATACTGTAAACATAAATGCCCAACATTCTTATTACGTATGTAAGGCGAATTGCAATGAATACTACATCAGACACCGTATAATACTAAAAGATACATATATCCTCGTTTCATAATACCGTGATTTTGCAGTATTATGTGTTTTACCAATCTATTTTATCTTACATGTTCCGTGTTAGGCACAAAGTAGCGATACATTTTACATTATTTGTAACTTTGTTTGTTTAATGAAGTTTCTTCACAGCTCGTCATCAGATCGGAAGTATATTTCATAACTCCGAGCTGTGAATCTTAAAGCGCTAATCGGGAAAAAATATTTATATAGTAATGAAGTTTCTCTAACGGTGGTCTTGGATGAAGAGTTGTGTAATGTTTCTCAAGTACGTCCGTGAACAGAATAGGCCTAAGCATATAAATTATTCTATTAATTATTATTCTAGAAAATCGACAATAATTGTAAATAATTGTAGTTTACGTATAAACTTAATATCATTAATCTACATCTAAATATTTTGAAAAATTATAGGTTAATTATACTATTTTAATTATTATGTCAAACCGAAAACTTTTTCTAATATACACAATTAAATTGCATAACAACCCTTTATGAGTTACCTGACATTTTCTAAACACAAAATGTACTACAGTAACGTACTGTACATTTGAATTGAGGATACGCAGCTGAATTTTATTTAGTTCCATAGTCCTTATAACAGCTGTCTATTTAGTCCTAGTTTCTATGATACGTTGTAAATGTCATATCTAACTAAGCAAAATTCAACGTAAAGCAGGTTCCTAATAATGGAAAAAGGAAATAACAAGAAGAGAGAGACAGAGACAGTGAGAGAGAGAGATAGAGAAAAATAGGGGGAGAGAGAGCAAGGAGATCTAAGACAGAGCTACGATGAATCGAGTTAAACGAATTTGGATTGATTTTTGTGATTATATGAGATTGAAACTGAAGGAAAGCCTTATAAAAAACGTTTTTTAATTAAGAAAGTTGTGTCAGTGGTTATAATCACAAACAGAATTATCACTGTTGCACACCACTGTAGAAAAATTATTCCGATTAGCGCTTTCAAGCTTTACAGCTCATCGTGAGATCGTAAAATGACCTCATCATTGAAGCTGAGAAGCTTGAAAGCGCTAATCGAAATAATTTTTCTATAATGGTGTGCAACAGTGATAAATCTGTTTATAAAACGTTAACGTTTACACTACGATTTAACATATGTTAAAAATAAATTAAATGGGTAGCTTGTTTAAAGATTAATCAATTGTCAGACTAACTGATTGGTACGATTAGGACATCGTGTACCAATAACGTTGTCCGTTCCGACTGACAGAAGAATTTTGACTGATATTTACAAAATCTAATATCACACACACACACACACACACACACACACACACACACACACACACACACACACACACACACACACACACACACACACACACACACACACACACACACACACACACACACACACACACACACACACACACACACACACACACACACACACACATTTTAACACTGTAATGAACGTTTTTCAATGGATTAAAGAACGTTGTAATTAGATTTTGAAGTTGATAGAACATGTACTTCAAAATCTGAGATTTTAGATCGTGTAGTGTCCTTTGTAATAAATGCAGTAAAGGTGAAGAAACGATTAACGATATTAATTACCACAAACGGGTGGTTGATCTGTGAACAAATTAAATATGAAACAAGACAATCGTAATAATGTTGAAGGTATGGGGGTAAGAATAGGTGTTAAGAAAAATACCGTAGAAAGGACATTTAACTATGTGAGAGGCGGCGTATAGTAATTGTATATTAGTTGGATACTAGATTGGAAACCCAGAGACGTAAACACGTCACGACCGTGAGGCTTCTTTTACGACACCAATCGAGTATTGTGGTTCATTGACACGGGAAACTATTTTGTAACGAGAAATAGCCACGCAAGCGTGATAAAGCATTTGTTGAGTAATTGACGGCCATGTTATGTTGTTATTATTTAAGCTGTATGTTTAGTTTCAATGTACACGAATTCGGAACATACATAACAATGATTCTACCTTATGAAATAGAACTAAAATCCTTATGAAATATCAACTTCAAAATCTAATTACAACATTTCATAATCTATTTAAAACGTTCCTTACAGGGTTAAAATGTGTGTGTGTGTGTGTGTGTGTGTGTGTGTGTGTGTGTGTGTGTGTGTGTGTGTGTGTGTGTGTGTGTGTGTGTGTGTGTGTGTGTGTGTGTGTGTGTGTGTGTGTGTGTGTGTGTGTGTGTGTGTGTGTGTGTGTGTGTGTGTGTGTGTGTGATATTAGATTTTGTAAATATCAGTCAAAATTCTTCTGTCAGTCGGGGCGGACAACGTTATTGGTACACGATGTGCTTTAGCCGGTCGGTCTCACAATTGATTAATCTTTAAACAAGCTACCCATTTAATTTATTTCTAACATGTGGTAAATCGTAGTGTAAACGTTACGTTTTTTAAGGCTGTCCTTCAGCGTCTATCTCATATAGTAACAAAAATCAATCCAAATACGTTTAACCTGATTCACCGTAGTCCTGTCTTAGACCTCCTCACTCTCTCTCTCTCTCTCTGTCTCTCTCTCTCTCTCTCTCTCTCTCTCTCTCTCTCTCTCTCTCTCTTTTCTTGTTTTCACTTTCTTCTTCCTCTTAATAGTTTTTAATAATTCCGTCTCTATTTTTTACCTTTCCATTATTACGAACCTGCTTTACGTTGGCTTTTGCCTAGTTAGATTTGAAGTCCCGGACGTATCATAGAAACTAGGACTTAATAAAAAGCTGTAAAGAGTATAAACTAAATAAAAATCCACTACGTAGCAACTATTATAGTGTATGTTACTGTAGTACTTTTTGTGTTTATAAAATGACATATAACTCATAAACAAGTAAATGGTGGAGGAGGGATTGTTTACTTTGGAACTAAAACAGTGTGGGAGCTGTAGTACTGGTGGTGGTTATAATGTTGATAATGTTGACGACGATGACAATTTTGTAACGGTTTATTGTTATATAGTTTACTATTTTTTTACATATTATGTTTTTGTCTTAAAGGTGAAAATACGAATCTAATTACAGATATGGTGTGAAACATAGGTTTTACACAGCACAAGTGCTGTCCACGTGTCCTACCTTCCACAATGGGTTTTAGCAGTTTAATATTAGACAAAAAACTGTTGCTTTTTCCAAACAAACTGATTCATATCTTTGTCAAAAGAAATCGCTTTACTATTTTTCTTACTAGTCTTGTATGGAGTGTAAGCTCACGTGCATTTCAAGTGTCTGAATATGTATTTATTTCTTTGTTCCAGACTTCACCTGACACGCACTGTGTTCAAGGCCGCAATCAGTTACGCTCTAGTGTTTTCGAGTAGTGTTAACGCGTACTATGGATTATTCAGAATGTAATTGTTATGGCATTTTAAAACTTGGTAGCCGATTGTAAATGCAAAAAAGAGGTATAACAAATCCCAAGCAACATGAATAAGAACGTATTACATTAATTATAACACTAATACCATTATCAGTGGCAGAAACGTGACTGGATATTGTGATATAAGTTACAATCGCCAATGAAACGTCGACATCACAAGGAAACCACAGAGACGGATGGGGACTGACAAAAGCAAAGTCCCGATCGGCTTGTTGTAATCGTATTACGTGTTCTCAACATTTCTGTGGTCAATATTTGTTTTATGTTTGGTTAAATGTTCAACCCCATTCCACTATAGCAAATTTCGTAGTATCACATAATGTCCTACTGAGATTTTCATGATAAGAACTTTTTCAGCAGACACTAAGCTAACAGTGTAGAGTTACCAATGATAAATAATTATTTGTTAGTTATCTTTATTGAAAGAATCATGTCTGTAGAGGTCAGTATAAACTCTATTGTTACTCCATTACAGAACGTTCACATGTTTATCGGCTATCCAGCAGAGCCCAGCTGTAATGCGTGTGTGTGCACATATTGTTACTTTGAGAAGAAATACAATTACGTGACACTTAACATGCGTCAACAATCGAGGCTGTTCTAGACTTCACCGGTCACGCACTGTGTTCAAGGCCGCAATCAATTACACTCTAGTGTTTTCGAGTAGTGTTAACGCGTAATATGGATTATTCTGGAACACATGTGCTTTCTATTTAAACAACGACAGCTGCCGCTTAGGGAGAGCTTTAAGTGGCGATTCATTCAAGTGGGGTTCGAATATTTTGGCGAAGTGTTGTGCTGGACTCTATTAGTTGACATTATTATTGCGTGTAAACAAGATAAACAGTTATTTTAGTTGACTAAATACTGTAATAATTTAATGTTTCTCATAGTCTTATACGAACGCATAAAATTCTATCAATTTCTTTTAAATGTAACTTATTTTATCTCGATTTTTTCATCAGATAACGTACAATTTTGTCTCTGCTATATACCTAAAGCAGAACAATTTTTATACTTCGTTGTATCATTTAAAGCAACAGAAAGTACATCATTTCAATAAAACGGAATCATCTCACTGGCTGGATTTAAATACTGTCATATCTACAATACAGAATATTCGACTCTAGTATTACGTGAGGCAATTCCAGTATTTGGTAAATTTTATTGTTTCTCGGTACTGACTCTTCTTTCTACCGCTAATATATGATTCTGTAAAAAAATTTACTTGCTAAAGCGTTTTATTAATAAGGCTGACTGATATCTTTCGCTAGTCTCATATTTTAGTTTTTGCAGTGTATGTCTAATGCACTCGTAAATACTGGATTCACTTAGTCTATGATATCTATTTTAAGGACAAGTTCTTTTTACCTGGTTGCCTTGTAAAGATTCAATTTCATGTTATGCTCTTTATGTCATTAAAATACATTGGTCTCTTACTCATGTGGATCTCAGAATTTTCTGTTGGCTTAAAGAAAATCGTGTGTTACTTAACTTTTATATTAATCAATACTAAATTAATTTTCCATTAGATTATATATAAATTGTTTATACTGTCTGTATTTTAATTATGTACGTTTTCATTTTATAAACATTTCTAGTAACTTGTTTGATACATTATCATATTTGCTTAACAAAATCTGCTGAAATATTTACTGCAATGATTGTACTCGATGCTTCTATCCTCAGAAGAAGACGTGACAAGTACGAGTACAGGTACAGTATACGAACCCGATATCTGAGACCAGAAACGAACCCGATATCAATCTCAATTTATACAATTGCTTCCTATTGTTGTTGATGATTATGAAATTCCTGCTTCCTCATGAAAACTTAATAACAAACCTTACTTGATAAAATAAACAGTGCCTACTGTGGGGTTAAAATACAAAAAAATAGTAACTAGAAAGGCAATTTTAAAGAAAAACTGAAATTACAGCAATGTCCCCAGCCAAATACGAAGGTAGGCTAACGAACATGAAACCAATATTAATCTAGTCCTCGTCTTGACGAGTGCATCGCTTTGAAATTCTGACTCTCTGTCTTACATTAAAAAGATATTTTGAATTACTTACAGGATGTGGGAATTCTAAAGGTTGTTTAAGGACAAATGACAGACAATTGGGACGTCTGCTATAAATAATATCTGCAAATAATAACATTATTTATTTAACAGTTATAGAATTGACTCTTGATATTAATTGTAACAACTGTATATTATGGCAATTTTATTGAGGTTTGTGAGATACAAGATTCAATAAGACAGTGTCAACATGATAACCATTTGTAGGAAGATCACCTAGCAGTTTATGATCAGAAGAGACCTGTATTCAAAGGGCACGCAAAAGATCAGAGAACAGATCAAATTAGGGGCCGCAACATCTGAAACATGAGGGCCGCAGAAAACGGAAATCACTGACAGAACATCATAAACTTCTTCCCGGCACCCTGAAACAAGAGTTACGTTTGGATAGAACACAAAGATGAAAAAGAAGAAGAAGAAAAATAAGAAGAAAAATTATTGTAATGAATAATTTAGTAGTCACACTAATTAGTCATACGATTTCTGGCTTCATGAGTATACCGTATTTATCGAAGAATTGTTCCCCAAAACCTGACATCTTCTGAAAGACACAAATTTCCCTTATATCATTTCTGTCGCCTTATCTTTCATGCATTATTCCAACCTAAATACAGAAAAGTTTTATGTCAATTGGATAACCTTACTCTGTTTTCTAATTTGATCTGTTCTCTTATTTTCATGTACCATTGAATGTCAAATATGTCTCTTCTTATTGTCAAATGAGAGTATGTACATACAAAGAGGTAAGAAATACAATGATACAAAAATATTGCAATTAACGAAATTTTTGGCAGGCAATCATATTTACTTATAGTTTAAAAACAATTATAAGTTGTCGAATTTTGCACATAGCGTAGTGAAAATATGATTTACGTTAATATTTATTTAGACTACGGGACACATCTGAGACATCCAACATTTATGAAAATATCTGCTAGTCTACGTAGTTTATTCCTTTATTCCTCTAACATTCTTTATTCCTTTCTACTGGCACAATTTAGTCTCCGGTTTTTAAAACAACTGCTCTTATTTTCTCCTCCGCCGTCCCAAATTGGGTTCTCGAAAACATAAAACGTTAATGTTGTTCATCACAAAACGTTGCACTGCCGAAAATATGTTGTAAAGCAATTGTCCATTTTGTCCATGTTACTCAAAACTGTAAAACATATTTCCTATACGCTATTCACTAAAAACACTTAGGTAAACCAATGTATGAATCGTATACACTTTTTTGTAAAATAAAACTTAAAGTAGTTATATTGAGGTAGAATACTTTAAGTCACTGTTATTTGGAAATATCCTACGATTAGTAACACTTGCTTCTCAACACAGACTTTTTTTTTCAATTTCAATGTCTGTGAGGTAAAAACAATATGGCCTGTAACACATTAAAAAATGTGACCTGTATGTAAGACGTTAGTGTGTTGGTATTGTAAGAAAGTATTAAAAAGTTATCGGGCAATACATTTAATCATCGGGCAATATATTTAAGTGGAGTTCCCCGATTTTTGTCAATGCATTTTAAATGGGCGAACAGGGGTTTAGTTAATTATCTACTGGATCTACGTATTTGGAATTTATACCATATCTTAACACATATGTTTGAAACATAATGTACTAGTTTGAAGCAATTTAAGAAAAAAAGACCAATATAAAAAAATTATTACTTTTTAAATATTTTAAAAATGTTTTTAAATTTTTTACAAAATTAATTTTTTATAGGAAGAGTTTAATTCCAGTACATTTTTATTGCTACATTGTACTCTTCAACCATAAAAAATTTTAACTTAATAGTACTTATAGTTTTTGAGAAAAGTGTGCCTAATTTTTGAACTCCATGGTTACAGAAAAACACGGATAAACCTAAACAATGGGAGCCGGATAACAACCTGTAATACGCTTTATTTTATTTTTTGTGGTCACATTAACGTAGACAAGGTAAAAAAAGTATATATTTTTTAATCAGCATTAAATGAAGAATTTTGGGCACGATGAAAAACCTTAGATTTTTTGACTAAAAAACTGTTGATCTCCCTTTATACCTATTATCTACCTGTCGTATATTTGTTATAGCTAATTTACAGACTTATTTAATTAAACTATTAATTTTATTTTATTCGTGTGCCATAATTTTATCTTCCGACGTAATGTCAAACGTGTGTGCGTAAACATATTGTTACGACGGTCTAACTGATCGTCGTATGGTAGAGTGAAATGTGGAAACCAAAATATCAAAATACAAGACACCAATGAAGTCGCTAATAACCAGCTTTAATTATCATAATTTTTAATCAATGTACAAAAATAATTTGTAATCTCCAGAAAATCTCTTACAATATTGTCCACACGTGATAATAATGTCAACTATAAAGAATTCCGCACTAATTATAACACAACGCTTCGCCACAATACTTCTAGAAACACTCGATGCGCGCTAAGGAAATCGCTCACTGTCAGCTAACTGACAAGCCGGCTACTATGGGTTTTTATAGGTAGCGCACGTCTTCTAGAAATTTTCCATTCTCAATGTGGTGTGCAAGCTACTGCGTATTTCAAGTGTTCTCCAGAGAACTCTGGAACGTACTTGAGCGGGTCATTGACTGAGGCAACTCCTGCACTACTAGCGAGGAGGGACGGGTGGTGGACGCTCACGGCTCTTCTAAGCGGTTCCATTCGTTTCAATATTATACATGTCTGGCAGGCGTATTATAGAACTTTGCCAGGAATCTTACTATAAATCTGTATTTTTCGTGCCATTTTATTAAAGAAGCTATAAAACCCAGGGAATAGTTCATTTTTTCCGTTGTGTGACTTATTATGTACGTTGTTTATTCTCCAAAATGTTATGTTGAATTTTACACAAAATAGTGGACGACAGCGTACAAAGGCACTTAGGTAGAAACATTAAAATCATTTCCATATTTCATTTAAAAACAAACACAGTAGCTGGGAAGAGGATAATAGGAATAAGCTAACGGCACTTACAAACAGACACAGTAGCTGGGAAGAGGATAATAAGAATAAGCTAACGGCACTTAAAAAAAAACTAACAGATTTAACTTGTGCGCATTATAATGGAACATAACAAGATAAATACAGAGCAATTAAGAAATAAAATAAATTGAGAATAAACGGTGATACTAATAAAGGAAGAGAAATTGTATAAGTAAGAGGAAAGAAATGAAGGTCAATAGGAATTACATACAAATACTCAATTAGTAAGAAATTTGGGAGGAATAATATTTTCTCTTATATTTTTGTATGCTTCTTATATTTCTACGTTTGAGAGAGAAAAATAACCAGTGAAGCTGTACAGATAACTAAAGGTGTAAGGACGATGATATAAATCAACATTGAGAAGACAGTAGCGCACATCTGTGTGTGCATCGTTTATCTTGCACGTGCTATTGTCACGTGTTGTAACACGGGATGGCACTAATGTGTCAAGTGGCTGGTTTATGCTACAGGCGTACCTACCGTAACACGATTTGAGTACCAGGATCAACACAGGTATTCACAAATTAAAATCAACCACACTCGCTCACATGCAAAGTTTTTAATTCCATCACTGCTCAACGTAAGTGTAATTACTTCCATGTTTCATAAGGAAAGGGAAGTATTGTGATGGCGAAAAAAGTCGTGTTCGAGATAAGGGCTAGTTCTGATAGTACTACCTTCAAAACATAAAAAAAGTCATTTTCTGAAAAAAATGTGTGTGTATGTGTGTGTGAGTGTCTGTCTGTCTGTGTGTAGAATTATTTCTATAGCGAACGATAACTGGTGTATATTCAAACAGAATCAAATAATTTTTTGCATATGTGCCTCAGTTGTAGAGAACTCAAGGTCTATTGACTTTAGTGAAGAACGGTTAAGGGAAAGGGGTAGTTTACCAGCACCATTTTATGTTTTACCAAGAGTAATTTTTCTATGGCGAACGATAACTGCCGCAAATTCAAACAGAATCAAATAATGTTTTACATATTTGCCTGAGTTGTAGAGGACTCAAGGCCTGTTGATTTTGGTGAAGCTCGGTTAACGGGAACCAGTAGTTTACCTGGAACATTTTATGTTTCAGCAAGAGTATAATACTTAAATTTGATAAATAAAGTTTCCTGAAAATAAGGTAATAATAATCCACTGAAGAAAAATAGACGAAATATCTATATATAAAAAGGGTAGTTGAAGAGGGAGGGGATAATTTTTTATATGTGTACTACGTTATCGGCAAGAAAGAAGTAGTTTGTTGTTAAAATTCCTTCCCGGGCTGTTTGGTCGTGGTCCAATGTTTTCTGCAAAACCAGACGTTTCGGCAGTGCCATCGACTTTCATCATCAGTGAAAATCGAGTGCGCTAACGTGAGGTCGCATACGTTAGTGACCACAGTAATGTGGTTAAGGTTGAAGAAAGAAGTAGAAAAAACTTCTTATGGAAATATTTTATTTAGAAAATTATTTCTATAAATTAAAATGGTAGTTGATGGAGGAGATAATTTTTTATAAGTTTTATATTATGTGTACTACGTTATTGACAACAAAGTTATTGAAAACATTTTATTTCACTTTGACAAAATTCTATATTTTTTTAGGAATTATCGAACCGAATTCAAGTAAATGATTGGAACTGTATGAGTACCCGCAATACATTTCGATGTTTTTAATATGCGAGTGTATCGATATATTACGGTGTGGAAAAGAAGAAGTGTACTAATTGTAAATTGCCCTATTTCTTAATGTAAAGCAAAAATACGTGTTGTTTTCATTTGGTTGTTAGGTAATAATGGTTTTGGGTTTTTAGTTTACTGCTAAAATAAATAAAAGCTGTGTTTGAGAAAACATAACATTAAACGTGTAATACAATGCGTATAACAGAGTAACACTTAAAATAAAGAACCTAACGTTTTTAAGTTTACAAATTGGAAAAAACAACAGCAAATACAAAATGAAAAATACAAATATTTACGGTTAATGAAAAAACAAAAACACTGTATTAAGGAATGACAGCATATGCTCTACAAATTGTACATAATGGATGTTTGTTTTTTGTTAGTCACAAAACGAGTAGGGGAGACCGGGGCAGGTTGTCACACGGGTTGGTTGTCACAAGTCTCAGTTCTCAGTCGCTGCTGTTTCCTATTGGTCTAAACTCAAACCACAGTACGATCACTATATTCTGAGTAGGGTGTACGCAGTTTCTAGTTCCTGGCGACAGTTTTCTGGATTTTATTGGTGTTTTTGTGTTTTTTGCAGCTGTAAGTATTCATTTATTGATATAATTAACTCTCATTATTCACTCTGTATTCAATGAAGTCTATATCCCAACTATTTTCTATTATTTTATAAAAGTTGCACAATGTTATTCTGTATCAACATTGAGGTTCAAGGTATGTTTTTCCAGCTCTGTTTTTGTATGAAATGTCTGTTCGGGGTTGGTTGTCACAAAAATTACGGGGATGGTTGTCACATGTGACAACCTACCCCGGCAGGTTTTTTTAGTAGTTTTTTCGCTTGATTCAGGTAAAGATGGTGAGAAATCATAAAAAAAAGACAAACCGAAGAGAAGTTGCTCCAGACATCATGCTTGCAGCAGTGAGGACGGTAAATAAGGAGGGATTATCAATTCGTAAAGCTGTAGCTGATTATCAAATCAATTATCGAACTTTAGCAAGATATTGTAAGAAAATTCCCCAAGATGAAATTGACGATCAAAAGATAGTTCGGCCTTCCGCCACCGTTGGTTATTTTCCAAATAGAAAAGTTTTTTTTGATGACGACGAGAAGGAATTAAAGCAATATATTCTTCAAGCAGCCGATGTTTACTACGGTTTAACGCTAAAAGAAAATCAAAACTTTGGCTTATGATCTTTGCGTGGCAAATTCTATTAAATGTCCTAAATCTTGGCAGGATAATGGGTGTGCCGGAGATGACTGGTTCGCTGATTTTTAAAAAGACACCCAACTCTTTCATTACGAAAACCAGAGGGGACCAGCTTAGCACGAGCTTCTAGCTTCAACCTAACAAATGTGGAATCTTTTTTCAATAATTTGACAACAGTTCTCGGAAGACATAATTTTCAACCTCACGAAATTTGGAACATGGACGAAACGGGCGTTACTTCAGTGCAGAGGCCAGATAAAATTGTTGCTCGTTAAGGAGCTAAACAAATCGGTGCACTAGTTTCTGCTGAAAGGGGTACTCTAGTAACTTTGGCTTGTGCTGTCTCTGCTATTGGAAACCATATCCCACCTAAACCATAAACCACCTAAACCATATTCTTTTTGTTTCCAAGGGTCAAATACCACAAGCGCTTTATAGATACTGCGCCTGCAGGTTCTGGTGGAACTGCAAATAAATCTGGGTGGATGCAAGAAGCCGATTTCATCTTATTTTTAAATCATTTCCATAAGCACACAAAAAGCACACCTGAGAATCCATGTCTGCTTCTTCTTGATAATCATGGCTCCCATCTTAGCATAGAAGGGCTCAATTTCGCTAGATCCAATGGAATCGTCATGTTGTCGTTCCCCCCACATTGTTCACATAAGCTCCAGCCTCTTGATCGCACTGTCTATGGGCCGTTCAAGAAATTCTTCAACTCAGCTTGTGACGACTGGATAATTAACAACCCAGGGAGAACGATGACAATTTACGATATACCACAACTCGTTTCTCGTGCATATCCTCTTGCAATCACTCCATCTTATATATTTCTTCAGGATTTCGGTGCACAGGAATATATCCATTAAATTGTGACATATTCACAGCTGCGGATTTTGCACCAAACTATGTGACCAACAGAGAGCATCCTGCGAAACAGCTTCCAGAACAGCTTGCAAAGCAGCTTTCAGAGCAGCCAAATAAACAGCTTCCAGAGATTTCTCAAGATAACTCAGATGAACCTCAACCCGGGCCCAGCAATGTGCGCATTAAACAGCTTCCAGAGATGTCTCAAGATAACTCAGATGAACCTCAACCCGGGCCCAGCAATGTGCGCAAGTCACCTCTTGTAGTAAGACCTTTACCAAAGGCTGGCGATAGGAAAAATACAGATAGAAATAACTCCCGAAAAAGAGATACAGCAATTTTAACAGATTCACCAGTTAAAAGAAAGCTTGAAGAACTAGCTGAAAAAACAAGTAAAGAAAAATCAATGAAATGTCTGTTTAGAAAAGCAACTGAAAATAACGAGAATGCAAAAAATAAGAAAGGAAGTAAAAAGAAGAAGGAACGAAAAATCTCAATTAGTGAAGAAGAGGATGATGATAACTGTTTTTGTTTAGTTTGTCTTGAACCATTTTCTAACAGTAAAGCAAAGGAAAAATGGATCCAGTGTATAGAATGTAAGAAGTGGGCTCATGAATTATGTACCCCTGGGCCAAATAACTTTTATACATGTCAAAATTGTGAGAGTGCGCTCGAAAGTGACTAGGCTAATATATGACATTTTCTTAAATATTTACTTAAATTACTATTTTAGTGTCTAAATTGGTCTTAAATATGTATTAGTGCTTTAGCAATATCATTGTTTGATTTTTCTATTCTTAATACAACTTTTTTGAATAAATAATTTCTTTTTTCCCATCTAAATAACCCCTAACAACCAACCCTAATGTGTGTGACAACCAACCCCAATATCTGTGACAACCAACCCGGAGTCGGAGCAGGTTGTCACAAAAATTTACTCCGACAGAACTTTTTTTTCTGAAAAGCCAAATGCTGCTATGGCCTCAAATTTGTGGGAAAATATATCCAAGGATACATATTACGAGATACACTAATGATAGAAAGGAAAACTGTAAACACTGCCTCTTCAAAAATTTAAAATCATAAATTGTGACAACCTGCCCCGGTCTCCCCTACTTGTCGGAAAACGAATTTTACCAAAAAAACGAGTTCTGCCACAAAAAAGTGACATGTAGGCCTATAATAATAGGCAAGGGGTTGACCCTTGGGCCACTCCCGCCTTACTTCGAGTTGGGTTTTTCGTGGTTTTAGAAAAAAAATAGTTTTACATTACACACGTATTGGTTTCCATGTATAGTTTCAGTTTTCATGTTAACCTAACATAATCAATTTTGGTGTCTCAGCCATGACCCGGTGATAAATGACTACTACAGTCATTTTACATTAAAAAATGACAAACGAAATCAATTGGAATCACTAGCCAACTATTTTGCAACATACAAAATTAAAATTTGTATAATTCTTTCACTACATAAAATTATGTGCGATATTCACTACATATCGAAGCCCAAAAATCGCATGATCGAAATAACTGCGGGTACGCATAAAGGCAGTACCAAATGATTTTATATATAATCTGAGAACATGGAAGTCATGTATGCTTCTCCATACCGATTTTTATTCAATTGGTAGGAAGTATTTGACTATTTACAGAGAATAACATCATCCAATAAATAAATAGAATCATCTTCTAACGCCTACCAACCCCTGAAAAATGAAATCCTGGGTACGGTACCGATTAATTCTGATACTATCTATCGTAAATAGTACTTACTGTCCAATAAATTGCTATCGATATTTACAGGAAACGCGATCTAATTTTTAACTGGAACATTTGCCATATGTGTGTCAGTCTATCTACGTATTTGGGGTGTCTCGCGATAATTTTTGAGCCCGTCAAACGATTTATACTTTTACTCTACAGAATAATACCCTATCGTTTTTGTGATTTATCTAAAAAAATTAGAGGGGCGGCAGGCAAAAACGGGAGGGTCCAAATTTTGGAAATATCGTAAAAATCCATTTAAGGTAACAAATTAAAAAAAAATTAACTAAAATATAAATTTAGTGTTCACTCTTAAATATTTAAAGATTCTGGGACGACGTTAAACAAGTAAGAAAGTACCGTTATTTCTAAACCGCTCTTTTGTTTTGGCAATTTCAAAACGTTCCAATTTGTTGCAGGCATACTTAATATTAACGAATAATTATAAACTTAGCTCCCTTTGTGTCATAAATATCGCGATGCTAAATTAGCCGTATACAATATACGTGTAACTGTATGGAAGTAGCGCCTCTAAGCGTATATAAGGTGTCTATAATTGTACTTGCTCGTTCATATAATATGGAGTTCCCAATATAAAAGACATTTACATGAAACTAAAATCAGTACACCAGAAGAGTCTATAAGTCCTTCAAAGATTACCAGTTTAACAGTGGGCAGGGCTGATAAATATAATGCCGACTGTCGCCAGTACACAAACTATAAAGTACTGTTTTTATTTAGTGCGTCCGACACACATATAAATGCGCATCAAAAAGGAATCTTTTCTAGTGCCGCGTGAGACTCGGCAGATGAGCAAACCGCTTCTGCCGAAAATGCATTCCGTTTCACTCTGTTTCACTTATTGAAATCATTTTCTCAGAAGAGATAATACATGCTGATTTCATTCTTATAAACGATTTTTGGTACTCTCCCGATATCTGTATCCACACTACATTTTCGATATTTCGATTATGAGATTATATCGATATACAACGATGTGAAGAAGAAGTAAATTATTCTATTTCTCAATGTAATGAGAAAATAAGTAATATTTTGGTTATGATTTTGGTTAGTTATTTTTGTTAATATGAGGTTAGGTAATAATGTGTTTAGGTTTTCAGTTTACTGTTTAAAGAAATAAAAGCTATGGTTAGATAAAACATGACGTTTAATGTGTGTGTGTGTGTGTACACACACACAGTGCTTATAACAGAGTAACATTAAAATACAGAGTAACGATTTTTAACAAACACAACAACAGAAAATATAATGTGAGAATACAATTATTTCTTAATAATAACAGTAAATAAAAAAAATATTTCTTATACGTTAGGAGGCCAACGTTCTTTATGTTATTCAGTAAAATCTTGAAAACTTCACTGGAAGCGAATTTTGTGCAAAACACAAAAAAAGTGGTGGACATGTATACAGGGCCCCGCCTTACTTCGAATCGGTTCCTTTTCCAGTGATCTGTTCAAAGGCTAAGTATTAATGAAAAACGAGTACTAGTAGAAAACGAGTTCTGTCATAAAAACAGAGGCATTTTAGCAACAAGCAAAGGATGGCCCTTGGGCTATGTTATTTTAACCACCCGGCTTACTTCGAGTTGTGTTTTTTACGTGGTTTCCACACAAAAAACGAGTATTACATTAAAGGCGTATTGGTTTTCATATGTAATTATAATTTACACCTAACAACATCAACTTTTGGCGTCACAGGCACAAAACCTTGTTATATCAGGGCTGGAAACATTTATATAAAACACACACGCGCGCGCGCATAAAGAATTTCGACGAAACCGAAACATCGAAGCATGATAATGTTTTGTAAACAAAAGATTTCTAGACTGTGGGGAATCGAAAGTGTGGAAGCGTTACGTTTTTCGATGACGTTTTTGTGGAATGACCCCCAGCCTCAAAACATTATCATGTTAAAATATGGCAAAGGAAAAGTTTGCAATCGTCAACAAACTATTTTGTAACATACACACATATATTTTAACGAATCGTTTCATCCAACTAAAATTTTGTGCAATATTCACTACATATCGATGCCAACAATCGCATACTTAAAATGAGTGTAGGTACGGTTATTGGAACAGCACCTGAGTTTCAATTACGGCTCTAATCTAGAAACGTGTGAGCTATTGCGGTTATTGAGCGATACTCAAGCAAATACATTTGACGTCAGTGTAAATGATTATTCAGAGAGTAATGGTTCACCCGTATTCCCGTAAAAAGTTTTGTTATCTACATACTGCGCTCTGATCAATTACAGAAAATTCATAATTTACAACCTTGTTGTTGACTGACTTCTTAAAACCCAATTTAAATATGTAAGTCAATGTATTTGTCGTTCTCTTAGCTAATTGTTAATGTATGTTTCAAAATTTATTATTGCTTTTAGCACAAAAACATCTCAAATCCAACAGCTTTCCCAACTTTTTTCTCAAGCATTAATTTTATTTAAGTTGAAAGTAGGATTTACAGTACATAAAGAAACATACGTATTGATGTCTGAGGCTTAATGCTCTGTGCAGGTAGGAAATACTCTTGTATTAATGAGTTCGATCTCAAGAAAATGGGTATATCTTCTGAAAATAATGTGTTTTAAATCCCTTGATGTATTTGTGTACTGAAACGTTAACTCAGACTACTGTTTTCAACGTTCGCTTTCTTAAGTAACTCGACAACTCTTACAAGTCTACAAGCGAGGATTAAAAAGTCTGGAACCACGTTACAAAGACTCAAACGATGCTATGTGAATCTCACTTCTGCATGTAACCTAGACTTTGGAAGTATTAGCAATTATCTGCAGGAAAAATTTAAAAAAAAATGTTTTTTAAGAGGTAGAAAAATTTTACTTTCATTACATTTAGTAATTACAAATATTAAGAATATAGGAACTCGTGACATTTGACGCAAATTTGTAACGAGAGCGCAAACTAATAATATTTTAATATTTAAACCATACAAAATATCCTCACGTAGGCTTCCGGGGTCCATTATGTTTTTGAAGTCTTCTTCCGGTATGGACCGCGTCAAAAATGTCTTGTATGACAACGTTTCACTCATATTACAATGAGTATCCTCAGGTCTAAGTCACTTAACCTGACTAACAAAATATCGTACATTAGTACTTCTTGACAACAAGTAGGCCCTATATCAGAATATTAGTATCAAACTTTTATAGGAATATTTAGTTTTTTTTTATTGTAATCAAGCATAAATTATTAAATTAATCAGAGTACAAGTATCTAAATATTTCCATTTCAGAGTAAAATTTTCAAAGTCAAGGAACGTCGTTGTCACCAGTCTCATGTTCGTATTGTAGTATCTGACATGTGGTTATGTGAGCGAGATTGGCGTTGTACAGTTAAGACAATATTGTGTGTCAGAAATGGACACGGTATGAATACAGCTGAAACGGCAGGTCATTTCCTTGTTGACTGTCAGTCCACTCCCTTTGTTATGGGTACAGTCCACTCCCCCAGAATTGTGAGTACTTGTGAACAAACGAGAGTATTCATGTAGTGTAATGCACAATGGAATTGATTTGGATCTATTTATTTCATAACTCATACTGATTCCAGTATGGAGAAATCTAATTTAGTTTGTTTTTGTTGAAAATATAATTGGATGCTTATATACGAGGGGGGACCCAAAAGTAACGAGAATTTTTGTCTGGCAGTTGGTAGAACGCTAGTTCCGACTTCTTCCGCTAGGTGCCTTCACTAGAAACCATTTTGTATCAGTTGCCCTAGCGGCATTGTTGTGGAAACATTAGCGCGGTCAGTGTGACTATTTTTTGTAAGCGCTGTTTCATGTTTTCGGCGATTTGTCAATGGCAGACATTAAATACCAACGTGCTAACTTCAGGTTCTGTTTCATGTTAGGGAAATCAGCAGCAGAAACTGTCGCAATGCTTCGGACGGCTTATGGGGAGGAAGCTTTGAGCCAGGCAAGGATCTACGAGTGGTTTTCTCGTTTTAAAAGTGGTCAAATGTCAATTGAAGACGAACCACGACCGGGACGTCCCTCGACTTCCAAAACGGACGAAAACATTGAAAAAATCCGTGTTGCGATCATGTTTGATCGTCGTAGAACAATCGATGAATTGGAGGAAATGACTGGAATATCCTGGAGTTCATGCCAACGAATTTTGACTGAAGATCTGAAGATGAAACGTATTGCAGCAAAATTCGTTGCGTGTGTGCTTTCTTGTCGGCTCAAAATCCTTTCCTGGCTCAAAGCTTCCTCCCCATAAGCCGTCCGAAGCATTGCGACAGTTTCTGCTGCTGATTTCCCTAACAGGAAACAGAACCTGATGTTAGCACGTCGGTATTTAATGTCTGCCATTGACAAATCGCCGAAAACGTGAAACAGCGCTTACAAAAAATACTCACACTGACCGCGCTAATGTTTCCACAACAATGCCGCTAGGGCAACTGATACAAAATAGTGTTTAGTGAAGGCACCTAGCGGGAGAAGTCGGAACTAGCGTTCTACCAACTGCCAGAGAAAAATTCTCGTTACTTTTCGGTCCTCCCTCGTATGCTTAATTTAAATTGTACATTACATGTTTATTACATATTGTTACGCCGTTACAGACATTCTACGCGTTTCTCGGCTGTAATGTGCGTGTGTGTGTGTGTGTGTGTGTGTGTGTGTGTGTGCGTGTGCGTGCGTGCGTGCGTATTGCTGGTACTTTGAGATGAAGGACAATTACGTGACACTTGTCACGTGTGCGTTAACGAGGCTGTACCAGACTTTACCTGTCTGCGCGCACTGTGTTCAAGGCCCCAAGCAATTAAGCTCTAGTGTTTTCTAGTAGTGCGGACGCGTATTACGGATTATTCTGGAATCTCAGCGGAGTATAAATACAAGCATTCAGCGACGCTTGTGGCCAATTTAAGTGGTGATTTATTCAAGTGACGTTCGAGTTCACTTCGGGCGATTACTCTGTGAGTTAACGTGGTTATTAGTGAAAAGTGATTATTGTGTGCGACTCTGTTAGTTGACATTATTATTGGTGTCGACAAAAAACTTGAATTAATGTACGAGTATAATCTTGTTGAATAACGTCTTGATTACAAACTGTTAATTGTGAATTTTAAAGCTGGTTTTTAGTCACTTAATTGGTGTCTTGTATTTAGTTTTCCACTGTACCATACGACGATCAGCAGACCGTCATAACAATATTATTTACTTTAGTCATACACAAGTGTTGTATATCTTACAGATGTATGGAAAAAAATAGTCAAACGTATGAGTTTGACACTAATATGTAATAATGTCATGATTCTACCTCTTGTTACAATGATTGTTAAATGATTAGAGAGGAAAGAAAGAATGGCTTTGCCTACGTTGATTTAGGTAACGTTATTTTTAGCAGACCTAAAGCATCATGCATATCACAGACAGTTCAAGAGAACGGCACAAAGAACCAATCTTGTGACAAACAACGCTATTAGTAGGGGTCTAACAACGTATTTAATATTTACAACATGCATAGTCCCAAGCCTGCGTTTGTGGAGAGAGGATAGGGGATGTAGAAATATATAGCGTGTTTCTACGAATAAAAGTGATTAGTTGAACCAACCAATCTGCAGTACAAAATAATAAGTACTGAATATTTATTATTTAATAATATATAAATAATAATGTGGAAAAAATCGTATCTACAATGATCCACGTTTCAGAGCGGAGACGCAATTAGTACTTAACTTTCATAACATTTCCGTTTTTGAACAATTCAGTGAGAGTAACATTGTCATAAGATTGCTGAATGACAACTTTGTTATGATCAAATTGGTGTCTACAACCCTGTTAGGCAAGAAACACGAGATGACGAAAACCGGATCGATAGGAAACAGTAAAAACAAATATATAATTCAAAACTTATTTTCAATTTAAAAACATTTAATTACAAAAACTTATTACATTCTGGTAGGCCTAATATCGAGAACAGTGTACCTTTCTATTCAAATTGTTGTTGGCTTCTACAAACTTAGTATCCAAAGTTTTCAGTGTGTGTGCAAACGCGAAAGCGTGGTTTTCCCGTTAGTCGTTAAATCGGGATCAATTGTAATGTCTACACGGAAAAGTTGTTTTCCATTATTAAAAAAAATTTTCTAAAATCAAACTTATTACTAGATAGTTCAACATTTACCAACAGCATAAAAGGTGTCAAGAGAATATTTCACACTCCTAAATGACTCACAACAAATGATTGTGTATAACAATAAGTACATTTTTGTATACAAAATTGAGGTTCTGTTGTAAAGGACATATTGAGGTTCTGTTGTAAAGGACATATTGAGGTTTGTTGCAAAGGACATATTGAGGTTCTGTTGTAAACGACATATTGAGGTTCTATTGTAAAGGACATATTGAGGTTCTGTTGTAAAGGACATATTGAGGTTCTGTTGTAAAGGACATATTGAGGTTTTGTTGTAAATGACATATTGAGTTTCTGTTGTAAAGGAAATATTGAGATTCTGTTGTAAAGGACATATTGAGGTTCTGTTGTAAAGGACAAAATTGAGGTTCTGTTGTAAAGGACATATTTGTTAAAATAAAGAAAGTGATGGAAAAGTATTGCGAGATTAATATCCAAAAGAAAAGAAGTATCCAAAGGAACGTGTAAAAGAAGAGATAAACTGTATATGTTAAAATCGATATTGTATTTAAGACTTGATTGTTTTGACACACACGTGTAGTTATTAGGTTTAATTACGTAGTAAACTAATCATAATAACAGACAAAAGGCAATTTCAATAACACTGTATTAATAACAAACACAGAAAGTTTCTTCTAACGTGAATCCCCAACGTCCAAGAAATATACTACCGGGAGGTTTTGTTACAAGTGTAGGCAAACGGTGTGCTATATTATTGTTACGACGGCCTACTGATCATCGTATGGTACAGTGGAAAAACAAAATACAAGACGACAATTAAATCACTAATCACCATCTTTAATTATCACAATTAAACAATTTCTAATCAACAAGATAGTCTCTAACAACAAATAAAATGAAAATTGTTCACACGCAATAATAATGTCAACGAGTCTCGCACAATTATAACACACATAACACTTCCCCACAATACTTCGAACCGCACTGGAATAAATCGCCACCGCCACTAAAACTGAACCAAGAGTCGCTGAATGATTGTATTTATATCCAGCTGAAATTCCAGAATAGTCCATAATATGCGTCTACTAGAAAACACTAGAGTGTAATTGATAGCGGCCTTGAACACGGCGCGCGCGGACCGGCGAGTCTGTAACAATCTCGACCACGGACGCGTGACAGGTGTCACGTAATTGTCCTTCAACAAAGTAGCAGCAATATGTATGCACACACACACATTACGGCGCTCCGGACTCCGCTGGAATAGCCGACAAACACGTACAATGGTGTGTAATGGCGTACATTATATTATTAAACTTTACAACAGTCATTAAGGATTACACATTCACTGACACCAACGTACAGTCCATGTAATATGGCTGTCGCTATTACGTTTACATGGTTTTAGAAGTTTTACCTCCACATGTCTCCACATGTTATATGAAACAATACCAGTTATTCAATTAATGTACCAAACGCGTTCAACGTAAATGTAGGTAATACTTAAGGGTTTTTATAACTGTGTTAAATCAGCTTGGATAATAATATAACATGAAGTAAAATTTAGTTACAGTATTCTTTCTCAACAACGTTTTCCAATTATTTTGTTTACCGTAAACGCAGGAATTTTATGGAGCTCTTTTTGAAGCTAAATGATTGTGGCTTACGAATCGTCGTATTTTACAGTGGGATACATACAGACCCCAATGAAGATGCTAATTATCAACTTTAATTAGTCACAAAGAACAACTTAAAATCAACAAAGGTTCTCTCAACAATAATTCAATTTAAAAATTGTCCACATACAATAATAATGTCACCTTATTACAGACCCGCACTAATTAGCATAACGATCACTTTCCACGTATCCGCAACGACCACTTGATCCGCATTAATTAAATCGCCAAATATAACTGACTGCTAAGTCGGCCGCTGTTGTTTATATATAGATCCCGCGTAGGTTCTAGAATAATTTTCCATACGCCTGGCTGCGTGCCGACATAATTTGTGTAGTTACGAGTACAAGAGCTCGAACAGTCTGGAGGCTACGTTAGCTCGTGACCTTGAGACAGACGCTGCATGCGCTGGGTCTAGTCGAGAAACGTGTGGAACGACGCTCTCGAATTTTCGAGAACGTTGCGTAACTGTCGCAGGACTCTGTAAAGTATTTGTACAAGACAGAATCTGTATCAATTATAAAGAAACAAAGACTATTACGTTGACTACGTCGCATTCTTATTCCACCATTAAACCTAAAACCGTCAGTATTCTGGTTTACTTAAAAATTTAATTCCGATTATGTGACGGTTGCAACATCCAGTACACGTTATGTTTTCAAGTACATATAATGTGCACTGTGCAGTGAATGTTATATAAAAGAGTTTTGTTAAACAACTAATATTTATAAGTTTAATAACACTGCCCTTTAGACAGGAACGTGTAACGCAGTCTGTAGCCTATATTACTGGATAGTGATACCCAGCTTTATGGGCACGTGGGAATGCAAGTCATCAACACGTGCAGCACCGTAATTGTTTACTGTGACTTTCACAGTGAAACAGCAGTCCCACGCTGTCATTTCCTACATTACAGATTTAAGAGGCGACTAAAATTATTGATACAGCAGTGTTCATATTTCTGATTTGGAGTTATTATGGATACTAATTATAAACAGAAAAATGGCCACTCGTCCAACTGAATTATTCTTCAGTAATTGTTTGAACAGTGTGTTTATTTTGATGTTTTATACTGAAACAAGTACAAAACTATCAATTTGGGTTTATTTTCATCAATACTGTCTGCTGAACTGTTTTACGCGATTGGTCGTATAAATAACCAAGACTAAAGAACAACTACGATGAGTGTCCTTGTTAATGTCTGGTGGGTCGTAGTTGATCATTTTGGAAAAACGATTTAACTTCGGAGGTTAGCAATAGTGTAGTGAATTCAAATATTTGGGAAGCATTATTTCAGAAGATGGAACAACAAAAAGTGACATCAAAAATAGGATACAACAGGGAAAAGGCTATTCGTTTGCTAAACTCATTACTTTGGTCGAATAAAATGAGACTTCAAACTAAACTCACAATTTACACAACTATTTTAGAGCCCATTCTAACTTATGGATATGAATGCTAGCAACTTTCAGATCAAGAGAAAAAGATGATAGAAACTGTTCTTAAGAAGAGCGTGTAATATTTCTAGAATGCAAAATGTTAGAAACGAAGATATAAGAAGGAAAACAGGGCGCGTATTTACAACAGCAGAAAGAATAGAATCCAGACAGTTGCTATGGTATGGTCACGTAATGTGGATGGAGGAAAAGCGATGGCCAAAGAAAGCAATGACTTACATACCACAAAACAGGAGAAGAAAAGGAAGACTGACAATACAGTAGAGAACAGGGATTAGGAAAGGCATGAGAGATCGAGCTATTGAATATGATGACTTGAAGGATAGGGAGAAATGACGATCGAAATGCGGGATGCGGAATAGACTGTAGGACTCCCGCTAATAATAATATACAGCAGTCATTAAAGATTATATATGTCACTCATACCAACGTAATGTCCATGAAATATGGCTGTCGCTATTACGTTTACAAGGTTTTCAAAGTTTTTTCTTCACATGTTTTCACATGTTATACGAAACAGTAATTCAATTAATGTAGCATATTTCCCGTTACTTGTAAATGGATTAAATTATTAAGTGTTTTCATTATTGTGTTAAATCAGCTTGGATAATAGTATAACATAAAATATAAATATAGTTAATCTTTCCTAACGGCGTTTTCCAATTATTTTGTTTGGCGAAAACACAGGAATTTTATGGAGCGCTTTTGAAATTAAAGATTGGGTGTTACGGATCGTCGCATTACAAAATACAGACACCAACGAAGTCACTTATGACCAACTGTAATTAGTCACAAAAAAACAATTTAAAATCAGCAAAGGTACTTTCAACAATAATTCAAGTTAAAAATTGTCCACACGCAATAATGTCACTATTAAAAACTTCACTAACTAACATAATGATCACTTTCCACTTATCCGCACCGATTACTTGATCAACACTAAATAAATCGCCAATTGTAACTGACTGCTAAGCCGGCCGTTGATGCTTATATTTAGATCCAGCAGAGGTTCCAGAATAATTTTTCATACTTCTGGCGGCGTGCCCACATAATTTCTGTAGTTATAAGAGTTCGAACAGTCTGGAGGCTACGTCAGTTCATGACCTTGAGACAGACGTTGCACGCGCTGGGTCTAGTCGAGAAACGTGTAGAATGACGCTCTCGAATATAAAGAAACATAAAGACTATTACGTTGATTACGTCGCATTCTTATTAAACCATTGAACCTAAAACCGTCAGTATTCCGGTTTAATTAAAATTTAATTCCGATTATGTGACGTTTGCAACATTCAGTTCACGTTATGATTTCAAGCACGTACAATGCGCACTGTACAGTGAATGTTATATAAAAGAGTTTTATCAAATAACTAATATTTATAAGAGGGTCAGTTGAAGTTCGCAAAGCGACAACTGTAGTTTAGCGGTAAAACTAAAAATTTTCGTCTGCTGCAAGATTTTTATTTTATGTGAACTCCTGTTAATTTTTACTTCCATGTTCCATAAGGAAATGGAAGTACGGTGATGGCGAAAAAAATCGTGATCGAGATAACGGTTGATTCTGATTGTACTACCCTCAAATCATGAAGAAAGTCATTTTTCGAAAAGTGTGTGTGTGTGTGTCTGTCTGTCTATGTGTCTATCTGTAGAATGTTTTCTATGGCAAACGATAACGGCCGCAAATTCAAACAGAATCAAATAATGTTTTGCATACGTTCCTGAATTGTAAAGGACTCAAGGCCTCTTGGTTTTGGTGAAGATCATTTAAGGGAAAGGGGTAGTTTACCTGCAACATTTTTTGTTTTAACAAGGGTAATGTTTTCTATGACGAACGATAACTGCCGCAAATTCAAACAGAATCAAATAATTTTTTGTACACATTCCTGAGTTGTAGAGAACGCTAGGCCTATTGATTTTGGTGAAGATCGGTTAAGGGAAAGGGTTAGTTTACCAGCAACATTTTATGTTTTAACAATGGTAATTTTTTCTATGACGAACGATAACTGCCGCACATTCAAACAGAATGAAATAATTTTTGCATACCTCCCTGAAGATCGGTTAAGATAAAAGAGTAGTTTACTTGCAACGTTTTATGTTTTAACAAGAGTTAATTACTTAATTTTGATAAATAAAGTATCCTGATAAGAAGATCATAATAATCCACTGCAGAAACGTCAATGAAATATTTATAAATGAAGAGGCTAGTTGAACGAGGTGGGGGTAATTTTCTATAAATGAATTAGTTGAAGGGGGAGGAGATAATTTTTTATATGTGTACTACGTTATCGGCAACAAAGAAGTAGTTTGCTGTTAAAATTCCTTCCCGGGCTGTTTGGCCATGGTCCAACGTTTTCTGCAAAACCAGGCGTTTCGGCAGTGCCATCATCAGTGAAAATCGAGTGCGAAAACGTGAGGTGGTATACTTTAGTGACCACAGTACTGTGGTTAAGGCTGAAGCAATAAGTAAAAATAAGTAGTTTGTATGGAAATATTTCATTTCGAAAATGAATTTAAATATAAAATTTAGAACATGGAAGTCATGTATGGTTCTCCATACCAATATTAAATCTATCAATCTTTTCGTTGTATAGAAGCTGTTTAAAATTGACGTGTTATGCGTGTTTTAATAGCGGACAAAATCAAACAACGTGGTATGTTTCTTTGGTAAAAATTGTTTAGCGCCAACGGAAATTTAAAACGAAATTGTAAATGTGTCAGGAGTTGCTGCGACTTCAAAACCAACAGTTTGTAAGTAGGCACTTAAGTTTAAACATGGATGGTCGCACAAGACGCCCAAAAAATACAACAACTCCAGTTGCGGCAGCCATCTGGCACAACGCTTTTTCACACCAAGTTCTTGAGTTAAAATATGATGCACACGCTCATATGAGATGCCTATGATTTAAGCAACGTCATCCACTCCTCAATCTGCGGTCTTCCAACACCCTTCAAAATGTTTTCAATAATGCCATTTTTTGTTGCACTTTTTGAACTTTGGCGGCAAAAAAAAACTATTTGATCTGGCTTTAGCCGCCGCCCGGCCGCCGCCCAGACGTCGTCGATGATAACCTAACCGACTTCACCACAGTTTAACCTCACCGACAACGGTGAAAAAAAAAATACTGGATGAACCTAACAAACCTAACCGATGTCACCGATAAAATTCAGTTTAACCTCACCACATGAAGGAAAACCGAGCAGCGGTATAACCTCATCATCAACGATGACAACGACGAACGACAAAAGTCACCATCCGGACGACGACGGATTTATGTCGACTAATGAGAGTTAATCAATTTTTAATAATTAACAGACATGTGTATATGGTGCACGATAACTTTTCGTGGACACTGGAACTCGAGTCGAAGCGTCCGGGCGGCGGCGGGTGTCCACTTTTATTGACGGTTTGGTTTACGTTCTTTTCGTTAACGTTACGACAATGTACTAGAGAACGTGGACCGAAGAAATAACGCTGTTTATAGTCAAATACATTTACATGTTGGATATACCAGTCTGCAGCCGGTGAAAGGATATCCACACACCGATCACAACGCTCGACGTTCGCAACTAACAAAAATAATCGCAGCGATACACACCTACACGGGTCGTACTCTTCTGTTGTATAACGATATGTATTATGGGGAGATAGACGAATGTTCTTTCATAATCAAGAAACACGGATACGTTAAAGATCATATCGTTGGCCTAAGAGTACATTTATTATGTAAGTCATCTCTTTTTTTTCAGTCATCTGCGCATACGCATTAGAATATTTGCGCATGCGCATAACGGCTTTTTAGTACAGTTGCGCGCGCATCGACGCTCGCACTATATAACCTGTGAACTTCGCAACAGCGCCTCAGTTACAAGTCGTTCATGTTGCTGAACACTGGTGCGCTACAAATTGTGTGTTACAAATTGTTATTCTAATTTACTTTGTGTGATATAAAGTGTTAAAGTGATCATAAAATCATGGCAGTATACGCCACTCGTACCATTGCTCTCAATGGGAGTGTAAAAACAATAAAGTACGATGATTTTCAAGACGGAGTAGACACGGTATCCGTGTTATTGAAGAGAATGGTGGAGGTTATTCCAGAAGACGTTCTCGAGGAATCACGCGATATGGGGGAAAGTTACAAGTGGTACTTGGTCGTGCGCGTCTTGTTCAAAAAATTAATAGCAGATCGTGAGCTGGAGCAGACGGGAGTGTTTCGTTCGCGTACGCAGCTCGTTTTACCTGCGGACGCGGAAGACGTGTACGAACAATATAGGGAGTGTATCGAAAAAGTGCTGGATTCGGTATCAAAGTTTACTCGTGAAGGTAGCGGATGGGTCGTAAACGGTATCGTAGCCGTTGAAGTACATTTGGTAAAATATCGTCCTTTGGCAGGATCAAGTTTCGTACCCACTCCGAAAAAATTATTACTTAAGAAAGCTATAGTAAACGTGCAGAATCTATTGGATGAGAAATGCTTCCTCTGGTCCGTTCTAGCCGGTTTACATCCGATCGCTTCTAACCCGCACCGTTTGGATCATTACAGACAGTATGAAAACGAGTTGAATATGGAAGGGATAGTTTATCCGGTACCGGTGAATCAAATTAACAAATTTGAAAAACTAAATGTGAATATTTCTGTGGACGTGTTCGGTTACGAAAGAGAAATTAATGAGTTCGGTTACACAAAAGACGAAGTGTACCCCATACGGATAACCAAGAACAAAGGTAGAACGCACGTGAATCTTCTACTGCTAGTCAGCAATGAAGGTGTTAAACATTATTGTCTTATTAGAAACATGTCACGCTTGTTGTATACTTTAACTAAAAGTAAGACCCCTTCGTTCTACTGCAACTATTGCTTACAACGTTTCCGAGATAATACAGATCCTAAAAATTCACAAAAACGACTTGAGGATCACGAGGTACTCTGCACACCGTACGGAGCGCAAAAAGTCAAATTGCCGAGTGGAAAATATAGTAATATGTATTTTAAGGATTACACAAAGTGCCACAGAGTACCTTACACGGTGTATGCAGATTTTGAATCCTTCCTTCTTCCCGTGCATGGTTGTGAACACAAAAACGATAGATCGCACTCGCTCGACAACGCGCATCACGTGTCATGTAGTTTTTGTTATGTAATCGTTGATTGGACCGGGAAAGCTGTTAAAGAATCGGTTTCGTATCGCGGTAAAGACGTTGTGGAGACGTTTCTTCAAACTCTGTTGGAAGACATTAGTCGGCTCGAACGTGATTTTAACAAACCCATTCGCATGACTGAAGAAGCCGAGCGCGAGTTTCAAAACGCTACCATATGTCATCTATGTAAGAAGTGTCTCGAGCACGAAGGGGACAAAGTGCGAAACCATGATCATGTGACGGGCGAGTACTTGGGAGCCGCGCATGACACTTGTAATTTGAACTACAAGGTACCGCAACACGTTCCCGTGTTCTTTCACAACTTGCGAGGCTACGATTGTCACCATCTAGTGCAGGCTTTCGGAAAATTCAAGCGTGAAGACGTTGAATGTATCGCTACGACCAGCGAGCGTTACGTGTCCGTGTCACTCGGCCCCTTGCGGTTTCTCGATTCCGTACAGTTCATGAACACGTCGTTAGAGAAGCTGGTAAAAAATTTGCGGAAAGAAAATTTTAAAATTTTACGCCAGTGCATGCAAACCAGTGGAAATGAAAGTAGTATCGATTTATTACTTAGAAAGGGGGTCTACCCGTATGAGTATGTGACAGACGAAAGTAAGTTCGAGGACACGTCTCTGCCCGCACAGGAACACTTTTACAACGAATTAGCCGAGACATACTTATCCGACGAAGACTACACTCATGCGCACAACATTTGGACAAGTTTCGGAATACAAACGTTAGGGGACTACCATGACCTCTATTTGAAAACTGATGTATTGCTTTTGGCTGACGTGTTCGAAAATTTTCGCAACACAAGTCTGCAGTACTACGGGATAGATCCGTGTAACGTGTACTCCGCGCCGGGACTAGCTTGGAACGCTATGATGAAAATGACTGGAATTCAACTCGAACTGTTGAAGGTTATCGACATGCATCTGTTCGTAGAAACCGGAGTTCGTGGCGGAATAGCGATGATATCTAATAGATACGCCAAGGCCAACAATCCTTACGTGTCGGACTACGATCGGGGACGCGAAAATAATTATCTTCTTTACTTGGACTGTACAAATCTGTACGGAACAGCGATGCAACAACCGCTACCTCATTCCGGATTCCGTTGGATGGAACGCAAAGAAATTGACGCGTTAGATTTGAGTACAGTTTGAAGTGGAAGACGAAATCGGATATATTCTTGATGTTGATCTTGGTTATCCTCGTAATTTACATGATATGCATTCGGACTATCCACTGGCACCGGAACGCAGGAAAGTCAACGAACACGAATTGTCGCCTTACAGCAAACGGTTCAATTACTTGAAGAAATTTAAAATGACTGCCACCGGTACAGTTGAAAAACTCATCACCAGCCTGAAAGATAAGGAGAATTATATCGTGCATTACAGAACGTTGCAGCTTTACCTAAAACTCGGGATGGAACTGAAAGCCGTTAATCGCGTGTTGACGTTCCGTCAGAGCGCTTGGATGAAGCCGTTTATAGTTTTCAATACGGAAAAACGGAAAGCCGCAGCGAACGATTTCGAAAAGGATTTTTTTTAATTGATGATTAACGCTGTTTACGGAAAGTCATTGGAAAACGTTCGAAAACGGATAGATTTTCGTTTGGTGTCCAACGAACGCGATCTGATAAAGCTGACTGCGAGCCCAAGATTTGAGCGCGTAAAGGTGTACAGCGAAGACTTGGTCGGTGTGATGATGAAAAAGAAAACCGTATACCTCAACCGTCCGCTGTACGTGGGGTTCACAGTGTTGGACATTAGTAAATATGTGATGTACAGTTTTCATTACGATTACATAATCGCGAAATATGGATCTCGTGTTCGATTATGTATGACAGACATGGACTCTTTGTTGTATGATATACGGACTGATGACGTTTACGCAGACATTAAGGAAAACCTTCATCTTTTTGATACATCAGAATATCCCGTGACGCATCCGTGTTATAGTGTGCTAAATAAAAAACGGTTGGGTACTTTTAAGGACGAGACGCATGCAAAACCTATTGTAGAATTCGTCGGGTTGCGCGCAAAATCGTACTCACTGTTAGTGTTACAAGACGACGGGGATAAAAATGAGAAGCGTGTAGCAAAAGGGGTACCGCGGGTGGCAATACAAAACCGTTTAACGCACGCTGATTACAAACGGTGTTTGCTTTCGTCATCGGAATCGAGTAACTGTCAAACATATACGTCGGCGCAGATTATCCGCAGTGAAAACCACCAACTGTACACGCGCAAGATCGTCAAACTCTCGCTATCGCCGTACGACGATAAACGATATATCCTGGAAGACGGACAGAGAACGCTAGCGTATGGGCATTATAGAATTCGCGAGTCCGAGATGGATGTGGAGGAAGCAGAGAATGTTCAACGTACCAGTGTTATTCGGTTCGCGCGTCGCGAAAGCGTAATTCGGCATACTTCGGAAATAACAACAAACAACCGATCCGTAAACGGACTGCATCAGTAATCAATCAGTAGTTTTGACACAGACTGTCCATCGTCGCCGTTAACAAAACTGGAAAGTGCGTTCCAGTTGGTGAACAACAAAGCACAATAACTGCATTTGGTACATTATCTCCGGGAAGCATTACCAACACTTCATACATACTCTACAAAAATCTATTTTTCGTATCGTTTTCAACGTCGATACCGAATTGCAAACAGACCTGATACACCGACAATTTACCTACATTACTTGAAATCAGTTCTTCCGGCGCTAGACTTTGTACACGGAGTACGATATCCCTGTTATTGTGTGCTACCATGACGGATGCCTAATACATACTAATACGTTCGCACCAACCTGTTGGTCTAGAGCGCGCTATGTCGAGCCCTACAAGGTCATTCTGCCCAACAGGTTGGTGCGAACGTACGGGGGAGGGGATAATAATAAGACGTTTCCCCTCCAAGGTTACGGGTATTAAGAAAATAAAATACATGAAAATTGATTACAATTTTCTTTAATACAAAAAAAATCACATACATGCAATGCATACATAATTGTGCGTTGATAGGCGGAGGCGTGGCGGCGGTTGGGCAGAATGACCTTGTAGGGCTCGACATAGCGCGCGCTAGACCAACAGGTTGGTGCGAACGTATTTGTATGTATTAGGCATCCGTCATGGTAGCACACAATAACAGGGAACTCGTACTCCGTGTACAAAGTCTACCGCCGGAAGAACTGATTTCACAGCAAATTCATAGTCGCGCTTACCAGCTGTTAATAAAAGGACAAGAACGTTTCGACTAATGCACGAAATAAACCAGTAAAAAATTGTTTAAAAAATCTATGCTGCTGCTGTGACGGAAGTGTTTATAATTAATAGATATCTCACTACCACCTCTCCCACAACCTCGTATACCTCAGTGTTTTGACAGTACGCGTCGAGAACGGACGCATGGAGCTATTAACTTCGTACGAGTATAGACGTTGTAGTGACTTAAAGCACGCAGTACTGTACCCTGTAAAACGTTTTGTATACAACGTTTTGACACAAAAGTTTGTTGCACTGATCCGTGACGAGGAGACAAGATACAAAGTAAACGTTCCGAAAAACGGGGGAGGGGATAATAATAAAACGTTTCCCCTCCAAGGTTACGGGTATTAAGAAAATAAAATACACAAAAATTGATTACATTTTTTTTTAATAAAAAAAATCACATACATGCAATGCATACATAATTGTGCGTTGATAGGCGGAGGCGTGGCGGCGGTTGGGCAGAATGACCTTGTAGGGCTCGACATAGCGCGCGCTAGACCAGCAGGTTGGTGCGAACGTATTAGTATGTATTAGGCATCCGTCATGGTAGCACACAATAACAGGGAACTCGTACACCGTGTACAAAGTCTAGCGCCGGAAGAACTGATTTCACAGCAAATTCATAGTCGCGCTTACCAGCTGTTAATAAAAGGGCAAGAACGTTTCTAGTAATGCACGAAATAAACCAGTAAAAAATCGTTTAAAAAATCTATGCTGCTGCTGTGACGGAAGTGTTATAATTAATAGATATCTCACTACCACCTCTCCCACAATCTCGTATACCTCAGTGTTTCGAAAGTACGCGTCGAGAATGGACGCATGGAGCTATTAACTTCGTACGAGTACAGACGTTGTAGTGACTTAAAGCACGCAGTACTGTACCCTGTAAAGCGGTTTGTATACAACGTTTTGACACAAAAATTTGTTGCACTGATCCGTGACGAGGAGACAAGATACAAAGTAAACGTTCCGAAGAAATTGTTTACGGACGTTTTACAACATACAACGTGTCTATTCCTCGAGACGGACGTATCGGTAGCGTACCTAGTGACACCGAACACATTGTTTGTAACACAAAAAGGATGGCAGTCCACGAGCTAGCAGACATACTCGACTTTCACTGTTTCGTGGAACGATAATGGAAGCGAATTCGTCAAGGAACTGACCGTTATGGATGTCACCGCATTTTCCACCAGGCATTGGATATTTGCACCACCAGCGGACACAATCGTTTCGAATCACAAACATGCGAGGACGAACCGATGGTTAACGGAGCATTTTCGTGGACGAAAGAGGAGACATCGTACGAACATCTTGTGTCGATATTAGTAAAGTTCACGTTTCCTTTTAACTACGTGTTCGTAAAAGGATTACAAAAAAAAAAAAAGATTTCTGGAGAAGCGTATCGTACATTTCTATATTATAAATTTTAAAAGATTTCGGTTGTCTCAAACTCAAACAATTACGGTCGATGCACGGAACAGCCCGTTTCGCGCACCGCTTATTTCCAGAAATATGTACAAATCATAGAGTACACGCTTTACGAGAGTGGGTTGTATCAGATTTTAGACTCATCAGTAGGTTTCTGGTAAATTAATAACATTTTTGTTTTATTTAGCATTATTTCGCTTGCATAAAAATAACTGCCTTCGCCTACTCCCTTTCCGCGCACGACAGAAGTCGATTACTAGACGCATAAAAAATTAATGCCGCCGTCTTGTCGCCTGTTCCCACACGCTCGACTGGTGTCGATGACATCACCCTGTCTAGACATATAAAAAATAACCGTGTCGTCTCCGCTCCCCTTCTGCGTCCAACTAAAGCCGATTACATCACCCAGTTAGACGCATAAAAAAAAAAAATAGTGCCGTCGACATGTTCATACACGCACAATTGCTTTCTAGTCGTATAAAAATAACCGAGTCCCTTCCCCACCCCGCCCACCTACCCGCTGAACAAAGCGTGTGAAATCAGGTTGTATCCTGTTCACACGGTTAAAAATAACCGCTTACTGTGCGATGAGTGGTCCCCCCTCTCCATGCACTCTCCGGTTTCCTCCTCCACAACTAACTCCCTATTTATTTCCGCTACGAACAAGTGTTATTCATTCAGACAGTGACAGACGCGCGCATAAATGTCATTGCACACACACACACACACACACACACACACACACACACACATACACACACGCAATTGTCACTGCCTGTGCGTACGATTACACACATATATATATATATTAACTTGTACTTAGATGTATTTCATTTCATTTGTTTTAATTATATTGATTGTGTGTGCGTTTACATAATGTATTTTAACTTATAATATAATGTGCTTACACATATTTCATTTGATTTAATTGTACACAATTGTCATTGTGCTTATGTCTATATAATAAGACAAGGCTTACGTGGTGGACATTTTAGATTAAGGGCAGATAGGCATCTTCTAAATTAACAAATATATTTCGTATGTATTATTTAGCATGAATAATTGTATATAATTGTCATTGCACACGTTTACAAATGGTATTTTAACTTAAAATATAATGTGCTTACACTTATTTTCATTTGATGTAATTGTAGACAATTGTCATTGTATGTGTGTGCGTTTACATATTATGTATTTTAATTTGTAATTACATGTATTTCATTTGTTTTAATTATACGCAATTGTGTGTGCATTTTAGAGTAAGACCGAGTGGAAATCTTCATTTATCATGTATAATTGTGCATAAATGTCATTGCACACACACACACACACACACACACACACACACACACACGCAATTGTCACTGCCTGTGCGTCACGATTACATATCGTATATTAACTTGTACTTAGTTGTATTTAATTTCATTTGTCTTAATTATACACGATTGTGTGTGCGTTTACATAATGTATTTTAACTTATAATAAAATGTGCTTACACATATTTCATTTGATTTAATTGTACACAGTTGTCAATGTGCTTATGTCTACATAATAAGGCAAGGCTTACGTGGTGGACATTTTAGAGTAAGGCCAGATAGGCATCTTCTGAATTAACAAATATATTTCGTATGTATTACTTAGCATGTATAATTGTGCATAATTGTCATTGCACACGTTTACAAATGGTATTTTAAATTAAAATATAATGTGCTTACACTTATTTTCATTTGATGTAATTGTACACAATTGTCCTTGTATGTGTGTGCGTTTACATATTATGTATTTTAATTTGTAATTACACGTATTTCATTTGTTTTAATTATACGCAATTGTGTATGCGTTTACATATTGTATTTTAACTTATAATATAATGTGGTTTACACATAATTCATTTGATTTAATTGTACACAATTGTCATTGTGCATGTGTTAATTGTATTTTGTAATTGTCACTTAATAGTAATTGTCACAGTAATTGTCACTACTGTGTGCGTTTACATAATATTTATTTTGATTACACATATTACATTTTTGAATTTAATTGTAGACATTTGACATAGTGCACTTGTTTATTTTAACTTGTACTTAGTTTACTTAGATGTATTTCGTACAAAATTGCAGTTGTTTACATATTATGTATTTTGTAATTGTCACTACTGTGCGCGTTTACATATTATGTATTTTAAATTGTAATATATTTGATTACATGTATTTTATTTGTTTTTAATTAAGCAGTATTGCTTTAACATTTTTATTGTATTTAATTTCAAAAGTCCTTCGAACATTATCACTATTCACCACTCAATATACAAGCTAGAACGAGTGTTGCACAACGTCCATTCATGTGTTATTACGTACAACTAATTAAAAAAATCAATTTTATTTAAAATAATTGCTTGATTATAATACACTTTAGAAACTAAAGAATATTTTAAAAAACAAACTCACCCTGTACGAGTTCCAGTTGAGTCTCGACGAATGATGTGTCGTTGAGAGCAATTCGTTGATCTTTTATACAATATCGAAAAGCCCACTCAATGATGAAAGTGAAAGAGATGGTAACATGTACGTCTAAGTTGAATAAAGCCCCCCACCACCCAACTATGTTCACACGCTGCGATAACAGATGGTCTGATGATCTCGGCGGGAGCCGATTACATCATCCACGGCTTGCGTCGTGTTATTAAACAAATTTATGTACGTAATAAAGCCCCCCCGCCCTCACTATGTTCACACGCTGCAATAACAGATGGTCAGTCAGCATCCTGATGTAAGCGGATATAAAAAACTCCACACGTGCATGCTGTGTGAAGGTCTCAGCGGGAGTCGATTACATCATTCACGGCTTGCGTCCTCTTATTAAAATTAACTCACAGATATTACAAAACCAGCAGATTAATATAAACTGTAATTATTTTTCCATGCATGATGCGTGTTTTATATGTGAAGTGGTGTTCACTTATGCAGTACATATCTTGTGTATTTCTTACAATAAATGTAAACGACACTACAGCTTCTTTTTCTACGTTCGTGCGATAGAAATTACATATCAATAAGAATATCATATATAGTAATATTTATCTTCTATGCATGGATTTACGATATTCAATTTTACAAGTGAATTGATTTTTCAACTGAAGGACCAAGTCATCGAGAGTTTCGCAGTTATTATGTACAGACTTTTTTATTATTACAATATATACTTACCACACAGATACATTTTCAACTATCCTTTTCCATGCATGATATGTGTTACACAATTTTAGCAAGTGAAGTGGTTTTCAATTACGCGCTGCATACACGAGCGAGTGCACGAACTTATATTTGTTACTTGCCTTCCGCGACATACTGGATATTATGTACAATTATGTGGTATATACACACTTTTCACAGCATACGAGGCATTATGTACAAATTGACAACAAGACCTGTCAATACAATTCACTCAGCCTCTTCGCCGCCAACATTAAATTTAACCCCCACCAATCATACACAATCAATCACTTCATTGCCCGTCAATTCAAGTTACACAGCCTCACCGTCAAAATTGAAATATATTTACCATCAACACATACGTTCTCATTATACATAACCAACAATAATCAAATTTACCTATAGAAAATTACATATCAATCAGAATATTATATATGGTAATACTTATCTTCTGAGCATGGATGTGCGATATTCAATTTTTTACAAGTGAATTCATTTTCAATTATGTACTGAGGGACCAAGTCATCGAGAGTTTCGCGGAACTTGACAAACACAATATATACTTACCACAGACACACACATTCGAATTTATCACCAATCTACGACGACGTCCAGGCGGCGGCCCTGGCGGTGACCAGGCTGCCGCCGGACGGCGACCAGGCCGCCGCCCAGCTACGATGACGACGTCAACGACTACGTCAACGGCGAACGGCGAACCGCGAACAGCGAACAGCGAACCGCGAACGGTGAACCGCGAACCGCGAACGGTGAACTTCGAACCGCGAACGGTGAACTGCGAACCGCGAACATAGCCAGTGACGTCACGATGACATCAGAGATACCTGACATAGGCCAGTGACGTCACGATGACGTCAGAGCTAGTGTTTTAGAATCCCCCCCGGCTGTAGGGGGGGTACTGGAACATGATGACGTCATTGTGTTTCAGTACCCCCCTCTCTCACTACTCGTGTGATCCACTTATCGTTATTTCTGAAGGCGCAGCATTTCCTAACACATTTACAATTTCGTTTTGATTTTCCATTGGCGCTAAAATTTTGTTAACAGAGAATTCATCACAACACAATGTTTGATTTTCTGCATTTTAAAAACTCGCGTGACAGGAAAATTTCAAACAGCCGGTAAATAGTGAATAAATTGACAGATATATTTGGAAATTAACAGGTGTTCAGGCGAACACGTGTATACGTCTTGCAGCATACGATGACGTTCTACCACTGAGCTATAGATGTCGCTCCACGAACTTTTCAACTGACCGACCCTCGTAAGTTTAACAACACTGCCCTTTAGACAGGAACGTGTAACGCAGTCTGTAGCCTATATACTGGATAGTGATACCCAGCTTTATGGGCACAACACAAATCCACGTGGGAATGCAAGTCATCAACACGTGCAGCGCCGTAATTGATTTCACTGTCACAGTGAAACAGCAGTGCCACGCTGTCATTTCGTGCATTACAGATTGAAAACGCATACCAAAATTATTGATACAGCAGTGTTCATATTTCTGATTTGGAGTTATTATGAACACTAATTACAAACAGAAAAATGGCTACTCGTCCCACTGAGTTGTTCTTCAGTAATTGTTTAAACACTGTGTTTATTTTTGATGTTTTATACCAAAACTAGTAAAAAAAACTATTAATTTACGTTTACTTTGATCTACTGAGAGAACAAGCTGAACAGTCTTTATCCGATTGATCGTTTAAATAACCAACACTAAAGAGTAACTTCGATGCGTGTCCTTGGTGGAACGACGCTCTCGAATTTTCGAGAACGTTGCGTAACTGTCGCAGGACTCTGTAAAGTATTTGTACAAGACAGAATCTGTATCAATTATAAAGAAACAAATACTATTACGTTGATTACGTCGCATTCTTATTCCACCATTAAACCTAAAACCGTCAGTATTCTGGTTTACTTAAAAATTTAATTCCGATTATGTGACGGTTGCAACATCCAGTACACGTTATGTTTTCAACTACATATAATGTGCACTGTGCAGTGAATGTTATATAAAAGAGTTTTGTTAAACAACTAATATTTATAGGTTTAATAACACTGCCCTTTAGACAGGAACGTGTAACGCAGTCTGTAGCCTATATTACTGGATAGTGATACCCAGCTTTATGGGCACAATGCAAATCCACGTGGGAATGCAAGTCATCTACACGTGCAGCACCGTAATTGATTTCACTTGCACAGTGAAACAGCAGTGCCACGCTGTCATTTCCTACATTACAGATTTAAGAGGCGACTAAAATTATTGATACAGCAGTGTTCATATTTCTGATTTGGAGTTATTATGGATACTAATTATAAACAGAAAAATGGCCACTCTTCCAACTGAATTATTCTTCAGTAATTGTTTGAACAGTGTGTTTATTTTGATGTTTTATACTGAAACAAGTACAAAACTATCAATTTGGGTTTATTTTCATCAATACTCTCTGCTGAACTGTTTTACGCGATTGGTCGTATAAATAACCGAGACTAAAGAACAACTACGATGAGTGTCCTTGTTAATGTCTGGTGGGTCGTAGTTGATCATTTTGGAAAAACGATTTAACTTCGGAGGTTAGCAATAGTGTAGTGAATTCAAATATTTGGGAAGCATTATTTCAGAAGATGGAACAACAAAAAGTGACATCAAAAGTGGATCGTAGTTGATCATTTTGAACAAACGATTTAACTTCGTAGGTTAGCAATAGTTTTATTTCATTACTTTAAAACTACTTCAACGCGATTATTCTGTTTTTGAGTAATTTGTTTTGAAAACGATGATTCTGATGTTATTTATAGAAATGCGATTGCTGAGTACCATAGATTCAAGTAGGGTTCAAAATAATTTTATTGATCTATAACTTGTGTAAAGTTAAATCTGTTTTTACAACAATCAGGCAATACATCTGCGGGTAAGAGTTACTCCTTTTCGTTTGTTATTATACGATTTTATTAAACGTGCCTTTCATGTCTTCATCAATTTTTGATCAATTTTTGGACCACTTCTTTATATGCTAAAATTCTGAAATTTTGAAATGGAATGTAGTGGAAAAATATTGCACATATAAAATATGTGATTGCTGTTGCTGCTTTCATTGTCTCAGGGATGTTTTTCTTATTGGTAAACAGGGATTTGATTTAAACAATGATATAAGGTTTTGAAATTTGATGCATCAGGACGAGCAACCGGATATTGCGTTAATATCTTTGAACGTTCGATTGAACATCAAATTACAACTTTGAGAACATGTGTCTGATTGAGTTTTCGATGTTTTTCGTACCAACTTATAACAAAAAAAGCAAATGACAGTGAGAACACTATAGATCAATATGACTCCGAGCCAGTACAAATAAGAAATAGTTTTATTACATTAAACGACCACAGTAAAATGTTAATCAGGGGTATATCTGCAATAGTGCGTGTATCATACTTTATATTATCAACTGATTCAGAAAAGTATTATTTTATCTTACTACTATAATATTTGCCAGATTGCAACGACAGTGAATCAATTGGAGAATATAATAATGCAAGAGAAACATTTATAGCACGAGAATAACTGTTAAAACAAATGAATAAACACATGCAGTTATTCCAAAAACGAGGTCAACTATTAGAAAATACATTAAATCAAGTTCATATACTTGTAATACTTGATCAAGAGCCTGTTCATGAAGCTACTGATGAATTGACCTGGTAGACCAATTAATGATGATCAATTTGAAAGAGCTCAGCAAGCATTAAATATGAGACAGATAGAAGTGTTTCTATATGTTACATGTACCCTTCAAGATCAAATTTTTAATGCAAGTAATAATCGTATTATATTATTCATAATTGGAAACGCTAGCACAAGAAAGAGCGTCACAGTACATCTCAAAAATCAAGTAAATCGATGTTATGGAAAAAGTGTTGTAAAGCTATGTGCATTAACTGGAGTAGCAGCACATCTAATTGGAGGTTCGACCTTAAATAGTACTCCCAATTTAGCAGTTCAAAATGATGGAAGAATTGTTGTACCAGTGTTGACTGATATGTATCTTAGATAAATGCGGTTACAAAGGAGGGACATTCAATTCACGTTTATCAGAAATGTCAATGGTCCCTTATAAAATGTTATGTATGATTGACTCTAGATTGATGCAACTGGAAAATTCTGAAGAAGCGTCAGTGTTATAATATTTGACGATTTAATGCGACTAAAACCTCTAAGAGGGAGTAAATCTGTTTCATCAACCTTAACACTTAGCACCCGCAACACATTGTTTACAGAATATGCATAGAATTAACAGAGAATATGCGACTACAGGAAAGCACAAAATTCATTGATGTATTGAATGCTCTGAGAATTGGCGAAACAAGAGCTGAACATATCGCAATATTAATGAATAAAGTAAGCAAAGAGGGAATTGGCGATTTTTTTATAGAAAAGCTCTGAGAATTTATCCAACAAATAAACAAACAACTCAAGTTGTGCTTGAAAACTTTAGATCAAAAGGAATTGAAAGAATAAAATAAAAGTTCAAGACCAGATTGTTGATGCAACACGTAAGACTGATAACGTAAATATAGATGATATTGTTTTAAGTGATGCAAATAAGACAGAAGGAACTGGAAATGTTCATAGCTGCTAATGTTAAGGCAAATATAGATGTAAATAACAGACTTGTAAGTGGTACAAAAGGATTTACCACTGAAATTTTTTGGACATATTTTCGTAGAGCACATATGTACTTTGCAGTTTCTGTTGATTTTGGGACAGATGGCGTACTTATTGTTACGTGATTCGGAATGTTCTACAAGTATCTCGGCTATTCCAGTAGAGCCCAGCTGTAATGTGTGTGTGCGTACGTATTGCTGCTACTTTAAGATGAAAGACAATTACGTGACTATTATCATGCGTCAACAAACGATGCTATTCCAGAACATACCGGTCAGCGCGCGCTGTGTTAAAGCCCAGACAGTTTGCACGGTTTCTAGTGGATTCTAGAGCGCCTGTAATACCCAGTTTGCTCGACAGGTAATCCAGAAAATGACCGATTATTCTGGCATTTTATCGGGGTATAAATGTAAGCATCCAGCGATGGGCAGTCAGTTGACGTCGGGCGATTACTCAGTGCGTTTAAGTGGCGATTTACTCAAGTGAGGTTCGAAGTATTGTGGCGAAGTGTTATTGTGTTATAATTGTGTGGGACTCTATTAGTTGAGATTATTATTGCTTGTAGACAAATTTAACTGAATTATTGCACGAGTATGATCTTATTGAATAACTTGTTGATTTCAAACTGTTAATTGTGATTAATTAAAACTGGTGATTAGTGATTTTATTGGTGTCTTGTTTTGTGTTTTGCACTGTACCATACGACGATCAGTGAGACCGTCGTAACGAAATTATTTAACCAAAATCAATATAATTTTCTGCAAAATACAGTTACGACACTGTTGAGAGAAGAATGCTAACCTTGGTATTATCACGGACCTCAACAATTCACAAAATCCATTTATTTTGTATTATTTGTACACTGTAGACTATGCAGTTATTTATCTTGGACCAATAGTATTTGCAGAAGCGTACTAAACTCTTAGTAGATTACGGTCGTTAGATGGACTGCAAATCAAAGAATTAGATTGGACAAAACTGACTGCACAAAAACCATGTAACATTGCTGCTTTAGAAGAAATGGAGAGAATGAGAGATTGCTGACAAGTTCAAGATGATTTCTATAAACATTGTTATAAATATTTCTATAAACATTGAAACCGAATAGCCATAAGGTATTAGAAAGAGATATAGAAATTAATCACTACACAATGTGATTTAATAAAGTAAATGTAATTTTAAATACAGCCTTGACTTAGGCTGCGTACACACGATGAAGCATATGCTTTGAGGTGTGTCATCAATTGTAAACTAGAAATCACAAGGCGGATTGAATAGGTTAGTTTATCTATTCTTATATCTGTATTTTTAAGTTATCTTCTAACCAAAACACGTATCGCGCTGTTAATATTATTGTCATATTTTAAAGCAAATCCCTTATGAAAAGTGCAATATATATATTGTTTCAACATGTGGCTAGCTGGGAATCACTTAACGCAATAGTGCAATTTCCCGGATCGTAGTCGCTAGTGCCCATTCAATACCGAGGCAGTTATTTTAATTGCTAAATAAAATCCACGTGGGAATGCTATCAGCGCGTACAGCCCCTTTTATTATTGATTTAAGTCAATACCGTAAAACTAACACCAATAAATATGACTTAAGTTGAGGGCTTGTTTATATATTGACAAAAGTGTGAGTCAACAAAATATCTAGAGGTTTTGTAAACTCATAAAGATCAAGGAGATATATGGTAACATCATAGAGGACATGAAGAAATGGTAAGCGAAGCAACGTAAGTCTGAGGCAAGAAAAACGTGTGTCAGTTCAGCATGTGCGTTCAGCAGTGGTTCATAAGAATATTAAATAAACTAAATACTAACTTTTTTTGTGTATACTTGAAACTATTTAACTGAGTGCAGCTACTAAACTTGAAACTGAAAGAAACTGAAACATCCAGGTAACATGGAACTGTATGTACGCCCGAAAACACTGCGACCACAAGAGTTGCTATCCTACGCTATCCTATGGGAAACATTCTGCCTGACGCCATACAGTTTCATGTGGCTCGTCGAATACCAGTGTCCGAAAAGTTCTTCATAATAATTTAAACTTGCAGCCGTACAAAATTCAAATATTGTAAACCTTAAGTGACAGTGATAAAGTAAGCCGTGTGACTTTTTGCGGAAAGTTCTTTTATGTCATAAATAACAACGTGAAACGCATTTCTATCTGAGTGAACATGTAACTAAACAAAGTTTTTGGTATTGAGAGACAAATAACCATTGAGAAATGCTTTGAAAATCTAAACTTACTGTACAGTGTGCAATAGCTTCCTTTGGTATAATCAGTCCTCACGTCTTTGAGGATGAGAATGGGAATCCCATTACTGCCACATCAGAGCAATATGTCCAAATGATTAACGAATTTTTGTCTTTCCAAGTCGCAGGAAAGTCTGAAATCACACCAAACAGTATGGGGAGCAACCAGCCATAGGGCTAGGCGATCAATGGGTGCAGTTTAACGAGTTACCTTCAGGAGTGGCGATATTCCGTGGCCCGCGAGATGGCCAGCGCGCCACTTATTCTACTGAGAATATTTTGAGAGTAAGGTGTACAATGATTCACACCCTTGAAAGATGGAAACACTCAAAGTTGGTGTAATTTCTGTTCACATGTTACACCGTGTAATGGAAAACGTGAAAACTCGACTTTAAAAGTATGTGAGTAGAAATGTTCGCCAAATTCGGGGCGTAGTGTTCAAAAACTTGTAGTTTCTGCGTCTAGTTAAATGCTGTTATGTATATATACCCTCAATTTAGTGTAAATGTAAATTTTGCAATCCATAAGTGAAAACACAACTGAATTTTTAAAGTCGCCCTTATCATTGACTGATCCTGTATTTTAAGAATTATTTTTTACATATGTTTAAAGGAATTACATCATAGTAGACATCGTAGTATGTTATACTTCCTAAAAACCCAAATTACAGTACTTAGTTCTCACTATTTGTATAATAGTAAAGCATTTAGAAAAAAAAAGATTTAAAATTTTTCATTTTTGTAATTGTTGACAACAATAAGTTGTTCGTTTCTAAGTAACTGATAGAAATTAAATAAAATCATTTAGTTTAATTCAAACCAGCAACGATAACAGTTGTATCCTGTCTGTGTCTCTGCAAATAAATTTAGCTTGTGGCTCTTTTACCCACTGTGAAATACTCCACGTAATGGAATTTTTGCTTCTCTGACTGTGGCGATTAGGATACGGGCATCACACTCACACACACCCGCTTGGCAGACACATGTCCCGCGTTGCAGTCTGCGTGTTGGGGGTCAGTGCAAGCGCACGCCTTGCATTGACCTTCAACACGCACTCTGGTAAGCGCACGCGTGTGTTGCCCGCGCGTACAGACTCACACCGCACCGCTGAGCCGACACATGTCCTGCGATGCAGTCTGCGTGTTGGGGGTCAGTGCAAGCGCGCGCCTTGCATTGACTCCAGCACGCACTCTGGTACGTCGCACGCATGTGCGCTCGCGGTGCACACACATGCTTCGTTGTTTTAATCGTCGCAATCATAGTAGTAAAATTTTGCACCTGAGTATGTTCGCAATGGGCAAATTCAGCTAATGTTGAATTTATTGTAGAGACAACATACAAAACACGTTACATGTTCTGGACTACGATTCGACAAAATAAATATATACATTTCTGGTTGATGCAATGTTGGACTTATAATAAATATTATAACAGAAACATTATTAACAGAAATTACAAATTTGTGTTTTCTTGTTAATTCATTTAATGTATTTTTGTAATTAATAGTTTTCATATTCTTTAATAATTTTGTAAAAATTCCGTTAATATATTTGATTAATTTTCTATTGTTGGTGTTGTTCCTATCGTAGAATGTGGTGTCGTACAATGTAGGTTGTATTTTGTAAAAGGCTTGACTTCAACACTTGAAAGTTAACTTTATGTTAAAATTAAATTACATATTTTTATTTTTATTTTTTTGTCTTCGCTACTCAGAGGTTAGTTGGCTTGCAATTTCTTCCTTTACGTAGACAACCCAACCCACATATCTTCTTCCTTCTTCCTTTTCTTACTCAAACCGTGTAGTCCTACCTGGGTCGGGACCTTACCCTCCCACTATGCCCTCGATCGTGGCGGCGAAACAGTTTTTTATAGCATAGCAGATGTCCATCCAACTTTTCCTTTCCACAGTTGATCCAATCAAAACTTTTTTGTTCTTCATAAGCACATGCATGCATAGAAGTCTCCTTTCTGTACTTACTGTAATACTGGGTTCCCACTTCAACTTGGATCTGTCTCCTTCTGGTTTTACTTCCCACGCTCTTCTAGCGTATCTTTGATTTTCTATTCTACAGATGAGGCTAAACCGTCTCAACTGTGAACTTTGTATCATATCAATTAAAGGGATCATCTCAAAGAGTCTGCGGATAGTGAGGCTTTGTATTATGTCTGTTAGTATTTTAACAAAACATTTAGTTTCATTTGCATACCTATACCGACTGTCATTTGGTGGAGCCTTATTAATAAGTTTTTCCACATTTATTCTGAAGAAACCTTTATACCTTCCAGAATGAGTTTGTCAAACGTACTATCCACCTCGACTGAATTTTCACTAAACACCTCCAAATCTTATCAGAAGGCGTACGTCAAACAACTACTATCGTTAGAACTTATCACGCAACATTTCGACTACTAAACAATCTGTAATCGTCTTCAATTGTAAGGTAAATTAGTACTTTAAATACAAACTTAACCCTACTCGAGATTCGTTTACTAGCAAGCGTGGACCGCAGAAAAAAACATCTACAAAGTTAAATACAACTACAGAAAACTATGTGAAAAAACCATTACTTACCCTCAAATCCGCTGGACAGAACCGGGAAGCACCACCACACTGACGCAAGTTTACACAACGAACAACCTTGCAATGGTAGTGCTTCTCGGTTCTGTCCAGCGGGCTTAGAGGGTAAGTAGCGGTATGTAGGTAGGACGTATGTGTGGTAAATTCTAACGACGGTACTTGTCCGACCTAACCGTGCTGATAATGTTCACGTACCACCGAAAGTTAGGTTCAAAGATTAAACTCCAAATCTTTAAGTTTCCAATTGAGAGTTATACTGTAGGTATTCTACGTCCATTCTTCCTCTTTCTAATGTCTGTTAACCTCCAGTAATATTGGAAATCTTAAAGTTGTTCCCTGTTTTACCCTCTTCTATATTTGATAATATGTAGGCCTACATTTTGATTTTTCGTGTTGTTATTTTATTGTCTATGAAATACAATAAACTTATTTATGTAATGAAAGGCAATTTAGCATACATGTTTTCAGTGGTATCCACTTCACTTGTATGAATAGATAAACTAACCTTTTCAATCAGCCTTGTGACTTCTAGCTTACAATTGATGACAAACCTCAAAGCATATGCTTCATCGTCAGATATTTAACTAGTAACGTGCTCACAGCGACTAATCCTACTTCTGCTTAGCTCAAAAATTTAACTGTAGGCTATATTACATGTTCAACTCTCTTACAGTAATCTTTGTGTGTTCGTACATCGGAGTCTTTTTAAATATATTTATCACATTAAGATTAATCTTTTCATTAAGATTAGCCCTACGCTCCCTGAGCTGCAGAACTCGCTCACTATTGTGAACGGAGTACATTTATTATTACATAAATCTCATTATTAGACAACTTTCCAATTGCGGAAAAAATTAGAAACATTCCTATTACTCTAATATTTCTTTATTAACATAACTGTAGAGCAAACAATCATACAATAAACGCAAACACTTAGGAACATTCGGATTTTTTGTTACAATTTCTTTTAATCTGACAGCCAGTTAGATTTTCATTTTTTTTTTTAAAGATTGTAATCTCTTTACTGGTTCTTATAGTCAAAATATTTTGAAATTTTAAAACTTAACCTTACATTCAGATTTTAGAAAAATTACTTCAACTTAACATGCCACATGAATTTTTATGTTTTTATCGAAACTTTCGCCAACGTTCTAGGCTCTGACCGCCTAAATCTTTGAAATTTCAAAAATGAAAACTATATTCTGATTGCGGTATAAATTCCCTTTAATTTGATACCTCACATAGGATTTTGCGATTTTTCACAATTTTTACTCACCGTCCTATTTTGGGGGTGATCAATCTCAAACACAGCAAGGTTCTGTAATTTAAAGTGTGGACATGTGTGCAAAGTTTTACGAACATCAGTTGATGCCTTCAAAAGTTATCGTGAAACATACCCCAAATAATTAGACAGACAGATAAATGCCAAACGGGCGAGTTAATCCCTAAGAGCTCGTTCAACAAGAGGCTATAGGGTCTTTCAGATGTAATTTTCATTAGAGCCAATCAAAAAGACCAAAGAAAGACTAATGACCGCTACTAGCATTTGTCGATAGGTGTTCTGAGTACGGGTGCTCTGAGCACGGAGCCACGAAAATATATGTTCTTTACTCTACAACCAAGACATGACAGGTGCAGAATTTTACGTTTGTGTCTGTAATATATATTTGACAAGAAGCACAGCTAGATATGGTGACAAAACACCAAATAAGTGGATGCTTGTGTTCTGAAGAAATGACGTATCAGCTAAAATGCTACCGCCATGTCAGGAGGGTGAAGAGCGTCCCCAAACTTCGTGAGGAAGGACTGTGATTTTGGATAAAATGTTTGTAGGTCGAACGAAGAGTTCGCTGTTTTTTTTCAAACAAACAATAGGCACGTCGTTAAGCTAAATCATCAGGCTTATCATAATCAAGTAATCTTATTTCATTTTAAGAGACGAACAAATTTGTTTCTGTACAATATACGTAGGTAGGCTTTGGTTTTAAAATGTATACATTTTCCTTAAGGAATTTCTTTGTCTATACGAAGAATTATAGAGAAAACTCCTGGGTATCCCGTGGAAGGCTTTTATACCATACTGTATCATGTAGGCCTATTATAGTTATTATTTGAATATAATTATTTAAAAAAAAACATACTTGCAATATTTTTACTATGAATTGAGAAAGGTACACAAACCTATAAAAGTTTCTCACTTTTTGTTGACCCTTATGCATTGTATTTAATACTTTCCAAGAATTCTAAACGAAAAATGACAAGACATTTTTAAGATATGTTAAAATAGTTTATGTGTAGTAGTGTAAACTCATCTAGCAATATCTTTCCTTCTTTTCATTTTGTTATTACTATTTTTTTTATGAATTACTTATTAATTTTATAAAAGTGTTACACAAGATGTTTAACCTTTATTCCAATCATGCAAATAAAATTCCTCTGTATTGAAAATGTAAGTTTGTGTTGTAAAATACAGATGGGTAGTGTAAGGATACGTGTTGTTCAAAAATTTAATGAAATGTAACTATCCTAATAACAGCTGGGAATAAATAGCGGGTTGCAGACAAGGAATAGAAGGAAAGATGACAGACGACAAAAGACAGTTTGAGAAGCAGGTGAGATAAACAGGAAATCCATGTAGTGGTTGTGAGTGGATAAAGATCACGTCTCCAGTGAGTCCAGAAACGCTGACACAACGCCATTTGTTTTGTACACAACCCTTTGCCTTACTGCCCTTCACTGAATCAGTTGTTAGTGTTTATCGTTCTCTGCACTCAGCGATAGACAATCGAGTAAAAGTATTGAATTCATTCAGAAATCACAGTAAACTAATTTTTAAATTCTACTTGGGTGGATTTTTTTAATTTGAATTAAATAAGCATTCTAATAGGTCTACAGATGTCTTTGAGTTTCCAAGATATTGGCCAATATAATGTCAAAAATTTTAACTAGTTTATTAAATAATAACAATAGAACCATAATATTTAAAACCAACAATAGTCTTATGAACATACTCCGTAATAAAATAACTATACCTTTAGAAAAGAAAACGGGAGTGTATAAATTATCATACGACGATTGTGAATGCTTTTACATTGGCCAGACCGGAAGAGGTTTCCAAAAACGTTTTATTAAACACACAACAAAGCACAATTTGAAGGGTCAGACAACACTATTCAACATAAAATCCAACTACGCACGTCATTTAATAAATAAAAATCATAAATATACGAGCTTTAATTCCAACTTGAAACCCATATATGTTTGTAATAAAGGCACTTACATGAACGCCTTGGACGAATTCGAGATATACAGAGCGTACAATTACGTACTCAGTCGTGACTTCGCGTTAAACGATCATTTAAATTTCAAATCAAACCCGCTCTACGATACCACAATAAACCTGTTTAGACAATAGCTACTAACAGACAGTGTCCGATCGGTTCCACTCGAGTGCGCTCTCAAATAATCCGGATGTGTAGAACTGTTTTTAATATTTGCAATTTTGATGTTAAATGACCTAACTTTGAGTGATTTTTTTTATTCTGAAGACGAAACATATGTTTTGAAACGCGTAAAGATAATCAATAGAACGCAACACGAAGTCACACGATGGAAGAAATACGGTAACTATTATATATAAATATTACTTTAATTGCCAATTATATTCATCATTATAAGCCAAAAATTCTTCAGACCTGACAAAATATATTTGCTTAAAAATGATGTTAGTTATTAATATGCACGTCAACTTACGTCAAGTTTGGATTGTAATAGAGAGAACAAAGAGAGATGGATTGCTCATTTGAATAGGATGCTAGATGGAGGTTGCTTAAGAAAGTTTGCCAATACACGCCTGTTGGACCGCAAAATATAGGAAGATCCACGAAGCGTTGATGAAGTGTACCCTTTGGGTCTGGGACAGGCAATTCGCCTAGTCTCCGATAGAAGAAGAATAAAAAAAACAAATATATTCAGAACTTGTTTTCTTAATTCAGACGATACAAAAAGAGATGTTAGATTAAGATTTATCTTGAATTTTAAGAAACAAAATTATATTAAATTTCAAGCACTTATTTGAATAATTAAATTGTCAAAATAATATTTGCATAAAGTGATTATATTTGAGTTGCAATCAAAAATAGTATGTCTCAAGTAAGTTGATATCAAGGATACGATTTGACTTAATTAACCCTGGATTTTTAAAGACAAATTGGAAGAACAGTTAAGAGCATCTTCTAAAAAAAATCATTGTTGTTACTTCCAATTAATTTTTAGTATCTGTAACACCGAAATGTAACTACAAACAAGTTACAGTTCATATTACTAATTTGTAATGTTATTAGTTGTCCAAATCAACTCCAGCTTTTTCATCGAAAAGATTTCCGTGTTCGGATTGGGCAATCACTGTCAGCCCCACAAGGTATCAAAAATAAAGTACCCAATGGATCTCCGTTGAGCGACACGCTTTTTACTGTAGCCCTGTCAGTACATGTCTTTCAGGATATAGAATAGTCAGTTGGAATGTGTTTGTATGTTGACGATATTGCGCTGTTACACTCGGGTAAACCAACGGCAATGATCAAACGTAAAATGTAAGGCGCTAGAAATACGTTGACTGAAAATGCTGACAGCGTTGGCTTCTCTTTCTCGGCAACTAAGAAGGCACCCGGACCCGATTTAACAAGAAAACGGATTTGGCTGCACTGTAAGACCGAAAACACAGTCTTAACTTGGCTTAGAAGTTTCGACAGACACTTGATGTGGAATGAGGACACTGAAGATGCGAGGTACAAATCCTCGCTAAATGCCATTATATGCACCTCCCGTATGACCTGGGGAAAGGGTAGGGAAGTCTTATTGGACTGCACACCGCACTAGTGCTATCAAAAATGGATTATGAATCCGCAGTGTACTCTTCAGTCAGGTGGTCCTGCTTGCAAAAGGTAGATGCTGTTGATAGTGCTGAGGTCTGCTATGCCACAGCGACATTCCGCACTAGCCCAGCACAAACCTTGTACTGTAAAGCAGACATGACGTCATTGCATCTTCGACGTGAATTACTGTTGCTGACGTACGCGGGTAAAAGTTCAGCACTACCGAGCCACATAAACCACGTGTTGCTTGCACAAGAGTGCAAGAATATACAACCGCCATTGTACGTTCGTTCACTCGACCAGTCGGCATCTGTGCGCTCAAAACATGCCGGCGCCGATAGGCCAAGATCACGTTACATGCAAGGTGCCTTCCTGGTTGCTTTGAAAAAACCACATTGACGACGAAAACAGCATTCTTGCCAACCGAAGCAACATAATCAGCAATCGTGCTGAACTGAACTGAACCACCGTTATCGACCAGTCCTCTAGCAATATGTCGAAGAACATAACCATTGCATAAACTCACGAAGAGAGGAGTGGGTAGTGTGTTTGTCATCGAGGGCGCTTCTCACTCCGAGACACTGCCCAAATCGACGAGTGTATCCAGCGCTGAATTGTATGCAGTGTGGCACAGGCTTTTGTTTCTGTGAACACCGTGTTGAGGAAAAATTTGCTATCTGTACAGATTCACTAAATTTTATAACTACCTTGGACAATCTGGGCACAGTGACCAGGTTGTTGCAACAGATAATATCACCATACCATACGTTAGATGACCTTGGTTCATCTTTTACTTTTATTTAGTATCTGGTCGTGTGGGTACTCAAGATAATGAAGAAACTGGCGCTCTAACGATACACGCTGCGGACAGCCCAGAGATCGATGCAATTGTAGTTGTATCTGATGACGCAAAAGTAGTTGTCACAACCACCATTCTTAATGTGTGGCAGCAGTGTGGAATACACAGCAGAGCCATCTTTCTGTAGTGAAGCAAAGCGTCCGTAAATCTCGAACGGCAGGTGATCGCTGTCGTCATGAACACGTTTGTATCATATATTATGTAAGATGACAAAATCATGCATAAAAAGAACACGAAATAATCCTCTAAATTAGAAGTAAGATATGCCCATATGCAAGTTTTATTTAGATATCATGCAGAAAAATAGAATAAAATATTAAAAATTAGGTGAAGATAATAAAATATAATTATTTAGGAAAAAATAATAGTTCAAAAAATAGAGATAATGAAATGTAAACATTGTATTAGGTACGTGAAAATGAAATGAAATATAACCCATTAACTAACTGAATAAGTGACAATGACAAGTCTTAACCACTATGACATACACTACCCAGTAGCAGAGATCACATAGATTTACTATGTAGATAGAATAAATTGTAAATAGGAAACTTGTATAATATAACTTTTAATATGTTAGTAGTTAATAACAGAACAGTTGTTAATGTATTAATATAGAGAAATATGTAGATGTCTGCGAACCTAAGACAGACAATGTAATTAATCAATAATTAGTGTTATTATAAAAAAACAGACAAATGTTTTTCATATAATAATTATAAGCAACGTAACGTGAAATACATAAAATAACAGTGATTAATTACTAAACAGTGCAAAGTGAACCAGTTTTAGTGATGTAAAATTATGAAGGAAAATTGATCTTTCTTAGCAATGTAAAGTAATAATTTGAACATCAAAATAAACTTAAGCAATACTTATATTATTAAAATTTGTGGGCTCGGTCTACAGAGATTAATTATGTTAAAAAGTAACAAGAAAATCCAAGACTATAATAAATTATATTTGTTATAAAGGGGTAGAACGACCCTCCGAGACCCGCCCAGAGACATATTAAAGCCAAGAGCTTTATGAAGTAAATCTGTAAAAACAAACACAGAGAAGAAAAGAGTCCATTGTTAGAATGTAATGAAAGCAAGATCAGTAAAAGTGTTTATTATAAACAATATATAATACTTGAAAATCTGAAAAAAAACAAGTCGAAATAGCAAGAATAATAATTGATATCATACAAACTGATTATATTGAAGAGTGATTAAAAAAGATAACGAACTAACATTGAAAGAATCAACGAACAGTTTGGTGAGATGTTTCCCATACATACAATTTTGGTTAAGCCAAACACAAGTTTCCCATATTTAAAGAATATAAACTTAAAAAGAACAGAAACAGTGAAACTACACATCACGAACACTATAGAACAATCACTTGTGAAGGACACAAACTCATTTAATCGACATAAAGTATTAAAACAGTATATTCTGTCTTAAATATGTGTAATCAATTCTGTTTGTAAAAAACCATTATGGCGAAACTTGTTTATTTTTTACTTTTTTTATGATAAAATTAACTGTTCCAATTTTTTAATTTAATGTGCTATTCTAATTTAGTTAATTAATTCAGTTGTTCTTTTGTATAATCACAAGGACCCACCACTATAAAATACATACACATGCAACAGAACACTTATGTACATTATTTATTTTATATTTTAAAAATTATGTTCAGACTAAATGGACTTATGACTTTGAAAATATGTTAACAATTTTTATTTTACCCTGAAAAAAAGAGATTTCATGTACCGAAGAGCTACTGGAGACCATGAAGATAAATACTGTAAATAAAATTTGATGACTGAAAAAAATTTAAATAAGGAAATAAATCTGAATACAAGGATCTGAATAAAGCATTTTTATTTACTATATCACAATTTAAGGTGATGAAGTCAATTTAAGGTTATTGATTAATTAAAATAACATTACATAACAGTAACATAATATAAATTTGGCACCAACAACGTGGGGCAAACAATCCTTCATACTTTGCATTATATTGATTTTGGCGATTACAGTGTGAGGCATTAAATAAGAATTTATATACATAAATCACATCATGTTATATAAAATTGGCGCTTCAAAGGTGAAGCTTGTCAATCAATACAAATCTCATCATTTACATTATCGTAGAATAAGTAAGACGATAAATAGTTATAGAAATGTTTTGGCTTTAATTAACGATTTTCTTAATTTTAGATTGCACAGAATTGAATAGCACAGTTTACATTAGCACCACAAAAATTAATAGACAGTTTTTAATACAAATAAAATAAATTAATTGTTATGTTTAAATAAATAAATTATTACTTCTTTTGTAAGTAAAATTTAATGAACCGTATCTGTTGACCTTCAGTTTATACTTAAAACAATTCCTAGACTTTAATAACATATGTCTTAATTGCTATAAGTTTATCTGTCTTTTTAGTTTATAATTGTTTTATTGGTTTATTTAGTTTATATAAATGGGTTTACTTTCCTGATTTGATAAATGATGCGGTGTTTCTCCTCGTTTCCTGATTAATGTCTACAGATGCTTCTTTCAGGTAGTCGTCAAGATACCGCCGCTCCTTCTGTGGTTCTTCTTCAAGATCTCCTGTTTTCAAGCCGCCAGGGGCGTTTTACGGGTTCGGTACTTCTATGAACAATGTTAAATTATGAATTATTATTTAATTATATAGCTACGGCAACTTGATGTGTTCATAAATGCCTAAACGGACGATCTTGAACTATTTCCGAATTAGCACTTTACTACTAGTGTTCGTAACTACTGACAGACTAAACGTACTGAATCAGAGTTAACGATTACACGTTACAGAGAGTAACGAGACCGCTTCTTCTGAATTCTACGGTAGACTGACTTGCATCTCGTCACGGATCAAATCAACTGATATATTAGCCAATCTCATTGGTAAAACCGCTCCCTCGTATGTAAAAGGTGCAAATGAAACGGGTATAATTTTATTGCTTTTCTTGTGGGTGATAAAACTTTTTTATAAAAAAATTCATATTTTCGTTCTTTATATTAGGTACTACCAAATTGGTCTTTATTTTATACACATTCTGGTATAAGTTTTATGTCGGGTATTTGATTTACATAGAAGTTATTTAATTTAATTCGTTTTTTATTGTTATTTCGTAATAATACAATGTTTACATTTCATTATTCTATATTTTTTGAACTATTATTTTTCCTAAATAATTATATTTTATTATCTTCACATGAGTTTCAATATTTTATTCTAGTTTTCTGCATGCTATCTAAATAAAACTTGCATATGGGCATATCTTACTGCTAATTTAGAGGATTATTTCGTGTTCTTTTTATGCATGATCTTGTCGTCTTACATAATATATGATACAAACGTGTTCATGACGACAGCGGTCACCTGCCGTTCGACATTTACGGACGCTTTGCTTCACTACAGAAAGATGGCTCTGCTGTGTATTCCACATCTGCTGACACACATTAAGAATGGTGGTTGTGACAACTACTTTTGCGTCATCAGATGCAACTACAATTGCATCGATCTCTGGGCTGTCAGCAGCGTGTATCTTAGAGCGCCAGTTTCTTCATTATCTTGAGTACCCACACTACCCGATCACTAAATAAAAGTAAAAGATGAACCAAGGTCATCTAACGTATGGTATGGTGGTATTATCTGTTGCAACAATCGGGTCACTGTGCCAAAGTTGTCCAAGGTAGTTATAAAATTTAGTGAATCTGTACAGATAGCAAATTTTTCCTCAACACGGTTTTCACAGAAACAAAAGCCTGTGCCACACTGCATACAATTGAGCCGTGAACACACTCGTCGCTCTGGGCAGTGTCTCGGAGTGGGAGGCGCCCTCGATGACAAACACACTACCCACTCCTCTCTTCGTCGTCGAATCATCAGTTTATGCAGTGGTTATGTTCTTCGACTAGAAGACTGGTCGAAAACGGCGGTTCAGTTCAGTTCAGCACGATTGCTGATTATGTTGCTTCTGTTGGCAAGAATGCTGTTTTCGTCGTCAATGTGGTTTTTGCAAAGCAACCAGGAAGGCACCTCGCATGTAACGTGAGCTTGGCCTATCGGCGCTGGCATGTTATAAACACATCACTTTCACAGAGATATAAGATTAGCCATATACACACAAGGAATTAAAACGGTTGAAGATTTATTGATTTTGCTGACACAATCAGAACATATGTTTTACACCAATTATAGAAATATAACTAATTTCCTAGAGGAGAGAAGAAACAGAATCGGAGCGGTGTGAGAAGGATAAATGACTTCCTACCAGGAGAGAGAGAGAGAGAGAGAGAGAGAGAGAGATACAGACAGACCGACAGACCGACAGACAGGCAGACAGAGAGTGAGAGACCGAGGGGGAACAACACCTCACTCGTTGCAGAATAAGGGAAACAAGTAGAATTAATAAAACCGACAACAAAAAGTACAGTAAGCATTGTTATTGTAGTATCAAGCTAGGTTGTAGTAAGCTAGGTGGTCTCGATATATAACAATTTACAGAATGTAGGTACTACTATTATATCTGTATAGGTGTGAAATCTTGTCGTTCACCTCAAGGGGAATGTTTATTACGTATCGCTTAAATATTTACTTCTATAACGAGTACTTTTAAAGCGATTGTATTGTATGTAATAAATACATATATGAAATACAAAGAGAATAGTCTGCAACAGGTAGGCAGGGGTTTAAATACGCAGAAAACAGCTGACCAAGGTCTTTGAACCGCCACTTGAGTTTAAGAAAACTTTCTTTACATTATTTAGTTGTTTATTCCCACATATCTCTTCTTACATGTTGTTACTAATGCTTATTAAATTTGCATCGTTATGATAAGGTTTTAGTTATTTATATACTTTGCCAATATTTTGTTTTATAATTCTCTGTTTTAAGCTGTTTTAGGTCCTCCAGATTCTGAGATCGACACGTCAGGCGAAAGAATATTGCGATGAAGGTGGTCCTCTTAGATTCACTTCATACACATTAGATTAACGCAAGTGTAAAACAACAAACGGTTCCTTCCATTAATTGACAATGCAAACAGTTTCTATGGTAACAAACATTCAAATAAATTTTTTCCTAACAATTTCTTTTAGTAGTATTTTAAATAGCCTGCAAAAGGTACTACTTTTAGTTTCTTCCGGTAAGGGCAAACATTTTGCATTAAATTTATACATAACGTATCTATTAAAATCGTGATTAAAAATTACTTAATAAAATGTGATTAGAAGCCACCTACGTGACGCTAGCAATTATCTAAAAACAAGGCCACGTAATATTTTTCAATGTAGAATTCAAGTTTTGCAAATTTTAGCCACATACACACAAATGAATACTGCTAACAAACGTAGTAGATTTTTCTTTAAAAAATTACATTTAAATAATTTGAATATTTATTGAGGCTTTTGCTGAACGATATTATCTAGTACACTGACACACTAGGCTTGGGCGTGTATAGATAATGTTATTACACATTTTCGTCTCTAAAAATAATAAAAACACATTATTAAGCACAGGCAGCTTACTGTATATTACATAATTATAAGCCTATTCACCTTGCAACCTCTTTCAAAGATTTGATGGCATGCCTGTATTGATACATGAAAAAAAATGATTATATTTTTAATTTTTACGCACTAAAGAACATACCGTTTGTGTACTGATCACTGTGCTCCGTACTTAGTTTTATAACTAAGTCAAAATGACCGAATTTTGCTTTTATGGACACGGATTTCTTGTTGTAGTGATAAGCTAATTCCATGTGTAACCCACTTGCAATATGTTTATATTTAAGTAAATGTGTTGTGTTACATATGTGCATATAAGAAACATTTTGTTATTTACTCATTGAATCTAATGTAATTTTTATTTCTTTTCACTTAATCTCCCATACCTAAAGTTTTACTTTTCGTTTCCTCCACATTATTCCCAAACATTGTATTCTATAATTACCTGAATCTTCAGGATACCGTTTATCATTTACTACTCTGCAAGTTTAATTCCACATAGCGTTGATAATCAAGTCTTCTCTCTTTCTGTTTATTTAGGCAAGCATAGTGTCAAAGTGTGTGATTTGTGCTTATTGTGGTGTTACCTACATTCTACAATTTTATTATTTTACTTAACTCATCTTCATCCATTTTCCTAAGATCTATTATTCGTCATTGTTATCTTTATCATTTGGAATTTCCTTAAAGTCTGTTATCATTTTCGTTCCTTTTCGGAAACATTCTCTTCTATTTGTCGTATTCATTTTTATTTTATTTCCACCACCTTGCGTTTGGCTTCCCATACTTCTCACTTGTTTCTACCTTGAATTTCGTAAATGTCTTATCATTTAACTTATTTGTTGTTCATATATGTCTCACTTTATCAACTATTGGCGTGTATATTACTTTAATTGTATATTATTTCTTTTTAACATTTTTCCTAACTGTATGTTTACAAACTTCTTCAGGATCTGTTTCTACGGTTTCTCTGTAAGCTTTGGAGATTCTGTAAAAATCGTATTTCTTTATCCAGACGAAATCAGTTCCCGTCATTTGTATTTGCAATTCCGGTTTTGTTATTATTTGTACTTGCAGTATTTAAGTAATACTGGGTTAAGTATCGTACATGATTAGGATGGGCTACCGGTCCCTGATTAGTTTTAGATTTGTGTGTCTGTTTTGTTGCTACTATACACAACGCCTGCATAAAATAATTCTTCTTACCTGAAAGTGGATGTTTCCCGATAGTGTATCGCGACAGAACTGTAATGTGTACACGCGCAAGGAGAGCTATCGTCAGTGCATTGGCTTCCAAAGCGGGGCGGCGTGGTTACGTTCGGGTCGTTTCTCAACGCGTTTTCAACCAAACTAGTGGACGTCTAGCCTCAATGTCAGCTGGTGAACACAATCTCTCAAACTGCAGTACTAGCCACAGCGATGTAATTGTCAATCTTAAGACTTTAATAGCGTAGTTTAACTCACAATGATCCTAAACCCTGCCAAGACCATAACAGGTGTAACTATAATTAGCAGATTGTTAATACGTTTGTGTTTATTTTGACAGATTTCCACAATGGGACTTTGGAAACAGATAACAACATGTAAGTATTAACACCTTAACTTACCGTAAACTACTGTAACTATTTTGGTTTACTCTAAATTAAATTTGGTTTTGGTTATTATACTTTGGAGTCCTATTCTTTAATCCTGAAGTTGGTAACATGTGAAAGCAAGTTTACAATTTGTTTTCCTTTTTGTTCTGCTGGAATGAAAAGTGTCTGATAGTACACACTATTGATCGCAAACATTCCTGGAGGATTTTGTTAGTAATAACAAGTCTGGTTTCCGGTTTAACACAAGTCGGTTTATTTATTTTAAACCCAAACGTTGTGTCCATAATACGACGAGGAATCCTCAGCAGCTCGATATTTAAACACATTTTCATCTCTGTCACATACTGCTTCCATATGTATTAGAACCGCAGCTCGGTCGCATGGCGACGCAATTTAGACGACAATTTAAGTGGAGTGTACGATTTAAAGTAAATTCAAATTTATAATGTGTTCTTGTTGTACACACTATTGATAGATAACATAGACCATCCCGACACCACTCCGATAACACGAGGCTCTATTGAACACACACACACACACACACACACACACACACACACACACACACACACACACACACACACACACACACACACACACACACACACACACACACACACACACACAGTGGCAAGTTAGTGTAAATACAGAATTTAAATTGTTTAATTACCGTTTTCTTCAAATTTTCTGAAATCATAGTTGTCGAAAATGATATCACATGTACCTAAATAATTTTCTTTGTACATAAGTAACTCAATTAGTTTCTTGCAGCATTCCTGAATAATATTTTTTTTCTAATTGTACTGGCCATCTGACGACCACATGCCAATTCTTTATCTTCAATTCTTTATTCCTTGTTATTTTCTTTTTCACCAATATTCTTTCATCTTTTCACTATGTTTCCTCTTTCTGTCTTCAGTCTACTTTGAACCTGCGTTTTTCTCTGGCCTACCCTGGACTCCTTCCATTTTTAACACTTTTGCTTAAACTAACTTCTGTTTTAATTGATCTTCTGCGTTTATATTATTTTTTTCTAAATCCTTTTGGTCTTCTTTAATCCAACTTAATGTTGACTTCTTTCCCCACAGATATTTGAAGATCTATTGTCGTCCATTAAATGTCCAAAAAATAATAGTCTTCTTTTTCTCATTGTTTCCGTTATATTTTCTATACTTCGGCAAGTTGAATATGTTAATTATCAAATAATCAAAATAACTATATATAATTAATTACATATAGTTGAATTATTAAATATCAAATTATAATTACTGCTCCAAGTAGTTAATATTATTTTTTAAATCACCTGATCTACGTTTCACTGATAGTATTATCATCTTCAGAGGACTATAGATGAATTAACAATAATCGAAATGATTCGATTTCAATATTGAAATAGTGAATTAAAAAATAATATCAACAACTTGCAGAAGTAATTATAATTTGATAAAAATTAAATTATAACTTGTGTGGATAAAAATCAGAGCTATAACATTCCCTGAAACGATAATAAATTGAATTAATAGAATAATACTAACTGACGTTTTAATAAAAAGCAATTAAATACAACTTATAAAACCATAAAAATTTTGTTCGTTTCGACATTTTGCTTTTACGGAAACAGACGATGTACGCGCGCGGAAGGTTCAAGGTTGGACGTAGAGAAAAGCCGAATAATAAAATTGCGTTTACAATAAGAGACAATTAAACTATGAGAATAGGCGAATAGGTCTCTCACAGTAGTCTCCTTGTACAGGAAACAGACTGCTTGTTACCTAAGTATATAACATAATCCTTTATAGACCAGAGACCCTCTGATAATTTGCAAAATGGCGGATCGAATGCAGAAATTGGACCCTATACAGGTAATGAGCCATTAATTACCTGGCCGTTTTGAAAACACTTTGACACAAGTTATGCTCGCCATATGAACTTATTAGAAACTTTTTCCGTCGTGAGAAGGAAATGAAGTTGGAAGGGGGGATGTAATTTGACTACATTTAAAAATATATATGTATTTACCAGGTAAGCACGTCACATATATATCAGATCATATAACAGCGTCGCAGCTTGTCAATTTCTGTTGCACAGCGACGAAATGTATACAACAATTAAAATTGAATCTACGATTTAAAGTATATTAAAAGATTAAAATTATTAATTTTTCAGAATGACAAACAAGATTTCCTCTTTTGAAACATATGTTCTTGCACAGTTTAAAGTATACAATTTTTAATAAAAGTCAGTACCGGGTGTTATTGGTTTTAGACGTACAAACGCCAAAGTCGGTCTCGGGTCCAGCACGCTATATGGCTTTCATGATCACTTAACACTTCCTGGCTTATTTTATTTAAGCTTTTGGCAAGGGCGTTTTTCTGTCTGGTGTTTGTGGAGTGCTCATAAAAATATTGTAGTGATTTTATGATTATTGATTTATCAGTATTAAATATAAGGATATCCCTATAAAAATATTTATTATTTTTAATTTTATTATTGACAAATACAACTTTTGTACAAATATGTATTTCGTACTTTTCAATTTCAGTAGTTTACACAATCATCATCATAATAATAGGCCTATAATGTTAAATAGTAATTATAATAATTATAATATAAATAATAATAATAATAATAACTATCAGATGATCATAGTTCAAACTGTCGAAACACTGTCAATATTCAAAAAACACAAAATATATTTTTGTAAGGAAAGTTTTATTTATATTAATAATAACAGTAATCAATATATACAAGAATAATGTGAGCAAACATGAATGTAACACACACACACACACACACACACACACACACACACACACACACACACACACACACACACACACACATACACACACACACAAAAGGTTCTTCATATTTGGTCACTAACTATATACACGGTCTCTCATTTAAAACAAATGTGTCGACGTTTCGACAAAGTTTATTTTCGTAAATAGAAGTGGTAAAACGCAAAACAGAAATAATTATATGTATATGACGACTGATTTAATAATTACTATGCGTGTTGTACGTGATTTTGGGTGTATGTTACATGAACTTTAAAGACATTATTGAAGTTATGTATGCAAAATTCCTTGTATGTGTGTGTGTTGATCACAAAAGTGGATCATAACATGTATATTAATTACTTATGAATTTCCTTTATACATGTCCCTGATGTTCATGGTAAATGTTGTCGATTCGTCTGCAGGAATGCCTTAAAAATGTGTTTAGTCAATAACCGAAGCTCACAAACCTTTCTTCTCTTACTAAGTAGCGGACACTTCTATATTAAGAATAGAAATTGTTGTAATGTAGTATTTATTACTGCCTTATGTAATACTGATACGCCGTTACTTCATTGCGTCTGTTTTAAATTTACAGATACAATATGCAGGGATTAGTTTACTCTAAAGTCTGTCGCAAGCTAGAACAAACGTTTGGCGGTACCAACTGTACGCTTTAAAGGTTTTTTCTAATTCATTTGTTTTCCAGTTTGCAAGCAACTTATAGTTACGCGTGAGCCAATGATAAACTCTTGCGGCGCCTACGGACCGGTGAGAGGCTTCAGCCGGCAGTGGTTGTGTCTGCAGGCCGTAGGAAGTCAGTATAACCAGATCTCTCCAGCTTTCTTGTTATATACGGCCGAGATTTCTGAAACAAGGATCTGTTTTAAGACTCAATATACGTTGATGATTTGTGTTCTTTATGTATATATATACTGTATGTGTGTGTGTGTGTGTGTGTGTGTGTGTGTGTGTCTGTGTGGAGTTCTTCCTCTAGTGTATAGATCATTGTGAATTGTAAATATATGGCAACATCAAGGTGCATTAATACGATTTTCAATGCGACGTTTGGTTAGTTTTTTGTATTTGAACGCTTTGAAATTTTAATGGTACACTCGTGTTGTTGAGAGTTACCGTTGCGAAACTGTTATAATATGTGCGTGTGTGTGTGTGTGTGCGGCTCCTGGATGCTGACGGTGACGATGATGATGATGATGATGCTTTGTGACTCCACAGCTGTGTACCATTGGTTCTTCTTTTTCCGGACAATTTTGATTCTCAAATCAGCAGCCAGCCAGGACTTTCTCGTAACTGTGAGTAACTCGTAACGCTTGATTCCGCCGTGTTAATCGTAAGTTTTGGTCTCGCTATAGAGTTAAGTGTTTACTTCAAATTCTTCAAACTTCGTCTTCAAAGCCCCTCGTAACAAAAGACGAAACTCATTCAATTTATGTCTTGCAACAAAACAGCTTGCGACATTTTGAACTGTGCATGCGCAGGATTCTAACCACCAAGGCGGGGAGTTTATATTACACTTACTTAGTCGTACGTGAAAAGTGTGTTAATTGCTCTTTCGTTCTAATTCTTGCATATTGTTGTGCATTTATTATTATTATTAATTGCTGTTGAGTCTAACTGGAAATAAGCGTAGGTGTAGTTGAAAGCGAAATAAATACAAAATAATGCCTGTCAGGAACCCACGAACCACACACTTTTACAGGTCAAAAACAGCTAACGAGAAAATTGTTTGTCGTGAGCCAATGTCTCAAGCCTTTCTCCGACGAAGCGATGCTTTGAAATACGAAGCGTCGAAACGGTTCTGTCGCAAAACAGAATGTCGCTCCAGTGTGTGGCCGGTTTAAGTGTTTGACGCGCTAATTTCTGTGACTACTCTTCTTTAACATCAGTGTATTGTGCTCTGAGATATCAGTGTAAAACGTCTGGTGAAGATTTTTGCTCAGAGACAAATAATTTCGATGTTGTTGTTGTTGCTGTTGCTGATGATGATAATGTAAAATATTACAATGGTACTAATATGTTTTCTGTGTCGTAGGCCTCACAACCCTCTGCTGCGTGATGAAGAAGGATCCCAACGAGGACCGGATGGTGAACGGTACGTACTGTTACAGATTATTGAATAACTGTTAGCGGTTAAGTGGAACACGTAGCTAACTAAAACGTTGGGGCGGGAGATTGTGCTGGCTGCAGCGACGAGAGAGGCTACCCTGAATCCCAAACAACAGCTGGCCAATTCGTGGGGAGTAAAGAATCTTCCATGCCATTGTTTCATGTAAAACGATTTCAAAATGTTGACACTAAAAATGAGAATACAATTTTGAAAATGTGAAAATTTTAAGGTAATGATACAGAAAACAGAAGACCAGTTACAAAGGCTGATGTTGACATTCAATAACATCATGCAAGACTGTGGGCTACAGATCTCTGCTACACAATCTAAAACGATGGCATTTAAGGGAGTTGCTTTAAAGAACTAAGATACTCGTGAATAATCAGATTTTGGACCAGGTTAGGCATTTTAATTACCTGGGTTGTGATATCTCATATGGAACCGATACTGATTGGGATAGTATGCTAACAAAATTTTGACGCATCTGTGGAACGATCCATAGGTACCTAAAAATAAAAACGGAATGATACCCGAATACAATTTTTTTACAAAACTGTGGTTGTCCCTACATTCCTGTATGTTAGAGAAACATGGGCTCTTGGTAAAAGGGACGTATAGAGGATTCAGGCAGATGAAATGAAATTGTTAAGAGAAACGCAACGTTTTTCTCACCTGGATCGGAAAAGGAACAAGGATCTTAGACGCAAATTAAATATTGTATTGTGCATTATGTATTATGCACCAGAAGACAGAAGACCACAGACGGAGAGAGGTTCCGAAACTCATCCTAGGGCCTAATCATTGGGGTAGTGGTGACGATGATGGTGATGAAAATTTTTACAAGGAAATATTTTCCCGAACATTTTTAATCGACATTTCAGGCTACACTAATTGTCTAAACATCTAAAGAAAGCAATACAAGTCGGTAGGAAATACGATTAAACCATACTGGGTAGGTGTGATTATCTTCTCAGGGAATGTGATATTCTAGTGTTTTTGTTTTGACAGCTGTAGTACGTGGTCAAGGCATATTGTCTGCTTTGTCAAGACGTCCTGACTTGCTTTAGAGCAAGGAGAGTTAATATGTTTGGAGGAAGACTGATTCGCTTGGAAAACTGTTTATTAGAATCGACCATTTGTATAGAGCTTAGACAAAATTAAAGCAAAAATCTCTTTACTTTTAATTTCCAAAGTATTCGTCAATTCCACAGGAGAACAAGAAAGATAGATCTATCAAGATAAAGAAATCAATTTATTAATATGAACTGTCATTGTTAGATCTGTATTTAGATGGTAAAGGAAAACAAAGATCATACGAGTTGCATTGAAGACTAAAGTACAGAATAGAGAATTCTTCAGTATCTTGATGATAAAAATTTTAAAGTGAACTGATAACAATAAACCGTAAGAATTTCAGAATACGTGAAACAAAGATGCTAAACAAACATTAATTACTAGACAGTTGTTTTGTTTTATGTGGGTAGTTATTTGTTGACGAACACTTGATTTGTCGGATAACAAAAGTATACTGCTATTAAACTATTTAGACAAATATTTACTAACAAAAGATGAAGACTAACTACCGTGGTTACATCAGAACTTGGGTCACACGAAATGAAAGAAACTGTAAAAATAAATTAACAAACATTTTTTACATAAATGTTTAGTTTTTATATGTTTTAAATGTTTAGTTTCATCTTGCAATTTATTTTACAAATCCTAGTACTTTATTGTATTAGTACTAGTACGTAGATTTTCCTACTATGTAATCTAGTATGTACAAAATATATGGTTTTGCACTAAAACAAAGTTTGCCCTGGGAAAATGAAAAACAAATTTGATAGTAATCAATTGCCCATTTTATGGAGCTTTATACTGACAGAGACTAAGTTTTTATCATATAGTTTAAAAATACAAAGTATTACGTTTTCACTTTTATAAGATTGTACTTACAAAACATTTGTCTTCAATATGGTTGAAGCATAAATGGCCACCTAACATACGATCTTTTACCCCAATAATGGCCATCAATCTTTTGGTAACGTGTATTACATTCCAGAAAAAGCAATTCTTTATATAACTCAAGTTCTAAACACGATTTTAAGAATTATAATATCTGGAGAGTACCGATTGCATAATGTTGATGTCGTTTACAGGGGGTCCGCCCAGGGACGATGATACGAAGACGAAAGACGGAGGCGGTGAAGTGCTGGAAAAGGAACGGCCTTGTGAGGTTGCGGAAACCACTTGCAGTAAGTTAACAAAATTATTTTTTTCCATGTCTTACTTACATTATTGTATAATTTACACCATACTAAAAGGTTATTCGAAGGTGTAAAGTGTTTCTAAAGTGTATCATAAAATAATTGGTCAAGCAAGAAACCGTTAATATGTGAAACAGTCAATAGGTCTCTTTTCTCTTGCTTGGCTAAATGTATGTTCCCCATGTCTCAGATGATGAGAACATAAATGTACGGGGTAAAGGTTGACAAATTACTGAAGAAGAAAGTTTAATGACGAATATACATGAAAGCCGATTCTAAATAAACGTTAGCATACATACATACAGAAATAACAAGTAGACGTGAAATTTAAAGACTGAACATTAATAATCAAACACAGAATATTGATGAAGACCATAAAATAATTAATTATTAATGATCAAATAATTATTAATTGTTTGGTGCGATTAATAAGGGTAAACTATACGAATGTCTTAAACTTAAAAAAGATAAATAATTCAAAGTGCACTTTATTTTATACGGAATGCTAACACACAAATGGAAGAAACTTACAACGTGATGATGATGACGCTTGAACAAGCGTAGAAAATGTTTGTAACATTCTGGAAAGCGGATAAGAAACAGAGAACGTAGGAATTGTATAAACGCAGAGGAAACGATAAAGAATGGTATTAAAAAAAACTATAATTGCTTAAGGACTGAATCGTCTAATATAGGGTGGTCCACGAGAATCTGATCATTTTAAAAATAAAATAAGTAACATAAAATAGGTTTAATTTAAATTTGTTTTTTTAATGTAATTACTGCAAATTTGATGCAATTTACAGATATAAGTTTATTTTTTAAATAAGAATTCTGTCAAATGTCCTCCATCATTTTGTATGCACTGTTGCAGTCTCTCACATAGATTTCGCATCGCTGAATGCACCATGTTGTTTGGTATGGCTGCGATTTCTTCCTGTATGGATGCCTCGAGTTCGTTGATGTTGTTAGGTTTATTAAGAAACACTCTAGACTTTAGGCATCCCTAAAGAAAATAGTCACATATTGTCAGATTGGAAGATCTTCTCCTTTGGAAATCACGTGGCCTGGAAGTATCTCTCGTACTACCCCATGGACGCTCTGGCAGTGTGGGCTGTTGCCCAACCTGCTGATGAAACTACACAGGGTTCAATTCAGCTCCTCGATGAAGCAGTTCAGGAGGAAGGATTACTTGTAACATCATTGCGTATCGGGCAGAAGTGACTGTCAGTTTATCCTTCCTCTTCAAAGAAATAGGGCCAATGATCCCACAACTTGCCACAACACACCACACAGTGCTTATTATCCACAATTTTATCGTATTCCGCCCAGAAACAGTATAATGACGTGGAACATTAAAGTGTTGGCAGAATAATCACTGCGTAATCACAACTGAATCACCGTTTTTAAAATAACTTTCCACTACGAATGCACAGTATGTGGAAGTCCACTGTCCCATTGTAACGAAAAGGCCACAGCCAGTCCGTTTCCCGCTTGCACGCCAACCTATGTCGCTTTAAAGTTCGTCAGATTCCCTTGGACCACGCCGTATAATTGTTTGTTCTTTGGACGGTTTTACCCTACCTTAGCAACAAGGTTTAAGCAGATTCTTTGTTAAATTTTCTTGCAGTGACACGGCTTGGATTCACAAACATTTGGTAGTTCCTTACGTCTTGAATTTTATATTTGTTTTAATTATTCATTTTTTGATACAATTACTACAAATTTATGAGTATACTGTTCTCCATATCAATTTTATTGTAAATACAGTTTCAAACTAACCAGTTGTAGCGTATTGATTGGAAGAACACTCCACTAAAGACCTTACCGTCACATGTGGCTCGTGAATTTGGTAACATTTGTTTAAGTACATGGAAATGCCCCCTACCAGAATAGAACGCAAAGTAATATTGTACTATATATATTCGGTTTGGCACTGTATGACATTACATCGTCATTCAATACAATTGACTTCTTCTTCTCCTTCATTAGCACTACGGCCCAACTCCAGCGCTCCAAAGTCTCCTACCTCCTGCCACCTCAACATAACCCCTCACATCCATTCTTCTTAGATCTCCAGCACATCATCTCATCGTCTTATCCTAGGTTATCCCCTCTTACTGCTTATACACCTTTCTTACTTTCTTATACTCGTCATCTTCTTTAACCGGCCATAAACACGCCGAACAAACTTTCTTTCATACCTCAATTTGTTTTGTTCCTTTTTTGCTAATGTTCATGTCTCACCTCCATCATCAACAACCAGTCTAACGTATGTCTAATTAAACAGGTTGCTTTACAATAATCTACTGTTAACATAATATGTCCAATTTTCTATTTTTACATGTTATTATTGTCGTGTTTATGCACCCTTCATTACATATCATGTTACTCAAGTATCTGAAGTTATTAACATATATTAACTTATACCTGTAGATCTCTTCTCTTTTCATATGCAGAATTTAGCATGTACTTAATTTTGCTAGTATTTACATTCAATCCCAATTCAGCGGACATTTGAGTTAGCTCTTGATTAGTTAATCTCTACTAATTGTCTTGATATAGCTTTATCACAGCATTAGCGTAAGTACATATTTGGCGTGTCTTAGTTAATATTTTTTCTCATTGATCGACATCTTTAATGGCATAGTGTAGCGCACTAATAAAGAGAGATCCATCACCTTGCTTAACACCCTTACTAAATGTAAATAATTAATTTAGCATGTTCTCATACTTAATTTTGGCTTTAAATTTGTTTACTGCAATAAAACAGTACATTTTGTAAACACAAAATTCTTTGATGTTGGTTGTACAATTGCAAACTCAAACAATATGACGACAGCAAAACTCTGTGACTATCGTCATTTTGGAAGACAGAGTCTGTTCGTCTTATGGTAGTGACTTATTATCTCTATATATAATTAACATAATTTATTTTAATTAAATTTTGCAGTATAAACAGCTTATTACTACAGTTAACTGGTCAATTATATGTTCTAGCTGATTTGGTTGTCTACACCCCACCACCTTCTTACTTCCTGAAGATGGACGTAAGTTACAGGATTTTTTTTATTTAATAATTTATGAATATGGCTTTGTATATAGACCCTAGTTGTATTGTCAGTGTGCTAATGTTAGACACGGTATAATGTAGGCACAAGATAAGTATCTCAAGATGCATGCTTGCGTTGGTTGTTACAGAATACAATTATGTACTTTATCTAACGTAAACAAACTAATATACTTTATAGAAATTTTCCTAACAAAACAAACCTTTATTAACAGTATGTTCCTTTATTTAAGTATTTTAACTTAACAAAAAGCGTATCTAACTTCTTTCTTATTCTGTCAAATGTACATTCTAATCAGTACATGTTTAGTTAGTACACATTTGATTATAAAAAAATATTGTTATATTGGAGTGTTAGTGGTCTCAAATATTTCTACTAGTAATTTTATACAAACCACTATGTTGTCTTTGGTATTGACGAGCGCTTTCGGCAGTCAAGCCATCTTCAGTCTGCCGAAAGCGCTCGTCAATACCAAAGACAACAAAGTGGTTTGTATAAAATTACTAGTAGAAATAGAAGGATTATAAAAACGTTTGCACTATTCCCTTCAAGCTCCAAACCTGTTATTTGTTTGGAGAAATATCTCCTGTATTGAGGATATAAATGAACTGCCTTTCAATAGATAACCTTCTCTAATTAAAAGTTAAACAAAGTTTCACCAATATGTCATTACGTTCCCTGCAGTCTCATCGTGTTAGGCAAATCAAAAGCGTTTCAGTAATCAACATGAGCCAACATAGCCGTTTTGAAGTTTACTCATTGTCTGTAAATAATGTAAAAGCATTACTGTGGTAATTTAATTTAACTGCTTGACCATTTGGTGGTTTCCGAAGCCTCTAAATTTGTAAATACTTCTTAGTGATATTAGCGTCAAAATGTGTTTACGTTACTTCTACTTGCTTAGCATACATTGTAACTGTACAATATATTTTCCTATACAAATGTATACATATCTAGTTTATGGACACATTTATTAAAATTATCAACCATATTTATGAAGACTATATCCCTTTTAATTAATTCTGAATTGTGACATTACGTTGTTATTTTCCATTGCTACACATTTTTCAGTAAATTTGCCTTTCACTAACAAGCCAGTTTCTCAACAGACTACCATTTGCCTGTCATAATTACTGTCTTTACCTGTCTCAGTTTTCATACAGCTATTTATAGTAATGTTTTACAACTTCAACTTCTGTGTCCATTCCAGTTCTTATTTGTTTTAAGCTTTCCTTGTCTTTGTTAATACCATTTTCTGTACGTAACTTTGGAATTTCATAGTTTTCATGCTTCTATGATTTCTACAAATTTTGTCATATTAAAGTCCTATTATATTACGTAGCGTCAGCAACAGAAGTGCTTCAAAACATGGAAGCGTTATGGTTTATTGATTTATCAGTAATTCGGTTTAAAATACCATTCCTTGTATAGTTTCGTGGCCAAATATGACGCTATTTTAATCCATATAAAGTTTCTTTATGAAGTAGTCCCTTACAAAAACATCATTTTAATACTATAAGCAACAATTCTTCAAATATTAAATAGCTCTGAAATAACAATAATCACTTGATTCGATTTCAACATAAAAAACGAATAATCGAATTTAAAATAAAGGAAATGGTGTATTTAATTTGATTTAAGTTATTAATGCTTTTAATGTTTATTTAACAGCTGTTTTGACGGTTATACTGAAAAATTCTTATATTTCTATTTAATTTATTTTATTTTGTTTATATATATATATTATTTAATGACTACCATGTCAGACATTCACAATACTAAGTTAATTAAAAGCATATAAGAGGGTCAAGAAATGAATTTCGGGGAAAATTGCAATATATTATAAACGCAATAACAATAATTTACTAATTAAACAACAAACTCAATTCAAGATGTAAAAAGAAAACTAGACGATCTATTTAGAATTATAAATGTAATAAAATAAATCAAATATAAACATAAAAATTGTGCAATACCGTCAAGACATCTGATAAATCGATCTACTGTCTAAACATTAAAACGATTGAAAGTTAAATCAAATTAAATCCATAATTTCTTTTATATTAAATTTGATTATTCGTTATTTTTTATATTGAAATCAAAGAAATTGATAATTATTAATTTATATATAAACCTCTGAAACTACTGATTTTGGTCAGGTAAAAATACAATCATAAATTTTACTTGCAGAAGTATTTAATATTTGAAGAACTCTTCATACTATAGAAAACCTGCAACAAATATTGAAGAGTTACCTAAAAATAAAGATGTGAGCAATAAGTAAATGCACATAATATATATGTATGTGTATGTGTACGCGCGCGCGCGCGCGCGCGCGTGTGATTCATTTGTTGTATGTTTTTAATTAACTTAGTATTGTGGATGTTTGACATGTGTGTGTGTGTGTGTGTGTGTGTGTGTGTATATATACATACATAGTAATTTAAAATTTATGTTTATATTACCTCAAGATGTTATATTTTTCCTATTCGGAACATGTTTCGAGAGCTCCCGTGCTCTCATCTTCAGCCTTCAGTGGAGCTCTTGAAACATGTTCCGAACAGGAAAAATATAACATCTTGAGGTAATATAAACATAAATTTTAAATTACTTTATATATATCAAGAAACGAACTGTAGCAGAAAGTGATTGAATATATATATGTGTGTGTGTGTGTGTGTGTGTGTGTGTGTTTGTGGGCGCGCGTGTTGTCTAACCATATGGAGTTCTTTGGCTCCGCTGTGTAGTCTACATTACACAAACCCAACTGATACTGACCATAGCGTCATAGTTTTCGTTTATCAATACTTAAACAACGGCACCCCAATGTTTGTCTTACTGAACTCTAAAGAATTACAATTTGACTTTCTCGCTTTTCAGGACCACGCATACACATTGGTCAATATGGTGGTAGAGGCTCCAGACTTGCCATTATACCTGGACTACACACTTGTAAGTAGTATTCAATTGGCATTTACGTAATAGGCTATTCAGGTCAGTTTTGTTATACTCTGTTAACTAAATGTGAGTTTTTGTTGATCAAAACGTATGGTTGCAATAAATTATTCGATGAGTACTGTCACGGAATGTTTTGATCAAACCTCGTATGTTACATTTCCGCGCGTGTTGTGTGTGTAAGGGAAGGGCGAGACAGGAGCGTTGTATACCGTTGTTACATTTTGATTTGGGCTATACAATGGAAGAACTATACACAATTAGAAGGGAATTTGTATACAATGATGTTAAGTTGCTGGAGAGATAGTGACAAGTTCACATTTACTGATGATGTTTCTTTGGTGTCTCTAGAAACGAGAAGGCATTTGAATATTGTCAGTATTGACAAGACTGAAGTTCTTGTCAGTACAAAACTTGTGGAGGGGACTGTGACTTTCCAGAATCTACCTTCGGGATGTTTAGAACACGGTTGCAAAATACGAAGGACGATGTTTTGTGTACGGACTGCGTGCTCCTGTCCTTTGGTCTAGCTGTATGTTAGGCTAGATAACATTACCTGCTGCCGATTGGCTCAATATACCGGACAATACGAAGGACGACGTTTTGTGTACGGACTGCGTGCTCCTGTCCTTTGGTCTAGCTGTATGTTAGGCTAGATAACATAACCTGCTGCCGATTGGCTCAATACGAAGGACGATGTTTTGTGTACGGACTGCGTGCTCCTGTCCTTTGGTCTAGCTGTATGTTAGGCTAGTTAACATATCCTGCTGCCGATTGGCTCAATATACCGGACAATTCATACTACAACGTAGCAGCAGTTCCTTCATTCGTCACTCCACCAACCTGCACTACCCAATAAGACGCTCGACCTAACAGAGCCCAGTATCAGTAATGTGACGGTTTCACGCTGTCTCCACAGTGATAGCGTGTAAGCATTCCCATTTTGATAAACCGTAGTTATATCACGGTCTTTTCCTGTATCCTGTTTACAATTCCATTTAAGAGAAGTGCATCCGGTATGTATCGACCACAGTTCATGTTACCGGTATAATGACCACCAGCCCACTGCATTAATGTGCATTGCAAAATTAGTTTGAAGAACAAGATTTAGTAATTAATAAAGTTGTGTTAGTAATTATACTCACAAACATACATTACACTATTGCACACCATTTAAAATAAAACCCCGATTAGGGTTTCCAGACTTCACATCTTATCATCAGATCGGAAATATACAATAATGGAACGAGACAATGCCTACTTGCCCAACAGGGTGTACACATCCCTTAGGTAAACGCCGTTCCCTTCTGGCTGTGAATGCACAAGGCGGGTTCGGTCACCGTGTCGGTACTTTTAGTTTGTGTGCGCGCGCGCGTGTGTGTGTGTGTGTGTCCGTACGCGCGTACATCACTTTCTGTACTTAATAATTTAAAACCTCTCCCATTCATTTAATTTTTAACATGTTATAATACAGCTTTCTTTTTGGCAGAGGCTTGGTAGGCAATGGTTTTGACAATATAATGCGTACAAAACCTATGCCGAAAAGGAAGCTATATTGTAACATGTTAAAAAGTATCTGAATGGGAGAAATTTTAAAGCATTAGGTATTGAAATGATGTACACACACACACACACACGCTCACACACACAAAATGTACTAGAAATTAAAAATTAGGCTATCGACACGGGTGACTAAACCCACTATGTGCGTTAACAATCAGAATGTAAGGGCAAGGCGTCTACCTCAGAGATTGTTAGGAAAGTGTGTACGCCCTGTTGGGCAAGTAGAGGTATAAAGGAATTATCTCGTTTTTATTATTGTATATTTTCGTTCTTGTATTGTTGTATGATGAGCTGTGAAGCTTGGAAAGCCTAACCGGGAATTTTTTCTACAGCGGTGTGCAACAGTGTAAAACTGTAATTATGTTACAGGAGGCAACATCAATTTATTATTCAGTGTACAACGGTCAAGTGGAATTCACAACAAGAGGGGTGGAGGTTTCCGGATATATGTCACTGGAATACGGGGTAAGTTGACTACGTTTTTTTATTTTTTAAAGCTACGCTGAACAGCTTAATCTACAATGACAATAAAACGTCTTTAGATTATTCGTATGCAATAATGTGAATACTAGTGTTAGGCTGTAGTATCGCTTAGGCAAAGAGATGCTGTACCGGCAATTCGTACTTCAGTAATAGTAGCGTCAGTTGGTACTGATGGAACTAGCGAACCGATGACTTTACAATTATTTCTGCAAGTCTCAAATGGTGAAAATGTCCACTTTCCTATCGATTTAAATTATAAATGACAACCAAGAAACAAGACAGTAAAATACAGGCCTCGGTAATGGCGCTGTTAAGAGTAGTTAAAATGTGTTCTAAACTTGATTATATTTATAAGGAATGACGCTATAAGATGAGAGTTACAAGTTTTTAACTTGTAATGAAAAATTAAAAGATTACAAACAGTGGTGGAGATGGATGGAGAATTTTTGAAGGCGGAACAGGCAGCACTTTGCTTATGAAGTGTTGTAAAAGTGATGCTGTGCCCTTTGCTATTACGCCTTTATAGGTGGCTAAACAAAGGTAAGACCTACAACCGTCTGTCATTTCCTCCGTCACGTGTGATTCTACAGCTGGGACGTAACATTCTCCTTGCCCAAGCCCTTTGAAGTTACCGCTTATTCTAATAAGGAATTAGAGATGTTTACGTATTTCAATTTTGGTGTTTGCAATTTATTACACCCTCTCGGGCGTAGCACAAAGGTACATCTAAATCTGCTCAGACTTTCAGTCTGGGGTGTGGAGGTAACTACAAGTGTGAATATTTCCCGTTCAGGATATTTACTACCGAAGGAATGACACAATTTGTAGCCACGGAGTTTGATATTACCTCCTGAGCGTCACAATTCCACGTGCTTCCTACATCACATACTTTTGATCAACCTATGTGCTGCTTGCCATGTCAAACTCAATAAACGTCTTCCCCTCATTATCAGTTCCCTTGCCGGGGCAGTAACACCGTGTGGACGACCTAACACGATGAATGCCACGCTCAAACGTTTTGTGGACACAGGGTTCAGTTAAACTGAGTATCCTTATCCCACGTGTTTCCTACATCACCTACAGTACTATATGTACATCACGTGGCTTGTGTGCCGCTTGCCACGTCGGTAACATACCCGAAAAGCAACAACACGCCCGCTCCAACAACGCGTTGGTATTTGTATACAGAAACCTTCGAGCTACTTGTAAACAAGGAGAATGCTGCACTTATAACAGAGTTGGACGTTCCATTGGGAAACCTGTTAGACACATTTCATATACTATAATCACTTAGAATGCTTTGCTTTTTGTAATGAACACATTACTCCGCTATATATAATGAAAGAAACGGTTTATTTTCAGCCGTTCCAAGGAGACGTGGAGAGTAACTTTGCCTGTGACCAGGAAGACGGAATGGGCGGACTCCGAGCTGGCGAAGCGGCAGGGGGCAACGGCAGCCAAATCTGAAGTGTTCTTTGTCATCTGTTTTCGTACAATTTCAGGATTATCAATATTTCTGTTTATCTTCTTAGATATTTTTCATTGTTTTGTCTACTATATTTATGATTTTTCCGGTGAATGTTTCTTATACTTCTAATATTATCTTATATTATGTTTCTTATATTTCTTATAAGTAATGTTTACTTATTTATCAATGATTTTTCCATTTACGTATTTATTTTTCACTAATGTTTTCCTTATATCTGTTCAATGGATATTCTTTTTTTATTTATATTTTATCAATTGTGTTTATATTTGTTTTTTATAATTACTATTTTCTTTATTATTTTATACATCGTTACAATTATACGCGTATGTGTGTTTTGAAGTGTACATAAACTAAAAATAAACTATTTGCCATTTAGCCATTATGGTTATAAATTTAATTAAACAACAGTACAATAGGCTGGGTTGGAGTGTGTAGGGTTAATTGTACTCAAACTAGTAATAATTGGTTTATTTCGTTTAAAATTGATAGCGAGTTCTGCATCTCTATAACAGATAATTTATTAGTTAATTTATCTCTACTTAATGTAATCCTTCCCTCCTTCGTTTGACATAGTTCTTATTCAAGAAGATGAGGACGATTTATAAAGAGCTATGTTTTAATTACAAGAAATGGCAAGAGAGTACTCACCGACAATTTCAGTAAGAAAGACCAAAACCATGGCTTTTAAAGGTAACTGTCTAGTGAGGACTAAAACAATTGTAAAAAACAGCACTTTAGAACAAGTGAGCCGTTTCAAATATCTCGGCTGTGCAGTAAGCTATGAATCTGATTATGATATAAGAGAGAAGATAAATACATTTAGGAATATTTTTGGTACGATTCATAGAAATCTTAAAAATAAAACAAGACACAGCACAAGGATTAAATTTTATAACAATTGCAATATTCACGTTGATTTATGCAAGTGAGGCATGGGTCATGACAAAAAAGGAAAGGGGCAAGATTCAGAGGGCTGAAATGCAGTTTCTTCGAAAAATACTTTAAATTATACATTCCAAGATAGAATATGGAATGCAAATATCAGATCAGAACTCGAAGTAAAGGACCTTAATGAAATTATTTCAATTACAGAAGACAATGTTGGGATCATCCGCAAAGGATGCCAGAGGATTGATTTCTGAAAGCGGCACTGAACTATAAAGCCATTGGTAGAAGAGACCACCCATCTCATTGGGTCGTGCGAGGATGAGATGGGTGCCGGAACAGGTTTATATAACCTAACTTGAAGAGGAAAAGGAAGTAGAAAGACTAATAGTAACTTCAGGGTTTCCTCTCTTCTAATGAACGTATTTAAAGTCAGTATAGTATTTTGAAATTTAATTCCCCCGAAATAGGTGATAGAATTATATAGTATTGCTTCAGTTAAACATTAATCTTTTAAATTATTTTTGTGTAAATGTAAACGTACGCATATTTAAATGTATGTTTTTCTCTTTTATTTTGGAGCCACGCTCACTACTAAAAAATTAGAATTGACAACTTAAAAATTACTGCAATACACTATGACAAAATATCACCTTACGCAAAAAATGTTGTACAGGGAGGCAAAAATCACGTATAAATGGTTACGTAACGTCCAACGAACCCATTTCACGCACACTGTTCGTATTTACCACAACATACGAGCACGCGCGTGTGGGCAAACACACGCGCGCACACACAAATCTACACAACACTGTACATAGAGAATAGAAGAGAGAGGTAGTCGTTATGTAAATGTAAGTGCACTTACGCTTCAAAGGGGAAAATACATTAGCATACTATAAACTCAGCCAACGATACATTGGTAGGACTTAAAATAGTCTACGGCTTAAAAATTCGTTTACTATCCAATAACAGTGACGCACTTGCGTAAAAATTACCTAAAAATAAAACACCACTCTAAAACAATGCCTCGTTTTTGGTTGCTGTGAATATTGCAATGTAAAATTGAACAAAACCATTATAAACAATATTAACGATTTAAAAAACGTGTCTTCTTCAAAACAGGATATTAACGTAAGCAACATTATTATGTTTAAAAGGAATAAATTCCAACATTATTAATTGTTAATTTAAATTTAAGATATACTTAGCGTAAAAGTATGGATAATCTTTAGTAAATACTTCAAATAGTTTATGGGTTAAGTTTTAAATGACGTAGTAGTAGTAGTAGTAGTAGTAGTAGTAGTAGTAGTAGTAGTAGTAGTAGTAGTAGTAGTAGTAGTAGTAATAGTAGTAGCAGCAGTAGCAGTAGCAGCAGTAGTAGTAGTAGCAGTAGTATTAGTAGTAGTAGTAGCAGCAGCAGCAGCAGCAGCAGTAGTAGTAGTAGTAGTAGTAGTAGTAGTGTAATAGTAGTAGTAGTAGTAGTAGTAGTAGCAGTAGCAGTAGCAGTAGCAGTAGCAGCAGCAGTAGTAGTAGTAGTAGTAGTAGTAGTAGTAGTAGTAGTAGTAGTAGTAGTAGTAGTAGTAGGGTTATTTATGAGATTTCTTAGTTACTAGTAGACAAGTGAGCTAGCAAGGAATCTGTAAGGTGACAAAATAGGTAATGAAAGAAAGTAGTTGGTATAATAATTTTGCGTGTTATTGCAAAGATAATTTTACAATTTTTAGTGTTTGTGTACTCTTAGCAGCAGTGTGTTGATATGTCCTCACCTGGTGAAGCTTCAACACCTGAGGAATTCAGTGCTTCAATTGAATCCTTCTTATTCTAAGAAAAATATTTTTAATACGTCAAGATTAACTCATGTGGTGGTTTTTACTAAAGTGTTTTCTCATTTAAATTGGTTATTGATATCAAATACGTATGGTCGGTTTGTTCTAGTGTGTGTTTAGTTTAAGGAGAAAGTAAAATAATATGTTAATTTTTCACCAAGTATTCTGAGCATGTTTAATATTTATCTGATTACTTATGGCTAAACAGAGGTGCGTTTATCTATTCTTGTTTTACTAGAAAGATATCTTCTAGTTGTTGATCTCAAAAATATAAAAATTTCAAAACATTTTTACACTATATATAAACAGTTGCCTCTAATAGACGGCATTAAGCGAAAGAAAGTACAAATGAAATGGAGCAAGCGAGACACGTAGAGATGAGAGAGAAGAAGAGAGAGAGGGGAGAGAGAAGTGAATTAACAAGAGAAACAGTCAAAGAAAGAGACGAGTCTATCTAACGAAACTCTGTGTGTACCTGACAGGTTATGCAGTCCGGCCACGTATCTCGTTCAACCGGTCACTAAAGAAAGTTACAACTTTACATCTGCGACAAGATTATTAATAAGATCTGAAGTATTTATGAGGCAAAGTTTGAAACAGTAAATGTGAACAAGTTTTTTTCTTTTTGGCTAGAGAAATTTCTTTCTGTATTTGCTCTGAGTTTTATGTATTACACATACAACAAAGTTTTATTATATGAAGTTATAGTAGACGAACAACTGTTTAAGATTTGTGAGATAAATTTTTATCTTGTTAACACACTAAGTATTAAATAAAACATTCCTGACGTATGAAGCGCACGATCTACGTATTAGACATATTAGATTAATATTAGACAATGTTATATTAATTATATATTACATTGGCGTGGCGTGGGTACATAACAGCTGTTTCCGGTTGTGATAGGCCTAAAAATTAATTCGAATTTTTCCTAGTACGAAGTATTTTTTTAAGAGGTAAAATATTCTTTTTAGAGCCAAAAAAGTTTGTTAGAGTATTTTCTATTATTCGCTGGCAGAAGAAGAGTGTCCCGGTTCAACGCGATCTGACTCTCATTATACTTACACCGAATAAATCAGGACAGAAATAATCGAATTAAAAATAATAAAGACAAACAGAGAAACATATAACAAAACAAACAAAATACAAACAGGTACGTACTAGTAGTAGGGCCTAACTGCTGCACGTCGATTCCGAAAACGAACAAACTGCTAACTGAGCGTTTCGCCGGTTTATACAGCGGCAACAAATTGGGTGGATTAATGTGCCCCCCCCCCCCGTGTTTGTACTGTGACAATTCCTACGAGGTCAATGACCACGCGCAGTAAAATATTGCGATGTCTGAGCCGGCAACACAAGACGGTGCAAGTGCCCAGTAGTTTGAAAGCAATGCTACAGTTTTTCTTCTAATATTTCCCTACATATGGTTATTCTAAAATTTTACCTACTAATATTGTTGGAATTTCAAATTATTTAATAACTAAAGTATTTATTCTGTGATTTAATTAATATTATTTTATTTAATTGCTTGTACTGTTACCGCCTGCAACAGCGGTTACATGGACGCCACACTACTGTTAGCAGGCGCGGATCCACGGAAGGGGAAATGGGGGAAATTTCCCTCCCCAAGTGGTCACTTCGCAGGAACGGTTTGTCGTCTTGTTATTGTGAATATGATTAAAAAATCATATCACATACGTAGGTTCACGGTTTTACCCTAAAATTACTTTAAATTGTAACTGCGCCTTACCAGCGTGCTTAATTCTTGTTTGATACATAACTTTAATGAGCAGTGTTTATTTTAAACTGTACGTGAACATTATTAAAAGAACATTGTGAGTTAGTACTTGTACAGTAATACAAATGTGAGTAAGTACTTGTACAGTAATACAAATGTGAGTTAGTACTTGTACAGTAATACAAATGAGAGTTAGTACTTGTACAGTAATACAAATGTGAGTTACTTGTACTTGTACAGTAATAAATGTATTACGTTAGTAATAGCAAACTGTAGTTTATGTTCACTCGTTACTATAATTTATACTTTAGACCTTTAAATAATGATCTAACTTTTCAAAATCCTCTCCAAAGTCAACACTTTCCTCCCCCAAAAGTGTTTGCTGGATCCGCCCCTGCTGTTAGACATATTAATTAAAACATTAAGCTCCAATAATATCAGTACGTTCAGTTACTAGCAAATATAATGTTTCGGTTTGTAAGCTACAGCTATTCAGCGACGCATCAACTGCGCAGATTACACTTGCCCGGGAAGGATACGTGTTTGCAAATCCGCTTGGGAGTGTAGTTGCGTTGATTTGACTGCAACGGCGAGTGACACTGATTCAGTCTATATTCGTCTCACCCATATTCATACACTGACTCATATTGTTGAGTGTGTACTGCCAGTGGAGGAAAAACCATTAAAAACAATAAAATAGAAATTTAATTAATTTTCGTAGTCTAATTACAGTTCTGTAATAGCTAAATTAAAATTACGAAGTTTATGTAATTTATGATAACGCTTTATCCATGTATTGAGCAGCTAAAAAGTCTTTCCGAGTGAGGAGTATTGAAGTGAAATATGCATCTGATAAACGCAATAAGAAATATCGTAGAAAGTGACGGTAGAAGTGAGCATATGGCAAATATATTTGTTAAAATCATTTGACTTGAGATCTAAGCAGAATTAGAAAACATTTTTAAAGATTTTTATAGCAATCCATTGTGCGAAGACTTGAAGAATTGTGAGAATTAATAAGTTATAAATTAAATATACAGCTTTCTGTAGTAATCTGGGATTAGGTAGGAAATCTAACTTTGTTACCTTTTACAATGACTTACAAATATCACAGGATTTTTAAACAATGAGGCTTCTGCTATATGGTCAAGTGATAAACAATAAACTCATTTTGTTTTAATTGTCTCCAAGTCACGTTACTAAATATTTAGAATTAATATTAGGCAATTACCTGTATTAACGTCCGTCTTGTGACTTATTTGGTTTTTCCCCTAAAACGACGCGTTTCGAGAATAAATTCTCATCATCAGGTTCAACTTCTATAAAAACATCAAATTCACCCAAAAGGGGTCGTCAACTAGTTAAAACAGACAAACACAAAAATCACCACACATAATTCAACACCGACACAGTCACGGCACAGTCCGATGCGCATCGTCTCGTTGCCGACGACCAACTGTTGCACTTTGTCTTATACAACCGTTATCATTGCCCGCTGACCCATCGATATCGATGGCCGTGTTGTACAGCAGATTCAATCGGAACGAAACTTTGTCATTAAGTAGCTGGTCCGTTTGTAACTTAGAAGACCTGTATATCTCATATTCCTCCACAGCGTTCATGTATGCACCCTTTTTACAATTATGAAGCAATTTAAAGTTTGTGTGGAAGTCTGAGTACTTATGATTATACAGCATTAAATGCTGAGCGTAACTGGATCTAGTTTTCGAAATATCACTTTTGGGCAGGTGTTCTTTAAAACGTTCGGCTGACGGCCTGCCCGTTTGTCCTATATAGAATTTGTCACAGTCATCGCATTCAAGCTTGTACACTCCAGTTTTCTCTTCAGCCGGGATATGAGTTCTTTGTCCCAAAGGTTTTTTGATGTTATTTGTGGTTTTAAAGGCCACTGTTATTTTACGTTTTTTCAGCTCATTCTTTACAATGACTGGTAGTACATTCGTGTACTCAGTTACTATAAACTTATTATCTTCTTTAGATGGGCCGGTTAATCTGCTTTTACTATTGATTTTTACCGAGTGTTTTCTTATAAGCTTGTCTATGATTCCACTGTTATACCCATTAGCGATAGCTATACTTTTGATTATATTAGTCTCTTCCACTCTGTCTTTTTGCTCAAGGGGAATAGCAAGCATTCTATGAACGAACGCGTTGAAGGCTGCCATTTTTTGGGAATATGGATGGTACGAATCAGCATGAATAGTAATATTCGTGGTGGTGGGCTTTCTATAAATTTTGAATCTAAAACGGTCATTATATTTGCTGATAGTGAGATCAAGAAAGTTCAGGCAGCAATTATTCTCCATTTCTAGGGTAAATTGGATTTTCATGTTTATGCTGTTCATATATCCTTTCAAATTTTCTATTTGTCTACTCGTTCCATTGAATATCATAAAAGTGTCGTCAACGTAACGTGCGTAAAATTTAATTTTGTCTCGCTGTTTATTAAGACTACACATTAAAAATGTATTCTCAAAGTGGTTCAAGTATAGGTCCGCTAAAATTCCCGATAAAGGTGACCCCATTGCCAGACCATCCTCCTGCATGAAATACTCATTATCATAAGAGAAATAATTTTGTTTGAGTATTGTTTTTAGCAATTGCATAAGTTCATCAATTGCGTTTCTACCTAACCTATTTGTATTAATTAAGCTATTTCTGAGAATTGTCATTGTCTCATCTACCGGCACATTGGTGTACAGATTAGTTACGTCAAATGAAGCCAGCCTATAATGTGGTGCTGATTTAATAGTTTTAATTTTTTCAAGGAGATCGTAGCTGTTTTTTATGCTATAGTTATTTACTATGTCAATGTTCGCTTTTATGATTTTTACTAATCTTTTAGCCGTCCTATAACCAGGGGCAGTCACGTAATTACAACCGGGCGTATTGGCATATCTTCTTTATGTATTTTGGGTAAACCCGTAAGTTCTGGGGCCCTGGCATTTATGGATTTTAAATAACGTCTAGTGCTTTCATTGAGGAGATTGGGGCATTTATTTATAGCGTTGTTTAATTCTTTGACATAGGCGCTGGTGGGATCCTTGTGTAGCTTTTTAATATCATTGGTTTTTCTGAATTCCTGTACCTTATTGGTATATATATTTTTATTAATAATAACTACCGTATTACCCTTATCAGCTGTCGTGACGATAGCGTTATCATGTCGAAGTTTTTCGTAAACATTCCGTGCAATACGCGCGTCACGTTTGTACTTATTTTGCAGGTTAGCGATGCGGGTATCCTTCTTAATAACTTTGTTTATTTTGCTATTTATGATGGCACGCGTTTCCTCCTGATGCGAAAAGTTATCAATAGCTTTTATGGCTGCCTCCGCGCATATTATTTCACGGATCATAAAGTTCTTATTAAACGAGGGAATGTTATACATCAAACCTTTGTTCAATAAATCATGGGCCCCAGAACTTACGGGTTTACCCAAAATACATAAAGAAGATATGCCAATACGCCCGGTTGTAAATTACGTGACTGCCCCTGGTTATAGGACGGCTAAAAGATTAGTAAAAATCATAAAAGCGAACATTGACATAGTAAATAACTATAGCATAAAAAACAGCTACGATCTCCTTGAAAAAATTAAAACTATTAAATCAGCACCACATTATAGGCTGGCTTCATTTGACGTAACTAATCTGTACACCAATGTGCCGGTAGATGAGACAATGACAATTCTCAGAAATAGCTTAATTAATACAAATAGGTTAGGTAGAAACGCAATTGATGAACTTATGCAATTGCTAAAAACAATACTCAAACAAAATTATTTCTCTTATGATAATGAGTATTTCATGCAGGAGGATGGTCTGGCAATGGGGTCACCTTTATCGGGAATTTTAGCGGACCTATACTTGAACCACTTTGAGAATACATTTTTAATGTGTAGTCTTAATAAACAGCGAGACAAAATTAAATTTTATGCACGTTACGTTGACGACACTTTTATGATATTCAATGGAACGAGTAGACAAATAGAAAATTTGAAAGGATATATGAACAGCATAAACATGAAAATCCAATTTACCCTAGAAATGGAGAATAATTGCTGCCTGAACTTTCTTGATCTCACTATCAGCAAATATAATGACCGTTTTAGATTCAAAATTTATAGAAAGCCCACCACCACGAATATTACTATTCATGCTGATTCGTACCATCCATATTCCCAAAAAATGGCAGCCTTCAACGCGTTCGTTCATAGAATGCTTGCTATTCCCCTTGAGCAAAAAGACAGAGTGGAAGAGACTAATATAATCAAAAGTATAGCTATCGCTAATGGGTATAACAGTGGAATCATAGACAAGCTTATAAGAAAACACTCGGTAAAAATCAATAGTAAAAGCAGATTAACCGGCCCATCTAAAGAAGATAATAAGTTTATAGTAACTGAGTACACGAATGTACTACCAGTCATTGTAAAGAATGAGCTGAAAAAACGTAAAATAACAGTGGCCTTTAAAACCACAAATAACATCAAAAAACCTTTGGGACAAAGAACTCATATCCCGGCTGAAGAGAAAACTGGAGTGTACAAGCTTGAATGCGATGACTGTGACAAATTCTATATAGGACAAACGGGCAGGCCGTCAACCGAACGTTTTAAAGAACACCTGCCCAAAAGTGATATTTCGAAAACTAGATCCAGTTACGCTCAGCATTTAATGCTGTATAATCATAAGTACTCAGACTTCCACACAAACTTTAAATTGCTTCATAATTGTAAAAAGGGTGCATACATGAACGCTGTGGAGGAATATGAGATATACAGGGCTTCTAAGTTACAAACGGACCAGCTACTTAATGACAAAATTTCGTTCCGATCGAATCTGCTGTACAACACGGCCATCGATATCGATGGGTCAGCGGGCAATGATAACGGTCGTATAAGACAAAGTGCAACAGTTGGTCGTCGGCAACGAGACGATGCGCATCGGACTGTGCCGTGACTGTGTCGGTGTTGAATTATGTGTGGTGATTTTTGTGTTTGTCTGTTTTAACTAGTTGACGACCCCTTTTGGGTGAATTTGATGTTTTTATAGAAGTTGAACCTGATGATGAGAATTTATTCTCGAAACGCGTCGTTTTAGGGGAAAACCAAATAAGTCACAAGACGGACGTTAATACAGGTAATTGCCTAATATTAATTCTAAATATTTAGTAACGTCACTTGGAGACAATTAAAACAAAATGAATCTAGAAGCCAGTCAGGCACGTATTGTCTATAAATTTAAAAACATCAAATTAAAATTGATTAAGGCATCGCAGAACATCAAGTATAATAAAAGATGCCTTCACTACAACTTCACACCGAAGTACATAAGTTCCAACATCAACAGCAGACGTTGTTCCGATAAAATAAAATTAATCTGGATTAAGGAAGAGATCAAACGACTTTATATTTTAAAAAGTGGTCTAAATACTAAGCTTTATCTAGCCCACCTGGAAATCTTAAACGAGTTTCACCCGGCAGTAATAAACGACATTCTCGACATTGTCAATAGACAGATAAACAAGGTCGTCAGTTCTCTTAACGTAAACAGTTAAGAAAGTTTCAAAACCTGTATACAAAACAACACAATGACGATAATAATACAGTAGAACATAGCCACGTATTTCATCAGCGGGTTGCAAATTACACCGGAATTAAATTTGAACATAACGAAATGACATTATTGAACAAAGGTTTGATGTATAACATTCCCTCGTTTAATAAGAACTTTATGATCCGTGAAATAATATGCGCGGAGGCTGCCATAAAAACTATTGATAATATTTCGCATCAGGAGGAAACGCGTGCCATCATAAATAGCAAAATAAACAAAGTTATTAAGAAGGATACCCGCATCGCTAACCTGCAAAATAAGTACAAACGTGACGCGCGTATTGCACGGACTGTTTACGAAAAACTTCGACATGATAACGCTATCGTCACGACAGCTGATAAGGGTAATACGGTAGTTATTATTAATAAAAATATATATACCAATAAGGTACAGGAATTCATAAAAACCAATGATATTAAAAAGCTACACAAGGATCCCACCAGCGCCTATGTCAAAGAATTAAACAACGCTATAAATAAATGCCCCAATCTCCTCAATGAAAGCACTAGACGTTATTTAAAATCCATAAATGCCAGGGCCCCAGAACTTACGGGTTTACCCAAAATACATAAAGAAGATATGCCAATACGCCCGGTTGTAAATTACGTGACTGCCCCTGATTATAGGACGGCTAAAAGATTAGTAAAAATCATAAAAGCGAACATTGACATAGTAAATAACTATAGCATAAAAAACAGCTACGATCTCCTTGAAAAAATTAAAACTATTAAATCAGCACCACATTATAGGCTGGCTTCATTTGACGTAACTAATCTGTACACCAATGTGCCGGTAGATGAGACAATGACAATTCTCAGAAATAGCTTAATTAATACAAATAGGTTAGGTAGAAACGCAATTGATGAACTTATGCAATTGCTAAAAACAATACTCAAACAAAATTATTTCTCTTATGATAATGAGTATTTCATGCAGGAGGATGGTCTGGCAATGGGGTCACCTTTATCGGGAATTTTAGCGGACCTATACTTGAACCACTTTGAGAATACATTTTTAATGTGTAGTCTTAATAAACAGCGAGACAAAATTAAATTTTACGCACGTTACGTTGACGACACTTTTATGATATTCAATGGAACGAGTAGACAAATAGAAAATTTGAAAGGATATATGAACAGCATAAACATGAAAATCCAATTTACCCTAGAAATGGAGAATAATTGCTGCCTGAACTTTCTTGATCTCACTATCAGCAAATATAATGACCGTTTTAGATTCAAAATTTATAGAAAGCCCACCACCACGAATATTATTATTCATGCTGATTCGTACCATCCATATTCCCAAAAAATGGCAGCCTTCAACGCGTTCGTTCATAGAATGCTTGCTATTCCCCTTGAGCAAAAAGACAGAGTGGAAGAGACTAATATAATCAAAAGTATAGCTATCGCTAATGGGTATAACAGTGGAATCATAGACAAGCTTATAAGAAAACACTCGGTAAAAATCAATAGTAAAAGCAGATTAACCGGCCCATCTAAAGAAGATAATAAGTTTATAGTAACTGAGTACACGAATGTACTACCAGTCATTGTAAAGAATAAGATGAAAAAACGTAAAATAACAGTGGCCTTTAAAACCACAAATAACATCAAAAAACCTTTGGGACAAAGAACTCATATCCCGGCTGAAGAGAAAACTGGAGTGTACAAGCTTGAATGCGATGACTGTGACAAATTCTATATAGGACAAACGGGCAGGCCGTCAACCGAACGTTTTAAAGAACACCTGCCCAAAAGTGATATTTCGAAAACTAGATCCAGTTACGCTCAGCATTTAATGCTGTATAATCATAAGTACTCAGACTTCCACACAAACTTTAAATTGCTTCATAATTGTAAAAAGGGTGCATACATGAACGCTGTGGAGGAATATGAGATATACAGGGCTTCTAAGTTACAAACGGACCAGCTACTTAATGACAAAATTTCGTTCCGATCGAATCTGCTGTACAACACGGCCATCGATATCGATGGGTCAGCGGGCAATGATAACGGTCGTATAAGACAAAGTGCAACAGTTGGTCGTCGGCAACGAGACGATGCGCATCGGACTGTGCCGTGACTGTGTCGGTGTTGAATTATGTGTGGTGATTTTTGTGTTTGTCTGTTTTAACTAGTTGACGACCCCTTTTGGGTGAATTTGATGTTTTTATAGAAGTTGAACCTGATGATGAGAATTTATTCTCGAAACGCGTCGTTTTAGGGGAAAAACCAAATAAGTCACAAGACGGACGTTAATACAGGTAATTGCCTAATATTTATTCTAAATAAACAATAAACGTAAGTAAGTAGGAACTAGAGAGACAAACATTAGTGTTTTCTGTTTTATGGGGTAGGGAATGTAAAAAATGTGTAGTTTGCATGAATGCATAAATGTACAAATATAGTTTTCATGCATTAAAATGTAAGGGGAAGGGTTTGAGGTAGAACTAAAAAATGAATCTTAAGTACGAAGTAATTAAAAAAGCATAACTGCCTTTAAAACAATGTCGAAGCTAAAAAAAATAAGAATGAGTGTGTGTGTGTGTGTGTGTGTGTTTGTGTGTGTGTTTGATATAAATCCTTCAATTGTAACTATACGCATGTTAGAGAGAACAGAATTAGATGTCTTATAAATTCTGAAAGTAAACAACAATCACACGTACCAGAAAAGTTACAACATAACCTATACCTTTTTTCATGAAATGCCTGACCATTTATTACCGAGACAATGTGCTCATTGTCATAAGTGCTCTTTTAATAGAAAAAATTTTTTATATTCTTATACGATGATCAAGATTGTGTATAGGAATAGACAATCAGATAGGCATGGGTTTGAAAGTTTTGTTTGAAGGACTGCCATTTGGTTCCTTCAGGTAACGTACCAAACATTTCAGCCCGACTTGTCTGCCGCGAAGATAATGATTCTTGCACTTTTTCCCTAATGGTATTACAATTAACGCTGCCTCAATAAAATGAGACAAGGGCATACGTGCTTGCAGATTAGTCGTATTCGAATTATCTTTTTTATGACTACAGGAAAGTAGTGATAAGTACTTTCGCTAACGGTGTGGAGTGTACGATTTAAGTTCAAGTTTACAGTTCATTTTTGTTCAAGTTACTCTGTCCACACAAATAATAATGTTAACTATAAAGAATTCCGCACTACAATCACTTTTCACTAATACAACACTTGAGACTCACTGTGTAAATCGCCCGACATAAAACTGACTACTAAGAGGCAGGTATGGGCTATTTATATTCTGCAGGGTATAATATGCGTTCTTAACAAACACTTGAAAATTCTAGAGGATACTTCATCGCGGCCTTAGCAGAAATACATACCGGCAGGATTAGTCTAGAATCTTGTAGAGCGACACGACGAACGCTCGAGACGTTCCGCATTAGGTAAATCCACTTGGGTAACACTACCTCGATGTTGACGCATGTTAAGTGTCACGTACGCACACAAACATTACAGCTGGGCTCTCCTGGGATAGCCGAGAGACGTGTAGAACTTTCTGTAATGGCATAGCAGTATATACTAGTGGTCGCCCAGTGGTCGAAATTCGACCGTAATTCATTAAATTTTTAAGTTTGAACGTTATTGAGGTTCTTTTGTCAAAGAGTATACCTCTATAATCATTGCATATAATTTTTTTGAATTTTGTTCTATTACGTCAGCTGCAAGCGTGTACAAATACGTCATTAGCGTGTGTTGTTTGCCTTAATTCCCTGCAATATATATGAAATTTAAAATTTAATGTTAGTAACAGTTGAAAAAAAACACAATTACAGCTTGTATTCGTATTTATTTTTTGATATAATTCATTGTCAGTTTTAATTTTTTCATGTTATTATTGAATCAAATAAACGCTAATAAAAATGACACTTGACATTCATAGAAGTATAAGATACATTGTTTTCAATTCCAGTGGATTACATTTCATTTTGGTAAGGTACAAAATTCGAAAACAGTTTGAAGATTATCTGCTACAAAGCTTATATAATTTTTAAATTTTTTTTTCAATGCATTATTTTTCGAGTTATTTGAAAAATATGAAAGATAGTAAAAATGAGGTTTAGCTTGGCTAAGCCATATTTAAAAAGCAATAACGCGTTTTCTGACATTTCCTTGGGGTTTTTATTGCCATACTGACCAGGTTTCGCCAAGGCTACACAGTTATTTTGCCTATCTTTTTCGAATTATATAAAATTTAAATAAAAATTTAATACAAAATAAAAAATTAAATAAAAAATACGTGCCTCGTATTTTTTCATATATTTTTCATTAAATAAAAAAAACCGGGCGGTTAAAAAAATAAATGTTGTCCATTGAACTTAAAATAGTTTGAAAGTGAATTTAATGATTCAGAACTTCTGTGTAAACGATGTTTTTTTGTAAAAACTCTTTCATCATTTGCTAAATGCCCTTGGCCATTGTATTCGGAAACATAAAATCTCAAACCATCGAATGATCGAACTCTACTTGCTGCGACGTACAACTGACCATGTGTAAAAACTGGCTGCCTCAATAAAATTCCAATTTTTTCGAATGTTTGTCCTTGAGACTTATTTATTGTCATCGCAAATGCAGGTATAATTGGAAATTGAGTTATTTAAAAGTTAAATGGTAAAACAGCATCGGAATATGTTAAATTTATACGTGGAATCAAAATTCTCTTATTGCGTGCGGTTCCAGTTAAAACTTCGCAATCAATAGCATTACGATGCATACACTTGATGCGCATTCTTGTTCCATAGACTAATGCTTCCTTTGTATTTAAGTTTCTGATCAGTGAAACGATGCAATTAACTTTCAATACTAACTTATGTGGTGGCAAACCACTAATAGTCAAAGAATTCAAAAACTCTACTGGATAATTATTGATTTCATTGTCATCATCACAAATTATTTTATCGTAGCTATGATATGTTTTCTGTTCACCTGGTATTCGATTAAGTATATCAGTATTAATAAAAGTACAATCATCATTTTTAGGTGCTAAAATAACTGACTTCAATATGTTATCTGAGAGTATGTTTTCGGAAATATTTCCATACACCTCATTAATAATATTATTTTCATCTCCTATTAATTGCTGAGGTATTTCAATAATATTTTCACCAAACTGAGGGAATTGTGGGGCTTCATCATTACCAATTTTTTTCAAGAATTCGACAAATTCTATTTCACTTGGTAAGGCTCTCATATTTTGAGTAAACGTTACTTTATGAAAATAAACAAATTTATGCCAACTCGTGACACAATTTTCAATTAAAGTTGCACGTGATCCATGTGGGACAACTGGTAAGATTTGCCGAAAATCACAGCACAGAAGTATCGTTTTCACTCCAAAATGTTTATGTTTATCATTTTCATCGCATAGATCCTGTAATAATCTATCTATGATTTTCAACACTTGCAGTGGACACATAGAAATTTCATCAATAATTATCAATGATGATGAATTTATGTAACGTCCATAGCTACTATTTGCGGTAATATTCGCTACAGAATTTTCCAAAATGGGTATAGGCAATTTAAACACATTGTGTAAAGTTCTACCTCCAAGTAATAGAGTTGAAGCTATGCCACTGAACGCTGTTGCAATGCAACTAAGATTAAGCGAATTTAATTTGTGAATGATTGCTGTTTCTGTGAATGTTTTTCCACAACCTGCATGAGCGGTTAAACAAAAAACATTAGATCCAGTATCATGGTGCAAAACTTCACGAATCACACGATCAATTAGATTACGCTGTTCAATATTTGCAGTTTCATAATGCTCACAAAACAGAAACTCTTGTTTTATTGGATCAATAGCATTTTCTTCGTCTGTTCTCTGCGAATACGTGGGAACTGGTAAACCAAGTTCTTGACATGACAAATTATGAACATTCAAAATATCTTCAACTTCTAATAGAGCTGTATTAAAGGATACTTCTTCGTTGTAATCTCTCAAAAAATCTTCACTAAGATATACCTTAAATTCATTCTATAACACCAATGCATTGGCTGGCACATTTAATGCACAAATGTAACCAAATAAATTTCGCATTGGTTTTGGTGAATGTAATTCTTTTGCTTCATTTAAACATTCGCGCCATTCATTTTCATTTGAAGCAATGCCGCGAGCATGGCGCGCTTCAACAAAAGAAGTGTGTATAATTCCATTGTATGTTCTAACATCCTCAAATGATTTTGGACCACAGACATGTAATAAAAGCAATCGTAAATGGAAAAGTTCGATGTCTTTTGGTGATACTACATATATGCGTGTAATGATTTTATCACCTCCACGCCTTCTCTTCTTCCATTTTTTTCGGGAATCTTCCCACACATAATGCAAAGGAATTTCAATATACTTATAGTCATGCGCTGATGGATCTGATCGATTCAATTCAAAAAATGCTAATAATTTTGTTTGTCTTGCATTTTCAATTGCTTGACGTTCTTGCCCTTCTCGAAAGTAAACATTCTGTCTACGCGGTAAATGAATGTCAAGTCTAACGATGACATGTGATTGAAAATGCATTGGTAATTCATAGATGCGCCATACAGCTTCAGTTGATTTGACATAACGGCCATTTAAAAAATTTTTAACTTCTTCAATTTGTATTTCTTGACCTGGTTCATTTCTCTCTGAACCTAATTCAACAGATGCACTGTCATAGCCTTTATACACGTATTTATAAATGTATTTAACACTTTTAACTGTAGTGCATACTTCAACATTTATATGGCAATTAAATTTTGCAAGTAAATACGGATTGTATGGTACAACATAACGATTGTCGAGGCAACTACCGCGAACTTCACCATTAATACCATTATCACGCCTTCTGTGTAATGGATATCCATTTAATGATTCACATGTAAATTCATTAAATCGTTTTGGATAATCTTTTGTGCATTTTCCATCTCTCATACATACAGAATTTGGATTAAGTACACCGCATGGACCATGCATCATGTGTTTTACAACATATTCATGTAATGTAGGATGTGTTTGAATGTTAGGAATCTCCGCAGATACAACTTTATCAATATCGGTAGCGTTAACAATTTTATCTTGATCATTTAAAGAGATTAAAATGTGAGCATGAGGCAATCCTCTCTTTTGAAACTCAATTGTATAAATGAGTGCTTCAACTTTACCGAAGATTGTTTTTAGTGTAAGGCCCTCAATTAATGCTTTCAGTTTGGACTTGAATACAAGCACAACAATATCAGGTCGAAAATTAGCTGACTCACCTACACCAATATTGCTAACTATTTCAGGCCAACTTGGATTGCAAGTCATTGTAATAAACAAAGGATTTCCGAAATGTTGTACAATTGACATTGCATCTAAATAATTCTGATACATATTTCTTGGAGATCCATTGAATGAAGATGGTAAAATTACTCTACGGCCAACATTATTGGCATTGGGGTTCAATTCTAAATAATCTGTTAAATTGTTGTAAACTTCAGACCTAAGACTTGTTTGATTTTGTCGAATGAAATGTAACCTTGTGCCCTCTATTCTCACATAAATATCAACTATCCACTGCAGAAATAATTTTTGTGAATGGTGCAACATGCTAAAATCTTCTCTAATTGCAAGTCGATAGGCTGCATACTGAAGCATGGTTAATTTATTTCTGGGCGCTCTTGAATTAGATTATGAGAAGTTGGTACATTATGAGAAATATTGATATGCCACCCAGTATCACCATTTGGAAAAAGTAATGGATACGCTAAAGGGTTCAATGATGAATCCAAAACAGAGATATTTTTAATGGTACCATTAACTTTTGAAAACGAAACCATATTTCGTTCAACTGTACTAAATATTACTGCTACGTCAGTTTGAACTGCATCATTATAACGGCGTAGATCTAAATCACGATTTACTTTAATGAGCATACAAATTTCTTTATTTTGATTTTCAACTCTCTGACAATGATCTTTCATTGCAATGAATGACCGAACGAAAGGATTAATGCGTTCCAATTCAAGAGAGATTTCGCGCATTATATTGTTATTGCATGTTTGATTATAGTGTTCACGTAATCTATAATTGACAGCAGTGTCAACATCATAAAAATATAATTGCGCATAACATGGTGAGCGACCATCATTGGACCTGATCTGTGATAAAAAACATCATGTATTTTAAAATGATACACTCCACGCGTAACTGTATCCGAAATTTTAGCTTCTGAGCTAACCATAGCAAATGATGAATTGTATTTACGAATGTTTTCAAAATAATTTTTGACTTTATTTTTATTGAAGGTTCATTTGAAGTAAGTCCATCATACAATGATTTAAAGTATTCATTTTGACTTAAGGCCGGTAATATTGCTTTACCCTTATGACAACATGAAGTGAATGCAGTCCTTTCACCTAAAGTGACCTCAGATTCGAAATGTTTTGCATTGCAAAACCTGCATTGTAAATGCATTAATCCACAATCAAAAGTATTAAAATTTCTTGGAATGACATTCAGTGCGCATTTAAATGTATCCCTCAAAATAATTTCACCATTTTGTATACTATTTACACTATTTAAATTTGCATTTGGTCTATTATCATTTTGACTTTCACGCGAATATATATTCCTTCTTCTTTGTCTCTCACTCCGACCCGTCAATGTTCTATGTCGAGGCATAATGGAAGTAGGTGCGAATATCTGAATGTAAAAAAAACATGTAATGAAATTACTGAAACTAAGATTAGACAGGGTTTAATTAAAAAATAATAAAATGTACTCACTTTTTTGAGACCACCAATAATAATTAGGCGAGAGTAAGTCAATTCAAATTGCTGCAACAAAATTTTCCTTTTGCAACAGGTGTATATTAAGAAAGCTGTATTTCACTTTCAACTGCACATTAATATATAAAACACAGATATCTAATATACAAAAAAAAAGGCTTTTTACTTCCATATTCCTTAAGGAATGGAAAGTATGGTGATGGCAAAAAAAATCGTGTTCGAGATTATTGCAGATTCTGATTGTACTACACTCAAAACATGAAAAAAAGTCGTTTTCCGAAAAGTGTCTGTGTGTGTGTGTCTGTCTGTCTGTGTGTCTGTCTGTGTGTCTGTCTGTGTGTAGATTTTTTTTCTATGGCAAACGATCACTGCCGCAAATTCAAACAGAATCAAATAATTTTTTGCATGCAACCCTGATTTGTAGAGTACTCACGACGTGTTGTTTTTGGTGAAGATCGGTTGAGGGAAAGGTGTAGTTTACCGGCAACGGTTTTTTTTTATCAAGGGAATTTTTTTTTTGGCAAACGATAACAGCCGTAAATTCAAACAGAATTAAATAATGATTCATATACAGCCCTGAATTGTAGAGTTCTCAAGATCTATTGTTTTTGGTGAAGATCGGTTAAGGGAAAGGGGTAGTTTACCGGTAACGTTTTATGTTTTAACAAGGGTATTTCCTATGGCAAACGATAACAGCCGCAAATTCAAACAGAATCAAAAGATTATTTGCATACAGCCCTAAATTGTAGAGTTCTCAAGACCTGTTGTTTTTGGTGAAGATCGGTTGAGGGAAAGGGGTAGTTTACCCGCAACGTTTTTTGAACAAGTATATATTCTATGACAAACGATAACAGCCGCAACTTCAAACAGAATCAAATAATGTTTTGCATACCGCCCTGATTTGTAGAGTACTCAAGACCTGTTGTTTATGGTGAAGATCGGTTAAGGGGAAGGGGTAGTTTACCTGCAACGTTTTTTTATCAAGCGTATTTTCTATGGCAAACGATAACAGCCGTAAATTCAAACAGAATCAAATAATTTTTTGCATACGTCCCTGAATTGTAGAGGTCCCAAGGACTTTCGATTTGGTGAAGATCGGTTAAGGGGAAGGGGTAGTTTACCTGCAACCTTTTACGTTTTAACAAGAGTAAAGTACTTGAAAATTTATTTAAACTTTTTGAAACAATGGTAATTGTTAAAAATAAAATAATTTTGTTGCCAGGCAATAAAATTATAATTTTTTCATTTTATTGTAATATAATATTTTTCATTTAATACAGCAATAAAAAGGCAGGTAAGACACACACACACACACACACACACACACACACACACACACACACACACACACACACACACACACACACACACAATTCACGTTATTTCTGGCCTCACTCATGTTTATTTTCTTACATTTGCACGCTTTTTAAATGGAAAGTGCCGAAACCCACACCAACATAACGCGTGCAACCCGAAAAAATGGACATCAATTTGCTTACTGGCGAAGCTAGTAGTTAATGAATGGGTAGGCAAAAATCTTAACTTAAATTTTTTTTATGGAATCACTAAAAGGACGGTGGTTCAAATCGGACGCTGAGGTAGAGTTTGCTGTAACCGAATGGTTCCACAAACAGCCGTAAGAATTTTACTAGCAGGGAATCTACAGGTTAGCGCAACAGTGGAACTCATGTCTTAATGTTATTGGAGACTTCTTTTAAAATCGTTGAATAAAAAATGCTTTACGGCTCTATATGTGTTTCTATTGAACAATCCTTGTATTAGTCATACACAATAATACAACTGATTGAACTTCAAATTTTTAAACTTGATTAGTTTCTATATATATGTTTAAGGTTACAAATAATTCAAATAACAATCTTGATCATCTGTTAGTTCAGCGGAATAACAGTGACACTTTTAATAACCGCATAAAATAAACACTTAGAAACAACACAGGCGCTTTAACTTAACTGTTTGGACCACAGAAGTGAGGCATGCCTCAACGCTCTATGTGTACAGCGCGGGACAATCCCCCCGCCCTACACTTCCCTAGCACACCACTACATTGCTTACATACGATGTATACAAAAAAACGCTGAGGCAAGTTCAGGTTGCCTCATTCGCTTTAAACGAACTATGCCGAATCTCACCTGTCACCATCTAGCGGTCGCTCAATAAAGCACGTTTCGGTTTAATAAATTTGACAGTCGCAGTAACAATGTATAATCTTTACGTTATGTAGTTCATACGTATTTATAATTTTTATTCTACAGAATTTTTTAGGGTAGGCATTGCCTCAATTGCCTCCATGTAACTTCGCCACTGATATATATGTGTACAACGTTATCGGCAACAAAGAAGTAGTTTTTGTTAAAATTACTTCCCGGGATATTTGGCCGTAGTCCAATGTTTTCTACAAAACCAGACATTTCGGCAATGCCATCGACTTCCATCATCAGTGAAAATCGAGTGCGATAACGTGAGGTGGTATACGTTAGTGACCACAGTACTGTGGTTAAGGCTGAAGCAGTAAGTAGAAAGAAGTAGTTTCTATGGTAATATTTCATTTCGAAAATGATTTTAAATATAAATCTTAGAATATAGAAGTAATGTATGGTTCTCCATACCGATATTTTGCCTTGACATACACTCCACAGACTATTGAAAAAGGAACATTTGAAATCACACAAAATTCACAGCTCATTCAGTCAATCTGTCAGTATTAAGCAAGCTGTATTTCACTTTCAACTGCACATTGATATATAAAACACAGACATCTAATATACAAAATATAAAATAAACGCTTTTTTACCTCGACATACACTTCACAGACTATTGTTGCCTGGCAACAAAATTATTTTATTTTTAACAATTACCATTGTTTGAAAACGTTTAAATGAATTTTCAAGTGCAAATGAATGTCTTATTTTATTTTATTTAATGTATTTGTAACACATATTATATATAAATTTTAGCTTTCGGCACTCCTTCTCCATATAAACTTTAACTATGACAAATCTCACACTCCTCCGTGCGCGCAATATGCTTAAAAAGAGGTACAAAGTTTTCTCTTCACGTATTAATATATATATATATATATATATATATATATATATATATATATTACATTTAATATTTATAATGAATTTACCTCAAGATATTTGTTTCCTTATTAGGAACATGTTTCGGGTACCATCTTGTACCCATCCTCAGCCTTCCGGTTTTTGTGTCTGGTGAAGTACATATGTGTTGGTTGACTATTATTATTGTGGCTTCCTGTTGGCTTCTGGTACTTCAAATTGGTCATATTGTGTGTGATTGTGGTGTACCCTATGTGATAGTTTTTTGTGTATTTTCGATGTTGAGTGCTTTGAATATTGTGTCATGTTTTGTATTGATTTGTATTTGTTCAAGTATTAGTTTGTTTTGTGTTTTATGTTTGTAAATTTTCCCAAATGTTCATTATGGTGCCTTTTTGTGGTATATGTTTTATTAGTGTCACATTGGTTATGTCTGGGAATTCATGTCCTGTGTTTATTGCATGTGTGGCTAAATTGGATTTATATATTTCTGTTTTTTTATTGTATGCGTTTAGGTGTTCAAAATAACGTTTTTTCAGCTGTTTTTTTTTGTCCTATGTAACATTTATTGCAATATTGGCATTCAATTTTGTATATACCGTTAGTATATTATATAGATCAAGAAACAGACTGTAGCAGAAAGTGATTGAATATATATATATATATATATATATATATCAATATGTATTATATATTTTTATTCTTGTATACTTGTGTATACTGTAATTGAATACAGTATTTGTACAATGTATAGTTGACACACCCATTATACCGTACTGTAATGCTACTTTTGCACTGCAATGAAACAAAGTTTGAAAACACACGTTTACAAACATAATAAGACGACGATCTCTCGTAGTGTGGGACGGAATAACGTGACTCCGTTAAGACTGATCTAATTGAATAAAATAATTACAATTAGGAGTAAGCTGGGCAAAACTGAATACCTACGACATTTTCGAATTGCCCAAGGCCCTGTATAAAACATTTGTTTAATTCTTTGAGCGAAACAAATAAAACACTCCTTACTCTACATTACTAAATTTTAAAATTTAGTTTTGGTAGTTTCATAACTCACGATTTTCTGAAAAAGTCAAATTATCCCATTTGTCCAACCGGTGTGGTCTCACAATCATTGAAACATATTTAAAATTGCTTGTGTCTTGTATTTCAGTCATACAATATACATATGAACACAATTATTTTCAAGTGAGATAGAATTCATTGTGTTGTACATCCGCCAAATACTCTGTTAGTATACATGATTTAAAAAATTAAAAAGAGCACTCTCACACACAGTTGCAAGAATTAAAATAGTTTTTTGCAAATAAAACTACTTTTTGATTCTAATTTTCAATCATTGTGTCGCCAAAATTTTAATCAAATATAACATTAGTGAATGTGGAAAAATAATAGAAAGAAATTATATGTAACTATTGTGTGAAATATAATTATTTTCTGATAAATGTTTCCGAGATCACTGTATTATGAAAAAAGTTTTTGTTGTGTAAAAATTACAAAAAATTTAAGGAAACAGCTGGAAAACATTGAAAACAGAAACACAGAATTTCTGGCAGGTTTAACTTTTAAAGTCATAAACAAAAATTTCTAGATATCCTTCCTCAATGCGCTTGTTTCTGAGATAACAACACTCCACACAAATAATTTTGCAGCCCATTTTATAAAATAGTTTGAACGAGTGATGATCATACTTTTTCAAAACGTTTAACATGACATAAAATTACCGTAGCCATAAGAAAATAATACTGATTTTAATAAATAAAAAACAACAAATACAATTTACTAACAGCAATAAAAATTACACTAGAAATATCAATAAGGTTTAGGGATAACAACGCTAACAGAAAAACTACAGTACAGCAACAATAGTTTGGCCACAGAGCGGCACGCTGTTTGGGATGCAGGAAGACACCCAGCATGCTATTAAACTTGACCTGCGTAATCCGCAGAGGTTAGGAGAAGGACGTAGCCAATGGTTACTTCACAGCGAGAACACAAAGCCACAATCGGGTTCGGTTAATCGCCTTACATGTTCTAAACATTTCGACAACTAATATTTGTGTTAAGCCTCGTTATTACTAAGCCGTAGAGTCTAATAACATGTATTACCGTAATGAACACGTACACATTTGATTATTACGTTTGGGTCTTATTTTTACTTCCATGTTCCGTAAGGAAATGGAAGTATGGTGATCGTGAAAAATATCGTGTTCGAGATAAGGGCTGATTGTACGGCCCTCAAAATATGAAGAAAAGTCATTTTCCGAAAATTGTGTGTGTGTAGAATTTTTTCTATGGCAAACCATAACTGCCGTACATTCAAACATAATCAAATAATTTTTTGCATATGTACGTGAGTTGTAAAGGACTCAAGGACTATTGATTTTGGTGAAGATCGGTAAGGGGAAGGGGTAGTTTACCAGCAACGTTTTTATGTTTTAATACGAGTGAAGTACTTAATTTTGATAAATAAAGTATCCTGAAAAGAAGGTCATAATAATCCACTGTAGAAAGGTAGGCGAAATACCTATAAATGAAAAGGGTAGTTGAAGGGGGAAGGGGTAATTTTCTATAAATGAAAATGATAGTTGATGGGGGAGGGGACAATTTTTTATATGTGTACTACGTTATTGGTAACAAAGAAGTAGTTTGTTGTTAAAATTATCGAAATTCCTTCCCGGGCTGTTTGGCCGTGGTCCAATGTTTTCTGCAAAACCAGACGTTTCGGAAGTGCCATCGACTGTCATAATCAGTGAAAATCGAGTGCGCTAACGTGAGGTGGTATACGTTAGTGACCACAGTACTGTGGTTAAGGCTGAAGAAAGAAGTAGAAAAAAGTAGTTTCTATGAAAATATTTATTTCATTTCGAAAACGATTTTAAAAATAAATCTTAGAACATAGAAGTCATGTATGGTTCTCCATACCGATATTTAGATTTCCTATTTAATTACGCCTTTTGGAGCAGGTTTATTATTTAAGATTAGAACTTAAACTCATTACGTTTTATTACTAGGTCTTTAAAAACCGGTAAAAACAATAGGCATGAAGTACGATTTAAACCAGCATATCTGGCTGTACATCAACGGTCACTAACCAACGTTCATTATTATAACTAACAACGTTCAGTATTATTCGTTTCTATGAATAGTAATAGTAATCACTAATTATCCGCTATAAATTATAGGTCTCAAAGTTGTTTCCGATTATGTTCTTCCGAAGATAATATGCTTCAATTTTTTAACAGTAAAAACATGTCTACAGATGTGGTAATGACTACACGATATAGGAATATTCAAATACGTATGTGTCCAATTTCGAGGAAGGTAGGAAAGTAGTACATTTTTATCTGTTTTCTGGTGGAAATATCTGACAACAGAATTATGAAGAGAAAGTTTTCATCGTTTTTACAGTCTACTGCCGAAAGTTCGGATAATGTTTAGAAATCCTGGCTCAATAACATTAGTATATAACTTTATTTGGTAAGTAAACATTATTTGTATTAGTTAAAAAGTTACAGTGTTGCCGTTTAATGTACGAGACCCAAGTTTTGTTAGTTTTATAACATTTGCATTTGAATTACAGCGCACGAAACATACATTTTACTATTTTTACTACACTGTGACTTCACATATTCCATGAGGTTGCTTATGAGGCGTAACAGCAAGGACTTTTCCAAATGGTTGATCGCGAAATTTCAAGGGACATTGGTTCCCCAGACAATTTAGACCAGCACTTTCTTATCTCATAATACAACAAAACGCATTATCCACGAGCTCCATCTTCCACAGTGTTACAGATATTCTTCGTCTCAAAACGCGCTCACTCTAAGCACTAAATAGAGGTGTCACTCATAACATTTTTAGGGGTACTAAAAGGAAACTATTCTTAGATAAACAGATAAATAATTAATTACAGAGGTGTGGAATTTATTAGACTCAAATCACAATTTAAAGGTAACCAACGTTTTTTCAATAAAACACTTTCGTCTTGTATCAGTATGAGTCAGTAGTTACTACTCTTATCATTTAACATGATATTCTAGTCTTGGATTTTGTTGTCCATAACGTGTCCGTTTATTAACTAATTATAGGTATAATACTACTGACTCGGAACACTAAGGTTTTTATTAGCAAAAATGTAATATGTTTACCTTATAGCTTATAGTAAAATTTTACGTTTTTACCAATAAAAAACTTAGTGTTCCGAGTCAGTAGTATTATAATTATAATGGTATTCTATGTTATTGACAATCAGTTTATTGCGGTTGCTTATGCTTTGTATGAGAGTTTCAACGCTTCTCTTGATGTTTTCATCTCAATGTTTGTATGACGTAATCATACAAATTCCGTCTTCTAGGTGGCGATTAGCTTTCATCTCGAATTTGTTTAACATTTGCTAGAGACCCTTATAAAATTTTAATCTGGGCTTCTAGGTGGGCAGTGAAGGATATACATATTACTGTCTGCTATAAATTTAAGTGTGATCAGGCTTTATGACATGGTGACCTATCCTGCATGAAAACATTATCTCCATGCAGTTCACAACATCATAGTCTCCATCAGAGTTATTGAGTTGTAGAAAAAGTATGATTTTAAGCACTCTTCTATTTTGGCTCTGCTTCATAAACTCTTTTACAATGCACCATCTGCCAGTTCCTTTGGAATACACTCCAAACCATTATCAAGGTTGTGAGTTTCACTGTCTGTGAAATACGTTGATACTAAAACTCATCTTCTTTTCTTCAGCGTACATTTGACCACACTTTCTTCGCCTGCTAAGAATGTGAATTTCCTAAATAAATGAGACAAAGACATAGGCCTAATACTACAATTTAAAAAAAATGCAAAAAGCTAGACTGCAGTAACCCATTCCGCATTTTAACAGTAAACCAAACAACTGATTTAAACAGCTTAACGGGCATAACTGACACATTCCAAGAACATTTTCACAAAATAAAAACATTGCAATTGAATTTTTTAAAGAAAGGATACCTCACGATAGGAAATATATTAAAAATCTTAATGGTTTGCAAAACATCTCTATAGTGGCATAAAATATACGAAAACTGCTTTTGCTGCTGCTGCTGCTACTGCTGGTGCTGCTGTTGCTGCTGCTGCTCCTGCTACTGCTCCTGTTGATGCTGCTGCTAGTGCTGCTGCTGCTGCTGCTCCTGCTGCTGCTGGTGTCTCTGTTGCTGCTATTGCTGTTGCTGCTGATGCTAAAGCTAGTGCCGGTGTTTCTACATTTGCTGTTGCTACAGCTAGTGCCGGTGTTTCTACAGCTGCTGTTTCTACTACTGTTGCTGCTGCAGCAGCTGTTGCTATTGCTACTTCTGCTACTTCTACTTCTACTGCTACTCCTGCTGCTACTGCTACTGCTGCTGCTTCTACTACTGTTGCTGTTGTTGTTGGTGCGCTGTTTATGCTGTTGTTTCAGCTTATTGTATTACCTAAACTAAGTAGGTAATAATTTTTTAGTTAATATATTTGTTTTACAAAATAAATTGTACTTTTCCTTAGTGACCTAAAGGCTTAAGTAGATGGGGAAGATTTGCTCTTCCACTAGTTTCGTCTCAATGACCCGCCGTTACCTTAAGGTTATGAACCACTGGTTCATAAGAAAGTGGTTTGAAAAAAGTTAGTCAATTTACTAGTTGATTAGAGTATTAAAACAAATTAAATATTAATCGATTTAGTGTTAAAAACAAAGTACAATTGGAAGTATTTATTTTCACAACACGGAAATTTTAGATAAGAATTTCAATATCATGTAAGTTAACTCTACAGTTGAGGGGACTAATTTAATAAAAATAAATTTTAATCTGCGCACTTCGTTTACATAATCTTCTTTCTTACTGTGTATTTTGCGAATTGTTCTCCAAACCAAAGCGTATACTTTAAATAATACTTTCCTGTTATTCTTTGTAGTATCTCAAATTTTAATTACGAATACTGTAATATTGTCTTGGTACCGAATGCAGCGTGGTTTCCGTCACAATAAATTGTTTATTTAGAAATACATAAAAATTTGATATGAAGTATGAAAAATTGATATGATTCATGGAAATGTTTGAGTTTTTTATTTTGATTTTATAAATTTACTTTGTACAGAGCCATTTGTAAAAAACAGAGCCACATCTTCGTACAGAGCCATTTCTTCTGCAAAGACTACACATAAATTATGTGTAGTTAGTTATGTAAACGTTACATAATATTTCATGTTATTCACACGTTTGTATTTACATAATGTGCTCGACGTAGTCTGTTGCTGAAGACACGAAATGCGGCATTTTCAACTTATGTGAAAGGACGCCATATTAAATCATAACATATTTTTGATTGGTTAAAACGTAAAAAAAAAAAAATTATTTGATGCACAATTCGCAGTACGTATAATCTAATGTATAAACCTAAAACGTTAAACATTGTTTTATTGTTGTCTTGATTATTCATCTCTTCTTTCACAGCACTAACACTTAACTAAAAATGAACTTTTTTCATGTGAACAGTCTGTTACCAAAGCTGAAGAAGGCGGATACTAAGCCGAAACGCGTCCAATAAAATTAGTAAGTTTTTCGCATGAAAAAAGTTCATTTTTAGTTAAGAATTGTTTTATTATTGTACATCATTGTGTTTCACCAAAAATGTCGTTGACTATTATACAACGAACGATTCATGAGGAAGATACGTGTAATGCCTCTGTTGCAAAATAGTGCTTTACGTGTTGCCTGGTGATTCGGTGTTGCATGTGGTACGCATCTCATATATGAACATAATGGTCTTATGTAAACTTAACGTTTTTACATAAGGTTTTCCTAATCAGAAAAGAATGAAAAAAAATCTTCTATCATTTTCCGATTGCCTATTTCCTGTCATGCCACTATACTATACCATAAGTAATACTAGAAAGTTTACATCCATTTTCAGAAGCCTGTTAAAAATTAAAAGATAATTGGAAATTTTAACCTCAGATTATGCTAGAAACAGCCGCTTTTAGTGTTTAAATATAATAACAATTTTTAAGAAATACTGGTAAGTCAGTAAAACCAAAGAGCCTCTTTTAAAATGTGATACTTGCTGAGAAAAAAACTACTTATAGACAACAATTTTATCAACAAATATAACAGTTTCCTTAAACTCATTTTGTTTTTTGACGATATTTGATGACGCGTTGGTCACTTGGCGAAACATATTAATACAACAGTTTTTTAAAAATATATAAACACTTGGTACGTTTTACAATTTTTATTTAGCTCTGACAGCTGTTTCAGCTTATTAAGCTATTGTCAAAGAGTTAAGTGAACAAACTAAACTAAACAAAGGATGTTATGCTGGTGAAGATATGTTAAGGGCGTGTATCCGGACATGTGTGGGGTGTGATGATGGGGGGAGGTTGGAGAAGCTAAGGGAAGGTCAACTGTCTGTAAAAACTAAATATAATCTGAATGAAAAATTTAAAAGTTGTTTAATTTTCTTAATTTTTATATTTTGCATTCAGATTATATTTAGTTTTTATAGACACTTGACCTTTCCTTAGCTTCTCCAATCCCCCCTCTATATCACACACTGTCCCGTGTTTTGGGAAAAACGCGGCGGTGTTCTTTTTATATAGCGGAATTATTAAATTTACGTATTTAACTACGCAAGTGTTTACGTAAGAATTTACGTACGTCGTAATAAGTTATGTTCGCTGCCTTATCTTACTACCGGGCCGATCCGCGCGCTCTCTGGGTCCAGTCCTTCTTACTATTTTTCTGCAACAGGAAAGTTCAGTTCAATTGTAGCATTCAGCGTATTAACGTCTGGCGTCCGGCTGACAGCGTCAATGTAAAAGTTTTCGTCTTCTATCTGCTACTATGTATAAGTAGAAGTCTACGCGACCTACCGGTAAGTGTGTTAAGATATATAACTTAATAATTCATAAAAATAAATTGTATTTGCTTAATATTAACGCAGATGCGGTGCGATAGGTATTGCAGTAATTTATCAGCACGTGGCAGGCAACAGGTTAAATTGGTTTATGTATGTTTCAATCTTAACGCTGGCTAACAGATATTAATCCATTATCTCATTAATAATATAATAATAATATTACTCAATTCATTAAATTAGAATGGGGCGTAAGTTAGTTATTTTCCTGAAATGATTGTACATTACGAACTTGTTAAAGTTTGCTAGTTCCTGTCAGGGGGGTTAAGTGCTTCACGAAAACTTGTGAATAACTATTTATCTGAAATGATTATTATGTTGAATGACTATATTTGGATATATTATAGATTATAATATTTAAAAGTGTTATTTTGAAGTGATTTATTTGATTCAATGGGGTTATATACGTAAGTGAATTTTCGGAGATTGTAAACTGGGCATGTCACGAAATGTCAGCTGGGTAAATGAGGTAGTGTGGTTTATTAAACCTGTAAGTAATCACCGATATAATTGTGCAGGGTTTCCGATGTAGACGATAATCTGTCTCGCTCCAGAGGATGGCCGAATACCTGCTTTCCATGATATAGATTCAAACACTTCCGTCAGCTGTCAGCCCGGATGGACGGACACACCCGAACGGATCCTCTACCCATATGCTGCTAACCAGGTGACATTTAAGCTTTTTGAACAAAATGTTTGTGGCCGATAAACTCTTTTCGAGACACTTGTGGAGACGCTCCAGTTTGGAGACTTAGTTCCGGGCAATTGGGTTTACATGTTACTTTGTAATTTTTTTCTTATTAAGGCTTACGCCTCATTAGTTTATTAATATCTGTCTCATTTTGAGAATTGTAAACTCGGCCAGGGTCATGCAGCACCCGGGTTGAGCTGAGTTTTCTGTAAAAGGGGTCGGCACTAAATTATTTCTGTGTTGAGCATGCATGTACGGATGTATCTGTCCCAGTTGGGAATTTGATGGTTAATTATTTTTTTTTAGTTAATTGGGTTGTGTATTAGTTTATTAATTAAGATCGGGGAGGTGTTTTAACATGTGGACGACACCTGTAGGTGCCGTTTACTACAGGACTGTGTCATGTCATATTTTGCTGGGTCTCGTCCGGACGCATGACCGTGCCTGAGGCAAAGTTTTTTTATGAACACTTTAAGCATGTTTTAGTATATTCATTACCTAGATTCTGCTTTTCGAAATTCAATTTTACTGTTCAGCTAATTTTGTAACCATTAATTTTTGCCATAGCCAGCACAATAATTGTCAAACTTTTATTGCTCACAATACCAATTAATTAATAAATGTTAAAGAATACAAGACTAATCAATATCAGTTATGAGTATTTATGGGTGGTCACGTTCCACTATTTTTGCAAATTTTGTCAGGAAAATAAAAGAAATGAGAAATGCAGTTATGCAACCGGGCATCCATGTTGACCTCGTGATGGCACTCATTATCATTATCATTATTGAGATCCGAAGTTGATAATTAACTTTTTGCGTGGTATTTGTGTGCCGTTCGGACTATTTAGCCAAATTGGCCTTGGCTGTTCAAATACTTAGATTTTGGGGCATGTCTACTTTACTCTTTTGGGATTTATTAATTGGGTTTGAGTTTATTAATTGAAAATTTATGGTGGGCCGGATACTTGATCTGGATAAGAGGGTTGAGGGTGTATGATGACAAAATATACGCTGTTAACCAGGTGAACATGTAGTGTGCCATTTATATGTAAATGTGTTTCTATGTTAATTATATGTTGTGTGTTATGCCTTATGTGATTGTTAGATTATTATACTTGATTATGCATATATATATTTATATCGTGTTATGATTTGTGTAATTACTGGGAGGGTCGAGACTATGCGCCATTTCACATTATTATTATTTATGCGCCATTCTTATTCAAGCTCAACTATTTGGCGATGCATATGTTTAATCGACTTATAATAACGATTGGGGGTTTTGGAAGTGAGCTATTTTTGATTGTAAAACACTTGTAATATTATCTTACTTTTCAAGGGCGCATATATTGTACAAAAGCAGAATATAATAAATCCTGTTACTGTTATCTTAGAGCAGAGTTTCATTTGCAAATCCCATCATACTGGACCCAGCACAATTTTGGCTTCTCTAGGCTCTTGCCCAGTCCTAAATAACTAGTGGCCTCTCTTTCAAAAAAAAAAATGAATAAATATAAAAATAAAAAAAAGAAATAAAAAGAAGTTTGTTTTCTATATATAAAAGGTATAAAAGTAAAGAGTGGTTACAAATGGTAGCGGAGAGCGTGGTTCATTCTAGGGTTGAACCCTTGGGTCCTTTGTTGTGATGGGGCTTGCAAACTCGGAAATAGTTTGGGAAAAAAAACAATAATATTTGAAAATATTTTAAAATGATAATAGATAGATGCAATGGCAGGGTTGACATCCTATGTAGGTATATATATGTACTATGTGTGAATTATTGCTAGGCCATTCGAATTGTAAACCTGATGCCGCCACGGGCAGGTGTTGTAGTTGGGTTTTTTTTGTTGTTTTTGAGATTGGACCTTACCGGAGATCGCGTGGGGATGGGCTCCCTTATTTATTCTATGAAAGTGAGAGCGCGTGCGGTTTGCGGGATGCGGTATGGCCCGACTGGAAGTCGGTACCGTCCGACTGCGATCGTGATAATGTCTTAGTTGAAATGTCATATGTTGTGGTTAGTGTTTGGTGGTGTGGATTGTATGTTGGTGTTAGTGTCTGATGTCGTTTCTTCTTTCGAGTCTGGCGACTGACGGAGAGTTAGTTCTGGAGCGGGTCAGGTTTTCGCAGCGCTAGGAAATCCGGGGGTCCTCTTGATGGAAGAACAGTACTCAAGGTTTTCGCAGTTTAGTATTTGGTGTTTTCATGTTTTGTGTGTTGTGTGTGTGGTGTGAATAATTAGAGCATTGGCGGCATGAGTGTGATGAATCCCGACCTATTTTTGAAAAACGAGTTAGAGTTCGAAATTAAGTCCCGGGGTGGGAGGCCCCAAGGGGATGTCGCTTCCTTGAGGAAGCAATTAAGGGACGCGCTCTCCTCCGGAGGGGCGACGTTGCTTGTAAAAGTCACTGATGTGACTGCGGAGCTCGAGTTGTGTCAGGAGAAGTGGGGGGAGTTGCGGGAGGTAATGGAGGATTTTGAGTCGGCCCTTTCCAGCCTCAGAGCGAGACAGAGAGTGCGTCAACGAGCGGAGCACCTGCAACATCGACTGGAGAACTTGTCCGCACAAACTACAATCGCGGAAGTCAGCGCCACGCTGAAGCTGATTTCGGAACAGGTGACGAAAGCGTTGCGGAGTTTCGAGCCCGTGAAATCTCATCCTCCCGTGAGCTCTCCCCAGCCTCCTGAGCTGGACATAGGACAGACGCCGAGTCCGCCGGCCCAATTGCCGACGTTCTCGGGCGGATCGAGCGTTTCATACAACAAATTACCTAACCCCCTTTCTTCCATTATTCAGCAGCTTCCGGTCGTTGATGGACTGGACGTGGATAAATTGATGGCTTTTTTTAGAATTTTGTTTCAGCTGTCCGACTTCCCGGGGATGAAGGATGGCACCCTACTCAAGCTCGTGTATCCATACTGTCGGGGGTCCATGGCTGAGCGGGTCGCGCAAACGGTATGATGTGGCGGCAGTGTGACGTCTTTCCATCGGGGGGGTGTTGGACGCATGCGTGCCTGGCCGATTGCGGGAGCAGCTGCAGCATAAACATTGTTATCGGGTGCAAGCCCACGGGGAGAATTTTGCTGAGTTTGCGCGGAGTATCCGCGAAGCTGTCCGGATTTTAGGGTTGGGACTGCCTGAGATCGAAGTAGTACAGATGATATTCGAAGGGGTTACTCCCCAGGAGAGGTCGCGTTTAATTTTTGCTGAGCGACCGCGCAGCTACGAAGACCTCGATAAGATGTGTGTCTTATCCCGGGCCAGTAAGGGCTAGTCCGGGCGAGTCTCGAGTGGTGGAACGACGGGTCGTTCAGTCCCGACCTCGGCCAGAAAGAACCACCGGCGATCGAGGTGGATCGTTGAGAGGCGTGGTTTGCTTTCGCTGTCGAAGACAGGGGCATGTTGCCCGCGATTGTACGTGGTCTGCGTCCAACGCCTCCCACGAGGGTCCGGTCTCCAAAAAGATAAGTTATAAGGACAAGTCGGAGGTTGTCTTCCCCTCGTCCTAAGACTTTTCGGCATTCAAGTGCCTCCAGGCAAAGGATAGGTCTTGACTCTTCTGGTATCAAGGTCCTTGCTACTGTCCCGCAAAAGGCTTCTGTATGCCCCTTCCTGTCGCTCGAGGTAAAGAAGGGTCAACTCAGAGCGTTAGTTGACTCAGGGTCAGCCCGATCTATCATCTCATCTCGAGTATGTGCGGACCTTGAAAAGCAGGGCTTAATAAAAGGGTCGGATCGGTCGTCCGTAGTATGCTGGACTGCTTCACGGGAAATCGTGCCCATCTCCCGGGTGATTTCCTTTAAATTCAAGATCGATGGTTTTTCTTGGGTGTGGCCTTTTCTGGTTTCTCCGGCTCTGGGAGTTGATTGTATTGTGGGTGCCGATTTCATCGCTAAAAGTGGTCTCGTGTTGGACATCCATGGGCACCAGTGTTATTTCAAATTTAATCGGGGCGTTGTTATTCCTTTTCTTGGATACCAGGGAGCTAAGGGAGGTATCCAAGAGGTCGCTTGTCCCGATTCGGCACGAGATCATCTCACCCCCGCCCAGCAGAGGGCCTTGGACCGACTGTGTGAGGAATTTTCCTCAGTATTAACTACTAAGTTGGGACTCACACGTTTACTAGAAAAAAAAATTCGTCTGACGGATTCTAAGATAGTGAGGTCGCACCCATTGAAATTCGCCCCTCCGAAAATGGCCGTTCTGAGGGAGAAGGTTCAAGAGCTGTTAGAGCAAGGGGCCATTGAACCTTCCAATTCGAGTTATGCCAGTCCAGCGTTCCTGGTACCCAAGCCTGGGGGTAAGCACCATATGGTGATAGATTACCGTAAGTTGAACTCTAATATTGAGGTGGATTCGGTTCCCCTACCGGATCTCCACTCGGCTTTCGATTGGTTTAGTGAGGCCAAGTACTTCACCGTGATTGATCTCAACGCTGCATATCACCAAATCCCTTTATCCAAGGAGAGTAGACCTTACACTGCGTTCTGCGTCCCGTGGAATTTATATCAATATACGCGGGTCCCTATGGGTCTGGCGGTGGGCGCCCAAACACTCACGCGTCTGCTTGACCTGGTGTTTCAAGACGTAAAATTCAAATTCATTTTCAATTATTTGGACGACTTGCTGGTCTACAGCAAAACGTATGATGAACATCTATGTCATCTAAGGGAGGTGATGTGCAGGTTGAGAAACGCGGGCCTCACGGTTAATCCGGAGAAAGTGCGAATTGCACAGGAGAGCATATCATTTCTGGGGCATCTGGTCTCGCACCGAGGTGTTACCGTGGACCCTGAAAGGACCCAGGGTATCCGGGATTTTTCCCCGCCTAGGGATGCCAAGGGCATCGCCAGGTTCGTGGGTATGGTTAACTTTTACAGACGGTTTATCCCTAATGCGGCGGAGATAGCTGCTCCTTTAAATGAATTGAGAAAGAAGGGGGCTAAATTTGTGTGGGGTGAGAGCCAGCAGAAGGCTTTCGAGACTTTGAAGGAAGCTATCATCTCCCCACCGGTGCTGCGGATGCCGAATTTTTCTCAGCCGTTTATCTTGCAGACGGACGCGAGTTCGGTGGCGCTCGGGGCGGTTCTGTCCCAAGTCGTTGATGGTGCTAGGCAGCCTGTGGCCTTTATTTCCCGAACATTGACCCAGCAGGAAAGAAAGTCGTCAGTCTATGAGCTAGTGTGTTTAGCTGTTGTATACGCTCTAGATAAGTTCAGGCGTTTTCTGGAACACGCTGAGTTCCTGCTCGAGACCGACAATCAGGCTCTCTCCTGGCTTCTTGCTCATCCCCGGCAGCTGGGTAAAATTGGTAGATGGGTGGTCAAGATCTCATCCTTTAAGTTCAAGGTGCAACACATTAGGGGAACTCAAAATGTAGTTGCAGATGCTTTGTCACGAATGTTTTCCCAGCCCAGTGAAGTCCAAACTGAGCAACCCTGTTCCGTTCTACTAGACTTTCCGTTAGCCTTCACTGATGTGTTACCCCATCAGTTGAACGATGAAGAGCTGGGTCCTATCATCCAGAATATAAAGGAGGGTAACGTACAGGCCCCTTACTTCTTGTCCAAGGGCGTCCTGTGTTGTAGAGAAAGAAAGGGACGTGCCCCTAAGATCGTGCTGCCTAGCAAGTTAGTGCCCATGGTCTTCAGTTGTTATCATAATTCCCCAGTAGGAGGCCACAAGGGAATTTCGAAGACCATTTCCAGTATTAGAAGTCATTTCATCTGGAAGGGCATGGATAGGGACATCGCTACGAGGGTTAAGAGCTGTCATCTGTGTGGCTTGAGCAAACCTGCCCAGAACACTAAGTTAGGGTTGTTGTCATCGGACGTGGCGAGCAGACCGATGGAGAAGTTATTCATCGACTACGTGGGGCCCTTCCCGCGTAGCAAGTCAGGTAATTCTTACCTACTTATCTGTGTGGATGCTTTTTCGAAGTTTGCCTGGCTACTGCCCTTACGGCAGGCAACAGCTCGTTTAACCATAAGCGCGCTTCAGAACCATGTTTTTCAGCATTTCGGTCTTCCGACCATCATTGTCTCCGACAATGGCCCCCAGTTCATTTCGGGTGAGTTCCGGCGGATGTGACATGTATCATCGCATGCGCCAGCGGAATCAGACATGTAACCACTTCCCCGTATTACCCACAGCCGTCCCATGCGGACAGATTCAATAGGAATCTCAGGTCCGCACTTATTGCTTATCATGCGGAGCAACAGACAACCTGGGACCAGAATCTGAAGTGGTTGCAGCTAGCTTTCAACACGGCCCTGCATGACAGTCATAAGGCCGTGCCCTTTGAGATCATGTTTGGGTTCTCGCCCGCACTCTCGTTGACTAACTCGTGGAATATTGATGATCTTCTACCACGGGAGCCCGATACTGGAACTTAGGAGAGATGGAGGTAGGCTCGGAAGAATTTACTACGAGCGCACGAGCGGGTCCGTCGACGATACAATCAGGGGCGAATTCATAACCCCTTTCAGACCGGAGACTGGGTCTACTGTCAAAGCCATCCGATCAGCTCAGCTGTGGACAAAAGAGCCGCTAAATTATGCTATCGTTGGTCGGGGCCATATCGTATCCTGGGGTTCGCGTCACCAGTGACGGCGCGGTTGGAGGAGCCGAATGGTAGTCCGAAGGAGATTACTACGCATATATCGAAATTAAAACTATGTAGAAAGGGGTAAACGGGCTGACAAGGGGGGAATGATTGGTGGTCTCTGTGTGAGTAGAGATTTGGTCATTTAAGGGTGTGTGCTCCGGGGGTGTTATCGAGAACGATAGGGTAGCGGGTAGATGTTCCCCACAGTCCCAGTGGTGTTCGTCTACTTCAGGGATGCGCCCCTGCCTTCGCGAGCCTTTGCTTTCTCCAATTGTCCTTATGTCCGGAGGGAGCCATGTCCTTGCCTTTAGTCCCAGCCCATGACCTTTCAGTGATCCTTGACCTTCCTCCCTCCGATTTTCCTAACCTTTACCTGAAAAAAAAAATAGAAAAAGCAAAAAAAAAGGAGTTAGAGAGTGGAGGGTGGGCAGCGTGTAGCAGGGGGTCTATCTTGCTCCTCGTGGTACACGTTGTTCACAGCATGCCCTTGGAGCACACATGTTAAACTTATTTGTATGTTGGATAAGTGTCATATTCACAGGTAGCATGGCTTTGCATCCGGTCCAGAGTGGGGACCATTGCACCATGGAGGCCATCATTTCCCCTTTTCCCTTGGCCCGTGCAGTGACGGTATTGTTTAGGACGGGTTTTGTATTGGAAACCCCCCCCCGTAGGAATATAGGGCAGATGCCCTGTTAAGGTGGCAGTCGTGTTCTGGTTTGAGTGGACAAGCCTCAGGAGTTCGGAACTCAGGGAGCTCCCGAACTTTTCTTTAGTCTTTTCTTCTCTGTCCCTCTTTGCTTTGCGCTGGCCCTGATCAGGTCAGCGTGCAGCACCCGCACACTTACATACTACATGTCTTCTTTTGTCTCTTTCGTTTTCCTTCTGAGCCTCTGTTCTCCTGAGAGCAAGTACTGCTGGGCCGACATAATCACGAAGTCCACTGGCTTGTTTCGGGAAGTGGGGTACACTGCAGGGTACCCTCCCTGCGTTTAACTGTGAGGCAACCAAGTTGCCCTTTTGGGGTGGGGGTGTGCCGTGTTTTGGGAAAAACGTGGCGGTGTTCTTTTTATATAGCGGAATTATTAAATTTACGTATTTAACTACGCAAGTGTTTACGTAAGAATTTATGTACGTCGTAATAAGTTATGTTCGCTGCCTTATCTTACTACCGGGCCGATCCGCGCGCTCTCTGGGTCCAGTCCTTCTTACTACTTTTTCTGCAACAGGAAAGTTCAGTTCAATTGTAGCATTCAGCGTATTAACGTCTGGCGTCCGGCTGACAGCGTCAATGTAAAAGTTTTCGTCTTCTATCTGCTACTATGTATAAGTAGAAGTCTACGCGACCTACCGGTAAGTGTGTTAAGATATATAACTTAATAATTCATAAAAATAAATTGTATTTGCTTAATATTAACGCAGATGCGGTGCGATAGGTATTGCAGTAATTTATCAGCACGTGGCAGGCAACAGGTTAAATTGTTTTAAGTATGTTTCAATCTTAACGCTGGCTAACAGATATTAATCCATTATCTCATTAATAATGTAATAATAATAATAATACTCAATTCATTAAATTAGAATGGGGCGTAAGTTAGTTATTTTCCTGAAATGATTGTACATTACGAACTTGTTAAAGTTTGCTAGTTCCTGTCAGGGGGGGTTAAGTGCTTCACGAAAACTTGTGAATAACTATTTACCTGAAATGATTATTATGTTGAATGACTATATTTGGATATATTATAGATTATAATATTTAAAAGAGTTATTTTGAAGTGATTTATTTGATTCAATGGGGTTATATACATAAGTGAATTTTCGGAGATTGTAAACTGGGCATGTCACGAAATGTCAGCTGGGTAAATGAGGTAGTGTGGTTTATTAAACCTGTAAGTAATCACCGATATAATTGTGCAGGGTTTCCGATGTAGACGATAATCTGTCTCGCTCCAGAGGATGGCCGAATACCTGCTTTCCATGATATAGATTCAAACACTTCCGTCAGCTGTCAGCCCGGATGGACGGACACACCCGAACGGATCCTCTACCCATATGCTGCTAACCAGGTGACATTTAAGCTTTTTGAACAAAATGTTTGTGGCCGATAAACTCTTTTCGAGACACTTGTGGAGACTCTCCAGTTTGGAGACTTAGTTCCGGGCAATTGGGTTTACATGTTACTTTGTAATTTTTTTCTTATTAAGGCTTACGCCTCATTAGTTTATTAATATCTGTCTCATTTTGAGAATTGTAAACTCGGCCAGGGTCATGCAGCACCCGGGTTGAGCTGAGTTTTCTGTAAAAGGGGTCGGCACTAAATTATTTCTGTGTTGAGCATGCATGTACGGATGTATCTGTCCCAGTTGGGAATTTGATATTAATTATTTTTTTTTAGTTAATTGGGTTGTGTATTAGTTTATTAATTAAGATCGGGGAGGTGTTTTAACATGTGGACGACACCTGTAGGTGCCGTTTACTACAGGACTGTGTCATGTCTTATTTTGCTGGATCTCGTCCGGACGCATGACCGTGCCTGAGGCCAAGTGTTTTTATGAACACTTTAAGCATGTTTTAGTATATTCATTACCTAGATTCTGCTTTTCGAAATTCAATTTTACTGTTCAGCTAATTTTGTAACCATTAATTTTTGCCATAGCCAGCACAATAATTGTCAAACTTTTATTGCTCACAATACCAATTAATTAATAAATGTTAAAGAATACAAGACTAATCAATATCAGTTATGAGTATTTATGGGTGGTCACGTTCCACTATTTTTGCAAATTTTGTCAGGAAAATAAAAGAAATGAGAAATGCAGTTATGCAACCGGGCATCCATGTTGACCTCGTGATGGCACTCATTATCATTATCATTATTGAGATCCGAAGTTGATAATTAACCTTTTGCGTGGTATTTGTGTGCCTTTCGGACTATTTAGCCAAATTGGCCTTGGCTGTTCATATACTTAGATTTTGGGGCATGTCTACTTTACTCTTTTGGGATTTATTAATTGGGTTTGAGTTTATTAATTGAAAATTTATGGTGGGCCGGATACTTGATCTGGATAAGAGGGTTGAGGGTGTATGATGACAAAATATACGCTGTTAACCAGGTGAACATGTGGTGTGCCATTTATATGTAAATGTGTTTTTATGTTAATTATATGTTGTGTGTTATGCCTTATGTGATTGTTAGATTATTATACTTGATTATGCATATATATATTTATATCGTGTTATGATTTGTGTAATTACTGGGAGGGTCGAGACTATGCGCCATTTCACATTATTATTATTTATGCGCCATTCTTATTCAAGCTCAACTATTTGGCGATGCATATGTTTAATCGACTTATAATAACGATTGGGGGTTTTGGAAGTGAGCTATTTTTGATTGTAAAACACTTGTAATATTATCTTACTTTTCAAGGGCGCATATATTGTACAAAAGCAGAATATAATAAATCCTGTTACTGTTATCTTAGAGCAGAGTTTCATTTGCAAGTCCCATCATACTGGACCCAGCACAATTTTGGCTTCTCTAGGCTCTTGCCTAGTCCTAAATAACTAGTGGCCTCTCTTTCAAAAAAAAAAAATGAATAAATATAAAAATAAAAAAAAGAAATAAAAAGAAGTTTGTTTTCTATATATAAAAGGTATAAAAGGAAAGAGGGGTTACAACACTACACATGTCCGCACGCTCTAAAAATATGTTCACCACTCTAACATCCTTTGTTTAGTTTAGTTTGTTCACTGATCTCTTTGACAATAGCTTAATAAGCTGAAACAGTTGTCAGAGTTAAATAAAAACTGTGAAACTGGATATTTTTTTTTAAATCTTTATTTTTCGAATTTGAAAGCGTTATGCATTTACGAACAAAGCCTTGTATTTACGTGATTTCCTACAGTAATTCTAGTACATTTCCTACTTTTTAATCATAATTTATTAACCAAAATAAAATCACTCGTAAAGGGAAATATATCTTGTTTACACAATTGTACTTAATGTTGCAAATATTAATTTATTAATTATTAAGTTTGTTAAATACATCAATAGTCAGCTATTCGTGGGTGTTGTACTTTCAATGTTAATCAATTCCAGCGTAAAAGGATATGTTAGACCTGTTTCACCTGGAGATTATAGAGATTTTTTAATTATCCAAGTAAGTAATATTTTTTTTAGCTAAAATCTTTTGAAGAATTTCACATCCTTTTTGTATTTCGATACACCAATTTACAAGAATTTTAGTTACGTTTATTGTTCCCTTTTCATTTATTGATCCTGAGTCACTTGCGAGAAATGATGACTGATACTGTCAAAGATACAGAATATCTCGTACTGAAGTGAGCAAGTGAAGACTAGCCGAGGTGCGAGTACTAGACACCGTTTGTAGAAAGTTTTGATTGAATGACTGAAACTTGAATTCCCTACAGTAACAGAGGTCATTTGGTACAAACGTCAAAACCTGAATGCTCTGTCAGAATACTAGACTAGCTTTTTTATTCTCAATGTCATTACAACTTTTGTTATTAGCATGGAATGAGTTTTAGAAAGTAATAAGTACATCCAACAGTACTATGTTTGGCTCTTCCTCTGATACGATAATAATTGTCTGTTGTTCGCAATAGGCTATTATTAGTATTACACTATTTATTAAGGTATTGTCAGCATCAGGTAACCTTTCTCCTGGTCTCCAGGTTTACCGTGGAACCACCTGAAGTACAAGTCTGTTATAAAACGTTCCATAACTCCTTTTCAATAAACACCATAATTTTTCCATAGCGTTATTCTTATGAACTTTTTAGATAAATAACTCTTCCTGGAGTCATTCTATAACCAGACTCGTAGACTCGAAAGAACCTTAAAATCCCCCATAGTCATACAAACCGTATTTAAATTCGGTTCTTAGTGTTTTTTATTTCTTTCTAGTTCTTTGAAGGATGACGCCATAATACGGAAACTTCTTTGACGATTTGAAAAGGAACGTGACATCATTACTTGAATTTTACTTATAAAGGTTCGAAAATTTCTAGAAAAACCAAAACGATTTTTAAGCTTCAATCCTTGGGACAGAACAAGATGTCCGGTTACTTGTATTCTTATCTATTACGAGAAGCCCGTAAATTTACTCAATCATTTGTATCCTGTTAAGAGTGTATGACATTTGTATAACAAAAATCATATTATTTATAACGTTAGAAAACGTTTGTAAAAATAACTATTGTGAGTAAAGTATTAGTTAATGATTCACTGTTCACTTTCATCCGTCCTGCGTTTGGTCTATACTATCAGTGTGTCTAGGTAATGGGTCACAGAATTTGGGCACTTACACATTTGGAAAACAATTTTTATGGGAAATTATTATTATTATTATTATTATGGAAATTATGGGAAATTAGTCACCGTCGTCCGAGTGAGGAGGGTATAACACGCAAGTCCTCTGAGTAGGAGTCTTTCTTTCTCAACCCCCCCCCCCCCGAACTAAGCACAGAGAGCCACTCATATTAGTGAATCTTCGTAATTAGTTAATACTGCTAATTCATACTTAACATAAACTTCATGGATTTGGTGGTGTTCATGGTGCTGATGTCCACGGATATATGAATCCAGGATTTAGCGAGTTGTAATCGTTCATTCATTTTTGAAATTATAAAATAATTCTTTGATTTGTTTACGAACAAAATCGTTCTTTGTTCTCAAGAAATTCAAAAACGATTTTGATAATGAGTTCCATAAAGCCGGCAGAGTTGATCCTTTTGTATTCTTAAAGGTAGCCTATGTAATTACACAAACCAAATAAACAATAATGGCTGACATTCTTTATCTTCACAGGCTGTGATGCTACCATCTTCAGGAATTTTACAAAGTCCCTAAACGTCTATGGAGTTGATGTTTAAATGCGGTCCATACACTTTTTATTAAGTACCTCCACATCGTAAAAGAAAGAAAACATTCCAGCAAGGAGAATATTTAGCTACATGATTAATTTAGAAAAAAATCTCAACTATGATTTACAGAAATATACGATATGTGTATTAATTAGGTTTTGAAAAAGGGAACCTTTAGTTGGTTGCAGTCAGTGGAGTTGTTTTTTGTAACTTTGCAATTATTTTGTTAGTGCACAATCTTCAATAAATTACAATTTCGAGAATAGCGTGACTATAAAAAGTAAATTATTCAACAAAATTCTATAGGATCACAAATTTCTTTAATACATCTAAAAGTATAAGCTGCGATAAAACATGCAGTAAGAGTCATTTTACTTCCATATTCCTTAAGGAATGGAAGTATGGTGATGGCAAAAAAAATCGTGTTCGAGATTATTGCAGATTCTGATTGTACTACACTCAAAACATGAAAAAAAGTTGTTTTCCGAAAAGTGTCTGTGTGTGTGTCTTGTGTCTGTCTGTCTGTGTGTCTGTGTGTCTGTGTGTCTGTGTGTAGATTTTTTTTCTATGGCAAACGATAACTGCCGCAAATTCAAACAGAATCAAATAATTTTTTGCATACAGCCCTGATTTGTAGAGTACTCACGACCTATTGTTTTTTGGTGAAGATCGGTTGAGGGAAAGGGGTAGTTTACCGGCAACGGTTTTTTTTTATCAAGGGAAATTTTTTTTTTGGCAAACGATAACAGCCGCAAATTCAAACAGAATTAAATAATGTTTCGTATACAGCCCTGAATTGTAGAGTTCTCAAGGCCTATTGCTTTTGGTGAAGATTGGTTAAGGGAAAGGGGTAGTTTACCTGTAACGTTTTATGTTTTAACAAGGGTATTTCCTATGGCAAACGATAACAGCCGCAAATTCAAACAGAATCAAAAGATTATTTGCATACAGCCCTAAATTGTAGAGTTCTCAAGACCTATTGTTTTTGGTGAAGATCGGTTGAGGGAAAGGGGTAGTTTACCAGCAACGTTTTTTTAACAAGGGTATTTTCTATGGCAAACGATAACAGCCGCAACTTCAAACAGAATCAAATAATTTTTTGCATACGTCACTGAATTGTAGAGGTCTCAAGGACTTTCGATTTTGGTGAAGATCGGTTAAGGGGAAGGGGTAGTTTACCTGCAACCTTTTACGTTTTAACAAGAGTAAAGTACTTGAAAATTTATTTAAACTTTTTGAAACAATGGTAATTGTTAAAAATAAAATAATTTGTTGCCAGGCAATAAAATTATAATTTTTTCATTTTAATGTAATATAATATTTTTTATTTAATACAGCAATAAAAAGGCAGGTAAGACACACACACACACACACACACACACACACACACACACACACACACACACAATTCACGTTATTTCTGGCCTCACTCATGTTTATTTTCTTACATTTGCACGCTTTTTAAATGGAAAGTGCCGAAACCCACACCAACATAAGGCGTGCAAGCCGAAAAACTGGACATCAATTTGCTTACTGGCGAAGCTAGTAGTTAATGAATGGGTAGGCAAAAATCTTATCTTAAATTTTTTTTAAGGAATCACTAAAAGGACGGTGGTTCAAATCGGACGCTGAGTAGAGTTTGCTGTAACCGAATGGTTCCACAAACAGCCGTAAGAATTTACTAGCAGGGAATCTACAGGTTAGCGCAACAGTGGAACTCATGTCTTAATGTTATTGGAGACTTCTTTTAAAATCGTTGAATAAAAAATGCTTTACAGCTCTATACGTGTTTCTATTGAACAATCCTTGTATTAGTCATACACAATAATACAACTGATTGAACTTCAAATTTTTAAACTTGATTAGTTTCTATATATATGTTTAAGGTTACAAATAATTCAAATAACAATCTTGATCATCTGTTAGTTCAGCGGAATAACAGTGACACTTTTAATAACCGCATAAAATAAACACTTAGAAACAACACAGGCGCTTTAACTTAACTGTTTGGACCACAGAAGTGAGGCATGCCTCAACGCTCTATGTGTACAGCGCGGGACAATCCCCCCTCCCTACACTTCCCTATCGCACCACTACATTGCTTACATACGATGTATACAAAAAACGCTGAGGCAAGTTCAGGTTGCCTCATTCGCTTTAAACGAACTATGCCGAATCTCACCTGTCACCATCTAGCGGTCACTCAATAAAGCACGTTTCGGTTTAATAAATTTGACAGTCGCAGTAACAATGTATAATCTTTACGTTATGTAGTTCATACGTATTTATAATTTTTATTCTACAGAATTTTTTAGGGTAGGCATTGCCTCAATTGCCTCCATGTAACTTCGCCACTGATATATATGTGTACAACGTTATCGGCAACAAAGATGTAGTTTTTGTTAAAATTCCTTCCCGGGATATTTGGCCGTAGTCCAATGTTTTCTACAAAACCAGACATTTCGGCAATGCCATCGACTTCCATCATCAGTGAAAATCGAGTGCGATAACGTGTGGTGGTATACGTTAGTGACCACAGTACTGTGGTTAAGGCTGAAGCAGTAAGTAGAAAGAAGTAGTTTCTATGGTAATATTTCATTTCGAAAATGATTTTAAATATAAATCTTAGAATATAGAAGTCATGTATGGTTCTCCATACCGATATTTAAATATGCGAAGTCGTTGTTACACACTTTATGACGTTATATACATGTTTCAAATTGATTTTGTTCAAATTTTTGTACAATAGCTGTAAGTTTTGAAATAAGAGATGGGTAATTAATGTGTTATATGTCAAAATGACCATACATTTATTCTCTGTTACGTCAGGTGCAAATTTATTGCGTGTGTTATTTGTGTTTCCTGAATAACTCCTATCATAAATAATGTATCGGAATGAAACTTGGACAGCGTATGCGTCATAAATAGCGCTACATTTTTCGTATGTCATAAACTCAAAACATATAATTTTACTATGTATTTTTAACTGAAATACTTTTATATGGAAGCCTTATCTGCAGAAAAGTCATAAAACGTTTAGATAAAATCTACACAAGATTTTGCAAACTCTGGCATAGTCTTACATGATGTCTAGCTATCAAAGTAAAAATCTATTACGTGTTCTAAATTTCAACCAATCAAGAGCTCCAATTCCATTTGAGTTATGGTCTTGTAAAGAAAGGATCGGACAGTTCTCGTCCTAATAAGACGTACTCTCTATGCGAGATTTTCGCGACAGTACACGTTTTCTATAAGGGTGACGACAGTCCAAGATCTTTGCTACGAGATGCCCATATGCTAGATCAAAGGTTTTATCAGAACGCAGAGTTAAGTTATTTGAAGATCTAATAGTGCCAACTCAGGTTAGTCAAGATTTCCGCTTAGGGAAAGTTGTATTCATCGGAATACACCTGTACGAACGCGTGGACATATTAAGATTGCCGGAAGGTATACGTTAAACACGCCGCATTAAAAATAATAACCAAATTAACCCATTTATCGAACCTGAGATTTGTAAATAAAAACCATATGTAGCAGATAAACGGCGCGCGTGAGTTAATCGCGAGGACACCGCGGCAGCGAGACCAGCGGTCGACTTTAAACGCAGCAGTCTACAACTGTTCGACGTGAAGGAATTCTTCAAACAAGTAAAAATAGACTATTGTTCAAATAAACAGTCACTATTAATTAAAGACAATATGTTTTAATTAATAATTTCTGTAAAAGAGTTTAGTGTAAGATTCGTTTTAGTGTAATAAATGCCTACCTCCAGATAAGAGACTCTGTTATATATTATTAGTTCTAATACACATCTATGCATCCTCAATTTGTTTCGTTGCAAAGCATATTTAAAATAATATATAAATTATAATAATTCCATATCAAATTATTATTTCCAAATTAATATCAAGTATACAGTTAAAATTATATACATTTTCCAAGGGAGAACTAGCTGTCCTGGTATCATCGACTGTTGTAAATAAACATGAGTAATCCAAGTACCGTAA